>JAEIGF010000591.1:12187500-13532500 GCA_018903485.1 Drosophila littoralis
GCCGCAAAAGAATTTATTACAACAGCAACAAGAACAGCAACAACAACAACAACAACAACTGAGAAGGACTCAACTGTGCTGCTGCCAGTTGATGACGTCACATAAAGAGCAAAAATGTCTGTCACTCTTTAGTGGGAGTTGCGTGAATGTCTCTCTTAATTACATGTGTGTTCAGACAAATACTCGTGCCTGTGTATGTACATACATATATGCGTGTGTGTGTTTTTGTGTGTGTGTGTTCGTGTTCGTGTTCGTGCTCTTCCTACGAGCTACATAAAAGTATCAAACAGCAAGCGAGAATAACAGTTACAATAAACAAACCAAAGAAGCATTCAACATTAACAAAAATGATTAAAAGAAAGCGTAAGAGAAACAAATGCAAGCTAAAGAGAATGCACGAGCAGCTACATGAGTAAATGAGATGGCAACAGCAACAGCAGCCGCAGCCGCTGGACACTCACCGTTGGTGTGAATGCGATGGCAACTGGCGGTTATGTCGGTGGTGAGCGTAAAATACGGTATCCACAGATCCTCGATGCTCACGTCCCCGAAGGTGTCGTGTATCGTCTTGTTGAACTCACGGCCGGAGAACATCGATGTTATGGGATACGTGAGGTCCAGCAGTTGAAGGAACCATTTTGTCATTTTCTGCAAACAAAAATAACGGTTTAATTACGCATCAAATGGCGCTCAAAAATGATGGTTGAAAAGAGGAAAGGCATTATCATATATGCATATGTACATCACGAAGGATCTATTGACTGTGGCTAGGCGTTCCTCCTACGTTATACATATATTTTAGTATATATTATGTCGTAGAAGGCGACTAGATCAGACACTTTCCTGGTGCCCCAAATCCAACTGGATTGGGCAGCACATACAGGTCCTTTGAAGGGATCGGCCCGTGCTGGATTCATGTAAATATATCTACATAGATAGATTTGAGCTGAATATCGATTTTGAATTGAACCGTTTCGAGTCCGATAGTAAATCAAGGCCTCAACTTAAAGAGGAACAAAGAAAAAGCACTGGTTCTAACCGTGAAACGAACATCTTTGTTTGGTTTACGCCTTGAGAAACGGAATGCTCGCTCAATAAGCAGGTTGAAAACAGGATTCGAACCGTGAAGCAAACGAGCTGAAACCAGCCGTGATATGATATGCATATAAATTAAGAATTCCTGTCCGCGATGCTCCAGTTATGGTTAGTTTGCTTGCTGAGCCACAAAACCAGTAGCTTACAAGGTGGAATCAAACTTCGGTATCCATTGAGAGCCCATCACCGGGGAAGCTATAAGAAGGAAGTTCGACACCCGTAACTAGAGCATCGCGGACAGGAATACTTGATTGGCGCCCAACGTGGGGCACTCGTAAACTTTTATATACTTAGTTAAATATTAAATGTGTTGTTAACATACTTTGGACCATTCGCGCGCCTTCTGCGTGACGGTGGTTATGTTCCGTTCGGAGCACCAGAGGGCGCCCATCAGAGCGCCGATGCTGACGCCACCCACCATGTCAATGGGTATGCCCGCCTCCTGGATGGCCTTCAGCATGCCAATGTGGGCAGCACCACGGGCACCGCCGCCGCCCAGGACGAGGCCAATCGAATTGCCAGTTAGCCAGCGGGCCAGACGCGAGAAATCGGAATGCATGTTGGGCTCGGAGAGCAGCACGCGACTATAGAGATCGTTCTGGGCGAATGAAAGAGTGGGGAGAGCGATTAAAGCGGCGGATTAATAGGCGAGAGTTTTTGCTCTTCCGTACTCACAATGCGATACTGGCTCTTGCGCGTAAAGATGCGCTTCACGCAGAGCACGTGATGGTGCTTGGTCACCCAGGGACGTGCATTTAGCCAGCTGAGCGTGTTCGCCGGCTTGGCATTTGTGGTCTCCGGATAGAGCAGGACCAGCTCCTTCTGTGTGCGCATCGCCAGCTTGTCAATCTCCCGCTCGAACTTGCCAACCAAATGGGAGCGTTCGCCCAGGCCCACAATCAGCACCACGTCCGCCTGTCGCATACAGCGCTGTGTCCAAGGGCTCAGCGAGCTGTCGCACTGGTACAGCGTGATGATGTTGCGATCCTCCTGCTGTGCCAGCCACGAGGTCAGGCGGTACTCGTTGGCCGCCTCAAAAATGTTGTTGCCCAGCTGTTTGCGCACCACCTCCGATGTCAGACGGAGCACAGGCCCTGTAGGAAAAACAAGGCGAGGGTTATAGATAGTTGCTTTACAGTTAAGGTTGGAAATTGAAGCGCCTGCGCTTCTTCTTTCCTTTCCCTAATCTATGTTTGAGAGAACCTACATACAAAATTTGGTGTATCTAGCTCTGCTAGACTTCGAGTTATACTGCAAAATGCATGCCACAAGATCGATATTTATCGAAATTATGAAAATTTGTTAATATTGGTGCAAGCTATCCAAAATGTGAAACATTACTCAGCTGTGTATCCTACGGGAGAGCCTACATACCAAATTTGGTGTATTTAGCTCTTCTAGTCTTCGAGTTATGCTATAAAATGCATGCCTCAAGATCGATATTTATCGAAATTATGAAAATTCGATAATACATCTACGATGAGGCAACTTACCTATGGCACAGAGCGAATGGTAGAGCTCGTAGGTGAAGGGCGTCAAGGGCACATCGTCTGTGATGGGCACGAGGGCAACTGTTGAATATTTGTGCGTTACGGGATTGGCCTCAACGGGCCCGCCGGCCGCATTGCTGCCGCGCGTCTGCATCGAGCCAAGAAAACGATGGCTGAGAAAACTGATCAGCCTGGTGACCACAATCGGGTAGCGCAATTTGATCGCATTGAACAGGCCCTCCGGCAGCTTGGCCAGCTCGGAGTCGCGCACAGCCATGACGGTTGTGGTGCGCGAGGTTTCCGTTATCATCTCGACAATGCCCACCAGATCCCCCTTGCCGTATTCGCCGATAATCTCCTTTTTGCCGCCCGGATGCGTGATAACCGAACGCATGCGTCCGCTCAGCACGATATAGGTGCTGTCGCTGCTCTCGTCCTGCCGATAGACGGCACGTCCCGACTCCAGAAATATCCAGTCCAGCGCATAGTCGCATTGACGCACCAGCGGCGACAGGCGACGCACCACCCCATTGCCCAGGTCGAGCACGATGCGGGGACGCTGACGCATTATTCTGCAAGAAAAGTGCGGGTACGTTTCGAATAATATTACGTAAGCCAATTTCGAAAGTAAAGGTGGTTTTGGTAAATCCACGATTTTAGGTGAAAATTAATATTCATGATTACGAGATGAAAATTCAAAGTGTTCGAAATAAACTATCTAATAATATTATGTAAGCCATTTTCGAAGATCGGTTTGTGTTAAATCCACGTTTTTAGGTGAAAATGAATATGCACGATTGCAATATTTATGTGTACATGTTTCACTGGCTTTGTTGAAACCACGCCAATTGGCGGAAAAGATTTAAAGAAGTGGGTTTGCATTTTCACCAGCCTCGTGGATGCCATTACATGGCCAGTTGTTAACGATTAAAGTCAGTGAATAACTTTGATGAAACCACGGAAACAGGCGGAAAATAGATGGATTTGGATGGTAACAACTCACTGATAGATGGCGGCGCGTCGTATGTAGGCCAGGCGACTGTTGCTCCGCGCACGGATTGTGTAGGCGCTCGCCTCGCCGGTGAGCATCGCCAGGCCGCCGACTATTTCGCCGGGATGCACAAAGTGGATGAGCACATCGTTCTTGCTGTCCTGCTTGGTGGCACGCGTTGCATCCGCATTGCTCTGATAGACGGCCAATGTGCCGGTCATCACAAACCAGACGCAAACATCTTCCGCATTGCCCTCGGTGATGAGGGTGACATTCGGCTCCAGTTCGCGCACCTCAACAAACGGCTCAATGATCTGGGCATCATCCTCGCTGAGACCCAGCTCACGGCGCAGACTGTCCACGGCAGATGACTGCACCAGACGCTGATCGATGGATGTGCCGGCCGCATTGTTGGCATTGCCGTTGGGCGATTCACCGCTCGGTCCGCACGTGGCCGAGCTGCGTCGCGTGCCCGCCTGGTTGACGGAGACGGCGCTCGACTGCTGCTGCTGATGATGGTAGAGATCAATGTACGGCGCATCGCCGTGCACCTCGGCAAAGAGCAGGGCGTTCGCATTCAGATTGGGATCCGGACCGGAGAGCGTGTGCTCCTCGCGCGACAAACGCGAGTTCGGCGATGTCGGCGCCCGTGCCGCCGGACGGGATGCCTGCGATGCCTGGGCGAGCACTGCGCCCCCGACCGGATTCGGAACCGCGCTGCTGCCCTTGGTCCGCATATGATTCTGTACGAGCTCCGCATTGAGACCCAAATAGTTGCGCAGCGCCGTGAAGAGGACGCGCTGCAGCCGTATCATGATCACCTGTATTACCCGTATCATCACATCCGGATTCTCCTCGAACACCTCCTCGAAGGCCTGTGGATCAGCAGCAACAACAAAATGGGTAAGTTAAGATTTGGCTTTCCTAAATACCCTCTACCCTATAAAAATATTGCCTCTCTTCCTCTTCTTTGTCTAGTTATTCGCACCATTTTCCAAAAATCGATAAATATCGAAATGCAGCCCTGGTTTTTTCTTTTATTCTAAGAGCTAGCACTTAAAATTGACTACGCAGTAGATCAACAAGATTTACAGGGTATCTCCTACACTCTTACCCAATTCCTCTGTGGCCCGTTAAATCCTGTTAACTTTGAGCTATGTATTTGTACAGGGTATCTATAAGTTGGTCACACTGCTTTTCTTGAAATGAAGTCAAGCTTCGTCTGCTGTTCGTCAGTTGGCAACACTGGCCAAAAGGCAGTTGGCAACTCACCTGCATGGGCAGCCGTATGACGACAGACTTCTCCATGGCCTTGGCCGTGACCGTCTTGTAGTAGCTGGAATTGCCGGAGAGCACATCGATGAAGCTGAGCAGCGACGTCACAGATTCACCCTTGCGCACCGTTTTGAGGGAAAGGGTGCTACCATCGGCATTGCAAATGTATACATTGATCATGCCCGACTGGACAATGTAGACGCTGTCATCGGGATCGGTGATCTTGAATAGGTAATCGCCGGCCATCAGCTGCAGGAGCTGTGTGTGCTTGCAGAGCTTTAGGAAGATGGGCTTCTCGAAATGGCCAAAGATGCGTATGCTCTGGAGCATATAGAGTGCATCCGGCGGCACGCGATCGCTGCCCTCGATGGTCTCCTCCAGATATTCGGCCGGCGGCTCCACTGTCTTCATTTCGAGAGGCCTGTTCTCGCGCTGCAGCTGCAGGATGCGGCGCGCGAAACGCATCACCGCCCGCCGCTTATAGCCCTTGCCGCTGCTGTACATCTGCCCGCTGACGTTCTTCATTTTGCGCAGCATCCGGCGGCCATAGAAGAGCATCTTGTCCCGCTTGCGGAAGCGCAGGCCGCGATGATCGCCGCCCGACGACGACGTCACCGCGCTCAGCGATCGGGCAATCTCGTCGCGCAGGCGCAGCCGTGCCAGGCGCTTAAAGTACAGGAACCAGGCGATGAATAGGACGCCGATAACGAGCAGCGCGCCGTACCAGTACATCTGCAAGCGGATATCGATAACGATAACAATGCGTGAGGAATATCAGCAATAAGATAAAAGTGCACTCGGCGTGCCGACGACTAAATGCTCTGCTGCAATCTTCATTGCACACGGTCACATAGGACTATATCTCGATTACATACATATATGTATGTATGGCACATATGTACATATTACATATACATATGTATATGGCACACAGTTTTTCTTTATTTACACAAGTTTGAATGCCGTCAGAGATGCTCTTCCTAGTGCGTTACATATTGCATTACAAACTTCAAATACCCTCAATAGAAATATCTGCCCATCTCCTACCCTCTCGCTCACTCTCATTTCATGCAAATCATAGAGGAAAAAAAAAAGAACTGTAATGCTTATGCATATGAGCGAGCACACTCAAAAGTCTTACTAACTCTCACACGTGCGCTCTCGCTCTCTTGCTCCCTTGCGCCCGTCTCAATCAAAATAAATTTTGCAATGTTAATGTTGACGCGTCGCTGCCAACACTTGTTGTTGTTATGCGCGCTGCCCCCTTCCGCATTTGAATTCTCATTTGCTGTGTTTTTGACATTCGCTGTCGCTGTCGCTGCAGCGCGCAACTGCAGTTGCTGTGTTTGTTGTTCTTGCAATTCGTTTATGGTTTATTTCTGTAACAGGTTTCAGCGAATGCGGCAAATATAAATTCAAAACAGTGACGCCAGCGCCACAACAAATTCAAATTGAAAACGCACACGCAATAAAGCACAACAAAAACAAACAACGATTGGATTGATATTGCCGATGTCTCGTTTCCAGCTAATTGGAAGCGCTGCTGCTGCGCCGTCTAACGGCGTCACGATAACACAAATTTCCACATTACTTCGATTTCTAGGTATGACTAGGCACAAAAATAAATCCACTAAGCATGCATGTGCATGTACATACATACATACATATTTACATACATACATATGTACGTATGTTAGTATTTGCACGCACCTGCGATGATTTCTTAATTGTGGAATACCCTGCAGCCGTTATTAAATTAACAGAAAAGGGTATATGCACTAACATAACTGCAGTCAGCACTTTGATAAATATCGATATTTAGCCAATGTTTTTAATTATCTCAGATTACCTCCTCCCCCGCCAGCCACCCCACCCAACAGACTTATTTGAAGAAAAATAACTGCATTTTATAGCGTGAGTGTTTTATGTAGGGTATAGGGTGACCGCCAGTCGGGCAGCCTTGACTTGTGTGTGACTTGTGTCTTGGATCAACGCTTGGCAACAAGTCACAAGACGGCTCTCAATTGATTTGGCCCCAAGGGGTTAATTGAATTATGGCAAACTGATTTGGGTGTTTTGGGGGCGGGTGCGTCTCCGTCGCTGCCGCCGTCGCTGCCGCCGTCGCTGCTGCACGTGCTGTGTGCTATTGTTCTATTTGGCCGATTTATTTGATTTACCCAACTAAATCCAATTGCCATTGCCAACTGTCATTGGCTGTCTAATCAGCGTAATCAGTTATGGCCTAAGCACTGCTGATGCGCTTTCGGGGTCAGGCTTTAAGCTATTATCACTATGCCCAACGATAAGGCATACATACACACATACATACATACATACACACATGGGCACATATCTATGAACACACAGCTAAACCTTATTAAGATTATAAGATTAAGGCAGATATAAATACGTTCAAAGTTTATAATGGCAAAAAAAAAAAGAAGGAAATGATAAGTTAATCAAAATATTTTCTATTTTTGTTGCCATTATTTTTTTAGTAACTGTAACTGTGTGTATGTATTTTCTCTGAGTATGTTTATGTAAGTTGGCAGCTTTTGTCTGCGAATCAAAACACAGCGAGCGATCGTCTTATGTTGACGGAAGTGTGCGCAAATCGAAATGCCAAACATACGAACACACACACACACACGCACACACATGCATATATTTGTATATGCTTGCGCGTGTGGTAAGAGAGACGAAAATAAGACAATTCCAACAACAGCAACAGTAACAGCAGCAGCTGCTGCTGCTGCTGCTCCACGATCGCAGCAATCGGCGCTTATCTCGGACACCAACCGTTGACATGTTATCCTGCCCGCAACTTAACAGTGCACTTTGTACATGAGTCACGACGAGCCCCCGTCAAGACAAAGGGAAGACAAGCTGTGCACGTGTGCTTTCTGTGTGCGTGTGTGTGTGTGTGGATATTGTGCTTGTAGCTTAACGCATAAATATTGGCACTTACCGTGGTCGCGATTTGTTTGGAGACATATTGAAACCAGGCATCGGAGAATAATGTGTTGTAACAGCCGTTGGCGCTCGCACGGAGCAATTCCAGGACATCCATTTGGTGTGCGTGTGTGTGTGTGTGTGCTGCACATACGTTTAAAGTACGTGTCCTTGGCTATGTTATTGTTGCTGCTCCCCTCTGTTGTTGGTCGTGCTGCTGTTGTTGTTCACACGATGGCAGCCACAGCCTAAACGTGTTCTATGTAGAATTCTTGTTGTTGATATTTAAAATGCGGAAATGTTATGTTGTGGTGTTCTTGCTGTTGTTGTTCTTGCTGTTGTTGTTGTTGGTTTTTGTTTTTGTTTGAGCACGCGCTGCCCAACACCCCCGCCAAATCACAGACGTGCGAAGGCAAGAGAGTGAGCGAGACAACAAGCGACGGCTGTTAAGAACTATTTTGTTGTTGTTATTGTTGTGTCGCGACGTTCGCTGTTGTTGTTGTTGTTGCTGCTGCTGTTGTTGTTGCTGCTGCTGTTGTTGTTGCTGCTTGGCTTTGTTTAATGCTGGGTATTTGGGTTTGAGTATTGGCTAGCCGCGGCTATAGGCGACCAACAGCCCCTCCCCCCAGTCAGTTGATTTGAGCGTTTCTTGTGCAATTTGTTGTTTTTTCTTAACTTTTCTTTTATTATCTGTTTTATTTTTTTGGTTTTTTTGTTATTAGTTTTGCGTTTATTGTAAGGCACGCGCCATCTTCACAGCCCTTTCAAATGTTTCGGAAAGAACAAAAAAAAACAAAAACAAAAAAAAAAACTATAGAAAACAAAAAAAATTGTTGTCCAATAGGGCGAAATTTTGTTTGGCTCTCTTGCGGGCCGCTGGCGGCTAGTCGGAATCAATTTGTTTTGCTGAATGAAACTAGCCAAAACGTAGCATGTGAAATGCGGTCGCGTATTGGAACGTAACGTTGAAATGTTGAATAGACGGCGTTTGCCCGCAACGCACACACAATTCCGAAAATGTTGCTCTCGAAAGTACTTAAATTTAAATTAACTGAGCATTATTTCGTTTCGATTTTGTTTCGCGTTGTTCTGGTTCGGTTCTGTGGCCAAGCTGTCAACTTGACTGCCTGCTGTGCATCAGCTGTTAGCCACTGTGAACGACAGTGCTGCCAACTGGTGTGACAATTTGTTTGCCGTTGACAACTCTGTTACAATACAGATTCGAACCAATAACAGTTGCTGCGCAGCTGTTTGGCCTTTTTTCTCTCCTTTCTTTCTTTCTTTCTTTCTTTCTAATCATTAATTGTTTTGTCTGCGTGTGTGTGTGTTTTTTGGGCGGCCCCGCGTGCCAAGCATAGTTTGCGGCTCATAATTGTCTTGTTTAAAATTGCAGAAAATCATAAGGCATGCAATGCACAAAAAGCTGGCGCAAAAAAAAAGAAGAAATATGCAACGATTAACAACTGTAAACTATTTACAGTCAAACACACACACGCACACATCGTGTGTATGTGTGGGCCATTATAAATATTAATGGATTGTTTCTTTAAGGATTTGGTACGCTTGCTCTTGCATTTGCAGAGACGTGCACAACTGACGGTGAAATCGGCAGCTGGCTGGCCATTTTTTTTCGACTGCACACTCTCATTAACGTTCGGTTAAGTGCAGTCCGAAAAAGTAACGTGCCAAATGTAATGAAAAGCAATAAGCCGAATGCCGAAGATGCAGCCAGAAGATGCATGCGCGCATTTCAAAAATTAACAGAGCATGGCGCCAGTTGCCAGTTAGACAGTTTGCCAAGCATGCAGCCAGCCAGTCGGTTGCAGTTGGGCAGCTGTTGCTGCTGTTGGTGTTGCTGTTGTTGCTGTTGGTTTTGGGATAGCTGTAAATCAAATTGCGTGGCGGCTGCGAGCTAGCGGCAATTCGTCAAGTTCAAGTTATGCGCATTTCCTTTGCCCATTTACCGTTACATTTTAAAAATACAACAGTCCCAACAGCACTTTCGCCGAGTTGGCAAGACTTGGACTTGGACTTGGTCTTGGCTGACTATGCACTATGTTAACTAACTGTTGCTTTAAGCAAAGAAGCAGCATGTTAAGTTTAACAGTGTTTGGTATTAAGAAATGTAATGCGAACAGTATCATGTGAGTTCAACGCATGCTATCATTCAATTAAACAAAATTGCTCCTCTTCACGAGCACAGTGCTTCGCTTTACATTCAAGTGTCCATTTGCTAGTTTGTTGCGGCTTCAGTTAATGTTAACGTTGCTCGCAATCGCGTTAACAGTCTGATTCAGTTAACAGCGCCATTACAGACTGTTACTAAGCGGTTGGATTTAAATTGTATATGGCTCTGCAACGGGTTTTCATTCCAATTCGAGAGCAGGTCGTGAGCGGTTGTGTTCTTTAAACGAATCTTGTGGTCCTATTGTGCGCGCATGCGTCTGTCAGTCAATTTGAAATCGTGAAAAATCCTTTTGCCATACCAAACACACACACACACGCACGCACGCATTCGAATGTGAATAGGCGCCAGCAAGCAAAAGCATAAAGCTGCCGTAAACAAATAATACCTGAGAAAAAGCAATCAACAAAAAAAAAAAAAACATTTCGATAATTGTTGCCTGTGATTTGTTTACGTATACATATTTTTTTTCTGATTTTTTATTGTGAGTGAACTTGAACTGAGGCCAAAGTTACTTTGTTCGTCTACCTAACAAAATTCGAATTGGAAGTGAAGGGTGTAACAGACTTACACACACACACACACACGCGCGCACACACACACACACACACAGACGCAAACGAGACGATACAAATACAGACACACTCACACACACACACGCACACGTACAGGCGAAGGCGTAGTTGAAACACCGGCAAAAGCAGAGGAGCGCAAATAGAAAACGACGAAAAGCGACGGCGACTAAAACTAAAGCTAAAGCTAACCAAAGCAGACCAAAACGCATCGGTGCAAAGAGACAGACAGAGCGAGAGTAGAGGGAGATAGACAGCAAACGCGCGCGGGCAAAGGATAATAAGCAAAACTGCCATTTAAAACGGTAATTAAAGCAGCAGCCCCAGTGACAACAAAAACAACAATAGCAACAGCAACAATAGCAGCAGCAGCAACAACAACAACAACAAGCGAGGCTCAGTGAGCAACAAAGAAAGTAAGTGAATTCCTTTCAACGTGCCTTGCCCAAACATGGCTCCAAATGCAATCGGACCTGCTTCTTCTTTTCAACACACACACGCACGCACACATTTATTTTTTTTTTCCCTCTCTCACTTGACGTGCTCCAGTTCCAGGTGTAACCGCAGTTCCAAGCAAACATCTTCGCTTTGTGCATCTCCCCCCCTACCCCCTACCCCGCCCCCTTTCCCCTTCAGCAGCCTGCACGCCATCGCGCACCTCTTGCAAGTCATAAAATCTATGGCAGCCGACGTCACAGTCGGCTCTGCCAGCTCTGTGACTTAAGCTCCATTTCATAGCTTTTTATTTTGCGCTTGCCTTGTTTTACGATTTTTCTCCTCCTCCTCTGCTGCTGCTGCTGCTGCTGCCGCTGCTGCTGTTAGTTGCGCTGCCGCCGTCGCTGCTACTTTTCTGTTGGCATTGTTTTTGCTGCGCCTCGTTGTTGATTTTTCCAACCGGCTTTTGGCTAATTGCCTTGACATTGGCATTCACAGTGGCAGCCTCTCTTTTGCGTGCGCGTCTCTCTCTCTCTCTCTCTCTCTCTCTTTGCCTCTCTCTGTCTCTTAGTTTGGTTTTGTGCGTTCTCTGGGGCCACGCACAATGTTGCCAGATGAATGATGATTACCTGTAAACTTCTTCTTCGGCTTGTTTGGTCTCAATCAAACTGATTAATTTAACTGACAAAAGCTAACAGACATAGCACGCACCCCTTTGACTTCTTCCCAAATGCACACACACACACGCAAACATGCATATGTATATAAATTCGTAACTGTTTCTGCCAATCAATTTGATGGCTGCTCTTGCTCTTGCTCTTATGTTTGTTGTTGTTTGCCGTTCGCACTTTTTAATAACTGTTTATTGCTCTGCTTCATTTGGCTGCGCATTTGGCTTATGTTTTATTCTGCCATTTTTGTATTTATCTGTAGCATTTTGCAGGATGCGCCACGCATATTTTTTTTCTTTGTTCCTTGAGGGGAAAAACGCACGAAAATTCCGGTGTGTATCTGTTGTTTCCATCTCCCAGCTCAGCAGCAGCCTCTGATGCGCTGGGGCGTGTGCTTTATGCGACGACTGACTGACTGACTGACCCCCCTGCTGCTGCTGCTGCTGCTGCGTTTTCGTTTCAGCTTCATTTTGCACGCGCCACCCCCTTGGCCCCCCCCTCGCCGCCGGCGCAACTGCGCTGCTGGCAAATCAATAATTCTCCATCAGGATTTTGCATTGAGCCAGCGCAATTAGCAATTTGTATTCCAGCCAGCGAAACAGACAATAAATGCCGGCTACCACCCACCTCCCTCCCCCCCCCACCCCGCAGCCGTACCTGTCGCACCCCGCTCTGAGTCACGTTCTATGCTTCTTCTTTATATATGTATGTATATTTTTGTGGCCAATGGCAACGACAGCGTCTGAGACTTGCGACCTGCCCAGTTGGCAATGGGTTGCATTGTCAACCATTTGCGTATCAACGGACGGGCAATCGAATGCTTCCGTTGTGCGCCGGAAATCAGGTATACACACAGACACACACACACACACACACACCACACACACACACACACACGACACACACCGACACACACTTCATTCCTACTTAACGCATTGCTGGAAGCCCCTTTGTCGCGAGTCGACAGTCTGCTCAAGACAATAATGTACAAGCCGTACAGTGAACTCTACACATATTGAAACACATGCGTTACACATTGAGCATATACAGTATTCGCTCCACAGTGGAAACTAGCATAGAAATTACAATCGGCTGAAACTTGTATTAATTGTTTTTCCTTTTTGTTTTTAACCATTTTCCCCTAAATGCGTCGAAGTCTTTCAATTTCTAATATCAGATATATACATATATATTATTATTATATGCAATACATTTGTATTATTCGACTTTTCAGATATTGAAATTTGTTCGCGAATGAAATTCATCTTTAAGCCTAAAGCTTATAAGCAGTTAAATTTTGTTCATCAAATATTGGTTGTAGAAAAAAATGAGTACAGTGAACACATATATGTTTTCTGTGTGCTTTACTTTTTTATTTTTTTGTTTAATATAATTAACATATATTTTATTTTGTTTTAAACTTTTGAAACAGTTATTTTATTTAATTTTTATTACTGTTTTCTATGCTTTTATTATTATTTTTTCATTATTATTATCTATGCATTTATTTCTAAAAAAAATCATTGCACTTTCTCTCACTTGCCTTTGAATAGTTCTCTCCAAGGAGTGTTTACTTTATGCGCTGCGTACATAGATATATTTTATTGCTGTGTACGTACGTAGAGTGCATGCATGTGTTTGTGTATATATATACCCCCCCTCTCACCACTCTCCCGCCATCAAGTGCAGCTGGCAACACAACAACAGCTGCCCTTGAAATAAGCAAAAGCAAAACCCAAACATAACGCACTTTACGCATACTTTCGTCTCACACCGCACAGTCGCTCGCACCCCCTGCAGGCAGCATACACCCCCCTCCACCCTCCACCCGCATTCCTTGCAGATGCTTCGCTAAGGATGAGGGTGTGTGTGTGCGTGTGCGATATGGAATGCGGTTCATTGCCTAATTGCATTTGCCTTTGATTCGAACGATGAGCATTATGTATGTGAAATACGCATGACTTAGTCAGGGCATTTGGCATGTGCCGTAAAATGGTGCAATTTTTATTAACATTTATATTGATTAGTTATTATTTGCAAAACTTTAGTAAATCCTTTTTTCGTTAGGGTATTTAAGCTGCATGTGCAAAGTTCTCAAATGAATCTTCCTTTTTTTTTTTTTGCTCGTTTTCGTTTCTTTTGTCTTTTTTTGTTTTGTTGTTATTGCTTGACAGTTTTTGCAGCAATGCTCGCGCTGTCTCACTCGCCCACACCCTTGCACTCGCTCTCTCTCCTCTCTCTCTCTCTTTCACTCTGTGGCTTTGTTCTGCTGCTGAGTCACGTCTGGCTGTTGTTGTTCTTGTGGCTGCAGTTCTTTGTTTTTTTTTTTTTTGACTCTTTTTTTCTCTCGCCGTTTTCGCTTTCAACAGAGCGCCGCAATTGGCTTTAACTGCTTGTGATTCATTTGACGTTGATGCTTCCTGGCGCACACATACAAACCACACTGTATGCATATGTGTGTGTGTGTGTATGTATGTAGTTGCATATCAATAGCGAAGTCTTTATCAATGCAACGCTTGCAGCATATCTGGCGCCTTTTCCTTTTATGCATATGCGATATTTTTGGAATGGGCGACGCGCTGTCGCGCCTCTTGCTTCGTTTTCCTTTGCTTACAATAACAATAATTCATATGCTGCACGCTGCCATTGCCGCTGCCGCTGCCGCTGAACTCGGGGGCAGTTCAATGCACTGCAATCGCGCAGCGTTGCCACCAGCATCAACATTTCCGTTGTGGCGTTGCCGATAAAAGCCAAAAACTCTTTTGGGTTTTGTTTTTTATTCCTTTTCTCTTCTCTTCTTTTCGTTTTGTAACGCCTCCTCCGCCTGCTGCTGCGCTAAACTCCTTTGCCATAGCAGGCAGCTATCGGTCGTGCGCTTTGATTTATGCGCCCGCCTTTAAGTGGCCCGTGGCCTTTAAAGTCGTCGTCGTCGTCGTCGTCGTCGTGATCTTCAGTTGAAGGAGGTGTTGCTGTAAATACATTTTGCTCAATGTTGCCAGGCGCACTCACTCACACACACACACACACACACACACACACACACACACACATGCAGCGGCAGAGACAAGTGCAAGTTCAAGTTGCGGCTGGAGTTTAATAGCAAAACTTGCAACTGGTTGAGCTGGTTGTTTTTGGCTTTGGTTATTTTCAATTTGCCGGGCGTAACGAAATATTGATACTTGTCTGTGGTCCCGGTCCTGCCCAAGCTGTTGTAAATATCATGTTTTGATTTTCAAAGACACCTCCCTCCCCCACCCGGCGCAATCATTTGTGAACGCTCGCCATACAAAGAGCTGTCTGCTATGTAATTTGCGGTTGTGCAAAATATTTATGCTCATTGTTTATTATATTCATTTTTCTGCGCCTATTGAAAATGCGAACAAATTATTAATGCGCCTGCTGTGGCAGCTGCCGCCTGTGGCACTCGCTTAGCTTAGCTTTGTCGTGCCCGCCTCTCTCCGACCCGTGCACGTCTGTGCATGTTTGTGCATGCCTGTCTATGTGTGTGTGTGTGTGCATGTAATTGCTGCATAAATCATTTGAGCTGATGGCCAAGAGCAGCGGTAATTTCAGCGCTGCACAACAACAGTTAACTGTTGTTGCTACAGATATGTGTGGACACAGATACATTTCTATATATCATAGACAAGCCAAGAGTTATTTATGTGCGTTCAATCAGCCAAACGCCAAACGCAACCAAACCAAACCGAACCAATTCAATCCAATCCAAGCCAAGCCGAAGCTAAAGTCGAGATGCTCGCAGCAGCAGCAGCAACAGCAACAACAACAACAGCTATATCAGCAGCAGAGCGCAAAGAAAAAAGCAGCCCGAAACCGTTTGTCCGCCTGCCAATTGGTGGCTTTCATTGATTTCTCTATTCGAAATCATTTCATTCCATTTCATTTCATTTTGTTTTGTTTTGTTTTGGGTTATTGATTTTGATTTTTTGATTGTTGCGAACGCAGTTGAAAGCGCATGCAGAAGCTCAAAACTGTAAATGCAGACTTGAAGCAGCAGCAGCAGCAGCAGCAGCAATGTTAGCCGTTTAGCTTTTTTATGGCTATAGCTGACACCATTTGAAAGTTGGCTGGGAAATTGTTGAGCAAGCTATTAGCTAGAAATCTGGCTACGTTCAAATTCGTTTTAAATTGAGTTCATTTAATTTGAATATATTATAAATTCTAATTTCGCTTTATTTGATCATAAATGTTTATACATGCATATGCCTCAAAATGCATTAACATTTGGGCCACATTGAAAAGTTGTTATAATAATGATCAGGCAAGGGGCAAGACAAAATTTAAGAATGTTGACGATTTGAACCGACATTTTTAACTGATAAAAAGTATATGCATATGTATGAAGGAAAAAAAACTAATTATTAAATATTTGTACATTTTTTTAGATTTTCTAAAAATTAGAATTCTTATTATAAGTATTTATTATATTAATACGTTAAATTTGTCAACAATCTTGCTGGCTTAGCTCGAAAATGGCTATTTAATGCGTTTGGCAACGTTCAGACTTGCAAAATATGGCAACACTGAAAACGAGCAGTTCATGCGGTTCATTCGGTTCGCTCTCACGCACCTACATTGTTGAAGTTCAAAATGTAAAGTCAATTCATAATTAACATGACAAAAGCAACGCGAACGTTGTTCTAACGGTTTTTTTTTTTGGCAAGTCTCTTTCACTCGCACTCACGCGCTTCAGCTGCGCGTTTGACATCGTTGACGTTTTCAAATTGAAACTTTTACTTTTCTTTTCTTTTTTTTTTGTTTCAGCTCATCTTTCAACTCTCCCAAGACAATCAATTTGTTGATTCGTCGCGTAATAATTGATTACTGCACTTGTTTTAGGCGCTTTCTAAAAAAAACCAAATCCAAAAAGTAGAAAACATGTTGGGAAGAGTTGTAGCTGCGCATTTGTACATAATTGTACGTTTGTAATTATAAAACAATTGGAAAGGTGCTTGCGGCAAATGATTGCACCGTTTGCTGTTAATTGAGTCTGTATTATTTTTAATTTTTTTTTTTTTTTTGTTGCTCAACCGTTTTTTTAAGGCTTCACTTTGCCGCCACAAAACCGCAAACTGTTTTTAAAATAACAAGCATTATCAACAACAACAACAACAGCAACAACAACTACAACAACAACAACTACAAGTTGACTAACTATTGATCGCCCACGAGAGCAGCCGCAGAAGCAGATGTTGTGCTGGCATCGAAAATGTTTTGCATTTTACGAGTACTTTTATAATTCGCGGGCATCGTTTTTGCATTCTCAACAGCCATAAAAGTCACGATAGACACTAAAAGAATAATGAGTGAGAGCGGCAACGACAGACAAAGATGGGCAGAGCGAACGAGATAGCGAGCACAACATGCACAGTGGTGCCGTGGCATCCATTAAATGCATACTCGATATTTATCTATGCGTGCCCTTGAGCATTTGCAGGGGTCGCCATGGAAAGTTCGTGGCCAACGGTAATAAAATCTCAAGTGGCGCGATTAAACCTGTGCACTGAGCGAAAAGCACTAGTGAAATTGCAGGAATTAGCATTTGTACTAAATCTAGAATGCATTTGTTGTTTTCTTTTTCTTCTTCTCGAGTTGTATCAAAATGTGGCCATGGCAAGCAGTGCATCCTTTTGGGACCAGTGTGCAATGTGGCAACGTTGTTCTATCCCCTTCCACGGCTTGCCGCACCTGCATATGCAATGCAAATGCAACGCTCTGTTGCGCGCGCGCGTGTGCCCCAAGCAGCAGAAGCAGCAGCAGCAGCGGCAGCGCAGCGGCAGCCTCTTGGCAGTTGGTGGCATGTCTTTAAAACGAAGACGTGGGCTACTAATATTTATGTCTGCCGGCCCCGCCGATGTCTGTATCTGTGCATCAGTATGTGTGTCTGCCTCTCTCTCTCTCTCTCTCTCTCTCTGACTCTGTCTGTGTGTGTGTGTGTACGAGTATTTTTAGAACGTTGTTGCTGCCTGAAGCCGAGATTTGGAGCGATTCTTTTGTTGCTTCTGCTACTTTTGTTGTTACAGTAAAAATATACCGTATGCTGCTGCAACGTACATAAATAAGTGTGCGCTGTTGCTGTTGATGCCACGAGTATTATAAGAAATTACGACACATGCTGACGCTGATTTAGTTTAAATTGTTTGCATGTATGCAGATTACTGCACTGTCCGTTGTCCATTCTAATGGCACAGTGGCAACGCTGGCTGGCTGGCTGGCTTGCTGCCTAGCTGCTTGACTGCTTGGTACCAGCTGTCCCCCTCTCCCCCTCTCTTTCTTGCCTATCGTTGCCTATCTCTTTATTGCATACATAATTGCGCAAAGCTCGGTAACAGCTGCAGTGGGCCTCTGTATGTGTGTGTGTGTGTGTGTTGGTATTTATCTGCATTTGTGTCTCACTCCGATGTGCGGTGGCTGATGAGCTCGCATTGTTTGAATGTAGTGTGCGTTTATCAGTTTACCGTTATCATTAACAAGCTACACACGCAGAGATGAGCAAGCGAAAGGGGGCGAGAGGGGGTATGGCCCCAAATAGCGCGACACACGCAAAATGTTGCCTGGTGAAAGGTGTGCGATGCGATAAAATTTCATCATATTTTACATTTTCGTAATTTGCTAAAAGCACACACAGCGACACACGCACACATACACAGATACATACATACATACATACATATGTATATGAACAATCAATTTGCGAGTGTGCGCCATTTCATTTAATTAGATTTCGTTTAATAATGCCACATGCACAAACACACAGACGACGCACACTCGTCAAATACAACAAGAGTCAATAGTGTAATTTAATTGATTTGCGAGCAGCGCAGCAGCAGCACCAGCAGCAGCAATAAAGAAGAAGAAGTATAAGCGGTAAACTGGCCCGATGCCACTCAATTTGATGGAGTTTGAGTGTATTGGTGTGCGTGTGCGTGTAAATGAGTCGCGGACTGTTGCTGAGCTACTTAACCAGTCGCCGCTGCAGCTGTGAGCTTTTTATTGCTCTCGTTCGTGTTCTTGGTCTTGTTCTTGTTCTTAGCTATTGCTGCTAGTTATGACGGTGTTCCGCTTGGCCATTGTTGCCACACCATTTGCAGTAATTGGCGCTGCCAGCTCTTCTTTAGCTAACTAAATGCAACGGTGTTTAACTGTTTGCTGCTGCCTTTCTTTCTTTCTTGCTTGCTTGCTGCACTCGTTCATTCCTTTTTTCATTCTTGGCCGCATACATGCATACATATGTATGTGCTTACTTATACATATGTATATGCATGTTTGCATAGGTGTGTGTGTGTGTGTGTGTGTGTGCAGACAACTGGGGGATTCGAACACAAATCGGCATGCATAATTAATTATGATTTAGTTGGCTCTTCACATGTGCATATGTATGTATATGCCATGTGTGTGTGTGTGTGTGTGCACATGCATATTTGTGTGTTGCAATTGATTTTTAAAGAGCTGCAATTAATTTTCCAGCGAATTGTATGAATTAAAGCGGCAAAAATCTGCAAAACGATTACAAAAAACGGCGCTAATCGAATTTCAGTTAACATGGAAAATGAAATACAAATGTACATATTGCGAGCAAAGGTGCGGGTTAAGGCGAAAACGGCTGCGCTGCCGCTGCCGCTGCTGCTGTTAAAGCTGACTTTACAAGAAAAAGGCGAGCATTGACTCTTTGCCAGAGCGAGACAGCACGATCGAATGCACAAGCTGTCAGCTTTAAAACGTTTGGCGATGCCAGATTAGCGCAAACCATTATGGTTGTGGGTGGCCTGAGGGGAGGGTGAGGGTTGTGTTTGTCTGTCTGTCTGTCTGTCAGTTTGCTTAGTTTTCATTTTCATTTGCGTTTTATTTGATGTTAATCTGCCATCCGATTTGCCTTTGGCTAACATTTGCCTTTATTTTTCCTTTTTCCTTGCTTGTTTTTTTTTTTTTGCAAAGCCAACGCCCCGGCCAAATGGCTTTGCATGAAATGAAAATCTCGCAAATGGTCAGCGCCATAAGCCAACGCCTAGAAATGCCAACAACAACAACAACAACAAGTGAAGGCATTTGAAGGAGCTGCCACTTTGGGCGCCGCCGCCGCCGTCTCCTTTGCTCGACCGTCACGCAGCTCGTTTGTTTATGTATCTACGTGCCGCAGCCGCAATCGTCAATCAGCTCGGGCTTGGCTCGCTAGCCTTTTTAAGACTACGTATATGCAAAGCATAACAAAAAAACAAAAAAAAAGGGAACAGCAAATTTCAGCTGCACACCTACCTACCAAGTCGCTGCTGCTGTCCATCAACGGCTGTTTTGAGTGCTGCTCCTGCAGCTGGCCGCCCCCACATGTGCGCTACACATTACTGTATTCCCTGTGCCCATTGCAGGCGGGCATATTGTGCCTGTGCGCGTGTTCGTTACAGTTTGAAAATAAAGTATTCATATTTATATATTCTTGATCTGATAAATCTGTCTTAACGCCACGTTCTTAACTTTCACAATCGATTGTTATCGATTTTTCAGCCGTTATTTTTAGCGCATATCTCTGATATAAGAAAAGCTAGCTATGTACGTAATCTGTCTTAGAGACTTTAGAAGGTTTTTTCGTGCATCTTGGCCAAACAAACTCATATATTCTCCCGATAACTTTCACAAATTCTTCAAAATCGATATTTATCGATATGCAGTCTTTACTTTTAGGGCATATCCCTGAGATAAGAAGAACTAGCGATACAAAAATGGATTAAGAACCTTTTATGTTCTCCTCCTATCGAGACCAGATAGAGAAAAGGAAAGAAGAAGAAGAAGCGGTTTGTGTGTATGTGTATATATGCATAAGTATATACATACTTAATTACCGTTTACATGGTATCTGCCAATCGTGCACTCCCAACTAAAAGCCTCTTGCTATCTGCTTTATTTATATGTATATTTTTTTTTTTGGTTAGCCTGCTTTTCCTGTACGTTTTGTGGCTTTTAGCCGGTTGAGTCATGCGGCCGGCTATGTGATTCGTTAGCTCCGATTAGCTGGCGCGCGTCACCTTAATGAGCTGGCCAGATACTGCTGATCCTCACACAGGGACGGAGAGAGACACGCCCACATGTATGCACAGACATGTCAAAGGCGAAACGACTTTTCAAATTTGAATGTTGAGTGTGTACATATTTTGATAACTTATCGCAGCCGATGCCCGCTGCCGATGCCGGGCATCGATAACGCTTGCAAGCCGCGTATCGATAGGCAATTAAAGCGCCGCTCTGGCAAAACACTTTGCGCCAAATGTCATCGCTAGCTATTTGACATTTGACAGCTGATTTGCCGTCTGTTGAATTGTTGATTTCGAATTTTGCCATTGCTGAATGCCAAGTGCTACAGATCTGGCGACATGTGTCGTCGTCCATGTAAAGTGCAGCAAAATAAAATGAATGCCAAGTGCGTTCAGTTCAGCCTGCCCGACTAGCCAGATACCCAGCATGTGTACGTACAATACAATACAATATTTCTTAAAGGTGTGTTCCTTTCTGTATATATACCAAAAACGGAGGCTTCAAAAGCATGGGAAGTGTGTCCAGCTGTATTAAATGTGCAATATATTCAGTTTTTTTTATATTCGATATTTATCGATATTTTGTTATCGACAGACAAAATGTTTGAATTGTTTGACTTACGCAACTAGATTCTACAGCCAATATGCCCGCTTTAAGTGTTGTTCAATGTGTACAGGGTATGAAATAAAGAAACATTGCGTTATCTACGTTTCCTGTTCGACTTGGCGACATTGAAATGAATGGCAGAGACCATCCCCCCCACTCCCCTCGACACGGAGACGAGCGCACTTGGAGTTGTCGTCGCCAGTTGCCTGTTGCCTGTTGCAAGTTGCAAGTTGCAAGTTGCCTGTTGCAAGTTGCCTGTTCTGCATGCACTGCACACATGGCTGGCTGACTGTCTGACTGGCTGACTGTCTGGCTGGCTGACATGCACATAAATTTAGCACGCAGACTGCGGCAAATGCATGAATATATCTTTTGCTCACACACACACACACTGAGACGAGTCACACGCATGTGGATTTTAATGGTTTATTGCTTATGGCTTATAGTTTGAACGCACACACAATGTGTTTTATCAATCAAATGTGTACACAAAACAGTTGCTTTTATTTATATGTATATGTATATTCGACACAGGCCAGCAGCTAGCAAAACTCCGACCGGCTCAACGCAAAGCCGACAGACAGAAGCCAACCGCAAGCCGGGCAACCGCAAGTCTAGCAAGCGATCGATTTAGCGGCAGGCGCCAATTGTTAAGCTCGTACAGCCGCCACCATTGCACCGATTAGCACCATGAACGGCCAGGGCTGTGAGCTGGGCCACAGCAATGGGGACATTATATCACAGAATCAACAGAAGGGCTGGTGGACCATCGGTCTGATCAATGGCCAGCACAAGTACATGACCGCCGAGACATTTGGCTTCAAGCTCAACGCGAACGGGGCCAGCCTCAAGAAGAAGCAGCTCTGGACGCTGGAGCCGTCCAACACCGGTGAAAGTAAGTACACATATTATTACACATTATCCCTAATAAACTATACAGATAGCAAATATTATAAAGCACTTGCTTAAATCTAGCTAACTGTATCGAAACTTTCGATATCAGTTCAGCTTCTTTCTATGAAATCCACGCTCAAGCGTGAAAAATATGTGAAAGGCAGCAGTTGTGCTTATTTTAAGCTCCCTTATGTTAAGGACTTTGGTGAAATCCACGCTCAAGCGTGGAAAATAGGTGAAAGACAGCTGTTGTCCTTATTCAAGGCTCCCTTATATAAATGACCTTGGTGAAATCCACGCTCAAGCGTGGAAAATAAGTGAAATACCTTTAGTTAATCCCTTACAAGCAATGTTTCTATTTTGTCGCGATATGTTTAACATATTTTATTTATATGTAATTTTATTGTGAAATGGAAATTCAAAAAGTAACATATTTTATGTCTGTGTAGACTTTATTCTAAAAGTAAAACATTTCTGATATTTTTATATACAATACGAGAACCTGCAATCCAAATTTGCTTTATTTAGCTGTCAGTTGTGAGTTTTGTTTGGCAAACATAGTCTCAAAATCGAGAATCTACATATGAAAACTGTTGTCATTTTCGATATCTCAAAATCGATATTCAAATGGTACAAGTTCCTTCTGTTTGGTATACGAGAATATATACATATATCAAATTTCTGTAGTCAGTTTAGTTTACGAAATCGACGCGTTCACGCTGAAGGACATGGAAATATAGACGTAGTTCGTCGTCCTTATCAAGAATATATACTTAAGGGTGGGACATGCATCCTTCTGCCTGTTACATACATTTGCACAGGGTATGTTCCTGATTACCCATTTTTAATGATGGCTCCAAAACCAGTTTTTCAATATCGATGTTTATCGATTGCTTGAAAACGTAGCAAGTTATCGATTATCGGAAAGAAACTCCTGCTGCGGCCTCTAGCTCCCATAGGTTCTGAGATCGACGCGTTCATATGTAAATACGGACAGACGAACGGACAGACAGACGGACAGACGAGAACTATATATGTATGCATATAGAATATATGTATGTATATATACGTTATGGTTTCGAAGATACTTTCTTGCTGCAGTTATGTACATACATTTGCTCAACATCATGATACCCCTTGAGCCCATTGAGAGTGGGAATGTAACTGTGAATCGTTCGCTCAAGCGAGCTTTCACTGTATGCGTAAACATAATGCCTGGGCTCTTATCAGACTGCGCTGATAAGGATGTTAAATGAACTAACGAAAATGGAAATGAGAATGGGAACTGAGATGATAATGACAATGATAATGCTAATGATAATGCTAATGATAACAGCTGGCATTGTTTGGCATTTATCAGCTGCACTTGCATTCGGCTGACGCATTTAATTGCCGACTGTAAATCATTTGCCCAGTCGTAAACACAACAATCAACTGCGGCTTTGGTTTAGTTTTTCCATGTGTAACTGGCATAAATCATTGGCCAATTTGCAGCTGCGCTGGCCAAAAGCAGAGCTTGGCCCGCAGCTGCGTTAATTTGACGTGCAGGGTATCTGTCCGTCCGTCCGTCTGTCTGTCTAAATATATTAAAACGCAAGAAAACAAAGCGTCTCACGAATTTGGCATCATTTATCAAGCCACACGTAGACGCCACAGGTTGCATGCTGCATGTTGCTTGCAACGGGCATTGCAATTGGCTCTGACTTTGGCTCTGACTTTGGCTTTGGCTTTGGCCATGCTGCCGGAGCTGGTCTGATCTGGTCTGGTCTGGGCTGGCAATTATAATTAAGGCAACTCGTTTGCCGCTGCGACTGCCATTGGCCACGTTGCAATTAATACAAAATATTTTTAGTTGAAAGCGCCTCCCCTCCTCCCCCTTTCTCGCGTTGCGCTGGCATTCGTAACGGCCATTAAAATAGCTCAGCCAAATTGAAATCGATGTGGCCAAAGCGCACGATAATGTTTAGCTAAATTGCTCAATTGCCGAAAGAAGAAGAAGGCGAAGAAGAAGAGGCAATAAATAATGCCAGCGATAGCCGCCTATCGATAACTAATTAAGCATTGTCTGCTGCGAGGTGCCATCGCTAATCGCTGCGCGGCCGACAGCTGACAGCTGATTGGCTGCTGCCGTTTGCCGTTATTCGTTCAGCTATTCGAAATGAGTACAGTTAGCACGAGACAAGGCGCAAGCGAAAGATATTGACTGTTGCCATCGCCTCGCAAGCGGGTATTTGCATTTTGTCAGACAACTTGCTCGAAGTGAGTTTTGCTTTCTTACTCTTTATTTTTAACTTAACTTAACTTTGGAAACTCGTTATGTTTCTAGAGAAATCTTGACCCTTCTTGGGAAACATACGATTTGTTATGTTTCTGACAAATGAGTAAAAACTCGCTGTGTTTCTGAAGAAATCTTGACCAAACTTGGGATTGATAAGATTTATGAGTCTTAATTATTCTCGGACTACTATATCGTATCGCTCTATAGGAACGATAACTGTAATGATTACATTGGACGACTATAGTATATAGTTCTTTCCGGAAAATCGATCGAGAGAGAGAATTTGGTTCTCTTTTAGGGATAACTTGAAAGAACCCCATCTAGAATTTTGACCAAGTTCCGAACTGAACTATCTTTTATTATACTCTGTAGTACATTATAGCTTGGGATTTTTGGGCAGCTGTTTTTGAGCGGATTCGATGCACTTGCTAATTGAACTATTTTGCGACTTGCACACAGGTATTATCTATTTACGATCTCATCTGAACAAATATCTGTCGGTCGATCAGTTTGGCAACGTGCTGTGCGAGAGCGAGGAGCGGGACGCGGGCAGCCGCTTCCAGATCAGCATCAGCGAGGACGGCAGCGGACGTTGGGCCCTGAAGAACGAGTCGCGCGGCTACTTTTTGGGCGGCACGCCCGACAAACTGGTCTGCACGGCGAAAACGCCCGGCGCCAGCGAATTCTGGACGGTCCATTTGGCGGCCCGGCCGCAGGTGAACTTGCGTTCGATTGGCCGCAAACGGTTCGCCCATCTGTCCGAGTCGCAGGATGAGATACATGTGGATGCGAATATACCCTGGGGCGAGGACACGCTCTTCACTCTCGAGTTTCGGGCCGAGGAGGGCGGCAGATATGCGCTGCACACGTGCAACAACAAGTGAGCCTCAGCGAATCTCATCCTTAACCATATCTTATCCTCCTCCTCCCCCCTTTGTAGATATCTGAATGCCAATGGCAAGCTGCAGGTGGTGTGCAACGAGGATTGCCTGTTCAGTGCCGAGTACCATGGCGGGCATTTGGCGCTGCGCGATCGCCAGGGTCAATATCTGTCGCCCATTGGCTCGAAGGCGGTGCTCAAGTCGCGCTCCTCGACGGTGACACGGGACGAGCTGTTCTCGCTGGAGGACTCATTGCCGCAGGCCTCGTTCATAGCTGGCCTCAATTTGCGCTATGTGAGCGTCAAGCAGGGCGTCGACGTGACCGCCAACCAGGATGAGGTCGGCGAGAATGAGACCTTCCAGCTGGAGTACGATTGGTCGGCGCACCGCTGGGCATTGCGCACCACACAGGATCGCTACTGGTGCCTGTCCGCCGGCGGTGGCATTCAGGCCACCGGCAATCGTCGCTGTGCCGACGCACTCTTCGAACTGATCTGGCATGGTGATGGTTCGCTCTCGTTTCGCGCCAATAATGGCAAATTTTTGGCCACCAAGCGTTCCGGCCATTTGTTTGCCACCTCCGAGTCCATTGAGGAGATAACCAAGTTCTATTTCTATTTGATCAATCGGTAAGAGAGCCCCCCCACCCCCTTCCTCCATCTGTGCTTAACGTGAACTGTGTCTCCTTCTCGATTCTGCCATCCGTTTTAGGCCCATTTTGGTGCTGAAGTGCGAGCAGGGCTTCGTGGGCTATCGCACGCCCGGCAATCTCAAGCTGGAGTGCAACAAGGCCACCTACGAGACCATTTTGGTCGAGCGCGCCCAAAAGGGCATGGTCCATCTGAAGGCGCACAGCGGTAAATATTGGCGCGTCGAGGGCGAGAGCATTTCGGTGGATGCCGATGCGCCAGCCGATGGCTTCTTCCTGGAGTTGCGCGAACCAACACGAATTTGCATAAGGTAAGTGGGAGAGAGAGAGAGACGGCAAACTAAAGAAACACAATTTCAAAATAACGGTAATAATGTGCTGTTAATGCTTTGCAGCCGGCCTGATATTATTTTAAGCGCTCTGTTAGCAGCCTGTTGTTGCCTATTTGCATAACAGCCATAACGTATAACATTGTCCGCCGCATAACAGTCGACTGTCTATGCGCGCTTTACAGTTGAACTGCTAACGTTAACTTTGCTGTTATAACTCAGCGTGCTGTTAAGCAGCTGACTGCTGCTCACTTAACAGGCTGTAACTGTTAAGCCATTAACAGCTGTTAAATATGAAATTTTTGAATATACGATTTGGCCGTTACATTTATTAACGAAATACAATGCTTTCTCTTCAATCGCAGATCGGAACAGGGCAAATATTTGGGCGCTACCAAAAATGGGGCCTTCAAATTGCTGGATGATGGCACCGATTCGGCCACACAATGGGAATTCTAAGTTGCAAGGATTCCAAGGATGCGGCACGTGTTTGGCAATTGCAACAATAATAATAACAACAACAATAACAACTACAACCACACGTATCAATTTTTAGAGTGTCGACTATGTCCAAAAACAAAAACAAAAAGAAAATCAAAAAAAAAAAAAAAAAAAAAAACGTCGCACAAAAATGTATCCTACATGCAAATTAATGTCGAACATCGAGGACAAACGCATGTTCACGCACATATATATACATATATATAAAAGGATTATATATATCAGCATCTATATACATATATATATATATATATATATAAGAGATTTTTTTAAAACAACCTATTTAGCTTTTTATACGTTTTTACAAGAACAAAACAAACAAATCTAGCGCAGGAAGTGAGACAATTTTTCGCGAATCCTTCCGTTTTCCAATATCAGCAACAAAAGCAAAAGCAAAAGCAAGAAAAAACGAAAATATATTAAATAATAATTATAAATGAATTATAAATGAAAACATGCAAAAAACAAAAAAATCACACACACACACACACACACACACACACACATATATATATACATATATATATACATATATACATACACATCATATACATATATACACACACATACGTACACGCATACGTACATATATTTATTCGATTTGTAATGCTTTTAAAAAGGGCCGCTTAACTTAAAAACAGCAAAAAAAAAATTTAATAAACAAAAAAAAAAAAAAAAAAAAAAAAAAAAACCAACAAAAAAACATGTTGCTTCAAAACCAACAAATATTCCTATAAATTTATTTATATATTTATACATATTGATATATGAACAATAACAGAACACACACACACACACACACACACACACACACACACACACACACACACACACACACACACACACACACACACACACACACACACACACACACACACACACACACACACACACACACACACACACACACACACTAACACACACACACACACACACTAACACACTGACACACGCACACACGCACACACTGACACACACACACATTCACGCAATTTTATTATATGCAAAACTTAGTTTTAAGCGCAATAACAATAATAAAAAAAAAAACATTTTAAAAAAAACTAAAAAAAAAAAAAAACCAAGAAACATGCAAAATTTTGATACGAAGCGCAATTGCAATATCCGATTTTTAAGCTATAGCTACATAACCTTCATATACATATATACATATATATATATATATATATACAGATATATGTATATGTATATATCACTTGTCATTTTTTGTTACATATTTATTCTTATGATTACATAATTTTATTACATTTTTTTTGCCGTCGCACAATTTTTATCTTTATATAAATAATGTTTTTTTTTTTTTATGTAATCATTTGGCACACAAGAAAAATGAAACTAAATTTTCTCAACTTAGTCGCTAAAACTAAACGGGAAAAAGTTAACGGAAACGGAAATTTTGTATGATAAATGATATAATATGAAATATATACATAACATACCTATATTATAATAATATAAAGACGCTTGAATTATTTGTTGTTCCGCCCAAAATCCCAAATTACATATGTATGTATGTATATCGAATCCTTGGGTAAGTATTGCCATGCGAGGGGAATGCATTCGAGCTACTCCAAAAAATAGATCCTTGCATAGTTCTGCGTTGCAGGACTATCTCAGGATCTGCTGATGAAAAAGATTATGGGAATTGGGCTAATATATTATTTATACGTGGTATTCCATACGCCTGAAGCCAGGATTTGGCCAATACCTCGGCTTGTCAAACATTTCAAACATTTTCAACATCTCGATCGCCTGTTCTACTGAAAATATTGCTAGACATAAATATTTTCATATGGAAATTGAGGGCTAGATTTGTATTTTGAACCGATTTGCAATCTTGATCATGATGAGAAGGAATTCCGAATAAGGAACTGACAAAAAGGACGCTGCGACTCAACCCGCACAAACATGATCAGCCTTATACATATATATGTATATATATATATATATGTATATATATCAGCTGATCAGCTGATCGGCCAATGTTGCCCCCGAAAAATCAAATGCAATGTTTGTTCAGATTTTAAATGTATTTATATATGCATATACACACATATATATATATATCTGCAAAGTATATATATATATGTATATGTATGTGTATATACAATGTTGTATGTATATTTGCATCATTCCATTACAATTACATTAAACTTACAATGTCTGTTTTTTCATTGCTTATATCATATTGTAATATGCCAAGTTTATATGTGAGTGTGTGTGTGTGTGTGTGTTTGCTTGTAAATATATATGTATATATATATATGTATATGTAAATGTCTGTGGGCTTGTGTGTGTGAGTGGTGCAGCCATTTGCCTGCCAGCGCCAGTGTGCACACACCACACACGCACGCACGCACGCACACGCGCACGCACGCACACGACAGGACAAGTCCAATTTTAGCTACTTTTAAAAGCGTCAGATTCGTTAAAATTCGACAAAATTAATGTTTATATATTATACGATTACACGTGTACACGCATCCATGCCTTCATGTATACATACATATGTACATATGTATGCGTACATTGATTGATTTCATTGTATTTTGTTTTCTTTTTATTGTATATTACTTCATTTATGCCATGCCAGTGCATGCATATTATAATAAGAATAATTAATTGCCCCACGCACACACATTTACATATCAATTCTTACATGCAAATGCATGTATTCCTATGCCCCCAACCCCCTCCCCTCCCCCCTCCACACACCATGCGGCGTGCTAGACGCTTAAACATGCCGTTATCAAACTATGCTTGGCCACAATTCGCATAAAATACAAATACAACTACATACATACATCATAGATTGTGGTGCCAAGACTTTTATCATTATCATCAAGGCTCTACATTTATGTAGATTTCATTTTGCATTGGTTTTTTACAATTTCTAGTTATTGATCAAACGGTTTTTAGTTCACTTAATTGCACGTACTATATTCGTATAAATCCTATTTATAAAGGGGCTTTCGCTTTAAACTTAGTTGCATGATGTTTTTTGTTTCGTTTTTTTTTGTTTTTGTTAAATTCATCATGTAATGCTTTCTTGTTATATGCTTTTTGTTGCGTTGTTCTCGTTTTCTTTCATCTTTTGATTTTGATCGTTTTCTTCTTTAACTTTTCTTCTCTTTAAATTGAACATAACTTGAAACCTGGCTATGTGTGAAAGTGCTTCCGGTCTGTTTATTTGCGATAAATAAAAATGCAAACAAAAAAAAAAAAATAAATAAAAAGAATTCATCATTTTCTGTTACAATTTCTGTACAAAAGCAAAGTGGAACTAAATTTTGGATAATAAGCTTAACTTAAAGAACAACAAAAAAAAAACAACAAAGCGTTTTAAAATATATATGTATATATATATATATATGTATGTATATAGGGATACATTTAATTTATGGATGTAGGGCATGATGTTGTGCACAATTACAACGTAATTACATAGTATATATATATATAAACTTGATTTCTCTCGCTCTCTCTCTCTCTCTCTCTCTTCGTTCGTATTTGTTTGCGTTCCTCTTTATCTGTTTTCGCTTCGCTGCTCTAATCGAATAAATTATGCTATGCTAAAAGTGGGCTACAAGGTTTCTCTTCACTTAGCACTTAATATGTATGTTTTTATAAATTTTATTATAAATTGTAGGTATAAACTTTTTGCTAAACGAAGATCAACTATAAGTATAAACATAAAATGTTTTCTTTTCATACAGTAAATTTTACAAAAAAAAAAAAAAATAATAATAATAAAATTATGTTATAGCAATAAAAATAATAATAATTTTAATAATAACCTATCAAAATAATTGATTTTATAAGATATAGGTATATAACATACAAAAATTATGTTCTCCGGCGGCGCTTACACACGCACTTACACAAAAACACGTACACGCACACACACACACTTATCATACATAAGTCTATGTACGGGCGCGTGCGTATGTGTACGCGCGGTTTATGTGTGTTTTCTTTATTTATTTACTTTTATTTTGTGTGTGTGTGTCTGTGTGGTGTGTTGTGTGGAGTTGAGTTGAGTTGAGTTGAGTTGAGTACAGTTTGCAAGCGCCCGCCACTACATTGCTGCTAAGTTAAACTTCAGCGTAGTGTGCAACACTTCAATTATTAAAAAAATATATATAATATATAATACATACATATATATATATATAATTATATATTGTGTGCAACCAAAACAAAAGCTACCAATAATTCACATCAATTATATATATATATATATATCATTCTCTTTCATTCGCTCTGTGTTCCTCCTGTTTGTTTGTTTGTGTTTGTGTGTGTGTAGTTTTGCATAAACCGTTAAAGAGGTTTGCCGATCCGAAGAAGATGTTACTTGATGCATCATTGCGACGAGGGGGTGTGGCGCCTTTTGGCTGCACTGATTGGTCGCCGTGTGTATGTGTTGTGTCTGTGTATCTGGTTGAGTTTGTTTGTGTTGGTACTGACGTTGTTCCTGTTGTTCTTGTTGTTGTTGGTGGGGTGTGTGTTTGTGTGTGTGTGTGTTTGTTTGATTGAGTTGGTCTTCGCCGCTTTAACTGCTGCCGCCTCCAGCGCTGTGTGCGTGTGTGTGTGTATATATTTTCTTGGTTTTGTTAAAAAACAATTGTTTAAAAACGATAATTCTCATCGGCCATGTGAATGGCCCAGAGAAATTTGGTTCTATGCGTTTTATTAAAGATCTTCTCAATCGGCACGCCGTACTTTTTACACCTGCACAACAAAGACAGAGAAAAAGAGAGAGAGAGAGACAGAGAGATACATTAGCTTTTGGTTCTGTGAAAAGTTAATGATATATTCAATTTACCAGGCAACCGTGATGCGTGGATCGAGATAATTTAGTTTGGATGTGCCCAGGGCAATGGTCTTATTCTCGTCTCTATCAGTCTCTTGTAGTTCTAATTTTTTCAGTTGATCCTTTAAACGTTCCAGTATTTTGCCCTTCTTATCAGCAATGACCCTTTCCTTGACAGAACCACGCTTGGCCGCCTTCTTAAGATCCTGTTTTGAGATTTCAATTAGGAACCAAGTCGATAAATAGTTATCTACGGATATTCACTTACGTGATATTCGGCTTCGCAGTCATCAATGGCATCGCGCTTGGCGCGTATCTTCTCCTTCAGATTCTCCATTGACTTCTGATGGCCCTTGGGCACCGAACGCTGATGGTTACAGAGAATGGCGACTGCACGATTGGCTCGATTATAGGCCAGCAGCTTCTCGGCAACCGATGCATTGCTATCGGTAAGCAGATCCAATTGGTTTTGCAGCGTTTTCGATGCGTTATATGTGCGAAATACTTTAGCCGTGAGTCCTGCGAATGGTATGAGAATATGTTAGTAAGATGCACATGGAGCTAATGTAGTTAGTGGCGTACCATCCATCAACTCTTTGAGATGCTCGTTTAGCACTTGGGTATTGAGGCGATCGAAGAGATCATCGCCATCCTTTTTGTTTTCCATAAACAGTTCCAGATTTTTGAAGACGCGCTTCTCCACCTCGACCTCGTTGTAATAGCGTATGGAATCCTTACCAGGGAAATCAAATACGACAACATTCTCTTTGCCGTTGAGCTCCTTGTGCAGCTGCACATGCTCAACGCGCAACGAACAGCAGCCGACGGTGTCGGCCTGATCCTCGTCCTTTTCATTGCCTGCTCTCAGTGCGAGCTTATCAATAAAGTAGAGAGCGACGGCACGCTGCCGCACACGCATCTCCTTGGACTTCCATTCGTCGCGGTATGTGGCGCGTATTTTGTCAATAAACTTATCTAGCCTGCGGGCTGTCTCGTATTTAATGTGATCCTTTTCGCCCTTTAGCTTGGACGATGGATTCAGCATTATGTATTTCACCTGACCCTGTACATTTTCTGTCCACGACGCTAGCCAAGTGACGGTATTGTCGTGACGCACCTCCTTCCAGCGCTCACCAGGCGGTGGCTGTGGCACCTTCGATTGCTTACCACAATTAATGGAGACATCGGCGGCAGCAATGCGACGCTTGATCATGCCCATTTTTGGATGCTCGCCGCGGCCGCGAAACAGACCCGGCGGCTCCAAGCGGAAGTTACCAATCTTCTCTTTGTGACCATCGATCATACAGAAGCCGTACTCCTTGATTAACGCTTCGTTTTCATTCTTCTTGGCGAGCTTCTCCTCTTTGGTGGCTGCTTTGCGTTTTTCCGATTCAGCCAGGAAGAATTGATGCATTTCTTGGAAATTGCATTTGCGAAAATCTTTAATAATTTCCTTCTCCTTGGGCGTCATAGACTTGCGGAAATCCTTAAAGAAATTATTATTGAATACGTCCTTGGTGCAATAATCGTGATTTAACATCTTTGCATAGAATGTCGCCGCCTCCTCGGTCTCCTCGCTGAGATCCAGCGGCTTGCCATCATAATAAAAGCGTACATTGCGGGGCACGCGCTCATAGGGCGGCGCGAATACGGGGCCTTTATGCTCAAGCGTTGTCCATTTGACACCATCCTCGCGCTTCTCCTCCTCCCACCTTAAAAGAGCACAATTACGTTTCGATTTAGTCTTCTTGTTGCAATTGTCGCTGTTGCTTTTGCTGCTGTTGCTGCTGTTGATTTTATTTTTTAAACTGGCAGCAACTGTCGCTCCTCGTTGCTGCTTGAATATAACGTAAAGATCACGTTTTGCAATGTGCAGCAGCGATAGCGACAGCGACAGCACAGTTGCCATTTGCCATTTGCTGTGCCAGCAACTGTGCTCACATAACGCACTCAAATGTGAAAAAAAGCAACGAGTCTCTACATAACCTCAAAGCTTATGTTTTTTTTTTTTCGCTTGCACAGCTGTTGCACGCGTGCCGTGGTGAATGGTCAAAAAGTTCACACACACTCATCGCAGCCGACTTGTCACTGCCAAATGTGACTTTCAAAATATATAGGTCAGTGACATTCAAACTTAACACATACGCAGACGCACGCACACACACACACACGCGCGCGCGCACACGTCAACTAATCAGATACAAATGGAAACGCACACATGCACCCACGCACACGCACACGCACACGCACACACACTTGCATGTTAATAAAACCATTTACATTTTGCTTAATGCGTTAGCACTTTCTGTTAATGGCAAATGAAACCGAAAAGCAACATTCAATTTGAAGAAGTGTTCCATTATAGTATGTGTATAACATTTGATATGAACTGAGGTGTAATTGAAATTGCAATGCAATCTTTGAAAAAAAAAAACATCCAATAAAAAAAGCCCTGTCATTATCAAATATTCAATGTTGGTTTTCGGTTTTAGATTTAAGTTTGTCAAGTCAACAAGTTATTTACCATCTCCACACTTCCTCCTCTTCATCCTTTTTGTCCTTGCGCGAACGTTTGGTGGGGGAAACGGGCTCCGCTTTGATGTCATTCTCCTGCAATAGGCAACAGTTTAAACATTCATTAAAAACCCTATTTCATTGCATTGTTGGACACGTCTCTTGTTATTTTTTTTGTTACCTTTTTGACCTTTTTCTTTTTGGGTTTGGCGCTGCCGTATTCGTCGTCGTGCTCCTCCTTTGGGCGTTTCTTTTTGTTTTTCTTGTCCTTTGTTTCTTTTTTGATCTTCTTACGCGCAAGCAACGGAATGTCATCATCGTCATCTTCAGCGCCGTCCATTTCATCGGAGGGTTCTTGCTTGCGCTTACGCATTGCCAACGGCATATCCTCGTCATCATCGTTATTATCATTATCGTTATCGTTATCATTATCATTATCATTATCGTCATCGTCATCATCATCGTTTAGGGCGCTATCATCCTCCGTATAGGTTGCCTCCTGTTTGGCCACAAACGATGGCTCATCGGCTCTAAACTGCGACATGGAGTAGTCACAGGAGCTGGCCTGCGACAAGTCAAAGTTATCCTCTTCCTTTTTAACATCCACAATGTGCTCCTCGTAGCCATTTTTATAGCCATTGCATTCAGATTGCTGTTGGAGCTGCTGGAGATGTTGCTGTTGCAATTGTAGCTGCTGCTGCTGCTGCAGTTGCTGCTGTTGCTGCTGCTGTAGCTGCTGCTGCTGCTGGAGCTGTTGCTGTTGCTGCAGTTGCTGCTGTTGCTGGAGATGCTGCTGTTGTTGGAGTTGCTGCAGCTGTTGCAGCTGAAGTAAGGGATCATCATGGTCAATCGTGTGTGGTTGTGAGACGGGCTCTGGCTTAACGAAAACACCATCATAGGAGGGATCTTTCGTGGATGAGCCATGTCGAGAACTTGAACTGGAATGTTTGCTTTTCGATGATGATGAAGACGATGACCCCTTGTGGCGTGAGCTCGACGACGACGAAGACTTGTGCTTATCCCGGCTGGAAGAACTGCTGCTACTGCTGCGATCTTTGTCGCGACGCTCTCTGTCCTTAGAGGAAGAGCTGCTGCTGCTGCCGCTCTTATGATGATGATGGCTAGACGACGAAGACTTGTGCTTGCCGTCCTTATCGCGATGACTGGAAGACGACGACGATGAGCTGCGATGTGAGTTACTGCTGTCGCGCTCCTTATCCCGATGCTTGTCCTTGCCGCTCGATGAGCTGCTACTACTACTTTTATGCTTATCCTTATCGCTGCAAAAAGTTGTTAATTATTTGCATTAGCCCAGGGACAAACAAAGCGTACAATGTGATTCGGAACACCTACCGACTGCTGCTGCTACTGCTGCTTTTATGTTCCCTCGATGAGCTAGAGCTCTTGTGCTCGCCGCGTTCCTTATCACGATGCTTATCCTTGCTGGATGATTTGTGTTTACTGCTGCTGTTGCCTCCACTGTTGTTGCTGCTGCTGCTATGATGATGATGATGATGATGGTGATGGTGTCCATTTGTGGTTACACCATTCGATTGCACTTCGCAGCTGCCGCCATTTTGCACGTGTACATTCTGCAACGCAAATCATAAGCGAAAAAAACACAATATAACAATACAGATGGAATAATGTGGGATTCAATTTGAAATACAGACTACTAATTTAGAATCCATCTCAGCTATTTACGGACAATTTCGCAGTCGTCAATACTTTGTTATATATATATATATATATGTAGTACACGTATGGAAATATTTAGAGCTTCGACTTATATTTATGCATGTAATTTTTGTGTGTTTGTATGTGTGAATGTAATACTTGCTATAACTGAAAACGAAATGAAGCATTGACTACCTGTGCGATGGAAAGCATTGTGTGCATGTGCATGTGCATGTGTCTGTCTGTCTGTCTGTCTGTTTGTTTGTTTGTTTGTGTGTGTGTGTGTGTGACACATTTAAGTAGCAACTCTGCAAGTCAATTGTCAATGATTTACAAAACTCAGAGCTCTTTATGTAGCTATGTGTATGTGTGTTAATATGTAAGTGGATGTGGATGTAGACACACCACACTACACCACCACGTGGTGAAAAATCAACCCTAACAAATTCAAATGTATTGTGTTTCCGTGCATGAGAAAATATTTAAGTCAAGAAGAACACATGGCGGCGACAGTTAACAGGATACAAGGGGCTGGGAGGGGAGGAGGGCACCCCTTGCAGCACTGTTGATTTCTCTGACGTTGTATGTTCATACTTTCTGTCCACCGTAACTTTTAACGTGAGCGGTGTAACAGCAGCAGATCAAGGCTCTTTTTTTTTTTTTTTTTTTATTTGTGTTTGCATATGTATGTGTGTGTACAAACGTACGTACACATGTGATTACTTTGGCACCCTGCGCAGTGTGACCAAACGTCAAAAATACGCAAAATACTATAACACAATTCACAAAATGTATTCGTTCGAACCTATTTTCAAAACCAAAGCGGCATCTACTTCAAATATTTTTTTCCTTCACTAATGTATTTTTCTACAGTTGAACAGTGTATAAATATATATATATATATATATGGTATATACCGCAGTGTGACAAAGTCTGTATTTATGCACAATATAAGTCATCGTAGTCATGAAAGAATTGTAAAAGTAATATATATAACACACTTTAGAAAATTATTGATGCACGCAAAATACCACACTAGTATTTAGAGCAACGAAAATCGGTCACACTGTGCCAAATACACATTGTCGCTGTGTCGTTGCCGTCTCTCGTCGATTTCCTACCGCCTGCCTTTGCCTGCTACTACTTGCATGCATTGTCGCCATTTTCGTAAATTACCAAAAGGCCTTTTACTCTTTATTGCAATGCGACTACGCATGATTTAGGCGCAGGTCGGTCGACACTTGCATTGGTTGCAAGTACTTATGCATTTTTTACATGTGAAAATTATCAACACATTCGCACCGCACGCTAATGCACTTGCTGAACAGATGAAAATTACATAAAAATAAATACGTCTCGAAATTACTTACATTTTCAGCAGCCACATCCCCACTCATTTTGCACAATTTCTCAGTTGGCAGTGCGGCGCTCACGGCTTTTTCCCAACTTCACTTTTTTTTTTAATTCTTTTCTACACCTCTAAATGTTGTAGTTAATATGTATTAGTTTTCAAAAGCCGTTGCATACGACTGCAAGTGCTACTTGTGCCTTTGCATTTAGTGCGCGATGGTACAAAATGATATATTTTTTTTCCCAAGTCCCCAATATTACACTTAGAACAGTCTCTTTCTTTTACAGCGCGCAGCGGCCACGCGAACACGTTCGTACCGAATCTACTTCGAACTGTATGCTGTTTGGAGATGTGCACATTGCACGCCAATGGTTTTCGATAGTTTTCGGAGACCAGCATCGATAAGTCGAGTACTAGCTTTATTTTAGTATTTTTTAATAGTAATTTTTGCAAACGTTTTGGGTGCACACTGTTGGCAATTCACAAATTAATACACATAACATACGTATTAAGAGTTCTTTTTTTTATCAGGTAAAAAAATAAGTTTCAAATCAAATGGCCAGTCGTGGTGCAACTAGTGTTATCACCGCCACGACTGGCATTATTCATACCACTGTAACGTCAACGGTAACGGCATTGCAAACAATCACAAATGTGCTCAACGTTAGCTCCGTGCACTCAAACAGCGTGAACATCTCAAACAACACGCACATAGGACTCGGAGCTGCCGGCGGTGGAGGCGCCAGTGGAAACGATGGTCACGGACCGGATGGCGATGCAGCCAAACCAATGTATCCGCGTCTATTTAACAAAATTGTGCTAACGTTGGAGAACAGTCTCATACCTGAGGAGAAAATTGATGTGACGCCGTCCAGTCAGGACGGACTCGATCATGAAACGGAAAAGGATCTGCGCATACTTGGCTGTGAGCTAATACAAACGGCGGGCATACTGCTGCGATTGCCCCAAGTGGCCATGGCCACCGGCCAAGTGCTTTTCCAGCGCTTCTTTTACTCGAAAAGCTTCGTGCGCCACAATATGGAAACGGTCGCCATGAGCTGTGTGTGCCTCGCCTCCAAGATAGAGGAGGCACCACGTCGCATACGCGACGTCATCAACGTCTTCCATCATATCAAGCAAGTGCGCGCACAAAAGTAAGCATTTCAATCAATACAGTGAAAGCTGCCTACGGCGGACAGCTTCTATAGCTGGGCAATCCCAAGTAGAAACTGCCATTCCACATATACATAATATAAATATACTTCCATGTTTAATTTCTTCGCAGGGAAATAGCGCCCATGGTGCTGGATCAGTACTATACCAACATGAAGACTCAGGTTATCAAAGCGGAGCGTCGTGTGCTCAAGGAACTTGGATTCTGTGTGCATGTGAAGCATCCGCATAAGTTGATTGTCATGTATCTGCAGGTGCTGCAGTATGAGAAGCACGAGAAACTGATGCAAATGTCGTGGAACTTTATGAACGATTCGCTGCGCACGGATGTCTTTATGCGCTATACGCCGGAGGCGATTGCCTGTGCCTGCATTTATTTGAGCGCACGAAAGCTCAATATACCGTTGCCGCATAATCCGCCGTGGTTTGGTATATTTCGTGTGCCAATGGCCAATATCACGGATATATGTTATCGCGTGATGGAGCTTTATACGCGCGCCAAGCCGGTCGTGGAGAAGCTCGAAGCAGCCGTCGAGGAGCTGAAGAAGCGTTATATCGATGCACGCAACAAGACCAAGGAGGCAAATACGCCGCCTGCTGTCATCACGGTGGATCGTAATAATGGCTCTCACAATGCCTGGGGTGGCTTTATACAGCGTGCCATGCCGCTGCCCACAGAGAAGTCGCCGAAGAAGGACTCCCGTTCACATTCACGCTCCCGGACACGCACGCAATCACGTTCGCCACGCTCACGTACGCGCAGTCATTCACCAAGTCGCGAGCGATCGAAAAAATCGCATCGTGATCGGGATCGTGATAGGGATCGGGATAGGGACCGTGACCGCGACCGCGAACGTGATCGGGAACGTGATCGTGACAGGAGTCGCTCGTCCAGATCTCGGTCGCGGTCAGTGCCCAAACACAAAAAGAAATCGCGTCACTATTCGCGCTCGCCCACGCGCTCCAGTTCGCCTCACAGCAAGCATCGGAAGAGGTAAGTGTGCTGCCCATTCCTCCAGCTGCAGCAACTTGTGCATATTAACCTATTACGCTATTCCACAGGAAATCGTCGAGAGAGCGCTCCGATTACTATGTGAAAAAGGAACGCTCCAACAATACGGGCAACAACAACATTAGCGATAGCGACAAGTACCGCAACTCCGGTTCCAATTCGGGCAAATCCCACAATCGCTACTCGCATCGTGGCAGTGGTGGGGGTGGTGTTGGCGCCGGTGGCGGCGGAGGAGGAGGAGGCGGCAGCGGCGGAGGAGGAGGAGGCGGCGGCGGCGGCGGTGGTCATAACAGCCGAGGTGGGCACAAGCATCGCGAGAGCGATCGGGCTAGAGATCGCAAACGTTGATGAAAACTCTATACAAATTGTACCGGAAAATGCTTTTTGATTTTTTCTTCATTTTTTTTTTATATTTATTTTGATTGCAACAAACATTTGCGCTTCAAGTTGTAAATTCCAACCATAATTTTGAACGTCATTGTAAAAATAAAGTGAAATTGATAAACAATATGCAAAAGTGTAAAATATAATGCGTGTTTTAAGTAGAGGCAGTTTCTGTCGGATACAACTGCAGTCGAACTATATTGAAGTGCCTAAGCAAGATTCATCTATCCCTGTATTGGAAATCCAAAAGGATTTTCAGCTATTAAAATGTGGAACAAAAGCATTGAATGACTAAGTAGCTCGTCCGTAAAAACAGATGCGTATTACAAAAACGAGACATGTTTAGCACCTTTGTTTAATTATCGTGTGGGAATGTAGGCAAAAGAAAAAAGAAGTAATTTAAATATCAATTCGAATTCATTTTGGTTGCCAAGTGCTCTTTGAATTTCAATTTCAACTAGAGTGCACAGATTTATTAAAACTTGTTTACTTTTAGCTGGACAGTCTAAACGCATGCAATGAATAGAACAAGTGACCACGGCTGATGACATGTGTATTGTGCAATACAATCGAGCGGCATTTATGCTTCCATAATGAGCTGTTTTGGCTCGTATTTAATTAACCCTACACTACATATTGGTACTTAGGCAATAGATTATAGTTGTTGGCGGCCACAGCAGCAGCAGTTCGCATATCCTGGGTAGAGCATGCCGTGAGATTAACGGCGCAGCTCTGACTGGGACCCACTCTTAGTTCTCCAAATAAGAGACTATATCGACATAGGAGATCAATCACATCTACACTTCCATAGTGTATGAGAGCAGCGAGATTTGCGGATGATCCAGCGACACGTCCCGGAACTCGGGCGTAAAGCTTAGTATGAAAAAGCTAAAGATGGTCGCTATAATCCATTCGGAAATTGTGCTTATGACATGATAATACCAGCCCCCATCCGAGGGATACCTGCAAAGGGAATGAAGTCTTATTGTCCGGCCCAAGCCATGATTATTTCAACCGCTTACCACTTCCGCGGGTCTTGTCCGTCAAACAGTATGTGCGACATGACACCAGTCACAGACAGCATTATAAACAGAATGGTGCAACAGACGGACATACCCAGGCGTATGTGCGCAGCCTTTTTCGTGCCAGCCATGGGATATATCGAGTATGTGATCAAAGCCTGCATCCAAAAGTATAAAGTGCCGCAGCCGAAGCAACAGAACGCGCCAATAAAGTGGACAATGCGCACATTGGTTTCCTGAAAGTTGCCTACAAAGCTAATGCCCAGGCAGGACAACATGCCGAACCAAAAGGCTATACTATTGTGCCGGAGCACAGAGGCGCCCAGATCCGGATGATGTTCATGCAGTTGCAATATATGACGATAACGCACATAGATTGTGAGTCCCACTGGAAATGAAAATAAGATCAATACAACAACAGACCGTGTGAGGCACTCAGCACATGACTCATGCTTCCCCACTCGAGATACGAGTCGTGTTTGGGAATGCAGCGATAGCGAACTCACAAAGAACGCTGCCAATGTTAATTAGTTGACCGAAAATGCAGCTCTCCGGCGAGTAAGTGGCTGCATCGCTAATGTACGGCACTGTGGGCACCACATGACCCTCCAGGACGGCCACAATATAACTGCGAATGGGCAAAAAGGGTGCAAAACAATAACAAACGGTACTTTGTTCCAAATTGAAAAGATATTTGCCACTTACGTGCCCAGAAATGTCCCTTGAAAGATGAAAAAGACAGCAACCGGCAATAGGTAAACATACGACATTATGCCAGCAGCTATGCAGCGAGAGAAATAAATATGGATATTTTATTGCTGCGCAAAACAGATTTCGTGCTTTGGGGGTTTTTTTTTTCCCTCATGTGAATGCAACGGCAACTGCAGCACTGCCAACTTGATTCATAAAATGACTGGACAATGGTAGCATGGCAAAAAGTACGAGAACCGTGCGAATCCAATCGGTAAATTGGTGCTGCCCATCACTAATTGTAAGCAAAGTGGCATTTGAAATTGAAATCTTGATAAATATAACTAACATATATATAAAAAAAAAAAACATTTGAGAATCTGCTGAAATCGGTAGGTACTCGTGTGCGTGTGTTAATTAATTTAAGTACATATTGGTTCAATTTATGTGTACCCTTGCAGGCAACAGGGCATGAGTTGTTTTGTAGAAATCGACGGCTCCTACTTGGAAGGTGGCGGACAGGCTCTGCGCAATGCTTTAACCCTGAGCGTAATACTAAATCGTCCGGTGCGTGTGGTCAAGATACGTGCCAATCGTCCAAAGCCGGGACTATCCCATCAGCACCTGCATGGCGTTAATTTGCTGCGCGACATCTCGAATGCCGAGGTCAACGGCAATGCGTTGCACTCCACAGAACTGACGTTTACGCCGCGCACGATCGCCGGCACCATGTACAAGGTGGACACACGGACAGCCGCCAGCATAACACTTATATATCAGATGGTCATGCCGGTGCTGCTATTCAGTGGCACCTCGTCACGCATCGATGTCACCGGCGGCACAAACGTATCGTTTGCCCCGCAAGTGGAATATATGCAGCAAGTGCTGCAGCCCAATCTGAAGCGTTTCGGCGTTAGTTTTGATCTCAAGGTGCTGCACCATGGCTTCTATCCACGCGGCAATGGCCGTTGTATGCTTGACCTGGAGCCGCTGCGCACGCTGAATGCCGTCCAATTAAATGACTTCGGCCAGTTCCGATCAGTCAAAGGTGCCGCCTACTATGCCGGACGGTTGCCAAAGTGCATTGCCTTTGATATGCAGCATTCGGCGGAGCGTGAAATACATCGCCTGTGGCCGGATCACGAGTGCAATATCCAGGTGTTCAAGCATCCACCGGACAGGGCGCGCGACAACGGTGCCGGCATCATACTGACCGCGCTAACCAGCACCGGCTGCGTGGTGGGCGCGGCCACTGTGGGCGAAAAGAACATCGATGGGCATTTGATTGGCTCGAATGCCTCCTGCGAACTGGCCGGCTACATTAAGAACGAGATCTGTGTGGACACACACATGCAGGATCAGCTAATCATCTATATGGCCCTGGCCAGCGGCTGCTCGCGCATCCGTGCCGGCGCACTGACCAAGCACACACGAACAGCCATTTATGTGGCTGAGCAAATGGCTGGCGTCAAGTTCATCATTGAGTACGGCAATTTTGGGCAAACGCTTATCAGCTGTGAGGGCATTGGACAACGGAATGCATATATGTAAGGGCGGACGGTATACTCGCACACACACACACGCACTGACACACACATACATACTCACACACACACACACACACACAAACACACACACACAAACACACACACACACGCACTCCCACGCACACACAAATAGCGGGAGTGTAAGATAGAAAACGTCAAGTCTCTTACACACTTAAATTATTTATGTTAAAAAATATATATAAATATATATTTGTCAAATAAATATATATAAATGCGCCTAGATGCGGCGGAATATAGCCAAGAAATGATCACCCTTATTGCGCACCACCTTGGCGCCCTCCTCACTGCTCTGGTATAGCTTGGGCGTAATAGGATCGGCATTCTGCAAAGATATAGATATACAGTTCAGATTTACATCTATATAGATAGTATAATTCAAAGCGAAGAAATCGGAAATGAGCTGATTTGATTTGATGCGGTGTTCTTATTGGAATGTTCGATTTTCTAATTTGATTCGTTTCCTGTTCCCAATCCGATTTTATGCCTTGTGCACAACTGATAACCTATCAATTTTCGGTTGCAAAAAGTACAAAAGTCTTCTGCATCGATTTATATTTATAAAAATACTCTTGCCGCCCGTTGGATAATTCAAATATATATACATATACTACCTTGAACCACAATCTTCCCTCAATGGAGTGGAAGCATGTCACATAGATCTTCGTAAATGGGTTTGAAGCGGGATATACTTACAGCTTCCTCGTCGCTGAGTCGTTCATACAGCGGATGCTGTGTCATGTGTGAGACGATCCACTTGTGAAGATCCTCCACATCCGTCATCGTATATACCAGGCCCTGCGGCAGAGGATGGATATTATTAAACAGTTGTAAATTACCGTTTCCGGTTAGGTTCTTACCCCGCCCCGGAGAACGTATGCGTATTCGGAGAGCAGCGCCTGGTTGATGATGCGCCACTTATGTTTGGCGCGCTTGAAATGCGGATCGGGATACAAAAAGAACATTTTTTCGAGTTGGCTCCTTTGGAAATAGTTTGGCAAATATTTCATCGCATTGGTGCGTATGCAGGCAATGTTCTGGTATGCGCTTGTTTCCGCATTTTTCAGCCTTAGCGCCGCAATGCGATCGATTACATAGTCGGACACCTTGACTCGTATCTCCATGCCAATGGCCAACTTATTGGGATACATTTCCCCCAGGGTGACTAGAAAGCCGCCGTAACCGCAGCCTATGTCAGCAAATTCGACTTGCTGCTCGTTGCCAATGTTGGGATACAGTGAGCGCCAGTCCACATCCTCTGGGCGGGCGGGACTGTATTATAGTTCAACTTAGTAAAGCTAGTTTAATGGAAGGCTCAAATACTTACTAATCAAAACTGTGATCGGCTATGGGATTTGAGTGTGCCCGTTGGCGATAGAAGCGCTTCTGTGGCAGCCCAGTTACCGACGATGTTGCGGGCAGCGTCTCGCCCTCCTGGCTGTTGGTCACCATTTAGATAATTATTTCTAAGCCTAATTAAATTTGTATCAACAATTGGTTTAGCATGCAAAAGTGCATGCGGCACATGAGTTATTATCGATGCTAGCAATAATATCGATAGCTGGTATTTGTTTCTGACAAACAAGTTGGCAGTTCCAAATGCAAGCTGCCATTGTGACCTTATCGATTGTTTTGCAGCACTAGTTGCCATCCCTAGCGCATTGTGTATGCATTACGCATTTGCGAAATTTACCAGCAATACGTTTTAAGTCGATTTTAAGCCAATTGCCGTAGCGGCGCCTGTGCTCAAACCCTTACCAATTGCAGCCGGCTAACCCGCCACACCTCAGCTAACGTGGCCATGTACGCCACCAATAATGGCAGCACAAATAAGGCGCCAAATAGGTGAGTCTCTCTCGCAGAGCTCGAATCGGTGTACAGTGTGTACAATTTTATATGTGTTTTGTGTTTGTGTTGTTTTGCTTTTATCTTTTAGCAATGCCACATCGATGTTTGATAATACCATTACTGTGACGCCGATCAAAATGGAGCTAGGTGACGCTCTGGCCAAGTCAGGCTCCACAGCCGCAACGCCGGCCCTGCGGCGGCCAAACGCCGTCATTGTCACGTCGCAGCAGCTGACAGTGCCCATGCAAACGGGCTTGTCCGTAACGAACAGCGGCGGCGGCGGGAATGTGGCATATACGACGGGCATGAGCGTGACATCCACCACAATGTCGACGACGGCGCCAAAGGAGAAACCGACGAAAGCGGCGCGCGTTCAAGCGGTACGCAAGCCGCCGCCAACGATTGAGAACTTTTGGCCGAACATATTGAGCGAGGTTAATGGCATTGGTCAGGTGGATGCCAAGCATCAGGTGCTGCCGCTGGCGCGCATCAAGAAGATCATGAAACTGGATGAGAATGCCAAAATGATAGCGGGCGAAGCGCCGTTGTTGTTTGCCAAGGCCTGTGAGTATTTCATCCAGGAGCTAACGATGCGCGCCTGGGTGCACACCGAGGAGAGTCGTCGCCGTACGCTGCAGCGGTCGGATATTGCGCAGGCGATTGCCAATTATGATCAATTTGATTTCCTAATCGACATTGTACCGCGCGAGGAGATCAAGCCCTCAACCACGCAGAAAACCAAAGAGCCAACCAGCTCGAATGTATCAGCGGCGGCTGCTGTGGCTGCTGCCGCCGCTGCTGCTGCAGCAACTGCTGTTGCCAGCAATAATAATCCCAACGCTAGCTTTACAACCGGCAATGTTGTGAGTGGCGCCAATGTACCTGTGGCTACTGCTGGGGCCGCGTCTGGCCTCAAGCTGGACGCCACTGCGGCCGAAGTGCTCGGCTTCAGCACAGTCAATCCGGATCTGTTTGCGGCGGCAGCCGCCAGCAGCAATCAGCAGCTGCAGCAGTTGACAACGCAACAGCATCACCCACAGCAAGTGCAGATCATACAGCAGGGCGCCGGTGCACAGCAGCTGCAGTACTTCATAGCGCTGCCTGGACAGCAGCCCACGCAACTGGTGCAGCAGCTCCATCAACAGCAGCAACAACAGCAGCAGCAGAACAGTCTCGGTCTAAATATTGTTGCACAGCAGCCGACCCAGCAGCTAATACTCACTGCTGGGCCCAATGGCCAGTTGACAGCGACGCCGGCGCCCACAACAGCTGCTCAGCAGCAAACGGCGCTGCTCCAGAATCTGGCCCAACAGCAACAACAACACCACCAGCAACAACAACAGCAACAGCAAATACAACTGCTGCAGCAGGTGGTGACGCCAACGGGCGAGCTGACCAATGTGCCGGTAAGTGGGGCATGATTTTGCAATTCTATGCTCGTTGCTAAATGTTTAATTTTGTAAAATCCACAGATTGCCATCAATGCCAATCAGCTGCACTTGCTGCGCCTGCAGATGCAACAACAGCAACAGCAGCAGCAACAACAGCAGGTTGCTGCTGTGCAGGCGGCAGCGGCGGCGGCAGTGCAGCACAACCAACAGCAGCAGCAGGTGATAATACCCACGCAATTGCTAACGGCACAGCAGATACTGCAGCTGGGCGGCACGCCCACAAATGCAACGACTGTCACACAGCAGCAGCTGCAGCAGCATCAGCAGCAGCAACAGCAGCAGCAGCAGCAACAACAGCAGCAGCAACAACAGCAGCAGCAACACCATCAGCAGCAGCAGCAGCATATACACATAAGCAGCAACAATCCAAACAACAGCGGCAACAACAACAACAGCGGCAACAGCAGCAGCAACAATAACAACAACAACGCAGCGTCTATATTCATAAATGCGACGGCGTCGAACGCCCAAGTAGCGACGCAAGCGCAAACACAGGGCATAACAACATTAACCACAGATCGTACGCTCAACAGCGGCTTTCGGTAAAACGCAATAAAGCGAACATTAACAAAAAAAAAAAGAGAAAAAAAGCAAAAGCCCAAAACAAAATACACCCAACACTGGAGAGCACACGACACCAGCAACCACCTAATTGTTAAGGATAAGTTAAAATTTAAGCTAAGTTTAACATGTTTAGCATTGAATTAAAGTCCAAACATTTTGGCCAATTAGCAATCATATCGAAGCATCAGGAGGCAATTGGTAATAGCATTTGGCGTTGGCATATTCATTGCGCCCGTGTCCTGCCATTCAGTTTCGTACTAATTGTATACACGTGTATATTAGATGCAGCGGAGAGCGTTTAATTAGCTAGCTCCTAAGTACCAATTAGTTAAGCAATTGTATAAATAGAAGATACATTTTTATTATGTAATGTATTTAGTGTTCAGCAGCAAGGTGAAACCCAATCCAGCCCAAGCAGGCGGCCTACCAGTGGGAGTCTCCTTTATATAACTCGAATGTGTCCTGCCTAATGTACATATCATAACGAATTGAACTTAATTGGTTTGCCCAACGACTCGCACACGAAAGTATCTAGCTACAATTTCAAGTTGCCAACTAAATTCTTAAGTTTCACACCCCTTTGTACAGGTGTCTGTGTGCGCGTCCGTGTGTGTGTGTGTGTATGTGTGTGTATATACCTTTAAAAAAAAAACACATTTCTAAACATTTAAATGGCATCGGCTCAATCAGCATTTCCCGGCCTTGCACCTGATCCAAACACGCTGAGCTGCAGGTTTCACATTCTATTTTAACAATACGTAACACGAAATAAAACATTTTATAAATATATATCTATATATTATATATATATATATATTGTACTTGTATAGTAAAATATTAGTATTAGTAATGAAGTAAAATTGCAAGATAACTCGAATGAAGGAGTTATCCAGGCGTTAGCCAACCAAGCTCATCTCCCTGTCCTTACAGCTCTCTGATTTCCTCGAATGCGGGAATATTCGTCTTCTTTTCTGTTTGTAATTAAGTTAAGCAATTCAACGAAATACAAAACAAACAAAAAAGAGAAAACAAAACAAACAAAAAATCAAAAAAAAAAAAAAAATGTATAATCAAATTAATGTTGCTCATTTTTTGCTGGCTAAAATCTTGTTAATGTCCTGCAGTTCGCGCGTGCTCCACGGCTCCAGCGGATCGGGCGGCGACTGCGTTTTCCGGCCATGGGCGGAACGCCTGCGCGACGCCTCCTTACGTTTGCTTTCCAGTTCCGCGTCGCTCTCCTCGGGCGAGACTCTGCAAGGATTGTGCCAGGCAAGGTATGAGCATAAATATTTATTAAATTTCAAATTATATTTAAATGATTTCTTAAAAATTCAATAATCAAAAGTATTTTTAAATAGAAAAACAGACAGTCTATTCTGGAAAGGATGGGGATTTTAGTTTTAAGCCTGGAGCCTCAGTTCTAGAGAAGCCCCCAAAAACCAAATTTTAACGGGAACTATTGCAGTATTCAAAATCAAGGAATATATATTAATTGGCTAACATTGTTTTAGTTGCATATGATCACCATGAATCCCCCTGGAATCCCCCTAGAATCCCCCAATGCGGCACTCACTTGTTTCTGCGTCGAATCCGTGCGCTTTTGGCGCGATGCGCTGCCTCATCCTGGGCTGGCTGGCATTTGCGTAGATGGAACTGCTTCATTGTGGCATGCACCTGCTCGGCTGTGGGCAAGTCCTCGCTATCCGCGCCGCCATTGCCGTCCTCGGTCTCAACATCCGCTTCCTGTTCAATGGTGAGCACCTCCTCGGCCACCGTCTCTTCGAAATTGAAGCCCTGCAATGGCTCGATGTGAGCAGCTCCTGCTTTGGGTGTATAACCTACCGCCAGCGTGTCCAGATCCGGCAACTGCTGGCCCCAGACCGATGACATATTGGGCTGGCCATCGTAGTTGGGCGACCGCTTGATGTCCGCCTTGGAGAGTGCGTTGTGTGTGCGCTTGGCCAGCGATAGTTTGCCCAGGATGGGCCCACCGCTGTCGCTCTCCTCCGTCTCCACCTCGGCGAGCATGTTCATGAACTCCTCCAGTTTCTTGGGGTCCACGATATCCTTGGGATCTTGAAACAAATTTGTCAGATTGCTGGCCATGGGCACGGGCAAAGCGGGTGTCGCTGGCTTCTCCGGCTGAGCTGCTGCCACTCCAGTTGCAGCTGCAGGTGCTGCTGCAGTTGCTCCAACTGCCGGCAAAGACATCTTTTTGGCCAGCTGCGGCTGCGTCTTAAGAGTCTGCTCGACGAGATCGAACGCCTTATTGGCCAGCTGCTGCAATCCGGCAAAGTAGTGCGGATCATGCGTGTCCGGTCGTTGATCGGACATCAGGATCAGCTCACGAAACGGATCCGGCACGGCTGCAGCCACTACGGTTGCTGTTGTTGTTGAGCGCAGGGGTACGCCGTTGCTGGCGGCCGGATTGCTGGCAAAGGTCAGCATATCCATGGCATTGGTGAAATCGGATTCCGTGTGCAGATTGTATGGGTCCTTGAGCTTCTGTTTGGTCACCTTGACGGGACTCGATATGGAGGCGCGTCCCCACATCAGGCGACGCATCTCCTCCCCAGTCATGCCGCGCTTCTTGAGTGCCGTCAACGTGACACGTCCCACCCGCTGCAGCCGGAAGAGAAACACACATGAGATTGCATTAGATTCTACACAGGATCCGGTTCTGGCTATGAGCTCACCTTCCAGTTGGAGACGGCGCCCTTGCGCTGCTTGGCGCGCGTCTTGCTCTTGCTCTTGATGACCATTACGCCGCGCACCTCGAAGCCCGTATCGTCGGCGGGACCCAGCGGTATGGAGTATGCCTCCAGATAGCCCTTGGCATCCGCCTGCGGCACGGCTCGCTCCAATGTCACAACAATCTTGGCCCATTGCTTCATCCACTCCTTCTCGGACTGCTCGATGACGGTCACATAGGTATTACCCATCATGGCAATCAACATGTTGAGCAGCAAGATCGGCACGAATATCATGAATATGACAAATACGGTTTTCGATAGATTCGGATACGTCGTCTGGTTCAGATCGGGATACTGTTTCGAATATTAACATTTGCTTTTTACTCAGAAGATGATAAAGAAAGATGTCAAGAAATGTCTCCCATAGGTGTGATTAACATTTAGTTATCTTTTGAGGTTAGGTTGTGTACAGTCCCGTTGTTTGATGTTTGAGGTTAGTTTAGGCAAAGTTTCCAAAAGTAAGGTTATATTTTAAAGGGGTTTATGGTCAAGTTCTCAATATTTAAGTTGTTTTTGTCTGCCTTCTGGTTCTGGTTTGAGGTTGGTTGAGTTTAAGTTTGAGGTTAGGCCCGATGCCAAGCCCACTGTAAGTAATACTCACATTGTAGTCGCCCAGCGTGGTCTGGAAGAGGGCCATCCAGGTGCTGGTATAGGTATTAAACATGGTCGTCTGCACCTGCGGATGTCCCTTGTAGAGGAAATAAAATGCCTGCGAGAAGCCGCACAGCACAATGGAGTAAATGATGCCAAAGGTGAACATGTCGCCGGTTATCATCGAGTAAATCATGGTTACAAATGGACCGGTCAGACGTATGGCACTGCAAATGGAAGGAACATGAATGTACCCCGTTGGGCTTGTTTTGATGTGGATGTCTACCCGGCAAAGAACATGAGCAGGAACCAGCTGCCGGGCACAGCAAAGATCAGGATGGCCTCCTCGGTGTCCGTGTCGCCAATCAGACGAAATGGTATGCAAGCCAGGATGAGTAGATTGGAGAACAAGAAAATTGCCTTGGCCGGCGCATGTGACTAGCAAATCAATATACAATCAATGGCAATATTCGAACATGTTCCAGCCAGGACCTACCAGCTGCTTGAGGAATGCGGATAATCCTTGATTCTTGATCTCGTCACCCTGCTGAAAGATCACATAGCTGAGGACGCCCGCTATGGTCGCCAGCTCGGCGCAATAGCGCGCCACAGTTTGGGCATTGTAGTCCTCGCCCTGCTCCTTCCCATTCCCATCCAGTTCGGTCAGCTGGGCCGCTGTCGCGGACGCATCGCCATTGTCGCCATCGTCCAGCTCGTCGCCATCGTGTGCGGGCCGCAGGTAAACGGATACGGAGAGGCACAGCAGGTGCGTGGATAAGATGAGCAGACGCTTCAGGAACTGATTCTGTGCAAAGGTCTTCCATTTCTCCTCGAGCAGGCGCTGTATGATGCCGCCATCCAACATGTCCAGATGCTCCGGCTTGGTGCCATTCAATATTATGAACAGCGCCGAGTTCCAGTCTGCAATCAAATGCGTTAGAAGAATTTCACCAAAATTTATTCCATGCAAACTGAAGTCTTGAAGCCGTCCTCTGCCTTGGAGCCAAGCGGATCGGAAGACTCTTTCACATGGGAATTTAAGTTCTTATATAAAAAAAACTTGATTACCTTTCGAAATATCTTGCCTTTTACTTGTTACCCTAATTCCCTGCCCTTTACTTGGTACCCTAATCCTCAGCAAGATTTGATCAATAAGAGAATACGATATCAGAAAGCTCTACATGACGAAACGGAGTACTATATTGCATGGCAGCTAAAGGAGTAGGTGCTGGGAATTCTGGGTTGGGTACTCACTGGTGCGTCCGTCGGGCAGCAGGGTGTCCAGCGCGTTGAGCGGATAGCCGGAGCAGGTGATGTTGCTGTAGCGCCAGAACTCGCGGGCGGACAGCTCCAGCATTTCGCGAAAGACCTCGGCACGGCCCAGCTTGCAGGCGAGAGTGAGCGGGGTGAGACCCGTCTGGTTGGCAATGCCATTCTTGGCCGGCGTCTTGGGATGCCGCAGCGCATAGCCGAACATGTCCAGCTTGTCGCAAACGACGACCATGTGCAGTATCATGTTGCCGAATGAGTCCTGGGCATCCGGATCGGCGCCGCAGTCGACGAGCAGATTGTAGACGCTCTCGTTGGCACAGCAGGCGGCCCAGGCCAGCGGATACTCGCCCATGTAGGCGAGGCCCTCGTAGTCCGTGCTCTTGGCCGGATTCGAGCGCTGCTGATCGCGCGGCAGGAAGAAGCTGCCGATCGCACGTTGATTGATATCGGCGCCCGCCTCGATCAGATCGGCGACCAGCTCGTTGTTGCTGTACGCAATGGACAGATGGAGCGCACTGGCGCCCAGATACTCCTCGCCCTCCATCACGTCCAGCGCCAGATTGGGATAGACGCGCAGCAGGACGCGCGCCAGCTTGGTGTGTATCTTCGAGTCGCAGATGATCAGCACATGGAGCAGACTCTCGCCGAGTGCGCCGCGGTACTGCATCTGCCAGCAGGCCTTGTGATCCTCCCACTTGCCAAGCGGATCGTGTATGGAGAGCGATGCCTCAATCGGTATGGTCACCTCGGTATGATCGCGATATTTCCAGCGCAGGAACTCGGCCCGATTGATCATCTGGCCCTTGCCATCGTTATACATGAACACGCCGAACTGCTCCCGGATCAGCTGCTCGACGGCAATCAGTCCGCCCGTATTGATCGCATCGATCAGATCCCCACCTGAAACGGACCACATGAGCATGGACTAGCTGCGATTCTGTCAAGGATTGGCTGTGCCGTTGACCTCTTACCGCGCTTGTAGTCGGCCAGCTTGTAGAGCAGACACCTGCACGCCGTTGCCGAGGACTGCGAGATGACCGCGTCCAGTATGGCGCCTGGCTTCATTTCGGGCGCCTTCTTGCGCAGACATTTCTTCAGCAGAAACTTCATCCTGCCAGCTATCCAACTAACCAGTCCACTGCTCTAGCCGTCCACTGGGTCCCTTCTGCCAGGCACAGTGCAAGTTTGTTTGTTCGATGACGATTCCAATCAATCTCAGTGCCTCCGTTGTCCGGGCAACCCCCAAAGGCGACGGCCCCCGACTCTGTATTAAACTTTTGACCCAAGTCTAACCGGGAGTAGACGACTAGGAGATACCCTCAACTCTTCGCAGGCTACAATTTTTCCATCCTTTGCCCCACACTACGCATGGGAAAATTCTCCCTTGATTTCACCTCGGTGCTTATAGTCCGATCTTTATGAAATTTTTAGGGCTTAGATATCCAAAAAGTTAAATATTCTTTGTATGTATATACTATGCACGGTTTGTACAATCTAGCTCTTCTAATCTTCAAGTGGGGCCTAAAAATCCTTTCTCAAAATCGATATTTATCGATTTTATGAAAATTATGAAGATTGGTATCGATATTATGCCTCAACATCGATATTTATCGATTTTATAAAAATTGGATAACATATCGTTCACAATTATTGGCTCGTTTCCAGTCATGATTATCGATAATTGATTTTATGAAAATTGGATAACCTATCGAAAAGGTGATAAGCTCGTGCCAAGCTATGCTTAAAGAGTCATGCCTCAAAATCGATATTTATCGATAGTATGAAACTGGTTGGAGAAATCGAACAACGATGCTGCCTTCTTTCTGCCCGTTACATACGTTTGCAGCAAACGTTGATACCCTGCCAACAAGTTGTCTATTGCGTGCAGGGTATAAATAAGTCAATATAGGCCATATGCCCTGTATATTTGATGGTTGATGATGATGCCTTCTGCCCGTTGCATACGTTTGCATCAAACGTTGATACCCTGTCAACACGTTTTCTATTGCGTGCAGGGTATATATAAGTCAATCTAGGCCATATGCCCTGTATATTTGATGGTTGATGATGATGCCTTCTGCCCGTTGCATACGTTTGCATTAAACGTTGATACCCTGTCAACACGATTCTATTGCGTGCAGGGTATAAAAATAAGTCAATCTAGGCCATATACCCTGTATATTTGATGGCTGGTAAATAGTAAATACGGTAGATTTTGTATTGCATTTTCTGTTTTTTTTTTATTATTTAATTATGTATATAAATATATTTGTTTTTGTTGTCACTTAGGGCTAGAGTATTGATATCGGATATACTGTAAAATAAATTGTATAATGTGTGTATGTCTTGTTTAATTTTATTTATTTTGTTTTGTTTTTCTTTTTGTTTTTTTTTTTTTTTGTTCTGCTCTTCGCTTTTGTTGTTGTTTTTCTTTGCTTTCGGTTTGCCTTCTAAACGTACATTTAAATTATTTGCAACGTATTTTGTGAAGATCGCGTTTACAAAATGTTTATTTTATTTTCGCCTTTTTAATTACATATACATTTATGTATACATATATATGCCTTGTATATATATATAAATACAAATAAGATTCAAAAGAAATACATATAAATAGATGTATATTTGTAAATATGTTATGTGTTGCGTGTATCATATCTATCATATATATATATATATATATATATATATATATATTCTTTATCGGCAAATATCTTTGTAAAATACGATATATATATATGCTAATATATTTATCATACTATCGAGACTGAATTGAATTATTGTTGCTGTATTGATAAACAAGCCAAAAACAAAAAACAAAAAAGAAAATTACAAAATTAATAAAAAAAAAAAAAAAAACAACCGCACTGCCCCTGCCTGCCCCACTGTGCACAGTGGGCTGCATCAACAATACAAATGGCATAAAAATTATTTGCAAAAATTTGTTATATATTTAGCCTAAATACATTAAACCAACCAACTCAAGTCGGAAATTTCAATCATAAATTGTTCTCAATACTTTTCAGTTTCGGTTTGTTTTGTCAGATCTGAATATGTTATGTGTATATATATATATATATATATAAGTACTAGATATGAACAGTATGAAAGTATGTTTGAAGTGGAAAAGCCGCGAATGTTGAAAGTGTGGAATAGTTGATAAATCGGTTTCATGCATAATTCTTGTGACTAAATGCAACGTTAATTAATCTGATTATTGTTGTTCTTGTTCTTGTTGTTGTTGTTGTGACTTATATATGCTATATGAATAGAGTATATATATATATATATATATATAGCTCTAGGGCTTGGTCATTTAATTGTTGTTAATCAGTCGCAAAATGTATAATTTCTGTTGCTGTCATTGTTGCTGCTATTGTATACAAAATATATGTATATACTTTAATTATATGGTACTATATAGTAAGATGCCAATACAATCTATATATAGAAATATATATGTATATGTATGCATATAGTCTTAATGGAGCACGCAGCTCGGCTTTCTATTGTTTTGCAAAATACACAACAAATTTTCTTTAATGGCAACGATGCGCTTTATCGCAAGTCTTTTCGTTAAACAGTTTTGGAATTCTTTTTAGTTCTTTCTTTAATCAATACATTTTTTGTCTTTTGTTTTTTTTTTTTGTTTTTTTGTAAGATTTTGATTTGATTCTGGCGCTACATATTTGATTTATTTTTTTTGTTTTACGCTTAGTTTTACGTTTTGGTTTTAGTTAAGTTATTTTAACAAAATACTCGCTTGATTGGCTTACGCATAAAACGTTTTTAGTGTTCAGTACAGTCTATATGTTCTGTAGTTGTTGTTGTTGTTGTTGTTGTTGTAACTGTTGAATCTGGTTTGGATTATACTTGTATATGATGTCAATGCGGGAAAGCAACGAATTTTTAGTAGCGAATGCGTTTTTCTAAAGACAAAGACTAGAAAAGTTTAAAACATAATCGAAAGCGTGTGACAAAAAGCGAATGGTTACAAAAAAAAAATATATATATATATATGCTATAAAATACAATATGTAGAGAGTCTGTAAGTGTGTGTGTGAGAGGGTGTGTGTGTGTGTGTGTGTGTGTATACATATGGGCCCGGCTGAGCTGCTCCCCAAGGCGAGAGAGATATGTCGCGTCGCAATTTACTAACAAAAATATATGCATGTATATGGGAGAGCACACATGAAATAGACTGAGAGGTAAAAAAAAAAATAAAATGCATTGTAAAGCTCTAAAAAATATACACGTACACAGCATTTGTGTACTATATATACATATATATATGTATATATATATATATATAATCAATCTTGATACTAACTTTCGCTCCATCGTCTTCTTTATCGACATTATCAACAGCATATATGGCCACAAGCTTATGCGAAAATCATATAATGTGTACAAATTATATAAAAAATGTTTATGTTAAATACGCTAAACTAATTTGGACTAACTACTTAAACGAACACAAAAAAAGATATATGCATATATAAGCATATATATATATATGTATAAAGAAAACAAACACATAGATAAAAATACAATAAAAATACAAAAAACGAGCAAAATTATACGAATCTGCCTTAACACTTGTAATTTGGCAATTATTGAGCAACTGCAGTTGGGTATATATATTCGGGTACAGGGTAACTGCGGGTATATTGGCACACAACCAGTTAGCAGTGCATACAATAAGTGTGTATCTCTCTCTCTCTCTCTTTGTCTCTCTCTCTCTCTTTGTCTCTCTCTCTGTCTGTCTCTCTAATTTCTAGCAGCACCGAGCAGTTGACACCGCGTTTGCTATTTACATGGCCTTGGCCCAAGTTTTGAGGGCAGCCTGCGTGCGCGCGGGGATTTCATGTTTGGCGTAAAAGTGGGAAAAGGAGCAAAGCTCACGAATATCCTAATCGTCATTCTTGCCGGGTCGTTTGTTTGTCAGTGTGTGTGTGTGTCCTTGTGTGTGTCCTTGTGTATGTGTGTGTGTGTGTGTGCGTGTGTGTGTTTAATGTATAATATTTATGCATCGACTATGCATATACGAGTTGAACTTATCTATGAGTGTGTATTTAATAATATATGTGTATGCGATGATGGTTGCCGCTACTCCTGCCATTCGTTCTCATCGACACCCTCCATTTCATCCTGCTCCAACTTGGTTGTGTACTCCATGCGCGCACTAACCGATTTTTGGATCTGCAAGGCAAACAAAAAGTGTGTAAGCGACAGAGATTGGCAAATTGAGAATGCACAGTTAGAGAATATGAGAGACTTACCTCCTGCTGCTTGTTGCTTTCATATTCGGACTTGCTGCCAAAATTCGAATGATCCGGTTTTTTAGCTAGCGCCGGAACTTGTTGTTTGGAGGATACTAAAAAAGAGAATGAAAAAAAATTGACAAAAAGAGAGAGCGCGAAAGAGGTGGCAGCATCTTACGCGTGTCCATGCCCTCCGGCTTAAGGCTAACTTTGGCAGCGATCTTGTCGTTGCAGGCAAACCAATCCTCAGCAGACAGCGTGGCGCTCCATGTAATACGCGTGGGCGGGAACAAGTCATCCTGGAACAGTTCGCTCTGCAAATCAAAGTAAGTGTTAAACATATGTACCAACATCTATTTTTGTAGCTGTGTTATATAATGGAATATAGACATAGATTGACTAGAGCCTTATAAGGGAGCTAGTTGCCAAGATGGGTGGGTACCTTGATGCGCGGCACTGTAAAGCTGAGCGGCTCGATGGTTGTGTTTGTCAGCCTGTATGCCTTGGAGAACTCGACGCTGGCCACATCGCAGTGGTTCTTGGTGAGAAAACTGAGGCCCTGATGCAGCGAGGAGCAGCGATGATGCGACAGCGGGCAAATGTAGGGCTCCTCATCGGTTATCTCATAGCAATAGATGGTGGAATCGCCCTTGCCGGTGACAAACAGTGTGGAGCTATCCTCATCATAATATGGAATTAGTATCGATGGCGACACATCCAAGCTGGCCGTATTCAACGGCGCAGTCAATTTTTGTGCATTATACACGCTAATCTGACGTTCCGAGACTCTGCAATGGTTGAATGTGTGTTGCAGTTATACATATATGTATATATATAAATAGGATATGAAATAAGGTGAACCTACTTGTCGAAACCGGTGCAGACAATGTAGTGACCCTCGAGCGCCCAGGTGATGCGTGCACCACGCGTGCCCACGGGTCCGTTGCCCTCGCGTATGGGCGTCTCCGATTGGCGTGGATTGTAGACGCGTATTTTGCCATCTTTGCAAACGCTGGCCCCCAGTTTGCCGCAGGGGCTCCAGGCAAAGTCGAATATCTGATCGGTGTGCCCGGTTAGTGCGCACTTTTCGGTCATGGTGCGCAAATCCCACAGCTTAATGGTCATGTCATAGCTGGCTGTTAGCAGGACGTCGGCGGCCAGCGGATGAAAGCGTATGAAATAGATCTTGTCGAGATGTGCGGTCAATTCGCCTTGCGGCGTATTTGTCGGCTCACTCAGGCCGCCCTCCTCGATGCGCCACAATTTGACAATGCCATCGTCGCAGGCAACCGCCAGACGCTGTGCATCAAACGGATCCCATTGGAAGTCCATAATGTTGCTGCCATTCACCAGCGACGGTATGACGCCATCGGGCAGACGCCCGGGCCGGCTCAACTCAAATATTGCAATCTTACCGCCGGGCCCGGAGAGCGGCACAGCGACACGCTCATGATTGGCATGAAAGCCATTGCATTCGCCCGGTATCTGCCGGCTCAGATTGCGCAAGTTCTCAATGTGTGTCGACTTATGGCCGGGCGTGCCCTTCAAGTGACGAAACTTGGACACCTTGCCAAAGACGGTCGATGTTCGCTTGGTCGATGCCGCACTGAACGCCGCCTCTGTGGCTGATTTCTTGAGCCCGGCGCCATTGCCGCGCTGTCGATGCTCCTCCATAAGCTTGCCCTCGGGCACCGAAATGCGTTTACTGTCAATGCCGCTGGCGGGCATAACATTGCTGTTGCCGATCAACTGCTGGCTGGGCTTCAGCGGCTCCACCTTGGAGCTCTCGCGGCGACTAAATGAAACAAACAGTTTGATTTAGGTAAGTGAATGTCTCAAAAAGAATGATTAACTAATTTTTTTAGCTTTCTAATAGAAACTGGTTGCTTTTGTTGTTGCAGACAGTGCCTACTCGTTAGTTTCTGGACACAGTTCCCGTTCGCTTATGCTGGCGAGTAGTATAAAAGCTTGCTCCATAAAATAAACTAGCCATAAGTTCGTGGCGATCGCTGCCAGAAACTTGAAAACGCGCGAGTAGTCATTAGGCATGCTTTGCATGCAGCGAGTGCCTACTCGTTAGTTTCTGGACACAGTTCTCGTTGGCTTATGCTGGCGAGTAGTATGAAAGCTAGCTAAACATAAGTTCGTGGAGAACCCCTTCTTAAACGCGCGAGTAGTCATTTGACATACTTTGAATGCAGCGAGTGTTTACACGTTATACGGGGTACTCACAGGGGCACCGGCGATTGAGCCTTGTCGTCCACCTGGCTTTTGGAGCGACTCTCGTAGACGCGACGTCGTTCGGCGATGCTGCTGCGCACCGCTGAAAAGCGTCGCAGATCGGCATCGGTGCGATCCTCGCCCTCGGTCGAGTTGCCCGATGATTCCGAATTTTGTTCGAATATCTAAATAAAATTGTGGGTAAAGAGAGATTTGATTGTGAGCAATCTGAATAGTATGTTAAATTCGAGCACCCTTTTGCAGACCTTATCGGATGATTCATCATCGTCAGCCGAAGACTAGAGTTGTTGTTGTTGTTGTTGTTGTAGTTGTTGTTGCAGTTCGGGTTTAAGTAGACAAGTAGTGAAAGCACAGAAGTGCACAGCAGGAGCAGGAGTAATTGGGGTGTTAGTTAGCAGTTAACGTGTTTTGGTTACAAAAGTGTACGAAAAACGATAGGAGAAACGAATTTTGGCACAGGCATGTAAGAGAGGGTTGTAAGAGAGTTGAGGATTAGTCAAGTGTGGCAAAAAACTTATGTGGCTAGCCCCTCGGCATATAGATAGACAGATATTGGATCTCATTCAATTACCTTGCGGCGCTCCGATGTGGTCAATGACTTTTGTACGCCATTTCCATTACCATTGCCGGCCACATTTGGTTCGCGTTCATGGCTTTCTGTAAGAAAAAGAGACAAGTCAAATTGTTAGCCATGCTCGTCACTCGCTACTCGCTACTCGCCACTCGCTACTCGTCACTGGCCACTCGCTGAACGTTTGCTTACTTTGAATTTCAATTTCCACAATGAGATCGGGCTTGGCACCTGGAGGGGCTGGCACATCGCTGCAGTTCTCCTGTCCAACGTTCGATATATTTTCATGGGAGCCGGGCGCAACGGGCACGGCAAACACTTTGTCAAAGGAGACGTCGCCAGTGTTGCTAGAGAAGGGCTTCGGGCCGAGGCGCGGCTGTGGACAGGAGAATATTTCGAGATATGTTTGATAAAAAAGAAACAGAATACAATTATATATACTTATATAAACATAAAAAAAAAAAATCTATTCAATTTGTTAAAAAAAGTCATTAAATAAAATCATGGTAAATGGCAAGTGCAAACACGAAAAACAAGGAAAATCAAACAAAAAAATTTGTTGAAAAACGATTCAAAACGTATGCGAAATGAGAATATTGAAACCAACAGGAATGTGAATCACATGGTCTTTCATTTTTGTCTTTGAAATATTTCCGTTCTATTTGATTGCTGGAATATTGGAATGAAACACTTGGTAAACGTTCAGAAATGGTAAAAAAAAGGATACTGAATACAAAATTGCACTAAAAAACAAAAATAACAATAAACCAAAAGTCAAAAGTTTCAGAAACGATGAAAATAAAAAGCAATTGACGGCCTTTGCCTCGTCTCGCTGGAATTGGAATTGAAACTGTGGAATGAAACAACTAAATAGCGGTAAACAGGTGAAACAATTTCACTAGCTAAAGAACAAATCAAGTTTCAGAAACAATGAAAATAAAAAGCAATTGACGGCCTTTGCCTCGTCTCGTTGGAATTGGAATTGAAACTGTGGAATGAAACAACTAAATAGCGGTAAACAGGTGAAACAATTTCACTAGCTAAAGAAATATACAAATTTCACTAAAAAGAAAATAAAAAAGAAACTCAAAAAATAACAGAGTGGTTTGCTCTGCATAAGCTTCACTGTGGCACCTTGTAAGCGGCCGCTGCAGTCGTGCGTGGCCGGGGACGTGGCGTGTTGCACTCGCCAGCTGAATCGTTGCCGCTGCCGGAACCGCAACCGGACTGCGGATTGCCCGCCTCGGGCAGCGAATTGTTGCGCGAGGTGCGCGGCATTGGCTTTGGCGGCGAATGGCTGCCGCTTGGGGAATTGGTGTCCAGTGCCGCCGAGGAGGAGGCCTCCTCGCTGCTGCCGGTCGAGTGCTCGGTGGGCGATTCCTTTTCATCCGGCTGCTGATCCTTTTCCGAATCCGTCTTATATTTCGCCTCAAATTTGCGTATTAGCTCGTTTTGGCTCAGGCTGCACTCGTCCGCCTGCGTCTTGGGCTGGCCCAATCGCTTCTCACTGCCATGGTTCTCATTCCCGTTCTTCTCCTCCCCGTTGTTGCATTTGCGCAGCATCATGAAGTGCTCGTTATCGTTACGCTTGGTCGAGGTTGTGGCGGGCTTTTGATTTTGACTCTTGCCCTTTGCCTTCTGGTTCTCGAGGTTCTTCATAAAATCGCTCAGATTGCCACGATGTATCTAAATATGTTGTTGGCAAATAAAAGTTCAGTGCTAACTTCTAGACCTTAAGCTTTCCGTAAGTTTTCCAAGCGAAAAACTCACCCAATTTGACCAATAATTAGCTTAAAACAAGCTGCGAATTATATTTATAACTAAACTAACGCAAACTGGAACCTAAGGAGCAGCATTGAGCTAGTTCCTTGGCGAATCGGTAAATGGGAAAGCGTGGAAAAGTTTCAATGGATTGGCGTCTTATAATTCGCAAGGAGTTCAAGCTGCCAGCGACATGAATCTGAAATTCATGTTTACCTCGTCTAAACTCAAGGAATCTTCAAGAAAACCTTTGAATAGCTGCTTAAGTTGCTTGACCTAATCTTCGACTTAGTCCTAGGCTATATCGTTATGCATTTATATATAAAAACTTACGACAATGGGCTCATCGCCATGTTCGCGCTTCGCTGGATCTAAACTCATCTTGGGCACGGCCTGATTGGTGCCATTGAGCCACTCGCTGGCAACTAGCTCTGTCCTGTAGCCCGTTGTTTCCGGATAAAGGTCAGCATGGAAGTCGCGATAGGTCTATAAGGATAAACGGATAACAATTCACAATCGGTTCACATTGGATTCCGTTCAATGTGCTCACCTTGCGTGGCACTTGGTACATGATGGGTATGACCATGTTGGAGGTCAGCTGGAGCACACGATTGACCTCCGCCTCCATCACTTTGAGAGCGCGCTTTGGCACGAGGCATGCGCCCTTGGTTTGCTCGCCCGTATGCCGCAGTCCTTCGATTAGATAGGGATCCTTGTCTGTTATCTCCAGATAGTTAATGGTCGTATCGCCCTTGCCGGCCAGGAAAAGCATATTCGTATCGGCATCGAACAGCGGCATCAGTATGCCCGTCGAGCAGTCCAGCTCCAGCGTCTTTACGGGCACATTGAAATTGCGTATATCGCGTATGATCACCTGTCGCAAGCGGGCCGCATCGAAGCCGGTGGTCAGGATGCGCGACTGATTGCCCAGCCAGACGACGCGCGAATCTGTAATGCTCTGATGCGATTCGGCCAGCATTTGTATCGGTGAGCCGGCGGCGCGTGGATCAAATATGCGCACGCATTTATCCTTGCAGCTGGTGGCCAGCACGGTGCCATCTTCGCGCCAGCTGGCCGATTGTATTACCTCCGGATGCTCATTGTTTGCTGCAGTTTACATGGATGGAATATTAATGTAAGTCGATTCGAGCATTGCGCTTCGCATTACTCACAGAAGATCTCCTTTTGGGCAGCAATATCGAAGAGCGCCACACAGCCAGCCGCTGTCGAATACATTAAACCATCGGCTGTGGGATGGAAGCCGACCGTCTCCACGCGCCGTTGCTTGTGTGAGAAGACGGCCTCCGGATCGGAGAGCGATTGCTCGAGTCCCTTTTCGGGTATGTGCCAGATTTTGACCTGCAACAATATGATAATGTCAATAAGGTGCAGTGAAAGGTGCCCCAATCTCTCCCACACATCTCTCCCAAAATCGTGTATCTTCGAAGAGATTCTCCTGGCCTATTACCAGCTGCCATCTTCGACACCAGAAGGCATATGTGAGCAGATATAGCCTTGTCCGTCCGTCTTGTCTGTCCACTTCTGTCTTTAGGTTCTAGAGCCTTATCTTAATGAATCTCCAAAATGAACCACTTGATTGATCGATGTTTATTTTTAAATAGATGAAACCCGTTGATCAATGGGTTTCATTGTGCGGACACTTGAGCAGAATCTTATCAGAACATTATCTAGCCGAAAAGTCGAAAAGTGAGTCAATAAAAACTGGGAAACTGGCCACTTGGGAGCTTTATTATGCCCCCTAAGCAAAGGCTTATCAGCAACGAATTTCTATATATCCTAAGATAAGGATTCAAAGAAGAAATGCTGACGATGTGGTTGTCCGCTCAAGAGAGCTTTTACTGTATATATATGTATATGTATCTATGTATCGATTAAAGGACTTACGAGGCAATCCTGCGATGCTGTGGCCAGCAGTCCATCGTGAAACGGCGAGAACTTCAGGTCTGTCACTGTGTCCGTGTGCCCGTGCAGCAGCGGCATGGTCTTGCTCTTGCGACCGCAATCGTCCAGCGGCAGGACGGCGACACTGGAGCCGCTGTGCTCCCAGTTGAAGGCCATGAAGGCCGCCGATGCGGCAATATTGTTGCCATAGGTTTGATAGCTGCCCACGCAGATTTCGCGCACGCAGGCCTCCGCTTTGGGCACAATGGGCGCGGCATTTTTATACTTCGAAGCCTTAAAGCGCCAGGCCATTGTGTGTGTGTGTGTGTGTGTGTGTGCTGTGTGTGTGACGGTGCTTGTGTTGTGTAGTCCGATGCAAGGCAATTGCAATTGTTCACCTCGAATCGCAGCTACCGTTGCTGATGTCTCACTTTTCCAATTTGAGAAGACGAGTTCCGCGCAATTCGCTTGTTGACTTTATATATATATATATATATATATATATATATGTGTGTGTGTATTTTCTTTTTGTTGTAAATTTATTTATTGACTTGTTGGCTTGTGGTTCGCGCGGCTAGAATTGCAAAAATATGAAATTCTATTATTATTATTATGATTATTGCTAACTTTAGTTATCGCTCGCTTGCCCCCGTCCGTTGTTGCAGCCGCTAAATGATTCACCCAACCAGTGTTGGCAAGTACGCGCTTTTTTTTTTCTCCCCCACCCCGACAATTTAGCGGTTAGCGGGAGTTCTGTTGAAACGGTTAAACGGCTATTTTTTGTAAAATATCTCAAAAATGACATCTTTATTCCCGCTTTGTTCACTTCGAAGCATTTTGAATGTGCCAAAATCTCTCTTCATACTAACTCGTTTACTAACTCGGCTTTTAACACATATGAAAATTCTTCAAACAAACATTTGATTATAATAAGTGAGGTTAGGTTAGATTGAACTGGCAAAGAGAATATCCGATTGCTCAAAGCTACAATTTGCCTTAAGAAATTATAAAATTCATTAAGAAATTAAAAATATACATATACATATGTACAAATATGATCACATTTGAAATGATCACAATTTGCGAGTATTCACTGTATTTCAAGCTTGGCTTGGCTGCGGCCAACAAAAACTCGTCGCTCGCATAGAGTCTGGCGTAATTAAAAACCAAAAACAAATCTGTGCATATTGTAAGCTTTAATGTGAAAAAAAAAGATATATGTATATATGTATAACTGAGCTGTTCTTTTTTTCTTTCTCTCTCTTCCTCTAACTTTCTTTAACAAAAACTAGCTTTTTTTTTTTTGCTTGTCAACACTGAACGCAACGCACAAACGCACACACACACACGCGCACGCACGCAGACGCACACATATCAATTGATAAGCAGTTCTGTGATATGATGTTGCTGATGACTGCCTGTCACGCCCACACTTGAGCCGCATTACTCACAACATGCCAGACAAAAGCAACAACAACAACAACAACAGCCTCAGCAACAAGCCATACACAGAAACTTTAAGTGCGGCAAGAATGAAAATGGAAATGGACAACAACTTGGACTTGGACTCGTCTGTCTGCGTGCTCATGTTGTTGTTGTTGTTGTTGTTATTGCTGCTGCTGCACTTGGCTACAATTATTGAGGACTTGCACACTCGAACTGTGCATTCATATGTGTATGTATGGGTGTGCGTCTTGTTTGTCGCATAAAAAGAGAAAGCACAAAACAAACATCAACAATTGCGTTTGCGTTTGCGATGCGAGGAGAATGCCAAATGCCGATTTACGATTGACGATTGGCACAGAGATGCCGGATAAGCTCACACTCACACACGCACACACACACACACACACACAAGCACAAGCGCATGCATATGCCTGCACATATGTATGCATGCATGTACATATATATGTATGTGTGATTTGTGTGTGTTCTGCTTTGTTGCGCCCTTCGCCTTGTCCTTTTTCCGGTTTAGCTTTTCAGGCATAAAAATTGTGCTAATCGTTCGTCATGTTGGCCACTTGTAAGCGCCTTTATAAACAAGTGCCACGCCTCGTAAAGCACATACACAACTGTATATATGTATGTGTGCGTGTGCGTATGTGTGTGTTTGCCAGGCACAATGGGTAATTTCTACTTATATACGAGTACTTTTTTTTGCTTATATGTATCTATATACATATGTATAGCGAATTAGTTCCGCTTGAAGTCTAATCACATCTCTACATGGTATATAGTACATATAATAATAATAATAATAACCGCCTTTTGGGCAATAATCATCAACAAATGATTCATGCGCGAATTAAAAACGAAATTTTACCAAGAATTTATCAGTATTCCTATAAAATTGATAATTATTCTGAATACGCACGCATATGTGAGTCGACTTTGTGGAAAATTTTTATTTCTGTGGGTTCGAACTTTAGTTCTGCCTCTTCTACTTTCTATCTACAGTAATATGTCATCAAATTTCTGTACTTTACAGGCATCTACATATGTATATGCCTCTGTTTTCTTATAGATCCAGAGATATGTATTTAGCAAAAGATCATTTTCTTGATTGGTATGCTACGATTTCAGAGGAAACTATAGAGCTAAATGTATCTTTTAGATATAATATACATAGATTAATATGAGATTTTATTAACCGCAAATAGGGTCAACATATTTCAAAGTGAATTTGAGCACTTTTTCTTGCTACATTTTTTGGTATTTCTTTTCTTCTTTCAATTTTCAGTTGATGCACTGGAAATTTGTGATTCTTTTATTGTTGTCTTTTCTTTTAAAAAAATGTTTTTTTTTATGGTTCACTCCTCGACAGAGAATTTTGCCATTTCCGAGTTTCCTACACACACACACACACACGCACACGTACACACGAACACATAAACAGTGGAAACACAAAGTCCCAATCTGACCAAATTCAATTGTTTCTTTTAATTTGATGTTTTTTTTTTTTCGGTAAATTTTGTTTTTTTTTTTTTTAAATTTGCCGCAGCTAGCGGTTAATTTCAAGTGCAGCCAGCGGCTAGTAATGTACAACAACAACAACAACAACAAGCAGGCACTGAACTGGAGCTAAATGTATTGGCAAACACAACAACAACAACAGCAGCAGCAGCAACAACAACAACAACAACAACAACAACAGCAACGAGAAACGAAGAAGCTGAAGAAGAAGAAGAGACACAGTTGCGCTCACTTGACGACGCGTGCGCAAATTCAACTGGTTCGTTAGAAAGCGGCAAACAAAATGACTGCCTGCTGCGGCGGCTGGTGGTGGCGGTGGTGCAGCCACCAGGTAATCGGGTCAAGTGATTTAGAAAAATATAGAAAAAGAAAACTGCGCGCAACTGGGCGGAAGTTGGGTGGCAGCGACGGCGACGGCGACATAACTGTTCGGACATTGGCAAAAAGGGAATTGAAAATGAAGCAGACCAGCAAAATGAAGAGGAAGCAGAAACAAGTGCACAAGTGCAGAGCACTGCAACCTGCAGGAGAGCAGCCAGCGGGAGACAAACGGCAGCAGCAGCAGCAGCAGCATCCGTGCTGCAGCTGCGAGAGAACGCAGGCTAAGAAGAGCTAACGAGTGAGCGAGCCAGAGCGAAAGTGCGCGTGTGTGTTTGCGTCTGGGGGTCTCTCTTTATGGCGCACAGGGTGCTACAAACATGTGTGTGTGTGTGTGTGTGTGTGATAGAGTGAGCGGGTGTAAGCAACTTTGTTGGGGGTGGGTGGCAACACCGGCACCGGTACGCCGGCAACGCTTTGCGCTACTGTTTTACTGTGTTTTTTTTTTTATCTCTCTTCTTCCACCACACACTACCCAAAGCAAGCAGTTAGAGCGAGAGAGCTGAATTGAGAGCAGGAGGGTAGAGCACAAGTGGCCTCCTGGTGGTGGTTCCGTTACGTGTTTGTTGTTGCATATGCATTTATTGACATTTTTTCTTCTAGCGTTTGTCGTGCACTTAATGCTTGTTACTTCTAGTTTTGTTTTTTTTTTTTTGCATTTGGTATGTAGCCAAATGCGTGCAATTAATTAGACGTTGTTTATGCACGGCACAAAAAAAAAAGAAAACACAAAACGGATATGAATGTAAAAGGAGCCGCTGCTGGTTCTCAACTGGCTTGTTTGTTGTGTTCAGCCGGCACACACCCTTTTTAACACTGGCGCCGCTGGCAGCGACACAACTACAACTACAACTACAACAAAAACAACAAGAACGACGAAGCTGAGCCGACGCTGCGTTCTGGGCAAACAAAGGAGCAGTTTTGCACCCGATTCATACTCACGCACACTCACTCACTCTCATACACACACACACACACAAGCACAGACCGAACATGCAAAAATTGAAATGTTGCACACACACACACAGGGTGGACAATAATTGAACAATGCAATTGAAATTGCAACAACAAAATAAATCACAGCACACAAAACACTTTGCACTCACAATTGTTTAGGCACGCCCCTTTGACCAATTTCACCGCAACTGCACAATTTCTTTTAATTTTTGTATAAAAAATGTTGCATCGGCTTTTTTCGGTGCTGTATTGCCCGCTGTTTAACACAGACATCGATGAGTCGATGGTATTTTTGTCGGACACATCGTGGTATCGATTTCTTGTCGATTACCGATTCGCAAGTGATGGGCACAAGCTTCGGGTCGTGACACGAGTTAAGTGGGCGCGAAAATATTTTTGGATTGAAACGCTCTATATAATACTATGCAATATTTCTCTTTTTTTTCACAATGCAATATTTTATTCGTTTCTAAATATCCCATTTCCAAATATGATATTTTTATTGTATTGCGTCCCATTCCATTGGAATATTCGCAATCAGTTTCATCGGACTTATCGATATTTATAATAGCGATGTGCGACAACATTTTTAGCCACTGCGTAATGCTGTGTATATATTATAACATTTTCTATTTTACATGTCAAATAATTTTGCCATAATTTTATGATTATTGATAAATAAATTTGAATTAAACAATTTTATGAAATTTGGCCAAATGGTGTGACCGCAGTGTGCTTGATTGATGGTGTTGCCACTACGTTGAATGTAGATGGGCGATAAGTGTGTGCAGCTCTTTCGGCCACAGGGCTGCATCGCAACTTGGTGCTCAAGTGCGCTTGGCACTGTGTATCGATAGTAACTTAACGATAGTGCCATCGATTGCTTTGCTGCCCTAACTGCTGCAGCAAACTGTATTATTTTTTTTTTGTTATTTATTAAATGAAGCTGAATTAAGTTGATTGCATCGCAATGTCAAAGTTAATGTCCAACAAGAAGGCGTCCCAGCGGAATTGCGCATTGTGATAACGTGAACGTAACGTAAAACGCGAGCACTTTTGCTGCTCTTTGCGGGTGTGCGTGTGCGTGTGTGCTTCTGCCAAGTGTATGTGCTGTGATTCTGCGTATGTGTATGTGTGCGTGTGCGTATAATTTTGGTGTGCGGCTGCAGAAGGCAACGACACGGCGCGCCGCTGGCCAGCAGCAGCAGCAGCACCAGCACCAGAAGCAACAACAACAACAACAGCAAAATACAAATCAAAATCAATGCTGTCAACAGCCAAGGAAAGCAAAATGAGCCTTTTGCACAAAATGGGTAAGTAATAAAACAAAGCAATATTGTAAATAATTTAAACAGTATTTTGTTGTTGCCTTGCCCAACACCTGCAGCAGCATCAGCTAAGCTGTATATACATATACATACACACACACACACGCAGCAGCAGCAGCAACATAATATGTACATGTGTGTATGCTGCAGAGGCGCTGCTTAATCCTATCCAAAAATGATTCACAATAAGCGCGTACAACAACAGTTAGACAAAAGCCAAAATCCTGTTTCTTAATTGCTACTTGACTTTGCCCACCCACACACACACACACACACACACACACGCACACGCACACATACACATGCACGTACACATTGATGTCTTCGTTGGCCCAAAATGTGCACTCGGTTTATGCCGTTTGGTTTATCAACAAGTCTATTTTTAGTGTATGCGTCTCGGGAAGTGTTAAAAGTGAAGTAGCCCAACAAATGTTGTCTGTGTGCGTGAGTGCGTCCCTCTGTTTGTGTGCGTGTGTGTGTGTGTGTGTTTGCGTACACACTGTACGCGAGCCAATCCGCAAAGCGCCGCCCCGCACCGCGCCGCGCTTTGCTTACCAAACTGCCGCTTGTTGGCTTCTGCTGCCACCGCCGCCCACCTCTAGCAACTCCTTGGGCTGCATTTTATTTTGAACATCTCTACCCCTCTCCCTCTCTCTCTCGCTCTCTCTCCCTTTTTCTCTTTTTCTAATCTATCCCTCGCTCTGTCTCGCATACGCTTGCTGTGCTGCGCGCTTTGGCGCCCATTGAATTCGTTAAAAAGGATATCAAAAACTTGATTCCAAGAATCGGCTGCATTTGCAAATGGATTGGAAAATAATGTATATTAAATATCTTGTTATTCCCGGTAAAGGCTGAATGGTTGGCTTTTGCGCATACACAAACATACATTGTATGCATTGTATGTGTGTGTACGTGTGTGTGTGCGTGTGTGTGCGTGTGCATGGATATATTACATGAACTGAAGCTTGCAGCTGCGATGAGCTTTTTAAAATGGTTGCTGGGTTTGGGTGGCTAAGCAGCACCTAACGGTAATTTGCTGACAGCGCACAGCAAGTTTTGACCTGGGTCAATTGTGAGAAGCTTCAGTTGTTAATGCGCATTAGAGTTGCGTTATTTGCCATCGTGACACGAAAAAAACACGTAAATTTGTTAGGCTTCAAATCAATTCTCATCATTTCGTCTAAAAGTGAGAACTGGGAACACAACGCAGAAGAGCATGTGTATGTACGCTTATGCAGCTCTGTGTGTGTGTGTGTGTGTGTGTGTGTCTGCCAAAAGGTCATGTTCGGCCCGACACGTGCTCATCTCTAATGCAAATTATTCAATCAGCCGGCAACACTGGTCGGTGTGAGTGAAGGTCACTCTCGGCTGCCGCCCAACGTTGCCAGATTATTTATCAAATACGATTCGCCTAAGCAAACAGGTTTACATGCTTTAATGTCAAATTAAGCGTACAGCGAAACGCTTATCAGTTGAGAGATAAATGCGCGATACGGCCAACAGGCTTTAGGCTGTAGCACAATGGGCCAAAACCGTTCAAGGTCACAATTGATATTACAGTTATTATTGTATTCTATTATTGTTAGCAAGCCCAGCTTTTGGGCCTGCTTTACACATCCTTGCAATGGGTACCACGAATGCACACAGTTTACCGTTAATCGGGTCGGGTAACACACACTTTACCGTTAATCGGCCAACAATGTTATCAATGGATGGGCAGCATTCAATGTAGCCCCGCCCACGCCCAGCACCGCCCCCTTTTATCCAAGTTTAGCTGCAGTGCATGTTCCCTGGGTAAGTTAACCGTAATTGGGAGCTTTCGTTATTTTGGGCTTTGGGCTTTGGGCTTTGGGCGAGCTTTTGGCTTAGACCGTTTTGCGCGCTTTTTTTTGTTGCCAGTGCAAAGTCTGAGACGTCGGCAGCCGCCGCAGCGGCTTGCAAAAAGTAAGTAGTTTATTTAAGATTTGATAAGAAGCCAGCTTATTTCTGTGTGATAATGAAGACAACAACAACAACAAGTCTCAGCGCTGCAGCCGACTGCGCAATACTCTCTACTAAGTGTGATGCCTAAAAATGACTGAAAAAAAAAAAAAACAAAAACGTCGAAAAATTCAAAAGTGTTTTTGTGTATTGCATGTATGTATTTCATGATTCCAATATGTACAGTGAAAACTCTCTTGCGTGGACGAGGGAATTCGAGGGAAATCCAATTATATGAGAAAAGCCCAAAAAGCAGGCATTCACTTATTTAAACAAAAATTTATTCGCAAAATCGCAAACTGTCTAAACATGGAAATTGCATTCAATTTAAAGTCCATTTTGTATAAAACTTGTTGCGTTAGCAAAAGAAACTTCGTTTTAAAGTTCAATCTTGCTAAAACTTGTGGCCATTAGAAAATATTGTACAATTTTTAATGAAAAAGTGCGGAAATTGATTTAAGCCAGAGCGAAAGTAGGTTCGAACCCAAAGCCTACTACTTAAGGCTCCGTCGATAAACCAGTTTTGCACAGCATTGAACTAGCTTTTGGTTCAAACCTCGTTTTGTTATGTATTCTCAAAACTTGAATGAAACAATTTAATTTTCAATTGACATTTGCCCGTTCTTTGGCAAATATTGCAAGCCTAAGATATTTTCATAGGGAAATTGCGGCCTAAATTTGAACTCTACTCAAAAATTGACATCTGCCAAGTTATGGCAAGATGAAAGGTCAAATGCCAGATCTAATCGAATGCTTTGCGTAACCAATATGCCCCTTTTCGTTTTGCGAATAGGGTATAAAAACAACAGGCACAACGACAGCTACTGCAGCAGAGACAACAAAGCGTCGCATCAGTCACACAGACACACACACACACACACACACACAACCGCACACACACACAACCGCACACACACACACACACACGCCATAGGGCAATAGAGAGCAGTTCATTGAAAGTGCAAATGTTTTTGTTGCTGCTCAGCGGGCCGTGGGGCCGCCCATTGGCCACGCCGCGCTGCGCCGCGCGATTAGATTGTAAAAAGCGACGTCGAGCGCTCGCCGCTCAGCGAACGCTCGCGCTGGGGCTCAGTTAGTAAACAGACAGACAGTCGGACAGTCGGGCGAGTCAATTCAGTTAGTCGCACGCGAAATATTCACAACAACGCTCGCAAAAACAGAAGCAACAGCAACTAAATAAAATATTAATAATAATAGTTACAAAAAATAAAAAATAAAACGCGCGCGCGCGAACGCGCACAACCCCGCCCCGGGGGTGAGATCATCCAGCAGCCAGCCAAGGGGAAGGGGGCCGATCCTCAATGTCACATCAATTGTAATGTCAACTAAATTGTTGTAGTGTGATTTGCATTTTTTTTTCCGCCATGTTTTTGTTGGTGTTGTTGTTGCTTGGTAGCAAAGAGGCAAAGTGAATGAATAATATTGAGTATAAATCGGATTGAAAATCGTTGATGCGTTCGCTCCAATTCGCGTGCGTAGTGTTGCAAAGTGCGCCGAAAACAAAGGCGAACGAAAGGAAGAAAACAAACGAATTTGGGGCGCAAGCGCGATGCGCGTTCTAAGCACAGAGCTGCGCTTGCGCTTTCAAAAGCGCAAGCCGCGTCCCTTCAATCGTGCGGCCAGCGCCGATGATGCGTCGACTGCGGCAGCGGCAGAAGCAGCAGACGAGCGGCGAACTAACGGAACAGCTAGCATGCGTACGTATTAAGAAGGAGTGCAAGAGCGTATGTGTGTGCGTTTGTGTGGGGGGCGGCAATCGATAAGTTGTAATCGCCGTCAGCTGCCAGCGTCGACAGCGGCAGAAGCAGCAGACGAGCGGCGAACTAACGGAACTGCCGGAATGCGTACGTATTAGGAAGGAGTGCGAGCGTGCGCATGTGTGTGTGTGTGCGTGCGAATGTTTAGGTAGGCGGCAATCGATAAGTTGTAATCGCCGTCCGCTGCCAGCGTCGACAGCGACAGAAGCAGCAGACGAGCGGCGAACTAACGGAACTGCCAGAATGCGTACGTATTGGGAAGGAGTGTGAGCGTGCGTATGTGTGTGTGCATGCGTGTGGGTGGCGGCAATCGATAAGTTGTAATCGCTGTTTGACCTTGACGTCTGTAGATCGATAAGTATGTAATTTTTGCCTATTTCCAGAGGCAAGTGCTCTTAATTGTTTAATTATTAATTCAAAGCGTTACATTTATGCATGTACATGGCTATCGAATAGAGGGGTGAAGGGGGGGGCGGTTTGGCGCTCGCTCAATTGATCAATTTGTTTTGCGCTCACAGCTGAGTGAGCAGCGCGACAAAGTTGTGATATGGTGCTCAATCGGCTGGAAGTGGCACCGGATGCTGTCTCAATAAAAAAACAGACATACATACATGCATAAAAATTGGCAAATTGTGCGCCATGAATCGCATTTGTTTATCGTTATCGATAAGACGCAGCAAAGAAAGTTTAATCTAATCTAATCGAATCGATTGATCAACATTTTTGGCATTTCACCGGCATTTCATGCATTCATGAATATATTCATTCAATATTGCCCAAGTTGTGAATGCATGAAAAGGGTTTTGTTTAATTGTTGCTGATTGAAACGTTTTTATTTAACTGCTTTCACTGCACTTTCTAATTGAGGCTGTCAAGCGTAGGGCTAGAGAGAGAGAGAGAGCGAGAGTGAGAGGGAGAGAGTGAGAAAGGAAACCCTGTTGTAAAGAAAACCCATCAATATTTTGTAAAACTATTCTTCTACTATACGAGCTGAGCATTTGGACGTGCTCTAACATTCACAACATTCATAACATTCCCAACATTCATTTCATTTTGGCAAATATTGATGATGGCAAAGTGCAAAAGCAAGCTGTTGACAGTTTTACTTCTTTTTTTTTCTTTTTCTTTTTTCGAGGCCAACAATGAGAAACCATTTAAAAGAGGCAACAATGCCAGTGACATGTGAAAAGGGTATGTGGCCACAAATATGGGCAAACACTAGTTTCTCAAAGGCCAAAGCTCGTCAATGCTCGGCGTGTTCCATTGATTGTCTGACCCATAACCGACTGCTCTGCTCGTACAGTCAATTATAATATAATAGGGTCTAACCGACAATCGTTTAACGTATCTTTGTAATATTGTTGAACTATTGTGATATATTATGTGAGAAACCGCAAAAAGCAGCCCTAAAAGGCTTCTGCATGTTTCTGGTTATTAACTGATTTCCTGCACAGTTGGCCCACGCAAACAAGAGAGTTTCCCGGTAATCGCTCACATACTAACATATTTATATACATATATAAAATATATGTTGAATATGCGCTCTTGCAAATGCCAGGAATACTTTGTGGCTCGTGAACTCCGTTTGCCGTCATAGTATTTCATTTACAAAGCACAGCAAATGCTTAACATTTGTGTGGGCGTTTCCAGGAATTTTCCTTTTTGCCGTTAAAGAGAAATCAATTTGTATGCTCAAATGAGTTTAATTGCACGCATTGACAGCTAATTTAACTTGTCAACAAGTGGAAAAGCGTTTACAATATTGTTTTTGATTTGTTTTAAATCACGCTTGGTGACATTTCCTCTGCCCTTCAATATTGCTTGATTAACTCGCCTGAATGCTCGCATCTTTCATTTTCGTGCTAATTTAAACAGATTCTATATATAACTAGAACTTGAATTTGTCGAATTTTTTGTTTCGTGAATTTTTAACCTTGAAACTTTTTTGTTTACCATCCGATTGGCCTCAAACTCATTTTCAAAGATCTTTGAGAACATATATCCCTACGAGCCCCACCGGCTGTAACTAGCTCAAATAGTTCTCGAGCTATGCTGAAAAGTCCGTGTCTCACAATCGATATTTATCGATAGATTAAACACTTTCGTCTCGTTGCTGTTATTTGTATTCCAAACTCGCATTGAACTCAAAATGTGGCTGGTTAACATTGCAATTATCTCAAATAAAGTGCAATCCGCAGGCGTTCTAGCTAGCGAGCGACCACTGTAGCTCATATGCACAACAAAAGTTGAAATAATTAGAGCTGCGTCCAATTAGTGCTTTTTGCTGGCTTTTAAATAAGTTTTAATCGTGTGCAGCAAAATACCTGGAACCCGAGATTAATGCTGTCCAATCTGTTGTTAATGCAACAAGCCACAAGCCGCAAAAGCTTGCAAGGTCAACTAACAAATAATTCAGTTATTCAGTTAGTTTCCCGAGCATCGTTAAACATTTACCTGGAAATGCAACTTAATACGGTTCTATTCCTGTGCGGATTGGGCCTTCAAGTGCTTGCTATTTACGCGAGTTGTTCCTTAATGCGAATTTCCAATTTACAAAGTTTAACAAACATTTGGCTTGCGGAGAAGGGCTTGGCTTTTTTTTTTTCGGGGTAATTTGTCTTGTATTAGGGGTATTCCCGACGTTCAAGTTTTCTAGATAATCTGAACTCGATGAGAGTTAAATTAGCAAAGTGAGCAAAAATATGCTTAAACTCGTCGTGAACTCTTGAAAGTTCTGCACTCATGGAATTCGGATTCGGGGTATTCCTCGAGCAGTTTATAAAACTTATCGATAAACGTTTGTCATTTGACTTATTGAATCGTAAAGAAAAAGAAAATAAACCTTTGGCATGTGGAGGAGGGTAATTTGTCTTGTATTAGGGGTATTCCCACGTTTACGTGTTCTAGATAATCTGAACTCGATGAGAGTTAAATTAGCAAAGTGAGCAAAAATATGCTTAAACTCGTCGTGAACTCTTGAAAGTTCTGCACTCATGGAATTCGGATTCGGGGTATTCCTCAAGTAGTTTATAAAACTTACCGATAAACGTTTGACTTATGACTTGAAGTAAAAGAAACTCAGATAGTCTTGGTAAATGCTTTTGATTATGGCATCGAGAACCCAGAACCCAATGAAATCTGAATACCTATGCCGAATCGCAGCATTATTTACTATAACTGGGCGGTCACGTATGGCACGGCGCTTTCCCTGGTCGTTCGTCTGTGTGTGTGTGTGTGTGTGTGTGTGTGTGTGTGTGTGTGTTGTCAACTCGATTGCGGGCTGCACACACACACATATATAGATATACATGTATATATGGATAGATATTCATTTCTTTCGCTTTTTGCATTTCACTGAGCACTTTTGCTTTCCGATGGTTTTCATTTTCATGTCTAATAACTGGCCGGGCGTTTGTTTTGTTGGCTCGAGCTCTAAACGAGCGGCCCAACTATGTCATAATTGTTGTTGCCCCCCACCACCCCTTTCTCTCTGCCCCCTCTCGCTTTGGCTGAGCGCTTTTCATGTGCTCACATACTTGGGAGGTTTTTAGTTTTTGGTTTTGTTTTTTTATAGACATGCATATGTAAGTACATATATTCGGCTTGTCCATTGTCCGGCTCTTGGCTTGGCTTTCTTCTGGCCCGTCGAGCTAAGTTTTCTTTGCAGCACAAAACGAAATTGAATAAAACTTTCATTATTCTTTGCCTTTTTCTCGTCAGGGGCCCTGTGCACTAAATGCTTAATATTCAACATTTTTCGGCAAAAAAATGTCGGATTTGAGTTCAAGTGAACCAGTTGGCGAACTAGTTCCGGCTGAGTGTAATCGATAATTTTAGTGCCGCACGAGTTATCGATAAGTGTTCTCTCTTCCTAGCTGAAATAACTGTTAAGAAGGCTTTAAAAAGTTGTCTTATCTTGTCTCAAATGTTAGGTTTTTAACTTTACGAACTAGTTCGATTTATGAACACGAAATATGAATTCATTTCTCGATCAACTTTCTAAATATGATTAAAAAGCCTAAAAGAAATGAACCAATTCGTGGGGCCAACTAACGGTTAACCAAATATTGAGCATATGCAAATAAGCTTCCGGACCACGGTGCAGCTCCGATAAGATTCAAAAACGCGCCGGAGTGCGTGGGTGTGTTTGGTATTTGGTATTTGGCTTTAGTTTGCTCGTCTGTTTAAATTGATGACGGTCGCAATCGTAATATACGACAAAGCCGAAGCAACGACGTCATAGCTCTTGTCTTGTTTGTTGTTCTCGTTGTTGTGGGTGACGTGCAACCCGTCAAGAGGTACACACGCACACACCCTCACACATCCACACACCCCCTCACACACACTCACACTCACGCACACGGACGAATGCGCACACACTTAAACTCGGGCAGTCATTCAATTCTCCGTAGGCCTCTCTTTATACCCTGTTACCCAATGAGCACGAGTGAGCATGGGTATAATAGCCTTGTGCTTTTTTACGATTCCATACATATAGTCCATAGCCAGAGCTAGGACTGTAAATGCGCAGCTTCAGTTAATATCGGGCCATTGATAACTCGCTACGTTTAGCACTTATCGATATATATATATATATCGATTGCCAGCTATGTTGCTGTACGAGCCGTTTCTTATGCCAATGCTTAGATAAAGTTTATTTACAACTTTAGCACTTATCGATATATTTATCGATTGCCAGCTATGTTGCTGTACGAGGCGTTTCTTATGTTGATTTACAACTATCGATAACTATTACATCAAAATCGCCCAAAATCGATAACCGGGTCGAGTTTTTTGAGCACATCTCTCAGATTTTGGAATCTACAGATAACCAATTCGTATGGATTTCAAATATTTCACTTTTCTGGTATCCCAGGATATCATAAAAAGTTATTGTAGGGCAGAAGGAGCCTGAGCACAAATGTGTGCTATATGTTTATAGGGCATCTGCTAGTCGATCAAGCAGGGCTAGGCTTTTCACTAGGTTCGGCTTTTGTGTGCTTAACGTATGTGTGTGTGTGTGTGTGTGTGTGTGTGTATCATATCTCCTATATAGCCTATAGCCTCTCATGCCTAGGCTCTGAATGTCGTTTCGCTTCGTTTTCGTTTGCGTACCGAGTTCTTTGCTTCTGCTTCTTCCTGCTATTGTTGTTGTTGTTGCTGCTGCTGTTGTTGTTGTTGTTGTTGTTATTTCACTCGCATTTGTTGGTTTCGTGTTTGTTTTTTTGTTTTTGTTTCTGTTGTTCGCGCATTATTAATTATGAGGCGCTGTGCTCAAAAGTTATCTAACCGTTGCCCGGCAAACACAGCGTTGCGATTAAAATAAGCTAAAAGAAAAAAAAAAATAACGCAAAAAAGCGCCTGAAAAATTCCCAAATTCCCCAAAAAAAAAAAAACAACTCAAAAATTTCCCAAATAAAAGCAAGCGCAAAATGCAAGTGAAAATAAAAAGTATTTTTTTTTGTTTGTACCGTTATCGTGGCGCAGTGAATGCCAAGGCGTAGAAGAAGAAAAAGCATAAGAATTGGAAACATTGTTGTTGTTGTTGTTGTTGTTTTTCTCGCTGTTGCGGTCCGTGACGAATCGAACCAAAGTGTAAGAAGCAGAGCTGAAAGACTCATATTTTTGAAGTATGAATAAGTATGTATGTATATGTATTAGTAATGCAATGTGCATTGCTATATACATATGTACATAAATATATGTGTGCATGTACATATACATATGTGTGTGGGTGAGGGGGCGAGGGCGTGCTGGGCAATTGATTGAATTGAATGCCTGCATGATGACCGCACCTGCCATGACGTCATGCCGAATGTATGCATGTGTGTGCGCGTGTGTGCGTGTGTGTGTGTGGGTCAAATTTAGCCCTAAACAGCATGCTAAGCGCATGTGTTTGTGCATACATATGTACATAATGCATGTGAACGGTCGTGTGTGTGCGGGTGTGTGTGTACAGCATGAGAACGTTTCATGATCAATGAACTGTTTCGACCCAAGTCAAAAGTAGTTTCAGTTTTTCTCTCTTCTCTTTTCTTTTTTGCTCTTCATTTTCTACTTTTTAGCTTATGACAAATTTAACGAATTGTTTGTCGTGCTTTTTTTTTTTTGTCTCCTTCATTATATATCATTTTTTGTTGTTGTTGTTGTTGTTGTTTTTGGCGTTGGCTCGTCAACAGCAGAGATTATGTCATGTTTGATGTAGTTGGATGTAGTTGCGTTTTATGCCACGCAAATGGCGTGCAACGGGGCGTATACGTGTCGTTGGTCTTTGAGGTCTTTGTGATAAAATGCGCAAGTGTTTGAATAGGTTTTTTTTTGCTCTCATATTCTTAATTGGCCAAAGTGCAACAAGTTGTTTATTCTGCATTTACCTATGAGTTATTTGTGCTAAATATCTCTGCTAACCATTTTCATAGCATACCCTAAGGATTGGGCCATAAACTGTGTTATACATGGCCAAAACTAGCTATCGAGTGCCGAGTTTGAGTTGTTAATTAAAGTTAAACGGGCATTGCTTATGATTGATCCGACATACTCTATTATTAGACAGGATAGCAAAGCAAGCGTACATGCATTTCTGCTTGTTACAGGGTAACTGCCAGTCGAGCCGCCCTTTTTAGCGCATAAGTCTAGTAACTGGCTGTGTTTTTTATTTGATGAGTTAATTTTATTTTTTAGCTGCTTTTCGCATTGTTTGGGCCCGTGTTGATTATCGCTGATTGCTGATCGCGAATCGCGAATCGCGTTGTTGGCAGTTAGAAAGCATAACACGTAACACACACACACACACACACACACACACACACACACGCGCACACAGCGAGCAAATTCCGTAAATTCCACAGCTGGCCGCTTGGCTGAGAAGTTTTTTATTTTTGTTTTTGGCTGCTCGCCCTCTCCCGCTCTCTTTCTCTGCTCTCTCTTACTCTCTTTCCGTTTGTTTTGTTTTCGTTTGCTTCGCTCTCTCTCGCTCTCTCTCTCTCTCTCTCTCGCTCGCCCGCTCCCAAGTCGATTGCTCATCGCAAACTGGTTGAAGCCTAACTGTTCGGTCAGTCGGTCGACTTGGTTGTTGTCCACTTCGGCTGGAGGCCATTTGCAAATGTTGGTCAACTCGAAGAGTCCGAGCTTTTGCATAGACAAACAGCAAACGGCAACGGCTGCAGCCAGATTGTTCGATGATGATCATCTCATCTTCATTATGAGCGTCGGGTGTGCCCAATTGTGCCAAAACTAGAATCCGTAATCGCACCTGTTTAATGCCAACTCGACTGGTCGAACCCGTCGCCGTTGTCGTCGCTGATCCAATTTTCAAAGTCTCGAATTGATGCCAAACGGTTCTGGTTACCCCCCCCCCCCCCCCCTCCCCTCCTCAACCCGCCATCCGATACTTGATTTATGATTGCCACAAATTGAAATTGGGCGTTTTTTGCGTAGGGTAGTCGAGTTCTATTTTAAACAGTGTTGCGAAATGTTAAAAGTTTTGAAAGAAGAATCAACTTTCTGGGCATGAAATTGATCGCAAAGTCTTAACACAATATTACAGAAATGCGAAACATCAAAGGACTCTACGAAATGCCAGAATTATATAGTTTTTCGGGCATTTGGCAGATGAGCTACATATGTAAGGAGGATGTATGTATATATGTATGTATATGTAGATCGACACTTGGGATGTTTCCAAGGGGCGCTTTTGATGATATGTTGAGAATATACAACAATCTTTATAATGTGAACTATATATGATATATGACTATGATATAGTGATACGATCTCAGCAAAAAGTATGCCGAACATTATCAGCATATTTACATGTATAGGATCGGAGATGGGTTATTATTATAACTATATTCAATATCAACATCTATTTGGAAAGACTTTCGAAGTTTCTCAAAAATGATGTTTCTTTTGCGAATACTTTTTTGTCTGTCCTCTTTCTTAAATAGATCCCTAGCGATCTCTATTGAGTAGATTGTCCGTCGATAAAGCATTTGTCATATTTTCACTTTTCTTCAATTTGAGCAGAGATTTTTTGGGCGTACGCTTGTTAACGGTTTTTAACTGTTTTTTTTTTTTTTTGTTTTGTGCACTGTAGTTTTCTTCTTCTTTTCTTCACTCTATTGGCATGGCGCCGTCAACTTCAGCTTCCATAAACTCATTTCAAGGCAAGTCACGATCGCGCGCCACTTGAAAATTGTTGAAAAAAATCGCCAGCATTTGCCGGGCCCCAGGGCCAAAGAAAGAAGAAAAATAAAATAAAGTAAAATAAAATACAATTTAAACAAAGTGTGATATGGCGCTTGTTGAGTGTGCACGACTAGCAAATACCCTGTATCGGGTATATTATTTCAATCAGGGCTGCAAACTAAAAGAAAAGTCAATGGTTCGCTACACGGTTCGAACCAACAGCCTGATACGACTAGCTAATACCCTGTAGCTGGGATATTATTGCAATCAGGGCTGCAAACTGAACAAAATATGCATATGCATGTATATATATATATATATATATATATATATATAATATTAATAAAAAAAAAAAGTTTCAGCTTTGAAATTGATTGAAAGGGAACATAAACTTATGTTATATGTTGTGCTAATATTTGATTAACAACTGTACTTTAGCCTAATTTAGTTGATTTTGTTGTTTATAGGGTATCTCTAACAAACACACCCAATATCTACAATAATGGCTGGGATAAAGAAAGAGCGCGTATGAGAGAGAGAGAGAGAGGGAGAGTGAGAGCGAGAGAGACTTGAGGCTCAAATGATAACAGAGAGCAAAAGCAGAGAGCCACAATGTTGTTTGTCTATCAGTGAATGTTGGGCGAGTGTGAATGTTGTTGTTGTTGTTGCGGTTGTTGTTGTTGCTGTTGTTGCTGCTGCTGCTGGACACGGCTTGTTGTTAATGGTTGTTGTTGTTGTTGCACGAGCAAGTCTCAAGTCAAGTTGGGAGCGAGTGCCATTTGATGCGCTGTTATATGTTGTTGTTGCTGCTGTTGTTGTTGTTGTTGCTGTTGTTGCTGTTGCTGCTGCTGTTGTTGTTGCTGTTGCTGCTGCTGCTGCTTAATGGCTGGTAAGCGGACCTGGCGACTGGCTGCTGGCTGCTGGCGATTGCTGTTGCCGTTTTGCCGTGTTGCCGTGTTGCCGTTTGCGGATTTTCATAGTTCAGTGCGCTTTCCAGACGACAACGCTGACGACAGCAGCTGGCCGCGTCTTGTGTCTAAATATATGTATACAATATTAGTATTTGTGATTTATTTCAATTGGCAAAAGAGCACAAGACGCAACAACAAGCGGCGACAATTGCTCCTGAAAACTGCCAACAAATACAAAAACCAAACAAATAAATATACAAAGTTACTTTCGAGCTTGTAAACTTACATTACATATAAATATACACATATATATAACATATGTGTGTTATGTGCACGCATTGTTGTTGTTGTTGTCGCAGTTGTTGTAGTTGTTGTTGTTGTTGTTGTTGTTGGGTTATGCAATCACAAAATGCCGCAATTTGATGAGTCTTTCCTGAGCGACTGCGCGCTGGCCGAACGCTGGCGTTTCTATTCGTATACGGTGAAGCAGCCCGTGCAAGATGAGCCAAAGCCAAAGCCACATCAACAACAACAACAACAACAACAGCAGCGCGCACTGTGGTCCATGCGCGATAACAACAACAACAACAACAAGAACGACAACAACAACAAGAGCTGCGGCAGCAGCAACAAAGCCACGCTGCATGACATCAAATTCCACAGACGGCGCGAATATAAAAAATTGCCACGTTTGGCTTTATCAGCAGCAGCAACAACAACAGCAGCAGCAACAACAACAGCATCTTTATGCACAATATTGACACCGCCAGCATCGTGTTTGCTGGTCAAGAATGTGTTGCTCTGTAAGTGAAAGCTACAACACACACACACATGGGTGTGTGTGTGTGTGTGTCTAGGTGTGCACATGCCGCAAAACCCACCGCCGCCCTCCGTTGGCGTGTCTTGTGGCTTTTCTTTTTGTGGCTCTGTTATTGGGTGGGCGTCTTTGGATCGTATTGCGCTCGTTTGCCGTGCGGTTGCCCATCGTTCATCATGCAAATGAGCAAAAGAGCGGCGCACATGTGCCGTATGCCCTACACGATAGAGCATATGCGCTAGCGATTGCATTTGGCATAACGAACTGCTGAAAAAAGTGAACTGTGCGTTGTTATCGATAGTGTTTAATCGATTGGTGAATCGATGAGAAGTTTTTCTATTGAATGCAATTGGCATAACGAAAGTTATAGTTAGAGCGAACTTTGCTAATTCACTCTTTAAGCCATGTTATCGATAGTATTTATCGATTGGTGAATCGATCAGAAGTTTTTCTATTGAATGCAATTGGCATAACGAAAGTTGAAGTTAAAGCGAACTTTGCTAAATCACTCTTTAAGCCATGTTATCGATAGTTTTTATCGGTTAGTGAGTGAGTGACCATATTGCCTATCGATTACATTTGTCATAACTGAAGCACCTGTTAATAAACTGTTATCGATAGAGTTTGTAGATTATTGATTGAATCGACGATCATGTTGGTTATCGATTGCTTATACAAATACAATCAATTGCTGGAGAAACTATCTCTGTTAAGTCACACTCTCTGAAATGTTATCGATAGTATGCTTCGATTAGTTAATCGTTGGGCATATTGGCTATCGATTGAACTAACTCAGCTAATGCCAATGTATAATAACTATTATCGATAACTCTGGCTCTTGAGTAGTTGAGATTCCCGTTGCTCTTGGTTTTGGAAGACGCAATTGTGCGGGTTATCGATAATAGTATCGAATGATCCTTTGAGTACATATTAAACAATGTAAATGTGTACGCAATCAATTGATATACAAGGTTTATTTAGTACGGAATTTATCACCCGGAACCCCAATGCTTATCAATATTAATCGATTGTGCTTTGAATTATAGCTGAAACTCAAAAAATGTTAATATATTTGAGCAGACAAAAGCTTAACAGCATTTAATATTGAAAGTTTTTTCGCCAAATAATTGTCAGCGTCAGTAAAAATTTGTACACATTTTCATAGAGTATCTCAAGTTTGGCCTTCAGTCAGCTAGTCCCACTCTTTCTCTGCCTCTTTCCACATTTCTCATTTGATTTCTATCATTTTATTGGCGATTTAAAACAAGCATTGAATAAACAACACATCAAATGAGTGTGGATATATGTGAACTCTTTGGTGAATATGCAAAAAAAGCGACACGTGAAGGTCTCTCAAATACACAAAGTCCATGTCTATATATCCGAAATGTTTCTGTACACATGCTATCATCTATATATATATATATCGGCAAAAGTCAAAAAGAAAAGTAGACAAGAATCGAAATATTCATTCAGGGTTCTGCTTGAGAAAAACTTTATCTATATAACGTAATATGTATATATATATTTCTACATATATACAACTATCGGGAAATCAAAAGTAAATGCTTACGTTTCTATAGAATCACTTGAATCCGCTTTGTACTTGGAAACTTTGTAGTTATCGTTGCTTAAACCCATGCTGAAATGATTGATTACAACAACAAGTAGGCAAGCGGTTGCACGACTACGAGATACTCTGTAAGCAGATCTACTAATAGACCATATTTGTGTCTGACAATCAAGTCTTTTCCCTATCGGTATATAGAAGCGAGAGGGAACAAAACTAAAGAAAAGTTCATGCATATCGCCTATTTAACTTCCAATGCGCGAACACGGCGATAGCACATGTTCTTCACAAGACAAACAAATCGATTTTCCCAGGTGAATGCTTAACGATTTGCCAGCTGAATCGCTTGCGGTTGTGATTATTAGCATGGATAAATATTTGTAATATTGTTTATCGCCTTTTTAACTTCCAGGCGACACGCTTAACTAACTTGTGCAAGCAGAGCTTGACGCTTTGATTTATATAGAAGCATTTGGCTACTTTTCTGTACCTTTCCTTAACTGTCAGGTGAATCGCTTATCTGGGGATGATCTTTTTTACAGGGTATACAAATGCAGAACGTGCTTTGAACCGAAAAGCGGTTCGTGAACCGTATTCCTTTCATTCGATGAGTGCTTAATACGCAATGCATAATCCGACTGAATCACGCTTCAGTTATGATTCATGAATGCGTGATAGGCCTCGTGTGTGTGTGTGTGTGTGTGTGTGTGTGTGTGTGTGTGTGTGTGTGTGTGTGTCGCCTATTGTTGAGCTGGAGCGCATGCAATAAATATCCAGTTGAATAATCCCATAGAGCAAATACAGATCATTCGGTCTTGATTCGATTTAACTTTCATTATCGAACACCATGTTTTATCTTTCAACAGACGGCAGCATCAGTTCTCCATCCACGCCCAGCAACTGCTCGGCGGGCGGCGTCGGTGGTTGCGGCAGCAGCAGCAGCAACAACAGCATCAACAGCAGCGGCGCCACCAACTACGCGGCGCACACATCCAGCACATCGTCAACGCCCCCGCCGCAGCATTCGCATTATCAACAGCCGCCGCCGGCAACCCCACAGCAGAGCGGGCGAACGGGTGGGGTGCCGCCAGCGCCGCCAAGCGGCAGTGCGTCGTCGTCGTCGGGCTCGTCGGGCCATAAGAACAGCCTGAAGGGCACGAAGTTGGCGCGACGTGCGCGCTCCTTTAAGGACGATCTTATTGAGAAGATCTCACTGATGCGCACCACAAACAATACGCTCGGTCGATCCCATTCGCCGCACAGTCCGCGCAGCAAGCACGGCTCCAAGCCGCCGCCCACCACCGAGGAGGTGCAGCGATCCACGCAAACGCTGGAGACGCACGTCAAGGATATATCGAATGCACTTAAACACTTTCGCGATGTCATACACAAAAAGAAGCTGGAGGTGCTGCCCGGCAATGGCACCGTCATACTGGAGACCATTGCCAGCATGTATTCCGGTAATTGCAACTGATCCAAACGATTCTCCTATAAATATTCTCTGACTCTATCCTCTTCTTCTTCTACTTCTTCTTCTTCACAGTCATTCAGTCGTATACGCTGAACGAGAACAGTGCCATCATGAGCTCCGCCACACAGCAGGTCTACCAGTCGCTGGGCAAGCTCATCAAGCTCTGCGACGAGGTCATGTTGAGCGAGAAGAGCGGCGAGTGCGCCTCGCTCAGCAACGAGAATGTCCGTGAGGTCATCGATCTGCTTGAGGATGCAGTGCGCGTAAGTGTGAGCCCAGTGTTGGCAGTAGTCCATTTCCTCGGTGTCTCTTCAGCTTGACCAACACTACGACACAGTGTGTGCACACATTTATATGTAGGTTGGCAATGCCATCAACAAAAAATTACTTAAGGCTTGCTTTTGGCTTAAGTGTCGTTAAAGAATCACGTCAAATATATTTAACGAAGCGTTTAAATCTTCAAAGTTTCACTTGAACTAACTGCCAATTTAGCTTACACATTTACCAACACTAAGAGAGAGTGTGCGCACACATTTATATATGCTGGCAATGCCGTCCACAAAACATCACTTAACAATCGATCTTAACAGTTCAGTATTAACTAGTTGTCGAGCGAATGTTGCCAAGTGCCACATTATCCTGAGGATACCACATTATCCTGGCGATAAAACTTGAAGTAGACACTGAGAAAAAAACGGGCTTCGAGCAAACGGTATTAGGCAAACACTAACAGCACATATTATTGCACTTGCAGAATCTGGTCACACTGGCGCAGGGCAAGCTCAAGGAGCAGGATCAGTGCACGTTTCGCTACAGCGGTGCCGGTTTGGGCGGCATTGGTGCCGCTGCGGACATAATGGGCGTGGTGACCGCCGCAAGCGCAGCGGGAAGCGTGACTGGGCTGCGAACACCCGCGGATGCGGCAGCGGCCGCGGTCGTGCAGCGCACCTCGCTGCCCGATATTGCACTAACGCCCAAGGAGCGCGACATACTCGAGCAGAGCAATGTGAATCCCATGCGCGGCTCGCACAGCACGGAGAGCATACTGCGCGATACGAGCCCGCCGCCAAAGCCGCCGTTGCCCAACCGGGCGAGCAATCCGCCGCCGTTACCACCAAAGCGCCGCAGTCAGCCGCAGTCGCAGCTGGCGAATGCCAATGCAACCACCAATACCAATACGAACCCCACCACCAGCCACTCGTCGCAGGCGAATAGCCCGTTGCCCTATGCACAATCGCATAATATCAGCCTAAACTCTGATCTGGATTGCAGTTCGAATTTCTCGCTGCTTAACTATGGCGTAGATCGGTTAGTTACTCGCTGAACACTGTTCACTCGCTCATTTGAATACTTATTTACTCGCTCCTATTACTAACTCGCTGCATTTTTCATTATATTTTTACTCATTTGACTCTCTCGTCACTCTTTCAATCCTTTATTCTCTTGCTCGTTTATTAACAATACTCAATTCGCATTCATACCCATATTTTATTTTTTACTCGCTCGCATTACTCGTTCGTTCATAAACTCGCTCATTTAATCAATTATTTACTCGCTTAATTCACGCTGTTATCGCTTCCGCTTAACTCGCTCAATTTCTCTCTATTTTACTCGCTCCAATAACCTACACGTTCATTTACTCACTTTACTCGCCAATTTCACCACTCGCTCATTTAATCATTTACTTACTCGCTCGAATTAATCATTCGCTCAAATACTGACTATTTTACTCGCTCCAATCACCTACTCGCTCCAATCCCCTACTCGCTCATTTACTCACTTTACCCGCAACTCGCCCAAGTCCTTCACTCGCTCCTCGACTCGCCTATTAACATAAACAGATACTCGTTGAAATCGCACACTTTGCCTATTTACTCGCTTGATTTACACACTCGCCGATTAATTTCCTTATCGACTCGCTCGTTTGCAGCCTTTCGGTGCGCTCGCGCTCACCGGACGAGAACAGCCAATGCTCGTTCGACTCGGCGCTGAATCATTCGCGCGAGGAGGAGGAACAGCCGCAGAAGCCGCCGTCTAGAACGCTACACCATCAGTTGGACGACGACGTGGACAAGCTGATCAGCTACAGTGAGTTCCCGCAAGCAATAGCTCCTAACATCAGCTCCATCTATAACTCAATCTCTCAAACTCGCTTGCGACCAGCAGAGGCTCCGGCTGAGCCTGGCGCTGCGCTGTCACAGGAGGCAGCCGCGTCCAGCGCTCAGATGACGCCGCATTTGCCGGGTGTCAGCTTTGCCTCTGGCTCCGGCTCTGCTTCCGGCTCTGGCTCCGGCCCTGGCGCAGCTGAGGCCAACACGGAGCTGCGTAAAGCAGCCGCAGCGTTAACCAGCAATCGTCATTCAAATGAATCGGGTATTCCAGGCAATTACTTATATATCTACTGCTTTAACTGTCTCCCATCTGTGTGCTTAGACTAGTTTTTTTGTTTTTTTTTTTGTTTTGTTTAACATTTTATAAGCTGCAAAGAATGTGCCCAAAAGCTTCATGTTGTCAATTTGATTTCGTTTTTTTTTTTTCTATCAATTAAAGTAGTTTTTTGTTTCCATATTTGTTGCCATTTCAAATATCTTAATGTCTGAGATCGACAAAGAGTTAAAGAACATATCAATATTTTAAATAGTGGATCATATTAAGTAGAGACAGAGTATATAAATTTTTCTAAAAATTGCATAAATTATATGCATATATTCCTGATCAGGATGACAAGCTATGTCGATCCATGTCCGTCTATCCATCTGTCCGTCTGTCCGTCTCTGTGAAACTACAAAAGTTATATAGACTTTAAGTTTTAGATATATATTCTCGTATGTCATACACAACGGAAGTTTATCATTTGATCTCCCATTTCCATGATATCGATAATTATCGATTTTGAGACAAAGTTTTTAGGCTCAATTCGACAAAAACGTAGTCTATGGGTTTTCGTGTGTATATACCGTAGGGATATAGAATATTTCACTTTTGAAAACCCAACCTCCTGCAATATGTAACTCATTCTTAAAGCTAGAGTCGTGCGCTTTGTCAGGGTATCTGCTAGTCGGCTACTCTCGACTTTGCCTTGTTGTATATCGATTCGCTTTGCTCTTGAAATTGTTCTGCAGCCATTCAAGTCGCCAACTGCCACTAATTGCTGTGCATTACACGATGCGTATTAATTATAATTTGTGTTGTTGTTGTGTTTGTGTTCCCATTATTTGGCAATTGATTAACTAGTTGGTATTTTTAACTGCAGGCTTTGTGTCGATGATGTCATTTCGTACCTCCACGCAGAGCGTCTCGAAACGCTCCTCGGAGCACAGTGTGCAATCCTCGACAAAATCGTCGAGCAGCAATTCGGAGATCGCCTTCGGCATGAACGAGATGACCTGCGCCCCCTCGACGACGACAACAACAACAACGGCGAGTCGCATCAACAGCGATTATCAGCAGCTAAGCCAAACGCAGTCAACGCAACGTCACATCACCAGCATCACCAGCAACAGCAGCAACATCAGCAGCAACGGCAACAGCAACATTAGCAGCAGCAGCAGCAGCAGCAATACAACGGCAATGGCAACAACAATTGCCAGTGAACAGTTGCTGGCGCTGGGCAGCAATTGCCCGTCGCCGGAGCTGGCGCCGGCGTTGCCACCCAAGACGCAGCAGCGTACCACATTGTCACTCTTTGATGCGGCCATGGATATGCTGGACGATTGCATTTTGTACGTATAGGCCGTATATATGTATATGTATATTGTGTGGCAACGCCAGCAGCGCAAAGTGGGAACAGTTTGGCAACAGCTTGTTTTGTTGTGCGGCGTTGCCAGCACGATTGCGCACAGAACAATAAGAGAGAGCACTTTGCAATTGAATACTTTAGTTTCTATTGTGATTTAATTCTTTGCTATTTTGCTTGCCTTTGCAGTGAAATGCCGGAGATGCGTCAATTGTCGCCACATCATCAGCATCATTCTTCGTCGACGCAGCTGCACCAGTGGCATTCCAAGCATCACAGTCTCATTGAGCCGCCGCGGAGCGCCCATTTGCCCAGCAGCTGCAGCAGCGCCTTTGACAGGCATTTGGAGAAGCCGCCGCCGCTGCCGAGGAAGAAGAAGAACAGTAAGCACAGTTTGCCAAATGCGCACAACTATTTACATTTGGTTTCTATTATTATTATTTTATTTTTATTTTTTTTTTTTTTTTCTGTATTTTCTCTCAATTTTCTATGACTTTTTTTTTTTTTTTTTTTTGTAAACTGTATTGGTGTATACATGTATGTGTATGTGTGTAACAATTTGCATGTATTTCATTTATTTGCCAAACTTGAACGCTAGGTGTCGCCACGGGCAATGCCAAGCGGTGAGTTTTCAACTGTTTTTTTTTCTTTTTCGGTTAGCTTTACTTATGGGTGAATGTGTGTGTGTGTGTGTTTGTGTGTGCCAACTGTGATAAGCTTAAAATGCCTAACGCACACAAACACACAAAGCTTACACCTGTGTAAACACAATTTCTTCAGTCATATATATCATGACTTTCTGTTGCACTTCTGTTTGCTTTTGCGTTTTGCGTTTTGTTTCGCTTTGTTGTTTCGCATCCATTCACAACAAGGACACGCAACACACAACAACAACAACAACAACAAAAGAAAATGAAATGAAAACAAAGAGAAGCCTGTTGAGCAACAGACGCAAACACGCAGCCCTCCTGCCCCTGCCCAGACGAGCAACAGCATCAACAACTGGCAACAGGCAACATTACAACAACAATCGCCCAACTACAACAACAACAACAATCAGTCAATCAGTCAATCAACATCAACAAATCCATCTATATATACATTTCCATATATATATATATATATATATTTGTTTTTGTAGTTAGGCAGTTAAGAATTTGTAGCAAAACTTTTATTTATAGCACTCGTAATATTGCCAGTGTTGAGCAATACGAAAAAAAACCTTGCCAAATTGTTGTACGCAAAACTCTAACCCAACTAAATTATCGTTCCAATCAACATCTAGATTTTCAAAGTGTCGCATTCTCGGGTAAGTCTAGCTGCTCTGCAGCTGTTCGCCTCCTTTTTAGTTCGTTTTCTTTTTTTTTCCTTTCTTTCTTTCTTTCTTGTTCTTCATCTATATACTTATGCTTTTTCGTTTCGAGTTGTTTGCCTTTGTTTCGCTTCGAATCTGTTGCATATCCTTTCCAATCAAAAAGATATACATATATAAATAACAGACTTTCGATTTTTAAGATTTTTCTGTTATGGAATAGAGTTTTCCAAGAGTTTTTCACTTTTCCAACGTGTTTTAGTGCCTAGCATTTATTTTTATACCCTGAACCCATTAAAAATGGGTAAAAGGGGTATAATGTTTTTGTGCAAAATGTAAATGTATGTAACAGGCAGAAGGAAGCATCTCCGACCCCATAAAGTATATATATTCTTGATCAGCATCAATGTCTGTCTGTCCGTCCGTCCGTCCGTATGTATGTATGTATGAAATTTTAGCTGTAGGTTCTCCTAGTTCCTACGCAGATCGAGTTTGTTTCCGATAATCGATAACTTACTCCGTTTCCCAGCAATCGATAAAAATCGATATCGACATCCTGTTTTTTGAGCAAATCGGGTTAATAATAAGAGCTAGAGTCACCAAACATGATATGTTGCTTCTAGAATATTATATATATGTCGAGTATCTTTCATTTTATACCTATCGCCACCTCCCCGATACCACCTCAAAGAGGGTTCAGGGTATTCTCTAGTCGGGAGCTCCCGACTAGAACCTCTTGTTTATAAATATTTCTTAAACTATTTGCGTATTTCACTTCCCAATGTTCGTTCCACCTTATATAAACGTATTGTTGTTTAAATTGGTTTTTAAAACTGGAAAGGGTATGCAGTATTCGTTACGCATTGCAGCCCCTGCTCCCTGGCGCTGTTGCTGTTGTGTTGCGCCCTCGCCGCGGAACTAGTTACTCTTCCCGTGCCCGGTTCCCGTTTGTCCTGGCTTTCACTTTTGTTATTGTTTATGTTGTTTGTCGTTACGCGCTTACCTTGTTGCATATTCTTAGTTCCGGCTGCCCAGCTCGCTGCCTAGAGATGGGCGCAAATCGATCAATTTAAAAGAGCGTCAAGTTAGAACTCTGAAAAGAGTTGAAGACGGTTCGATTCGTGAAGCCCGTCCATCTTATTGTCTTTAAATATTGTAATTGAACGAAATGTTGTAACTTTCTTGGTTCATTGTAAGTTAACAAGCATGGTTTTTTTTTTGTTTATATATTTAGGTTAAATGAGTTAAGTTTTCGGCTCGAAGTCGGCGAATCATGGCTGCAAAGCCGAGCTAAGTTTTTGCCTTGTTCGCGAGCCTGATTTCCTACATATGCTATATGTAAGACTTGGGTTCGAACCCAAATAAAAGTTGTACAACTTGAACAGCAATCGGAGTCAATATAAAACCTGATTTCCTACATATGCTATATGTAAGACCTGGGTTCGAACCCAAATAAAAGTTGTACAACTTGAACAGCAATCGGAGTCAATATAAAACCTGATTTCCTACATATGCTATATGTAAGACCTGGGTTCAAACCCAAATAAAAGTTGTACAACTTGAACAGCAATCGGAGTCAATATAAAACTTTGCATTGCGCCCATCTCTAGCCCCGTTTCAATATGGCACATGGCGCCAAATGGAGCGCAGATCCCCCCCAGTCACTGATTGGAACTGTTGTCAGCTTGGGCGCTGTTCGCGTTGCGCTTGTTTTTGTTTGAATTGTTGTGACAGGTGCATTAAAATTGTTTTTTTCTCTCTCTCTCTCTCTCTCTCGCCCCGCCCTACCACCACACACACACACACACACACACACACACCCACCTCGACACAAACAGTTCTGGCCTACATGGAGATCTGCTCGGCGAATTTGCACTCTGTGGAGCAGCATCGGCATACAATGCACGCGTACAACATCAGCCGCAACATGTCGCATAGTCAGACCATGAAGTGAGTGCTCCAGTTTGGAATTGCAGAAACTGAACTAAATGTTGTTTACTTTTCTTTTTTTTTAACTTTGCCTGCAGCATAATGTCCGTTAGCAAGGATCTGTCGCCGGAGCAGGAGTTGCCGCCAGCGCTGCCGCCCAAGAATTACAAGCAGCGCAAACCCTCAACGACCACGACGACGACGTCGCCATCGACAGCAATTCCAGCAGCGATTATAACAACCCCACCGGCCAGTCCGAAGCCAGTGCTCAGCGATGGCTCTCTAAGGGGCTGCCGCATGACGACCGTCTGTGAGGAGCTCAACGATCCGCCAGCACACTCGGCTGAGGCGACCGCAGCAGCTGCAGCCGCGTCCGCGTTGGACACCAATGAAAGCGTTAACGCTGCCGGCGGCCACACCTACTATTGTCACTCACATCAGCTGCCCAGCGAGTCGGCGAAGGCTGGGGCAGGCGAGCAGCTAGCCACGCCCGTAAGCACACCCAAAATGCTGGACACTAGCGATGTGGAGCAAGGTGGGGCCGAGGAGCAGCCGTTGCAGCCAGGCGAGCTAGAGCTTGCAGAAGATGAGGAGCAGGACATCGATGGGGAGGAGGAAGAGGAGGACGACGACGAGGGAGAGGTCGATAATCAATTGCCCAATATGCTAGAAGAGATCGACATAACGCCATACCTAATACTCAAAAAGAAGGAGGAGGATGGCCCCGAAGTGAAGGGCGGCTACATCGATGCGCTGATCGTGCACGCCAGTCGCGTCCAGAAGGTCGCCGATAATGGTAGGCATCATCATCATCATCATCATCATCGTCGCAATCGTAATCGCAATCGCAATTCAAACTCAAATTCAAATTCAAATTCAAGCAGCGTTTTTAGTATACGTAAACATCATTTAAACCAAAATCCATTTGTTGTTCATTTCGCCCATGCAGCATTCAGCGAGGCGTTCATTACAACCTTTCGCACCTTCATTCAGCCGATCGATGTGATCGAGAAGCTGACCCATCGTTACACATACTTCTTCTGCCAGGTGCACGATCAGAAGCAGAAGGCCGCCAAGGAGACCTTCTCGCTGCTGGTCCGGGTCGTCAATGATCTGACGTAAGTGTTTATTGATTTGAATCCCAAAAGAATTGCATTTCAAAAACGATAACAACCTTGTTTGACGACAGCTCAACAGATCTGACAAGCCAGCTGCTTAGCTTGCTGGTTGAGTTTGTTTATCAGCTGGTCTGCTCCGGCCAACTGTATTTGGCCAAGCTGCTGCGCAACAAGTTTGTGGAGAAGGTAACGCTATATAAGGATCAGCGGAGCTACGCCTATGTCCCAGATCAATTGGGCAGCGGCAGCAATACAAATCAGCCCAGCCTGCTCGACTTGAAGTCATTGGAAATAGCCGAGCAGATGACGTTGCTGGATGCGGAGCTTTTTCAGAAAATCGAGATACCCGAAGTATTATTATTTGCCAAAGATCAGTGCGAGGAGAAGTCACCCAATCTCAATAAATTCACCGAGCACTTTAATAAAATGTCCTATTGGGCGCGCTCCAAAATCTTGCGACTACAGGACGCCAAAGAGCGCGAGAAGCATGTGAATAAGTTTATTAAAATCATGAAGCATTTACGCAAAATGAACAATTACAATTCGTATCTGGCGCTGCTCTCGGCGCTCGATTCGGGCCCCATACGCAGGTAATTGCCGCCCCCTGCCCCAATTGTTATTAATTGCAATTATTAACTGCCACCCCTTCCCCTCTCCCTTTACAGATTGGAATGGCAGAAGGGCATTGCGGAGGAGGTGCGCTCTTTTTGTGCGCTCATCGATTCGAGCTCCAGTTTTCGGGCCTATCGTCAGGCGCTTGCCGAAACCAATCCGCCCTGCATTCCCTACATGTACGCCAACGAATTATGCCCTTCTTAATACATATATATATCATTGAATTGTATCTATTTTGTATACCCTGCAGCGGTCTGGTACTACAGGATCTGACCTTTGTGCACGTGGGCAACCAGGACTATGTGTCCAAGGGCGTTATCAACTTTTCGAAACGCTGGCAGCAATACAACATCATTGTCAATATGAAGCGTTTCAAGAAATGGTGAATGTCACACCCAATTCATATTACAGATATATATATATATATATAGATGTATGCCATGTTTATAATGTGCTCTCATTCGTATTCTAGCGCCTATCCCTTTCGACGCAATGAGCGCATCATTGGCTTCTTTGATAACTTTAAGGATTTCATGGGCGAGGAGGAGATGTGGCAGATATCGGAGCGCATCAAGCCGCGTGGTCGGCGCCCAGTCAACTATTAGTCTTTATGCAGCAGCAACACCAACTACATTTAAAAGTGCAATGTTTACACACACAAACACACACACACACACACACACACACACACACAGAAGGGGTGTATGTGTGTGCGCGCGCCGGGAATGTGCATAACTTCCCTTCGACATAACACACGCCGTCGTCAACTTATCTAACTGGGTCTGAGTACAATCGATCATTCACACTACTCTGTCTATATACGTATATAAGCTATATATATACATCTATATATATATATATGCGACTTTTATATGTATATCTATATATATATATATCTATATATACAGCAATAGATGCAGTTGCATATGTGCATGCACATAAAATGTACCTAAAAAAAAAAAAAAAACGGAAAAAATACAATATATATTACTAAAAAAAAACGGAGTTAAATACGATATGTGTAGTTCGAGAAAAAAATGTAAAAGCAATTATTAAGCATGCATGGATATTGTAAGAATTATATATATATATATCGATATATCGATATATATATATGCATATATATACGTGTGTATTTGTAACAACCTATCTAACGGCTAACATAGTTACCGTAACGATATCTGGCAGCACACATAAAATTCCTAATTACCTAAATTAATTTCTTCAAATATTCTAACTGTGTATTAACAACGAATTTTCGAAACGTCGTCGTTTTGTTGTTGTTTTTTTTTTTTTTTTTTTTTTTTAGAAAATATGTTAACAATATTTACGTGTATGTAGAGCCAAAAAACAAAAAGAAAAAAAAAAACAAAAGGAAAAGGAAAAAAAAAACAAAAGGAAAAAAAAAATAACACAAATTACGAGTTTTATGTGTTTTGAATAAGCGCTAAATCGTCGAACCCAACGTATACAATCACATCTAGAGACACCAAATCGAAAGAAAAAGAAACACGAACAAAATCATGAGCTCATGAAAACTATAAGTAGCAATAATATTGTGCATACGGCTGGCCAATTGGCTATCAACTAGTTGGACTAACTATTTATAACTGTCATGTTGTATAAACCCCTAAGAAAAACTCCCTACAGAAACCGCTAATTTACCTCCACCTGTGCATGTGTTTAAAGGACTCGCGTTTTATGTGTCCTGCATTAAAACTATTTGCAGCCCCAGCCGTATGCACAATTGGCTAAAACATAAACTTAACAATACGAAATTCTAAATTCATTCGGCATTCACCTACACAACCGCACACACACACACACACACACATACACGCACTCTCAATTAGAAATCGAAACAACTTGAAAAGTTACAAGAAAAACAAAAAAAAAAGAAAATGAAATTGCTTTTTATGCGTAAAGCCAACTAAATATTTATATACACAGCGATTAAATTCCGTTAAAATGATTAACTTTTCAAAAAAGAATTGCAAACTATTAAACTCTATACAAAGTGTACATTAGTTAATCTAAGCGATGATATACATATATATATATGATATGATATACATATATACACTTACACACACACACACACACAGAAACACATGTATGAACTGTATTTCAAACACACAGACACGCGCTTTCACGTTCAAGTCTCATGCACACAGAAGTGTTACCAGCTGCCGCTTCAAGAAAGTAGCCAAAAGCAATGTTCAAAACAGCTAAATATAGCTGGAAGTGCGTTAAATTGGCAACACTGATCATACACAAAAACAAGAACACAACTGCACACTATTTTTACCTATACATATATTTATATATATATATATTATGCATATATTACCAGTTGTCACATATATATATATATATATATACATATATGTATACCTACAACCTACAAGTATACAAATTTTGGATTCTTTTATGTATATTTAATCTGTGTATGTGCTATATACAGCGCTTTATATGTACCATATATGTACATATGTATGTGTACATGAACTTATACAAAGCGTTACACACACACACACTAACTCACTGACTCACTCACACACACGCACATAGAAACAAGACTGTCTTTAGTATATATGTAGTAATATTTCATGTATCTTAACTAAAGCTACATATACGCGTATTTGTATGTACTGCTTATAGAAATTGTTATAAACGAAACTTTAGCCAAGTTGCACAACACACACACACACACACCTATACACACACACACACGCGCATCCAGCATATACTACTATATACTACAGCTATGTACACGACAAAAACAAAACAAAAAGCGAACCTAAACAAAATTGAATCAAAATTAAAAGCTACCAAACTAACTACCTAACTATGTGCATATGCATACATACATATATACATGTATGTATGAATGCATGTATGTATGTATGTACGTATGTATGCATGTGTGCCGATGTCTGTACGGCATGTAATGCTATATAAAAGCGTACATATATGTATGCCCAGCATTGTGCATTCTAAATATATATATATATATATATTATATATCTCTGATTTAGTCATTGCTTTATATGTGCCTATTATAACGATTTTTGATGTATATTTCATAGCATCAGTTACCAGTTTTTAATAATTCACATTTTTATTATGTATGTATTGTAAATGTAATTGTAATCTATTGTAAACCCAACAAAATGAAAAACTACCAACTTTAAAGATATTAAAACGAAATTAAACAACAAAAAAAAAAAAAACTATAAAAAATTCAAAAAAAAATGCATAAAACTTGATGAATAAGCTAAACTTAACTTAATCTCAATTTTTTTTTTGTTTTTGTTTATTTTTTTTTTCAATTGTCTATATTTACATGTATTGTATGTTTAACTTAACTGATTAGTTCATATATATATATATATATATATATATATACATATATATGTATATATATATATTGTCACGTATGTGTACTTTCGTTTCCCCCCAAGTAGAGCAATTTTTAATTGTAAATGTATTTGTAACTAAATGTTATACATTTATTTGTAAGAAAACAAAAAATAGCTACAAAATAAATGTATTTTTCCTTTAAAAAGAAATTTGTTTAAAATCCTTAATCATGGGCAACAAATTTGAAAAATGTTGCCAAAAAAAATTATAATAATAATTATGGCCTATTGAAGCTGCCCAAATATTTTGTCTATGGGAAATTTTATTTTATTTTCATATTTTGATCTTTTGAAAGTATTCTAATTGTTTAATTTAAAGAAATCTTAACCGATTCATGATCGAAACGGTTAGGAAATGCCTCACTAAAACGGTCTACAAATTCCAGACTTTCAAGAAGAGTTTCAAGTACCTAATTTTTGGCCGATTGCTTCTATGGCAGGCTATTGATAATGTGGTCAGATGTTACTCAAAAATATTTAAAAAAAAAAAACTGAATCGATCGGCCGACACCAAAAACATATTCTTCATTAAAACGAAGTTTCAAAATCTAGAAAGAGAATTTTGGAATTTAACAAGTAAAAATTATTTGATTGACTTTTATTATAATATAAATTAAGAAAAATGTTTTTTTTTTTTTTTTAATATTTGCCGATTTGAACTGTGGCCATGTTATAATCCGATTCATGTTAAAATAAAAGCCGTTACTTTAACATTAAAGTTAAATTTGGTTCAAGTAAAACTCAAAATGTTCTGCTAACTAACAGAGTTTTAGTATATACAGGTGCATACAACTGCTTAAGTGCATTTAGTATTTTGTCGTTTTTGACCATTCGCCGGCACCGGCCACACTGAGCAGCAATACATCAACAAAAAGTTAATACTCGTCAACGGTTTCGAACGGTACTACTCGTAGTCCTCTGCAAGCGAATTTGCAAAACTAACATACTTTTTTTTTGTTGCTGTTACATTAATGGTTTAAGCCAATGTAAATAAATAGAAATAATTAAATTTTATTTGTATGTTCGTGTGTGCGTGTTAAATTCATATAATTTGTCTGTTTTTGGTTTAAATGCTTGAAAGCTGTGTAAGCTAAGCGAAACTAAAGTAAAACAAAAATTTGCCAAAATAACACATTACTAATAATTATCTGAATACAACAAAAATTTGTGAATTGTGAGCGCCAAAAAAATATGCTATAGCGCCAAAAATGGCTTTACATTCAACAAGACGAACAACAACAAGAACAACAAACAATTTGCAACACTGTTGCCCGCTCGCAACGGTTAAATATCAATCGATTTCAATCATTGCCCAACACGATCGTTCAATTAATGTTGCGCTTGTCCCCGTCATTTACTTGATTGCCTGTCCAACGATTTTAACGAACGTTCATGATGATTACGATTATGACGATGATTATGATTATGATTATGATGCTGATGGTGATGGTGATGGTGATGTGTGCATGTTGCAGCTTCCTTGCAAATTGAATGCCAAAAACAACAACAAAACTGAAAGTGCGACAAAGGCGAAGCCGGCTAACAGCCGATTTGTCGATAAATTACGTAATGCCTCGATTCGAACCCTTTTTCTTTTTATTTTTCTTTACTTCTGTCGCTTGTGACCCTGAGCGGTAATTGATGCGTGCGTGCGTGCGTGCGTGCGTGCGTGCGTGCGTGCGTCTGTGAGAGTAAGAGAGTTAGCAATAAAGCTTTCAAGCGCAGCTTCAATAATCAGCTGAGCTTGAACTAAGTGATCCTCACAGCATAAGTACATGCAGCAAATACACTGAACAAAACTGGTGCAACTGGTGCAACAAATTGATGACGAAAATTCCGCTCCAATTGTGAGCTTTTGATGCGTTAACAATTTTCAATGAAAGCTTTACTTATAAATATTTAAAGTTTGTTTGCGATTTTGGTTTGGCGCAGTGCATTAAATTCGACTTAGCCTTTGGATGTTGTGAGTGTGTGTGTGTGTGTGTGTGTTTTTTTTTTGTCTGTCTTATGGATAGCCGCCAGTTGGCCGCCTGTACTTGTTGCATATATGTAAATACATACATACATATGTATGTACATGTATGTATTTGTATGCATTTACTTGCTGCTGTTGTTGCTGTTTGCTTTTTGGCGCGCTTGAAAAGCGTGAAAGTCATTGTCCAATGTAGGCACAAACAGACGCCTTCGAACTGTTGCTGCCTGCCCCCCACCCAGTGGCTGCCAGTGGCGACGCATGGAACCGGTGCCGCTGCCGCTGCCGCAGCCGCTGCCACCACTGGCATCGCTGACACCTTGGCTTGTTGGTAGGCCAGCCAGCCAGGCAGCCGGCCGGCCGGCCCGGGCCACTTGAATGCTTTCTGTGAGCCAGCAACGACGACAAACAAATGGAATGGTGTGCAAAACTCTCGATCGGGATCGTATACAACACACACACGCACACATGCACACGCACACGCACACATACAGCAACGGTGCCTGCACACAGGCGCAAAATCAGAATTTTGTTCTGTTTCTGTGAAGTAGCTTCTGCTGCTGCTGCTGCTGCGCGTCTGCACGTCTGTCCGATTGAACAACATGTCGCCCCGCGCCCCTCTGCCCCTACCCTTTCGCACCCTCAGCAGCCAGTTGGTACAAGCACGTCCCGCACCGTCCCGCAGCGTCTGTCGTTTTGTCTTGGCCAGCCTGCTTGTCTCGCGCTGGCTACTTGACAGTGTGCACTGGGCGCAAGCTGCGACGCCGACGCTGACAGCGACGCTGGCAGCGGTACTTGAGTCCACTTGGAGACAGTCGTTGTTCTTGCTATCTGTGTGTGTGTGTGTGCGCTTATGTGTGAGTGTGTGTGTGTGTGAGTCTTGGCCTCTATCTTCATGGCTTTGGGCAACAGTTGGGCACATGGCCAAAGTAATTCAAAATGTACATTTGATCCACAACCCGATTTTACACATCCTTGAACCCGGATGCTGGTTCAAATCTTGGTTTGACATATATTTACAACATTCTGATGAAACATTTAAATTTTTAGTTAAAAATTGCCCGCTCTTATGCAAATATTGCTAGCTATGCGATATTTTCAAATATGTTTAAGATAAATCCAATGACTGGGACCCGAGTTAATTATGCTTTGAGTTTGGTTGGAATTTGGAATTGGAATTTCCTTTTTCGAACCAGCTTGCAGCCTTGCTTAGAAACTAGGATCTGATCACTGATGTTTAAAAAAGGCTTCTTTGTTTTCCAGAAAATATAGTCGCTTGCAAGTTCGTATAGTTTGGGTTAAGAGGTAATTCCAATAGCTCCATTTTGCCAAAAAAAAAAACGTTAAATTAAAGCAGAAATCATACTTTTTATAGATATTTAAAAAAAAGAGCATATCATATCTTCTATAGAGATCTATAAATGTACAAGTATAAAAATGTATGTGGCTTTACTTGTAAGCAGAAAGCAAAAAAGAAATTTTCCCTAGCAAAATTCGATTATCTGAAAGTTAGATAAAATTGTTCTAATTCATAATTCTGACGTATTCAAAAGTAGTTGCTGGCTCGAAGTCTGATTCTAAAGTTGCTAAAAATAAGTTTTACTAAAGTACTTTTTTGTCAATATATTTCTACCACGCTCTTGAATTCTTTGTTTAAACCATGAGAAAATGCCTATTCTCATGGCTCAAAATGTAGAGTAATACAAGAAACTTAATAGCAGAAAGTCATCAATGTGCCAGGTTTCGTGTAGATCGTTTTGTTTATCTATTAGCTACATTATATGCGAAAACTATTAACTAAATACACCCAGACAGACATGGCCTTAAAACAGTTAGCTGTGCAGAGCATACAATAGTCGCATATGCCCCAACTGCTGACTGCCTCGCCTGCTGCCCGTTCGCGAGTATTTGCTGAAGGTGTTTTTCGTGCTCATGTCAAGTTGCTGTTGCTCTTGTTCTTGCTCTTGCTCTTGCTCTTGCTCTTGCTGTGTGTGTGTGTGTGTTCATTAAGCAAACACTGCTGCAAGTGTTGGTCACTCTTCCTCTTCTTCTTCTCCAAGTTGTTGTTGTTGTTGTTAGCATCGTTTTAATCGGTAGCCAGTGAATTGGGCCCGATTGCCTGTGGCTCGAGGCGCGTTTTAGCCCGGCCAGCCTTTTGGCATTGTTCAGCTCAGTTCACATTCAGTTAACGTCTGTCGACTCCTTTTGGCAACAATTTGTTCTGCTTCTTCTGCAGCAGCAGTCCGTCCGTGTGTGTGTGTGTGTGTGTGTCTTCTGCTGCTTGTTGTTGTCATTTATATTGTGTAAGATTGTTTATGATCGCCGCTTAACAAACTGCCCGACTTCGAGTGTGCCCAGGTTAGTCGCCCTTCTTTTTAACAGACATGCACACATCTGCATGTGCATGCATGTATATGCATGTATATACATGTACATATATGTATACTCATACATACATATATGTATGTATGTGTATATGTATACTGCAATTTCCAGAGCTCTGGGCTCTGCTCTTGCTCTGTAGCGTCGTCAGGCCGAACTCGTCTTGGCATCCGTGCTCTCGGCCTGGTCAGCTTCTTGTTCTCACTGACTGCTTTTTTATTTTCACATTTCATTGTCGCCTATTTGTCGTTGTTGTTGCCGCTTCTTTATTTTCTTGGTAATAAGGTGTGAGAAAGGCAATAATCGTAAAGAGCCAACAAATTGTTGCTGCTGTTGCTGCTGTTGTTGTTGTTGTTGTCGCTGTCTTCGGTTTCACGCTAAAATGTTAATCGGTCCGTTTCAGTCCGTTGTCGCCGTCAATGCAATTATGCATAGATCTGTATTTGTCTAGGCATATTCCGTTCATGTCTTCGTTTTGTGAATCGTCTCCATTCTCCAACACGTGAGAGCTGCTCGCGCATATATTTATATATGTACATATATATATTATGTACATGATCTGTTGTGATCTGATCTTATGGCATTTTCAAATAGATTAGAAATGTGTGAAGTGCGTTTCACATTTCATCAGGCTTATTACAATTAGTATAAGCTACACTGGCTAACAAAATTTGTTAACGTATGCTGCAAGAGTTAAATAGAACTTGAATAGAATATAAATTGAGGCTAGTTTAATAGGAACTTTCCGAATTAAAAACTAAAAGTTAGTTTTCTATTTTGTGCTTGAAAACGAGAATATTTTGCATACATTGAAAACATTTCTTAAACAAAAGCGCGAGCGACCATTTTGATTGCATTCTTACGCATTTTCCAACACTTGCAACGTAAAAGTCATGCAATATGAGGCACAGCCAACTTAATAAGCTGTTGGTCGAAATGTGCAACAGCTTGTTAAGTTGGCTGCGCCTCAGCAATTAATCAATTTAAGCCAGATTCATTATGAAATTTCAGTTATATAGTTCGAATACATTATAAATTCGCAAAATGCTTATGATATTGTGCATGTGTACAGTTTATATTGAATTATAGCCATGTTATAGTTGGTCTCTGGTAGGTGTTATTATGCCCAGTGTAGCACTAACAACTACAAAATGATTGAGCTAAGCATGTGACTCTGCCATGCTTTGTTTGTGAGGTCTCGTTTTATGTTTGTGCACTTGTTCCCTACGACTTAATAATCGCTTCTTGTGAAGCGCTTATCATTTGAACATTAATACAAATAGAATTCGAACGAAAAAGTCAAAACAAATAATACGGGCTATTTTTATGACTAAAACAAGCCGCAATTGCGTTGTTTTTTTTTTTTTTTGTATTCAGTCTTTTTTTGAAAGATGCGTAAATTAAAATCCCAGCACTTCCGTCCGAAAGAACTTGAAGTCCGTCTAGAAATTCCGAGCAATTTGTTCTTAATAATTCAGACGAAGAACCAATTAGCTGGTCCAGCTAAATAATCAGCCCATAAAGCTCTAGATGTTCAATTAGAGCGCAAATTAAGCCTAATTGAAGCTTAAGCAGATAATAAAAAAAAAAAGAAGCGAAACTTCGCCGAAAACCTAACCTCAAAGCCACAATTTCATTTGCAGCACAGAAGCGCATTTAAAATCAATTAAACTTGGCTTTAATTAATATAAAACAAATCGCATTTAATTGATAAATGCTTTTTTGCATTTGCATTCAATTGTTGCATTCACCTTGCACAAATTTCGCAGTCCCGTCGCAAACATAACCTCAATTTGTGGCCATTCCTTGTGTAAAAGCCACATGTCATTATCTTCGAGTAATTCCTCATAATCGCCATGTTTGATCTTATTAAGACACCTCAACTTGTTTTCTCGAACTTCTCGTCTCGTTACGCTCATTCATATATGCGAGTACGTGCTGCCTTGATGCCCAGACGAACGGCCAGCCAAGTGGACCCGCTGGCTGTCCGACTCTCTGTCTGTCTGGCCGGCCTGGCCTGGCCTGGCGCGGCTCGGCCCGGTCTATCTTGGCCTGGCCCGTTCACTGGCTCGCCTGCATATTTCTTTTTCTTCTCTGTTATGTTAAATTTCTGCGTCGTCTGTCGCTATGACTAGCCCCTTGTTGTCTTGGGTAACTCTTCACACCATGCCAAGTGCTAACGATTTTGTACCTGCACTCGGTCTCCGGGTCTCAGGCCCACAGACTCTCAGACTCTTGTGTCTCGTATCAGCAGCAGCTTCCATTAATGATCGCGTCCGCATTGTGTTTTTCAATACACTCTACCCATTGAAGATTTGTGCAAAGAAAGGGTATAATAGTTTTCTGCAAATGTATGTAACAGTCAGCAGGAAACGTCTTCAACTCCATATCATATATATTCTTGATGGCCATCAAAGGCCAAGTCGATCGAGCTCTGCTTAAGCTCGTCGATCTCAGAGCCCATTAGGCCTAGAGACACATAATACTCTTCTTAAGGGGAATGAGGATAGTTTGCCATGTTAGAAGAGCTGCAGCCTCGAACTGAAGTATGCGCACACTTTAAGATGTCATATTGAAGTTCTGAAGATTTCATCAAGATCGGACTATAAACACCAGAGTTATGCAAGAACGCAATCTTCCAAAATGGGGGCTAAGCGTTGAAGAAGAAGCACACTCTGTACAATGGATAGATATATTAAAGAAAGTTGGATTGATTGTATATCTCCTAATCATATATCTCCTATTGCATCACTCAGTTATAAATTCAGTTGTTTGTTTTCTTAAGATATCTGTCGAGCCAAATGAGTGGCAAGGGTATTCAAATGACGGATCTCTTTTTTTTTACATTGTTCAACTGATTTTCGTGGGAATAGAAAAACTTAAAACTCCTAGCCAACCTCTATGGGCAGCAAAATGAATAAAATGTATTCAAAAATTGGCTCATACCAGGTGTTAAAAAGTGTTTCATTGTCATAAGTTCATGGCGGGAAAGTGTCTTGAAAGTAAAGTTGGTTAGTTAGTTGATTGTTATTAATATTATTTTTATTGTTTTTATTATCATTATTATTATTGTTATTGTTAGTATTATTATTACCATTATTATAATTATTATTACTATCATCATTGTTATCATTATTATTATCATTATTATCATTATTATTATTATTATTATCATTATTATTATTATCATTATTATCTTTATTATTATTATTATTAGTATTATTATTATTATTATTAGTATTATTATTATTATTATTAGTATTATTATTATTATTATTATTATTATCATTATTATAATTATTACTATCATTATTATTATTATTATTGTTATCATTATTATTATTACTATCATCATTGCTATCATTATTATTATTACTTCATCATTGTTATCATTATTATTATCATTATTATAATTATCATTATTATTATTATTATTAGTATCTATCTTACTCTCTTCTTTGATTTCATTTAAAGACTTATAATTTTTTTAAATTTCTGAGCCAAGGCATAGCTGAGAATGTGTTTGAACTTTGGGGTTCTAAACCAGGGATTAGGTTTTCGAACAAATTTTGTTCAAATCTCGAGGAGTTTGAAAAGAAGAGTTTTTAAGAAAGTGAGCCTTGGTACACGAATAGGTTTGACTGTAAACAGAAAATTCAGCAATAAATATGATTAGCATACATAAGCTTTTATCTATATCTATTTAATATCATTGTAAGTAAACTGTTGACTTTGCTTTTAAAATTGGGGGGGCGAAGGAGAAACCAGAAGACACAGCTGTCATATGCAAAGCTATGAGTCCGATGTTTATATAAACTATCTATATGGATAGCTCAATCATACGATATTCGAATAAGTGTCCACATTGCAAAAATACACACACGGATATCAGGTTTTAGTGCGCCCGCGTATTTGATGAATGCTTAAGGCAATATTTGCCAATGCGGCACTTAATGAAAAGGCATGAAAAGTAAGCAAATGGCAATGCAAACAATCAAATATCATTGATGATGAGGTTTATATTTCTGTTTCTTTCATTCCTGCTCTGGCCAACGGAGGACAGCGAGCATTTTGTGTAGCTTTTATCTGAGCTGGGCTTGCCTGGTGCTTGTCTATTAATTGATGATCTGCTGATATGTTTGCCTTTCATTTTGTTCTTAATTAGAAATATGCCACAGCAGGGATTTGGTTGCTTTGTCAAGTGGTTCTATGTGGTGCTAATTGTGCAGACCTTGTTGTGCATCGGCCAGCTCGAGTGTCGCCAGCATCACAGTCGCAACAACAATAACAACAACAACAGGAACAACAACAATAGACGAGGCGACTCGGCCAGCTCGGAGGAGAACCACAGCAATGGCGATGATGTCATCGATAACTTTGCGGACAACGATAGCAGCATTGCCCCTGGCCATGGACACCGGCGTGGTCCGCGCAAGAAACAGCAGGGCAACAACAATCACAATCGCCACAATCGCATGGAGGAGCAGGGCATCTCACTCTGGATCAATGAGCAGCAGCTCAAGATGCTAAGCGGTGAGTTTGGCCATTAATTTAATGTGTGAACCGGTTCAGTGAGCTGCCTTGAACCGGTTCGTTTGGGTTTGCCTTCAGTGCTACTAAACGTTAACATAAGTACAGCTGATGCTCGTGTTCTTCGATTATAGTTCAGAAATTTAAAACTGTTTAACCTAGAACCGGTTTGCAGTTCAATACCTTGGTACGAACCGGTTTGAGAGGCTTACATTCAGAGTTACTCAATGGACCAACCCAAACTAATACTCAAAGTGTTATCCAAGTTTATATGTAGACAGACAACAGACGGGTTGTCTAGTTCGAACGGGTTCAGGCCACTTACAAAGTACGGTTAAGCTTTGAACCGGTTCAAAAGCTTGCCTGTTCAGCTCCAAAGCAGTTTACAGTCTAGACAGCTTGATGTACCTTTTTAAAACGGTTCAACTCCGAACCGGTGACACTTTCCGAGCAAATCCAGCATTGAACCTTGAACTGGTTCAACTTTGAGCTGGTTTGCAGTGAATTCCGAAACTATTTGAGAATCCAAACCGATTCGATGAAGGCACAAAAACAGTTCGCAGCTCAATCGGTTACTTCCCGATTCCCTTCGACTAACGCCCCCGCCACTGACAATCCCCGCAGCGCTCTACTTTCCGCAGGGCTACTCGGATCGCATCTATGCCATACACAACGGTCATGTGACGAACGAAATGCGCGACACGACATTCTATAGCTATCTGGTGATACCGTCCGAGGTGAACTATGTGAACTTCACATGGAAATCGGGCAGACGCAAGTATTCCTATGACTTTGATCGACTGCAAACGATGGACGAGAGCATTTTAAAGGCGCCAACGCTCTCGATCAAAAAAAGCGGCCGGATACCGCAGGAGCAGAAAAGTAAGTGCAATCACGATTCGAATAACAGTTATGGTAGCCGGCGCACCAATGTGGCCCATTTGATATCTATCCAAGCTAGATTTTAGCATATTCCTGCCCTGCACCGGAAACAGCTCGGGCACTGCATCATTCAATGTGGGCCTTAAGATACAGACTCGCAATAAGGAGCCGCTATTGGGCACGCCCATACGCCTCAACTTCAAAAAGGAATGCGCACATAGAGGTGTGTATGATATAGACGCTTCCAACCCTACTTCACTAACAACTTTGCAAGGTAGTGTATATGAAAAGTCAATTAAATGCTTTATATCAAATTTAAAAATTAAAAAAAAAATAAAATTACAGCAGAAACCGCTTAAGAGTGCGACTAAAACCTAATTAACATTCATATTTTATATCATACTCAATATTTTCAAATTGAAACAATTTTTATACGAGTCTTAAGCGATTTCTACCGTAAGCACATTTTTATCACTGTCGCTAATATCTACGCCCACAATACTCTACCCGTACATCAATTGTTCGCTTTTACACACAAGCTTACGCCTACAACAACATTTCTCTCTCTCTCTCTCTGCTTGTTGGTGTGCCCCACTTGATCAGAATCGCATGCAAGCTGCTGTATAACGGTTTGCGATCTGATGTGCGGTGCTGCTCTCTCGTTCTCTCCATATCTATCTATGCTGCTCGCTCTGCTCTGCACATATTTATGTACACGCACAAGTACATATTGATCATTATTTCAGCTCATTTTTCGCAAACTGTTGCCAAGCTTATTTACAACTCCATTTTCTGCACGCACACACACACAAACACCTTCAAAAAATCCTTTAAAAAAAAAAACCAAACCAAACACACAAAACAAAACCAATCGAACTAAACTAAAAAAACTTAAGCTCCCGATCCAGAATGCAGTTTAAAATGTGGCAAGAATGGGTATTGCAACGAGCATCATATCTGCAAGTGCAACGTCGGCTATACGGGCCAATATTGTGAGACGGCCTTCTGTTTTCCGCAGTGTCTGAACGGCGGCAATTGCACGGCGCCGTCGGTTTGCACCTGCCCCGAGGGCTATCAGGGCACACAGTGTGAGGGCGGTAAGTACCGTTACAGATGTACAGATGTATGTACAAATACATATCTTTAATGCTTAATGCTTCTATAACTAAACACACGCACGCACGCACGCACGCACACACATACGTTACAATTTGTTAGTGCAACAAACGGAGTTTAGATCTTTTTGGATATGGCAATGGCCGTTTTGCAGCCAAACTTGATGACCTCGGTCATGGCCTTGTAGAAGGGCGCCTGCTCGGCGCCGCAATCGATGCCCGTGTCATGATGTTCCTGTTCCTCGTCACGAAATTTTGTTATTGTCTCGAGCAGTTCCTGGCACAGAAAATGCAACGGTCGAATGTCAATTATATAGCTATCGTTGATGGTGCATCCGGTGCATACATACCTTGTCCGGATTGGGTGACTCCATAATTTGACGCAACTGATCGTTGTAGTGCTCCACAATGACCGTCTCCACGGCTACGGTGCATGCCATGGCCGCCTTTTCGCCCAACAGCGCAGTGCCCGCGCCCAGCGCAAAGGCAGCCACATTCCAAATTGGCGTCATAATTGTCGGCCGGACGCGATGCTGTTGTATCAACTGCTCGAATTGCTTGCGATGGCATTTCTCCTGCTCCCACATATGCTCAATGGTCTTGCCCATGGGACCGTTGCCCAATATGGCCATTTGGCCAGCGTAAATACGATCGGCGCCCAGCTCGCCAGCATGATCCACGCGTATGATCTCATCGGTCATCGCATTGGCACGTGGACGCAGCGATGTTGGCGGTTGTTGTTGCTGCTCTTGATTTTGGCTGCTGCTGCTGCTGCTGCTTGTGGCAAGACAACGCCCCGTGGGCACTGATCTGCGCATTAGTTGCATGCCCGACGCACACGCCTTTCTATACATGGTGTTGCGTGTTTTGAGTGTCCGGTTCCAAGCAGCTGCGAGCATATTGCAAATATTTATAATAATCAATTTGTATACCTGTTTTTTTTTTGTTTTGTTTTGTTTTGTTGCGTTGCGGGGCAGGTATTTGCAAGGAGAAGTGCCGGAATGGCGGCAAATGCATACAAAAGGACAAATGCCAATGCTCAAAGGGATATTACGGCCTGCACTGTGAATATTGTGAGTTGTGCCCTCTGAACTGGTTTGACCTACATATGTATGCTAACTGCACGATTATGTTTTGTCTATATAACACAGCCAAGTGCGTGATACCCTGCAAGAATGGTGGCCGCTGCATTGGCAACAACATGTGCCGCTGTCCGAACGGGCTGCACGGCAATCATTGCGAAATTGGACGCAAGCAGCGTTCCACCTGCAAGTGCGGCAACGGCCGCTGCATGGGCAACAAGGAGTGCAAGTGCCAGGACGGTTACCAAGGTCGCCACTGTCGACGCCGTAAGTGGTCTTAGCGAGATGCGCATGCATGTGCTGCTTTAGATAACTTAACTTAACTTCGCCTTCTCCCCTCCCCTCCTGTGCGCAGGCATTCCAAATCGTGCGCATTGAGCGCTGATCTGGGCCCAAAGGACACGTAACTGAAATGTGACATGTAGCATACACATGGAATTAAAGCAACAATTGGGCTCTGCTCTACCAACAACAATTATACTATTTAAAATGAAATGGACAAAAATAAAATAATACTAATTGTGATACAAATTTTTTTGTAATTTAAAATTCTTATATAAAAAAAAAAAATAAACAAAAACTAAAAACGAAACGAAGCGCTTAAGCAGCCTCAATTGATTTTTAAGTTACCCTAAATTACCTTTAGGTTAAATTAATTAAATAAGCAATTAAATTGGCTGCACACAAAAAGCCAACACATATGTAGATTATTTTTGGTATTTGCCGTTAACGTTCCGCGACTGCGATTGACAATACGCACGTGCTTCTTTGCCGCAATGACTTACCTACGTAGCAGGTAAAAATGTTCAATATGAATTTTATGCAACAATCACCAAAATGTTTTTATTATTATTATGGCCGCCGGCTGACTGCCAGTGCTGTAAAATGTAGGCACAAGTGTTGCGACTGCAAGTCAGCACCAGCTCAAACTGTCGATAAGTGTATCGAAATGTAAGTCATCCCTAAGCATGAGCGTAGTTAACGTTCAAGAAGGGGATGCCAATGGCATAAACAAATGCACACAAATGATCTGTCTAGTTTTTCCTCATCAAAACTTCAAAACTATCTATATAAATATATTTCAGTTTTTGTTGTAGTTAGTAATTATGAAATTGTAAGGAAACAAAATCACCCCTTTGTAGTAGTTATGCCTACGCTCATGTTCGTTCGCGCAATTAAGCAAATGTCAGCTGACGCCGTGTTTTAACAGCAACGATGTCCCCGAGGAATAACCACGATCCGACTTCCTCCGGCGAGTCGGGCAACACAAATGTGCAGGAGGCCGATCTACAAGGTAATATCGTATAATTCGTGTGCATATGTGCGTTTTTCTTAAATGACGCCATTTGCCATTTGCAGAAATGGAGGATGTCAACCAGAGTCTAGACGCTCTAAGCTGTGCCTTGGATGTTGTGGAGCAACGCACCGACGACATTTTGTCGCAGTTACGCGAGCTTTTGGACTCTAATCGCGAAATACGACGTCAGCTGGCGCAGAATAAAGACAATGGTTCCTCCGAAGAGGAAAACGACGACGGGGATGATGACATGGTGGAACAGCCGGGTACTAAGAATGTACCCAGCGCAGATGCAAACTAAAATGCACAGTTTGCATGTTTTTCTTTTCTTTTTGCTATGAATAGCAATTTGTTTCTATACACATTTATTGTTTCTAAAAAAAACATCATAATATAATTGTTAACCAAAATATCTTTAAGGTCTAGTTTTTGCGAGCTCTTTTGTTCTTCTTTGATGTTTTCGCACTTTGATTATTGCCTGCAATGCTATTTATTTTTAAGTCCATCAAGCGTTGTGCTTCCAGTTTGAGTTGTGCATTTTCCGCACGTAATTTCTCGAGCTCCGCGAGCATAGACTTCGAATTGCGGGCTGCATCAGCATCGGGCATTCCTTCATCATCATCATCATCATCAGCTGAATCTTCTGCATCATCAGCTGAATTTTCTGCGTCGTCAGCCTCCGTCTCGCTTACCACATCCTCGTAGTCGTCTGGAAGGGTCACAACCTTAAAATCAGCATTTCCATCGGTGCCATCATAGCTTATGTCAAAGTTTGGCTCTGGAAACTTTGGGGCTTTTGAATACTCTTCTGTGATGAGCAGCTCAATGCATTCATCATCATCATCCGGACTGATCATTCGCTTGAGATTGTCGGCAAAAGGTTTATGCACCTTAGGACCTGGATGAAACATGGCGTTGCCGATAAGGCGGACATGCAGATTTGTAATGGCACCCGGCTGCGATATGCTCTTTACCAGCTGTCGACTACCAACATCCCAGATGCACACTTGCTTATCCTCACCACCAGAAATCAACTGATTTCCATTCACCGCAAGAGCCAAGCATGTGATAGGTGTGCCGGCTGTGTGTCCAACAAAGGCTTGGCTTTCCTCCTCTTCGAGATGGTATTCCTGTGAATGACAGACAAACCAGTTGGTCAGAAACTAATTGTTAACACTGTTAATGATTCGCTTGGTACCTTCATGCGTGGCACCTTTTCCATGCTGAAAATAAGTATCTGACCCTCACTGGTGCCCACATAGACGCTGGTCTCCATCCTGTTGACAATGACGCTGTGCAGGGCAACTGGAAACACGACGCTCAATAGCATTGTGCCGTCGCTCAAATCATACACCTTGCAGCAGCGATCCAATGAGACGGTGTACATGAAGGCGCGAATGCCACCGAGTCCAATATGGACATCGGTGACCGCCAGCCCGTGATCGTTGAAATTGTAAAAGGGTGCATTCTCTTCACTGTCGACACCGCCCAGGGGAGCAACAGCACGTGTAAGATTCCAGACAAGCACAGCACCATCCTTGCCGGCGGTGGCAAAGTGCTCGCCGTTGTCCGTAAAACGTATGCAGGTGATGGGCTGGTAATGCTTGGACAGCGTATTGAGCAGGCGGCCGGAGTTGAGGTGCCAAACGTAGATGGTCTCCTGTATGCCAGCTATAAGGAAGGCACTGTCTGGAGTCAGTGCCAATGCATTCACCTTGCCTGGCACAACGTATCGTACATTCGACATCGGTTCCTGGCTATTAATGGGCCACACATGCAGCAGGGGCTTCGCGCTGTTCGCCGCAATAACAAAGTGCTCCTCGAGCATTTGTAGGCTGTGGGACTGCATTGAGCCACCGCCTTTGTAACGCATCAGGTCGGTGCCAGTGCGCAGATCCTGTACGAAACAGGATGCACGCTCACTGTCCAATGTGCTGATAAACAAAGCCTCGGTAACGTTTTCCATTTTGAAATACACGTGCCGCCCGTGCACGGAGTAAACAAATCGTTACAAGTGTCCCTCCAATTGACACTAAAAAATACCAAATAAATATAAACTCAAGACGGATAGGTGGGTCACACTAATAGCCGACGTTTAAATGACAGCCGATATCTTAAAACAGTGCCATCTCTAGCAACGATAACGTGCGTGTTGTTGAAAAATAAGAAAATAAGAAGCTTTAGATGCCTCGCCAGCTGATATCTTCAGCAGCAGGCACATTATGAAGGGCTACTTTTGGCAATTGGTCGGCATAAGCTGTGCACTCAAAGTGCTGCTGCTGCCCGCTTAGTAAGTAACAACAAAATAATAGATTTACCGTTCGGCCGGCCGGCCGGCCGGCAAGTGGAGACATTGCCAACTATTTAATCAAATTGTCATTTTAGCTATTCCACTGATTTTGAGGTGCATCGCAATTGGCTGGCCATAACGCACAGTTTACCGCTGAATCGATGGTATTTGGACGTGACCAGCGAATGGACCCTGGACTATCCGCCCTTCTTTGCCTATTTCGAATGGCTGCTCTCACAGGTGGCCAAATATGTTGATCCCAATATGCTGATCGTACAGAATTTGAATTATGCCTCGGCGAAGACGGTGTATTTCCAGCGCATTTCGGTGATCATCATGGATCTCATATATATGCTCGGCGTACGCTGCTGCATGGCCGCCCTGGGCATTGTGCCATCCACCCAGAAACATATAGCCGGCTGCATGCTACTCTTCCTGAATGTGGGCCTCATATTCGTCGATCACATACACTTTCAGTACAATGGATTCCTGTTTGGCATACTGCTACTGAGCATAAGTGCCCTGCTCAGACAACGCTACCTCTGGAGCGCCTTTGCATTCGCCGTCCTGTTGAATTTCAAGCATATATTCCTTTATATGGCGCCCGCCTTTGGCGTTTATCTATTGAAATTTTATTGCCTGGCTCAGGGCAATTTTGGACACAATACGCTTAGGCTGCTTGCTGTGGGCCTAGCGCCATTTGTGCTCTCCTTTGGCCCCTTCTGGCACCAATTGCCGCAGTTGATGTCGCGCCTGTTTCCGTTTAAGCGCGGTCTTACCCACGCCTACTGGGCGCCCAATATTTGGGCGCTCTATAATGCTGCCGATAAGGTGGCTGTGATTGCCCTGAAACGCACGACCGAATCTGAGGCTATCTCGACTAGCTCCGGCCTGGTGCAGGAGGTGCAACACACAGTGCTGCCCACAATAACGCCGTCCATATCCTTTGCTCTCACATTCCTATTTATGCTGCCCATCCTGATTAAGCTCTACATGACGCGTAGCAGAGAGTAAGCACGCCTTGTATGCAATAACTACTCTATTAACTAATGTCATTTAATTGTCAGACAAGCCAGGCTGTTGTTTATGCGTGCTGTGGTACTTTGCTCCTGTTCCTCTTTCATGTTTGGCTGGCACGTCCATGAGAAGGCCATACTCATGTGCCTGATACCATTGTGGTGAGTGTGTAGAACGCAGCTTAGAAATTGACGGAAGTCTTTTATTAAAAACCTCTCACACATGCAGCCTGCTTGCTTTGCTGGATCGTCGGGATGCCAGATTTGCATACATCTTGGCCGTCGCTGGTTACTACTCGCTGTTTCCCCTGCTCTTCGAGGTCGACCTGCTCGTGCCGCGCTACTCCCTGTACATGACCTACATGGCCATGATGTACGGCCAGCTTGAGCGCGTGTATAAGTGCAAGCCACACTTTCACCTACTCGAATGGATCTACTTTCTGGGCTTCATAACCATTCCCATCTATGAGCATATAGTCAGTCGTTTGTTGGGCCTGCATTTGCTATACCCATTCATGCCGCTGCTGCTCACCTCTGTGTATTCCGGCTTGGGCGTGCTCTATTTCTATGTACGCTACTATATCTACGCCATGGACTTGAAGTGGCCGAGCTTTGGCAAGCGGCGCGTTACTCAAATCAAGTCCTCGGCGACCAAAAGAAAACGCAAAACCAAATAAATATGTATGTACATTCTTGTTAAAACGCATTTACTGTCAGTGAGTGTGTGTGTGCTTGTGTTTGTGTGTGTGTGCGGGTGTGTGAGAAGGCGCCTGGCGCAACAGCCAAATCGGCGCCGACTGCCGCTGGGCGAGCCAATACAATGGCTTTTAAGCGGAAACCTAGGTAGCACCACGGGCGGTGCTCGGCGTTAAATTGAAAAACTGTGCTCATTGTCGCGTACCTGTTGCTACGAGCAGATTATTTGTCGGACGCGTAGGTGCTGTGGGTCAGGTAACCGGTGGCGTGGGCAACGGTCATGAGTGGGTGACATTCCTGGAAAGTCCATGGAAAGCACCACATTCAATTGAATGAATTGAGTGGCAAAAAGCGACATGAATTCTCCGCTCTCAACTGTCAACAGTCTTCAATCGCAACTGGAACGAACCGGTCGTCACGTCTACGCATCATGCAGCAGGAAATCAGACAGCATCCATTCAAAATGTGACGAACAATTGGGCTGTATTTAAAGAAATTTGCATCACAATTAAACGTTAAATTCAATTCAATTGCAGCAATCCAAACATTGAGTCGACCGCCTGCTTTCGACGGGGCACTTGCATCGAGCTGTCAACAGGTGTATTGCGTCGCGTGGAGGATCTACGCACCGAGGACTTCATTCAGTCGGCGCTGCGCAGCCAGCACTTTGACCTGAAGGAGGCGACGGTCGTTAAAATTGACAGAACATCAACGCATATCAACAATATAACCTTTAGCTATGATACGCAGCATTTGAAGGTGAGTGCATTTTGTGCTATTGAGTTGAGTTCATTAAAGCAAGCTGATGTTTCAGGTTCACATGGAGGTGGCATCGGCTCATCCGCTGTTTGTCTACGGCCAGGGCTGGGCCTCCTGTAATCCGCAATTGTCGTTCGAGCTTTACGAATTAAAGTGCCAGCAATTGCAGGTTGGCGACATTTGCCTATCGCTGGTGGCACACGAGCAACCACCGCCGGCTCCTGAGCTCCATCCGACACCACCGGACGTACCTCTTGCATTCGAGGCTAACTGCCAAGCCGCAGCGCTGCCCAGGCATCCCTATCAAGTGTACGCAGAGATGGCGAACCTTGTGGCAGCCTATACTCAACATTTGATGGGCAAAATGAAATAACTAAAAGTGTAAAGAGTTCAGTATTCATATATTGACCGTGTATCGACATATATCTATTATATAATAAAGTCAAAACTATAAATATAATTAGTTAAGTTGTTAATATTACTCAACCACTATTTTTTCTTTTAAACAACCATGCTATTAAGCGGGAAAATGGTAAGAGTCTCAATAAACAAATAAAATATAAATTGCAAGACACAAATTCTGATTTAATTTGCCAAATAGTTATAGTTTTGTACACTTATAATTGTATTTATAAATATTTTCAAATAACCGCGAACTTTGCTTGCGCGGTGCTGTTATCGATAGTCACCAAGAAAAACCATCGATATTTGATTGTTGAGCATTATTTAAGATATATCGGCGATTTAAGTGTGGACACACTGCTTGTCAATGATTGACATCTCTATGAACTGAACGTGAAACCCAAAAACAACAAAAACAATTCGGTGGCGCAAATTTTATATATATGATCACCAGTTGTGGTGGTCTATCAATGAAAAGCGCCGCTTTACCGCTGGATAACTGCAATAACGCCGACGAGGATGCATCGATGTTAACCGATGTATCTGGCCATAATAGCAACAAAAGCGACGGCAGCAACCACTATGGAAGCAATAACAACAACAACATTAATATCAACGAAACAACGTTCTGGTCAAAAGCACACGATATGTCGGCTAATGCTAACCCAGTGCTGCGTAATATAAACAATGATATGACAAAGGGCATTTCGCGCAAATCGCATCAATGCAAGAGTAAGTGCAACTGTGCCCAACTGTAATTTCTAGCTAAACAAACCAATATTTCAGTGCAATTCACCAATGCCAATGATCGTGATGGCAAACTGGGCACAGATGACCTGCGTATGTCCAAGATCATGCGACGCCTGCAAAACGAAACTAGCCCAGCGGCCGCTCTTGAACTCTGCGCCAAACTGGAGATGGCCGTGCGCACACCGATCAATGTTGGCTACCTCACGCGCTCCTTCAATGTCATACTGGATGGGATGCTGTCGCTATTTAAGCAATGCCCGCCACCGGTGCTGGACGAGTGCAGTAAAACTCTTGGACTGATTGGGTATATTAATCGCATGTCATATCCCATCTACGAGGAGTTCATTGTGACGAACTATAGGACAAATAAACGCTTGCAAAAGTATTTAATTGTTGCGCTACGCACGACGCTAAGGTGAGTGTCCTTGGAGTCCTCGAATTGCCCGCAACCACGTCCACGTTTTGGCATTGTTTTTAGCTGCGACACAAAATGCGATCTGCACATTTTTTCGGAGAAGATAATGCTCATGCTTAAGGACTTTCTGGAGGGCGCGGAGAGCCCCGACAATTTTATGAGCATTAGCGCGTGCATTGTTCAATTCTCTCACAATTATCGCGATGCCTTCGAGTGCCATTTCACGGATGTGGTGGACATCATTATTGGCTGGCAACTGGAGATTGGCCAGCCCAAGCAACTCAAGTCCCACTGTGCCTACGTGCTGGAGCAGCTAACGCCGTACTTTAGCAAACAACTGGACTTTAGCTACGGCCTGTTAGCCCAATTTATTGAGGATATAACAGCACTGGACCCAACTGAGCGCCTTAGCGAGCGCATTGGCGCCTTTATTGGCGCCTTTAATTCGCTACTTAAGTGCCTTACCCGCATGCACATCACGTGCGAGTCAATTGTTGGTCAGGCCCTAACACATCTCATCAAAATGATGCCCGATTTGCTGCAGCTGTCGGACAAAAGCGATGATGCTTTGATCAATATAAATGAACTTTTCTGCATTTGCCTACTCAATGGATACAAGGAACCGGAAGCTGCCACCTTAAGTCAGCTACTTCACATGCAGTTCAAGCACATACATCATTTGCCGGAGCCTCAGCAGCTGAGCTGCCTGTATCTGTTGTTGTGCACAGTGCGTAAGCTGCGCACACGCTTGCCCGCTGCCCTGGTGCAACTGATCTTCCAGGCGGATGCTGCACAGCAGCCGTTTCTGGCGGACGTCAGACTGCAGAACGAGACCACGGCGCACAAGCTTTTGTTGCGCACCTGCCAGGAGACGCTGCTGATTAAGAATGTGCCGCTGCTGCAGCAAGCCTACAAGCAACTCGTACAGGACGTGGACAACTGTGTGCTGCGCCTGGAACAGACGGCGGAACCACCGTCTGATTCAAGTGATGCCAACATTTTGCTCATCTTTCATTTGGCCGCCTTGGCGGCATTGGCCAAGCAAACATCCTCCATTATTGGCATGTATGCCTGCAAGCCATCCATACTGGAGCTATTGATATGCAATTGTCGCGCTCGTGAGCTCAACCTGTGGTCGAAACATGCGGCCACTCATCATGCCATACTCAGCCTGCTCGTGGTGCACTGCCAGGCGAATCACAATTTTCGGAACAATTCGAGACTGCTGCGCGATGGCGACAACGAGAATGCGCACTCCGCTAGCTCCACATCGCCGACGGCGCACAGTTTTGGCCACATACTCAAGTTTCTGGCTCACTGTCTGGCGCAGGCGGCACAGCTGGCGCCACTAAATCTTAAACAGCTGCTCGGCTGGACAAAATCTTTGCTGGGCGAGTGCAGCACACGCTCCTCCATATTACTGCAGCATGCGGACTTCATTGGGATTTGCGAGCACATAGCCAGCACGGCGGCCAAATATGCGCCGCTGGAAAGTGCCGTCTGCATACAAGCCGTGCTCGGCTATGGCACATCCAATCTGAGCCAGGAGCTGTTGCAATTGTATCGTGATACGGCTCTACAGCAGCTGCAGTCGCTCTCTAGCAGCGCCCATGCGGCCTACGCCCAGATCTATGCCCAGTTGCCGCTGAGCCTGACCATTGAGCGACGCATCACCGCTGGCATTGGCAGCAGTCACGTCTGCGTTTGGCAGCAGCGGCTGAGCCAGTGCAGCGCCTTGCGCGACATGGTCTTTCGGGATTTTGTGGAGCGTCTGCAGGCGCCGGAACAGCAGCCGTTTGCCGACTGTCTGCGCGACCTGTTCATGCGCAGCTGCCAGGTAACGACGCTGGATGAGCGCCAGGAGAAGTTGACGCAGTGCACGCGACGCTGCCAGCGCTTGGCCGCCGCCTGGCTGCAGTTTGAGGCGGCGCGTTACTGTGTGGACCAGAAGCTGCGCACCACGCTGGGCAAGCCACAGGACACGTTTCTCGCATTCGAGGCGATCGTGATGCGCTATGCACGCCTCCTCAGCGGCTGTGCCAAGGAGTGCGAACGTCAAACATTCGACGAGATGTCTCTGCAACAGCTAACCAATACGCGCGCAAACTTGAGCATGCTGCTCGGCTTTCTGGACGCTCTCGAGAAGCTCATATACAATGCGGCCGAGGGCAGTGCCTTTGCTTTGCGTCCGCCCGAAAAGCCAGTCGCCGCCTTCTTTCGCCTTAACAATCCCACCTGCCAGTCCTGGTTCAATCGTATACGCATCGGTGTCGTCATCATTGCCATGCACAGCCAGCAGCCGGAGCTCGTTATACGATATGCCCAGGTGAGCTCATCTTCTGCCAGTACTTTCATATCGAAATCTATTTGATCATCGCTGAAATACTGGGCAATTGTCTGCATGCTCTTATGAAAAGTTCTCCCATGACAAAAGCGATTTGCACAAAACCATTTTTTCTAAACGTGGGTTTGGTTTTTGAACGATGCGTTTTGGACATCAAGTAAAAACTAAAACAATTTAAACAATTTATAAACCGTTTATAAGCCCGACCTAAACTGATTGAGGACCATTTGGTAAACCATCTTTGAACTCATTAAAGTTTAACTTTAGATAAAGTTAAGCTAACGCCCATTTCCAATTTCTCTCCCTGCATAGCAAATTCTGCTTACCCAAAAATCGCAGGACTGCACATACAGCCAGGCGATCGTATATTTGGCCTGGGCTTTCATCAGCTGCAGGGAATCGGATTCGCTGCGTGGACTGTACGTGTGGGCGCGTTCGAAGAGCGATAAATGTTATAAGTGGCTGCAGCATGCAGCCGAACAGGCGGCCGGACGCAAGGAGCTGGCACTGGCCGGCTACAAAAGTGTGCTGGATGAGGAGCAGAAAGCGGAACTGGAGCCGCTTACGCGTCAGTTTGTGCTGGCGCAGCTTTTCGATTGCCTGCACAGCACCGGCCAGTGGACGCAGACTGTGGAGCTGAAGGCGCAGCTGAAGCGTGCCGGAGAAAATGCCTCGCTCAATCCCTTCCTGCAGAAGAGCAACACGCAACTGAGCGTGCTGGAAGAGTTGCTAGCCAAAAATGAGTCCACATCGGATGAACTAAACGCTGCGCTTCACAACCTTAGCATTTGGCCCAGCGACAATGAGGAGCATGCCAGCTTCTCGGCCGGCTTTGTGCGCGAGAAACTGGAGAACATAGTACTGCAGCAGTCACTGGCCAGCGAGCACGAGCATTTCGAGCTGTCCAGCCCAGTGCAGCAGCTGCTGGACACCAACTGGCGCGAATGCCTGCTCAACTACAGCTGCGATCAGCAGCAATGGCAGCATCTGACGCTGCTCAAGCACATAGCCCAACGGCAAGGCGGCCAGCAGGAGCAGCTGATGCTGTTGCCCCTGGACAGCAGCGAAAACGAGCTGCAGCAGCAGCAGCCGCAGCAGAACCAGCATCACAACATAACCAGCGGCTTGTTGTTGCGCTGCGTGGCCTGGACGCAGCTGTTGCGCGGTAATTGCAGCGTCGATAGCTTGGGCGCACTGTATTTGGACACGGGCATGGTGGCGCGCGAGGAGGGCAACCAATCAACCTGCCAGGCCATGCTCGAGCTGTTCTTTGGCCAGCCGCTAACGGACATCGCTGGGCGGCTGCTCGGCCAGTCGCTGGACACGAACAATGCCCAACTGCTGCGCGGCTACAGCGAGCTGACCAAGTGTCTGCATCTGCAGCAACAGCAGCAACAGCAGCAGCAGCTGCTGCAGTGCAGCGAACTGAGTTCCATCAATGTCTGCGCGGCGCTCTGCCTGAATATACAGAAGCAACAGCAGCTGCCGGTGCAGCAGCAGCAGTTGGTGTCCAACATGGGCGCCGAGCTGCTGCTCACACTCTCCGATTGGATAACGGCGCGCAGCTGCAGCGGCCTGACCACCAACCTGTCGCCCAACATGCAACAGCTGCTCGAGCAGCTGCCGGAATGTCAGTTAACGCGCTGCACGGCCTCAACGACAAATTTGCCGCACGGCGAGCGGCTTGTGGCGCGCCTGATCAATGCCAGCTTACAGCAGCGTCCCAACAGCGAGGAGGCGCTCATTGCGTATGGCAATTGGTGCTATCGCTGGGGCAAGAAGATTGTCGACAACGGCACCGTACTCAGCCAGGCGGATATCAGCGCCATTGGCGAGGCGCTGGGCGGGCAGCTACCACTGGATGGTGAGACGCTGCAAGAGCTCTTGCAGGCGCTGTGCATGGAGACCCAGCCGGGCAACAGTTGTGAACAGGACGAGCTGCAAACGGATGCACAGTGTGAGCTGCGGCTGCGACGTCTCGCCCTGCTGTCCGACAAGCCGGCCAGTGTGCTGGAGTCCATTGTGCGCATCTGGCGGCGTGCCATGTCCAATACCTTTGACTATTATAAGGAGGCGGCACGCTCATACTTTCATTACCTCAGCTTGAAGGCGGGCACCAGTCAGGATGTGGTGCAGCCATCCCAGCAACAGCAGCGTTTTCATGTGGATGATAGCAATATGGTGACCACAACGCTGCGCCTACTGCGCCTCATAGTTAAGCACGCCAGCGGGCTGCAGGATGTGCTGGAGCAGGGCCTGAAGACGACGCCCATAGGTCCATGGAAAGTCATGATACCGCAGTTGTTCAGTCGGCTCAATCATCATGAGCCGTATGTGAGAAAGAGCGTTTGTGCGCTGCTCTGCCGTCTGGCGGAGAGTCGACCGCAGCTGGTCACCTTTCCCGCCGTTGTTGGCGCCAATCGTGAGCTGCAGGCCACGCCCATCAGCAATAGCTGTGAAAGCGGCAATGCAGCCGGCAGCAGCTGCAGCTATGCCATTTTGCTGGCCGCTCTGACCAAACAGTCGCCCGAGGTGGTGCAGCATGTCCAGCTGCTGGTGAAGGAGCTGCGTCGCGTCTGCCTGCTCTGGGATGAGTATTGGATACACTCGCTGGCGCACATCTACAACAGCTATGTGAGCCGTGTCAATGGTCTGGCCAGCGACTTCAAGACGGACGATCATGAGGGTAAACAGAATCGCTTCAATAGCTGGCGACCACAGTTGCTCACCGATATGGAGGCCCTGGTTGCGTTTACGGCTCGCGAGGCTGAGACTAGCTACGAGCGCAGTTTTAAGCGGCGTTTCGATGCGGCTATTAAGAGCACACTGGACGCACTGCGCCATCGTCCCTATCCGGAGGCATGGGATAAGCTGAAGCAGCTCTATCATGTGCTGCAGTCGAACATGCTGCGCGGCACGAGCAACACACTCAAAATGCAGACAATCAGTCCCGTGCTGTGCGATATTGGACGCATGCGAATATCAATGCCTGGCCTGGATGCGCACGATGAACTGCAGCCGGTCCACATTGAGAGCGTGGAGAGTGCGGTGTGCATTCTGCCCACCAAGACGAAGCCCAAGAAGGTTGCCTTCTATGGCAGCAACGGTCAGAAGTATACGTTCCTGTTTAAGGGCCTGGAGGATCTGCATCTGGACGAGCGCATCATGCAGTTTCTGTCCATATCGAATGCCATTATGGCCAGCAAAAGTGATACGCCCCACAGTTGCTATCGCGCCCATCATTACTCTGTCATACCGCTGGGCCCCCAGTCTGGCCTGATCAGCTGGGTGGATGGGGTGACTCCTCTTTTTGCATTGTACAAGAAATGGCAACAACGCCAGCCACAACCGGCGACGGCCGCCTCATCGCGCCGCCTAACCGATCTCTTCTACAACAAGCTGTCCCCGCTGCTGGCCAAGCACAACATGCTCGTGAGCGATCCCCGTCGCCAGTGGCCGCTCTCGGTGCTCCGTCAAGTGCTCGCCGAACTAACGCAGGAAACGCCCTCGGATCTGCTTGCTCGCGAACTTTGGTGTCATGCGGGCAGCGCCGCCGAATGGCGTCAATCTGTGCGTCGCTATACTAGCTCCATGGCCGTCATGTCTGTCATTGGCTACGTCATCGGGCTGGGCGATCGTCATCTGGACAATGTGCTCATCAATCTGAGCAGCGGCGATATCGTCCACATTGACTACAACGTCTGCTTTGAGAAGGGTCGCACCCTACGCATACCGGAGCGGGTCCCATTCCGACTTACCCAGAATATGGTTCACGCCTTTGGCATAACGGGCATCGAGGTAAGTGAACAGATTCCTATTATTATTACGAGATCTTGGCATCTTAAAAAAATACGTCTTAGGATCTAAGATCTCAGATGTTGAGATCTAGGAACTTATGATGTTGGATCTTAGGATCTTAGGATGTTAGATCTAAGGATTCTAGATTTTTGGATCTTAGCTCATCGATCTCTTAGGTCTCAGGGTCTTAGATCTTAGGATCTAATCATAGATCTGACCCATAGGTCTTGGGTTCTTAGTTTTAGGATCTTCGGATCATAGACCTTGGGATCTTAGATCTAGGAGCTTGGACCCCTTGAACTAAGGATCGCTGTATCGTAGATCTTAGAGCTATATATCTTGGGATCTTAGATCTCAGCCTATGGTCTATATGGTCTATATTTCTGTAGCGCGGAGGAATTTAAGCGCAAGAAACTCCACCTGTAAGGCTTTATGTCTACTATAATGAACCGCTTTCCTACACACATAATGTGATCTGAATGAAGGTGGTTTTACGTACCGAAGACTCGTATATTCTGCTCCCAACTTATTTATTCCTAAGAATAGAACATCTGGAGTTGGCGTCGCTCGCATTAGATTGCGAATGTTCAATTAAAATGAAAACCAATTAACTCATAAGCGCAATATTTTTATAGTTCTCATATTTCGAGACGCCTCGCTTTGGGTTTTCAATTTCCATAACTCATTTTCAACTTATTTAGAAGTCTATAAGTTGTGGGTATAACATTTGTTACGATTCTCGCATTTCGCTCGTTTCATTAATTGGAATTTCTTGGATTGGAGTTAACATATAAATGTTAAAAGACGTTGCTCTTTCTAGTTTCTTACCCAACTCCCTTGGAGTCGGGTCAAATGAAAATAAACTGGAACTTGAGCTGCTCTCCCTCTGCGCTGAATTTATCCCAGATCCACCTTTGTTCCAGTTCAAGTTTTTCTTCCGTTTGGTTTATTGATTTATTGCGCTCCCTGGCACTGAGTTGAGAGTTTTTCTGTAGGCTCGTTGGCTTTTATCGCCGGATAGCTGTTGCTATCGATGCGCTGCTTAACGCTATCCGAGGGCAAATGCAGCTCAAGATCGGCGTCGACGCGACAGCAGCTGGCGGACTTGCAGCAGAGCGTTTTGGCAAAGGCCCTCCGAAAGCCGGCATTCTTCCATGAGTAGATAATGGGATTGAGTGCCGAGTTGGCCATGGCCAGCGAGAAGGCCGTCTTGTAGATCATCGAATTGCTGCGGCACACGCGGAACAGCTGGGCAATCGCCACACAGAAATAGGGCAGCCAGCAGAGCGTAAAGCAGCCCATGATGAACACCACAATCTGGACGCTCTTCCAATCCGGATGCAGCATGCTGTGGCTGCTGTGCGTATTGTAGACCACCGACTGGCGCAGCCGCTTCGCCTGCTTGGATGCCTCGCGCATAATGCGCCAGTAGAAGACCAGCATGCATATCCAGATGATAACAAATCCGGGCGTTATAATGCCAGCCACATACCACGGCAGCAGCACCTCGTCGAACTCGCAGCCCTGCGCCTCCGACCACTTGTTCCAAAAGATGGGTATCAGCGCCACCAGAGCGCCCACACACCAGTTGCACGTGATGATCAAGTAGGCCACGCGACGTGTCATGTAGCTGGGAAATTGAATGAGATTGGGGTTTTGGTGTGGATTAGTCATGTGCTTAATTAGCAGGGGCATATTAATTAAGGTACTTGGATCCGAACTCAAAAGCTGATATGGCAATAAATAGAGAAGAAATTAAACTTAGAAAGTTAAGAGCTCTTGAAGGCCAGACTGGGCATTCACAAAAAAACAAATAATAGAAGCTTCCAGAGGCTAAAGAACGACTTTAAGGAACACATAATTTATATTCCCTACTCGTTCCTAGAATATAGAGCTGTGGGAAATTGGGAATAAGGAAGACAAACTGTGGCCTGAAATACACAATATAAATCCCAAAAACGATAAGAACAGTATATGGAAGATAAGAAAAGCAGTTGAATGGCAACTAAAAGTGCTCCAATCGGGATTGCTGGTCTTATTGATGCCCTGTACTCAACTTTGAGAACTGAAAGATGAATGAATGTATGAGTACACAAAAAATCAACTTCATTCCTCTCCAGATACAATTTAAGAAGCAAATGTTATATGTTCATGGTTAATTATTCTATATTTGGTGTTTCTAGTTCTTATAAACTTCCAGATATGTTCAAGATCTTGGAAATCAATATTTATCGATTTTGGGGAAACAATTTTAGAAGGAATTGAGGCAAGTGAAAGGGAAGGGGGAAAGTTAAATATGCTTGGTTGGTTGTTCCATATTCCATATTCTTATATGTCAAGAGTCAGAGCTTATCTATTATCCGATATTTATCGGTTTTATGGAAACAATTTTAGAATGAAATGAGGAGAGGGCTACAAAAAGTTATATATTCCTGATTAGTTATTCCACATTTGGTGTTTCCAGCCTTTATATGCCAAGAGCCAGAGCTTAGTATCGATATTTATCGATTTCGTAGAATTGGTTTAGTTATCGTATCAAAAGAAGAACTTATTTGATTAATATACGAGTGTCTGCATTCCAATAGTTTTGAAGATGAACGTTTGCATACAGACGAGTATACTAATTGGGTTGGATTGGATTCTGATCAGAATGATATAAGCACAACTCAGTAAATAATGCCCCATTTCAACGAATAAAGGAAGAGAGCAAGCTACTCCTGGTGTTTGAGGCTCTGCTACTTACCGTCTATAGTGCAGGGCGTACATGACTGCAATGTAGCGATCGACGGCGATCGAGATGAGCGTCAGTATGGAGACGCAGCAGGCGCAGATGAAGAGAAAGAAACGGAACAGGCAGAAGCCGCGCAGCCGGCCCAGATCCAAGCCGTTGCCCATGTAGAATACCACATGATAGGGCAGTGCGACGCCCACAATGAAATCGGATATGGCCAATGAGAGGATGAATATATTCGATATAACCGAGCGTAGATTCCGGCAAGTGCGCACCGCGACAATTGTGAGTGCATTGCCGACCAGTATAAAGACAAAGATGATGGCATTGATGATCAGCCAGAGCAACAGGCCAGCGCTAATGTGCTGCTGTTGCTGCTGTTGTTCCTCATCCTGGAGCAGATCAGCAGGAGTTGTGGCATTAATTAAGCTATCCTCCAATTGGTGCGTTCCATTAATGCCATACAAACTTAGGCTGGCATTCTGGCTTAGCCAATTGTGGAGCAGCTGTGCACTGCTCTCGTACTCCTTGCTGGCCATGACAACCGCACGACTGACGACCCACACGACGTTTCGGGAATCTCCCACACGCACAACACACCTGCACACACACACACCCACACACACACAACTGCACACACACCAGAAATAAACGTCAACAGCAGCTGGTTAAATCACGTCCCCTACACGAAGCGCGACTACGAAACGCACTGAGCGCCAGTTTTTAGCAATCTGCCAGCGGGTCTGGGCCCGCACCACATGGGGCAAGGACTTTGCCGTTCAGCCACTGCAATTCGTGGGCGTCGTTTGTTTACGTTTCGGTTCGCTATTATCCACTGCGCCAACTGATAACACACGGCGACCAGATCCAGCGTGAGAAACGCAATCCGCGTTGATAAGCCCGACCACATTTTCAGCTACCCTACAGCCAAATGTGGTATTCCCGAAGCCCGCAGAGCCCAGCACTTGCCTAGCCATTTTTTTTTTTTTTTTTTTTTGTAGGGCATTCTGCATGTTCGACTCGGTTGCCATATTGCCTAGTGCCTGGTGCCTGGTGCCTGGTGGGGTACATGATTATTAACTATCTAATGGCTGACACATTTCAATAGGTTTGCCATATCTACAGGTATTCGTATACGTATTTTTAGCACTTCACAATTAACCCTAGGTGAGCCGTGGAGCTTACATCTATTAATGTATCAAATGACATGATTCTATTTAGATAAGTTGCAATGCTTTGCGGCTTACTCATTTACATTTGTGTATAATTGGGCTGGGTTTTCTTTACTTTTTGTTTTAGTCAAGCTCGTGTTAAAGTTCATGTTAGTTGGCAGCCAGTTCGATTTTCAAGTTAATAACTCTCTAGCGAGTTTCTTAGACTGGGATAAAATGGACACTGTAAACATTATCTGGCGTAAAACCTAATTTAGAAGGTAAATTTATTTATCCCCATTATAATTCTGGTTGCCAAATGCTATAGAAGGGGCAGGTAGTTCAACCTGCATTGCATTTACAAAAACGTTTTGTTTTAATTTTCTTCTTAAGGAAATGTTTTAATTATGTTTGGTATCGTAATTCGTTTGATTTTTAAAAAGCCTTGACAAACATTGGCCGGTGCTGCCATATGTTGGCTATAATGTAAGCTGGCAACGCCGCAATGTCAGCTAGCTGACAAACACTATCAGCTGGATTAAGCAGCTTCTAAATTGACAGACAAATCAGCTAACAGAAGAGAAATGCAAACAAATTTGACAAGGCACACATAAAATATTTCAAGGCCAGCTACCTGGCAAATATTTGCCAGCTGCTAAAACTAGCTTGCAAATAAACAAACAACAAACAACCCAAACAGATTTCACAATATGTTCAACAGTTAACCCATGTGCGGATACATAGCCTTTTGGCTGACGCATCGTATGAGCTATACGTGTACCTCCTACTTTTTATGACACCCAATCATTTGGTCATCCCAACGTCGGGCCATAGAAACAGCCACAAATTACGCACAATTTCAAAGTTGAAATCAAACAAATGCTGCAATCAACAATTGTCAGCCACGATTACAGGCGCCGTATAGCTGTGCATATCTGTGAATCAATATATATGTATATATCTATATACACAAATGTAGATATAGCATATCATAAAATCAGCAGTTGTAACAAGAGTCTATATAAAAATGTTTTGGCTGTCGCTTTACGACAGCGACTATGTCAATGGGTGCAATTTGTATCTTTCAGATACGCCTAACGATAAACGCGATTTGTGTGACTTTATTTACGAGTCTATCTGCGAATCGGTATCAATTTACGATCCCTAGCATATTTCATAATCCACCTTGTTTTTGTTTTATACATATATATGTATATATCTATTTTTTAGGGCGCCTACCGTCTGGGCTGTGAGTACGTGCTCAAGGTGATGCGCAAGGAGCGCGAAACGCTGCTCACCCTGCTCGAGGCCTTCGTCTACGATCCGCTGGTCGATTGGACGGTCAACGATGATGCGGCTGCACTGCGTCGCGCCATCAACGCCAAGCCCGTTGTCGCTGCCTCTGCCTCTGCCTCTGGCGCAGCCGCAGCCTGTACCGCCGGCTCTGGTGAGGTGAAATTGCATAAGAAGGACAAGTCCAAGAACAAGTCGCACGACTGGGATGCCAAGCGGCGACACTTTGTGGGCAAGCTCAAACAGTGCCAAAAGTTTTGGGCCAAGTACAAGTGAGTAATCGTGTAAGGTCCGGGTCTCTACATGGCCAATAAATACACTATCTATACTATACCATAAGAACAGGAAATATCGTCTAGTATTTGTAATTTACTTTCCGATAACTCTGTTAATCAGTTTTTATACGCCACCCATTGTACCCATTGAAATGGGGTATACGACAGGTATAATTTTTTTGTACGAAAAGGTATCTTTATAATGTACATATATTTGATTAAGGTGACGAGCTAAGTCAAGTCTGGAAGACTTACATTTGGAATATACATTCGTTCATATGCTATGTAGTCTATCTAGTTAATGTGTTTATTTCGATAACTTCTTGCATCTCCATGTATCGATAAATATCGATTTGAAAACAAAACAGCATCGAAACAAGTTAAAGATATCAAATTTCGTATATGATATACAGATTCAAAATATGCTTTTCAAGCAGAAGCCTTGTGCTTGAGTTTTTATAAATATTTCGGTGCCATATTTATCTGATTATAAACCCCAAAGTTGTTCGACACGATCTTATTGTATCTATCTACGATCTACGTACTAATTGGTGTTGGCTCTTAAAATCTACGACATAAGTCTAAAGAAGGGTCAATAAATCGATATTTTTCGATTTTGGATAAATGTGAAGGTTCTAAAAGAAAAAAGATGAATGAAAGGAAACAAACAATCAATTGTATTCCATATTCGAGTCTTAAGACCTTAGGGACTCACATGAATTCAGCTCTTTATCCTTTAGGGAGTCGGAGCTGCCTCCTTCGGCTTGTTGAAAACATTTGCTCGACTGTTTTATACGCTTTTTATTTCACCCATTTGTAAAGATTACAGGGTGTAAAAAGGTTCTTTCACTAACTGCTGTTGTTTCCTTACCCCAGACTGGAAATGCTGCCACAGCTAACGGACATGGTGCGAGAGATTGAGAAACTGCAGCAGATCCAAACGCAGCGTCAGTCCACGGAGCAGGAGCTGTTGAAGTTGAACCAGCGAAGCGCTCTGATAGCCGAAATCAATTCCCTGGGCACGGCCATCGAGAGTCACAGCTTCAATACGGCATCGCCGCGCTATGCCGCCAAGCTGTTTCACTCGGAGATGCTGGGTCGCCAGGCGAAACTGCGCCATGTGGACTATGAGCTGGTGCAGTGCCTGCTCGCCAGCTATGGCCAGTGCCTGGAGCAGCAGCATCTGGCCGAGTTCAATGTGCGTCTCATTCAGTTCAAGCTGGAGGGCAGCAGCTGGCATAATGAGTATCTGGCCCTGGTGGAGCTGGTCCAGTGCCATCTGCCGCCACAGACACTGGAGAGCTATGATAGCACACGCAGCCAGCTGGACGAGCTGTTCGGCCGGCTCAACGATCTAGGCTTGCAGTGTGTGGAGCACATGCAGCAGTATGCGGCCATCATGGCTTACTATCCGGAGCAGCGGCAGCGCGAGAACATCTACGTGCGCTTTCGCGATACGTATGCGGGCTATTTGCAGAACGGGGAGGCCAGCAGCACCGCGGCGGCGACTCTGCCAGGCATCGATGCCGCCAACAAGCTGAGCGCTGCCCAAACCTTGGAGTCGGTCTGGATGGATCTCAACTGCCAGCTGCATCAGTTGACGCAGCACTTTGCCAACCAGCAGGCCCTGGCGCAATCGCAGACGCCCTCGCACTCTCTGCTGGCGGCGATTGGACAGAGCGGCTGGAGCCAGACGCTGCTCAATGCGGCGCTCAACCGCACCCTGGACGAGGCGAACAGTGTGTTCAGTGGCTACGAGCAGTCGGCTCTGAATGCCCAGGATCCAAAGTTGACGCAACATCAATTGCAGCACATTCAGCTGGTGCGTTCCATGTGCCAGAGCGTTGTCGACCCCTTGGAGCAGGCCAATGATCCGCTTAGCCAGCTGCAGGATGTGCTCGCCGCCCTCATTCAGCTGCAGCATATTTTCGAGCACGATCTTCCCGCCAGCCTGTTCCGCCTACTGCTGCTGTGCCCCAACCTGAATCAGTTGGACGTTCTGCTGCAGCTAAGCAGCGAGGCATTGGCCAAACGTTATCTGCGAGCTATATCACAGCAGCAGCAGCCGGAAGAGCAGCTGGAGTTGCCAAAGGAGCAGCAGCAGCTGGCAATTCCCTCAGCTTTGGAGCAGCAGTTCATGCAGTCCCTGCAGCCCGCCTACGAGCAGTTCGAGCAGCTCACCAAGGCATTGGAGCGCATGGCGCGCAACATTAAACTGATTATTGACGATGTCCAGGATGTGCAGACACAGCAGTACATGGTGAGTGACATAAGCCAACTGCTATAATATGCAGGTTTTCGATTAATCCGAGCATTGTTACAAATTAAAGCTCATTAAAGCTTTTCAGAGGTTGCCAATAAAGCCAAAGCTAGATAAAGTGCATTGTGTCTGATAAAAGCTCAATATTGACAATGAGCCTTTGCTATCAGTAAGACTTAATCTTACTCCAATTAAAAGGGATAGTTATTAGGCCCTTTTGCAGTACTCAAAGTATAATTCTATAATCTCCGATGAAAGCTCATTAGCTTTCATTTGTTTTCTTTCTTTTGCTTCTAAAGCACTTTCAAGCTTAAATGGTAAATGCCTCACTTGGTGACTAAAAGCAATCAAGGGGATTACTTTAATTTATTTAACTTAAATTGAACCTTAGGGATTAACAAAGTGAAAAAGAGAGAGGGAGAGGTACATAGATAGAGAGAAAGAGAGCAAATATATGAATTATGGCAGGAGGGAATGTATCTATGAAAGAGACAAAGACAAAGATAGATCGCAGGAGAATCAATCCAATCTTACAGATAGATATGGATAGACAGAGATACATGCAAATATATAAAGTACATATAATATAATGAAGATAAATAGTGACAGAGAGATAGGCCAACTTTAGTCAGATTGGATGACGTTTGCAAAGATAAATATATATGATATATAATGGAAGAACTGTAAAAATATACAGCAGATGTAATATACATTTCTAGAAATTTGTGCCTCGAAACGAACAACATTTAATAAGACCTCTGTCAAGTTTGGAAATGGGCAGAGGGACAGACTAATCTGGCTATATTGACTACAGAACATCGGACATTAATCCCAAGCATGACTATAACTGACAAAGGCTTGAATAGTGGCTAAAGCCCTTGTCCTTAGCTAAAATAACAATTATATTAATACAAGCTTTTCAAAATTTGTGCAGGAGCTCAACATACTTAAGTACGCCAGCAACCACTTGGGCAACAGCTCCTTCTTTGAGCTCGTGCTGCAGACGCTGGCTGCCAGCAAGAGCTACGACATGCGACTGATGTGTGGCCCATTGCTGGGCTTTGTGCAGCGTCTACAATTGGAGTACATCGTTGGTCTCGTGCCGTTGCTTTCGTATGCCTATTATACCAATTGCTGTGGCGCACGCGGCCAGGAGTTGGTTGCCGACAGCGAGTGCCCGGCGGATTTACTGCAGCTGTGCGACGGCCTCTTTGCGGCGCTGCAGTTGGAGGCGACACTGCAGCAACAGCAGTGCGAGATTGCGCTGTTCAATCAACGCATCGAGACACAGACGCTGATCGCATCGGCACACTATTGGGCCTATGGCGATTTGCTGGACAGCGAACAGCTGCCGTGCGGCCACATCATAAGCCGGCAGAAGCTGTGCGAGGCCATCAGCCAAAACTGGCAGACCCTGGCCGAGAGCTCGTTGACCATGCAGCGATTGCAGCGTCGGCTGGCATCACAGCTGGAGCAGCTGCAGAGCCAGCGCAGCAACTGGAATCGGAATCACATCGACAGCCTGCTGCGGAACGAGCAGCTGCAGCATCAGTTGACCAGCGATCAATTGGACGTGATTAATGAGCTGAGCAAATGCGCCAGTGCGCTGTGCAGCATGGAGCAGGTCGGCTTGGTTGTCGGACAGCAGCAAAAGCTGCTGCTGGACAACATGGAGCAGTGGCTGCAAGCCCATCATCAATGGCAGGCAAGCAATGCGCGTATAAGCGCCGTCGAGCAGGCCATTGTCCAGTTGCTGGATCCCGAGGGCGCCATAGACCAGTGCTGGATGGAGAATGTGCAGGGTCTGCTCGAGGACTACACGTGCAAGGTGCAGCGCGAATTGTCAACGCTGGAGTTGGAACAGCAGAGCAGGCACCGATACATCTGCACGTTGCTCAAGGAAATTCAGGTAAATCGTGTGACAATTTCCATCCAAAACCTGGCGAAACCACTGACAATATTTTTATTCTTTTTCTTTCCATGCAGCGTCACCAGGAGCAGATGCCACGGGTTTACACACGCAGCCTGTGTGCCGATGCCGAGGATCAGGGCAAACTGGTACCGCTTGATGTGCAGCTGCTTTGTGGCCATGTGCGCGATTCACAACGCACGCTCTTGAACTTCTTCCAGCGATTGCTGGATCTGCGAAAGGAATTAAACAGCGAGCGACATAGTCTGCGCCACGACACACTCTCCAATTGGCAACAGCAGCTGCAGCAAATCGAGCAAATGGCCAACCACGATGTGGATGTATTCTTTAGAAGCATTGACGACTATCTACAACATGCCGCCGAAGGCGAATCACTGCCATATGAAACGTTTACGCATAACAAGGGTAATCGCCACAAATGCCAACATATTCCATCACAGTCTCAACTTCCAACCCACTTCCAGGTGCAGCCAATCTGCATGAGCAGAAACGCAATGCATATGGCGTATCCGTTTGGAAGAAGATACGCATGAAACTGGAGGGACGCGATCCGGACAGCAATCAGCGCACAACCGTTGCCGAACAGGTGGACTATGTGATACGGGAGGCTACCAATCCGGACAATCTGGCCGTACTGTATGAGGGCTGGACGCCATGGGTCTAACACAACGGACATGCCAACAGTGGCAAACGGGCATATAAATCGCATAGATAACGCATTATGATCGGGGCTGACGACAGTGACTGGACTGGATTGGACTGGACGCTGCAAAGTGAAATGCCTGCTGTCAAATATATATGTGTATATATTAATATATATATATATATATATATGTATATATTGCATGTATATATACGTTCAGGCTGGCGTTAATTGCCGCTAAGGGGCGCAACGATCGCGCCGCTCCCATCCACTTCTACACACAGCCTGCCCATCCTCAAAGTATAGTTGATTTAACGTCAAAACAAAAAAAAAAAACAAAACAAATGAACAATTGAACATGAAAGACACAAAGACAATATCGTTTCGGTTGCTTTCAAAGCTCAATGCGATGTCCAAACGCCCACACCGCTGCCCACCCACAGTGCTGGGTGCTGGGCGGGTGGCGCTGAAGGATGCAGCGCCTCGTGGGGCTAGCAATTCGGGACTCGCCGAAAATGTAAGCAATTCGACAGGCCTTGGAACAGTTCTCGCAGCCGCTGCAAATTTCAGATTTTAATTCATTTTAAGCACACACACAACAACCCACACGCATCCTTCTTTTTATTAAACTTTTAACCGCCCCTCGCAAAAGAAAGAGAGAAACGAAAAACCTCATATTATATATCATGTATTTAATTTTAAGCTTGGAAATTTTTTTAATTTAGGCTCTAATCGTTTTTACCTAACTACTATCCTATAGCCATATTATGCATACATTTCCCACATCCACGCACATTCATACATCAGCAGGCGTGGCGCATCTCCTGTGAGATGTGCTCCAGTTGGATTTGTTAATTTACAGCCTAATTTTTTTTTGTTTATTAGTTTTTTTGCGGTGATTAAATGCGATCTTCATTAACGAGTAATACACGATAAGTCTAATGTGTTTTAATTAGTTGGATTTTCGGGACTTCCCCCGGCAATGGGTTACAAGTCATCAATAGTATGTATTATAGATACATTTAAAACAAGTTCATTAGCAATTTTCTCGATTTGGCGAGAGGTCATTTTCCAAATTTATTAAATCAAAATATGAAATTTTTTGATAGTAACTAAACCACTTTATAAAATGCCCAATATCTCGTTTAAACTTTCAGAAAAAAGCATGTTTTGAGAACACAAATGGACAAATATCTCTTCGCAAATGGAATCAGATAGATCAGCGACAATCTAATTGGACCAATAGGAGCGGATCACATTGTTAGAAATTGTATCAAGGTATTTTTGTCTAAATCGACCGCAGTATGCCTAAAATAATTTTAAAATGCTTTCCTCCCAGGTATGTATATCTTTTGAATATCTTTTGTTCGAAAAAGAAACAATCTAAGGAAATCGCTTAAATTTTCGATTAATTAAAAGAGTGCCGTCAGCGTGAATAAATGTATTTATATATAATCACTCATTTATTTCCTAAATTTTTTTTGTTTTTATCTCAATTAGCTTTTTCCCATCGGTTGTCATTTTACTTGGTAATCATTCGTTTATCAATTACGATTATATTTTGTTGTTCTTGTTTTCCGTTGGATAGGGTGTAAAAAGTTTGAAATGTTCTTAATAGGATCAAGACATACTTGTCACCAGCTAATGCATTTTGTTATTAGGTATTTGTTGCAAATCAACATTAACGTTATTGGGATTCTCGCTTACAGCTATTTTTGTTGTTATCTCTTTGTGTGTGTGTCTGTCTGTGTGTGTGTGTGTATGTATCTATCTCAATGTATTTTACAAACAAGTACTATTATAAATGAAAATTCCAGCTATGTATAAATATTGTTTTCCTTTGTAACTATTTTCATATGTTCTCATTGTGTTTGTGTTGGGAAAATCATTTTTCAGTTAACGTTAATGTTACCTTTGCGGTTACGCTGAATGCGGAACGCTAACGCTATAGTTATACAATTATATGTTTATATATGTACAGTATTTTAATGTATACATATCTATTTATTCATATAAATGTATATACATATATATATATATATATATATATATATATATATATATATATATATATATACGTATATATATAATTTACACAAAAACTTTACGAGCTGTCGTCATCCATTTGCGCCGCAACTGCGGCTAAGGAAAGTTGTTATTACAAATTAATAAAAAAGCAAAAAAAAAAAAAAAACAAAAAAAAAACCCGAACAGTAAATAATAGTTTTGTTTTATATTCTATGTATATATATATATAAATCTATATATGCATATGTATTTACGGCACAGCTCGTAGGCTACGTTACGTTACGGCTTGTGAATGCGGCTACTTTGTTTTATGGATACCCTTTGTCTAGGACAGGAACTCCATTAGCCAGTTTTTAAACTTGAAATACAGTTAATTGCCTTAAGCATTCGTTTGACCAGAATTTTCACATGACAGATGGTTCAATATTTGCAATATTTTCTCATTTTACATTGTTTTTTTTTTTTAAATTTGTTTAGTCAAATTAACAATACAAACAGAATACAAGTATAACAAAAAAGTGGGTGTGTGTATAAAAATAGTATAAATATCAATAACTAGTTTATGACATGGATAAACACAAAGAATTTGTAAAATTTGAAATAAAAAAAAAAAAGAACAATGACATAAAGTGACATAGTATATCGTATATCAATTTTTTAAAGTAAGGCTTTCATTATCCTTTTTTGTTTTTGGTTGCTTTGCTTTTGTGTACTAATTAAGCATAATTATTTATAGTGTGTGTTTGTTATGTTGTTATTTTCATTTTATAGTTTTTTAGTTGTTCTGTGTTTATCCTATTTTAGTTTGTTTTCTTTTTTAAAATAATAAATACATACATACATATACATTACATTACAATTACATCATATCCATAGTACAAAATATAAAATTTAACATCACATTGGTTGACATTCTTTTGTTGGTTGGTTGGTTGCTTCGCTTTTATGCACTTTCATCATCATTAACTTTATCTTTACATCATCATTCTTAACATCGTGTTGATTTTGCTTTGTTATTTGTTTGTTTGTTTTTGTTTTTTGTGGGTTGGTTGGTTTCGTTCACTTTTGTCCTTTGTCCTTTGTTTGTTGACGTTGCACTTTCTAGTTATGATAGCGTTGTAAATTAATTTGTTTCAATTGATTTGCGTTTGTTTTTTTTTTTGTGGATTTGCATAAACAGTCGGTCGGTAGGTCAAAACGATCGATCGCTCGATCCAAATTTTGCTTGTCGTAGCCTCTCCTCTCACTTCATTTTCCATTCCAATTAACAATTGATGATCTTTACAATGTTGGCTTTTTGTTGCTAACCTGCAAATATGCAAAATTAGTGAGTACAGCACACAATAGATTTTCTACTATATATCTATATATATATCTGTATATGCATATGTCCATATAATATACATACAAATGCTTGCTGAAAAGTCGTCTATCATCCAGTTTTTTTTTGATGGCACTCGCTCTACGCACTGCCCACTTAGACGTTAAACGACTTAACGAGCTCTGAAATACAAATACAAATTATTAAGAAGCATATGTATACATACGTATGCATGTCAAATGCTAACGCATGCATATGCATGTACTTGGCGAGAGATACAAATTGGATAGAGTTCCCAATATGACAAAGCCACATTTACATATCAATATGCACATTACATACACAAAAAGAATACATTAAATATTAACATATTTGTATGGAACGCTTGACTGCTATATACAATTATTCATATCGCATTTCACGATGTGTTTGCCAAAACAAAAAGTAAAGTAAAGAAAAAGAATATGATAGCTACTAATCAGCAGTATATATATATATATATATATATATATGTGTATATACACACACACACACACACACAACACGTGATATATGTGACTTTACCTAATGAGACTTTTACTAATCTCCTGGATGCTCGGGACAGGAGCGATTCACCTCAAACCAACGATCAATGCAGCTGCAAAATAGAATGGAAATGTCCAGCATATAGTATATACATATATACATCAATAATTGAACATTTAGCAGCCTCACCCTTTGTGGTATATGCATAGACATGGCAATCGAGCAATTGTATCACCTGGACTCAAGTCTTCAAGGCATATGACGCACTCGCCCTTGGCGTCCAATAATGTATCCTCTATAAAACATATACATTTAGCATTTAATTTTGTTGTAATCATTTTGTGGCACTCTTGCACCGCATACCATTATATGAGAGTCTGGGCTTTGTTAGGCACATAACTAAATGGCATTCAATATCGTCTGGCAACACGAACTTATTGCACACGGGACACTTGATGCCTGCAAAGAGAAAGGGTAAATATACATACATATATATAGTTTATTTAGGGATCGTATCTACCATTGAAGGACCAAATGTGCGATGGCAGCGATGTCGCTGTGTAAACACGACCGATGCCATTCGCAGATGTTGCGGATGCGGCCATTGCGATGCTCTCAACGATATTGGCGCCGGTCATGGACATCTCCTGCGCATGGAGAAGAGAAGAGAAAGAGAAACAAATAGCTCATAGTTAAAAGAGCGAGAGTCTCTTTGTTCGGCCTACTTACGCGTATTGAGTCACCAAAAGCGCGTCGCTGTTGCATGTAGCTTTGTGCGGCAGCCGATGAGCCGTTGTTGTTGCCGGCTGCCACTTGGAAACTATTGCTATTTGAATTAGATGACACAGAGACTGAGACGGCGGGATGTGTGTGCGGATACGTTGTGGATCCCTGCTGTTGTTGCTGTTGCTGCTGTTGTTGCTGCTGCTGCTGCTGTTGTTGTTGTTGCTGTTGTTGCTGTTGTATATCTGGCACAGAGCTAAGGCTGCGAGCACGCTGTCGATCTATGGACGTGGAGTTCTGCTGATTATGATGATGATGATAGACCTGTAGACCCGGCAGTGTGCGCAGCAAGTTGAAACCCTGACCGGCATCGCCGCCGCGGCCACCGACCGCTGAACTTTGCGGCGTTGTCTCGGTTGCGGTTGCACCCGTGGAGCTGCTGGAAAATGTTCTGGAGCGTGGGCTCTGCTGGCCGCTGGTCGCTGGTGTGCTTGCCTTTTGACCCATAGAGTTTGAGTTTGACTTTCTCGCACGGCCTCTGCCCCCCACTGGCCCTACGCCCCGCGATCGCTGATCGTTTTGTTATTTAAGCTTGCACTTTTCCACTCGCGCTCACTATTGCACTTTTCGCTTTCGCTCTCAATGGAGTCACTCTCGCTCTCTCGCTCCGTTGTTTTGTTGCAGTTTTTTCTTTCTTTTCGAGCCGTCTTTGTTTGCTCCTTCGTACTTTGCGCGTGTGTGTAGGTGTTTTCGTGCGTGCGTACGTGCGTGCGAGTGTGTGTGTGTGTGCGTTCACATTTAAGGAAACAAAACAAATGACAGCAGCAGCAGACAACAATAGCAAACAGAGTTGATGTTATGGATCAGGTTGGTGGGGGGTGGTGGGTCAGCAGCGGTGGCAGCGACGGGCGGCGTTGATAAACGCGGTATATAGATAAGTGTTTGAGTGTTTATGTGCCTTGTGCCTTCGCCTGTGCAATGATGATGATAATGACGATGACGATGACGATGATGATGATGATGATGATGATTATTTGTAGAGAGGAGTGTATGCGTGTGTGCGTCAGTGTGTGTGTGTGTGTGCGGGTGCCAAAAGTGCGGAGCGTAGGGAGGGCGTTAATCGTACGTCGGTCGTCGGTGTCAGTGTCGGTGTTGGTTCTTGGTGTTGGTGTCCGTTGTCGGTGCGTAGTTGACTATTGTTGTTGTTGTTTTTATACCGAAAGCCAAAATAGTCGTGGACTGTAACTATGCTTAATCCGCTTGATTACCACTCGCAATTTGAATTACTGTTTCCGTTTTCTCTATTTTATTTTTAACATCTCCGTTTTCGTTTTATGTGTACTCTTTGCTTTGCTTTTGACCACCACAATTTATTGGCCGACCACCACAACTAATTATCGCAACGTTTGGTGTTGCACAACGCCAGCACACATCTACGTCTAGCTGATAACGATACATAACCGCACAATCGATTATTATTAAGTAAGCCCAGTAGAGTACAAATCTTATCGATGGTGATGATCTCTTTACTTAGCACATATATATTTTTGTTTTGGTCCAAGTAGATTTAAAAAATTGTTTATTGTACGCAAATGAAAATTTATTTTAATAGCTGTCTCAGCTTTGACCTATGCCAGACCTATTGTATAGTAATCGATAGTAAAATATCGAAATATTGGTACGATATCCATTGATGCTGCCAACAAGCTACGAAATAAAAGTTTTTTTTTTTAATTATGTGTTCGTGTTTGTAAAATCGCAGTTGTTGCCAAATAATATACTAATTAATGTGCTGCGGCCACTAAGCGTATCACAGCAAGCGCATTGGAACACTAACAGGCGGCATGAGTTGGTTCGAAAAAGCCAAAACTGTTCTAATTGAGGCGCTGGATATCCAAGATGATGACAACAAGGCAACAGATCACGTTGGCAGTGGCATCGCTGGCACTGCGGCGAGCAGCAGCAGCAGTGCAACATCGACGCCCGGCGCCAAGGCAGCAACGCCAAGCACTTTGGCCACTTCGGCAATAGATGGGGCCACGTTCTATGATAATCCGCATGCCAACGAGATGGTAACTATTCCGCCCAGAGCGAGCGATGCCTCAACGCCAGCCACGGCCAATCTGTTTGCGAAACGGCAGTCAGCCACATCAGATTCCGTGGACTTGCTATCATCGCCATCGCCCACGTCGCCAACTGGCGCCGGCTGTTTACGCAACTCCGAGTCATCATTGGAGCTTATAACAGCGCCGACAACGGCTAGTGAAATGGAGTTGAATATGTCGCCCGACACAGAACCCTCACTGCCAGATAGTATAGTCATCATAGCCAGCAATGACACGTCTGACAATGCGGATGGCGATGATGACGATGACGATGAAGATGCTGATAATGGCGATGACGATGATGACGGGGACGATGGGCAACCGCTAAACCTGGATCACGATGATCACTCACTGCATTTGAATGGTTAGATTCATTATCATTACTAATTTGTAATCTACTCTCTTTTATTTTTAATCAACGTATTGAATTTTAGAACAAATTCTCAAACATTTCTTAACTCGTTTTGATTATTCTTGCAGATTCTACCAAAACCATGAAGGCATTGGTATTTAGCGACACACAGGCCACTGTTAATGTGGCTGGCGCTGGTGCTGATTCGGATTCCACGCAAAGCTTTGAAGACATCCAGCTTCAGATAAGCCACAAAAGCAAGTCGGCAGGCAGTCCGGCCAGCACCGAGGCATGCCAGCATGGCAGCAAAACGGAGCTGCCCGACCAGAGCTACTCGTCCACATCATCGGACATTGAGATCATTTCGAATCCGAACGGTGATTCCAGCACAAATAGCACCACAACACGCACCAGTCCCCAAAAGTTCAAAGAGCTGTGCGGCGGTAGCGTTAAGGGCCATGCGCATGGCCTGCATGGCCTTAAAAGCAAGGGACATCACCGAGAGCCATCGGAGATCTCGCTGCTGTCGGAGGACTCACAGTCTGAACTGGATAAGCTGGTGCATCGCATTAGCGAACTGAATCAGGTTATTGAGGCGCGAGAGCAACGTCTGCTGCAATCGGAGCGCCAAAATGCGGAGCTGCTTGAGCGCAATCAGCAGTTGTGCGCCCATGTGGAGGCGGCCAAGAACAGCGCCAATAGCAGCGAAGCCAATGAGGCAGTGCAGCGTCTGTCGGCGCTGGAGAAGAAGTTTCAGGCGAGCATACGCGAACGGGATGCGTTGCGCATACAAATCAAGAGCCTTAAGGACGAGCTGCTCAACAAGATACCCAAGGATGAGCTGACCGAATGCAATGAAATGATCGCTGCACTTCAGTCCGAGGGCGAGAAACTGTCCAAGGAGATACTGCAGCAGTCGAACATTATCAAGAAGCTGCGCGCCAAGGAGAAGACATCCGATACGCTGCTGAAGAAGAATGGCGAGCAAATTTCACAGCTATCCAGCGAATCGGAGCGCTTGAAAAAATCGCTGGCCGCCAAAGAGGAAATGGAGCGCACTCAAATTGAGGCTGTTTGCCGCATGACCAATGAGAAGCGGCGCGTGGATGAGGAAAATGCCGAATGCCGAAGTCGCATCGAGGACTTGCAGTCAAAGCTGGCGGCGCTGCAGGCAAGCTTCGATGGTGTGAAAGGTGATCTGCAGCAGCGCCAGCGGCACGAACAGAACCAAATGCAGGCCGAGAATCAGGAATATGTGCAGCAGTTGAGTGATATGCGCGAAAAGCTGCGCGTCACCGAGCACAACATGGTCAAGCGGGAGCAGCAGATGCGCGAGGAGAAACGCGATTTACTACGTCGTCTGGAAGCGGCCGAATTGCGTGCCGAGAGCAGTACGCAGGAGCTGAGCGTTTCGACGACGCCGCTCATACGGCAAATCGAATCGCTGCAGAAGACGCTAAATCAGCGCACCGCCAGCTGGAACAAGGATGAGCAGCAGCTGCTGCAAAAACTGGAGGATGCACAGTCTCAGTTGCATTCGCTGCAGCAGCTCGAAACAGTGCAGCAAGAAAAACAGGAACTGCTGCGCACACGCTGCGACCTGCTCGAGGAGAAGTTAGCCAATGCGCTTATGCAGTCGGAGAGCGCTAAAATACAGCTTCGTCAGCAGGAGCTGGATGCTACAATCAAAGAAAATGACTACAAAAGGTGCGAGCTCACAATTAACCTTATTCATAATGCCATAAGGCTAGCCTAAATCTGCTTTTGGTTTCCCCTCTGTCTAGCCAGTTAAGCACGTTGCAGGCGCAACTGAAACAACGCCAGGACAAGCTGGAGCAGTTGGCCGAACAGTGCCAGCAGCTGGAGGCGGAACTGCGGAAACTGCACGCCTTTCAGCGTAGCAGCGAGCTCACCGTGGAGGCCGTCAAGGCCAGCAGCGAGCTGTCGGAGAACCGCTGCCAGAAGCCGCTGCACGTCTCGCCGCCGCTCAGCCTGGCGGATGAGAGCGGCTCCAATGAGGATACACTTGGCGGAATTATTGACTGGCAGGGCGTAAGCAAATCAATTTAGTTCACATAAACAAGAGTGTAAACTAAATTTTAAACCAATTTAATATAATGTTCGCCAACAGGATGATTTGGAATGTGCATCCAATAGTGGACGACAGCAGTCGGGCATGATTCAGGGCGTGCATTTGAGCTTTTTGGCCGGCAATACCACAACGCTGGAGCATCTGCAGGCGCTGCTCAAGCAGCGCGATGGCGAACTAACACATCTTCAGTGGGAACTGTCGCGTCTGCAGGCGGAACGCGGCGTGCTCGACAATGAAATATCAAATTTGACGATGGAAATGGAGACGGTTAGAACAGTGCCAGGTGCACAAATATTGTAGTTATCAATGAAATTCTGTGTTGCTTGCAGTTGAAGGAGAAAGTGCAATCATACGAGGCCATGGAGAAATGCTATGAGGATCTGCAGCATCGCTACGATGCACTGCTGCAGATGTACGGCGAGAAGGTTGAGCGGACCGAGGAGCTGGAACTGGATCTGGTTGAGCTAAAGCAGGCGTATAAAATACAAATCGATGAGCTGCTCGCAGCGCCGCCGCCAAATCTGCAGCGAACGCCCAAGCACACATGATTGCCGTCCCTGTCATGGCTGAGACGTACCTAACAGCCGGCAATCCAGTCGGATCTACTTCTCTCCTCCAACAAACTGCAATGTATTATGCTCTCCTTCGGGCATTACTTAACGAAGCTGTTTTTTTTTTCCATTCCTTTTGCTTATTTATGTATGTCACCTAACAAACAACTAGTTATTCCTGCCCCACTACGCCACACAGCTACCCCATCCAAATAATGATATATGTATAATTGTCATATTAACATACAAGTAAATATAATTTGCGTGTTAAAATTTCTAGTTATATTATGAATATGGATCGATTGTGATAATTTTTATTTATACTTATGCATATATATATATATATATTAAAGAAATAATTCTTAGATAATTGCTTATAGTGTTAGTTTTTTTTTTTCGGTACGTTTTAGCCGCGAAGGAGGTATTTGAAAACAAGATAAAGCGATCTTTGGTGTGCCGAAGGCTTAATAAATAGCCTTGTAAAATAACGATATATTTATATACTTAGCCTAAAGTAGACATATGATATACTTTAACTACACATGGCTACATCAACTTTGCTGCTAATATTGATCAAGTATATCATAATGAAAGTTCTTATTGATACCAAAAAAAAAAACAAAGTAGTATAAATAACATTTGATCTACTTATCATATCAACACAGATGAAAACAAACGTCGTACAAGGAAAGTTTGCAAAGTATCGTTAAACGATTCTGAATATAGCTATAATACATTAAAACAGTTTCTTAATTGGCACCCACAACTTAATAACCTTTCTTATCACCAATTTTCAGGATCCCCTTAGGATTGTATTGGCGGCCTTGGCTAGTGGAAAAACAGGCTTAGCAACATTTCCGGTACCGCCCTTCATATAGCCACAGTTGTTGTTCAGATCATCCGTGTTCAGGGAGAAGATCATTAGGCCGCCCACGTTCAAGGACTTGACATAGTTTGCTTTGCATGCAATGCTCTTCGTGGTCTCATATGATATCCATTCCTGCAGCGAATTCAAATAGGGAGAACAGGTGTAATTGTCAAATGTGTAGTTTGGCGCCAAATAGCTTTTGGCGCACTCGCAGGTCTCCGAGAGCGTGGTGAAGCCCAATCGGCCACACTTGCCAAAGCCCGAGGCAGGCGCTCCTATGCGCGCATTTAATGGACTTACAAGCCTGTCAAAATTTGGTCAAAAATGAATACACTAAAGATTACACCAAGGGGAATGTTACACTCACGTAAAGGAATGCCCGTAGGTGGGCAGGCCAATGACCAAACGCTTCGGCTCCAATCCATTTTGCAACCACCAGTGCACGGTGTAGTTGATGTTGAAGGTGCCCATGATGGAGTGCTCCATGGGACGGGCAAAGAGCGGTGCATTTAGGCCAGTGAAGGGCGTGTCCTCGCGATAGAAATGAAAATCATAGGTCATCAGATTCACATAGTCCACGTACAGATTGATTTCGCGTATGTTGTAGGCAAAGAATGCGATGCCTTCGGGCGCTGCCACGGCCATGGTGAGCAGATTGTTGGTGCGTTGTTCGCGGCGCCATTCCAGCCGAATTTCGTGCAGCAACTGGGAGAAGTGCACACGTTCCTTGTTGTAGGCGCTTGGAAACTCCCAATCCAGATCGATGCCATCCAAGCTGGGATATTTGTGTAGCACGGCTTTTAGTGAGCGCAAGAATTGTTTGCGGCGTTCATGATTCACGACCATGTCTGCAAACTGAGGCCCAGTGTCGGCACCGCCAATCCAGAGCAGTAGATGCACCTGCGGATGGGCGGCACGAAATAGGCGAGCCTCATTCTGCAGCACTTGCTCCAGGCGCGGCGACAAATGCAGCGTCCTATTGAACAAGTTGGCAATGCCAATATTGATGTGTGTGCACAAATCCCCGGGGACATCCAACAGGCTCAATTTATCGATTCCGGTAGTCGAATAATAGCAAACAAGACGTTGTTTTTGTTGCCTTTGCCGTTGTTGTTGTTGCTCGACATTTTGATTAATCGTTGGAAAACAAAGAGGAAGTAGGCTGATGCATATAAATATGACAATTGCAAACACCAGAATGTAACGGACCATTAGCACACGCCTTCTTAACCGTTGGGCCTCTGCATTGGCGTTTGCTTTTTGCAGCAGATCACTTTGTAGCTCGATATAATTAACCATTGTTTTTATTGCTGCCACAAATGAGAACGACGTAGAGTTGCTTGGATTCGTTCAAATGCCAGTGTAATCAAAACAAAAAAAAAAGAAAATCATCGATAGTATGCGAATTCCATCGATAGCGCGAGATTGGCGATAGGTGCATGTGGTTGCAACTCTGTTCGCATGTGCATATGCGTATTTGGGTAAAATAAATTTCTGTCGTTTGTGCTGCAATTTCTATGCTCGCGTGTTTTTATTTTTTTGCAAATTTCAAAACGAAAAAATGCAAATGTTGCGCGTAAACAATAAATAGCTGCTGTTGCTTTACAATACTTTAAAATACAATTGCCGTGTGTGAGTGTCAGCCTTAATGTTTGTATAATTTGCCCATTGTTTTCCCCTGTGAGTGTGTGTGTGTGTGTGTATGTGTATGAGTGTGTGCCTGATGTGTTGCTGCCGTTGTTTTCGTTGTTGTTGTCACCTCGCTTGCGGTGCAAAACAAAACACACCCAAATGACTGGCCAGCCATAAAGGCAGCAAACGCAACGAACACCCTAATGCGCAGCGTAGGGTGGTGCAAACCGGCGAAAAGCAGAAACTGCTAGGTTTTATTATATATATTTATATGTATATGTATATTTTTTTTTTGGTAGATTCACGCCCATTTGCATATGCACAGATGTGTGCACGAACCTATTTGTATCTGTGTGTCTCTGCTGAATGACTCACTAGATAAATGTTACTCTGCCCACATTATAAAAAAAAATTGCCGGTTCGACTTTGGCACCTTGCAGTTTGTGTTTCTGTCCGTAGTTTGCGTGCACGTGTGTGTGTGTGTGCGCTTTTCTGGCGCAGCTTATACACCTCCCTCCCCTCCCTCCGCCCATACCGGTTAGCCGGAGCCGAGCAACAGCCACAAGCAACAAGAACTTGGACTCGCATTCTTTGGCTTGTTAAAAATGGTAACTGACCTGGTTTTTTTTGTTTTGTTAATGTTGTTGCAGCAGGTTCAGCAACAGGGCTCAGCTACATGAGAACCATGACAAAAGACTACGATTATCTGTTAAAGGTGCTTCTGGTGGGGGACAGCGATGTGGGTAAACATGAAATACTCTCCAATCTTGAGGATCCCTCCACCGAGAGCCCTTTCTGCAGCGGCAATGGTAAGTGGTTTGCTCAATGTTATTATGCATCCATCATATCCCAACTCATATATAGATTGCACCTCTCACATATTGCAAACGGTAGCGTACAAAACGACAACAATATTGCTGGAGGGCAAGCGGGTCAAGCTACAGATTTGGGATACCTCCGGCCAGGGGCGTTTCTGCACCATAATACGCTCGTATTCGCGCGGTGCCCAGGGTATTATATTAGTGTATGATATAACAAACAAATGGAGCTTCGACGGCATCGATCGCTGGCTCAAAGAGGTCGAGGAGGTGAGTAACCCATATGAAACGAATTCTAAGAAAATAAATGTTAAATGTTAATTTTGTAGCATGCGCCCGGCATACCCAAAGTGCTTGTGGGCAATCGCTTGCATTTGGCCTACAAACGTCAGGTGGCCGCCAAACAGGCGGAGACCTACGCATCGCGCAATAATATGTCCTGCTTTGAGATATCGCCACTCTGCGATTTCAATATACGCGAATCGTTTTGCGAATTGGCGCGCATGGCGCTGCATCGCAATGGCATGGAGCACATTTGGCGCAGCAACAAGGGTAAGGATACCCACACGCCCAGCCAATAGTTAATTATTTAATATGTTTGTTCATTTACAGTGCTGTCGCTGCAGGAGCTCTGCTGTCGGACAATTGTGCGTCGCACAAGTGTTTATGCTATAGATTCGTTGCACCTGCCGCCCTCCGTTAAATCGACACTCAAGTCGTATGCCATGACGACGTCACAGTGCTACAATTCGTTAACGCAAAACTCAAAGAGCCGGAATCGCTGCAAGACGCCAACCAGCCACAGTCGCAACAGTTGTGCGATCGCGTGATTGCTGGCTTGTAGGTGGTTTCTGGAACTGCCTACGCAACAGCTGCGCAATTGCGCGTAAATCTACAACCTACTTTAATTCCTAAGCTTCAACATATGTACACACAAAAACACACACACTCACACACTCACACCGTAACATGCGCGAGTATTTTCTTCAATACAAATATGTCATCAGCATTAATATTTATTATCGTATGAGAGCGATGGTTATATTTTTACATCCTATACATACTAATTATTATAAAAATGCTATATATGTATGTAATTATTATATACATATACTATACGATATACATATACATATATATTTTTTTTATTTTTTATAATGATTACCATTATCACTAAATTTAATAACGCATAATTGTAATGTTGTTAATATTATTATTATATTTGTATAATCTAATACGCTGGATATAGTATACACTGATACAAGGTATTCCTTCTCTATTTTTTTTTTTTGAATTTTCATTTTTGTTAACATTTAATATTCTTAGACATTTATGTAATTAAAAGAAGGCGTTGGAACAAGCGAATTGCTAAGATGATGACTATAATAATGATGATACTGATGATGATGATAAACATGAAAAACAACTAAAACTATCAACCATATGCGCTATCTTTGTCTTTGCTAGCAATCCATCTCATTCTATTTCAGTACAATACGCGAACAAAGTGAAAGTTCGGTTGATGTGATACAAATATTATAATGGAATACTTTGTATTATTATATGACACATGTGCATCTGTTGCACATAATTGTTTCTATTTTGCCATATTGATGGTGGTCTATCAATAGTTATTTAAAATTGTTGGTATCATATTATGTTAAACAAATTATTGAGTAGCCCTTTAAGAATTCCTTTTACTTTAGGTTTTTGATTTTCTATTGCACTTCTCTTCAGTTTCAGCTGTGAAATCGGGGCAAGTGCTTTTCAATTTCTTGTTGAAAGTAATATTTTGAAGGTTTGATTTAAAAAAATGATCAATTTTATGTTAAGCACACAATGCTTAGAACAACTTGATACTCTATCGTAAGATCTACACGCTAAGTTCAGAAATTGAGAGCATCAAAGTGTCTGATAGGCATTGGAAAGTCACAAAGATCTTGTAAGTTTAAGCTTATGTTCTCAAACAATATCGTCAACCGAGTCGATCTCACCAATGCGAACAATATTTGTGCTAGAATAATACAAAAGAATCTCGTATATCTTATTCCGTTTAGAATTGCTTCAGAATTTGGTGTGAAAAATATATAAAGTGCAGTCACAACATTGAACATATCGTCAAAAATGATAATATATAATTATTATAATATATAATTCATGCATATAGTATAGCTTATAGCTTAATAGCACTGCCTGCAATAGCCTTCGGTTAACACAATCCACTGACCAGGGATTTGAACCCGCATCCTTTTAAGCTGCCAGTTAGACAACTCATCTACCGATAACTGCCAAAAGTCTGCCAAAATATTGAACATATTGGGCACGAATAAATAAAAAAAATCGTTTGTCTTACACTATTTTGTCGAAAATGTTTTTTATATATTCTTAAAAATGTACCAAAAGTAAACTGTAACACACAAAAAAGTTTTAAAGAGCTAGATCCATCAAATTGGGTACATTTGAGTTATATTATGGCACACACATATGTATATTTCTCTACCAAAGTTCAGTTTATTAACCATACAGTTTTGTTTGCTTAAACTAAATGCCAACCTTTGACCTTGCCAGCAACTACATCAGCTGCGAAAAAGAGTGTCATCTAAAAAGTTTATTAATTTTGGATAGGTGTATAGCATGCTTCAAACATTTGTTGATTGATTTGCCTAATGAAAAGCCAATTAAATATTGTTATGCTATTGAAATGCATTAATTGATTTTTCTTTTTATTATGCGGAATGCAAAAAAATAAATATAAATAGCGTGCGATTTCATTTTTAATGGCTATTTAAAATTCGCAAAGACTTTTACACAATCAAAAACGAAGACCATGTTGGTCAATATACAAAAATTTGACATGATTTCCATTTGATACCAAAACCAGCTAAAAGCAACAATAAAAATAAAACCAGATAAAATAAAATGAATGAAAAAACTTGGCTATGGGCGTTATAGATTTAACAAATCAGGGAGAGCTCAATGAAAGAAACATAACAACAGCTTCGAAATAAAAAGAAATAAACATAAAACAATAAACAGATGCAAACATTAACATAAATTTAATGTTGTATTTTTCTGTGTTTTTTTTTCGGGTCTTTTTTGTATATTTTTGTTGCTTTTGCCATTTCTCCCTTTTAAGTTATTGCAAATTAAGCAAATACTTGTTTAAAAGTAGTTGAAAGCTTTTGTTTAACATTGAGAGCAGCTTTAAGGCTTTTTAGCAGCTTTTAAGAACAGCTCAGAAGCTTTAAAAGAGCACGAAAGTGCTTTCAATTGTAAGCCTAGCAGCAAAGCTTTTCTTTGAGACATGTCTGAAGCTTTAAGGCCATTAACCAGCTTTAAGAACAGCTGAGAAGTTTAGAGCATAAAATAAGCGAAAGTATTTTCAGCCGAAAGCTTAGCATAAGCTTAAAGCTTACGCAATGCAGCTTGATCTTCGAGCTCAGTAAATTGTTAGGCCCATATATCTGGTGATCTTTAATAGGGTCATAGAAAGTGATGGATTCGAAGTAAATGCTGCCGAGGTCAGGCAATGACATGACCTACCTTTGATAATCGCACCGGTTTGTCTATGCCTGATGCTTGGCTGTTTTTTTTTTTTTACTTTTCTTTTGGAAATGCTGGTCAACGGGTTTTTTGTGTCTCATTTGAATTTTTTAGCAATTTACTGCTCCACAACGCATAGACCCCTCCACGCCACTCAACTGTACCATAAAGTCCAATTGGGGGGCCCGCGCATCGATGACGAAAGCAAAACAGCAGCGCGGTCCGCTTCAGGCGAAAGCCGCAACAACGGCGCATTGGGCAAGGCCCCGGACGCATCAGCATAATCGTTTTGCCGGCGTATATAAGCGGGCAGCTGCTTGGAGCTGGTCATCAGTCGCTTCTTCGGTTTGCATTCTTCAGCTACGTGAAGTTCCACAGATTTCGTCCTAAGCAAGAAACTTCCAGCAATGAAGGTAAGCAGCTGCGCCGCCCAACTGGGTTCAATTCTAATACTCAAATTTCTTCTACAGATCTTTGTGTGTTTGTTCGCCGCACTTGTTGCCACCAGCTCCGCAGGCATCATTGGTGGTGGTGGTGGTGGTGGCGGCAGCGGCGGTGGAGGTTACAGTTATGGCATCGGCAGCGGCGGCGGCGGCGGTGGTGGTCATGGCCATGGACATACTGAGGTGCGCACCGTCAAGGTCATTCACGAAGGCAGCTATGGCGGTCATGGTGGCGGTTATGGCGGCGGTTATGGCGGCGGCTACGGCGGTGGTTATGGCGGTGGTCATGGTCATGGCGGCCACGAGGTGAAGACCATCAAAGTTGTTCATCAGGAAGCACCAGCATATCATGGTCATGGTGGCCATCATCAGGAGGTGAAAACCATTAAAGTCATCCACCAGGAAGCGCCGGCTGTTCATCACAGCTTTGGTGGCCACCAGGAGGTCAAGACTGTGAAGGTTATTCACCAGGATGGCGGCTATGCTTTGGGCGGCGGCGGCTACACCGGCGGATTCTCTCATGGTGGTGGACACGACATTGGCCACGCCCACCAAGAGGTCAAGACCGTTAAAGTTATTCACGAGGAGGCACCAGTTGCTCATCATGGATTCTCGCACGGCGGCGGTCACCAGGAGGTCAAGACTGTGAAGGTCATTCACGAGGATGGCGGCTATGCTCTGGGCGGCGGTGGTGGCTACGCTGGCGGCTTCTCCCACGGCGGTGGCGATATTGGCTACGGTGGCGGTCATGCCCACCAAGAAGTGAACACCGTTAAGGTTATTCATGAGGAGGCTCCAGCGGTTCATCAGGACTTCTCGCACGGCGGCGGTCACCAGGAGGTCAAGACTGTCAAGGTTATTCATGAGGATGGCGGCTATGCTCTGGGCGGCGGTGGCGGCTATGCCGGTGGCTACTCCCAGGGCGGCGATCATGTCCATGAGGAGGTGAAGACTGTCAAGGTCATTCACGAAGAGGTCGCCTCAGCGCCCGTTGCCTCCCACAACGAGTACCTGCCGCCAGTTGCCGCAGCTCCCCAGCCCGGTTACCTGCCCCCCGTCGGTGGCTGGAAGTAATCCCCTCAACTGTCTCCAGTTGTTCTGTGATTTGAACTGTGTCATGACTGTGACCTCCTTTGTTAAATAGTTTTAGTAGCCCCTTCCCCCATTTTTTTTTTTGGATGATATCCATTAGATCTTTAAGCGTGAAACATTTTTTTTCTGTTGAAAAATAAATACCTATTCGAAGTTTATACAATATTAATTTCAATATTTTCTAGTTATATTGGAGTATTTTTTAACAAAAATGTAACTCAACGAAATCTCACCTCAACATTTTTCTATTTCCAAAATGTTAGCACATATTTTTCAACATCCTTATCTTTCTATACATTTGTCTACCATCCGATCGGCTCCAAGCTTATTTTTCTCAATATCCACCGCTCTTGGATGCCAAATGCAAGCTTTAAAAAACGAAAGTTTATATTTCGGCTTCAAGATTCTCACCATCAGACTAACATGGACCTAAACAGTTGATTCCAGCTTTTGGTTCTCAATTCGATAGATTTACAACTTATTTTCAATTATCTTTGTAAAATTTAGTTTAAGACGTCAAGTTCTACTATATATTACGGTTAGATTTAAGTTTTTCATGGACGGGAAGTAAATGAAAATTTTAAGCAAAAGACTTGCCACTGTGTCTGTATATGTGTGTATACATATGTATGTATGTATGCATGTATGCATGCATGTATGTATGTTATATGTATGTGTATCTATGTATGTATGTATGTTTGTGCTTGTATGCATGAACTATGTGTGCAGATATGTGTGTTGGTATGTACGGGTATGTATGTATGTATATATGTATGTGTGTGTGTGTCTGCATGTATGCATGCATGCATGCATGCATTTATGTATGTGCGTATATATGTATATACCCATGTATTTACGTATGAAAGTATGTGAATATATATGTGGACCAAGCTTACCGCTAGCTGCGCTGCAAATTAAAAAAAAAAGCATTCTTAATAAATGCTCTACTACTCGATTCTCATAAATTCAAGTAAGCCTCAATAAGCCACGGGCTAACTCATAGACTTTAAAATCGGAGGATGCAGCTTGAGCAAAGGAGGAGGCGGCGGCTTCAACCATAGAGAAGGCGGCAGCTCAAGCATAGTAGGAGACGGCGGCATTACCATTAGAGGAGACTGCAACTTAAGCAAAGGGGGGAACGGCGGCTTCAACTATAGTGGAGTCGCCAGCTTGGACAAAGGAGTAATATAATCGAGAATGTGAACTTACAGGTGAGTACGTAATTATAAATATATATTTATATTAATATGAATATATTTTACATATATGTATGGGTCAAATAAAGTTGTTGTTATCGTTAATAGTATTTACGACCTTATAAGTGAATTATATATTATTGTCTGTGTTTGTATTTCCGCTCGTCTTTCTTTCGAATATATGAATGAGTTAATTTCAAAGACTTCAAATTTGGATTTTCGTTAGGCCTATGGTAAGAACTAGGAACACCAGATTTATTATGTAGGCTTTCATATAAAACCATAGATGCAGAATAATTTTTTTTTTGGGTACCACTCCGTACCCACCAAAATGGTGAACGTTCAGTTGTAGCCGTTGGTATATAAACACATTTGTATGCCACATTTATTTATTTAAAATTTTATTTGGATCGGACAAAAAACACCGAAGTTATGCAAGAACGGATGCTCTATATTGTCAGGCTAAGGGGAAAAAATACACAGCTGCCGTGTTTGTGTTTATATGTCTATCTAGAGGAAAGTTTAAAGTTTTGTAACGGCAGCTAGATCACTCTTACTTTTTGTTTTGTTTTGGGTAACTCCAGACTCTATTTATAATATTTAATTTTTGGCACCCCGCAGAGAATTGGCCGTTCTCTTAGGTCTTGTTTTGAAACCTTACACATTTCATCACACGCCATCAATTTAGGGATCGCATTAGAGTAAACTAATAAATGAGCCACACTTAACTCACAGTTACTTATTAATCATCAGCTCATTGGTATTCAAGTTTTACTCAGGTTTCACGTTCATTAAAAATTATTATAATTCCCAATGGGTTTTAAACGCAGCAGCTGCATATTGAAAAGTGCAACTGGTTTTGTATCGTTGGCTTGGAGCTCATCAGGCAGCCCATTACCATACGCCTAATGAGCTAAACGAGCTGATTAATAGGCCTATTCACGATTTCTTCTTCTTTAGTAAAATGTATTTGCTGTTTGTGTGTGCGTGTGTGTGTGCATGTGTGTGCTGGTGCGTGTGGTTGATAAATGTATGTATGTAAAAATAATTTAAAGATTTGTAATTAAAGATGTAGGCTCTTGGGGCTGCGCGTGGTTATTACTTGTAGATCCAATCTTGTCGAGCACCAAACATGCGTCGCTGCTGCGTCATTGTTGCCGCCTGCTCCAAGCTGTTGCCGCTCAGATATTGATGCAGCGGCAGTGGGCGCGGCGAGGATGATGTTATCGATGGTGCGGCAGTTGTGGGCCGCCACTTCGATGGTCGCCAGGGCGTGCCGCTCTCCGGGCCGATGCTGTTGCTCGCGGTGTCACTGTGCACGCGCAGATTGAGCAGCAGCTCGCCATCGTCATCGATCAGATTGTACATTTGGATGCCCGCATCCGCATCGCTGTGGCGCATATGGGCGCGCTCCAGGCGCACTTGTTGCTTGACCTTTGGTTTGGGTTTCCTTCGCGCCGGCTTCGCATAGCGCAGCGCCGGCTGATGGGGCAGCAGGCGCGAGGCACGCTCCTGTGCCTGCAGCTGACGCAATATGCCCAGCGGCAGCACCAGATCCGATTCAAACGGCAGAAAGCCGCTCGTCCGCACCTTGATTATGTTGCGACGCACCGGCCCCAATGCGTACACCAATTGCCAGCTGCAGATCAACAGCAGCTGCAGTCGCAGCACAGCTGCCAGTGTTGGAAGGATCAGTTGCATGCCTAAGCTCGGATTGGGCACATGTTCACCAATATTGCGCTCTTTTACAACACTTGTGTGCCTTTCAATTGCACTGTTTTCAATTCCAATTTCAATTTGCACTTGAACACGCCCACATTAAAAAAATTATATGATACACAAAAATAATTATGGGAATTTCTTGTTCAGCTTATGGAGCTAACCAGCTCATTCTAGGCCGGTATTGCACCAACTGACTTTGGCCAAGCGACGCACTGGGCCACAGACCGCCAGAGAGCACAGCTCACACACTCATCACACACACACACACACTCACACACACACACAACACATTCATACACTTACAAATGAATTAATTAGAGAAAATTCCGACGCACGCTTTTTTGAAACGGTCAGCCGCACAGTGGTTCGATATTGAGAAATACAATTTTCCTGCTAAATCTTCGATTTTGTATTCTATGCAATGTTAAAATGTTAATATTAACTGCAATTGTGGAAAGCCAACTTCAATTACTAACAGATAAGCTTAAAATGCAACTGTCAATCGAAACCTGATTTCTTTTTGCTTAACACCATTTTTTAGTGTTGGCAAATGTTAAATATATTGCATGCGAAGTTGGCGAAGTTGGGCAAATACATACATATACACACACGCATACAGTGAATATACACAATTTTTTTACAAATCCACGTGACCAAAAAATTGTGCATCAAATGTTGGAATATGTACACACATTGAACAGATCTGAAAATATCAAAAATTGGGGGTTCGATTTAGAGCTTAAGCCAACTAGCTCCATTTCAGTTCCATTCGTGAGCTCCATTCTTGAACCCAGATTTTGGTTGAGGCCCCTGTTTGTAAATATTTTATTAAATTTTTATCTCTAATTGCCCGTTCTACTGAAAATATTGCAAGCCGTAGATATTTTCATAAGGAAGTTGCGGGCTAAATTTATTGATCAACCAATTTTTGTACTTACCCAATATGGTAGGATGCATTCAATGGTGAGATCTTGTTTGGAAAAATACTCTGTCTTGCAAGATATTTTGACCAAACTTAACTAATGATAGCTTCACTTTTCTCCTCACAAGCCTTCAAGGCCGTAAGCCTTATGTCTTTAGCAGTATTTCATCTTCTTTCAAATTAGTCAGCTTTATAAAGCGAAGACGACTTCTGAAGCGAATTAATAAATAAATCTATTGATAACCTAGGACAGGGACTCATGAATATGAAAAATAAGTTTAACGAATCGAACCTTAGGCCGAGGCATTGGCTCAAGCCGTAAACCGAACCAGCAAAATATGTTGCAGCCCTGAGTTTTATGCACTTCTTTAAGAGCTTCATTTTGAGCCCAACAATTCGTTCAGTCGTTGTCAAGCATTGAACCACTGTGCATTAAATGCTTTCAGCTTTGAAATGAAAATAAAAACATAACTGCTCTGTTGATGGCGGCTGATGTTGTTGTTGTTGTTGTTGTTGTTGCGTAGTAGTTGTTGTTAGTTGTCAGTTGTTGGTAACATTTAATTTCTTCTATCACTTTTATGACCAAAGCACAAGTTTATTAAAGTGTCGCATGTGTGTGCGTCTGTTTGTGTGTTAGTTTAGGTTAATAAATGATTTATGCTACAGTTAACAAGAATAATTCTCTTAATGCTCGCGAGGCGCTGCTTTTGTTTATCCAGCGCCGGCTTTAGAGTTGGCTCACAACTGGTTGGGGTCATTATTGGGGTCAGAAATGCGCTGCTACCGTCCATAGAGGGCGCCCGCTCCGGCTGGCCAGCTGAAGCCCGCTTTGAACCTGTAGCTCACTGGGCCACTCTCGCTGAAATTGTCGGCTGTCAGTGTGTCACATGTTGGCCCATTTGGCTGCAGCTCATTTGCATGAAAATGCTCTAGTAGCTGTTTCAGCTAACAATAGTTTATGCAAATCGCCAAACGGAAAAGCATCCACCGATCACCGAACACGGCTCACAATAGTTGGGCATTTTCCCCAGCTGCGACTGGGGTTGTGGTACAGTGAACTCCCTCCAAAAGGCCCATACTCTCGCTGGCCGGCAATGCTTACGTCCATTTCCATTTCCATTGCCATTAACATTAACATTAACATTATCATTTCTAACGGCCTGCCCCACTATTAATTGGTAAATGATATGTATGTAAACATATCAACATAGTGCATTCAGAGTGCACACAAAGCCGGTTTGAATGAACTTTACGACTTTAACAACTTCACAAAAATGCTCTTCCGCCGGGTACTTCCATTGAATTTTCCATATGAAATTTGTCACGTCTTGTTTCAGCTTTTTTGAGCACATAGAGAAACGTCAATTCATTTCCATGAAACAAACCTCATGCCAAAGCAAATTACTTGCGTTGCACATCACATTAACTAGAAGGCAGTTTTAGATAGAGTATCTTGTATGTTCAAAAGTATTTGTTTCCCTCAAAGAGTAAGTCAATGCGAGTCAAGTCAATCCAACAAGAGGATCCGAGTTCGAATCCTAGTTGGAATATTTTGAAGACAAGTACATCAAAAACAGTTACTTCTTTAAGCAGTGTTGTAAAGCTAGACGAAAAGTCTATGTTAACAAATCAATTCATCTACTCATACGAGTCTCCACACGTAATTATTCTATTCTTACAAGTCTCCACACATAATCATTAAGTACTTTGAGAATATTTGCAGTCCTCGGTAGATGAGCTGTCTAAGTGACCGAGTCATTTAGCTAACTTAACGAGGATTCGGGTTCGGATCCCGGCTAGTGTATAGATCTATTATAATTTTGACCAATGTCTATGTATAGGATATTTGAGGGAATTTTGACGAAGAATAAGATTTCCATATTTAAATGCAAAATTCTAGAGGTCAAACCATGAACAGAAAGCCAAACTTTTTAAGAAAACCGTTTGAGTTTTGACCGAGCTACGGGGGTGGACAACATTTTGCAGATGACTGCACTTTTTTCTAGAATTATTCACATGTTTTTTGTTCATTTTTATTTTATCATTATGCATATACAAACGAGTACATACGTAGACTTTGGTATAGAGCTTGTATAACTATATTGAAAAAAAAAAAGTTTGATTATAATATTTATGTAATATGTAAACAGAGATATATATATAAATATATATAGTTGATATATGTATATATATATATATATAAAGATTTATATCGTGCACTATATATATATATATATATATATATGTATATAGTATATACAGTTATGCTCTTATATGTATGTTTATTTATCACTAATTGACTATCATTATAAACGTATTCGTAACTTGGTAATTGCAATAGCCAAAAGCAACTCCAAACAGAAATATGTTATTGTTTTAAATCAATTTCAAAAACTTCTAGATACGATTTCTGCCCTGTCTATATTATGTTCGTTCCACTGAAATCACATTTGGCTCAGCTTTACTCAACTAGGAATATGCACATTGATACATTTACGTAAGCCTAGTTCAATTATAATGTATTTATATGCATATCGAGAGATATGAATGCATAAATTGAAAAAAAAAACTTTTTATACACTTAGACAAAAACATAATGATATAATCATATAATAGATATATATACATACATATACAAATACTGTTGCTCTAATAAGTAATTCGGGATATGGTTTTGGGGTTAGAATTAAATATAATATATATATATATATTATATATTATAGAAATATGCTAATGATATATGGTATATGCCCAGCACATTGCCCAAGGAGCACATCAATGCACTCGAGATATACGTGTGTATCTAGTCCAAAGTGATGTGCGGATTTGTATAGGTGAAGCCATGGAACTGTTTCTGATCCATGGATGCGAGTATTTCCTTATCGATGGGCGTTAAGCGCACGCGTTCTCTGGTAAATACACGATCGAAATATTGCGTATCCAGTGGATGTTTCTGTCAAATGAAATCGGACTTGAATATGATTCACATACAAATCGATAGGGGGATATTTACCACTTGGGGCTTGAAGGGCGGCTCAATTTGCCGCTTCTCGAGCAGATTCCACTCAATGGGCCTGAAGAATAAATGATCTGCTATATCACCAGCTGGACTATATTGGGAGCCAATGCGTTTCGTATAATCCTTTTCCAGCAGCTAAAGCAAGAGTTAGATCGTAATATAATTATGATTATTATTTTATGGCCGCCCACTTACGCCCTTGAGGATGCCCGTTGCCTCGGCTGATATGTAGACGGGAAACCATGGAATCTCATTGCATATCGACCAGAATAGCTCATCCTCATCGCAGCCGCTGAACGGAGATTGACCGATAAGCATTTCGTAGAGCAGCACACCAAAGGACCACCAATCGACATTCTGATTGTACTTTTCACCCTGTCAAGCGAAATGCCAGGTTATAATTTTTTCTTGATTATCGTGCAATCGATATCGATAAATTACCTTGATAATTTCGGGCGCCATGTAATCGGGTGTGCCGCAAAAACTATCGGCCGTCTTATCCAAATATATTTGCAATTTACACATGCCAAAATCGGCAATACGCACATGGCCCTCATAGTCTAGCAATACGTTATCCAATTTGAGATCCCTTTAGAAGTGTGAAAGGTCTATTCGTATTCGTTTCTCTCAATAGTATTAGTGGAAGGCTCACCTATATATAATGCCCTTTTTGTGAAGAAACTTGAGCCCGGATATGATTTCAGCGCCATAGAAACGCGCACGCTCCTCCGAAAAACGTCCACTCTCCTGTATATGAAACATTAGATCTCCGCCATTTAAATACTCCATCACAAAGAACAAGTGGCTCTGCAAAGAGAGAGGAGAGAGAGAGAGAGAGAGAGAGAGAGAGATTTGTAGAGATATCGAGAAACATGGAGAGCTTCGTGTGGCAGACAGGACAGAGATCTGTGGACTTGAAGCAACCCGACCTTATTTACCAAAAAACTGGTAAACTTTATTGGGATAAGAAAGAGAAACCTGAACTTTTTTTGTAATAAAATGGTTCCTATTTAAAAAATATTAGCTATTAAGAAATTTGATGAACCAAAGTTCGAACTGGAGAATCTTAGCCAAGTATATTGATTTTGGCAAAAAGTGGTCAAAGGGGATTTCTTTGTTCATCGGCTTTAACTTGTTTTCAACTATTATGAAATTTAGCAAAACGGACTTTAACAAGGAATATTGCTTTTCATAATTTTAGTAATAATTTCTTAAAAGCCAGAATAGCTTTGATTCCATCTAATCTTTGCATTTTCATAAATATTGAATATTTTTTCTGTGTGTAGCTAAGGTGAGCATCAGCTCAGGCAATGGAGAGATAAAAACAGATCGTGAGTCCCCCAAAATAAATGGGCGTGTATCCTCAAAGTCATAAATAATTAAAATACCTTCTAATCGGTGTCAATGCAAGCAAAGAAAACTTATTGTTTTCTGTTTTCTATTTTTTTGTTTTCTTAGCTTTTTAGTTTTCTATATATTTGTTTGTTTTGTTGGTCAAAATGTTCAGAGAACATTGTCGAACGCTGTGCCGGACGTGCGTGCCAAATATCGTGGTTCTCGAGCGGTGGGGATCGGTCGAGCACTTGCCATGTCGTGTGCCCCAATCGATGGTCAGCATAGAGAAGCACACACACACACACACACACACCTACACACACATGCACAAGAGCGTGTTGATCTAATAATAGGTCGTTTTACCTTTAGGCTGTTTATTTTTATATCTCTTGGATGCATTGCGGGCATTACCTACGCGAGTCTAGCATCTTATATTAAATAGATTAACAGCTAAGGGGCGGCTCACTTGGTCGGCCCACCTATCGACCTTGCTGGGCGACCTTGTCTTAGAGAAACCCACCTCTGTTTGAAATGTGCAAAATAGATGGCATAGATATGGATGCTTGGTGCCCAGGGCCAATACTTTGCGCTCAATCAGCGTGGAGTCCACGTCATCGTCCTCGAGCACCACATCCTTCTTGAGGCACTTAATGGCATAATAATATGTCGTATCACGTAGCTCAGCCAGCAGAACCTAAATACAAGAAGGTAAATTTCCGTAAAAGAGTTGAGCAACCAAATTTGATTCGATTCTATTTGAACTCACCTTGCCAAAGCTGCCTTTGCCCAGCACGGCCAGAAAATGAAAATCATCTACCGAATAATTCTTAAATCTAGGTATAACTGTGGCTGGCGCGGTGAAACGTCCGGATTTTTGGAATTGTGAATATGTATATGATGTTTCTGTACGATCCAAAGTATCCAAAGCGAGAGATAGTGAATGTAAAAGATACGGAGACAGTTCATTAGGTGGAGAATATATTGAGAAAGTTATGACATCACAACAATCATAGAGTTAAGAGCTATATAGTAAGTAAGTAAGTATAAAGAGATAGTTGTGTCCAAAGTTGGGGGTGTGTGCAGTTCGCCTGTTGGCCACTTGAGCAGCGCTTGACTTATGGATTAACACATACATACATATCTAAGTATATATATATATATATATATATAACTATATTTGCCGTACCATCGTGTTCATCGTTGGCCTCGATCTTATACGCAGGATTGCAGCTGGGCGGTGTGCTGGGCGAGTCTCGTGCCTCACGTGCGCCTAATTTATGGAGTAGATCAAAGTTCACGCTTTATAAACATCCAAATTGGCCCGATTTGCACACGACTAACCAGCAAATGTGTGTGTGTGTGTGTGTGTGTGCTTGTGTTTCGACTATTAATAACTTTATGCTGTAATTGCATTTCGAAATGTCCAACTAACTATATTGTATAAGGGCTGCGGAAGCAAACTAAGTGCTGCGGTTCATAGTTCAAACTAACTCCCTGCCTTTTGGTTTCGTTTTGCACATGCTAAGAAAACCCTGGATATGCTGAGAATATGGCAAGTCATGCATTACCAAAAATGGTTAGATGGATTCTATGGTAGGGACCCAGGGCTAGGCTTACAAAACTGAAAAGTTTCCTCTTTTCAGCTTCATTTCATAGTAAAAAGGGAATTGATTTTCCAGGTTGGGTTAAAAACAGGCCTTGAAGCCTTGAGTCTTTATATGTAGGATCCCTTATCGAAACTGGAATTCTTTTTAGATGTGCCAAACACATCTCTTGTTGCATTTCTATAAGTATATTAGTATATATTTTAAATGTACATTCATTTGTATGACCTTTAATATTGAATTGTACTTTATATATACTCCACTAACTATTTACTCGAAATTTAGCATAAATAATTTGATCAGAAAACTAACTTAATAATTAACTCTTTCGAGTTGGATTTAAAAGTTTGAAAAATTTGTATAGTTTACAATAACATAAAATTTACATAAATAATGTAAATAAATTCTAGAACTTATCTCCAAAGTCGGGCAAATCATTTGTTTAAACAGAGCTTGAGCTGTTTATTTGGTTAAGTACTTGATATATTTATTTTATTTATTTATTAACTTCCCGATCTTTCAACACTCAATGCACACACACACTCACACACACACACACACACAGTCATTTGGCTGGCAAAGTCAATTATGAAATCGTAATGTCGGCCATATTTAGGCGCCATTATTTATGGATTTTTCTTTTCTTTTCATATTTGTTTGCTTTTTACTTTGTTTTGATGGCGAAAACGAAACGCACGCGCCTCCATTTTGCTGGGGTGCGCTGCGATTCCGTTTCGGATCGTCGTTTTTATACCCTTGCAGAGGCTATTATGAGTTTATCATGCAATATGTAATGCCGACTACATAAAGTATATAGTCGAGGACTTTGTTTGATTCTAGTCCCCCACTTTTTAGGGCTTATTCAACCGTTTACATGTTGGAAATACATACCCAGACCCTCTCTCCCTCTCTCTTTCTCTCTCTCTCTCTCTCTCTCTCTCTCTCTCTATTCCTCTCTATTTATATATATATACCTGTATCATATAGTTGCCAGAGCAATAATAGATCCCAAAACTGTTATTTTCTTTTTATTGGTCTAACTATGCAGCTTTTATAGTTCTGATCAATATCGGACTATATCAAATAGCTAGAAAGAGCTGATCGAAGATGGCTTTATATATGTTTGACTGTGCTTTTTATGGGTTTTGAGCGAGCTACCCAATTGTCTTCAGAAATCTGCAAAGCCATACGCCTACAAGGGTATTTGATCTTCGGCTTGCCGAAGTTTGACGTTCCCCATGGTTTTTTATACGTTTGCATTTATCTTTTAATAATTCAGCGATTCTTGTGCCGCTTTTACCTCGTTTTACGTGGTTGAGCGCCTCGACGATGAGTTTCTGATTGACGCCGCATAAATTGGCCGTGAGCCGTTCGCATTTCTTGTGACAATTCACGTCACATTCTTTTTTTCAGTTTTTCGGTTTTTCGGTTTTTTGATTTTTGGCAGCGTGGGCAGCACAAATGTTGAGATTAATTAAAACAAATCGTTATTAATATGATTGTGAAATGCGACCATGTATATGCATATATATGTATTAAGTGGAGGAGGGGGGAGGTGGAGGGGGGGGGTGGCGTTTATTGCTGCTGCGATTTATTGGTTGCACGTTTCTGGTTAAGGCGAACCCCTTCGCCCCGACACCAGCAGGTGTATATATAGAAAAGCATTTCCCTCCAATTTTCGCACTTGGCATATATATAAAGCTTTGCCAACAATTAAAAAACAGCAAATCGAAAATAACAACAAATCGAGTATACAAATTGCTTACTCTATATAACACACACACACTCACACATACACACACCCACACACAACGCTCAATCGCATGTGAATTCAAACGCACATCCGTTTTGGCCGTTTCCCAAAGGCTGTGTAGAAGGGGTTGCTGCCTGTGTGTGTGTGTGTGTGTGTGTTTATTGTTCGTTTAATGTAAATTTAATAAACAACAAATATTTGCAAAAATTTGCATGCAATCACACGAATTTTCTTGCTAACACAACACAAGAAAACATTTTATGCAAATATCACGCATACGCCGCGTGTTCCTTGCGCCACAAAATGTGAAACCCAAGACTTTAAGCATTGATCGCATATTGATTTTGTGTTCGATTTGAGTTGGAGACTGTTTTTGTAAATGTATTAACCTGCAGCTTTGACAGCTACGGGCTATGATTAGATGTTCTCATACAAAATCTGGCAAATACTTAATAATATCTACAATACACATATCTTGTATTACTTTTTGATAAGCTGGGAACTAGCATAGTTTTTGTTTAATAAGAAAAAGTTAGCTTGTAGTTAACCAAATATTAATCAAAGCTAAATTATCCGAAATAGTTTAAAGTGCTTGATTGGGAAAAGTTTTTCATGATTTAAAAAAAGAGTTTTTTTTTTTAATTTTCTGAAAATTATTTTGGGCAACACATTTGATCAATTGTACTAGCTAGTATAAGCTGGTATTTTGCACGGTTCCTAGTCCAAATCCACCCGTTTTCCGCCAGTGAAACTTTAAATCAACCCCTCCACATCGCATAGAATACGTAAATATTTAAAAATGCGTTCGAAATCCATTGAATTAAGCACTTCAAGTTAGAATCTGTGTTTTCTGTTCATATTTGCCCCTGTTGTTTAGCTTAAGGCCAAAAAACCAGCTTTCGTTCATACAACCTTTGAGCTCCATTTTCCATTCAAGCGGCAAGGCAACTATAGTCAAAATTTCAACTTTCTAGTGATTCGATTATGATTTTGCTGGCTTAGTTAGAATAACATTTTACCAACAGTTCCAATGTGATCTATATCATAGAGTGGTTCGATCCGGTTGACTTTAATATATACAAATGTTTACTTTAAGGAATCGGAAAAGTCAATTTCGATTTGTTACCATTTTTATGACAAGCCCTGAACAAAGCCAAACAACATTTGGATGTTTTTAAACAGGAATTTAGACTCAAATCTAGAAGACACAAGAAGAACAACTTAACATAAAGTTTGCTTAGATACGTACTGTATCAATAATCGGTTGATCGGAAAACTTTCTATAAATACACTAAAACAGACCAGAGCAGTACATATAAATTGACATATCGCCACTTCGCTCTCAGCTCTTGTTTCGCTCAAGATTATTTCAATATTATTGATGAGTTCTGAAAAGAAGCCTTTAAATAGCTGAACATTGAACCCCTTGAGATATTGACCCTTTTTGTAGCCATGTTGTCAGTCGGGACTAAAAGCTTGTTTTAATTCGTTTTATTTTCACACTTTCGATATCTATAGTATATATCCATCTGTATGTATACATATATATATATGTATTATAGATACATGTGTGGACTTTATTTGCAAATATTTAGAAAGCATTTTGTTTACATTTTTCGAATTTATGTATTTGAGGCAAAAAGGCAATTGAAATTTTATTAAACTTTTGCTTTCAGTAATTGTTGCATCAAATAACTGAAGAATCAGGGAATCTCTCTTTTTTGCCGTACATTTATCTCTACAAGAGCTCTGAACATATTTCAAATGTTTGTGTGCGAAACAAAAATGTTTTGCCATGCATGAGATTTCAGTTTGAAGCAAAGAAAAAACAGCCAAACATAAGATGAAAGACGACAAAACCCAAGAAAAAGACGTAAGACAAAGGCAAACACGACGCTGAACCAAACAATTTTGTATACAATTTGCTAAAAGTAAAATGCCAAATCGCCTTTCTCTCTCGTCTGCATCTGCATCTGCATTTATTCGCTCTTCCACATCGAGCTAGCAAATTCTCAACATTCGCTGAGAATCAAATGCCCAAAGTTGTTTTCAAATTATATAAGGAAATGCGTAAAACATGTTCTGATATCATTGTGCTTTTTATCTGTGCAGATTGGCAAAGTGCTCATTTTAGATATCTGACACTTTGTCATCCAATTGATTTGTGAACAGAAATTATTATTAATATTCTGACATTACTAGAGAGTAAGATAGATATAGAGTGAAGAGATCACGATCGCGGAATAGTTTAATTAATTGCTGTTCAAATTCGATTCTAAAAACGCCGTAATCCTTAGGAATCCAGGCTCGAGCCTATGTGTTGCTCGGTAAATTTTCTTTTTCTCCCAAAAAAAATCTAAATATCCCAAAAACATTTAAAATACAGATATTTATGCATTTTAAATATACCGAATTGTTTCTTTCGTTAGGATTTGGGAACTACTTAATTCCAAGAAAGATCAAGATATCTTAACATTAACATTACCAACAACATTTAAGTTAACATTTACATTAACATAATATGGACATTCAAAGTGTCACTTCAGAATTTACATTTTTCAAATTGCAGTAGTTAGGCAGATGTAATAATTCACTTGCAAAGTTTTCCTACACTTTAAGAAAGAATAAAATACTGAGAATTCTAAGAAAGTGTGGTTAGATGTTTGCTAAATATACAGATATATATAAGAAGAACTTGCTAGACACAATTTTATTTCATGGAACTTTGCATGACTTCATTAGCACAAAGTTTTAATGTTCTAAGAAGCAAAGCATTGAAAAGTTTGTTTTTGAATTTTCATTGTTTTCTTTTTTTTTTTTTTTAAGTATATAGTATATTGTGGCCATTTAAAAGGCATTTTTGTATACGCAGATACACAGATTTATAGCATGTTTAAATATTCCGCATGCCTTGCGCTCGCTTTCTCGCGCGGTCTCTCTCTAGCCCCTCTCTCTCTCTCTCTCGCTCTCTCTATATGTCGCTCTTTTTGGCTATAGAAAATGAAAGCTAATTCTAGGCACAACAATATCTAAGAAGAAGCTGGGTGGGTTGAGCGTGGGGCTGGGTGTGGGAAGCGGGGATCAGCTGCTAAGTAAATGGCCGGAATGCTCGCGGGTTCAACAGCAACAACAACAATAACAAACCGAAATTTATATTTTCGCGCGGCACGTGCGCCCACAACTCAAATGGCCAACGGAACCACCCGTCGGCGCTTGTCTGCGCCCCACTGTCCGTCCGTCCGTCTGTCCGTTCGTCCGTCCATATGTTCCATATGCGGTGTGAATGCAGTTTGTCTGTCTAACTGTCTGGCTGTCTGGGTTGGATTTTTATTTGGCGCTTACCTAACATCTTTTTGGGACTGGATGGTGCGGTGCCGCCCTCGAAGCCGGAATCATTGCTGCACGTGCTCATCCGTATGATCGATGGCGAGCTGGAGACGGATGCGCTGCCCGATGCCGTTGCCGAGGCGCTGGCCGAGCTGTCGCTGTTGTTGGCCGTCGGCGCCAGTGGTTTGACGGCATTTGTGCTGGCGGCATTTGTGCGTTTCTCGTGGGTTGCCGTTGTGGCCGCCGTCTCCTCGTCGAATTCGGAGGAACTGCTGCCGCTGCTGTTGCTGCTGCTGCATGCATCGCTGTCATCCTCATCGCTTTCCTCGTCCAGTGAGCCGGCCGTTGCCTCGCTGCTCTCCTCGCTGCTCTCATCATCCGTATTCTCATCGGAGTAGACAATCTTTTCGCGCTTCCAGAGCGGACGCGGTGTGGCCACCAGCGGATATCGTGGCGCCTCCTCTTTCACATAGCATTTGCTGGTTGTATCGATTTTGATTTTCTTTTGCGGATCGAAGCGTGCGGGCGTCGCTTCTTTAGCCTTTTGTTTCTTCTTCTCCTTGCGCTGCTTCTTCTTCATGCTGGCACTCAAATTCGCACAACCGTCCCCGCTGGAGTAATCGCCTGAACTGTCGTCGTCGTCGTCGTCGCTATTTTCCGCGGACGAGGGTATATAGTCCTCTAGCTCGGCGTCAACGTCTCGCAGACACTGTGCCAAATTCGATACTGTTGCAAACTTTGATAAATTATTGCCGACGCCTTCGCCGCAGCTGTTGTTGCTGCGCTCATTGTCGACAGCAGCAACGGCCGCGTCGACAGCAGCAACAGATCGTGGCTGAGTCTTCTGCTCATCGCCAGTTGTTGCTATTGTTATTGCTGCCGCTGCTGCTGCAGCTGCTGCAGTTGCTGTTGTAGGCGTTGTCGCCGTTGCTGTGGTTGCAATTGCTGCTGCTGCTGCGGCCACTGTTGCAGTTGCAGTCGTTGCCGGTGATGACGCATTTGTGGCCGCCGGCAACGTTTTGGCCGCTGCCGCTGCAATGGCCGCCTTAGTGGGGGCCAACGTTATAAATTGATCGGCATTGATTGGGGTCACATTGCTGTCTGGCAACGATCTTGTTGTTGTTGTTGTTGCTGCTGCTGCTGTTGGTGTTGCTGTTGCTGCTGCTGCTGTGGGAGTCGCTGCGACTTTCTTTTTGGCTGCTGTTGCTGGCGTCGCAGTTTTGCCAGCACTTTTTGGCTTTGTCGTTTTCGGTGATTGCACCTTTGACTTTGGCTCAACGGTTTCCGTCAATTTCGATTTAGTTTCCGTTTGTTGTTTCACTATTGTTGTTGTTGTTGCTGTTGCTATTGTTGCTGCTGCTGCTGCGTTGTCTGGTGGTTGCTGCTGCTGTCGCTCATTATTATGCGTTGTTTTATTTATTTTCGTTGCTGCCGCTGCCGCAGCCACTGCTGTTGCTGCTGTTGCCTGTTGTTGTTCAGGTGACTTGGCTGCTTGCCCGGCATTTATTTTTGGCGCTGCTGTCGCTGTTGCTGCCGTTGTTTTTGCTATTGTTGTTGCTGCCGCCATTTCGATCAGTTTTGATTTGCCTGCTGCTGCTGTTGTTGTTGTTGTTATTGTTGATGCCGTTGCCATGACTACAGCGCCGTCTATAGCGTTGCCAGATTTTGCTGCAACTGCAGCAACTGTTGCTGCTGGCTTGACTGTGCTACCTTTTCCAACAGTTGTTGCCACCTTTTCTGCCGTTGTTTCTGTGGATAATTTTAATGCTGCTGCAGTTGTTGCAGCAGTTAAGTTGGATGTTGCTGGCGTGGATTTTGGTGAACTTATTGCTGCTTCGGTTTTGTCTTCGATTGCCGCTGCTGCTGATTTTGCAGTTGTGACTGTTATTGCTGATGGTGAGCTAATTGCAACTGAAGCTGTTGTTGCTTCAGTTTTAGTTATTGTTGCTGCAGCTGCTGCTGTTGTTGACTTTGGTGTTGCTGCTGTGGTTGTTGTTGTTAGCTTGGGAGTTGCTGGGGTGGATTTGGGTGAACTTATTGCAGCTGCAGTTGTTGTTGCTTCCGTTTTAGTTACTGTTGCTGCTGGTGTTGTTGACTTTGCTGTTGCTGCTGTGGTTGTTGTTTCTAGCTTGGGTGTTGCTGGGGTGGATTTGGGTGAATTTATTGCAGCTGCAGTTGTTGTTGCTTCCGTTTTAGTTACTGTTGCTGCTGCTGTTGTTGACTTTGCTGTTGCTGCTGTGGTTGTTGTTTCTAGCTTGGGTGTTGCTGGGGTGGATTTGGGTGAATTTATTGCAGCTGCAGTTGTTGTTGCTTCAGTTTTAGTTATTGTTGCTTTTGTTTTTGCTGCTGATATTTGTGAAGTTGTCGCTGCTGCTGTTGTTGTTGTTGTATTTGCTGTTGCTGCTGCTGCTGCTAGCTTAGCTGTTGCTGCGCCTGATGTTGCACCTTTAGCTGTTGTTGTTTTCTGCAGTGTGGCTGCCTCTATGTTAATTGGTGTTAGTTCAATAACAATTTCTGACTTAAGCAAAGGTGTTGCTGATGTTGCTGTTGTTGCTGCTGTTGCTGCAGTTGCTGCAGCGTCCTTGGGCGACGGCTCAGCTGATTCTGGGGTTGCCTCCAGCTGACGCTCGCCCAGCGCCTTCTTGCGATTGCTCATGTAGAGCGTCTCCCGGGAGCCGATCTGTGACCAGAAATCCTCACCGCTCTCCGACCTTTGCAAGGCCTTGCGTATGGGTTTGGGCGTGGCAACGCCCTCTTTCTTGACCGGCACGGCTGTGGGCGTGGCAACGCCCCCTGTCTTGAGGAGCACCGCTGTAGGCGTGCCTGTGGCCTGACTCTGCTGAATGGACGCCTCATCAAAGGTAAAGATTTGGGCAACGCTCACATGTTGCTCCTGTTGTTGCTGCTGCTGCTCCTGTTGCTGCTGCTGCTCCTGCATCTTGGATGCTTTCTTCAGTGGCGATGTCTTTGCTTTGGGCGCTGCTTTCATGAAGCCCTCAGGCAGCGCATGTTCCTCCTCTGGCGCCTTGGGCGGCGGCAACTTTTTCTTGGGCAACTTGAAGATCTTGTGTATCTGATGATGCTCCTCCATTGTCTCTACATTGGCCGTAAACTTGGGCTTGGGACTGCTGGCGGGCGCCACCGCCTCCTCTAGCTCTTGGACGCTGGGCATGTGCTGCTGGCCCACCACCGCGTTCTCCACATCGACAACGGCGGTGATTTTGTGGCGCAGCTTCTTGCTCTTCTTCTTGGGCTGCTTGACGGGACTCGAAGATTGCGCCTCGTCAGCTGTGGTGCTGTCATGGCTGCTGCGTCGCTCGAGGTGTATCAGCTGAAAGCTGCCTGAGCTCGACTTTTGCAGCTTGTTGAGCAGCTCCTGCTCCTGCTCCTGTATGATGGAGGCGCGACGACGCAGCTCGCCGGCATTCAAATCATCATCGATCTTGTCCGAGGAGATGTCCTCGCAGATGTCATGAAATGTGGGGCACTGCACCAGACTCAAGCGGCGTATGGACTCGGTTATCTGGGCCGTCTTCTCCACCTTCTCCTGCTCCTGCTCGCGCTCCACTTCGGACTCCTCATCGCTGCTTGCCGCTGGCGTCTGTTGCAGCTGAATCTGCGCCTGTGCCGGCTGTTGCAGCTGCTGCTGTTGCTGTTGTTGCCGTGGCGCTGCTGCCTCTTGCTTCTCATCACGTATGTAGAAACGTTCGCGCAGCAGCTCGCCGGGTGACTTTTTGTTGGTGGTTGTGGGAAATGCGGCCAGCTCGTCGGCCAACTTCTGGCGCCAGCTCAGACTGGGCTCTGCTGCCGGCGGCAGATCCCGAAATTGATGCTCCTGCTGTTGTTCGATCTGCGCTGGCGTCTCCTCGACGCGCTCCTTGCTGCGTCTGCGTATGGTGGAAAGACGCACTACAGCGCGATTCCGGCGTATGGTAGACCGTCTTGGTTGCATTACCTGTTGCTGCGGATGCTCCTGTTGCTCCTGTTGCTCCCGTTGCTGCTGTTGCTCTCGTTGTTGCTGCTGTTGTTCCTTTGGCTGCTGCTGCTGCTGCTGCTCCTTTGATTGTTGTTGCTGCTGTTGGTGCTGCTGCTGCTGTTCTTTGGCCAGCTCAGACTCACGCTTGCGCTCCACAGACTCAGCTGAGCGTCTATATCGCGCCGAGCTGACATCTATATCCGCCGTATTAATGGCAATGGGACGCGGCGGTATATAGCGACTGCTGCTGTTGCTGCCATAGCTGGACACAGACGTGTACTTGGGCGACTGGATGCGCGTGAGCGGCATGAGGCTGCTGTGCCCGCTGTGCCGGCCCGTCAGTGCCGAGACCTCCTTTATGGTAGTCAGCTTGGGCTGATAGCGCGAGGATAAGCCCAAGATGCTGCTGCTGCTGCTGCCGCTGGGGCTGCTGATGCTGCTGATGGCGCTGCTGCTGGTGTAGCTGGGCGAGCGGGGCGAGGGCAGCAGCGGCACCATATAGCTGCCCGTATAGGCGCGATTATAGCTGGATGTATAGCTGCTGGGGCTGCTGCTGCTGCTGCTGCCGGAGCTATAATATGGTGAATACAGCTGGCTGCTGCCGCCGCTGTAATAATAGTTGCTCGAATCCGAATAGAGCGGCATTTTCTCTCGTTTTTGCACTCAACAAAAAATTTAACAAAAATCAACTATGCTCACTAATGTTTTTATCTTCTTTTTTATTTTTTAACGATTAATCGTTTTTTTTTTTATTGTTTATTTTGCGTTAAACTAAAGAAACAAGCATCTATATTTATATACCCCGTGCTGTCAATTGGTTTAGACTTGCTTTAAGTTCTCAATATTTGATTGCATTTTCTGTGCAAACTGCATACATAATTTTTGAATTCTTGAATTTTGTCACAAAATCAAATATTTCAACGGCTTTGAATTTGTTCACAGCTTAACGCTTGCATGATTTTTGAATATACATAGATTTTTTGGTATATATATACGTATATAAATATGTATGTGTATATATGATGTCCACGTCTCAGTCTAATTATACAATATTTTTGTTTTTAGATCTCAAAATTGTTGTCATAATGTTGCCAAGAACTGAGCAACATTAATTATCTCGAAATGGGCTTTAATTGCCAATGATTGAAGGGCTAACTGTAAATTGAATTTGAATAGAAATTGAACAAGACGAACGAAACCACGATACTATAAATATACATACATACATACACTTTTGAAATTGCATATATTTCAATGGAAATATTAATAAAGCTCAACTACTACTAAAGATAAGTTAATCATTACATAATTGAATGTGAATTTTGCATTTCTATTGAAATTGAACTTTAGCTGAGCTTTGAGAGCTTTAAGCTGCGACTGACTTAAAGTCAGCTGTAGCCTGGCTTAATTTTGGCCTCTTAAGACCTTACAGTTCGGTATTTATGTATTTGCTCATTAATATTTTGGGATTAAGTGAACCTGCTTTCAGCACACAGAATTTTTCGAGCCTTGTGCTCGAGGGCGCTTAAAGCTTAAGATAATCCGTATAGAGCATAGAACAACATCACAATGAAAAGAGCCTCGAAAAATTGTTTCCAAAGATTAATCCAAATACTTAACTGAGGCTTTTGAACCCATTTCGATATTTAGCTAGTCAAAGTTTAAGAACACGTTCTACACACTCAATTTTTCTGGATAAAATTGGGCTCGAGGATTGCAACAATTCGTATGCATTAAAATACGAGTCATGAGCTTAAAGCTCTGACATAATGTAAGCCAAACTTTAAGTGCTTTCTCGAGTGTTCTGTAATTACTTTGAAACAATACGGGCAATACGTTGAAATGATACGGGCAGACAAATATCTATATAAGCTCCGGCCCCACATGCGGCATATAGAAATAGACCATGTTTCGTTTAGTATATTAATTTGTATGACGTAAGCTCACGAGTTGTCGTCGTCAACGTTGTTGTAGTTGTCGTTGTCGCCGACGTTGACGTTGTTAACCTGTCTGGCGAATTTCCACGGGCACGCATCAAGAATTTGATGGGCACCCCTTTAAAAACTCTCTTTTCTTTATATTTGATATTATTTATTGATTTGAATTGTTGTTGTTACACTTGATAGAGGAGCGACGCGTTACTTTTTGAAAACTAAACCGAAACGTAAAAGAAAAAAATGAAAAATCAAATCCCAAGTACAGACACTTTTCAACGAGCCGAACGCATTAACGGAAACTACTGAAATGTGAAAAGACAGCGCAAAAATGTTCAGGCATTGGAGCTGTTCCTGATCTCGTACACACACACACACACACACACACACACACATGCCAGCAGAGCAAGAGAGAACCCAAGATTCTGCAGAGACTGGGGGCTAACTTCGATATTATTGATGCTGCTGCTGCGGCTGCGGCTGTAGATGTTGCTGCTGCGCCTGTAGATGTTGCTGCCGTGCCTGTAGATGTTGCTGTTGTCACTGTGTGCGTGTTGAGTTGGCCAAGCAACAGGCCCCAGACCAGCAGCAGCAGCAGCAGCAGGCAGGCGCGGCAGGCATTGCCTGGTCTTCGAAATTGCCGCTCTCAGTCAAAGTTTTATATATTCTTGCTGCCGATTTCGAAATATGCCAGACATACACACACACACACACACACACACACACACACACACACACACACACACACACACACACACACACACACACACACACACACACACACACACACACTTAGCACAGCTAACAAACACAGTCATAAATTAAATGTCCACACATGAGCGCGAGAAATGTTTTCGAATTTCGAAAAACATCAAAAATGAGTTTTGAAATCATTTGGCATATGCTTCCTCTTCTTCGGCATATTTCTTTGTTTTTGCATAGCGAAAGTAAAAGCTAACCAGCTGACAGCACACAGCTATGGAGAGAGACAGAGAGAGAGAGAGGGGGAAAGGGAGAGCGAAAAAGATCGACAGAGAGAGAGAGACCTAGAAATATCAAATTGAGCGCATTATGAAAGGCAACTATTGAGAAAACGTAAGAGCAACGATCTCGAAATTTTGCGCTTGCTGTCAAATTGTTAATCGTTTCAAAAGTTTTCAGCACTATTTATGAACCCACGAATCCGAGTGAATTTCAACAAAATGTTTTCGATCAGCTGCAACCACGCAACGTAACTTAATTATCTAATAAGTATATGATTAACCGACTCATAAAATGGTTCTCAGAAGGAAATCACTGAATATGCTTGAAGAAAGCACGAGAGAAGATTTCATTATCTAATATGATAAGCCAATTCATAAAAAATGTTTCTTGGCAAGAAACTACTGCAAATACTTCAAGAAAGCACAAGAAAATTGAACTTGATTTGAACGAAAACATGATTTTCGGGCATCAGAGCGGGTTTTAATATTGGATATAGAAGTCTTCCGATGTTCTAATTATGGCTATTCATTATAAATAAAATTTTTTTTCTGATTGGAAGAAGAAGATATCCCCGAAGTAATCCCTGCAGTCAACCCTAGAAAACATATTTTCGAAATGTTATATTCGAGGAAATTTTTTTATGGCCAACAAGTTGAACTCATAATATTTGAAATTGATTTTTGGATATAGTATTTTGTTCAAATATCAAATAAGGAAAGCCTCAAATAATTCGAAATTCTCGGGTAACCTATTTAAAGCATTTACAAAAAACCTGGCAAGAAATGTATTTCTACATATCAGAAAGATAATTCCTATGATTTTTACTAGCCATATCGAAATGTTTGAAAATGAAGCGTATAAATTTTACTATAAGACTCAACTATAAGAATAAAATATCCATTAGATGGAATACCACAATACCATAGATCATATAACCTTGCAGACTTCCAAGTTTGACTGAATGCTATGCCAGATAAATATTGCAAACACATTCATATATGGAGTGTATTCAAATTGATTAAGTTATACCTCAAGGAATGCCATTTTGTATACCCTTGTAGATATAATAATTTTGTCATGAAATGTTTAACACATAGAAAGAGATATCTTTGACAACATAAAGTATATGAAGATAGCTTATTCAAACTCTCCATGTATAAACTTATCCACATCTGACCACTATATCATATAGGTGCTATAGAAAAGATCGGTGGAATAGTAGGATCCTATAGGGGTATTATTAAGTCTTCGGCATGCCGAAGATATCCTATATATAAACTTTGGTATATGTACTTATTTTTGAGAACCCTTTCGAGCCCTGTCTAGAATGAATACTGCGTATTTAAATATATATACCACTACACTTTCTACCCTATACTGAACCTCTATTCTTTACACAAAAACTCAGCTGCTATTAAAAAAAGCTCACACCTGTTCTGCATATATCTGGCGTATGCTTCGCTATTTTTTGTTTAGTATCCGCATTATTTTCCCAATTTGAACCAAAATTATATGAATTATAAGTGTTTGTTTTTAGCAATAAAGCAAATGTTTTGACACTTAGCGGGCACGTGTAAACTTAACCCTAATGAAAGCTGTGCAGATGCCCAAGAATTTAAATATTTAACGCTGTATAATATCCTCTAAAAATAAAAACCCCAAAACGAATCTTATTATAAATCCAATTATGCTGTTGTCAAACAACAATGTTCGTGAATATTCGAAACGTTCGAAAGGGTTTTTCTTTTATTTTTGCCAATTCAAAAGCGAATCAATGTAAAGCCCGATATACTATAGATACACCCAAAAATACAGGCCCTGGTTATGTTATGGTAAATAATGCTCAATTTGGAAGCTGATTGATTCGTACACCTGCTCGAAGAAATGCTTTTTGCGCATCTTTCGGATATCGTTGTTTTTCGGCCACCTACCTCCCCGCCCTCCCCTCAAGGGAAGGAAATAGCAAATGCCACACAAAACCCCAACAAATTTGTTTTCCTTTTTTTTTTTTTGGTTTTTTTGCCACACGACGCTGACAGCGACGCGACGCTTGACGGTGACGCTTTTCGGTTCCGCAAAATGCATTTATAGCCGGCAACACACACACAGTGCGGCGAAAGGTGTGTGTGGCACCAGCGCCAGACGGGCGGTACGGCACGGGGCGGGGGGGCGTGTCGTTCAACTAGAAATAGAAATGCAACATGTACGAGTACGAGTACGAGTAGCGCCTGCCTCGGCGAGTACTTAATCTTTGCGATTTATAGCCAGGCCGACTTTCCATTATTTTTAACGTTTTGCTTGTCGCGTTTCGTATATGCACACACACACACACACGCACACACACACACTCAAACATACACACACTATATATATATATATATATGTAATATATCTGCATGCATATTCTCTTGTATTTTTAGTATTTGCTGTAATTTTGTATACTTTGCCTGCATTCCTTTCGTGTCATGTTGTTGTGCTTGTGAGTCGCATCCGTAGGATACAAAACAACAATTTCTTAGTAAATAAACTAGAAAACTATCTTGTAGTTAGCCTAGCACATTATAAACACAAGGGCAGTAAAATGTGTCTTCTCCTTTGTTGTCTTTTGAAAACCCTTTAACACAAATTGTTATGCGTTTTTAACTATATTCTATTCTAGTTACGCTAGAATATTATTAACTAGCTATATGTTTTCCAACATGATAATCTGGGAGTGTTAAGGGATGCAGGAATGCAGGAATTTCTTCAACTGCCATTCAAACTTTTATTACATTTAGGTCGACAATACTTCAGACGTTCAATATTTGTAATCTTAACCATATTCAATTGGCTATGACAACTTAGAGGGTATCTCGTATTCGTGTGTAGCCCCGGTTTGCCACTTTCTGTTCTGTTATTTTTGTATCTTGTTTGGCCCGCTGCTTGTTGGCAAACGCGCAATAAATTGATTTCTAATACCGCGTGTCCCGCCTGTCCACATCAATATCAGATATATAATGCGAATCGGGCTTAATTGGGATTTCAAATTACAAGCATTTCCGCCATGTTTAATCAGCGCTTCGTAAATGTTGTTTGCTTTGGCCAAGTTTCAGGGTGAAGGCCAATTCGATTCTATAAAAGTTTCGATTGAACTATAATTAAAACAAATCTAGCAACTATATGATCATATAACTAGAATGTTACAGCGACTATGTTGCCACAATCTGATGGTATGTATGTTCTGCAGCAGATATAGACTGAATGTTTGGTATACTTTCATTCCAATAAATCAGCTTAGATTGGCATTCAGTTACTTAAGAACATTAGAGGGTAACTCCAGGACCATCAGCCTTGACTAGGGCAATCTATTAACGACAAAATAATGGTGTGTTTTCTATATGCATGTTTGTAAATGCATCAATGTACATATATACGAGCATATATTTTAAAAGACGTTGCGCTCATTTCGCTACGACACAAAAATACAAAATGCAATAAATATAAATCTGAAACGATGGCACATTTTGTTCTTTTTGCATTAATAGCTGCACTTTCATTATACATTTTGTGCAATTTTAATTGCTGCTGAACAGCCGAACAGATTTTGGTCAGCTGGAAAAGCAGCCTCTACTCGGGCATGAAAGAGGGGCATTAAATATGGGATAGAGAGTATGAGTATGAGTATGAGTATGAGTATGAGTATGAGTATGAGTATGCGTATGAGTATGAGTATGAGTATGAGTATGAGTATGAGTATGAGTATGAGTATGAGTATGAGTATGAGTATGAGTATGAGTATGAGTATGAGTATGAGTATGAGTATGAGTATGAGTATGAGTATGAGTATGAGTATGAGTATGAGTATGAGTATGAGTATGAGTATGAGTATGAGTATGAGTATGAGTATGAGTATGAGTATGAGTATGAGTATGAGTATGAGTATGAGTATGAGTATGAGTATGAGTATGAGTATGAGTATGAGTATGAGTATGAGTATGAGTATGAGTATGAGTATGAGTATGAGTATGAGTATGAGTATGAGTATGAGTATGAGTATGAGTATGAGTATGAGTATGAGTATGAGTATGAGTATGAGTATGAGTATGAGTATGAATATGAGTAGGAGTATGAGTATGAGTGTGAGTACACGTGTACAAATTGTGTACCAGCTTCACCAAACACTCAAAAAATAAATAAACAAGTACAGACAAATACATACGTTGAGTATTTATATTCATATTTATGCATATGTACATATATACTCTTAGGCATGTCATATCGCTTGGCGTTACGTGTGCCGTGTGTGCTGCACCGTAAAAACATGTCATTTGTATTCAGAGCGATTAAAATAAATGTGCTCGAAATTGTAACAACAGGAAGACATTTAACCAAAAGTATACAAAAAATCTGCAAGGCTGTCAGACGCCAAAACAAATGACAGCATTTAAAATACGCACGAATATATCAATACGAATGAGCCAATTATACGTATGTATGCATATATACGCATATATATATACAAATATATACATATATATATATATATATATATGTATATATATATATATTACTCGCGGCTACGTCAAATGATAAGACATTTTCAAATTTATAGAAATAAATCTATAATGTATAAGGAGCTTTCATAACAATACAATATCCCAAAGAATTAGATAAGCTAAATCTGAACTAAACGAAAAATTTAACCTAATTGTTATGTTCAGGTTCTGTAGTCAATTGTTAAATACGGGTTTTATTACAATACATATTTAATTATATTTTTATGTTTTTTCGTTTTTTAGGGCCGGAAGTTCAGAAGATATATGAATCAGATATATAACTCAAATTTCCGCTGGAACATTGATCTGAAATAACCTGGATGAATACTGTTTTCAGTTCAAAAGAGGTTTCAATTGGATAGTATTTGGGTAAGTTCTTTCCATCAATATTCATGCGGAAATATACGAATTTTTTTCAGGCAGCACCTCCAGTGATTATGCTTCTTCTTACTCGCAGCCCTACACTATGGAAAATGCATTCCCAAATAACTTCGTTGTTTATAGTCAGATATTTATGAAATGTTCAGGACAGCAATATAATGTCAAAAAGTGTGTTTATACCAACGATCATAGCTATATCTTCAATGTTGTAAGAAACCACGAACGGTGTCCAAGTTGTGAAAAACTAGAGCCTACAATCCGTAATATGAGGTTTGCAGCTCTTGCTATTTTCAGCGTATGGTTAAAAATCATTAATTGAAAGTCGATATTTATTGATTCATCCATTTATGTGCATACACGCTGTAGCCCACTATTCCGCATAGAAATCATAGGGTCTAGCTAATCCCAGTTTTCACATTTGACCGTTACATTTTCTGTAGCAGCATTTCCCAGCCAAAAGCTTAGCACGCTTTTGGGTTGTTGCCGCGACTGGTGTGAAAGCTTTTCGAGCAGCTTTGACGCCTGGCGCCACCTGGCGAAAGCACCAGGAACACATACCAATAAATCGCAGCGCAATAAAAGCTCAGGGGGCAGGTAGTTGGGGGTTGAAAACTCTTTGGGACTTACCCTCACACTTCAGACCCTGAATAAAGAAACCGCCCATCAGCGAGCCGCAATGATCACAAAACGTGGGCGACATAAAGGTGTGGGGCTTGAACCTGTGCGGCATGTCGATCTTGAAGCGTTCGCGCAGCAGCTGCAATAATATAGTCGTTTAATAGGGGGTATTCCTTTGGAAGGAACTCGGATGTGCTGGTGGGACCTACAATTGTGCTGGCGGAATTGAAGACGGAGCCGGAGCAGTTGCCAAGCAGCTTCTCATGGCACTTTTTGTGCACGACCGTCTGGCAAACTGTAAAATGGTAAGCGATTAGTTATCAAGGAGCTGCCAGAGTTGCCACCTTACTTACTTATGCACTGATAACCCTGCTTGCCAAAGCCCCACAGAAACAAATTGCAAAACGCACAAAATGTGGGCGTGCGAAAGAACTTGGCCACAAAGCGGTGTCCATTTATATCATGGGTTCTGCAATAATTGGTAGACATTAAATTTGGATAAATATGGCAATATTCCACTTGCGGCCGACTCACTTTTGATGTTTAATGGCGCCCCGGCGATTCGTAATGCTGCGCGGCCGCGTGCGTCTGTCCACATACCCTCCGCTGACACCGCCAACACCACTGCTGCCACCACCACTGTCCCTGTCCCTGTCCCTGTCCCTGTCCCTGTCCCTGTCTCTGTCTCTGTCTCTGGTGTATGCCTCCTCCTTGGAGTGCTGGCGCGGTAGCTCAAAGGAATGCTGCTTGCCATAGTGATAGTGATTGTTATAGTGATCATCACAGTCCCGTTCCCGGTCACGGTCGCGATCCCGCCGCGTGCCGCTGGCACTGGATCCGCTAATGCCGCTGCCGGCGCCGCTGCTGCTGGACGAGCTCTGTTTATAGCGCACCTGCAAAGATGAATGTATAGTCATGTGGATTATTGCTTTATAAGATATTGAACAGGTTGCACTGAGAAAAACCAAATGCTCACACTTCACTCACAACTCGATCAGAGCAGCTCGTTAGTATATAAATATATCTTCGATACATTTACACGAGTTATTAAAAACATTATTGTTCTTAAATTAATAACAAAATGAAAATGAAAAAAAAACCAAAAGCGGCCCAAGTTCTATTGGGTCCCATACAATTGTTGTTTCTTAGCGAACAGAAGGCAATTAGTTGGTTGTTAAAATAACAAACAAAATGTTGTTTCAATTTTCACTTTCAATAAGAATTGTGCTTATGGGTAACACCAATTAAATTTACAGTTTATAAATATTGTTTTGTTATAGACTTTTTTAAATATACAACATTGTTAAACTAACACAAATAGTGTAGCCTGATCTGAACTAAAGTATACCCTGGGATTATGCACTTGTTCGCAGGCTAATAGTGAAAGCTTGTGAGGTGTTTGAGCTGAAAGAGCTTGAGTTACTTCAGATCAAATCGATATAATATAATTGGGATAAGTTCTAGTTCTCTGCTCTAATATGCATATATCAACGTATTCCAACACTAACAACCGCATTATGTGTTGCTCAACACATGAAACTCAGAGACTCAACTAGCTACTGATTGTGGAGCGTATTGATTTGTGGAGCATGTCTTGAATCTATAGCGGACCGGATATATCGAAAAGCCTAACATTGATTAATTTGGATAGTTGCCACCTTTTGTTTGGCTGATTTCGCTTACATCGTGGCTCAGTAGCCGTGAGGAGCTGCCGGAGCTGCGTGGACGCTGGCTGCTGCTGCTGGAGCTGCTTGTCTTCTGCTTGCGCACTTGGGCGCGGGTGAACATCATCTTGGCGGCGTCCGCTTCCGCGTCGACGGCGCAACAAAATCTCTACGCGACTCGCTCGCCGTTATTGCGGCTGCCGTGCGCCTCGCAGCGGTAACTGGATGACCACGTATTGCCTCTTATTGCCGAACCTCAATTCCGTTCGATGCGATCCACTCTCGCATATGCGAGCTCCTAGATCCGAGGGGTGCTGCTGGCGAGCTGGGGAGCTGGGGCGGCAGGGCTATCCGGCTGCTGCTTCTGTTTTGTGTTATGTGTTTAACGATACGAAAGGCGAGCACGAAGCGTATTTCTTATAAGTATTTATATTAAATAAGCTTTTCAGTTTTCTTGCTGCTGTTGTTGTTGATTTTCATGTTGTTGCTGCTGTTGTTGTTGCTGCTGTGTTGGCATTTTTGTTCAGCTGCAAGCGACTTTAAAGCCCTGTTGATGGACATCTGAAAAAAAGTATGAAAAACAACAAAGAAACTTAAATACACTTACATATTATAAGCACACAGCCCCATTAATTAAATCGCACAGTATTCAGAGTACTTCTTTTTTCTGACTTCACCCATTATTCATATAAATTATATGTGTGAAAAATATATGACCTTGAAGAACAAACTATTAATATTCATGTAAATTAATCAGTTAATTTTATTTTTCTTATACACATTATGTGTCAATTCACGCTGTGGTCAACAGTCAATTCCGTCGATTTAAGAGATTTCTAGAGTTCTTTTTGATATCATAAAAGGGGTTTTCAAATAAAAGAGAAGTTTCATCATGTGTCCAAAATGACAAATTTATCTTAACTTCGACTGTATTTACCCGAAATATTCAAAAACATCATTCAGAAATGTAGGTATAAAAAATTCAACCTCCTTTAAGTCAAGAATTGGGGTTTTAACCTACATCAAAGGTCGTGATGCTTACGTTTGATCTCTTCAAAATCTAACCTTATTTCCCATAATGTCATTTATTTATTTATATTGACTTTTTTATGACATGAAATTTCTGATTATTATATTGTTTAAATTTGATAGTGTTCGATCATACATATCATAATTGATTCGTTGTCTGTAGCTGATCTGGCAGCACATAATGTATTTCTATCCCAGTTAAGTTGGCTGCGCCTGAATCGCGAATGAAATGGACCTGAGTGTGTACACAGCATGGAAATATAACTAATTAGAGCAAACTACATTTGTACTAGATGAAATAAAATAAATCATTTTGCTGAATAAGCCACGAGTCAGTCAATTTCCTGTGAGTATATAAAAACATCACGTAGCAGCAAGTGTTTTTTCATGGTGCATATGGATCGTGCCAAGCACACGATCCACGCAGGAAGTAGTCAATCGTATAAGTGTGTACACACACATATATTTGTGTATACAGTGCATATATACAATGTGTCTTTGGACATGGCCTTTAGACAAAACATTCAAATAGTAAGGGCACTTTGTCACGTATTAAGAACAAATTCCAGACGCACAAACAAAAACTGTGAAGAACAGAAATTTATAGAAATTGAGAGATAATTAATTGATAAACTGATGATAAGTGTGATTGATCTATGGCATCTACTGATGGATATATCCTATATGTATATATATGTTATATGTTATGTTTATGTTTAGGTTTTTATTTTTGTCCAATTGCCGTGGGTAATGCCTAGTGCGTGCCAGAAGGGGGGGAGAGATCATTTGGGTTCCAAGCACAGACCATCAATAAACAATTGACTCATGTGCTTTTTGAGTACATGTATCAAATGCTGCTCATTGTTTATGTTCTCGTTTCTGATTAAATGCTGTGGGCTGTCCAATTTCTGTGGAAGCTTATTTGAGAAATTGCACCAAAAAAACAAAAACAAAAACAAACCAATTTGAGATGCGATATTTGACGGCATTTTGTTTTGCTCGAATGCTCATCTATATACAATATATTTTTACAATATGTATTTGCACGCTTTGGGCTTGAAGGGCACACACCCACACACTCATACACACTCATACACACTCACACACACCCACACACTTGTTAATGTTGTGGCTGTATTTGTGTAGGGAATCCACCAGCGTGTTTCGGGCTCATGAGTCGTCAACATCGTCGTGTTTAAAAATATGATTTTATTATTATTATAATTATTATTTTACTTTTTTATTTTGTGAATTTTGTAGATGCCAACCAAAAATAAGTTTTCGATTCATTTGAAATTGTTGTTTTTTTTGTTAATGTTATTAAAAATAGAATTAAGTGGCGATTTCTGTGAGATTGCGTGCCAATTGATTGCCGGATATGATTAAAACTTGAAAAGTGCCAAAACAAACTTTGAAATGTCTTTTACCTTTTGTTACGTTACGTTACGGTATTGCCATAATGTCCAAAACTCGTTACTTGAAGAAGTCAGAGTGCCTCGACTGGGAGGTGCCTACAATATTCTAGCACGCCCCGAATGTGCGACTGTGCCTCTTTTCTTTGATTTACATCGGAGCTTATGGTACGATCATTTTTAAATTTGCAGGGCTTAGATTTGGCATTCAAAAGTGTACATGTACCAAAGCGTCAGAATTAAAAATAAGCTCTTCAATTTGTAAAATTGGGGATTGGGAATTGTCTCAAAATCGAAACTTATCGATATTATGAATTTAGCTGCAGTTATCGAACGAATATTCTCAATGCGTACTGTCGTTGTCTAGAATATTTATTTTTTATTCAAAGTCTCCAGCTTTTTTGTAGTTTTCGAGATGGAGAATATGTCAAAAGGTTGGAGATGCTTCCTTCTGCCTGTTGCATGCATTTACAATAAACCGCGTATAATGCTTACCTACTAATTTGGAAAGAGTTGCTTGTATTTATTGTTGCATAGCTCAGGGAGCCAAGGCTATAATTAGGTTACCACTAGAACAGGTTAATAGATGGAACCGATCATTGAGATACTTTGGGGACTGCTTCTAAATGACTAATCAATCAAGTCTTTGAGTAATTAATAAAAAACATTAACCTTTTCACATCTTATACTGACGCCTTTCTGTAGTCAAATGTATATAGATAATATCTTAAGCGAAGTTAACTGAAAGGCTCTACATAGTTCCTAACGATTCTTCAAGATTGTGATCTCACAGGTCCATAAGATATTGTGGACAGCTTGCCAAAATTTTTGAAATCTTTTCAGCTCAAACAACATAGAGCTCCAAGCGCATGGGAAGAATACTTTTTGATTATTTTTTTATTAAAACTTGAATATTAATATTTGCTTTTATTTAAATGCATATTAACCCCTAAACCCCTTAATAAGTTCATCAAGTCTAGCTGGAAAGATTCTCAATTGAATAAATGCTGTAGATAATAGACAAATAATGACAATATAAATATATTGCTGACACCTCGACTTTTTCTATCGAACTAGTTCCTTTTAGCTAGGTGCTTGCTATATTTGTTTAAATTGCATTATTAGTAAATATATAAGTGTGGCAAACATTTCTTATCAGCCGGTAAAAGTAAAAAAAAAAAAAACAACAAATTAATCACAACAACTAGCCGGGCGATTTGATAAAAATATAAAACCCAACGTTAACCCAAACCGAAACCAGATATATCCCAGCGCCACTCTAAAGCATGTGTCAACTTCAGATACGAATCGATTCATTTGTGGTAAACAGCTCTCGATGCGATGTGGGCGATGAGGGCGATGAGGACGATGAGGGCGATGGAGGCGGGCAATGGATGGGTGCTCGCATGGACGGGTGGGATTGGATTGTATTGGATTGGATTGCTTTGGGTTGGCGTGGCGGCAACTTCGATGGCAACAGCGGCGGCTACTATAAACACATTCCGCATTGGTACAAAACACGCACACACACACACACACACACACACACACATAGACACAACAATAAATATTTCGTAGTGAAATGCTTTTGTTTTAATGCCCCGCAAAACACAGCGCAAATTGACTGGATGATTGTGCGGCCGTTGTGGCGGCTCTGGCAGTCATTTAAATATGTATCTATATAGCTATACCTATAGCTATAGCTATAACTGCACAGATATATATTTATGTATGTATATATATATATATGTGTGTGTGTGTGTGTGTGTGTGTGTGTGTGACGTCATCAGAGCCTCGAAATGTGCTTAGCAGCTTTTGGCTAGGCTTCACTTTATACCAATTTTTATTATTTCTTGCTTACTTTTTGCTTGCCTTGTGGAAAACCGAGCACACAAAAAAAATGTATAAAAAAATAAATATAAAAAAAAGGCACACACACACGCGCACACACAACGCGCTGTTTTTCACTTAAATGTGCAACACGCATACGCCGCGTTGTACGGCGATTGTCACTTTGTATTTGCAATCGGCGATTTGTGATTTGTCATTTGTTTGTTGTTTGGCTAGTTGAGACTTCTATTTGGCATTTTGCATTTTCCATTTTCCATCGAGTTTTAACCGTTCGGCCAAACAAACGTGAAACGAGCGCACAAACGAACGAACGAACGAAACGAACGAACAAATAAAGAATACAATTTGAAAGAAAAATAAATGCGAGCGAAAATTATATTGTGGAAAAAATATCTCGGGAAAATGCAAGGCAAAAGGAAATCTTCCGCTCTGTTTGGCTGCTGCGTTGATCTCGGCACGGCACAGAACAAAAAAAAAGTCCGCCGTTCGACTACGGCGAGCGCACTGAATCCGTATCTGAATGTGATATATATATATACACCCAGGCAGTATCTTTAGCTGTGTGTGTGCGCGTGTGTGTGTGTCTATCTGCCAGTGTTCTCTCTCTTTCTCTTTCTCTCCGCGCACTCGCTCTCCTCTCTCTCTCTCTCTGCCGCTATCTTTAGCTCTTCTGAGAGTGCAGAACGCACAAAGAGCGCGTTTGTCGATCGTTAAATATGCATTATGTGCAGAGTTATGGGCAAAGTATCATGTGCTCTTCGCATTAATCTGTTATTAAGCATTCAAAAATCAATACCTTACATTACTCGATCAGACAAACAGGAGAGCGATTGAGCGTGCAAGAGACAGGCAGAGAGAGATAGAGGGAGAGAGCGAGCGGGAGTGAAAGAGAAAGATAGAGAAAGTAGGAATGTGAGTGAACAGGAGCACGCACATACACTTTCTTCTAGTTTTTAGGGTCCTTCAGCTTCGTGTTTATGTAATAAACATATAATATTCCTTTATTAAATTGGATGTACATTATATTTAATATATGAGTTTTTTCGGTCTTAAAATATAGTCTTTAATATATTTTAAATTAGTTTCAGTTTTAGTTTTTAGTCTCAATGAAGTCCCTAACTTTGCTTATGTGACTTATTATGCCACCTTTAAAATATTTCTTATACCTTATTTAACTTTCATTTATTCATCTAGTTCCGTAACATATCTATATATCAATCATAAGATTGATGGGCTTTGTGGAAGACATACATATATACAAATATTTGTAATTTTTTGGTTTGTTTTCTCATATCATATTTCAGTATTTTTTTTTTCCTAATATCCCCAATAAAACAATATATGTTAAGGATTTTCAAATATTTTGTAAATTTATGAAAGCAAACACGGGAACAGTTATAAAAGTTTTAACAGCCAAAATTAAGAAAAAGTATCTTCACTACAATTAAGGAATATATTTTACACGAGCACTCAATTTATATAATTAGAGCATCTATAATTTATGAAAAAGTTTAAAGGCAGTTTCTCGCGAACATTCTCACGTTTCAAAATCGTATTTATTCAAATTCTTTAGGCAAGTAGAGCATTTGAGAGTCTCATATAGCCGAAAGAAAAGCATTGTTGCTTGTATAGGCACGCGCCCTCGTATTTCTCTAAATTTTTCATTGTGTATTTTTAAATTTTCAACAAGATAACGCGAGAGAGAAAGCTCTGAAAGAGTGCGAAAACCACAGCGAGAGACAGCGAGAAACAGAAAACTATCAAGAAAAATGAAACAAATAAATTGAAAACAAAAAAAGAAAAGACTACAACAACAAAAACAAACAAACGCCCTTTGCACAACAAATTGAAGAGCAGCCGTGCTTAGGATTCAGGGAAAGCTCCGCCTACAATCCGTTCACGAAGAGACTGTGTAATATGATGCCCTTCATGCTCTCGTAGCGTGGGCCACCCGCTGCCAGGTCGGTGCTATATAGCTCAAGGTTGTGGATCAGCTGGAGTATGTCCCGGTCCAGTTCATCGATCAGCAGCTCACACTTGGCCGCATCGCTGTAGATGTGAAACTCCTCGAAATGCTCCTCGATCTCGGCGAACCACTCGGCCGGCTGGGAGCGATTGAAGACGGGCGGATGATTTATGGGCCTGCCAGCCTCCAGATCCTCCTCCCTGATTCGCACACAGCCCTGATGGCCCAAACGATTGCCCATGCCGCCGCACCAAGCCCAGCTCTCCGAAGTCCAACTTTTGCAAGCGCAGCTCCGACGAGCAACTGGCCAACAGAATTCGATTTGCAACCTGATTGATAGCTACTGCCGTTATCGATATCTTGTTGTGTATCGATAAGTTCTAATGCAAAGTGATCTATCGGAATGGCAACGAGTGAGAGCTATGAGCTTTGTTATTATTTGCCTGGTTCCGGATTTTCAATTTATTGCGCACTGTGAACCGAATCGTTGAAAAATAATTTTTATTTTCAGGTATATATATACTTATATGGGAAATGCCAGATATAGCTGTATTTTTCAAAGTAAATGCTACTGTTTACGGCAAACGGCACAAACAAAAAGCAAAGCATCGATAAATAAATTGATACAATTTCGATAAATTTCTGTTATCTGTACAGTTCATAATGTAAATCAGATCGAAGCTTAAAACCTTGACACATCTGTCATCGTGATTGTGCAATAGCTTTGCCGACTTTTCGTGCGCAGCTGCTTGATTTACAAACCCAAATATAATCAGACTTGTCTCTGGCGATTGTTTGTGTGAAATAAGTAAGACGAAAAACCAAAGCTGTGAGAAAAACTGAGTTTTTGGGAGCCAATCGGAGTCGAACTGCAAACAGAACGTGCGACTGGCAACCGGGTAACAGGCGGCAATTGCAGAGGCTTGGCATAGTCAACCGTTTGGCTCAGAGACTGATAGACGCAACTTCTAATTGTTGTTGTTTTTTGTTTTTTTTTTGTTTGTTTTTTGTTTTTTGTTTTTTTTTTTTTTTTTTTTTTTTTTGGCGATCTAAGAAGTGTTTTGTTTGTTTTGTTTTGTTAGTGTTGGTTGTTGTTTTTTTTTTTTTTTATATTTTTTTTTATCAAGTTTATGTATCCAAGCATGGCCGAAAGACGCTTGCGAAAGGAACTGAATGAACTGTATAAACTGCAGCCGAGCAATTGTTGCGCCTGGCCCGTGACCGGGGATCTGATGCTATGGGAGGCGACCATTTTGGGCGTGAGGGACACGCCCTATTATCTGGGCGTATTCTCGTTGCGGCTGAAGTTCAACAGAAACTATCCGTTTATGGCGCCACGCGTGAACTTCCTAACCAAAATCTATCACTGCAATATTGACTTCGATGGCTACATCTGCTGGGATCTGTTGAGCACCAAGTGGACCGCCCTGATTAATGTGTCCACAATCCTACATGCTGTCTGCGCCCTGATGCGCGAGCCCAATGCAGATGATCCGTGCGACGAGCTGATGGCCGCTCTCTATCGCGACAATCGCCAGGAGTACAACAACAATGCGATTGACTGGACGCTCCGCTATGCCATTGCTCCAAGCGTGACGCTGCCTCCGCTGCAGCTGCAGTGCCAGCCGGTAATGATTGAGGAGCAGGATGATGATGACGAGGACGGGGACGGGGACGGGGATGGTGATGACGAGCAGGAAGACGATGACAATGACGAGGCAGCGGATGATGAAGACGAAGATATAGCCGACGATGAGGAGGAGGATGACGAGGAGGATGACGAGGAGGAGGAGGAGGACGAGGAAGTTGATACAGATGATACAGAGCCAGAGCAAGCTGACGCTGCCGAGTCACAGCTGGAAACAGACGACGGGGAGCTGGAAACTAATGAAATAGCAACAAACGCTTAATTATAATATTCCCATGAATTTATTTATAATATATATGTAGTTTAAAAACCCAGCTCGCTATGTGCGTCTCGTATCCTCTCACTTAAGTCCGCAGTTGAGCAGCACCTGGACTGCAAGGCAACCATGACAATATCTCCGGCTCGTTAAAGCACAATACGGGCTGCGATGTCGACGGTATTGCCAGAGCATCAAATGTGCGATTTATGGTCTTAAATTAGTAATAACTGATCTATATGTACATACATATATATAAATTTCTATCCATATAAAATAGACTAACAGACTGACTGATGAAGAGCTTACAAGCTGCACTTTTCGCTGTAGCCCTTTGTGATGATAGGCTTTAAAACTATATTTTTCTCGTCGTTTTTTCCGCCAAATCCACCTTTCGGGGTGGAAAATGGAGGACTAAGCCCCATTTTTGATCGATTATTTTTCAAAAGTGAATGTACGTGCCTGAAGTAATATATATATAAATAACTTAGTAACTAGATTTATATTTAAACATAAATATCCAATTGGTCGCGAATTTCTAAAAGAATATTATAATAATATGCTATCTATACATAAATGTATAAGAAATATATGCTACTATACACCTATTATTCTTCATAATTTATTCAAATACGATACGGATCGCTGTGCAATTGAGAAAAGCCTTTTATGATATTACAGCTCGTAATCCTATAAAAGACGCTCTGAATCCTGAGGCCCATATTATACAAAAAAAAAAAAAAAAATATTTTCTTTCTTTTCGAATACTTTCTTACCTTGGGCTTCAAGCATTTTAGGTTTCCAGTGCTGAGCATTCTCTATTCCGACTTGACCCAACTGATTTATTGACATCATTTCTCGGGCAAACGAATGCGATTTGAATGCCATAAATCTGTACAGGGAGACAATAATGATGAAGAATTAAGTTTGCGCTGGAATGTCGAATATAAAATACCCTCGAACAGCGTGTGCTCTAGTATGACAGGCATATGGTTCTATATCTCGTTCTTAACTTAAGTAGGAAACAGCTTTGTTCACAAAAAAATGTTACAAAAATAAAAGTAAGCTTGAACTAAGTAAAATATATTTAATTCGCAATGTAAATACGGGAAATAAGACTAAAACGTTTCAAATATTTCTTTATTTGAGTTTTTGTTTAAACAAAAAAATACTGAAATAAGAATTTCCGTTTCACGTTCAAAAACTTGGGCCATAACTGATTTGTTTTTTCTCTAAGGTCCTGCAGATCTAATCAGAACAGGTGTATAACAAATAAATAAAATATTTATCAAATTTGTTGATATAACTAATAAAACAAATCGTTATACATATGTCAAGTTTATTTAATTAAATAAAAATACCTGCAAAGGTATAAGTTTTAGCATTTAAAGGCCTTAGCTTATATTGGTAGGCATTAATTTTTGTATTTCTATTTTTCCTTAATAATACAAATTTTAGGCGTAACGCATTTGATAACAAAATCAGAATACGCTCAGCAAGCGTATGAACATATTGCTGTGCTTATGTATCTTTTATTATAGATATGCATCTGAAAACTTAATCAAGCAAATATTTTTCACGTTTTCCCTTTCGTAGACAACCCATTCCCGTTCCTCCACACGGAGGTCCATTCACCGAAATGTTGAAGGACGACTTGTGTTTTCTTGTTTTGTTTCCAATTTGCATGCTGGAATCTGGTCAAGTCCTTTGTTAGTTAAAGAGTTTTTGCTTTAGTTCGATTTTGTGTATTCAATCTTAAAGATACATTTGTATCTTTGCCCTTTCACACAGATACACAGACATACATAACAGATAGTCGCGTGCGTTCCGCTTATAAGTATAAGTTTCTATGTGTGCGAGTGAGTGGCCATTGCATGTGGCCATCATTTAGAGCTTGGTTTCTGCTAGCTCCCCGCCCCGCCCTTTGCCTACCACCCCTGGGAACCAAATGGAACCCGGCCAGCTGTTGGCTTCGTGGATTGCATGCAGCTCGGTCTTAGATACGTAAAGCTGTTGTAGCACATTTAACTAATAAATGCACTTGCCATACACATTTGTAGATGATGCACTATTCCCCTTTCGCCTCTTACCCCTGTATTATCTACCCACAAAAGGCATAAGCTTTTGTAACAGTTGGATGTTGGCATCTCCATATAATTCATTTACTCTTGTTGAACTTGGCAGCTCAAAATATCTGATTAAATATGGCAGCTCCTTTTTAACAATGAATTTGGAGTCCACATTTAGATAACATAGATAAACTTTGTAGATTCAGACATTTTTCTTAAAATTCTCTTACATATAATATATTAAAGACTATAAGAAGATTTCATTTAGAAATAATAATAACAATTTTTTTTTTGCATGATCTGACTTTTTATTTAAATTGACTTCATTTCCTTCAACCTTTTTTTAAAACTTACATACATCTTACTTTACATATACATATATCCCAACATATACATATATATATATCCCAACATATTCCTTTATATTACTAAATCTAGAGACCAAGCCGAGTCTCTTTAAAATAATACAAAATCTACAGGGTATACAGATGTTGACTTAGAAAAGCTTCTAGTTCTTCACGTAGAAGCCGTGTGCACTAGAATTTAATAATTATCTTAAGAGCACAAATAATGTTTGGAGCACTTAAGATTTACATGAATGTAGATGAAATAACTTGTTGAAATAAAATATTACTTGAATTATATACCTAAAACTATCCTACTTTCTTGTACGAAAATACTTTTATGTCATATTCTTCGATATATGAAATGATTTAATTGATAGATATATATTTTAGAGGACGGGTGTATATCTTTTAACTTTAGGATCTTTTCTAGACACATTAAAGTCGCGGTACTCTGTATCTCATTGTTGTATATACATATGCACAGATCGGCGAGTTTGTGTTTGTTTAGCTTGAAAACAAACGCAATGAAAATAATGTAAATACGTATGTAAATAGAAGAGGAGAATTGCATGAGCTAGAGAAAGCGAGTATTATTATACTGCTGGCACTGTCTGATACAATATATACCCATTATCAGGTGTCAGTTTCGATGTTTACGAAGACATCGACAAATTCCATTTGCCAGTGTGCTCATATATGCCAGCAATCGCTGGGCTTATAATATTGAGGGTCAAGAACGGGCTATACACACACACACACACTGGACCTGGACAGAAGGAAACGGTATGGAAGGGATAGGAGCAGAGCCGAGGGGAGTGGAGTGAGACTGTGGCAGCAGACAGGCCAAGACAGGACAAGACACCAACTGAAAGGGCTATTCACGTCGTACAATCAATTGCTATTAGTTTTCATTACAGTCAAATTACCATAAAATCACATAGACCGTTAGTTGAGTTCGTGCCTTACGGGTTGTTCGCGTTGCCATTTGTCGCTGCTGGGGTTGCCACCTGACCGCAAGGCAGCACACTTTTTCGATATTCATAGAATAATTACACTTTATCAAGGCAGCGCAGTTCATGAATTAACACGCACCTGGAAAGGGGCCACAGGGTTGAATCGAGTGGCCGCAGTGGCGCTTCCTGTTTCCTGTTGCCAGCTTCGATAGTTTCCTTTGGGCTGCTGTGGCTTGGAAATTAGTCAAGTTTGTTACGTTTATGTGAGAGAATTACCGTAATTAGAATATATTGAGCAATAAAAGTGATTTTTATTATTGGTACGCACAACGTGAGCTCGGACCGAGCATCGATGCTGATGATGACGGTGGTGACACAAAGGCCACAGGACTCTCGGGGGTGCCGGACACAGCACACACACACACACACACACACACAGCACACACTCACACACATGCACACAGGTATAGCAATTGGAATAACTGTAATGGGGTCAGGACATTATCGACATTCTGGCCTTTTGTGCCTTTGTAGCTCATTTTATGCGGCTTCTTTTAGCCAGTTGCCATGAAATGGCTGCAGCGTTCACTTTTCTTATTGTTGCAGCCAAAAAGGCATTCAGAGAGAGTTAGCCAGCTGTTAAGGAACTTGAAGGACTGCCCATAGAAAGGCGACCTCTCACACTTCCCTTGTTCAGCTGTCTTAAATGAAAATATTGCAACAGCTTTTCTATGGATTATGATAAAGTTGCTTAGTGGCCAGTTAAAAGGCTGGCTCAAGAAAGGATATACAAATGGGGTGGTGGTTGGAGGCGAAGTCAATAGTTCAATGTAAGAACAAGAGAAAAGGATTAAATGGCAATTTTGTCAATACATTGAATACTTTACAATCACCAGCTCGAGTAAATTAAGCACGAAGGAAAGAAGTACTCGACTGCATATACCCTATACGCTTCCCAACTATCAAGAGATTTAAGTCGGTCTTCTACTTTTGCTTACCTATCAAGAACTGGTTAAAGTATCTATTAAGTGAGGAACTTCACCTCCTGATGCCTCCCCTTTTGCCCCGTGTCATGCTCACAAAATAGCGTAATTCAAATTTTCTTAAGTCGACAGTTTGAAAGTCACAGCTTCCAGCTTACAGTTTACAGTTTACAGTCTTGCAGTCACAAGTATTTTGTTGCATCCAACTGCAACATTCTTCTCGCTCGCCCCTTATTAATTAATTTAAGATTTCCTTGTCGTTATCAATTCATTATATTTGCCATTTTCTTTGTGAATTATATCAAACAAAATACAAAAATTGACAATTGCTGCTGAATTTGAACCGGCAACTGGCTTGCTAGCCTGACGCTCAGACACCTTAGACACGCAGGCTCTTGATGTAATCTTTAATATAAACTTTATCCGCATTTTTCCCCACAGGCGGATCAAATGTTCCATCCATAGGGATGCCCGAAAGTTGATTTTCGTGCAGTTCGCTTCGAACTCTGAGAAACCGAAGCGGCAATCAGCCCAAGCGAGTGGGTCGCCCAGATAGCTCGTCTGCCGAGGACCGCATGCATTTCAAATTAAAAATCAATTTGGTAACAGGTACTCGGCTAATGCAGCCTTTCATTTCAGCTGCGTTTTGCAATTACTGGGCCAACTGAGATGACAGTTAATGTTGTCGCTGTGCGGCAACATTGTCAGTGCCCCAAGCGGCACTCAACAGCTGCCTATACGCAAAATGTGTGGCACTTCATAAAGACTGTGCCGAAAATTAACTTTGACACACACTCCAACAGCCAACTGCTACGTCTGTCTGTGTGTGTGTGTGTGTGTGTGTGTGTGCGTCTGTGTGGGTGCCATAAAAACGCAGCTCATTGGCTCCTAAACATGCCGTTTATGAGCACACACTGCCAGTCAGAGATAGAAGGATAGAGAAGATGGTCTGTAGTAAAAGCAACATGGACTAAGTACTGCTCCATAGCTGTCATTGGGCTGACCATAACGTTGCATTGTATGTGATGGTGTGTGTATGTGTGAGCGTGTGTGCGTCTGCGAGTGTTGGCTGCCAAGAAGCGAATGTCAATAGCCAACAGCAGCTGTCAAAACACAGACGCCCTATGTGCCCGGGCTGTTAATGTAATTTGACAATGAATCGTTGCGTCCAAAGTCCAACTGTACCAGTCGACTGTGAACCGACCGCACAGTGCTTCGAACATATGGTGCAATGGGTCGAAAATCAGATCTCCAATCAATGTCAATGAATATATTGCAGTTATGCCAATTATCCCTTATATATACCAATATATTATATATTTTTACCAATATATAATTGTTTTTAGCAAATTCCTTTTCAAAACTCTAGTCAAAGCTTTGCAAGCGTTGTTATCCAACCAGAAAATAAAATTAGCTATAATATAGTCAATCCATTTTATTTATTATTATTATTATATATTACATATTTTTATATGCCTAATGATATAGACATATTTTTAAATTTTTGTTTGGCTTAGAAATACAAGAAATTCAACTTAAAATCTGATAGATATTTAAAGTCAAATATATCGATAACAGCAATCGATTTACAAGATCTGACCGCCGTTTGTGGTCCTCTATAATTTGGCCCCTGTTTTATTTAACTTATTTTGTCTTAAGTCCATTTCCACTAAACGAAGCACTGTGCACCTATCCGACGGCCAAGCAGCATGTTCTGAGTTCAGAGTTCTCGACTCGTGGGTGGCCCAATGCAACTTAATCGATTGGCATTGTGGCGTTTTGGGCATTTTCTAGGTAATCGACTTTGATGGCCAGCAGAGACAGTACATGGAACTTAATGAGTTGCCGCACATTCTGCCCCTGCTGCCGCTACGCCTTGGGGGATGCACATAAATCGCCGATGGTCGTTTATGAAAACATTCGCCGGGGCCGTTAAGTTCGAATATGCGTTAAACTTGGCACTTTCGGCCGCCATTTTGTTTTATTTTCACTGTTCCCGCTGCCATGCAAAAAGCTTATAAAATGCGCATTGCGAAAACAAAAAGTATTTTAATAGAGCCGCTCTTTCATAATGCTGTCCTAACGTCCTTAATGTGTGTGCACTTAAATCTATAATATAAGAATGCATAAAATACTGCATAGTATAAATTATAATATGGATTGGGAGGGTGGTGGGCGCTTTTAGGCTGGACCTGTTTTGCAAGCAACACGTTTAAATGTGCAGTTGGAGCTTTTCTGCTTTAACATACATGCTGAGCTTTTGCTTGCAAAAGAATAGACATGAAGAAAAGCTTTTACTGTATTTGTGATCAATAAGCAGCAATTAATTGTCAGTTGGGCCGTTAAGCTTTTAAGTTGGAGTAACTCACAAAGCTTGGATTACATATATCAAAGCTTGCGCAAACTTGGGTACCTATGGCAGCTTTTGGCTTTTGTGCAAGGATCAGAAATGGCCTGCAGGTTTAAGTTTTTGAAGGCTTTGAGCTTTGAGACTTTCATGCGCAACGTGTATTGTGCCTAGTAAAAGCTTTATTGTTACTATAGCTCTTGAGCTTTTGATGCTGGCAAAAGCTCTAGCTTGCTGTTAGCTAATAGTTGGTATTTAGTATAAACTTGCATTTGCAGCTTGCTCTGGGAAAAGCTCATTTTCCATGATTAAAAGACTGCAAAAGCTTGCATCTGGAACACCAGATCGATCCTTCGTGCTTTTGCATTTGCATCTTTTCTTAAAAAGCTGTCAGAAACAAATGGAGAGCTTTTAGTTCAAGCAGCGACTAAGGTCCAGCCTTAAAGCAGCATAGGAATATTGCATTAAATTAATGCCATGTTAACGCAAAATTGCGTTCACAAATCCAATCTGCCGTTGCCAGCACCGATAAATGAAGTGCACAAATGGGCGTTTATGGCCACATGACCACATAAAATTACAAGCTTCACGGCTAGCTTTGCCACTGGAGTGCGTCGTGCGGCACAGGACTTGGACACGGTGTCGTAATCGGAGCAGCTGGCCATTTGGGCAGCATCTTTGGATGACCGACTAGAGCACCTGTGACGGCGGCAGGAGGACTGTGTCTCCAGTGGCTGTTGCAGCTGCTGAAGGTATTCATTTGGGCAGTCCGGTTTCGATTTGTGGTTGGACGGCCCTTAAACTCCAAGAGGAGGCTGGGCTCTGTGAGCGCAGAGCGGACTGTCCAACAAAAACTTAACAAGCTGGTCAGGCGGCCAAATAGATAAACTGGCGCCACATGCTCCGCAATTTGACTCCATTGCACATCAGCTTAGGTGGCAAGGTGTTGGCCGAGGCACACACAGCACATAGCATGTGTGCATGCCACAGACAAGCGTTTCAGATTTACAAAACATTTTATACATTGAGGGCGAGGGTTCAAGTCACAGCTCAGATTCGGCAAGGGTTCGGGCAGGCGGGGCATTTGTGGGGCATGCAACGTCTATGTTTGCGGTGGCCAGGGACGAATGTTGATCCCATTTCTACTGCTGTTGCTGCTGCTGCTGCTGCTGCTGCTGCTGCAGTTGCAGCACGTCCATCAGTGGCCCATTGTCTGTGTCGCGCATACATAATGAAGTGAACCAGAACTGTAGCTAGCTACCCGCTGCTTCCACGCCTGTTGCATTTACCTGTACCAGTTCCTGTTCCGCCTCACCCGCCTAATGACGACGACGATGACGATGACGATGACGAAGATGATGAGGATGTTCATGATGTTGATAATGAAGCTACTGTTGCTGCCATTTTGGGGCTGGTGGCGATTGGCTGACTGTTTGTTAGCGCGCATTGTGGTGGGTCCAGGTTCAGTGTATGACGAGGGCGGGCTGTTCGGGATGCGTGGGGTGCGGGGTGCTTGGTGCGGGATGGTACTCCTTCCGTGCATTGATAGAAGCGCAATTAGCACTTCGATTGTGTTCGGGTTGACGCGATTTGCATCAAATTAATGTCTTCATCAACGGACAAACAGAGCGACAATTTGGATAAACGAACGAACGAACGAACGAACGAATCATTTTTGACAAAGGTCAAAAACAATTCACACGTCAAGTGGGGTGAAGCACTCCAAATCTGGTTGCACTTGTTACATTTGACTGCCAGTTCAGAGAGTTGACTAATCAAGAGCTGTTTTATAATTGTATAGCATATTTTCCAGCGAGATTAATTTTTGATGATTCGGTGATGGAGCCGGTTCATTCAGGCACCGGTTCAATCAATCGTTTGAGTGTGTGAGCCGGTTCGCAGGTGGTTGTAAAGTGGTTCCGCCTCGTAATGAAATAAGTAGAAGTACTCTAGTCGAGAGTGTCTGATCAGCAGATACGCTGTCAATGTTCTCACAAAACGAATCGAAAAGATTTATATATAGTTATAGAGCACTATTCTTGAATAGCTTAAGGACTTATAATCCGGTCCTTTTAAAGTTTTTTTTTTAACCTGAATGCAGAACTTAAATGTGAACATGTACTCCTTTTGGAGAGACCGAGGGGAGGAATCCAAGAAATACAATATTTGCAATCAGTACGAGAATTTATATGCATAATCTATAAGCATAAACATATCTGCCAGCGCATTCTTTTGAGCATCTATAGCACAATAGAGTATTATGAATGTGAAAAATAGGAAACTGTTAATCAAAGTAGGTATTGTCTAACCTATTGAGGCCTTAATTTTCCATAACTACAATAGTTCAGTAATCTAAGGAAACTCGGTACAGTCAGTACAACTTTCCCAGAACACTCGAAAATCGTGGGTCGTTTTTTTTTTGGTAAATTTTATATATATGTATATAAATATTTTGTTCCATATTATGACTGAGACGGGCTTTCGAGATGAGTGTCAATCGTTATAACTTCTCGCTAACCACATTCAATCCGGCTGGCGAGCTGAAGCAGGTGGAGTATGCCAATAATTGTGGGTCGAAGGGTGCGCCAACTGTGGGGATCACAACGAAGAACGGACTCGTTTTGGCCACAGAGAAGAGGATCGACTCGAAACTTACGATCGGACGTACCGTCAAGAAGCTGGAAAAGATAGGCTCACATATGGCGATGGCCTATTCCGGCATGGCTCCAGATTTTCGCATCCTGTCAAAGATGGCGCAAAAGACGTGCGCAGCATACAGCTTGGTCCACTCGGGCATTGTGCCTGTCGATGGCATGGCGATGGCCGTCTCCAACACCATGCAGGAGTTCACCCAATCCTGTGGGGTCCGTCCATTCGGGCTAACAGTCCTGCTCGGTGGCTGGGAGAGGGGGCGTGCACGTCTCTTTCGCTTAGATGCCGCTGGTTCGCGTCTGCCCTTTAAAGCCTGTGCCGTCGGCAAAGATGCAGAGCATCGAATGGAATTTCTGGAACGCCATTATACTCCGAGACTTACTATGGAAGTCGCCATATATCTGGCCATTCAGGCGATCTGCATGGGCGACGAACTGTCGATGCCGGCCCAGCATTTGGAAATTGGCGTAGTCGATAAGACTGGCTTCAGGCGCCTGGACATCGCGACAATTGAGGCCTATTTAATGAATATCAACTAAATTTCAGCAACACGACTGAAATCTTACGCAGCTCTTTTAGTGTGCAAGTTTATAGTGTGATACGTTGGAATGAAACACATTTATTTTGATCACGTTTTCGGTTCTTACAAAACTCTTTTCATTTTATGCAGTGGCAATTAATCTTGGCTGGATAGACCGATCGAAAGTTTAAAATTGATTTAGCTGTAGAAAGGTTTAAGTCGATAAATCAAAGCGGATGGAACGATGCACTTTATGTACATAGGGGTTCTTTTGTCATGGCACGTTGGAATGAAACGTGTTTTATTTTTATTTTGAATTTAAGAAATTGCTAGAGCTCTCATGGGAGCCTATGGCACAATGGAAATTTAGTAATTGCAAGCATTAAACATGAAAAAACAACGCCGCATAATCCTTACATCAATCAATCAATCATTAATACACAAGCTTCAACTATAGTACAGTTGTGTGATATATAATTACTTTTGCCTTTTTTTTTAAAAAGCATTTGGATAATTTAAGCATTATTTCAAGCAAACGCCACAAACTGATAATCAATCGATCAATCAAACTCACACGTCAACTTCAATAAAACCAATTGATTGACAATCAATCGAGAGAGTTTGGATAACTCGCATATTCAAGCAATCAATTTAATCATCAATCGATCATCAATCAATCTAATAAAAATATTTGTATAGATATTTTGTTAATTCAAGCATTCATGCATCCATCAATCTACACACACAACTTTCAACCTTGCACAAGCCACTATGGAATGAAACGTATTTTATTTGGTAAGCACTTAGAAACGATGCGAATGCGAAACGCGATAAGCGACAATGCTGGCAGAGTGTGAGAGATTTGTAGTCGCTTCTCGCTAAGCTTCTCCCGCTTCCGGTTGATAAGCAACAATAAATTATCGCTACTCGCTTCGGTTAGCCGAGCTAAGCTCTCTCGCTTCCAGTGCAACCCATAACTATAAGGGCGTATTCTCATCTTACACAGCGATCTGTTGCATTCTGATTTGATGCATTGTTTTGGATTACACTCAAAAGAGTTGCCAGCAGCACAGCCAGAAACTAGCCAAGCAGAAGCTCTACAATGCAGCGCCATAGCCAGAACCAAAGAGGATGCCAGGGTGGAGATGTGGACAACGATGGGGAAGACGACGATGATAATACTCTCACTCTGTGTGCCTCTGTGCCATTTGCCGATGTGTCAAGTGGCACTTGCGGGGCCGCCTGACCGGAGACCCGGCTTACTGGATGCCGGGGCAAGGCGTTGGCGTTGGCGTTTACCTGGCGACCAGAGTTGTCGTGTTTTTGTCTCCCGGCATCCTTTATTTATATATTTTCTTGCCTGGGTTTTGGTTCTCCATTTTTTTTTTATACTTTTATTTCATTTGCCTTCAATGCAATTATACTGGATAAATATCTTCTTCCGTTTTAGCTGTAATTACAAAAGTTTAATTGAGTTTTCTCGGCTCGTTGTGTTCGTTTCTTTTCCCTACTTCATTTTTTTACCCCCGAACCGTCTGCTTCTTCACTTTTTGTTTTGCACTTGTTTTTGTCCTGCTGCTGCTGCTGCTGCTGCCGCCGCCGCCGCTGCTGCTGCTGCTTTGTTGCTGTCGTCCTGTTCGGCGCTCGTCGACATCTCTGGCGCTGGCTGTCGTTGCGGCTGGCTAGAAGTTTATCCAGCATTCTCTCTGTTAAGTCGTCCTGGCGCGCTGGAGCTGGCGCTGCAGCTGACGCTGGAGCTGTCGTCGTTGTCGCCGTGGCTGCCGTTGACGCTTTTTCCATCTGGATCTGTGGCCGCCTGTCTTCATCTCCAGCCTTACTCTTTTTCACTTTTTCTTTTTTTATTGTTGATGTTGCGAAAAAGAGTTGTTTTCAGCCTGCCAGGCCTGTCTATCTAACGCCACGTGATTGTTTTTCGTCACAACAACAACAACAACAACAACAACAACAGCAGCAGAGTGACATAGAGAGAGGGGATGAGAGCGAAAGGGGGGAGGTTGGGGAATGGTCTGGCAGACAGTGGCAATGGCGTCGCGCCTGAGGCTGAGTGATTTCTTCTACTTTGGGACGTCCCAAGGACAGGCATAATAAAAAGTGATTAAAACGGAGCGCACTTGTATTTCAACTTGACTTTAAGGCGCTTGCCCTAACCTCACTAGCAGCAGTGCTGCCAATTTATTTTAAATAAATAGCGAAAGTGTTGAGTAACGGCGCAAAGCAAACGCCTCACGCACACACGCGCACACGCACAGACAGCAGGCATGACAGTTGCCGGCTGAAACATACGGATGAGCGGTACAGATTCTGGTTAATTTATTCATTGCAAATTTACATGCTCATGTTTGCAAATTTAAAAACTGCACACACACACACACACACACTTACATATTCACAGCAAAAGAGACGGCAAATGCATAGTTAGAAAGCGTGCGAGTGGGAGGCAGCTAGAGAGTCAGAGTGTAGAGTGCCGAGAGGTGCAGGGGCCGTGCAAGCGAGTTTATTCAAAGCAGACTCTCCTAGTAATATGTAAATCGCATTGCCAGTGCCAAAGTGGAGTTTGCTCAGAGTCAGCAGGCTTCCCAGTTGCAGCTGCAACCGCAGGCCCACAGCCCACTCCAGCCCCAGCCCCATCTAGATTCGCATTCGCATCAGCGCCTCTGTATGGCGTAGCGTTCAGTTATTTTCCTATGGGAAAAATCCACTTGGCGCTACCCCAATATTTACATATCATAGTTGGCTCCACAAATGAGTTGGCGGGAGAGCGAGAGAGAGGGAGGGCGCCCGCCAGTGTTGTATATGAGTGAGGGCAGAGTGTTGAATACGGCGGTAAAAGTACGTGCCAAGTGACTGCGACGTGTTGAGTTAAACAGTCAAGCCTATTGCATTTACGAACATTCATATGTGTTTCTAGGAGGAAGTCCAGCTTAAAAATGTGAATAAATGTATATAACCAAGGTGTCTAAAGAAGAAAGCACAAACAAAACAAACCGCATTAGATGCGAATCAAAATAAGATACATTTTTGGCAGTTAAAATACTGGCAAAGGCCTAGCTCAACGATTCTAAATGCTATTTATTTAAAATGTTTTTAAACTCAAAAACTGAATCCAATCGAATTCTATATAAATCGATATACAAAGCAATCAAACTATCGATATGAGCAAATGACATTTTCAGGGCTGCAACATTGCCGCTGGGCTTAGGGCTGCGAAATTGAAAACAATTTCGATCGACAGCTGAGCTGAAAGCTTCAGCAATTGAAATTTGTGTGTTTTATTGAGCACCAGCTCTTTGTACATAATTTCTATATTAAGATAAAGATTTAACGTAACAGGTCTGAGCTTGACAAGCTCGTTTCAGTATGTTCATAACTCGCATCGACCCTCTTCAATCTTACGTATTGCATAGGTTTAATAAAATGGGGAAAAGCAGTTATATAAAAATATAATATAACAAATTAGATACGCTTGAGTAATCGAATATTTATGATGAAACATGAGCGGCAACCAAATAATATGTGCGCGTATATGTACATATGTATGTATGTATACCTAAGCAACCCCATAAACCATAACTGCGCCCAATACTGAAACAAAAAAACGTCTCGTTTGCGAGGAACACACTCGCACACACTGGGAGAGAGGCAAGTGAATGGCGCTTGTCAAAACAAATCCGTAAGAGATTACATTAAAAGGCGCATTTGGACAGCTCAATCGCAAAATAGAATACACCTATTCGAACATACTTACATACTCGAATAACCGGGGATATACATACATGGAATGCACGCTGTGCATGCGGAAAGATCCCCAATGGATTTACCAGACGCCAGTGTGCACCCAACTCAAACCTGACCCTTAAGTCCCTGTATCCTTGTTTCTTTAGCAACAGTTGCGGCATCGCGGGTTTTCTCTTTTTTATGTGTATGTGTGTATGTATCTGTGTGTATGTGTGTATGTATCTGTGTGCCTGTGTGCTGGCAATGATGGAAAGTTCTGTAATACGAACTGACAGTAGTTTTCATTACGAATTCATGCAATTTTTTACTTTTTTTCTTTTCGATTTTCGAACAGGCTGCACCATGATCCACCATAAACAACAGCCGCACAACGTTTACCCAATTCCTAAATGAGTGTTGAGGCAATTGAAGTTGCTGGGTTAAGACCTTTTGAATAGAGTCCGTCAGCTTTGAGTCCTATTATGATAATGCGTAAGTGTTTTTGAGCTAGCTTAAAGTTGGCAATCATTTAAAAAAAACTCAACTAGTGGCATCGCTTTAATTTAACTTAGCTGTTAATTTGTGCCTAACCAACACTGTGCGCTGTGGAAAGTCAAGATGGCAACACTGCAACTCAATTAACTGCCTGGCAAATTCGAACAGTCACTTCAGCCAAGCTGTAACTATATATATAGTTGCTTCAGGTATAATATTATGAATTAGCAAAGCTGCATATTCTATGCATGTTTATTCATTTGATTGCACACCAAACTCTAGAATACGTTGGTTATCGCTGCATAGATAAGTTCACCTTTGAGTACATTTTGTCTGTGATTTGTTTGTGGCTGTGGAAATGTAAGCAAATGTTTGTAAGACGACAAAGCTGCTTACTAGATTTGCGTTGTTATTGCGGATGGAGCATCTTGAGCAGACATTTCAACTGACAAATTGAAGGGTCGATGGGGATGGGTGAGGGGGGAGGGGAGGGACTGTGGCCTTTGTTATGCAAAGTGCAAGTGCTCTCTCCCTCCCTGTCTATCCGTCTCCCACTTCGTTTTCTCTGTTGAATTTGAATCTGATTCTGACCTTTGTCCATGACCACAGTGGGCACTCTATAAATTGTACAACTATTTTTAATAACAGCACACAATAACCAGCATGCTCCAAGTTTTCAGGTATAGCCCATCTCTCGCTCTGGCCCTACACCCATCTACGCTTCTTCCAACTCTTTCTGGCGTGCGGGCTGGTTTATTTAACTATCGCAGCTATCTTGACACGGCCAAGACGAGCTGTTGTCCGGCGTAAAGTCTATTGGGCCGGCGTTGCCACCCAGTCGCACAGGTGCTGCAGCGCTCCTTCCCAGCCTCTTGTTATTCCACACTGGTTTTTGTCTTTGCTTGCGTTCTCGACTTTCGGCAACTTCTTGAAAGTACTTTACCCTCCACCCGACCAACGAGTCCCCCCCGCCCAACGAGTTGGCATGCACAAATACATAAACAGTGTGTGCGGGTGTGTGTGTGTGTTTTCTATTATTTTTTTGTCTTTTGGTAATTTAGCATATTTCTAAAGCATTTTGTTGTGGCTGCTGTTGTTGTTGTTGTTGTTCTTGCTGTTGTCGTCTGCTGTGTTTCAAGTTTTGCTTCACCGTTTGCGGTGCGCAAATGCAAATTGCTTGGCTTGCATATCCTTTATGCCTTTTGTTTTTCCTATATCTCCTTCGTTTTATACGCTTTCGTAGAGGGTACTCGAGTTTTGTTGCGAAAGGGGCAGCATAGAAGCAGCCATAAAGCTTATATACTCTTGATCCGTCTATTTCTATGCCAGCTGGCCTTTTCGTCTTAAAGCTTTCAGCACGAAACTTAGGCTCGACCACATATCTGAAACAGTTGGATCGATCCACTTTATTATATGGGTTTAATAGAAATGATCTGTCGGAAAATTTGTTATTTTATAAGAAACCTATTTGTTTCGCAACGTAACTTGACCAAACTTATCATTTGCAAGCTTCACTATGCTTCTTATTTATAATCAAGATCCAATCAACATCGGTCTATGCATATGTACATATGGCTATGCATATGTACAGAGAGTCGAATGAAAAATTAGTTTTTGAGTGTCAGGAACATTCTTAGCATCGTATCAAATTAAACTACCAAAAACTAAAAGGACCAGTCGGTCAGAAGGGCATTTAAGTTTCGGCGTGCAGAAGTTAGCTTTTCAAATTATTTATTTTTTTTGGTTTTTCTGTCCATGCCTCTTGCAACCTGGCTGGGGCGCAGAGGCAACAGATGCTGATGTTGCTGAAGTGCGCCCAGCCGCGTTGATAGTTTTATTATTTGTATGCATATATTTCTAAACTTTGGATTTGAAAGAACTGCCGGCAAGTAGAGTTGTCTCAAGTATTTTGGCTTAAACAGTGTATTAGCCAATAAGCAATGGCTGACACTCTGAATCGAAGTCATTTTTTGTATCTCCTCCAAGTTCAATATTCAAATTTGTTTCCTTTGGGTCATTTGTGAAATAATCAATTTTATTTAACTTTTATTCAGTTGTCCTTAGTTTTATTGCATTTTGAATTTGAATATGGAGGCGGCTCTTGAAATCTGAAAAGTATAGCTTTATAACGGAATTAAGTGTGGTTATTGTTAAGAAATGCTTAACATAAAACAAAAATTATGTTTAAATATACATTCAATGTCTAAAACCCCCCACTATTCCTCGACAGCTCAAATGTCGTAGCCAGATCTATCAGGAATTCATTGACAAGAACAAGGGTTTAACCATTTAACAAGCGTTTTTTAACAAGCTCAAAATTGTGGAGACTCTGCCTTGAGAGGGATCACTGTCTAGGGCATATATTAGATAACTGTTCATCAGCCATAATCATGCTGAGACCTGCTCAGCCCAGGAGGCCATCAGACGCTTTATTCTATGCAAATGACAGCTGTGAAGCCATTTGGATGCATTCTTGCATATGATGTGACTGGACAAGTAGCTATAAATATAGTTTAATGATCCAATACCTGCAATTGTCTTGCGAATGCAGTGGTATAATCCTCAGGTCAACGACTGGGTGTAGTTGACAACAAGTGTCTGTGTCCCTAATTGGCTTCTATTTGCAAATATTGACAGTTCAGCTGGTTTCCGAACAATCATCAGCAGCAATGGCGGCAGTGTCCCTGTAGAGCGATTAACTATAATGTTTATGTATGTATATGTATTTTCATTAATCATTTAATCAACATCCTGATAATTTAGCTTGCATTGCCATGTCACACTGTGCACAGTGGTTGCCATATTTGAAGTATCATTTTGCTTCTGTTTGGATCCTTGGACAGCAGACCGTCAAAATAAATAGTGCGAATGGAGCGTGGAGCGTGGAGTGCTGGGTGCTGTGGTCCTTGGTCCGGGGTCCTGGGTTCCTGGTCCGGCTGCTGTTTATGTTGTCTCATGGTCGTGCGTCCAGATGTTTTGATTCAGTTTTAATTCATTTCAGTTGGCGGCGCCAGTGACTGTTATTGTTGCCATTGTTGCTGTCGTTTGTTCTTGTTGCTATTAAGAAAAACGCCTCCAAGAATAATCGACTAAACGAGCGAGCAAACGAGAATTGGTTGACGACGACCCTTCCTTCCCCAGACCGGCCAACACTCGACACAGTTGCCCTCGACATGCAGCCAGCCAGGCAGCCCGCCAGCCAGCCAGCCAGCCAGCCAGCCAACCAACCAGCCGGCAATAAAAATATGATTGTATTTTCGCTTGAGTTGTTTTCATTTCTCGATGATGTCGAGGACCGTGCTGTGGCCCGGGGTAGGCGACCGCAGTTTTACCCCAATTCCTTCTACAGTTTCCACTTCCTGCCGCCAGCGCCAACTCCACCATCTCCATCATCTCCGCGCTCAGTCCTCGGCCCAATGCATGGTTAAATCAAGCAAGCGCTTGCCAGCGGTCGACCATTGAACCGCTCCCGTCCGCTGAAGGCAGCAGCTACACGTTTTGTTGTTTTTGCTTCAGCTGGCGGATAACAACTTGGGGCCTTTGTTTTGTTTGCCGCCCACACACACACACACACACACACACACACATATATATATATACTTGTATATCCATTTGAAATCAGTACGGCAACTCGCATATTCGCTACATTACATTCTTCGTTGCCATTAATCGTGGGACTGCGGCTGCCCAGTTGGCCGGCAGCGCTGGCTGGCATCTTGAGGGCCTCAGTTGTCCGGGCTTGTGTCCATGGCCGTCCAATGTAGTCGGTGTGGCTCTGGTCCCTGGACCCTGGTTCTTGGTCCTTGTTCAACTCGACTCTCAAGTCTTTCATATTTACTCGAGTGATGTAATTTTTGAATAGCTTAAGGCTTTTGAAAATATTTAGCATGGCAAATCCTTTTTAAACGTTGATTTCGACTGCAGTCAGAGCCGAAGGATGCCTTGGCCATGGCTCTTGGTCCTCGCCACGTACCGCCCATTGTGCTGTCGAGTACTTTGCATATGCATATGCGTATTATTGTTATTAATAATAATAAATTAGATGTTCTGAATGAGCGCTGCCCACACAGAAGAAGAGCATGAAGTTTTTGCGTTTCATTTACCACGGAATGCCCTTCAAAGCGAGCTTCAATATGTATGTATATGTATCTGTACCCAACAATCGATTATAAAGTTTAGGCAAAAGAATGTTACGCTTGCGGATGCCTACGCCAAATATAAACCTTATTTTGCATTGAATCTTGTGAACTCCAGCTGCCCAGCTTCCCACTGCCTGTCAATTGCGGTTAAGAACACCGATAATTGAAAATAACGATGAATTAATTGCAGTGTTGGCAAACGATTGTTGATGAGTTCGGCTATCGATAGGCTTTTGATTTTTCTAATATTAAATATAGTCAATTAATATGCAAATGCATAATACATTTAAGATTATTGATAACCTTTAGTTATAATTGTTTTACTTTTAATACTCCTTTGTGTTTTGCATTTGCCAACACTGCTATTAGCTAAAGTTTATCAGCACTGAGCACTGAAAGTGGCCAATACAAAGTTTGTGCAAAGTAGAAACGGAAATAGAAATTGAGCACAAAATAATAATAATACGAACAACAACAACAACAGCAGCAACTGTTGCTGGTCTCTGCCCGCTCTCGTGATGATCTTTGTTCTTTTTGTGAACTGGTCTCAGCCAGTGCTGCCAAACTAGCTTATTTTACAAGGCTGGAAACTGCTAAAAAGATATCTCTAAAAATGCTAAACATAATAGAGATCAATTTTTGAATAGTTTTGAATAATTGAAAAACAGTCCATAAAAAAATAGTCCTATTGTGAAATAGGTTTAAGATATTTGTTTGAGATATCAATACATTGATTAGAAAAAAAGTACTATACCTAGTAATAATTGGTCACATTTAATAGATTGATAAAGATTCATTTTAAATTTCATATGTTGAGTGAAACAAATGACAAATATTAAAATCAAAGACGAAACATTTTACCTTTAGTCAGGCTTGAAGCTAAGTATTATCAGTTCATAACATTTTCTAGCTTTAGCTAAGTCTAGCCATAAAAAAGCTAGAATCGCAGCAGCAGCATCCAAAATAACAACAATAGTTGCAACACACACACACATGCACACTGTCCAAAAAGTGCGCAAAAACGCAAAAGGCAAATAAAAATTTGTAATGAAATTTTGTGCGCTGACATTTCGAAAAATTGCTTTTTAACCTTTGTGCCTTGGCTGGAAGTTGAATCCAAAGCCGGGCATACTGGAGCCGGAGCAGCTTCTACATGTCACTGACATGCTACACGTGTATCACTTCGACTTGGGCGCCGCCTCGACCATGTTGAGGTCCACGGATGCGAGTGTGCGTGTGTGTGCGGTTGGATGCCAAGCAAAGTTGTGCAGCATCGAAATCTGTAAGCTGAAAACTCTGTGACATGCTTTTAAGTTTTCGGCTGGCATGCACATGCAGATTATTATTAGGTTGTTGCCGCTGCAGCCCGTTGCCCCTGCCGCAGGTGAGTGCCCCCCGTGTCGCCAACATACTCAAAGAAAAAAAAACTTTGCCCATGTCCAGCTGGCCGGGCGGGTTGGGGCATTTGCCATTTGCCTTGCTATAAGTTTTGTTCTAACAAACCAATTACTCGCACCAATTTCCACAGGCTGCCTTCGACTTTCGCCTAGCCTTACATGATGGAAGAGTTCGACTTTGAGGCAGTGGATGCTGAGTACGGAAGGTGAGGCGCGTGGTGGGTGAGGGGGGGCTGGTAGCATGCTACAACGAGACGGCAACGAAGCTGACGCTGATGCTGAAGGAAAATACAAATACGACTTTCAGTTACTTTTTCATTATTTTGCCAAGGAGTTTGTCCTTTTGCGTGTGCGACACATTCGGCAAAGACACTTGGCTCGCATGTCCCCGTATCTCAGTACCCCACCCCCCATGCCCATCTCTCTGCCCCTCCCTGTGCGAGTGTGTGTATGTGTGTGTATTGCAATGTTCAAAACATTGGCAGATGTCGCCGCACTAGCAAAAGTTACGAGAGCCCTGCTGCAACAGCAGGAACAGGGACGGCCAGGAGCATGGACTGCTAAAGGAGGAGGGGGCAACTGTAGCGGGCGCATCCGGATGTGGATGGCGTGTGTACACATACCGAGACAAGGACAAGACTTGCCAGTCAACTCGCAGCCAAGGCAGCTGAGCAGAAATGTATAAGAAAAAAATAAGTAGGAGTTAATATCTCCGGCATAACGAAGTTTAAATACCCTTGATGGCATGTGGTTATGTGACCAGAATTGGGAAGCTTAGTCTAGTCCGATTCTGGAAAGTCCATGCTCATTAGTCGAGCTCTGTAGCGCCAAGTTCGGTTAAGATATCTAGAGAAACAAATAGGAACTTCACTAATGATCGATCATGCCTATAGCAAGCATATGATATAGTGTGTCGATCCGGCCGGCTCCGACATACATATGTACTGCCCGTAATAGAATGACGGACCCATGCAAAGTCTTAAGGGCCATATCGCTTCGGTTGCTAATGCTGATCAAGAATGTTTATCCCGTATGGCTTCGGAAAAGTCTCCGACTATGCGTTACATATTGCATGATAAAATTAAGATAGCCTCTACAAAGGCATAAAAAAGTTGCTACAAGTTTACTTTCTTTTCTTTCTATTTGCCTTTTATTTTTGTCTTTTTCTACTAATTTTTCTTGTTTTTTCCATTTAGCCCCCATCCATACTTTGCACTGTTCACCGCATGTGCCCAACTGTGCAAAAGGTGAAGACGACGTACGGCAGAGCGGGATGAGGTGGAGCGGGGCGGTGCGGGGCGGTGCAGGGCAGGGCGGACAGCCTTAAAGCGGCTCTAAACAAAATTGTCTATGTGAAAGAAGTCGTCGGTTCGACAAATGTGGGCGTAAATAATTCATTGGAATGGATCAACAATTGTTTGGCACTCCAAATGGGCACAAACTAGTCCAAAGTTGAATGGAATCAAAGCGAATGCAGAACTAAAAAAAAATTCATTAAAAAAACCGAATATATTAAATAAACAATGTCGCTCTTAGGAATGGACTGTGTCGAAATATCTTGAGAATCGAAATGAACTAACATTTTTTATCGAGTTCACTTTGGTATTGGACATGCCAATACATATCCTCTTCGATATGATCTACTGATGAGATTAAGGATCTCATGGAGAATGAGAAATATCAACATGTGAACTATGATATTATTATGTGCGTAAAGTTAGGGTATCTTTGAGGAAAAAAAGACTAGTCATGGTTAGCAGGAGTCCATTAAATAGAGTCATATATTTCATAGCATACCTTTAGGAGTCAATTGAAATGCGAATGTAAGCAGGTTGTAAGAGATTGGCCCTATGAAGCAAGGCTGAAATTTGGAATAACCTATACAATCCAGCCATGTTCATCTGTCCGCACGAAATTTGGAACGTGGCGGGAATCGAGGTAGTTTCATGAAATCGATAAGTATGAAATGAAGTTTTTAAGATCTGGAGACACCAAATTTGGTATGTAGATAATATCGAGTAGCATGCATAGATTAAGAATTTTTCACTTTTTGCTAAAAGTAAACTAAAATAGTTCATATGATTTAAAGTGAATTGATACAATTTCAATTCAGGCAAAGGTCAGCGCAGCATTAAACAGATATCCATTTTATATACAGCACAGCTCTCAGTGGAGTGAAGATTGTTAATCTTTGGGCTTAAATGTGCCCAAGAACTTGACAACTTATCTTAGCGCACCTGAAGCATAAACACGCGGCTCTTTTGTAATTGTGGTGTGGCATGTGCCACATGCAGCCGAGTCCAGAAGCTGTTTTCTGTTTTTTCCTCCCCCATTTTTGTTGTGAAGATTAAGTCGCATGTGGAACATGTCTTTGGTGTGCCGTTTGTGTGTGTGTGTGTGTGCGACGTAATCTTTGGGCTGCTTTGGCCGCTTAACTTTTTTCACTTGCACTTGCAACAGCCCCCGCTCGTGCCACGTCCGCAGCTTGCAGCATATTATGAAGATGAAGCAGCAACAGCAGCGGCGGCAACGGCGGCAACGGCGGCAGCTCGCGTGTGCTGTTGTAAAAAGTTTTTAATTTTTCTTTTGAAACATTTAACTAAAAGAGAGCAAGTCCTTGCTTCCCACGCCAAAAGCGTTGCCAGCAACAGCGGCAACAACAACATTAAGGGTGCTGTTAGGCGAGGGAGGGGTGTTGGTAAAGAAATTATCCTTTTCTTGCTTGCAACATCTTCTTCTGCCCTACAACTTTTGCTTGGCAAAATATCATACGCATAAAACAACATACGCCGAGACGAAAAACCCCAACACCGCCCCCCCCCCATCATCCTTCAGGCTAACAGCCCCCTACCACCTTCCACAGGCAGGACATCATATGAGCTGAATGCAGCCCTCTCGCTATTTAACTTGCTTTATTTTTCTTTTAATGAAACAGTTGTTGCTCGCGGCATTATTATGATTATTATGAGGCATGCAAAAGTTGCAGTTAAAGCGTCGTGTAAAATAATATTTAGATGCCAACTTTCAGGCTGCAGTTTGTGGCTCAACCCCCCCCCCTTCACACACATACATACATCCGCTCTCAGCCTGTTTTGGCTGGCAATTTTGCAGTTTAATTAAATTTTGCCAGGGCCGAAAATCTGCGCAAGAAGACCGCCAAATGCGGAATGCCAAAGCCAGTTGCGAGTCCGGATTCGTGTTGCTGGCAGTCGATAGTCTACTGCTGGCAGTTGGCAGCGAATGCATCGCAGCAATGTTGCTCTTAGTTTGGGAAAAGCCCTTAAATTAATTGAGTCTGGCCGGGCTCAGCCCTAAGCAGAGCTCAGCTAACAACCAGTTGCCAGTTGCCAGTTGCCGGCTTTTGTGTCGCATCAGATTGACTGAAGAAGCCGCACAAGTTTCTCTCTTTTAGTTGACGAAATTAACTTGCACCGTTGTTGCCAACCACCCAACCCACTCCTCCACCTGCCGCTCACCACGTCCACCCATCGCTCAGATTTGGTGCGAGCGCAAAAGCATTTGCATTTCTATGACTTCGAATGGGTTTGAAATTAGCTGCTTTTCTAATTGACATTACATTATGGTAATCGGCAGACCCGGCGGGAGTTGCTTTCCGCGGGAATATGACGGATTTATCATGGTTAAGAGTACAGTCAAAGGGCTTATGCATGCATTTAACCTAGCCACAGCTAAGTGGGTAAAAGGGCGTTTAAATCCTCGCATGCAACTGAGGTAATTTATGTTCCTTCATTAATTTAGAAAACTACGCACTACCAAATGGAGCTGAGACACTGGGTAATATCGGCTTAATTGGGCATATTCCGATTGTTATTGCTAACATATTTTTAAAATTTTTCATTCAACATTTGCAACACTGATAGCGGCTAAAACTAAATGACTTCACCATGTATAAACCTTTAGTCACGAGTTCCAATATCCTGCATTTTGTTCAACATATCAATAATATTCTCAACAATAACATATCTTGCTTATCGATTGTTATCGATAAGCTTATTCACATTTACATATACAACACTGTCAGAATCTGCAACTGAACATCTTGTCACTATTTATTAGCTAAGACATATTTTAATATTGTTTCCCATTCACAGTTAACTTCATGACTTGCCTACTTTCTTTTGACTTATTTCAAAGCACAACATTTCGTGCTTTTAATATTCAAATAATTTACAAGACAAAGACTATAAGGATTTGAAGAGTTTGCGTTGGGGTGCTTTGCGAAAATCTGTTTGTACAGCTCCATAGACGCAATCAGCTTAAACTACTTCTCAAAGCACATTGGATAAGCATCTTTGTCTGGTTTTTGTGACGGATGTCTGTCCAGACACACAGTTCCATTTGTACTTTATACATTTCTGACCGAAGTCGGCTGCCTTGCTTTATAGTCTGCCATTATCACTAGCCAAATCTGGTGCACCCGCATGGTGAGCATAAACATTCAAAGCCGCAAATTTGTTAGCCGAGTTGCCGCTGTCATCAACAGATGCGCATCCCGTTTAATGTACACCACTCTACAGGCTAGATCCAGTGGGAACAATGCAAAAGTCTACCAATTCCAGCATACCCGACAAATGCTTTCTCTTTTTGAGGGAGTCAGCCGAAACGGAGTGCCACAAATAATTGCATTAAAATTACTGTTATTCAAGATACGGCGCTGCCACGTAGTCGTAAGAAGCGGGCATCAGCTTGCTACAACTGTTGCTATATTCGATAGTTGCATGCAGCCAACTATCGATAGCATATGCAACGGTTCGCTTATGGCCCAAGAGTAATCGACATAAATAGATTTAAAGTAGAGTATGAAAATATCGAAAACTAAATGTTCCCTTGTCTCACTTGTTTGTCAAAGTTAATTAAGCTAGCCCAGCCTATGAGATATTCCCTTGTACATACTAAAATACACTACATATATACATATATATGTATATATATATATATATAGCGTTCAACTAGACTAGCCGGATGGACATCTTAATGGTAAGAACATCTAAAACAATTTTCCATTAATGACAACAATGTCAATTTCAGGCACTCGGGCTGTCCAATGATGTTTTTCTCATCTTTTTTTTTTGTTCTTCATTATTTTGGTCGTGCGGCTGCAAAAGGCAAACAAGCCAAGTGCCTGGGCTGCTGACAGAGGCGGAGATAAAAACGAGTAACGTAAGGCGAGAGGGCGGTCGTGGTGGTGATTGGCGGGGTGGAGGTGGTTTGTGCAGAAGCATCCTTTTATGATGACGTTACGAACGCCGCTCTCGGTTGACTGACATGAAACTGTAATGGAATTCAATAAAAGCTGAGAGTGCAGAAACTGTTTGACACGCAAACGACGATACGGCTTTTGGGGTCCATCGCATCGGCTCATGTGCGTTTGTCAGGCTCATTTGTTAATTTTACGCAATATCACCGAATGTCGCTGTCCGTAGGTGGTATCACGCGGGACATTGGCTCCAGTATTCAACATGCTCAGATATTTATGCTCTGTGAAACATATGTGCAAATATATACACTTAGAAGTAAGTGTGCGGCATTTCGACTATATCATATTGTTTGCGCCCAAGACAGTCAGTTATCTTTGCTGTACGCGCCAAGCCGGGTAATATTCGCAAAATTTATAATTGTGGTGTTAAGCTTGCACCTGCAGTGCTGTCAACAAACAGTGTTGTACAACAAGCCATGCTTGTTGATACTATCGGCAGCCATTTTGAGAAAGCGAGCTATCGATAAGTTAAGCCGATAAATTGGATTGTCAAGCAAGCTTGGTGCAGGACACGGCAGTTTGAGTTTCAACATTAATTCAAGTGGAAAAGATATAAATCATGCCGCACATTGTGTCGCCGATTCGTTCCAATCTCTTATTGCAAATACTATTGGAGGGCAATCTGTACATAGCATTAACGTGGGGTGTCAGCTATGTGCTGTACATGCTCATCTATGTAGGTAATTTCTCATAGCGTCAACTAGTACTCATCGACATTTCGTTTGCAGGAGTGGCGCCAGCTGGGAGTGCCCGTATTGCTGGTCTTTACATTGGCCGTGATCACCGAGAGCTTGCGTATCTATGTGGGCTACACTCTCAACCTGAGCCCGCATGGACCGCGTCCCAAAATGTTGCTCTTCTCAACACTGGCCATGTGTCTGCCATTGCTGTGCGCATTCTGGTATCTGCGCAAGCTGCTGCTCGATCAAAGTGTCTGGCTGCAGTTCATCTGCTATCTTTGGGCGATCTTCATAGCGCTGGAGCTGGTTGCGGCTTTGGGCATACTGTGGAGCAAGAAGTCCCATGTGGAAATGCTGCCGAATTGGTCGACTATTGAGGCGAATCTTAAAGCGCGCCGCCGTCGTCTTCAGCGCCCGCCAGCTTTACAATCTGTGAATCCCCGGATAAGGGGATAATAAAAATGTCTGTACTCAGTTTGGATTGCAGAGCATCTGGTAGTTGGTTGCTTTTAAATTAACACATTTTTGCAATATTGTCAGCACCAGGCCAGGCCAAACCACGCCCCCCACGTGTGTGTGTGTATACACCTTGAATGCCCAATCCCTTTTGGTGTTGCTTTTATTGCATTTACTTTGCGACAAGCGACGATCCAGCGGCCAATGACGCCGCTTGATGGCCGAGCCGGATGTCGTTTTCAATAAAGGCGTCGCAGGCGTTAAGCTCTACGCCCGCACACCCATCCACATACACACACACACACACATAGCGCAGATGAGACTTGGCTGTGTGGATGCTAGTGTGGCACTTTAATTAATTTCTTTAAGTTCATTAACATTTGACTTGTTTAAGCAAGCGAAAATACGACGATACAGCGAATGGGCGGATCCTTGAATCCGTGGCATTTGATGGCATTGTCAGGAGAATATTGGCTTCGCTACCTTCCCTTGAAAAGCCAGCATCTCAAGATTATTCAAGCATAAAATGTAACAAATTTGGCAAAATCGTGTGTTTTATTGAAAGTATTGTTCTATCTTGAAATGTTTATTTAAATAAGTTATTCGGGCCACGCATGCAAGATCCAGTCTACAAATATTCTATTTGTAGACTAACAGTAACATTTGTTAGGTTAAAATCATAATATTGTATGGCAACTCTCTAGAATGTGAGCTCGAAATAATACGATATCTTGTTATCGATACACATAACTTAGGTACATACGACTTTTCGCATTGTCAGCCTATTGACAATCACGCTTGAACGCCATTCGCTTCGTGAAAGTCAAAACTAAAAACGATTTAAGATTAAAGACAACTAGCTTACTGACATATTTATAACAAGAAAATAATTGCACACTGCAATGTGATTACCGAGTGTTCCAAGCACACTTCTCAGCACTGTACGCGCGGGCTTTTGGCGACTCTGTGTAACGCATCGATAATTAATCGAAACGCGTTCGAGTTCTTCTTCCAGCTCTTGATTAGAATTCTTGTTGAATTTTCGATGAAACTACTGAAATGTAATTTGAAATCATGTGAGCACAGCAAGAAAACAATAGCAAATTCCCAATAACAATTTTTCCAATAACAAATTTCCAAATTGCGCAACCGTTTAACTTAAAAACCCGGAAGCATGTCGAACCTGTCGAATGTGGCACCTCAAAAAGCCAAAGGCAGCACAACCGAAACGATGACCGTGGAGGAGCCGTCGGCTACGATGGCAGCCATATCGCTGCCAGCTGGCGATGAGGCGAACAAGGACGAGAATGCGCCCAGCACTAGCCAGGGGCAGCAGCGCGGTACCTGCAGCAGCACCACCCACACCAGCTCCACTAGCACCACCACCACCACCAACACCACCAACACCACCACCACCACCAACAATAACAGAATGGGCTCGGCAACGCCAATGACACAGCTGAACGGGCCGGTAATGCGGATTAAGCGGGAACTGAACGAAATCATTGAGAATCCGCCGCCGAACTGCAGCGCCGAGATGTACAAGGAGGATCTGTTCCATTGGAAAGCGATCGTAATGGGGCCCAGCGGCACCCCCTACGAGGGCGGCATTTTTAAGCTAGACATACGCTTTCCGGGTGCGTATCCATTCCGACCGCCACAAATCCGTTTCATAACGCGCATCTATCACTGCAACGTTGACAGTCGTGGCGTCATTTGCCTCGATGTGCTAAACGAACGCTGGTCGCCGGTCATGAACATTGCCAAGGTGCTGCTATCCATTTGGGTGCTAATCGGCGAATGCAATCCCAACGATCCACTAGTCATGGGCATTGCCGATCAATACAAATGCAATCGCAAGGAGCATGACAAAGTTGCGCGCTACTGGACGAAACGCTTTGCCATGCCAAAGGCCAAGCCGAACTCCAAGCTCGAGCAGGAGCTACTGCTGCCCTACATACAGGAGCAAGAGCAGGCGCCAGACCAGGAGCAAGAACAGCAACAGCAGCAGAGCCAGGCGCCAGAGCAGGAACAGGATCCAGCGCTCAGTACCGAGACGAGCAGCTCAATTGCCGTTAGCGTAAACCACAGTCGTAGCGAACTTTAGATAGATTCCCATAATAAACAGTCTCCACACACACACACGCACCAAAACACATATACAAGTGCCTCTTGGAGCGCTTTCAGGGAATTGGTCGGAATGGGGGCTGGCTTGTCTTTGCCCGCGCTAAGTGTAGGGCGTGAAAAATTTGTGTAAACGCGGTGAGGGGACAAAAAATATGGCTTGCATAATGTGCCAGGGCAGTGGCTGGTGGCTGGTTACCCCCCTCGCCACCTCACCAGCAACCACAGAGCGCACCACCCCGTCCAGTCAGCTGCTGACGCCGCCAGATAGCTAGCCAAGCCTTTCCGCGTTCATGTCCATGAATATTCATGAGCTGCCAAAAATGAAGCGTGCACAAGGCGAAGCTGGCAAAGGGTCGTAGGGATGCGTAGGTGGAAGGGACAGCAGTGCGGGTAGCTTGAAAAATGAATTGGAACGCGAATAGGTTGAATGAGCGGTAGCTGGGAGGGGGGAGGAGCACTGGGATTCGGGCAGCGGCTGAAGGTGTTGAAAGCAAGCTGCGATATACACAACAATACACACAGATACACACATTGAATCGCCTTGAACTGCAGAGTTGGCAACTCCCGGAGCAGAGCGGAGATGGGGTATGGGCTTTACTTAATTGGGGCAAAGATATTTACACTTTTAATACAATAGGTATACTGCCATATTTAATATCTGGTGTGCTGCAGGAATAAACTTTATTTTAGAAAAGTTTCCGAAAGTTTCAATAGCCCTTGCAGGCATGTGTATGTGTATGTGTATGTGTATGTGTATGTGTATGTGTATGTGTATGTGTATGTGTATGTGTATGTGTATGTGTATGTGTATGTGTATGTGTATGTGTATGTGTATGTGTATGTGTATGTGTATGTGTATGTGTATGTGTATGTGTATGTGTATGTGTATGTATATGTATATGTATATGTATATGTATATGTATATGTATATGTATATGTATATGTATATGTATATGTATATGTATATGTATATGTATATGTATATGTATATGTATATGTATATGTATATGTATATGTATATGTATATGTATATGTATATGTATATGTATATGTATATGTATATGTATATGTATATGTATATGTATATGTATATGTATATGTATATGTATATGTATATGTATATGTATATGTATATGTATATGTATATGTATATGTATATGTATATGTATATGTATATGTATATGTATATGTATATGTATATGTATATGTATATGTATATGTATATGTATATGTATATGTATATGTTTATGTATATGTATATGTATATGTATATGTATATGTATATGTATATGTATATGTATATGTATATGTATATGTATATGTATATGTATATGTATATGTATATGTATATGTATATGTATATGTATATGTATATGTATATGTATATGTATATGTATATGTATATGTATATGTATATGTATATGTATATGTATATGTATATGTATATGTATATGTATATGTATATGTATATGTATATGTATATGTATATGTGTATGTGTATGTGTATGTGTATGTGTATGTGTATGTGTATGTGTATGTGTATGTGTATGTATATGTGTATATGTATATGTATATGTATATGTATATGTATATGTATATGTGTATGTGTATGTGTATGTGTATGTGTATGTGTATGTGTATGTGTATGTGTATGTGTATGTGTATGTGTATGTGTATGTGTATGTGTATGTGTATGTGTATGTGTATGTGTATGTGTATGTGTATGTGTATGTGTATGTGTATGTGTATGTGTATGTGTATGTGTATGTGTATGTGTATGTGTATGTGTATGTGTATGTGTATGTGTATGTGTATGTGTATGTGTATGTGTATGTGTATGTGTGTATGTGTATGTGTATGTGTATGTGTATGTGTATGTGTATGTGTATGTGTATGTGTATGTGTATGTGTATGTGTATGTGTATGTGTATGTGTATGTGTATGTGTATGTGTATGTGTATGTGTATGTGTATGTGTATGTGTATGTGTATGTGTATGTGTGTATGTGTATGTGTATGTGTATGTGTGTATGTGTATGTGTATGTGTATGTGTATGTGTATGTGTATGTGTATGTGTATGTGTATGTGTATGTGTATGTGTATGTGTATGTGTGTGTATGTGTATGTGTATGTGTGTATGTGTATGTGTATGTGTATGTGTATGTGTATGTGTATGTGTATGTGTATGTGTATGTGTATGTGTATGTGTATGTGTATGTGTATGTGTATGTGTATGTGTATGTGTATGTGTATGTGTATGTGTATGTGTATGTGTACATGTGTACATTTATATGCATGCATGCATGTATGTATGTACACATGTGTATCACTTACCTAGTTAACGCATTTTCAAATATTGCCCTACTATGCGATTCTCATGAATTCAAGTAGACCTTGCAAGTCTTTAGGCTTCGACAGTGAGCTAAGTGTTACATTAACAAGCGTAGATATATTTGTTTATATGTATATATATATATACATATATATACACCATTTATATCAATAATATTTATAATTCAATTGAGCAGTTTGTTATATGGTTCTCTTCAGGCTTAGACTCGGCTGTTCTTTATCCAAATATTCATGCATATCGTGATTTAAAATGAATTGTTGCCTTAAGTTAATAGCTTGGAAATCGCAGATCTGAAAATGGCTAATTATGAAATACTAGTCGAAGCGGTAGCACAATTGGTATCAGGGCTGTGCCTGGACACGTCCGCTGCGGGGAAGTGGAGGGCAAACGGGAATAAAGCAGACCGAGGCAAAACATCTAAGGAAAGCGACACTCAATTTGCGAAATGCGATAAATTGAATGAAAAGTGTGAAAATGAAGAGGAGTCATCAGCAGCAGCAGGCAACAACAGCAACACCAACAACAACAACAACAGCTGAAAAGTGGGTGGCGGGCGGGGAGGTCAGTGTTGCAAGCTTAAGCAGAACTGAAGCGAAACACAAAAAAATGTAAATGAAAATTCTGGGAAATTTAATAATAAAAACATCAGCATAAAGTAAAACGCATAAAATCCAATGAAATGTAAAAGGCAACCAACGGGCGCCCGCTGGACAGACGCCATCAAGGATGTCCTTGTGTCCTGGGCGATGCTGCTGCTGCTGCTGCTTCTGCCTCTGCTCCTTGCTGCTGTCGTGTGTGTACGAAATAGCGTCGGGTAATCACATTGCGTCGCTCTGGCTGTGTCCTGCCCAGGCAGGATATGCTCAATTGAACATGTTGATTGCTGACAGCGCAGACGCTGCCGCTGCCGCTGCCACGTTGGCCCTTCTCAAATGAGGAGTCAATTGAAAATCAACTTAGAGCTTGCTTTAATGGAATTAGTTGTACATAGTAGCAGCAACGCAACCAGCATCAGCATCAGCACCGGCATCATCACCGGCACCAGCAGCGGGAACAGGGCCAGAGTATCGGGCGTCATCATCAACATCAGTTCCAGATGCACATGCAGAAGATATCAAGCGACGCATTTTGGCTTTATGCTTCAGCAAATGCAGCCCTGCGTGCGTGCTAAAAGGTAAAACATCTATCTAAATACAGGCGTGCACGTACATGTGTGTGCATAGAGCCATTCTTTATGTATTTACCTACCCGTATGCATACATAGATGCACAGATGTGTGTCCTTTCGGTCAGCCAGTTGGGCGAACACCTAGAAAAACATTTGAATAGAGCTCGATTGATGTTGAGCAGTGTTGAAAAGCGTGTAAATGAAATTAGAAAGCAGCTACATGGCCACGCCCATGCACACGCCCACACACTCAAACAACCCACCAGCCATCTATCCATTCATCTACATATCCGCCCCCGCCTGACACATCCCTCCATTGCACAACTCGGGCATAGAGCACAAAAAAATAAAAAACAAAATAGGAAAATATTTTACTCGATGCATTGATATCTTTCTACCCTATCTCTTAATTATGGAAAGCCTGAGGGCGAAAGTTAACTTTTAAAGCACTTGATTGTGTTACAGGCAAATATTGTGAAAAATTCAGTCTGAGATTAATAATATTGATCTTAATCTGCATTTATGAGGCTTACATTTTGAAAATAGTTTCAATAATTATGAAATTGTAAATATATCTGAATATACAGTTTTTTTTAACGAAAATTACTAGAAAAGTTGCTTAATAAAAAGTTTTGGTAATTACAGTTTAGTCAAAGTTAAATATTTAGCAAAGAGCTCTTGTCAAATTTTTCTTGGAATTATTAAATAAAAATAATTTTTTTCTTTAAACATTTAATAGAGGTAAATATTTCAATCAAAAATATTCTATCATCTATCCAATTCACCTTAAAACCAATTGGCGAAAACATCTTGGCAAATTGAAAGAATCTTTTTTTAATTGCCAATTAAATCTAGATAAAAAATAAAACTCATATCCTGTGCAATTGGTTTCGTTTTGATAATTGGCGGACTTAAATCAAATTATTCTCAATCAAGGAGAGCGTTGCAAGCGAAGTGAGGTGCATGCTTCGACCAGCTCTTGTTCTTATTGAATGCTTCATTACAAACCCTTTGAATATACCCGAGTGCAACGTGAAGTGTAACGAATATTGCAAACAAGCGGCAACCGGAGCAGCAGCTGTGATTGAATAAGTGCGAGCTTGAATGCATGAGCGAATTGGTGCATCAATGAATTTGCGCCAGGAGGGCAACAGCTTCAAGAGTGTGGTTGGGTCAACGCGATAGGCGAAAACAGTTTAACCTCGATTCACTTAGACTTTGATTCTTTCCAGAACCGAAAAAAAGACGAAAAGAAACACTTTGTTACAAGCTGAGGAACGGTTGAAACCTGGAACCCGCTAGAGAATGTTGACAGATTCAACAGGTAAAAGGTTCGCAGAAGACGAAATCTAATTTGTCATAGAGTTGGACACACCCAGTAGAGATGCTATCCTGATTTTACTTATTTCCCATTACGACAACTTATACAGAACATAGAGAGTAAGTAGTCCAGCGTTTCACGTTATGCTTTCCAACACTGTCATTGTCGTCGTTGTAGTCGATGTTGTCATCGTTTTGCTATGGGGCGACGGTTAGACGGACGCATGTGGTCCTTGGGTTTTCTGTAACTGCCTTTGTAGCTTAATTGAATTTAAATGTGCCTCACAATATGCAATGTTGCAAAAGGCAAAGCACTAACACGCACACATTCAAGGCCTAAGTGCATTTCACTTTGTCGCACGATTTGGTGGCATAGACGCAAATGCAGTAGCCGCCGCCTCAAACGCCGTCAATCAAACTAAGCCAACTGATAGAGCAGGGGCAGGGTTGGGGCTGTGGGGGTATTGCCATGTGCAGAGCTTGACAAACTTAGTTAGCCAAGTAAAATAGTTTTATTAATTGGCCGTGCAGCTGCCTTCAAGAAGTTCCAGTGCTGTCTAATGCATACATGAGTGCTGCGAAATGTATGCAACAATATATTCACTGCTGTAATGAATTCGTCTCTAAACGTAGTTAGATTTTCTTTCCATACAACAAGTTGCGGGCTGGGTAGACTTCAATAATATTAACTGTTAGATTTCACTCAATTAGAACACATTTCTTATGATTGCGAAACTTGAAGTGAACTAAAAATAGTGAATATAAATTATGAAAGGTGAAGGTAACAGGTACTTGATGTGACCCGGTCAGAGTGACAAAAAAATCATCTACAGCTACCATTTTAATTGCAAGATGAGCAAGAACTAAACAGTTGATATTGTCTGCAGCGTTGCCAGCACAATTCAATGACCCGCAGTGTTGGTTAATGAATGAAGCAACAAAATGAACTGAACTAGTAAGCACTTGTTGAACGAAGTTCATTTGAACTAATGTTGGCTTATATAGCAGAAGGTGATTGTGATTTAATCTGGAATACGATCTGAAGTCAGGACTTGGAATGACGGCATTCAGACAGACCGGCATTGGGTATTTGGCACTCTTGGCACTGCAGCTGGGAGTCTAAGCAGGGTGTATTCACCGAGTTTGGGTGCTTTGTTAAATGTCGCTTTAAAAACTTCCTGCCCAGTAACGGCACATAAACAAACGGTGGACAAACAAACAGCCCTACAGCTGTCCTCTGTCCATTTTGTCTGGCAAATAAAAAGCACTGAGCGAAAATCGATGTGCATAAAAGAGTAGCCAACAAGTGCACAAAAAATATAGAAAAAAAAAAAAACCAAATAGAAAACTTCCAACTATACGGCTAGCATATTAGGCCACGGTCTGGATCTGGTGGCTGGTGTATGGTGCATGGGTCTGAGCCCAGAAAATGTCGAAGCGCCAAAAATGGTGACAAAAAAAAAAAAAAAATAGGGAAAGAGGGAAAAAAAACAAAAATTAAATGTCGGTGCCGGGCTTGGGCAGCGCTGACCAAGGCAAACACTCGACACTTGGCACTTTTTGATGTTGTTAGTGGCCATGTCGGAGTGGAGCTCCAGCTCCAGCTCCAGCTGCAGCTACGGCCATTCCTGCAGGTGTCGCGACGGCCGCGCAGACTTGCAAACTATGCACATGGCGGTAAATACTCTGCACGCCACGTGGCCGTTGCCGGCTACTGCTGCTGCCTCTTGCTACTGCTCCTGCTTCTGTTCCTGCTGCCAGCCGCTTAAATTTACTGCCCTCAGGCATTTCATTTGGCCGGCCAGTTGGAGAAGGAAGAGCTGATGCCGCTGCCGCTGCTGCTCTGGGCGCAAACATTTCCGAAATGTGACAAAAAAAAAAGAAGTAAATAGGAAAAAAACCAGTAGAAATATTGCAGTCGGTTATTACTGACTGCGCGATGCTCGTTCACAGTCCAATAAGCGCAGCTCTCAGTGCGTGTAGCTGGAATCTTATGGGATTGCTCTTGAGATGAGCTCAGTTGTAATGTTCTTTTCAAATTCGCTCCCTCTAGCTGTTAAGCTATGAAAGATTTCGCGATTTTAGGCAGCGTGGATGGGCAATCCTTAACGGAGGTCATGGTTGTACTTGCAGACTCCAGCCTGAAAGCTAGGCCCGCCCCTAGAAGGTGTGGCACAATATATTCCACATGTCGTAAGGTCATACGGAGGGGCAGTAACACGGATATTCCACAAAACCAATATACTCGCTTTAATCATTTGAACGAGGATAAAAACTGGGCAGAAAAAGATGCGATACATGACATTTTTTTGGCACTGGCATGGGTGAGCCTACAAACGGTATATCGGTAGCCAGTGTCTGATTGGAATGAATGTCTCTGGCAAAAAAACAACAAGAACAAGAAAATAAATAGAGAAAAAACAGCTCAAAAACTGGCGTCATGCGCTACTAAATGGCAACGAGCCCGTCGTGGAGCGCAGTACATATTCCTTAAACGCGAGATAACAAGCATTTAACAAAGTACGTACTATGGCAAAGGGTGCAGAACGTAATACTCATAGAATGGAATACCGTTAAAAGAAACTATCGCTGCAAACGCGTTCAGAGCCGAGGCGGCAACTTAATGGTAAAGTTGCAAGGCAGTTACCATCAGCCTGCAAACTCCAAGCGTGTGTCAATTGAAAGAAAGTCTGGATAAACCTTGTTTTGATGACAATGAACATTGGAAAAGAATATTAGAAACTAGCTGTAAATTACATCTCAACTCAGAAGGGAAACTATATTTAAAATCAGTGTTGTAAAACAGTGAAAAATGCGTTTTTAATCAACTGAACAGCAAATGGAATAACCGAATTCTTAAAAAAAAATTTCTCTCTTTTAGTCTGCATATGAAGAAAATTAACTACTATAATAAGTATGACATTTCATTTGTTGGACGACTGGCGTGGTTTCTGAATAGGTTTCATACAAAAGAACGTTCCAGCTACGAACCGGTACGCTCTTATTTGGCTGAGCACTTGCCAGAACAAATAAAAGCTCTCCAATACGAGTGCAACTCGTAGGATGCGTGCAATAGCCGTGAATGCAGCTTGGTCGCTTGATCATAATCCAATATTAATATAGAGCCAAGCGGGGCCTAAGCAAATAATAAATCAAATCAAGCAAGTTCTTCATTAAATTCTATTGCAACTCTCCCACTGTCAGGTGCTCGGCTCGCTCGGTGCCTCAAAGCTCTTCCACTTGTTGTTGTAATCGCGGATGCGCACATCATTTCACACGGAAATCAAAGACGCTTCCTTATTTTTCTTAAGTTTAAATTGCAGGAAATTACTTTGTGCCAGTGCCACGGCGGGAGCCAGTGCGAGTGGCTTCACTTGTCCATGTTACGCCCCGGTCCGATCTCTCCGGGCTCCACATTCTGCCCGCTCGGCGCAGCATCGCGCCGGCCGCCCTTCGGCTTGTCCGTCGCAGCTTCAATGATTTTTATCGTTCGCACTGCAATTTCTTATATTAAACTCAAAGCAGGTAGCTCGGCCCCAGCCCCCGCCCTCCACAAGCCCCCCTCTCCCATTTACCGCAGTCGCCCACACTCTGTTCCAGCGTCTTGAACCGCGGATGTTGAGCAGCAAAATCCTAACTGCTACTTATCGAGTCGCGCGCTCCAGCCCCTGCCCAGCTCTGGTCTCTCTTGCTGAGCATTTTCATTTTCATTTTGGCGTCGTTGCCACGGAAATTCATCAAAATCATATAAACTCGTTCGCCTCGAAAGGCAGCGCCTCCCCCAGCCACCTTGCCCCGCGCCCGGCCAGCTGCCTTTTGGCTCAGCTCCGACGCGGTTTATCATTCGCGAGTTACAGCCAAAACTTTTGACGGACCATCTGCATGTTTTCTTACACGGCAACCGCTGAATGTTCTTGTTGTTGCTTATATTGCTGTTGTAGTTGTTGTTGCTGTGGCTTTTCTGCCAGTGGCACTCGAGCAATATTTGATTTTCTTCTTTGATGCCATTAGTTTTTTGCTTTCATTTGGCCCGCTGCTGCTGCTGCTGCTGCTGCTGCGGCTGCCACAAGAGGCAAGGCTCTTAGCCCGGGCCTTTTTCTTGTTGCTTAAATCGCGTTCTGGTTCCGGGATGCCACACAACCTGCCCCGTCACGCCCCTTTCCCAGCCTAGCCGGGCAATCGCGCACTTGTAGATAAACTTTTGTAAATGAAATTGCAGAATGTTATATTTTCCGTATTATTTTTATTTTATTTTTTACTACTTTTCCCACTATCTTGATTTCATATATATATATATTTATTAACGTTTTTTTTTTGTATTTTGTATACATTTATTTAATCTATTTTTGTTTTTTTTTGGTTTTTTAGTTTTCCATTTCTGCTGCTGCTCCACTTCTTGTCCACTTGGCAGCTGAAGGAGCAGATAATGCGTTTTGCGACTGTTGCATTTGCCGTGCCTTGACGGGGCAGGTGCTTAGAAACCATTTCAAGCAATCAAAGCTCGGCTACAATGCGCTTAAGCAATCAGCGCCAGAAATCCACCCACGGCCACGGTCTCTCCATAAGAATTACCACCCCACGCGCCCACATAGCTGGAAAACTACGCGCCGAACTCTCTTTATAGCCCAAGCATTTGCAGCAGTTGAACACCTGGCATAACAGTTTCTAACAGTTCCGACGCCTTTTGTAACTTAAGTTATGCGTGTGTGGGTGTGCATGTGTGTGGGTGTGTGTGAAGTATATCAACAAAACTCAAAACACAAACAACAACAATAACAAATACACTCCTGGCAAATGAAAAATCCTTCTACTTTGCACAAATGTTCTACACCCACATATACACACACACACCTGCACACGCACACCTACAAACACAAACACGTTCGTAGCGCAATCTCAGTTGCATTTTAATTACTGAATCAAAAATCACAGAAGCGGAAATACTTATGAATTTCTTATGAGCCTGCAAAGAGAAGAAAGCGCCGGCAACGTCGACAGCGTCTTTAACATCAACAAGAAGGCAAAACAACTAGTTGATTGAGACCAAAGCGCAGATACCCTACAATTAGTTAAGCTGCCTTCTAAAAGCAGAGACATTTTCCATTTGTGCTGAGTCCAAGCATGCTTTGAAGACATTAAAACGTTTACGAATGCTGCAAAGAAGGAATCGAAAAAATCAATTATTCTTCTGAATTCGCTTTTTCCTAAATAATCTACGAGCGCGTATGTGTGTGATATCGAAAGGTGATTACTAAACGTTTACGAGCTGAAGAATGGCAAAAAAAATATGAAATACTAAGAGAATTAATGCGAGAGAGTCTTGCTGTGTGTGATTAGGATGGTAAAATCAAAGGGTTAGTCAAAGCAAGCAGCGTGTCAGGAAGACGTTAGCGAACGAAGAAAGAGAAAGAGAAAGAAAGAGAGAGATGTGAGCATGGCTCATCGACACAGATTGAAAGCAACGAAAGTGTGAACAAGTTTTATATTATAATCTAAATATTGAAATAGTGAAAACAAACCAATACAAGATATAGTGGTCGTTCGCAAACTAGTAGACTTCGCTTAGAGATGATTTTATCATGTCACAATTTCGAAATACTCGTAAAATGTAGGAATATAATAAAACAATGCAAATTAGCTAATAGCTAATAGCTAAAAGCTTTGTCCACCAAAAACTTGGCCAGCTTCTACAGACAGTCTTTTGAGAAATAGACTCTTCGAACATCAAAGAGCTTATGTTTTGGTGAGAACGAAAATGTTAAGAAGTATTCCATGCCATCTAAGATTTATATCGTGTAACCTTCATGTCGAAACCTTGTTGAGCTTTCCTGCAAAGCATTTGGCCAATTTGCTGGGATTCTATTAAATTGGTCGCAAGCTTGTTAAACATTTCGTAATGGCCCAACGCACACTGCAAATGAGCAACAGCAAAGAGCCAGCAGCAGCTGCTGCTCAGTTGTAATGTGGCTTCAGTTTTTGCCCCAGTGGGCAGCTCGAGCAGTTACCCAAAAGCCTCAAACACAACAAGTTGTGGACAACAAATTGCAGAGCAGAAATGTGCGGATATTCTGGAATTTCCTTTGATGGTTAAAGTTGATTTAATAAGAAAATATTGATGGGTTTTGTGACAACTATTCGATTGCACCGGGCTGGCAACAACAACAACGACAACAATGTTTACAATCGAATACACACACACACACACACTCGCATGCACACCGAAGTGCACACACCCACACACACACAGGCGGCACCACAAGCAGCCAGACAAATTGGTTTAGCAGAAGCGTGTATGCTCTTGTGTGTGTGTGTGTGTGTGTGTGTGTGTGTGTGCGTGTACATGTGTGTGTGTGTTTGTGTGTGTCTAGCTGCATATGGAACATCTTGTCGCATTCAGCACACGAAATAAGTACCGTAAGATCTTTAATTCAAGTGCGGGCCTCTTGCCCTACACCAAATAGGGTACACCGAATAATGGATACGGTGTAAGGGTTCAAGGTTTTTGGCTTTCAGACCCAGCTACCCTGTAATAGACAGTAGGTGTCATAAGTAAAAACAACAAGTAGAGCTTTTACTGATAGGCATCTATACTACATAACCTAGAACCTTTCCACTTATATGATCTCTGTCCCATTGATCTCAGAGACAATAGATACGAAACATATAAAATTGGATATGTAATGTTTCTGTTAATACGATTAATTGGAAATCTATGATTTCACTCCCATTAGTGGAAAATGAGTGAAACTTTTTTAGTGTTCGAACACGTCTTTCGCTTTGTCTTCATCCTTAAAAGACCACTGTCACGAGCGGAAAATAAGTGGGAAAGCGAAGCTAGATACATATTATAGGTTAACAATCTCATAGTTGTCGAAGTTACTTTAGAGGATATCTTCTTGGCGCGCACTTTCGCCAAGAAAACGTTCGTAGTATTTTGGGCTCTGTGCCATGTTTTGGATAAGATCCTTGCAATGGTCCTATGCGGCTGCTCCCTTTCGTTTTGCGGCTGCACTGCGGTTACCCAACACTAAAAAATGATATACTACCTGACATTTCATCTGCTGTCTGCTGTCTCCTGTCAGCCGCCCGCTGCGAGATGCTTCACACTTTGTGGCCATTCGAGTGGAACTTATTTGGTTTAGTTGCCAGTTGTGCCCGCTTCTACTGCACCTCTCCTACCCCTACTGCTGCTTCTCCTTGGTCCTTACCACTGCCACTCCTGGCAGTTTCTTTGTGGCTGCTGTCTAGCTCGATGAGGCGTGCATTGGCCAAAAAGATATGTGGCTGCTTGACAGAGTGCTGCACGTGGAAGTGTCGGCGCAGGTGGGGAAAGGGGGTGTTGCGAAAGAATGGTCCTCTTTTATAATGGAAACTGTTGTCAATTAGCGACCTGCTGCACATGCAACCAGAAACTGTGCAACGGCGTAGCCCAAGCCAAAAATGTTGGGCAACCTTTTAATAGGCTTCTGCATAATCCTCTCATAAGCTGCGTATAAAAATGTTAACCCCCACCGCGCGCGCACACACACACAAACAGACAGACGGTTTGGCAGTGTATAAGTGGATTTTTATTTGAGTAACATTTTTTTTTTAATTTTATGCATACCCTTGATTGAATAAATATAAACAATTTGTTATGAAATTTGTAACCTCCTGTAAGCTCCTGTCAGAGCAGACTATCGAAATCCGTAATCTGTTTAATTTGTCTAAAAGAAACTGGTTTGTTGGCGGATTTCAAATTTCTGTTTTGGGCAAGAATCTATAAAGCTCAGTTAAGTTTTATATAAAATAAAGACAATAAAACTGCTTTAAACATTTTATTAAACAAAACAAAAAAAACAAAATAACTAAAAGCACAATAAATCATTTTCCTGACAGTGTTGATAGGGCACGTTTTAGCGTAGCTCAGTGCAGTGTTGGTTAACTTGTTATGTTTTTTTTTGCCATTGCAAAAACGAAATATCTAACCCTTTTCATAGATTGATAAAGGTTGAAATTAAATTAATGTTAACTTTTTAACATTTATTTAAATATCGCTGTTTATGGATTTGTTATTTAAGTGTGTGGAAACGTTTGATTGAATGCAAAAAACTATTATTTTTGTTATCAAAAGAAAATAATTTATTTTTATAGTTGCGCTAGGGTATTTTATACTTAACATCACGAAAATTATGATTTCAATACTATGTTATATACCTTACTAAACACTTCTTTCTGGTCACATTTCGGCATAGACCAGCTTACACATGGCTTTAATTGGGAATATGTAAAAAAGATGTGAACATTATAATATTCTTATAATGAGTACAATTTATGTATGACATTGGTAGAACACCGTACAAGGGTATTCAATATTCGGCTACGTAAAATAAATTGTTCCTGTTTTTTGGTTATTTTGTTAATTTTTTATGACTGGACTCTGGTTTGCGGGTGGCCAGTGGCAAAGAAAATTCGGCTACTTTTTGACTGCTGGTAATTTGTCTGTTACCCCCGTTGGAGTGCAGCCCCCTTTGCAGCCGTGCAAACAAGCCCCGCCCACGCCCCTGTAATGTGTACATATATTTGTGCTTAACAATTATTTATTTATGAGGTAAACATCATTCAGTTGCAGTGGCAGCAGCAACAACAGTGAGGCAGAGGCAGAGGCAGAGGCAGCGGCAGCTTTATGAATACATAAATGCGCCGTCCATGCCACATGCCACATGCCACATGATAGCCGTTAGATTGGCTGGACGGTTGGCTGGCCAAATGACCGTTGCAAATTTGATTGCATTTACATATGCAGATGCAGATACATTTACTGATGCACACAGATGCGCAGCAGCTTTCTGAGGAGGGGGGCGGACGGGCGGGGCGTGGCAGCTAGTCGCAGTCCCAGCATGCAGGTTGAGCTGTCCGGCCGGGGCTTTGCGTTTGTAATTGCAACAAAGCCATCATGATTTTTGCTTACATTTCGGCTTAACATCGAAAATGAGTTGCATCCGAAATGTGGCTCAATTGTTGTTTAAGTACTCAACAAATAAACCCTTAACCCGACTCGCCCCTGTAGCATTCTATATATGTATATACATACATACATATGTATAAATATATATATATTTAGAGCACTTCATATCTGAATGATATTTGCTCGTTTACATTCAGCCAAAGTCATTAACTTAATTTAATTTAAATTAACCAACTAAACAAACGGGTTTACATTATAATTGTACCTATTTCTAATTTAGCCTCTAGACTAAATGTTTCCAATTATATTTGATGTGAGAAACTTAAATATCTTGTGGCGCTTGTAGCCAGGGTTTGTTTTATGTTAAACATTGAATTGCAGGCCTCGAACAGAAATGGTTCACAATCTTGCTTGCAACTAAACTGAATTTACCCCAATTTCTTGGAAAGCTGTTCTATGTAGTCATAAGGAGCGGATAAGGCTACAACTACAAAAACTGGACTCAATTCTTACGCCACCTGCCAGCCAAATTATAAATGGAAGCTTATAATCTCTAAGGACTTAAGCCGGATAAGCCTTAATTGTTTATGCTCTAGTGGAATGAAGGGCTCAGGTAAGCGGTTCTTTAGCTTTGCGGTGAAGCATTTTTAATACCCTTGAATTTATATTTCAGCACACAGAAGCTACTCAACGTCAAAAAGAAGAAAAGCTGAAATGCTCCAAAAATCAAGGTAGCCATACGAAAAGACTGAAAGCCAGCCAGTCGGCCGTGGCAATATCTACTCAGCTGTGCATACTGATCAGGTATTTATATGTAGTGTACTCGTCTATTCCAAAGCGTTATACATTTTGTGACTAATTGTAATTCATTTCTTTATTCAGTTTTATAACATCCTCATTCGCATTTAAAACGTTTTCTTGCATTTTATGTAAGAACTTTAACAGCTAAGCTCACACTTCCGTTTGCAGCACTGTTTGAGAATTGGGCATTGCCTAACACTAACAAGAGGCTTCGAGAGCAAACACGTTCACAATGCATGAATGCGGAAATGCGGAGCACTTCAGTTGCTTCTCTCATTCGCACAAATCTCAATTAAAACATGGTTGAGAAATCAACTAAGTTGTGAAGGCAGGTTTTCGGAAATATTTGTAAACCACTTCAATATCAATATTTAAGTTAAGGTCTATTTAAGGGAGAACAATTTCAACGTCGGGGTTTTTTTTTTTTTTTTTGTGGTAAAGTTTCCACTTCGAGAGCTATTAATTGAATATAGGAAATGAATCAATGCAAGTGGATACATTTTCATTGATTACGATTTGCACCCAAACAAGATAAAGAAGAAGAAATATCATCCCAATAACTGTATTTATCCTTGGAGCAGGAGACGGCGCAAGCAGCCAGCGAAATAGGTGCTCAAATATTTATGCCAATTTTGGTTGGCTTTGTGCTGAGTCGGAGAAAATACAATGACTACAAAATGAAACTATTTGCGGCAACGCCACCGATATACAATAACCGAAGCGGCTCCACTGAATAAAACATGGGTGTAGCACGGAGAGGGGCTGCGAGGGGGCAGCCCTAACGGGGGTAAAAATAAAACTGAGACGATGCCTTTTGTTACGTTTGTCACTAGAGATGAGCCCGTGATGCGATGGAATGCGTGAGAAGTGAGATAATAAATGAATATTTCACTTTTTGTATTTGGTAGTATCTAGTATTTTTGAACACTAAACTTGTTTTCCAATTCGTCTTGTTCTAATTATATATTGAATTCTAATTATATATTTTCTGATGAAAGATTGTTTATAAACAACTTAAAATGCAGTTTCGAGGCTCTATCTGAAAATAGATCCACCCGCATGAGCGAAAAATGGGTGAGAACGGTAAAAGTTCAAATTAAACGAAAAGCTTTCGACTTGCTCAATATTGAATAATAACTATGTAATAATAACTCCAATATCTAGACATTTTGTATAAGCAATTAGAGTTTTCGAAGCAATCAAATGCGACACGCGACCATCTCTATTTCCGATTGTTGCTTCTGCTCCTGCTGGCTCCTCGTTGCTGTCTCCTGGCGGTTGTTCAGCCCCGCTTGGATAATCATCTGGCCAGCCAACAATGAATTTCTGAATTTAGGCGATACCTTTTCGGTGCTGGCGCTTTATTAAATCTGTCCCGCTGGAATGTTATGGCGCAAGCCGATATGGATATGGATATGGATATGTATATAGTGCGCAATTACACATAACACACTTTACTGCAGTCTGAGTGTGTGTGTGTGCGTGTGTGTGGCACATCAAATATTTATAAACGTGCTCAGAAAGCCGTCGCAAGCAATCGCTTCATATTCAATATTCAGTTGTACCACGGCAAGTGCAGCAAATTGCCAATCGACATCATTCGATATTCGTGAGGACCGAGCCCACACACACACACACACACACACACACGCCCACGCACACAAGCAAATACACGCCCTCGATCCATACACAGCCCATCTGCACCCACACCCACACGTCAATAAGACCAGGTCAACACGAGAACAGCTCTACGGAATACTTTTTTAAATTTCTGACCATATTTCTCAGTTTTTAATAAAGATTTTACATTCAGCAGCAAAAAAATTGGCGGCTTGCACAAATACCTTTTGGCTTAATATTTAACAGACCAAATTTCTGCATTGTGATTGAAGTACTTTAAAATCCATCACACTGAACCGCATATGAACCTGTTTGGTACCGTTTTTGAACTAGTTTCAAATTAATCAAAACACTAAACTTAGCTGCTTTTGTCGCATATGAGCAGGTGTGGCAACGCCCAACAAAGCAAAAAGTTGAATTACCGGGCGGATAGAGAATTTGTTTACTGAATATTCAAAAATGTCGATTGCAAGCTGTTTGTTGTTTGCCAACACTGCCCGAAGGCTGCCAGATGTAAGAGATCTGGCAAAGGTGGCAACACTACAATTCTAGCTGCTTGTCAAATATTTAAAGGGCAGATATACAGCTTGGTTAACTTTGTAGGGCAGTTAAAGTGTAGTTCAAGACGGGCGTTAAGCTGAAGTGAATGCTTGAATAAACAACATATAGTTTGACAACATGTCAAAGCGCTTGTTAAATTTGACAGGTACATGCGAAAATGGGGCCTATTTGCTTGTGCTGGGCTCGTTGTGTAAATTGCTATTGAGAGCCATGGAAAAAGATGCGTTGCCGCAGTTGTCGACCGACCAATAAAATGCAATGTTGATATAAAAACAAATTCACGCGGGTGCGACAAACCAAACGACAAGGACATTAAGCACACACGCACACATACACACACTCGCACACCTCCACATGTGTACAAGTGTGTGAGTGCTTGTGTGTGGAAAAGGGCAACTTTTGCAATGATTTCAACATTAGATTTTATTTGCACTTTCGTTGACATTTGCGCAGCCCAAAATACACGCAACACGCCCCGCGCGGACACCAGGACACATGGCTGCAGGATTGTGTGTGTGTTTGTGGGCGTGTGTGTAGGGCGGGAGGTGGGTTTTTAAAGCGACTACAAAATCTCCAAAGCACACTTGACTTAAATGTGTAGAATATGCACAGGTAGACAAGGACTATTAGGAGGAGCAACTGACTGTGGCTGGGGCTGTGGATAAGGACGAGCTCGTTGCTTTGGTCGCCGGTTGCAGGCTGAGACTGAGACTGAGGCTGAGGCTGGCTAAGACTTCGAGCCAGTGGAGCGCAAAGCGTCGAGAGCTGTTGCCATTACCACAGGGCTAACGGGCGGTTGGGGGTGCGTGCCAAGGGCAGCACAACCACATATGACACTTGTTAATCCAACAACAACAAATCGTGGCAGCCGGCGGGGCAGAAACGGGTGGAAACGTCGATGACGAGCAGAACATGAAGCAATGCTGCTTGGCATGAAATAAAGGACATAAAGTCTACGCTAGTTGAAGACAATTCCTGTCAGGATTTTGCCACGCAAGGGGCTAACGTGACAGAGAGAGCGAGAGCGAAAGAGCGCAACAGCGCGAGAGTGAGAGAAAGACAGGGCTAGAGATAGATAGAGAGCGGGAGCTACACACGCATACCAATAAAAAGAAACGAAACGATAGCACATTTGGAATCCTCATTGCAACGAAAGTGATTTTAATAATAAATGAATTTTTTGTCCTCCTTTCTTCTTTTTTAAGTACAACAACAAGTTCACCAGAAGCTGAGCCTTAGTGGCAACTGGCAACTGGGAGCAGAGGCTACATGGTATCGCTTGTTGTGCCCTGCATAGTTTTTGGGGGCATCCACAAAGGACACTTCTTGGTGCTCAGTCCCGATGCTTGTCCGTTTTAGTGCCCTTGTGTGGGGGCCAACCAGAGCAAAAATTCCGCAACTCTCACAGTGCAGCATCAGCAGGAACAAACAAAAATAGGAAAACATAAAAACAGCCCAATGTAACTCAAGTAGAATTTCTTAAAATGCCAGCAAATGGTTGCTATCAAAATATTGAAATCCCTTTTACATAGCCTAATTTGATGAAAGCACAACTTGTTCATATTTCTGTTCTATATTTGGCATTTGTTTCATGTTTCTCCTCTGCCCGTTGTCCGTCTGTTATCTCTTTTGATAAATTAACTTATAATCATGTAAATATTTCATAACCCAATCTTCAGATTGATCCAAAACATTTCTAGCATAACGCATGTTTTATTTCAAGTATGCGTATAAGTATTCGCAAATTCCTTTTGATTGAAGCTGAAAGTATGGCAAGTAGAATAAAGTATATATAAGTATATATGCCTTATCCATATCCATATACACTGCAAGCCATCGGCTTAATTAAACTCTATCTGAATATGCCAAAGCTATTTTTGATGCATCGTTTTTTATTTGCACACTAATTATCTATAATAATTTTAAACTTCTTGTTCGCAGCCTGCGTATATTGTTATTTATTTGGCTACCCCAGACCGGGCCACAATTTATCATGGCGCGGCTTATCAAATATCTCAGCTTGGCGCATATTTCAAAAACTAATTGACGCTACGCATCCAAACAGTTGGCAATTATTCTGCTCGAGAAAACTAATCTCAGAGTTTCGTAATGAATTTGCGGCATTTTCGTGCTGTACGCCGCGATATGCTTAAAAATTAATAGCTTACCTCAAAGAGCGCAGCCAAATTCATAATTTTACTTTTGTACAAGTGCATGCTTTGGGTTGGACAGCAACCGGTTGACTGGGCGGAGGGCAGAGGCAGGGGCTGCCAAGAGTATAGTATTCGGCCATAGGCTCAGGTTTAGGGTTCGGTTCGGGGTTGGGCGCTGGGGTCTTGTGCTCGCTGCTCGCTGCTCGGGCTGCGGCCATAACTCATAAACATAAATTTAAATTAGAAAACAAGTGAAAGCGCAAAATGTCGTTAATTTTCACTACCAGCTATGCGCTGGTATCTAATCTAATCTTGCGGAGACTAATCATAGGATTAATCATATCGAAAAAAAAAAGATTAAAAAAGCACACAAAACAACATTCACTCAGTGGATCAATCCAAAAACCAATAAAAAATCACGTAAAAGCTTATATGCGTTTAAGCAAACCAAATCCAGAGCTTCGTTTACGGCGCTTAATCATAGGATTGATCATGACGACAAGAAAAAGTTTATAACAACACATTTAATCAAAGCCACAATTCAAAAGCACATGAAAGCTTTTGTGTGTGTAATCCAATCCAATCCAGAGTAAAATCAGACATTAGATCTCATTAATCTCAGATGGAACGAATGCAAAAAGCAAAAACAGAAAAACGAGTAAAGAAATCATTCCTTAGAGTTGATAGCATACGAAAAACAAAGATTCGAAAGCTCAGAAGTTCAGCAAGTGCGATTAATTTCAGAAGATGCATTAACTTTTTGGTTAGAAAATGGTAATATGGAAGACAAAAGCTTTTCAACAAAAGCTTTTCGACTAGCTGGCTAGCATGTGAAAACCGCTGGGATTTTATTGCATTAGTGTTAAATTTACCGACTTAATCCAAGGAGGCGAAAGCTTTCAAAACACAGTAATTGGTTAAGTCGCATTAAATGAATTGTGTCAAAAAGTCTTGTCTTTTGATTCAAACACGAAGCACATAAATCTGCCTGTTAAGTTAATTGATTAAGTTCTAACGATCGTTTTTTATATTGTTAAACCCATTCGATTGCCTGGTAAGGCCTTAAAAATCAAGTCATAAGACAACTGCTCAGCTTAAACAAAAGCTTTCCTATAACGCTTGACACATTTCAAATAGCTAGTCTAATGAGTATACAGATTATTTCGATACTAACGCATTGGAGCTGCCATTGGCTGGATATTAGAGTGCGATTGAGCCTTTGATATGAACGAGTCAATAAATAAACGTTGCGATGAATAAATTCTGCAGCCACAATAAAAAAAAAAAAAAAACGAGGGCACAAGTTGGTGATACTCGCTCTGATGGCGGAACTAAACCTCAAATATCAATGCTGGCTGTGATAATAAAGGCCAACCGCAAAGCTAAGCGTCTGATAAAAGCGATAGAGCTCATTCAGCACAATGAAATGGAACCAACATAAACAAAAATGCGACCACAATCGATGGACCCTCTCCTCTGCAGCCGGGCAGCTGCCAGGGACTGCGGCCTTGCCTTTGATGTGGCTGCCCAACAACAACAAGCAACCGGCTGGGATTCTCAAACTGGGCAACTTTACTTCTTCTTTGTTTTTTTTTTTTTTGCTGTCGGAGGCTGGGTGCAGCGGGTGGTGGGCAGGTCTCTTCTTATTATAAGCCACATTAATGCACAGACATGCGCCTGCAAAAAGGTTCAGAAACTCTAAAAAACTCCGAGAGCAAAAGTAAAAGACGAAATGGCATAGATGATGGGACCAGAAGAAGCTCCAGCTGAAGTTGTGGCTGCGTTTCGTATACGCTTATGTATTTCGATGGGATGGCGGAGAGGGAGAGACGGGGGAGGTACACCACTTGGGCGGTCAACAGTTTTAATTAAAACAAAACAAGGCTAGATGAGCTAATAGTTGCATAACGACACTTGAATATGCTTACCAAAAGTTGCGCATCCTCTTGTCAAACGAATCTTGTCCAAATTGTGCGCCAGGTGGCAACGTCAAGTCTACAAGCTGGCAAGGTAAGCTGGCAGCGCACAAGACTTTTGACCGAACCATATGAATATACATACATATATTGCAAATATTTTAAAGGCTACTATATGGAAACATGTCCACTATCGAGATGCTTGTCGAAATGTGGCCAACGAATTGCGATTTATAATCAAATGTAAAGAATGCTCCTTATAACAAAACAGGATATTTTAAGTTAAAGTAAAGTAAGAACCTGGCCAGGTTAGGGTAAAGAATAGACAAGGCCGCAAGTTAGAGCGAGTGCGCCTATAAATAAATAATGCACGGATGCGTGAGTAAGAGAGGAAAGAGAGCAGCACGAATGCCCATAAACGAAATGAAGTGCAGTCCGGAATGAAGATGCGGCGCTGGTCATAAAGTCCGCTAAGAAATGGAGACGTTTCCAGGACCTTTTGCGGGCCAACAAAATGTGCGGAAAATGTGACGGTCAACAAATTATCAAAAATACAAAAAAAAAAAATAAATTACTAAAAGGAAAGGGACAAAAGAAAAACAAATGCGGATGTTGGGCAAAAGTAAAACGCGAAACAAGTGCTAGAAAAAAGGAATGAAATAAAGAAATGGGAGCCCTACGAATGAACAGCTGTGAACTTCAACGCCCGACGCGGAGGTCAGACGTTTAGCTAAAGAGCCAAAGCCAAAAGAAAAAACAAACAAACAAGCAGCAGAAGTAAAAGAAGCAGCAAGGCAACAACCACAACAGTGCGCATCGGAAGCGTACACAAAAAACTGGCCTACAAAATGGCCAAAATGGGAAACGAGGCAACAACAAAAACACAAACGGGAGCGAAACGCTATATGCTACAGACCGAAAATTAAATACCCTCGGCTTATCGAACCGATTGTTCCTATGCGAGCTATGTATATGTATATATATATATATATATATATATATATATATATAGATAGAGTAGGCCAGTTTGGTTGAGAGTTTGGTTGAGATATGTTAAGAAAGACAAAAACTCATTCCTGGTCCAATTCTTGGATTATGTATACTGCACAACAAAAACTTGTTCATACAATACATCATTTTCGCCGATTATTCCTGAATATATTCATTCCATTCGGAAATTCTGACATACATATTTACTGCCTGCAACAGAAAGCTTTCCTTTAATACTGGGAGACTAGTTTTTATGTGAAAATATGGGCGGCTATTGTTGCTGATCAGGAATATATACAATTTGAAAGCTCGCAGATGTCTTCTATGCGTCACACATTTCGTGACAAAATTATAAAACCCTCTAGAAGAGCATAAATATGACCGAATGACCGGCAAACTGTTGTCATTGTCTCATTTACCGACGAAATTTATATTATTGACCGTCCTTCAAAAAGCATCACTGCCCTGGCCCCCGGTTAACCCACTTGCAAATTGACATTAGGAGGCAGCTCGAACCATTCAACGACAGTAAAACCAGAGCTGACCAGCTGGTTTCGGGTAGAACCTAGCATCTTAATAATGGGGCTAAGTACTGGAGAGAATGTGTAATAATATACAAAGTTAATGCCAAAGCTGAACCGTTGAGGTGTTGCCAGATCGTAATAAGGCAAGTGTAAGCTTAAGAAACCAATTGAATCCAGTGTTCTAGCGTTGCCAGATCGTTGATTGATGAATGCTTTTAAAACGATACACTTTATGATGATTATGTTCCTAGAGTGTTACGAGGTCGGCGCTTGAGAAATAACGGAGTAATAAAGGATGAAGAGTAGGTAAGTTTAAGTTTAAGAAACAATTGAATTGAAAGTATTGCCAGATCTGCGATAGATGATAACCACAAGATCAATTTTATTCCCAATTCCAGATGCCTACCAAAGTGCATGAAGTACAGCTGCGTTAAACCTGATTCTGGCGTTGCCAGATCGTTGATGAAAGCCTTTGAAATCGTCAATTTTAATCTTCCATAGTGTTACTAGATAAATAACGGAGTTGTAAAAGGTGACGAACAAGTAAGTCAAGGCTTAAGTAATCAATTGAATCCGAAGTATTGTTAGATCTCTGATAGATGATTGCGATAAGATTAATTTCATTCTCTATTCCAGATGCCAGTCCAAGCGCATGAAAAATAGCTGCGTTAATCCTGCCCTAAGCGTTGCCAGATCGTTCTTTGGTGGAGTATTAACAAGCACTTAAGAACCCTATTAGAGCTCACTAATTCCAACTTAATACGATCAATGGCCACTGATTGATGAACTCAATTGGCCAGTCAAAGGCGGCCGCTGGATGGCCAAGGGGTCAGACAATGCCAGCAAAAATTAAGTTGTTACTTTAGCTACGAGGGGCTCTTCAACTTCCTTTGGATTTTTTTCTTCCTATGCATACATACATATGCCTACTTATACGAACGTTTTTACTAACATATTTTTTTGCTCGCGTCCAAGGAACGGGCGAGCAATTGGGCCGTGTCTGTGGGCTGGAAAGGATTGGCTTGGCCCGACTCGGGCTGAGGCTGGGGCTGGGTCCGGGTCTGTGCGGTCTGTCCCAGCCTTTTTGCCCTTGCCTATGAAACCTTTTGCCTTTCATTTTGGTCAACTTGCACTTGGCGTCGTCGCTCTCATTCAGCCTCTACCAGCCCCCGTTCCCCACCCTCCTCTATTTTTTGTGTGTATTTTTTGTTTCTTTCTTTTTGTTGCTCCTTTTTGTGGCTAAATACAAAGGCGGCTGGTTTTTGTGCCTGTTCCTTGTTATTGTCCACATTGTTGCTGCTGTTGTTGTTGTTGCTCTAGTCCGCAAGTAGCAAAAGTCTGGGTCTGGTTACTCGGTCCGGGGTCTGGGGCCTTGGCCTGGGCTATGGGTCGGGCCTTTTTGTGTGCCGGCCCGGTTGTTAGTTGCATGAATATGAAGTGGTCTTATAATCCACACCAAACAACAAAATGACCCAAGTGCGAAATTAAAAGGCGAAAATGTGCTGAGGGGGGAGTTGCCACAGCGTCTGTGACTTGCGAAGGGCTGCCGAGGGCTGTGTGTAAAGGGGGGGAGGGGACTACGCGACGTGCTGACTGCAAATGGACGAAACGCTCATTTTGTTGTTGCCATTCGGAGACGGACAACGTGTATGTGACACAAAAAACGGGCAGTTAGTATTTAGACTGAACAGTGCAGCCTCCCGTCATCTCCCCCCCCTGCTACAACCATGTACATAGCCCCTAAACACTTCAATCATCGCTCAATTGAGATTGAAATTCACCAAAAGTATTCAATCCCAGCCAATCAAAGGGCATAAACTGCAAATCCTTACCTGACCCATTAGCTCTATTCCAACTGATCGCACACTAATATCCACTTTCTAAAGCTCTTAAGCTGCCAAATGTTATGTTAAACAGTTAACAGTAGTACAGAACTTTGCTAAATGTTATTAATATGGGCTCTCAGAGCGCTGGCGCAGTGTGTAAGAGAGACAGAGAGCAACAGCGATTAACAGTCGTGCTCTCTTTGCTATATTTATAGCGGATTTGGAAACTTGGCTAAATGTTATGTGTTAGCCAAAATGAAAGTTATGTTGACATTGTTTAACTGCTGAGTGAGTGGCTTATAATTCTATTGGACCTGTTTCACTCATAAAACTCTTTAGCGGATTTCTTTTTGTCTTATAAATTGCAGCTCATGCGCAGCCATGATTTTACAATCTACTATAAACCACATTGTAAGACCCAAACTCTTATACTCGTAGTTGGTTTTGTTAACTGAAATTCGGAGTGGTCGAGGCTGTAAAATAAATTTCTGCTGGCAGTTACTTGCATAGATAACTGACCCGCTCGCTACTCGATTTGCCGAATGTTCAATACTCTTGAAGATTTAAAGCAGCTTCTACAGTAACCGGCAGACTATATTTGTTTAGTTGTAAGACATTTGCATAAATCATGGAGCCCCAACAGTTGCTAGACACTTGCTCAAACGGACTTATGTAGAGGCTGATAATTGCCAAATTCAAAATGTTTTACTTACTCAGAAAACGGGGGTATATATATCTAAGCAATACATATGTAAAGAAATTCTTCAAATGAATTTCCCAAATCGCAGAAACGCGTATTCATTTAGTTCTTATTTTTGAAAATATTTTTAAAGCAAATTGCTCAAAACTCGAGACTATGCTCCAAAAATCTTTATTGACGTTAGCGCAATTTGTGTGATTTAAATACACGAATGTATTAAAAGACGATTGTATAGAGACTCTAAAAACTTAGAAATCTTAATCTTACGGTCAGAGTTTCCTGTATTTTTCATTTTTATATCTATACATTTTTTTTATTATAGGAAAAATTAGTTTTTCTGTATTAATTTTGTTATGTTCTGATTGATTCAACTGAATAAAAGGTTTCAACATTGAAACAGCGTTTAGTTCACTTTGGCTACTTTGCAACACTGTCGAATGGTACACTGCTAACGTATACTCAACCAACAGTTCAATAAGCTTTTTCGTTGCCCGTACTGTTAACTGACATTCTGTTAAATAACAGCAGATGGAAGCTTCGCTGGACATTTTCGCAGTCCCGAAAAGATGTTGGGACAGCTAAAACATTGCGACGAAAAAAGCTCTAAAAGATTTTAGCAAATCGCGTGGGATATTTCTTCGATGGGATTTAATTAAGTTTCATTTGTGGGACATATTGGAAAGTAATGGGATATTTTTGTAACCTACTAAATGTTCCTCAGCTGCAACACGTACTTTACGCACATTGCGTATACGACAGCGTGCCACAGCGCTGGTAGCTGGGCTGAAGGTGTGGGGCAGAGGTGGAGGGGTGGTGTCCGCTTCAGTTGCTGTTAAGGCCAACGGCTATGATGCACATTTGCAGACAAAGGAAAACGAGGACAACGAGTCTCCATTGTGTACAATAAATTTCCAATTATGATCGGTGGACTGTTTGCGGTTGCAAATGCAGAGCACACCCCAATCCCAATCCTGGCCCCGTTATCCTCTATATCCGTAGTAATTTATACGCTCAACAAATTGGATTAATTATGTAACCATGAAAATTGGGTTAATACCTTTCGGTTAAATAATTGCCAAGCATTTGCTGGCCATTGAACTCGAACTGATGCAGCCCCATGTGGGGCGCCCTTGCTTTTCGCGCATTTTTCCCAATTTCCACTTTTGTGTTGGACTTTTACGCGAGCATCTCGTAATTCGGCCTGAGCTGCCCATTTGGCTGCATCCGGTGGCACGCGTGGCACGTGCTGTTGCAATTACAATGCGTTAATAAAAACAAATGAGTTTCACGCGGCGATCAGCTGCCATTTAATGCAATTATTTAAATACAATTTACAATTTGGCTCATTTAAATGAATGCGCCAGGTCAGCAGTAGCTGCCAAATAGCCCACAAAACCACCCAGCCACCAGCCCACCATCCCAGCAAACCACTTAACTAGTTACCAGCTTGCCAGGCTGGCCATGATTCCAACTGCCCATCGTTTAACACGTGTCGCTCTGTGCTTAACTCGCGTTTACTTATGTTTTGATTTCCATAAGTGTAATTAATATTGCGCATGATAGCAGAAAACTGCGCCAAAAGCACCTAATGGGTCGGCATTCAGGGGCATAAAATCCTTCGATGCAGCAGCTTTTAGTATATGTCATAAAACTCGCTTAATTTGATTTTAATATCGTTCACAACAGAATCTCTGCCCACAGCTCGAGAAATATACAACAAATCCCCGAACGAACAGAAATTAGATCTGTGTAGGTTCCATTAGAACTTACTTACAGGTTCCGAGTTCACATAGACAGCTGATTAAGTATTTAACGCATATATGCCATACATACTAGTCGATAATAATGTTACTTAATAAATTTCACTATAGAGTACCTTATTATAATGACAAATAACAGAAGGAAAGGAACATTTATTGTTTTCCCCCTATGTGCTATCTAAAAAGTACTACAGCGAATGCACAGTTAAATATCCTTTGCAATACGTGAAAAAGCTTTGCTGGCGCCATCTACTGTTAATAAATGCTGTCGCTAGCTTCGACAGAATTTCGAATTGAGAGCTTGCGACTTAACAGAACAGGAGCTTAGAGCTTATGTAGAAGCTGTTTATTAATACAGCTCCTAATTCAACAGAGAATAGATGGGAATATTCAAGAGGTGAATGCTTGAACGTAAGAACTGTCATAACTTGATATTGTTCGGAAATAAAACTTTACCTTTAAGTTCTACTTCTTAACAGAAATCTTACCAATTACCTGAACCTTTAGATACAGAATTGCAGACAATCCTATTAAGTTGGTTTTGAAAATATATTTTATTTAATATAATGTATGCTCGGAGAAAATCCGTGCCTAGCTCTGTATTGCCCTAACATGTTCTGTTATGCATATATTGTAAATATATTTTCCCGAAAAAGTAGAAGAACTAAAAGAAATTAGTAGAAGTTAAGTATTAAACTGCCAACTGAATTTGTAAAAATACTAATAACAAGCTTAAGTTAAACCTGTTACTTTAATTTCTTGAGAATCTCAGAGTAGAGCGCTGTTAAGCAACACGCGCACCGAAAATATACACACAGAGAGCTTTGTAAATAAATTTTATGCTGAAGCCAAAAACTGTTATACAACCTGTTTCCTGTTGGAATATCCGGATCGGGCCACTATATACCAGGGAATAGTTATTCGACAATTGAGTTCTTGTATGAAAAGGTTTTTGTTTTTCAGAATATCTTCATCAATCTTGGCATTTACGAGCTCTACCAAGTTTCTTACATATAAACAAAATCTAATTAGCAATAGACTAGAATATGATATATCCCTTTAGGAAGAAGAATAAGTATTTGGTTGGCAATTCTTCTGTTTTATAACATCCATGGGTCCATCGCAACATATCTGCAAAAGCGTATCAGATCGGACTTCTGTATAATATAAAAAAGGGTTTTCTATGTAGGGGTATTTAATCTTCGGCCTGTCGAAGACATACTTCCTTGTTTGCACTTGAAATCGTGGCATGCAAAATATTTAGTCAATAAAAATAGACAAACAATCAGAGTAGCAACAAGTAAAAATGGCTTTTATGACTTTTGTCGCTTACAAACTAACCCCTAACCCCTGATACCGACCCCAACCCCAAACCCAACCCCAACTCCTTCGGACACATTCGCAATCCTTATTCAGCGAACGCTGTCAACCCAATTATTTGATTATTAGTTATTTATGAAGCAGTCGCCGTTATTCGTGCCAGCTGCCCCACTGGCCACAAGTCAGTCCCCAGCCAGACACCACCGCCACCCTCTGCTCCTGCATCCCTCCTCCGCCTCGTCCTGCGCGCGTGGCTGCCAGTCTAATTGCACAGCATGACTCGCTTGTCAGTGGGCACTATTTTGGCTTTTGCCCATTGTGCAGCTAATCAACTGGCCAACTGACTGAAAATATCATATTGCCTGGCAACCTATTAGGGGCAAGAGGAGTTGGGTGGGTGTGTTCGGGTGTGTGTGTGCTCGTGTGTGTGTATGTGTGTGTGCTCGTGTGTGTGTATGTGATAAGGGGATAGCAGAAGGTCCAGTAGTTGGGGCACTTATTTAACGTTCAATAAATGTTTTTTGTATCGTTGAAGCAACGCAATGCATAATTTTCGATGATTGTGTTTTAATTAATGCAGCAAGCAGCAAAAACTACAAATAAAACCATCATTGTTGAGGTCGGTCGACTAGCAGATACCCTGTGCACAGATTTCAACTCTGCTTAAACGAACTCTCAATCGAATATTGTGCTGATTAATCAATGCAACTTTCAAGTATACAGACAGGCTAGGTTTAAATGCCACTTCTTTTTTTTAAAAAAAAGCTACATATTCGAGCATTAGATTTAAATTATTAATTCTTTTTGAGGCTGCGGCTGCTGTTTATATATTCACACATATTATTAGATCAATCAAAAATAACATAGTTTAGATGATGCTTCGCTAAGCCTGGCTGGGTACTCAAGGGGGACTCTGGAGCGTCTCCTCTGTCGTAGTTGGAGAAGGACGTTAAATGATCTTCGCTTGAGCCTCCGGACTACACACTTCCAGTACACTATTCAGTACAATTGCGAGGTACTTTCCGCTTTTGTCAGGATTGAGGGGCTGCCATCTATCCGGACTGCTGGAGCCTTGCCACGCCTCAGTGTATAGGCAAGCATGCAGATGAATATGTTGACTTGGCTGTCGATATTTTCATAATATGCTTAAGAACTTGAATACTTCCTCTGCTTCTGCCTGTTACATATGTATGCAACACTGTTACATACCTTGCAACACTTTGGTGTACCCCACTTCACTTACTATGCGTTTGCAGGGTATTGAAAACGAAAAAAAAATGTCGAAAACCTATTTGCAAAAAATGAAGCGGGCTGGCAAACTAACTAACGACTATTGTTTGGCCAATGGGCCATCATTTACATGCACTACCACGGCTACCCTCGCCCGCCCGCCCCTCTCCGTGCCGTACCGCTTCGAATTATCGACTGGCCATTTTGTATGACTGTCGATACGAAATTATGTTCTGTGTGTGCGCGAGTGTGCGAGTGAGTGTGTGCCTTAGAACAATGGCTTTAAATTAAAAGTGGAAATCAGCGGCAAAATATGCACAGCTGTCTCTCTCTATCTCAGCCAATCCACACACAACAACTGTCCCCCTCGCTCTCTTTGGCTGTTGCATTCTACAATAGCCTGCATTAAACATAATACGTGTAATTATTATCATTTTGTGTCAGTTTCTATATGGTCTAGGCGCAGTTCAGTGGCGTCCGCTGCCGGGATATTGCGTACAAGTTAAATCCCCTCCAGTTAACTATCGAAATTTCATTGCAATTAAAATCAAGTTTCAGTGGTTTTTGTTTATATTAATTTTGGGTTTCATGTTTTCCAAAATGTATTTTCTCTTGCTTCAAAAGCAATGGATTGTTTATATAGTAGGTTATACGATTAAATAAATATTAACAAATTAATATACAATATTTAAATATATATTTCTTTTAGATACGCTCAAACAATTTATATTTTTTTAAGTTTAAGTCTGCTTTTATTGTGATTTTTATTCGTTTCACTTCCATATTTCGCACTTTTCTGTCTCTCTTCCTCTCTCTCTCTCTCTCTCTTTATGTCCTTTTTCCTTCTCTTACAGTTTTATATCTTTTACCTACTCTATATCCTTTACCAGTTTACTATGTTCCCTATCGCTAGTTCACACAGATTTCCACCCCCCTTTGGACTACGCTACTGTTTCTGGTTCTGTTGTCGAGTTCAGCAGGCCACACGAACATTGCCAATTTATCGTTGATTGTTAACTATTTATTAACGAATAACTTTATAAATAAGCTGTGCACACACACACACACACACACACCGGGTCAATCGTTCATTCCAGTTGCATTTGCAAAATGTAATTTTGTCATAGTTCTATAGCAGACCCGATACTCCAAACACGCTTCTGGTTGGGGCTGCGAGCGGGCGGAACGATGGACTGACTCATTAGCGTCTGCAGTAGCTTTTGATTGATTTTAATTTGTTGTTCGATTAGTGGTGCTCATTCAATTCCAATTTGATTGCAATCAATCAAAAATTGGGAAAATTTATCGCGCCTCTGCTCTATTTTGGCAGCTTATTTCGACACCTCTCACCTGCGTACGCATCGTTCATTTTTCTGAAATTTTAAAAGTTAATTGAAAAGTGGTTTTCAATTAAATTTCATTTAGTTCGAACGCTGAATGCGTTATCATCGAGTTGATGCAGTTGATTCGGTTTGGCTGTGTTCATTTAAAGTGAATCGGTTCGAGTTGTGCTTGAACCAGTTCAAGTTCCAGATATTCAAAAAAGTTAACCACTAACACGCTCTCATTTAATCTTATTTGTGAACAGTAAAAAATATGTATTTTGTGTTCAATTTGCAATATTAACTCAAATTTAGTTGCTTTATTAGCGGAACTAGCACAAATGCTTGCATACTCTTTGCTTTGAACCGGAAGCATTCTTGAACTAGTTAAAAAAAAGCCCATAACACAATTTCGATTGTCATAAGCCTAAGTGTGGTTCAACAAATCACATAATTACATTTTTTAAATATGCTTTAAGTCTGATCATCTTTTGAATCGGTATTTATCGATACAACTCTTAAGATTTTTCATTGCTTTCATGCTTTCATTTAACACATTTGCTTCAGGGTCTTTTGTGACAATATCGTTTATATTAATCCATGCGCCTTAATGTATGCAATAAAACTTAATGCATGGTTCATGGAAAGCTTCCAATATCGTTTGTCAAGCAGTTTGACCAAATATCTCTGCTGAATACCAGGTAATTCGCATTTAGAAATTTGTTATCTTTTTAACTGATTTCTATAATCGCATTTGGCTTTGTTGGCTTTGAAAATAAAGAGGCAGGGCGAGGCAACGAGCGAGCGAGGGAGGCGGTGTGTCAGGCTTATCTTGTTTCTTTTGATATAGGCACATATGTATGTGTGTGGCTCAATGCAATATATACACAAATTTTTAATTTGGCCTGGACTGTAAAAATATGCTTAGGCAGGCTGTCAGATGGCCGATGACCAGGTGGGCAGCTCAGGTCCTGCGGCCGCCAACAAGTGCCAGCAAATGTGCCATGAAGAAACCATTTAGGATTAGTTTAATATGATACAGGCACACACACACACACGCTGTCACACACACGCTGTCACACACAATGCGAGAGGAAAGCTACAGTGGATAAGGCAGCTGAAATAGGCAAACAGTACTTAAAAATGGCCAAGCAGCAACAAAATGTTGACTACTTAGACACGCTCACACACACACACACACGCACACACACCAATACGCACAAGGACAATACTATTAGCAAGTAGCGCAACGCCGAAGCAAAATGAAAGCCAAAACAACAAAGGACAAGAAAACAAGTAAGAACGCTCGACTCAGAGATACCCTGAATTTCGAGCCGAGCTGCCGTTATGCATGCACCCACCCTTCCATTGGTCACACACAACAAATTGGAACTACAGTCTTGATTAAGTATGGTACTTTCTTCTCTCCTTCCAAACAAAATAGCTGATTATACTGTACGATAACCTACGCTAGCTCTTAATAGCTTCGAGATATAGTGTAAAAATCCTAATCTGTTGATCGATTAACATCGTTTTATAACATCGGGATGAGCTATCGATCATTTGAAATAAAGTTGATTTGTGCGGGCAATGCGTGAACAATTTCAGTTTGTTTCGAATAGTCTTTAAAATCGATGGCCCTATGGGACATGGCTATATCATCTTGTCTATTATTGCTGATCAAGAATATATATATATATCATTTATAGGAGCGTGTGCCAGTGACATACATTTTCACTAAACCGATATACCCGCTTAGCCAATTTATAACAGGCTTAGGGTATATGAACATCATAAGAAAAGAAAAGAAAAGAAAAGTTGAGCCGGCATAAGAACACGGACAAGCAAAATATTGGTTAGCTAAAGAAAGCACCATTCCGCCCTCAACAAGACAAAAAATAAAAAAAATAGGAAAAAAATGACAAATTTGCAAATGTTAAGACGAAAAGAAAACATCAACATAAGTTATAGGCTTAGTGCGTAATCGTTTTTCGTAAAACGACGGCAGCCAGCGACAGCAGCAGCAGCAGCCGCAGCACAGGACGCGGCCACAGGATGAGCCACAGGATGAGCCACAGGATGAGGCAGATGCCGTGCTAGATGTTTGCGGCTAAATCAGGCCCATTTATAGCAAATTGCAGCACGGCGGCAACTGTACACACTATAACAATCGATAGACCGACTACAGCTATCGATAATTATGCAACAGCCAAGGGCAAAGTGTTGTCGATAACTACAGATAATTGGCGATTTAATTAAATAGTGTTTACCAACACTGGCCAAAAGCCAACAACATACCAATTTGTTTTCTAATTGATTGTAATTATTATCGCTAGTTTTTATTAATCGAAGTGGTATCGATAGCAACAATTGAACTTTGGCTTACTTAGTTTATGATATTTCTATATTTATCAGTCAACTATGCCTCAAATAGCTTATCAAGCAGCTGACCACTCAGGCACTGTAGCCCCGCTCCCGACCCCTGCCGTCAGCGCCCACAGGATTCCTCGTTGTTCAAATTAAAAATGCATAAAAGCAAAAAATGTGGAATTATTGTGATAAAATAAACACAGAAAAAAAAGCATCCGCAGCGCAACACTAAACTACGTGAATAATACAAAGAGAAACAGACAAAGACAGAAAGAGAGAAACCGACCGTGAGAGAGAGAGAGAGAGACAGAGAGAGAGTGTGTAAAACAGCAAGAAAGAGAGACAGGAGGGGGTAATAAGAAAAAAGAACGTGACATTGGCCTGGCCACTGTGAGGAGTCGGTTCTCGGGGCTGATGATGTGGATAAAATAAACATGGGACATTGGTTTCGGTTTGGTGTGGCCAAGAAGGGGGGCGGGAGGGTGGTATGTTGGAGGCGGCCATGGATGGGGTGGTATTCAACAAGGACAAGACAGACGAAAGCGTGTTTAAACATTAAGAGGACCATTAGATACGCCTTAAAGTATGCTTCAAGTAGATTATCTTCCATCAGTTTTGTTTGCTTACTTGGAATTGTTTCGCTTCATTTTTCTCGTTTGCAAACACACACATATACACCCACACACACACACACACACATATACAACACACACCCATACACACATCTCTATTTGGCAATGGGTGTACATTTGTGTGTGCGTGTCTTTTCTGCACGGCTCAAGTCGTTCGCCTTGGCTTTACTTTACTGTACTTTACATTGCCTCGCACAGTGAGGCGTCATTTGATGGTCCAAGGGCCACAGAGCTAGCCGGGATGGGCCAGCGAGTCGGCGTTATTATAAATTGTGCGCGTGTCCTTGTAAAATAACATCAAGTGAACCTAGAGGCCAGCTTTCCCTGCCCCGCCCTGCCCTGCCCTGCCCTGCTTAGCCATTGCAAGTTTTGTCCCTGTGCTGCTTCTTAAATTACCAAGAGTGCGCGTTTTGTGGCGCTTATTGCTTTGCCCCGCCCACTTGGCCGCATTTAAGTAAAGAGCAATAGGGGGAGAGAGATAGGGATTGCGAGGGGAAGTGGTGTCAATTTAAAGCTGCATTTGCTTAATTTAAGGCGTATAAGCTATACTTAACCTCACTTTTATAAACTTAAGCCAACTTATTGACAACTTTATGGCATAAATTTAAAACTATCAGCTTAATAAAAAACTTGAGTCCAATTATAGCAGCAATCGCCTAATTTCAATTTGCCTTTCCCGAACCTAACCGAACCTAACCTGACATAACCTGGCATAACCTGACATAACCCCACCCTATTGAACGTAGCCTAACTTAATCTAACCTCACTTATGGGCATCAGCTCCAATTGCTGCCAATTAGTCAAAATTATCAACTCAATTCCATTAAAACGTATCAGCACAATCGGCTGCAATTACATTAGCGCCTGGCTGGCGTTGTTGTACCCTGCGGCGTATCCTGGCCGCCATTCAACTCGGAACGACGTCCACATGCGGCACGCTGGCCTATTGCTACTCTTTGGCTGCTGCCTCAGTCTGGCACGGGGCCAACGCTTCAGCCTGCCGACTGTCGATCGGGACATGCAGAAACTGGCACAGGCCACGCTGCATGTGGCTAGTCGCTACATTGCCACAAGGATCAATACGCTGGTCGTTAGGCGGCACTGCCTTCAGTGCGGCAATGCAACGGATCGTCAGCAGCGGCAGCTTATCGACCAGCTGTTGCAGCAGCTGGCGATGCACATGACACTGCTCCTCTACAGGGGCGCCTCCGATGAGCAGCCCTGGGACTACACGCTCTTCGTGGTGAATGAGGCGAGAGCTTTTGAGTGAGTTAATGAACTAGTTCCGGATCCTCTTCCTTTTCTTCCCCCTACTTTTCCTTGTTCTGTAATCTTTCCATTTCATTCTCAAATCTTTTTGTGTACCCTCTAACTGTTTTATCCTTGTCTCTCCCACTCCCCATCGCTCTCTCTTTCATTTTACCTTACTTTATTCTATATCTCTCCTATATATTTCTCTCTTTTTTTTATAACCAACTCTCTCTCTCCCTCTCTCTCTCTCTCTCTCTCCCTCTCTATGTAACCTATTTTGTTTTTCTTCAACCCCCCTCTTTGTAACCTAACCTCATTCAATTTCTCTTTTTCTCTCTTATTTAGGCAACTCTATTTAAACTATACGTACCTCCTGCACGAACGGGAGTTCTACTTTCTGGTGGTGCTCATGACTCGCCTGCCGGAGCCAGATCTGCATCGATCGGTGGGAAAAATCTGCTTTGTAGCCCTCGGGAAGCGCGTTATCAACGTGGTGGTCCTGGCTCAGCAATACAATGGCGGGATCGCCCTCTATGCCTATAGACTGTTCCGCGAGCATTGCGAGCCGGGAATACATTCCTACCAGAGCAATCGCTTCCTGGCCAATGGTGAGCTTCTGCATCCGCAACTGTTTCCCACACGCTTCACCAATCTGAGCCACTGTGCGCTCAATGTGACCGGGCATCAGTTGCCGCCGCACTTCATGTACCGACCGGCAGACGGCGCCACTTTGCCAGAGGAGGGTGCGCTGATCGATATGCAAGACTTGCGCGGCATTGATGGGGAGCTGCTGAGTCTACTGGCGAGAGCGCTGCGCTTTCGCATTCATCTCAAGATACCCGTCGAGAAGAGCGAGATCTTTACTGCTGACACGATGAACGGCTGCTTCGCACAGGTGAGTCCGTGAGTCTTGCAGGTTCGACCTAAGAAAATGTATTGCCTGTCCGGGAAGCTATGGCCCTACTCATAGCTGGGAATGAAAAGTAACGATTTTTTAGGGAATACAAACTATTGCAATTTTTAATTTAACACTCGAAAAGAATTGTGCATAAAGTAATCTGTTGTACACGTTGGTAGGAATATAGGAATAATATCAATATTTATAATATGGTCTTACTAAATAAGAGATTTTCTTTTGTTCTTGTTTTTCGCCCCCAGCTGGCATCGGGGCAGGCGGATTTGGCCATTGGCGGCTTTAGCGGCTCGGATAAGCGTCGCCTGCAGTTCTCCACCTCGGTGGTGTATCATCAGAGCTATTTTATCTTTGTGGTGCGCATGGAACGCTTTTTTGGGCCCTTTGGCCAAATGATGCGCCCCTTTGGCCGCTTCGTTTGGCTCTGCCTGTTGGGCACACTGCTGGCGGCTCTGATCTGTACCCGGTTCATGCGGACGCGCTGGCGCCTAAAGCATCCGCTGGAGAACCTGTTGGCCACATCCGTTGGCAATGCGGTGCCCGTGCAGCGATTGCCGGTAAGCGGCTTCCTGCGGCACCTGCTGGCCAACTGGCTGCTGTTGACCCTGGTGCTCCGCTGCGCCTACCAGGCGAAGCTATTCGATGTGCTGCGCACGCCCCAGCATCAGACGCTGCCCCACGGACTGGCCGGACTGCTGCAGCAGAACTATACGCTAATCAGCACGGGCTATCATGACTTCTATCCTCGCGAGCTGACCCGCGTGATGGATGGCAACTTCTCGCAGCGCTATCAGCAGGTGCAGCAGGCGGCGAAGGGGGAGCGCCTGGCGACCATCTCTCTGATCAACAATCTGGCCCACTGGAATCGCTTGCATCGGAAGAGCAGCCATCTGACCCATGTGCGCGAGCCGATCTATTTGTATCAGCTGGTCATCTACTTTCCCAACAACTCCATCTTCAAGTTCTCCTTCGATCGCAAAATCGAGCAGCTGCTCAGCTCGGGCGTCCTCTCGCACATCGAACGGCGCTACCTGCCCGTCACCTTTGTCGACATGAGCAACAACGTGGAGCGCGTGACGCGCGTCACCAACGACATGCTGCGCGGCCTCTATCACTGCTACGGGGCTCTAATGACCCTCGCCGGATTACTCCTTGTCCTCGAGCATCTGGCGCTGCGTTGGCCTGCGCTGCGGCGCCTCTTCGACTGGCTGCAGTGAGGTCTGGGGCTCTTCCTTATCTAGTTTATTGATTTTGTTGGCAACTCTTGGTAGCTCGGCCACTCAAGAGCTTTGAATGCTTTCAGCCTGGTTAATGGTCAACTGAAATGCTATCCTTGCTGCAACTGCTCCGTGTGTGCGTTTGTGTGTGTGTGTGTGTGTGTCTGTCTATCTTTCTCTCTCTTTCCCTGGATTTGTTGCCCACATGCCCTTAACAATTGATTTAAGACTTGTAATGCATGACCAACAGCACTTCCAGTTCACGCGCCCCTCCACCGCTTCCCCGTTCCCACCTTGCTTTATCCATTGGCATGTGTGTGTGTGTGTGTGTGTGTGTGTGGAGCAGCGGCAACTGGCCAAGCGGCACGGAGCGCCACTTGAGTTAAGCTGCGCAAACGTTTGCATAATCACGTTCCAATTTAAATTGCTCTATTTGCCGCTCTCTCTGTCTACACCCCCCTCCATCCATCCCCCACTCGTCATCTCTCAAATTGGAAAAACTGGACAATTTTTATTAGCTGTCGCCGCTGAAGCGTCGCTGGACATTCGACCAACGCCCCTCAGGCATTCGTCCCACCTCTGTCTCGCCCCTCACTTGCCCCACACTCTGGCCAACTGTTTGTTGAGTGTGCTGGAACTATGGCAACATTAGATTGTGTTTTTGATTTCCTTCTATCTCTTTATGCTGCTCTAAATGCATAGAACTCGGGCGAAGCCAGTACGAATTGGTCACTCATAGAGCTTATGCATCGAACACGTTCTTTTAAAAATAGCTCTTTATTATGAAAATGATGAATCCAATCAACATCGGACAACTTGATCTTATTGCTTTATCCGAGGAACCGGCTAAAAAATTAGTTTTTGTAAGGAAATTTCGAGAACTCGTTACTTATAAGAAATCATTCATAATAAAAAACTAGAACAGTTTCTCGATGTTATCAAATTTAGCAAGCTCTAAATTGTCGCTTAAAACGGTCAGCCTGATATTTTTTAATGAACTTAACAAGTTGGAGAATTTGCATGAACTAAGTATGTATATAAGGTGTGGTATCAAGAAGAATGACTAATAGATATACTTTCCAGAAATTGTAGAAAAAGAACAAAATTATCTTTAGCGCTAAAGGGGTGTTCACCGATTTCCATTTGTAAATCGTTCACCATCGATCTAGTTTGCTAATCCCAACGAGTATCGCTACTACACTTTGGAACAAGTTCAGCAACGATAGCATTTTGGTTAACAAAAAATAATTTAAAAATACGTTAAAAATTTACTTTTTATTTACAGAATTTGGCGTTAATTATCACAGAGTACTCGCATACATACACCGATTGCAATTTACGTTTATTATTCAAACCCAAGAATATTTTAGGGAACCAGATCAGTCAAGGCTCGTCTGAAGACCTTCTTTGGTTCCTTCTGTTAGTTCCGTTTTGAAACTAGTTGACTAAGGCCAATAATTGCACTTCTCATTGCGTACAATGGGATAACCGCTGAGGCCATCATCCGGCTTACATTTGACTGCCGGCACGCGCTTGCCTGTGCCGGGATTAGCCTGGTTGCGATGGTAGTTCAGAGTGAGCCTTTCCCAGTCATAGATCTGGTCCTTTTTGATGTACAGCTTCATGCTCAGCTGGCGGAACATCTTGCGCAGCTTGTTGTAGTCCGGCTTGGCATCGAAGCCCAGCTTGTGGCAGTAGTTGAGGTACATGGTGAACTCGCTGGGATATCCCTGGCAGAGGACCTCGTTGCTAATGGAACGCTTCATCTCGTAGATGCGCTCATATTTCTGATGCTTTGTGTTGGCCTTTATGCCCTGCCAGGGCAAGCTGCCGCGCAGAAAATAGATGAGCACATAGCCAACGGAGATGAGATCGTCGCGACGCGACTGTTCCAAGCCCTCGTGCGAGGAGACGGACGCGAACCGTGCGGTGCCCGTCAGGCTGCTATTCTCGCGATAGGGTATATGGACATGGGTAATGGGGTCCCAGTACTTCTTGGACAGCCCAAAGTCAATCAGATGTAGGCGTTTGCAGGTGAGGTCACGACCAATCAGAAAGTTATCCGGCTTTATGTCCCTATGGACGAAGCCACGCCCGTGTACCTGCTCCAGGCGCAGCAGCATCTCATCCGCCACCATCAGCACCGTCTTCATGGTAAAGGCCCGACTGCAGAACTCAAACAAATAGTTCAGCGAAGGCCCCAGCAGCTCCATGACCAGGGCACAGTAGTCGTCCTCTTCGCAGAAATAATGAATGTGCGGCAGGCCCAGAGCCGGACGTATTGCCTTGTACACGCGATACTCATAGGCCAGCTGCGGATGCTGGATGCCAGCCTTCTCCATTTTGATGGCCACGCGCTCGCCGGTGTACAGAGATGTGGCCAAATAGATGTCCCCAAAGGTGCCGCTATCAAACTGGCCCTCCAGCTTGTAGTCGCCCACAAAGAACTCGCGGGCCTCGTTATCGCACAGCTTCTCCATTGCGGGCAATCGATTCCCTATGTGTGCCCACCACTCGAATTAAATGAAACCTTTAACAACAAATTTAAGTCTACAGATATGACTACAATTTTTGAAGTTACAATCAAATTGAGACTAAGCTGCCGAGTTGGAGTTGACTTTAACAGCAAATAACACTTAACTCTCTCTCAAAGCTTAAAGCTTCATTATTACAATATAGCTTAAATAAAACTTAAAGCTCGACCAACAGGGAGAAATTTTACAAGCTTATAAAATCCAGCTTTAAGTAATTGAACAATTTTGAAAGCACTTGCAAGTCTCCGTCTGGATAACATGTATTGCGATAGCTAAGTAAAGCTTTTTTGAGTTAAAGCTCTGTCATGCGAGTAAAGCACCCTTGCATTATAAGAAAGCTTGGCAAACTCGTGAGAGTAGCAAGCTACTTAAAGCTCGAGGCATTTTTTTAAAGGCACATTTATGGCTTTTTTCACTTATTTTATTTTGGACTTAAAGCTTTTAAATTAAAACTTTGCTGTTTGCAACAGAAAGCTTCATCCTTATTATTTAATATGTTAAAATATTTAATTGCACTACTTTATTTTGTAGTTGAGCTTTTGGATGAAGCTTTTGACCATTCAACATTTTCAATTCCAATTAATATTCGATTGGACTTATCAACTAGTGTCATTTCCAGTATGGTACCCCATTTAAAGTTGTTCTTGTTTTAAGATTAAATTGCATTTTTATTCTTGTCAAAGCAGATGAGCTAAGGAATCGGCTTGCAGTTGCTTGAAGTCTTAAAGCCCACAGAGCACACACACATGAGGACGGCGATGGTGGCGGATGGTCTGACATGGTCTCGGCTGCCAGTCTCCAGCTCCACACACGCACACATAGAGAATGCAGTGCGTGTGCGTATCGATTATCTGTGCCTTGCACGCTAGCAGACGGCGACAATCCGTACAAGGATGAGGCGTATGACAAGGAGCAGGGCAACAGCCACGATGTGGCTGAGACGGGCAACAGGGGCAGCAGTAGACGGAGACAACGGATCAACTAGCCAGTAATAATGTCTTTCGCTGACATTTGACATTTTGGCTATATTTCACTCACTTTGTGACAACTGGCAACTTGGCATTCAAATATAACCAGAGCGCAGCTCAGAGGGCCGCCCCAGTCGTAGTGCCCATGCCCCAGTTGCCAATCCCATACCCATACCCATACCCATACCCATTCTCATTCCCATTGCCGATACCAATTCCATTCCCATGCCAGAGTTCCAGACGCAGTTCCAGTTGCCGGCGTAGTCATTCATTCATGCTCAGATGTTTAAGAACAATAAATTTGTGTGTGTGCGGGCGTGTGCGTCTCTGTGTGTGTGTATGTGTGTGTGTCGCAGACAGACTAAATGTTTGGCAGCGTCGGCTGCCGGCTGCAAAACCCAATGACAAGACAGGCAGCGACATATTTGCGTCCAACAGGAGTCGCTGCCGGAGCCGTAGAGCTGGAGCTGGAGTCGGAGTCGGAGCCGGAGCATTGTGGTGGCCATTATCATCAGTGGCAGCAGTCGAGTGGCTCGGCATTTACATCATAACATGGCCAGCTGATGGATAGACAGATAACCAGCATTAGCATTAGCAGGTCGATGATGTCCCACCGCCAACTCCATGCAGCGCCCAGTTTTAGTTCCAGGCCCTGGTCCTGGCGCTGGACCCGTGGTCCCTGTGCGTGTGGGCGTGCCACACGCTGATGTTTAAACATGCGGGTAAATTATCTTTTCATTTCCGTCAACGTCGTCGCTGTCGTCGTGGCAATTGCCACGTCCTCCTGCAACATCCGCACCAACGGCAACTTTGTGGAACTTGAGTCGATAGCGAACGACTGGCAGATACCCTTCATTGAACAGTTTAAATTTATCGGATTTGCAAAACAGATGTAGCGGCAAGCAAGAACTTACAGACTCGGAACAAAAAAACGTCTATATTTATCGGTTTCGCGCTGCAGATATCGTAAACTGAATGATAATTATCGACACGACTGTTGGTCTGCAGGCTTCGCAGCTATTCCCTCGGTCATTTTCAAAGGGTGCAGGGTATAGGGTATATTAGTGGACAGCACCAATTCAATTGTCGGGCTCTTAAGCTTTTTAGCAATCGAACCGGTCGTCCCATGAAAGTGACCCTCTCCCCCCAACCCACACACCCTGGCGAACAGTGTCTGATCAAGCCCCATGTCAAGTTTCATTAAGTATGCCGCGAAGGGACAGCAGCAAACAATGGCCACATTCTGTCATTGTGTGCGGCTTTTTAAAGCAGCTTAAGTCAAATTTTCCTTACGCTAATTGTTTCATCAAATTATGCACGCAAAAAGCACGGCTAGCTGCATGTGCGCGTATGTGTGTACGCGTGTGCAATTGTGTGTGTGCGTGCTTTCAAGTCGACGACCATTTTGTCATACACAATGCTGAAATTTATCGTAAGTTCATAATTATCGATATATATTGATTGCTCGCTGAACGTTAATCGCCCCTTTGATCCCATAATTGAGCACTTAAATAACAGTGGTATTCCTTCTATTAAGTTTATCAAATAAAACTAACGGTAATAATTGGTGAATATCTTCATATTCTATTCTAACGATTCATGAGTTCTTTTTAAGATTCCACATTTTAAAATATACTTTTTCATAAATATTTTTCTTATATATATATATATATATATATATATATTATATATTATACATTTTTTTATTCATTTTTATTCGTTGTTATTAGAAATGTTACATTCATTTCTGGAACACAGGTATTTAAGCTTAGTTTACGTCGTTCAAACCTGTTAAATATTTAAAATATATTTTTACTAATTAAATTTCGAACGCATAATCGAATGTGATGCATGCACAAGTTAAAAGATAATTAAGTACTTATCTACGCGTGGCTAACAATTTAATCAACATCAAACACTTACATGTCAGCTGATATTAGCATCATATATTTAATAACTTGTCGTTCTGTATTTTAATAACAATGCACATACATTTCTGCGTGACATGCGAAAACTGCACGTGCAATGGTCATGCGATTAATATCGAAACTCAAAGTGTTCTGTTATCGATCACACACACACACACACAGACACATACAGAGCCAGCGTTGCCAGTTGATGAGCATCTTTTTGGCATTTCGACCCCTTCTCAGCCTTCTCAGCACAACACCCATGCAAGCTGCATGCTTAATTTGCAGTGCAAATTCCCCAGCGCGTTGTGATAAACTACCGAATTTGAACGTGACAAAAGTTGTTGATGACAAAAACAACAACAGGAGTATGAACAGGATTGTAGAGGGGAAGTGTGGAATGTCGGGGGGGCATTGCTTGTTAGACGAGCCGAGCAGCCGCACAACAAACAGCAAAATAGAAATGACTTTAATAGCTCATCAATGATTCAAGCGGAAATCCGGGCTGTCCAAGTGCAGTCGGTTTATTGGATACCGGAAGGGCATTATGTTGCCGTTGTCCTGGCCCGAGTTGGCGTCCATTTGTCCCTGTCTGTTGCGTTGCTGCTGTGGTTGTTGTTGTTTATTTGTTTGATTGGGCTGACTGACTGCAGCAGCTGTAGCTGTGTGTGTGTGTGTGTATATGTGTGTCTGCTTAGCTGAAATGATTTTCACGCTGCCTCCAAAAAGTATGCAACGAAATTTGCATTTTGTTTTGTCGTACGTCTACGCCCTGCCACGTGCGTGTGTGTGTGCTTGTGTGTAGTTCAACATATGCACCCCAGCTATTGTTTGTGTATGTGTGTGTGTGTTTTTTTTTTTGTATTCAACTCTATTCTCAACCCAGGTTCACAGCCCGGCCATTTCCCCACAGCCCTTTGCACCTGTCTGCCTCGGCGTCGGCTCGGCCTCGAACTCTGTGATCCCGCACCCCGTCCATTCTCGGTTTTATCTGGCTGTGTTTGTTTGAACATATCTGCATCATTATTATCATCATTATAGATGGCACACGGCCAGTGGCTATGTGACAGTAGCCGCTTGGCTTTTGTATCTCATTTATTATGCAAATCTGAACGAGACTGCAACTCGAACTGGGAATCGGCGCACGGGACGGCAATTGGGAATGGTTATCGGTCTGGGGCTTGATTGTGCCATGTGGGCGCCGTGCCTTCAATATGGGCGCCAAATGGTCAACAAGTTCAACAGCTACAACAATTATGTTGTTGCACTCACACGAAACAACAACAACAACAACAACAAGAGTAACAACTACTGGACACAACCGGCCTCATACTCATCAGCAGCATTTGGCATCCTGTCGCCTTCGTCTATTACTCTGCAGCTGCCAGCAATTATAGTTTATTTGGTTTATAGTATTTAAATCCATTTAAATCCAGCTAGCTACTCTCTCTTGGTATATTGATGTGACTTGGTAACTTGTCGGCATTTTGCTACAGTTAGTTTATATGCATACATCATAACTAGTTGAATCGGTTTACTATATCTTAGATATAGGTCTTAATTTAACACCAATTGAATGTTAATTTTTTTTAAATGTTTCACCAGGGCACTTGGAACATCGAAAATTAACACTTTTATTATATTTTATTTGTTTTAAATTATGTAAGTAATTTTTGAATTAAAACACACAACGGCTAATAAATATTGACGCTTATCAAGAGCGAATATTATAATTTATTTAAAATTCAACATGTATTTGGTGTGCTTCGAAAACGCATTTAAAATTGCAAGCGAAGCCCTCTCGACTAGCGAATTCTCTGTAAACAGGCTTAGAGCATAATAAACCTCCAAAGGATTCGCTTTGCATGGAACTTAACCTTTTGCAGTTCTCGATAGATAAGTTAACCAGGTTATCCTATAAGATATGGCCACTGAAACTAGTTTTTAATCTCTTTACTTCCATAGCTTCTTACTACAGTAGAGAATATAAATGCTAATATACTCGCTCATCGTGAATACAATATCAGAGTTTACAGATTATGCCACACCCCAAATAATATACAAATTATAATTCGAGAAAATAGATGGTGAAAGGGAGAAGCGGGCAGAGAGCAGAGAGAATTGACGCCTGGCAATAATAAAAAGTAAATACAAATTTCAATTTTTCAGTGTTAATCAATTACGTGATTTAATTGAAAATGCCAAAGTCAATAACAAAAAATGTAAATATACAAATATAAAAAAAAGAATATAAGCCCTTAAACAAACTATATATGTAAAATATATATGTATGTGTATATAAAAATATTTACAATATATATGTATATAAATATATATATAAACATGTATATATGTATATATAGCTTATCTATCAATTTCAAATGCGAGAGTTATGTTTATTCAGGCCTATTGCATATGGAATGAGAATGACAATAAGAACAAAGAGAAAAAAAGAGAGAGAGGGAGAAAGAGAAAGACAGATTGAAATAGACAATGGGAACTGTGCGCCGCATTTTTGTTTTATTTTTTTTATATTTGTTTGGTTTACCAATGAATTTATTTTCAATTAACATAAAGCCGAAAAAAATGAAAATGCGATTGAAAAAGCGAAAACAAATGACTTATAGAGGGACTTCCAGTGAAAGAACAAACAAGGAAAATAACAAAGCGACAATCCAAAGAATTCAATAAAAAAGATATAGTATATAATGGGGGGAATGGGAATGGGAATGGGAATGGAAAAGGATAAGTAAATAGAAAAGGGGATACTTCAGATATTTAACAAAATGAGAAAAATCAAATTGACTTTGAAAATTATACTTGATACGAAATGAAAATATTCAGACTTTGTGGGCAGTTTCCACGAACAAAATTTAGAATAAATATTTTACAGAATTTGTCAATTTCCTTTTAGCAAATATAATTTATTCAAATTTTTTCTGATACTGTAAGTAAATTTAGAAATCAGAAGTTGTCGGAATTATATATCCTTAAATATTTATTTTTATTCTAAGACCCTTTTCTCAGCTGACAATATTTGTAACATGAATTTATAAATTAAACATTTATTTATTTGTTTGTTCTCCTTGTGAAGAAAAATGAATTTTCCATCAACACACGCTTTTGCCAATGAGAACCGCGCCTGGTACCGAAGTGTTCAAGATTGCGAGTGTCCACTGTAATACGGGTTCAATGAAGAGTCTTCAACCGTGGTGTTCATTAGGCGAACGATTAACAAGCTGCAGCTGGAGATAATATCTAAAGTATGCCTCGCCGAAGCCTCGTGGCAGGAATCTGCTCACTGGAAATGCAGCAGCGGGACACAAAATAGATAAAAAACAAGGAAAAAAAAAAAACAAAAAGGACATTTTGCAATGAGGCTGTGAATTGTTTCGACGATGCTGGCGATAGGGAAACAATAAGAACGCACATCCGAAGCCGGCCGAGGAATGCACAGCAATCCAGGCGAGGCGTCCTTGTACAACTGACTGTCTGACTGTCTATCTTTGTGTGTGTGTGTGTGGGAGCGGGTGTGTGTGTGTGTGTGGGAGCGGGTGTGTGTGTGTCAAAACAAATTTCATTTCACATTCAATTAAATTAATTTTAACACCATTTGCAGGCGGCAGGACAGCAGGCAGCACAAGAAGATGCCAATGCCAATGAGGCACAGCAGGACGCAGGACGCAGGACAACAGAGGAGTTGGAGTAGCAGCCGGGACGGGAGCAGGAAGCCGAAGCTGCAGCTAAAGTTGTGAGAGTTCTGTTGGCTGTGGGCGCTGTCGCTGTTGCTGCCGCATGCCTTTGCCACGTTTTCCACATTTCTTCACTTTACCGTTAATGGTTTTATCTTTTCCTTATTGTTGCCGCTGAAACGCCAACCGCACCGCACGGCACCGCTCCGGCCCGCCGCCCAACAGATCGATCGAGTCCGAGCTCAAGTCCGAGCCAAGCTGAGCCTCTGCCACGGCCGAGCGAGCGAATTCGAACAGCGAGTTAATATAATTACAGAAATAAAGTCTGGAATTTTAATTAAAACACAACTTCATTTACAGCCGCAGACGACAGGCGAATGCTGAACAAACAGTCAAGTGTGCGGGGTGGGTGGGTGTCTGATTGGGTGCTTGGTGGGTGTGGTGCGAAGTTGCTGGGCGTGTGTGGCAGGTGTAGCCGCAATAGACAATGACAAACGAATGGCCGCAGTCCCAGTTCGAATGTCTGTCATTTGGACTAGAAAATTTCGATAATGAAATTCGAACAATTAAACCGGAAACAGACAGGGCAAGAGAGAGAGAAGAGTGGTGCCGACTAGCAAATGCTCTGTAATGAGATTTGGGCATGTTAAACCATTTTGGACTCGTAAGGATCAGTACTATCGATTGGCATTAAAATCTGAATATCTTAATTTTGAGCAAATTTGACGAAAAAGTGGTCTTCACCAAATACTGTCCGATTTCGGCATTCATTTCTTATCTCTCATTAGAGTTTGAGTTGAAAAAACTTATTCGAGGTTAATCCAACTTCATTTAAATACTCTGTTCACAAATGGAAAAAGAAGCATATTGGCGTCTTACATACCCTTTATATTTACACAAATGATCTCAACCAATCTTCAGAATTAAGTCAACTATGTAAGCTTTCTTTATTCTAAAAAGTGAGGCACACATTCATCACAAATGTGCCCCTTAGAATCCCCCCACTATTGCTGTGGCTTGGTTTTCACATTATTCTCAACTGCGCCTGGCACTGGTTTCTTGAGCTGCAGCAGTTGCTCAGTCCTGGCAGGCATTTCGTCGGATTTAGCCAACGTGGGTTTGTTGAAGTATTTACGCTCGACGGCAGCCATCTTAATCTTAAGTAATTCGCTTTTCTGGGATATTTTGTGTAGGCGCTTCCCAATGGGATCCCAGTTCTTGGTGCGCTCCGAGTTATATACGTACTTCTCCAAATATAGGCGTATATCCGGATTGTTCTTCTTGCACGTATCGCACATGCCAAACTTCCTGATCTGGTCACGCGGTGGTAGAGCTTGATAGCATTCCGTGCAGATGAGCACATGAAGATCCTTTGTGGGAGCAGCATGTAGAATATACTTATATGTGCATGCCTTCAATGCGCTCGACTTACCTTCTTATCCATTTCGTACGACTTTCGACTAAAAACTTTTTTATATATTTTTGGCGATTCACAGTTTGTGACACGTGTCCGACGAGCTTTTCAACACAAGAGAACATAAATACAACTATGTCTTATCGATGTATTAACATCACGTGTCGATAAATTTTAAATCTCTAGGAATGCTTATTAGCACAAATCGATACCCGCTCAAATCAATGTTGAGTTTGTTAAATCCATTTGAAATTGCATTGGCAGATCGTTAACTTATACCCGTCCTATCTCTAACCACATTTTCTCAACTAATCTGTGGACTGTAGTTTTGTAAGCTTTATCTATTTTGAGTTTTAAGGCAATTCTCTGCTACAAGTGTAAGAACAAGGCTAAGTAGTTAGTAATACCGATTAGTTTAGCTTAATATTGATAGTTCCCAACTCTGCCACAGGCTTCCACTTACTTTTCAAAGGCCTCTTACTTTTCTATCAGAGCTCGTAGGCAGTCAGATCAATCTTAATTAGTTCGTAATTCTTGACTACATTGTCCAGACTTCATTTGAATAGAGGCTATGCTTCAACAAATATTTGCCTGTGCGGAATAATTTTCTCCTTCCCAAGTTAAACTTATGCTGATATATGTACATTTCAAACGACTTTCCAAAGTTAACTTTTTAAGGGATTGTCTTTTCTTTAGGCTAACACAGCTGTAATCTTGTGAAAGAAAGCTCTCCAAATGCCCAACAATTCACATCGACATGCGTTTGAAACAGTGTTGAGTAAGTGCGAAATGATGGTTTAGTGCTTAATGTTATGATGCCATTTACTTATTCATAATCAGTACAAAGGGGGAAAAAAATACCCCGATCAGTTGATCGGACATACTTTGAATACCTAATACCCCCTCAAACTTACTGCGCTTACAGGGTATTGTGAAAGCGAACATTTAATTCAAGGTGTAATAATAAATAGTGCGCGAAGTGTCATAGGCTATAGAAAAGATTTGAGCTCAGGGTCGGGGGCATTCAGAACTAGCTCGGAATCAGCTTGTGATTGTTTCCGGCGCTTGTTGCTCAGTTTTTGCAGCGCATCAACCATGCAACATGCAACAACGGCTGATGCCACCATTGCCAAATTCCCGTTGCAGACGCTGTTGTCGAGGTTGCCTAATCAAAAACAGAAGCTATAAAAGCCGCAGCTGTGACAAGCGTTGGTGGCTGATGGGCGGCGTTGGGTTGGCGGGGTCAGCTACAGCAGCTGACATATGCACATGCGAATTCGAATTCCAGTCTGTGTCTGTGTGTGGGTGGGTGTGACAGTGTGTGTTTGTGCCATTTTGGGCTAGGTTTGGCTGGGGTACACGTTGCGTATGCGCAACGCATTTTTGGAGCACATCGCACGTTAAAACAACTAATGGATAAAATTTCAGCTAAAATTTGCAAAATTTGCATTTTTTGACGTTGTTTTTATGCATTTGCCAGCCATGTACGTACAAGGCCCGGCCCCCGCTACGGCGGCCACCCCCTCTGACCGTCTGTTTGTGTTGCAAATATAATTTTTAATTTAAATGCAAATTTTGGAAATCATTTTCGAAGCATTATGTGCCCATATTGATACGCAAATTGCTGTCAGCACACGCATAGACATAGACATAGGCACACACACGCACACACACACGCACACACACACGCTCACATATGCAGATTTAATAACGCATACGCGTCAGTCAACCGCTGGAACAGGCCGCAACCAACAGTTTTAGAGCGTCGCCTGCCTCTGACGCTGAGGACGTCGACGTGCGCCGTGACCGCCGCAGCCACCGAAAAGCTGACAACATCAGCGAAGCCAAACACCGAAACCCACCATACTCACACACACACACACACACACACACACACACACACACATACACACACGCACCCACACACTAAAACTGTTGTGCGTATTGATTTTTGAAGAATTTGTTAGTTGCGCGAGTGCTCAATGATGGGCCGCCTCGAAATGCCTCTGTTTTGAATGTTTATTGGCGGTGGCACTGTGCCGACAACAACAACAACAACAAGCACGGGTCACTAGCTAGAGCGCACTGATAGATACCCTGTACTCAACTGTGCATTGCTGTTGGGCAGCAAATACAGAAGCTGCTCGTTTTATTTTCTCATTTTGTGGCTGATTTTAAGCTAAAACCAAGCTCTGCTGGGGAGTGCATGACTACTAGGTACCCCCTCTGGTTACTAGTTAACATAACGTAAATAAAGTGGATGCCCGGATGTCTTATATATCCTTAAAACCGAATCGATACGTTTGAGGGAGTGACTCGTGATATAGTATATACATGTGAAGTTCTTGGCTCAAACCTATTTGTTTTTCAAAAAGTTTCAGATTTTAAGAATATAAGTGAACTATGGTGTCTGTCTAGGAGATTCCCTGTACCCAGCTTAGCAACATCAATATTGAATTTATAAAGGGAGGGAAGGTGTGGGAAGGTATAAGGTATAGGTATAAAAGAGCATGCATAACCAATTTGATTTCTTCAGCTACTTTATAAAGAGAGCTGTGAGAGAAAGAAAGAGAAGTAACGAATCTGAGGGAGACATTGATACACCACTTTGCCCAATTTGAATGGCTACAGGGTATTGGCAGCAACTACAAAATTGCAAAATGCGCATCACTGGGGAAAAGTGTGTAACCAAGCGAAGGTGTCATTCTGTCAAACGAGTAGGCATCGCTTCTCCACGCCTACGCTAAGCCTATGCCGCCCTCATTTGCAGCCCTTGCCCTCACAACTGCTGCCCATCCACTCAACGGAGGCAGCGAAGTGCGAAATTCAAATGCAAAGTACGCCTACACTGTGCCGAAAGCCTGATCAACTTATCAACATCAAATCAATCAAAATTCAGAAATTCCATGAGCATTGAACTAAGGCAGCCTGCGCTGGTAATCATGGAATTATAGTTGAGAATGGATTGCCAACAGTTGTGGACGAATGAACTGCATTTGAAATGAGTTGTCCAATGACGCCATATTGGGGGCTTACTAATCGTACTGAACTCTATGGTAACCAATGGGAGATTGAATAACTATTAATTTAATAATATTATTAAATTTTCAGTGGGCCATAACGTCATTTTGTGTATCGATAGATTCGATATATTGATCGATAATAGTTTTTACAATTAAATAAGGCTTCGACAACTACAGATTACATAATAATTCTTGAAGAACTAAAATAATAAAAATACCAATAATAATAATAAAAATATTAATAATAATTATAATATTAATCTTAATATTTAATATAATAATATTAATATTGATAGTTATATTAATATTAATTACAAATAATTTTCTATATTTGCTAAAACTAAATTAAAACTTTATTATTTTTAATTACTGTGCTTGGCCTGTGCGAAAAGATAAGTTAACATGAAAGTAAAAATGTTTCTCATTAAATAAAATACTGTAATTGACATATTCAGTGCACATATAAAGTTGAGGTCAGTCCTGGAAATAGTTTTTAAATGAATTTCAATAGTTGCTTACATTAAAAGTTAGCCTTTCATTGAGTTTTGAACTAGTTAGTTTCTTTGCCTGCATGTCCATGCGTAACAAGTTTTTACTGTATAGTGTTTGACAGGCCCCGCAATGCCACTCAGCGGACTCTGTTAAGTGCTGGCCCGCGGCAATTGGCAGCCCCCGTGTATCGTGGTGGCCGTCATTTAAAACCATTTCACAAGTCGTCAAATCCGATTATGAACTCATTTCACTATGAACTACTTTGATGTTTAATTTGCAATTTAATTTTAATGTGCCTAGATGGCAATCTACCCTGCTCCAGCTCCCTACACACCGTCTGTGCCGCCTGTTTGTCGGCTCGCAGCCACCTGGGCGTATGAGCAATTCGAAAAAGGGTCTGTCGCCATGTTTTGCGGATGCTTCCTCTAGCGATAATTTTATTATTGTCGTTGTTGTTGTTTTTGTTGTTGCTGCTGCTGATGTTGATGCTATTAGTTGGTTGCCAGCTGGCCATTAACGTCCATTTAGTCAGGCGCCACGCATTTCTAAGTTGGTAACATTTTCTAATTGCTGCTGCCAGTTGTTTCAGCGTGGCAAATACCAGTGAAGCGGGTGGCAACCAGAGGTGGCAGCCAGTGGGACGGGGGGCAGTCGGCAGATAGTGGGTAGCCAGCGACTTGAACGTTCATTACAGCTGACAAGGTCTAGCAGCCAAGGGGTTGGGGTAGCCTTTGTTGCCGTTGATTTCACCCACATTGCGTGCTGCTGGGCTGCTGGTTGTGGCAGCAATTAGTGCATCAGGCTGCAATACCTTTCGACCTCAGATGGCAGCATGCGCCCTACTCGAACACTTATCACACACAAACGACAAACGCCTTTTGCCCCACACTTATGAATATTTTAAAATTCATTGCAGCAACAGCAGCAGCGGCAACTGTTGTTGTTGTTCTTGTTGGTTTTTTATTGAAATCTAGGCGGAAATTAAGTTGTCCCGCTCGACTGACACGAAGGCACGGACGGAGCAGCAGAAGCGGCAAAGGCAGCGGCATTCTAGACGCCTGGACACCTTTCGCCTGGCATTGGGGATCCTTTGCCTGCGCTACCTGAGACACCTTAATGGACATGAAAGACCGAAGTTCAGCTTGGATACATGTATGTTGATGTATGCAGCCAGCAGCCAGCTGCCAGCACTAGGTGAGACCTTATGCTACCGCATGGCCGGCGAAAAGGGGGACCTGTTAGGCAAACATTAGCTTTGAGACGAAAAGAGATCAATAAAGGAGAATACCTAAAAGGGAAGGGTATGCCGAAGATTACATACCCTAGCAGACATATGGATCTGAAGCGTTTTAATACCAAAACTGATAGATCGACCGAACCTTTGCCAGATATATCAAATGTAGATAAGGCCTTGCCCATCTAAAAGAACTTTGGTAAAACTCCCAAATGCACATTTAAGTCAGGCTATCCTGAAAAACTAAAATATATTGTACCCTTCTGCCTCCAGCTGTGCCCCTTGTACAGCGCCTCTGGCTGGTAGCTGGCGCATGTGACCCGCATGACCAGGGCGATGTCAGTTCTAACCAACTCAAAGGAAGCTGTGTAAGAGCCATAGAATGAGCCCCTGAGACGAGCAAGAAGCTTTCACCTGTTTCACCTTTTGGCTTTTGCACGAAGCCGGAGCAGGAGTAGGACCAGTAGCTGGAGCAGGAGCGGGTGCGGCAGCGGAAGCAGAAGCAGGAGCTGACGCTGGGATTGGGCACTTTGCATGCAAGTCGAAATGGTGACACGTTTGCCAGTAGGCGCTAGCAGGAGGTGCCGCTGCCCCTGTCGAAACGGAACTCGGTTCCAGGTCACGTGCTGAATGCCAGCTCCTTGGGCTGAGGCTAACAAGCTTTGGGAGCAAGCGAGCGTGAGGCGTTTTGCTGGCGGTCGTGCGGCCGGCTGCTTGGAGGCGGGCGTCCACCAGAGATGCCGCGTTAATGTTTCTTTTACGTGAATGGGGCGACCCCCCGCCACCCGCCTCCCGACCCCCGGCTGCCTGCCTGGTTGCCTCAAGCAACTCGTGGCCCCGCTTATTGTCTGCAGCTGCTCGCTCGCACTTGTTGGGCAATGTAAGTTAATAGCCATTGTTGTGCTGTTCCAGCTCCAGCTCCAGCTCCAGCTGCTCCTCCTCCTCCCCTGTTCCCTGTTGCCTGTCCCGCTGCTGCTGTTGCAAAAAAGGTAGAAACGGCAGCTTTATTGATAATTATTGTGCCATGCTTCTTACGTTTATTCATGTTGTTGCTGTTGTTGTTGTTGTTGTTGCTGGCCCATGCATAAATTTAATTTGCTTAATTAATTAAGAAGAAGCGGGCGAAGAAGGGCGGCACTTTAAGTGCACAGCGAAATGGGAGCGATTGCGGGTGCGGGGTCGGGTCTTGGTCTTAGTCTTGGATAGGGAAGCCGTGCGCTAATTGAAAATAAAGACCAATTTTTTAATTAAACTTTAAATTAATTTATTGAAGTGCACACCGACGCGCGCTTGAACTTTGACCCGCAGCACGGTCACTCAGCTTGAAGATCAAAGCGTGTTCAAAAACAGCACAAAAAAACATAGATTAAAATATAATAAAAAAACACAAATTGCAAATGGCGTCGCGGGCCGCAATTTTTGGCAACAAATTTGAAGAGCGGCCGCGAGCCATCAATTTGGGCTATTGAGCAGTGGGCGTGGCGGCTGCACAAACCCAACAATGGGCTAATGCTCATTTAATGCGATTTGTCTTTTCTAATACACACCCACACGCACTTGCACACACACATGTGTGTATAGCTGAAATTTATTTATGTATGCAAGTGTTACGCGATATTTGCACTATATTACATAACCGCATTGTTGCCACCGCCAATGAAGAGCGCATAAAAAGCCAACAACAAGCGTGAGAGGGAGAGCGAAAGAGAGAGGGAAAGTGCCCTCTGAGCCAGTGTTGCCAACTGCCGCTACAGCGCAGCAGCTGAATCTAATAAAAGAAATGTTAAAAATAGCTAAAACGATTAAAAATAGCTAAATCAGTTGAAAGCTTGAACTGTTTTCGGCTGACAATAGCCAAATGCAACTGGGAAATAGTTGAATTGGCAGCACTCGCGGTTGGCAGCACTGCGCCAGCAATGTAAACACCTTTTTATAGCGTTTGACTGCACTGGATTTGTGTGCACTTGCATTGCGATGCAGACTGCACTGTGCGAAATTAATGCTCAATAAATTGCATTTATTTAACATGTTTGCCTACAACGCCAAACTCTGGCAAATAGCATAAACAAAGCAATTAGCGAACAGTGCTGTAAGCTACTGCACACATACATATCGATATTGTGTTGCCTAAGCAATGCAACGATAGTATCGATGCTGATCTTCTATTGGCTGCAAATATGCTTACACAGGCGCTTCTGACTGTTTGACGTATAAAAATCAAATATGTAAGCTTTTCATATGTATTAAGAAGCAGCTACTCTTTTGCCTTGGCTTTGGTCTATTGGCTTCCAAAAAGACCTTTCGCAAAATATCACAAAAACAGTCAATGTATCGATATATTCTTTCTAGGCAGATCGGAAAAAGTTGCCGACAGTTTCGGCTTGTGTAAAAAATGTGTTTAAAAAGGTTAAAGTGTATTGTAGAACTATAAATAACAAAATGTGCATAATGTATGCAATGGTCAGGATTGCCGGACACTCTATGAAGATCAGGAATTTTCGGTAAGCGTAGCTAGCGGCAGGTGTTTGCACATCGTGTGGCCACCTTCAGGCCACATCGCAGAATTTGTATACATTGATTTTTTTATTAATAATATAATTGTCCACAGTCTTGTGCCCCGTCAACAATGTCAAGGAAAGTAAACAGAGGTTCGGTCTGTTTGTTGCTCGCTTCGCCAAAACCCGGAGCTAAACTCGCCTTTGCTGACGGCTGACTGTACTCGATAAATACTCTGTCTGGATGACTACTGAGGTAATGCGCCATATTTAAGACCCATCATAAACATTTTATGCAAAGGTACAAGGCAGCTCTGTTTAACGAGCCACGTGGAGGCTATGCAGCTTGTTTTGGATGCAAGTTGGACTGCATATCTTCGGCATGTTGGCTATCAGCTCAAGCACTCAAAAGTAGACTATATAGGACTCAAAGTTAATTTTATAGTCTGAGAAAAACAAGCGTTTTATAGCCTGGCGGGGAGCATTATAATTTTGACTTGAATTTTCTTTATAGACCTGGCATGGTATATATGTATTTATGTATATATATGCATATATATGGTGTATATATGTATGTATAGCCAAATGTTCAAAAGTCCATGTCAAATGTTTAAGTGTCCGTCTTAACCGGATCGGATCACGATAGCATATACTCATATATGTACGATATATGTCAGACAAAAATAAAAGCTATCTTAACTAAACAAGTTCAAGTCTGCTACGGTTAAAAGGCTGCTAAGTCCGCAGAATATCGTCCTTCCAGCTGAAACTGATTCGGAAGCTCTTTTACTCATACCCATAAATAATTTATACACAATTTATTAACAAATCTGCGTATTGCTATTGGGGCTATTGTTGGCCCCTCAGCCTCTCAGGATTACACATTATTTTCTTTTTTAATTGGCTCTGCTGCAGGCTTCCACATCCTTTTTGAAGGCCTCACATTTTTCTATCAGAGTTTGCAGCAGTTGCAGAGCCTTCACATGAACTTCGTATTGGCGCTCGTAGGCCGTCAGCTCGATCTTAATTAGTTCGCATTCCTTGACGATATTGTCAAGACTCCTTTTAAAAAGAGGCCAGTTCCTGTTGCGCTGCGTTTGATATGCATGTATCAGAAAATATTCGCATTCTCATATTGCGCCAGACTTACATTGTTATCCATTTCAATGACTTAGCTTTTCACTAATTAGCTTTTTAATGAAATTCCTTAGCTTATTTTTCTGCTAAATCACAGCTTGTGACACGTGTTTGAAGATGCTTACAACACTGGAGAAAGTTAGTGTTCTTTAAATACAACACTGTCTTGTCGATATTTTGTCGCACGTGTTCATTACAAGGAAAATGCAAAGCCCATATTAGGAATAAGTTTGAAGTCGATGGGATGATTCGTCGCGATGGTTTCGACTATCCAATATCAGTGAAACATGTGTTCAATCTTGAAAATTAATCTAAAGTTCATCATACCAAAATTGAACTTTTGGTCTTACAAGCCTTGACCCCATTTCCCACGCAAGCGGATGGATTTTGCGTGAAGTTTCATACAGCTCTTCCCTAACTTTGGATCGGTATAGATTCCCATAACCCTTTTCCACCAGTTTTCCGCAGGTTCGGGTGGAAGTCGTCCAACCCCCTGGATTGGACTGTTCGTTGATAATTAGTGAGAACATACATACATATATAAAATTGAGAAGTTAGGGATGTCGACTTAAAATCACATGGGTAAAATAGCTCTGTGATTGTAAAATAAAAGTTTTGTTCCATCATAATCTATATTTTTTATCTCAACCAATTCTTTTGACCTAGTTATGTGAGCTTTACTTATTTCACACTGATAAGCTATTTAATGCTTCATCTTGGTCATTTCATTCTTTTCATCTTTGACTGGCTGTGGTTATTTGAGCTCAGAGTTCCTCTTTTAAGACCTCGCACATCAGTTTACATTGACATGCGCTCAAGCTAGTGCTAAGAGCAATAGCTACTCATGGAAATGACATCGTTGATTTAATGAGTATACTACGATTTCTTAAAATGAGCCAAAGGGGATTTCCAGTTCGGTCATTATCGTCAGTCTTGTTAAGCATCTGTCATGTCAGGTTGTTCAATTTATAAAATATTTCGTGCGTCAACTCTTCCGATACAAAAGAACAAATCTTTTATAATTGCCATAAAGCGTAAAATGTCACAGAAAGGAGAGAGGAGAAAAATAAGAAATGCCACTGACAAGGCATCTCTTTTGTGGTGCAATGGCATTACAATGGGTCATGCAAAATTGACAAAAGTCTGATCTCATCCTGGCAGCAGCAACCGAGGAGACTCAGGAGCACAAAAAATAAAATACAAACAGGGTAGGTGTTTTTCAGGGGGAGCGTGGTGCGGGGCGGAGCGGTGTGAGGGGTTAAGACTGGCAGCAATTGCTGCTAATGCTCTCGTTGCCAACATATGTTTTGGCCAAATGTTGTCATAAATTTTGAGGCACAGCGACGACAACAAGGACGAGCATGTGGACAACTGCGGATGAGACAAAAACTGAGACTGAGGCTGAGGCTGCAGCTAAGGCTGAGCCTTGGACTGCAGACAAAGTGCAAAGAAACAATATGCAGGGCCAAACAGCAGCAGGGCGAGAACAACAAAGGAAATGAGTGCGGTTGTCTGGCAGGACGACAACGACAACGGCAACGACAACCGCTACCAGCCAGGACCTGGAGCAGGACCAGGACCAGGACAAGACGGCAGGACAACGACCAAGTTGCTAGCTCACTGGCTGCCTGCTGAAAGTTGGCAAACGATCTGGCAGAAATCAGGGCCGCTTTAGAGCAGCACTAACCAAAGCCGACTTGCTGCATACTGACAACCAACTTGCTTGCCACAACACCCCACCAACCGCCTCCCCTTTTGGCTACTACCATGCAAAGCGATTAGAGTCCGGAGGCCGACGTGCAGCAGACGGGAGCAATCAGGCAAAGTGCCTGCTTCTGCTGCTGCTGCTTCTGCTGCTGCTGCTGCTGGTACTGCTGTTGTTGCCGCTGCACTTGTCCAGTGTGTTGGTCACGTTGCACCTGGCACACACACACACCCACACACACACATAAGTCGGAAAAAAAGGGAGGGACAGCCGAGTGGGAGTGGGACAGCCACACACACACACATATACATAGAGCTAAAATAATTGCATAATTTGCATATTATTTTCTGCTAAACATGCAAAAAGCGCCGCGCAACGTGTGCAACATGCATTCCGAATTTATGTGTGTGTGTGTGTGTGTGTGTGTGTGTGAGTGAGTGTGCGTGTGTGTACATTAAGTGCAAAGTGTAAATAACCAACTCAGCATAAATCGTGATTACAACATTTTGTGTGCGGATATTTGCGGGCTTGGTTTTGTGGTTTTAATTTAATTAATATTTTTTTTTTGATTTAGCCACGACCTGCCCCAAGCCGCTGCCACTCTACCTTCTTGTTGCTTTTTGCTGTGTATATGTGTGTCTGTTTTTTGCTTACTCCTCATCCAACAACAACAACAACAACAACAACAACAACAACAACAACAACAACAACAACTACGGCAACAAAGGCAAACAAAACTCAAAGTGCTTCAAGTGCTGCTGTGGGTTGCGGCTTGGTCTTTGGGTTCGGTTTCCCTTGGGTCGCTCGAGAGCCACTTTTGTCAATTAGTCAAACAGTTTGAATGCAGCAGCTAATGAGGTGATAATTGAACAATGCATTTGCATATTTGCCCTGCATAAATGCGTTTGCCACAAATTGACGCAAACAACTAAATATGAACAGATTCCAGCTAAAGCCATTAATTTAAAGGCAGCTCATCAATGTATATTTGTCCCCACTGCTTGACTGACTGACTGTCTGATTGATTGATTGCTGATCTGATTGATTGATTGCTGATCTGTCTAGACTTTTTACTATAGTTGCCTTAACTGATGTAAGAGGGCTTTGAAAAATTGCATCACATAGTTCTTCCATCCGATATGCCTCAAATTCGTTTTTAAATATCTCTGTAACAAGAAGTTTCAAGTAATGTCTCTAATCCAAAACTGGTTGGAGACAATATCGATGAGAATTGACAAGCATTTCGAGAGCTTTCATTTTTATCGACACATCCTGTCAAAGTACCAATTTATGAAACACTAGGCTTCTCCAGTGTTGGAAACATCGCCGGAAACATGTCAAAAACTGTGAATTAGCAAAAAAAAAAGAAATAAAAAGCTGTTCTACTAACCGAAAGCTGCAGGAAATGGTTAAGAAAATGTGTGTCTATGGTATTCTAAGGATGCGAATTAATATTTCACATTTACTTAAGTACGTATTTCAGCCGCATCTATTTAAGTCGACTCTGGAGACTTTGGTTCAGAAATACGAACTAGTTAAGATTAAGCTGGAGGGCTACAAGATTCAATATGAGGTTAAACTGAAGGTTAAGCAACTGCATAACTGCCTAGGACATAGGCCTTAAAAGGCGATTGGATGAATCTGGGCTCAATAAAGCGGAGCTAGTCAAGGATGAAAAGATTGTGGAGACTAAGATGGGAGCAATAAATGTCTTCTTAATAAAAATATGAAATGGTGGACTTATTTGTGTCTACAATTTAGGTTAATAACATGACCTGAACTCATTTCCATATTAATTTTATAAAGCTTATTTTCTAATAATATTTTCACGTTATGTGACCAACCGAGTTAACATCTAAAGCTAAAATAATTTATTAGCAGAACTACTTTTACTACTATGAATATTAAATTCGCTGCGGGCTCGTGCGCCTTCGAAAGTATGCTATGTTTTTTTCCTTCTCGCTAAAAAAAGCTTGAAATTGTGTATTTTTTAGGGTAGCGAGTAGAGGTCCAAGTTACATGAAGGGCACTTAATAAGCTGCGAAGTGGGCGTGGCGCAAGGTGGGCGTTGCCGGGGCACATGCATTTGTTAAAGCCGCCCGCCTGAATGCCTAATGAGCGCGACTCGAGCCTAATGTGATTTGTACAGTTGTGCAAAAATTATTTATTGACTTTCATATGCAATTTGGCAGGCCAAAGACTGTGTCCCGAATGTGTGTGTGTGTGTGCCCCTTAAATTATGCAACACCCGCTCAGTGCTCATGCAGTAGACGCCCCTTGACAAAGTCGCTTGTCAAATGCAGAAAGCAAAACGAGGGCGAAACACAAATTAAAAGCTCCAACAGCAACAAAAGCGACAACAACAACAACAACAACAACGACAACAACAACACTTAACGCCAAAAATATGGATAATGTCATTTTTTCTATTGAACAAAATCGAAATCGAGTCATAGCAAGACCCACCCCTCACCCAACACGCCGACCCAGAGCCCTGGCAACGAGCCTTCGTTTCCTGATGTGATTATGATAAAATATTCTCGAGCAGTTTTATGATTTATGACTTTGAATATGGCAAACAAAACGGCGGCCAACTTGTATTGACGGCTACATGGGTGCTGGTGGGGGCGAAAGGAGGGTACAAAACAAAAAAAAATACTGTCTGCCATGGGCGGAGCACTCGATGGCATAATAGGGGGATGATTGCGCGGGGTCGGCTGGCACAATAAGCACTCGAGTGCGTCGGCATAATTTATCCATGTTTGCCGCGTCGCGTATTGGCAAAGTTTTTTTTATGGCCAACTGGACGTTGAACAACCACCTGACCGGGCCCGGTGGCACGGGCAGCCTGGATAGCGGGGGCAGCGGGGGGCTGTTGCGACTCTGTCTGAGGCCAGCAACGGAGCACGTCTGGCCGCCACTTTTCGCGCATAATTTGGCCCATTGTCAGAGCTGAAGCTGCGTGGATGAACTTGAATTGCTATTGGCTGCCTCCTAAGTCGACAGCGGGGTGCGGTGTAAGGGGTGCGGTATTGGGGGGATGGGCGCTTCTTTAATTCTCATCAGCTTGGACCCACAGTACGGACATAAGTAGACACTTGGCGGCGTCACGCCCAGAAATGAAAAATTTCAAGCAAGGGTTTTCGTATTCCAGCCAAGTTCCTGGGATTGGGATTGGGATTGGGATTTGCTTTGGGTCTGGGCTTAGTCTGAGGTTAATTCGTTTCACCTGCAGGCGAAACGTATTTGAACTTGTTTAATATTTTATAATCCAGGGGCTGAGCTGCTGTAAGACTGCGCTTAGTCCCCAAATTATTATTGATGATGCTCTCAGAATCTGCCTGAATTCACAATTGTTTCGGCCAAAGCTGTCGAGTGCGTCAATTGATGTGTATTAGTTAAATGAGCGTAAATGTTCTACTACATGCATAGCTGGCAGAGTGTACACTTTTCTCTTGACTAATTGTGTGCCTCCATTTTTATCTTTCGAGCTGCCTGAACTTTATCAATACTCTGATGCTTGCTGGCATTTTGGATTGGATCTCATCGCTAAATTTACAAATTCTGAAAGTGTATGTATTTCTTTTTCAACGTCCGTCGTTATATTGGAAACTATAAGAGATATTTAAAGTGTCTTTTTACCTTTAACATTTATTTTTTATTTATACTTCGTTTTTAAGCATCACTCGGGCAAATATGAGAGTTAGATACACAACATTTAGTACATAGCTTCTCAAATGTTTTGATTTTGAATAACTTGACATACAGGCACTTTTATATGCTCTATTTAGGTTGCGAAAATGGAATTCAGATCGGACTCTAAATACCGAAGCTATTTAAGAATGTATTTCCCTGAGTTTGGGGCAAAGCGAAGGAGAAGCCCGGCGTGCCTGCTTGCGTGCATATGTTTTTGTGTGTACAAGGAAGCTAAAACTTTTTTAAATACGACTTGGCGCTGGGTTCAAGGTATCTCAGAGTTGGGCCTGGAGAGCTCGAGTCTAAGTGTTATTTTTCTAACAGAGCAGCACTATATCATGCAAGTCCCTTAGGAGCAATTGGTGAGAAAACATCGTTGGCTAGGCAGATAAACATACATATATGTCGCATAACATGTGCAATATTGCTGCATGCAAGAGTATCAAAGCTTCGGCTTTTCAGGATCATATAGAAACCTGTTCTCATTTAAATTTTTTTTGTTAAATTTTGTGAAAAATCAACTCTTTGGAAATTACTAAGAACTTAAGCACCAACATCATTCACACATTTGGCTCCCACCAATACACACACGTGCACACGCACACACACCCGCACGCACACACACACAAACACTCTTGTGGATGGGAGTCTAGACAAAGCGGCAGTCGCCTCGCTTTGGGGCAAGCGTCAATGCAAATTTCTGTCGATGGTCAAATGGGGTGGCTGAATAAGTTTTGGTGGGGCGGCGGTTGGGTTTTGTGTCTGCAATGGGGACTGCATTCATGCTGATATGGCAAAGGTTGCTGTTGAAGCCAGCGCACGTCTGAGGCAGCCGAGCAAAAGTCTTCAAATTGAGCAAGTTGCGAACTTTGGTGGTTTCGGGTGGTTGCTGTTGATGATAAAGCATCAGTTACCACACAAGAACACACACACACAAACACACACACACACGTGAGTGTGGTTCGGGTACTAAATGTTGCTGGAATTTAGCTTATTTTGATGAATGCAATGGTCACGCACAGATGAACCCAATGCCCACCCTCGCAGTACAAATGAGACATATGAAATGTAATGTAATGAATTTGATGATCTATTGTCACAGTGCGAGGGGCGGCGGCCTGTGCTGAGGGTGGGAGAGGCTGCAGTTAATGGTGCTGCCAGAAAGAGCTGGCTATAGGTCTAGAGGCTTGTTGCCCAGTCGAAAGGCTTTTTAAAGTCAACTCGTTGCCCACTTTGTATGCGTGCCAGCTACTAGGTGTGTCTGTGTTACTGAGTGTGAGTGTGCGTGTGTGTGTGTGTTGTTGGCTTCGCCTTACCCACCCCGCTAACCCAGCTCCTCTTGTGTGTGCACATCTTTAGCATCTATCAGTCTGTAAAGCTTCCTTCCTGCCAGCCAGGCCCAAAACGAACGTGCGACTATGCGTGAGCCCCCTCCCACATCCCTCCCTTTTGACTGTCCTCTCTGCAGTCGTTCTGTGATATTTTGGAATGCGGCGACAGATATGCATATGTGAAGAGACACACACGCACGCACATTTACAATGAATGTGTGTGTGAGTGGGAGTATGAGTGTGTGTGCTCATTCATTCATTTCATTCGAAATGTCTCTATGCATCTCTGTCACACACTCTTCCTCCTGCCAGGAAGGGCGGTGTGAGGGGCAGCGGGCGGCATATTCAATTTAGCAACAGAGAAGAAGATGACAAAACGATTGCTTTCGACTGCTTGTCATATAGATGATGAATTGTTCCTGTTCCTGCTGCTGCCGCTACTGCTGCTGCCAGCCGGGCTGCAAGGCGACCAACCCACCGTCCAAAACGGGCACACAGAACCGCTCTGACCCACCGAAACTTCCGTTAAGCCCCAGTCCGCCCAGCAGCCAACAGGCTTTGTTTTTGGCCTGCTGTTGCTGTGGCTGTTGCATATTTATGCCTGCTGTGTGGCAAGCTTAAAGCGGAAATTTAATTTGGGGCAATTAAGTTGTTGGCCGTAGCATTTTTGTAAAGTAAAAGACGCCACCTAGTGTGGGCAGCGGGCAACTTTCTTTCCTTCCCATAACCTCTGCGAATTTCCATTAGCGCTTATTGCAGAAAGCTGTCAGTAAAACGTTGACGAATGTGACACAAAGAGGAATTCAGAAACTCATATGAAAGATGCTGGGAGAAAGAGAGACGAAGAAAGAGCACGCTAGTACATAAGCGCAAATATAAACTGTGAACAGCTAATATATACCCTGCACCCAGGATCAAGCTGCCGTTAAACCAATTGAATCAATTGAGACTGTTTTTACTCTATCATATTAATTGTCACGCAAATAACCTTATCTTTCCGCAAACTTGATGAATACACATTCGCAGCTTATCAATAGAATTGCCTTGCCATATAGCTATGATAGGATGATTTGTATAACAACTTTTTTGCTTAGAAAGCAAAACTTTTTGCTCCATGAATTTAAACTTGACTATTGAACAAATTTGGATTATAAAACATAGGGTGTTCAGTAAGTACATTGGATATTGAATATATACCAACATAACGAATATGCTAAAAAAAAAATACTAAAGTAAAAACAAATTCCAAAATACTTGGCGTGTTATTTATCGATTTATAAGCTTTGACTGTCAAGTAAATTCATTACTGCGGCAAAACTCAAAGGCGGCAGCTCACATCCTTCTGGCCATGGAGCGAGAAAGGTGCAAATGTGTGTGTGTGCGTGCGGGGGTGGAGCTTGGCAGAATTCGCAGCACCGGCAAATCAATTAGTTCGATGCATGCAAAAGCGCAAGCTGGCATTATTTGGCGCACTTCCGTTTCCGCAGCATTGCCAACAAACAAAACTAATTACAAGCATTTTCATTAACGCCTACAACCGAGCGACTTTTGGCCCGGTCGCGGCGCCCGGCCCCTAGCCCCCATTCATCCAAGGGCTTGAAGATGCCCATGGCTAACTCTGTGTAGGTGTGTGCTTGTGTGCTGGTGTGCTGGTGTGCTAGTGTGCGTGTATGGCAACTACTTAAAAGTCGATGCGCCAAGATGGCAAAAGCAAGGCTAAAACACTTTTGCAGTTCGCTCGCTCTCAAGTGACAACGGGGCACGACCTGGGGTGGCTGCGCGCTTTACACCCCACCCCACCAAAAGCCCCTCCTCCGACAGCATGCAGCACGAGAAAGTTCCGTGACGCTGTTGCAAACTTTACCGCCAATGCGGCGCGGCTTCAATCTGTGCCGTCAACAAATAGAAAAAAAGGAGGAAAATTTCCTTTTTTGATGCGCAACTAAAACCCAAAACAGGCCACGGCCTGCTCGGGTGCCCGAGCAGTGACTGGGCTCGAGTGGCGAGTGGCGAGTGAATTGTCTAATTACAGCTGCCAGTTGCAAGGCAATTGTTGTTGCTGCTGCTGTTGTTACGAGTCTACCGTTGTCAGCGACAGGCGCAGGACGCCTTTTGTTGTCATCTACTGCGCCAAGTCGAAAACATCTTAAGCACATTTTTAATTAATTTAAATGCGTTAAGTTGCTTGTCACTTCATTTGGCGATGTCCTTAACATGCCCATATACACAAACCTACTTAGCAGCATTAGTCCTGCGGGGCGCGCACACACTCACACACACACACACACACACACACTGTGCAGCATTTGAACTTTGTAAGCGTTGCCATCCCGTCGCCAGGTTGCCGCCTAATGAAGATGGAGCCCAGGCTCAGCCGGAGGGCCTTCTTTATTTTTGGCCTTTCTCGCTGTCAGCTGTCGATAATTTGGCAATCGTAATGTTTTAATCCAATTTGTCATTTAATTTACCAAGCTGAACCCTTTCTCGCACAGCTTTTAGTCCGATTAAATATTACAATTAGCTCTTTATTTTATTTTTTTTTTTTGAAATGTCAAGCTTCCAAGTTTGGGCTTTGCTGGTAACCAACAACTGGGATTCATTTGGTCTTAGCCATAACGATACAAATGGCAAATATGTTAATAACCTGGAAAACATTAACTATATGATATTAAAATACAAGATCTAGCACAAAGGCACGCGTATAATAAAGACATGCATACCCATTAAAGCTATTTTTTTCAGATCGCAAATCTAAGCTTTTCACTAATTTTCCGTCATTGGGCGTGGAATTCGCAAAATTTAAATTCGCCTTTATATACTTTCCTGCTTAAAATATTTTTTCATGTCTATATCGTTAGAAGGTTAAAACGCTTGGAACCAGCTTTTTTCCTGAATAAAATAAATTGAAGATAGAGAAAGGAAAGTTTTATATAACAGTTTATAATAGTTGGGAATGGCATTGAGCAAATTCGTATATAAGTTTTTAGTTAAATCTTAAATAGATCGTTTCTTATAAATTACTGAATAATATGTTCCTTATATATTCAGTAGCTTGACATATTTTTATTTTAAGAACCATCATATTAATGGATTTTGCATTTACCTGTTATTTATCCAGCATTAAGTTCATTTAATTTATAAATCTGAAACGTTAGCCCCAATTTTTTTTTTGCATATCAATATATATATACCCATTTGCCATCAGCTGATTCAGTAACATGCCATACGTATTAAACGGGGCTATCAAGAGACTGGAAAGGGTTGAGGGAAGTGTTCAGGAGGGAAGAGGAAGCTGATTTGGTTCTGAGCACTCGTATCGAAATTGTCATTGAGGCTGGCTGGTTGGCTGGCAGGCTTGGCAGGCCTGGCTGTGAAATGCCCAAAAGTCTATTATGCCGACAACTGGCTACAAATTGTTCAACTTAATTAAAGAAACGCTGTTAAGCTTTGCCATTGAGCGCGATTGGGGCGGCAAACCACGCCCACATCAGTCACATATGCATGCTGGCAGCGGTGAACGGTGAATAAGAGTGGAAGGCTGTTGGGAGAGAAGAGCATTGGACTCGAAATCGGAATCAGAATCCGAACCAGAATCACATTCAACGCTAGTCGCAGTGTGGCATGTGATAGGGCAGCTCCTGCCCAGAGATTGGCGACAAAGGGGCAACTAGCGAAGCCGGGCAAGGCAAAGAGCTTTTTGCATTATAACGCTTTTCAATGGAACGACTCCAGTGACGACGCAGACGACGCGGGCGACGCGAACAAGGATAACGTACCATACGCTGGCCACGTCTGCGGCTGCACTTCATCGCTTTGCCAAAAGGGGCAATTTCCGTGCTGAAAACGTTGGCGACAACGACAACAACAACAACAACTAACAAAACGTAACAAAACCAGTAAGAATGCGCCTGTGAATGTGAACGTGCTCGACTAACAGTTACCCTGTACTCAGCTCTCTAGAACGATGCATGCGTGCGAGCAATACACAAACGACATAATATCGCACGACATATCTCCGTCGTTATACTCCGACATTTCGATGTTAGTGCTTGTTGGATCGTAAGCCAGGGTTTCTTTCACATCCTTAAACCCTGGCTCAAACTTTTTCAGGGCTGCAGACCCACCCCAACGCGAACCAACACCATGCCCTAAGATTCGTAATAAACTTAGTAAGCGTAAAATATTTCATATGAGTCTTATGTAGATTGGAAGTTGACACTAAATTTTTCAACTGCGGCTTCTATATATTTTTAGATCAAAAGTGTGCATGTTGACAGAAGTTCTGCCCATTGCATATACTTCAGCGACCCCTTGCGTGCTGCCCCTGATTACTGGGTATACAAAAAAAAAAAAAAAAAAAAACAAATAGTAAGCGAAACAGAAATGAAATCGTATCTGCGCAAAAAGTGTGCACTGCTTTTAATTGAAAACGCAAATTGGTCATCAATTAATTTGACATATAGACGTAGCGGCCAAAAAGCTACGGCAACCGATTGCAACTATGATGTCGCTGCCTCCCCGCCACCCCCCGCTACACGCCGCCAGGCAATGGGACAGTTCCCCCCCCCAATCAACAGTCTGCCTCCAGTCTGCACATTTTCTGTTGTTGAAAAAAAGCTGCATTCAATCCTGTAGGAAGTTAGAACCTGATAGAAAATCGAACTCTTTTCCCGGTTTTAAATTGGATTGCCTGGGACAGTGTTGAAAAATGGTTCCATGCAATCGATAAGAATCGATATCGCTATCGATATCTAATGTCAGCTAGAGATCCCAAATTTCGTATGTTATGTGCAGATTCAGTATATTTCACTTTCATGCAAAATTGTAAAAGCCATTTCAAGATACGATTTTTCATTATTGATGCCTCTAAAATTGCATAAAGATCGGCCAATAAGCACCGAAGAACGAGCTTGACTATTATTAATGGAATATTTATGATATTATGCAGGATAACTTATTCAATCTTATCCGGAAAATAGCTGTCAAATGCCGTCTACTGATGGGGCGCTCACTGGAGGCGTGGCAAATGCTCCGTTAACAAATTTGGCGGAATGGGAGGCCCCGAAACTTTCTGAAGAAATTTAATAACTAAAAATTCGCGAAAGTTAAGGCCAGGATATGTATATCGTATTATGTGCATAGCTAATCCAAAAGTCTTTCAACTTGGAAAAGTGAAAAAAGAAACCCGAATTTTTCTCTGCGTCTCTGGTGTTGCGACTGACAAGTGTCTTGGCCAGACAACCAACTATGCTTCCCTTGCTCCGTACGCCCCATGGCCACGCCCACATCATGGCATAAATAAAAATTTTGTTTGGCAATATTCGCGTCGCGTATTTTGTTGCAAAAGTCTTGCATTAATCTAAATATTTGCATGCTTGCAACGGCTGCAAGGGCTAAGAATGGCTTGATGGTTAAGGGGAGGGGGTTGAAGGGTGGGTGGTTGGGTGGTCGTAAAAGTAACGCGACTGGGCTCTGCTCTGGATGCTCGTCTTGGACCAGCGTTTTGAGCTTTGCCTATTTATTTATTTTCATCGTCGACGCCAAATTGTCAACGACTTTTAAATGGGCGGAGGGACGAAGGGGCCGCGGGCTGGTGTCGAGTGTTCGTGAGGAAGCAGGGGAGTCGGCGCAGGAGGGCTTTTTGTAATGGGGTAAGCGTTGGCTGCATTTTTGCATTCGGGAAAACTCGCATTTAAAATGCATTTCGCATGCAACGTCGACGCGGGGCATTTCCATTGCAAATGCAGCAGCGCCGCCAGACGAAAACCCAAAGACAAAGACCGAAAGCCAGAGCCAAAATAATAATAATAATAAAAATAATCATCATCATCATCATCAGGGGGAGGGGCTGGGGCAGTGGCAGGATAGTTGTAGCATGCAACAGCGCCGGAAATATAAAAAACGCTTTATTTATTTCTATTTCGCCCTTTCGCCCATTTTGTATTTCACTTTTGTTTATTATTACTTTTACTGCTCTTGTTGTTGTTGTTGTTGTTGTTTTTGTTACGTTTTAAGTAATCAAAATCGTTTAAACGAATTCGCGGCATTTGCATTCTTGGGCAAGTTTTAGGCAGCACATTGACAATGCGGCGGCATTTGCAACTTGCTTTCAGATTTGCTCATTTGCGGAACTGAAACAACAAATCATATTTCCCGCTCAGGCCCGTATCACGAGACTGTACTCTACCTTTTTTTTTTGAGAATTTTACAAAATTATAATTTAGAAATTCATTTTTCAGTTTACAGCTTTGCCAAAATACTTAATTACTCCGAGCTTATTTCGTTACGGGAACAATGAAAATGGAACAGCTGTCGGCTTTAATGTGACCATATTATGTTATGTTAAGTGATTCAATATAAATTCACTTCTGAGCTTGGCTAAAACATAACCGAGACCTTTACATAAGTAAAAGGGAACATTTTTCGTTCTAATCTATTTTTTTTTTTTAGCTTTTGAAAATCTTTTGACTATAAATAGGCAGTTAAATACGTCCACTTGATTTTAACAAAAGCAATACAAGCAACGGCTATCTTTTGCTCGCCGCAGACTGAATACCCTAGTAGAATTATAGCTTGCCATTTTTGTCTATCTGTGAAGAGAATTCGGTAAAAAGAAATAAAGAGAGAGATATGAAACAGAAATCCGATGATGATAGAATATTTACTGATATATCTTTGTTCCGATTCCACTGTTTCTTGTTAAATCTTTGATTAATATGTAAAATTGTGACTGAAGGCTGAAATCAAATCATTTTGATACAAAGCCGAGTTTTCGTCTTCAGCCTTTTCGAAAATCCATCACACAAATGCATCTTACGCTCTTTATCACTCTGCTGCTCTCTCTCTCTCTCTCTCTCTCTCTCGTTTACTCTCTTTTCGGGCTTCCTCTTTCTTAGGGCAGGGGTATTCCCCCTTAACTAAGAGAGATGGCACATTTGCGGCCTGGTCTGCATACGATTAACGTAATGTTAATACATCAATTCTCATAACTGGAATCGAATAAATAATAAAAATAAATCATTGTTTACAATAATTGCTGCTGCAACATTTTTGATTTGTTCTGAAAGCAGTCAATTAAAATAAATATAAAAAAGCGGCGCGCCGAAGCTTAAATACCCTTAAAGAAATATGACTTAGAAGTGCTTTTTTTTCAATAAATGTATTTGCTAGCGATTAATGCTGCAGAGCTATAAGATATATCAGTTCGATATTGATTAGACTTAGGCCATAAGTTGCTTTACAAACAAAATGAATTATTCATAGATACTGGTCAATTATATATATTTAATATATATCTTTGCATGCATTACATAGCGCGTGTGAAAGTCTTCATGTACTCTGCTTGGGCATACAAAATCTGTGCTTATGGAAAGATCTGCTCATTGAGTTAATAATTAGCATACAGACACGATTTATTTATGGAAGATGCTCATTTGAGTGTTTTTGCTATTGGGGCCAAATTGCAGATGCACCATTATCAACTAATTTAAATTTTCGACTATTGGCACTTGGCTAAAAGCTCTGATGAGATACATTTCATTTCCAGCCACTCGCATTCCCCAGCTGCACAAGCATCGACAACAACTGCAACTGCAACTGCAACAACATCGGCAACAACATCGGCAACAAGAAACTATTTTGTGTTTTGTGGCAAATATTAAAACAGTATGCCACAATAAAATGCGTTTGAAGGTTTCAACTTTAGCTGTGGATTGCTGCAGCTGTTTGGCCAGCTGTAAAGCAAGCAAGCAAAATAGTTCAGTGCCGACTAACAGACACCTATTAATGCCCGAAGTAGCCTAGATTCAGAGAATGTTGTGCAATTAGTCTCGAGGAGCGATACATGTATTTTATATCTGCATTAAATTATTGTTGATAAATTTGCACGCACTTAGGTGAAACATGTAAGAAAGTTCAATTATCATCCTATATATGTAATCGAATTTGGAGAGAAACTGTCCCGCATAAGGTATTTGTGTTCAGCTCGCCTTAACGGATAATTGAGAAAGAATATGGGACTATCAAGTGGTTTTGAATGCCCTCTGTTAAAAACAGGTAAGAAAAAAGCGGAATTTGGATGAACAATATCGATAGCATAGTCTGCATGTTGTGTTTATTAAAGTTTGTAGGGTACACAATGTTTTCTCCGGTCTGTTACATATTTATGATACCCAACAGCGTCAAATATACGTGCGTAGGGTATCAAAATCGAGGATGAGTACCTAGATATTACAAGTTGAGCTAGCCAAATTGGTTGGATTACACACACAGCGAGCAATAGTGCGTGTGACCGGGCAAGAGGTAGAGAGTGAAGGAGGGGATGCATAGATATGGAATGGCTGAAGCCGATAAACTCGAATTGCACTTGAAACTTAATTACAAACTCGCAAATGCAAAATGCAAATGCAAATACCTGACAAAGCCGAAGCTAAAGTCTCGAGGCTGGCAAAGTCAAAGCCAAAGCGAGTGTTGCTGCTAATATGTCTGAACGCCTGGTTAAGTGCTGTGCGAGTGTGAGCTCGTGTGCTCGTGTGTGTGCGTATGTGTGCACCACATGGCGTATGAGTAATTTGCATGAATGCCAACTGCATGTGTCTCTGATGCTCTATAACTCGGGCACTTCTTGTCGTCATCTTGTTAAGTAAATTCTAAACATAGTTGCTAGGCAAACAGAAACCCTCACATGCACACACAAACACACACTTATTTGTGTGTGTGTGTGTGCCCATTCACTTATGTAATTAAGTGTCTTGTTAAAACGGAAATGGAATTTGGTTTTGCCTTTAATTTACATTAATTGACGATGCATTTATGCCAGCGAGCACTTTGGGAATCTGATACCCAGCCCTCCTACCCCCTCTAATCCCCTCACTCACCACCCTTTTGCCACCCACTTGTTGGTATTTATTGTTTAATATTAATGTCTGTGCCGGGCACAAGCGTTGCCTTTGAAAAATGCATGACTTGGACACATGAGAGCTTTGGCTAACTTGGCTTTAATCGCCCGGCATTAGGCCACATGCAATATGCACCAGCTGCAGACAACCGGGAAAGAGTCAGTCGGTGAGTGAGTAACCCGGTTAGGCACTGACCCGATTGCCTGCTGCTACCAAAATGCCAATGGCCAGCGGGCATTATTAATGGCACTCGGAGTGCACTTAGTTGTGGCAACAGCTTTGATTTATTCATTGCCACACAACATTCAACATACAACATTCAACGTTCAGCATTTGGCATTCGGCATTCGGCATTTGGCATTCATTCATTTAACATTCAACATTTATCCATTACAATTATTATTGTTATGCACACACTATTAATTGCGTTCTGTGAAACCCCATTTGTTTTCACAGTTCCCCATTTCATTAGGTGATCTTGTAAAACACAAATTTGCATAGTACACTGTTAATTAGGGTACATTCTGCATTTCAAATTAAGGTAAATTGTCAAATTAAGTAAATTTCAAACGTTAAAAGATTATTTAATTTCGTTGATTTGATGCCATCTATTTAAAGTTGTTTTAACATACTTTCTTGCGTCTAAAAATTGAGTAATAATTGTCAATTACAACAAGCATCTCCATTATCCCATTTGCAGCTGCATGCTCGCATTCCTTTATGAGGCAAGAAGCACCTCAACCTTGTCGAACTCTAAGTCAAGTGCAAGGCCCCGAGCCAGGGACACCGCACTCTAAAACTCGAAGTCAGTCACTTAATGTATATCTATATCTGCCACGTTTAAAAACAAGACCAAGTTTTAAAGAAATACTACAATACAAATAATTACTCTAAAGATAGAGTTACTCTTAAGAACTTAAATTACATTTTATTGCTAGCCATAAAGAAGAAATGTTTTTTAATTAATAAGTGAATACCTTCACAAACCGTTCACGTTGATGATATAGAAAATATATTTGAAAAAAAAAATGCATTTCATTTTCCATTAATTTTCTGATCATGAAGTGGCAACAAACGCAGACGTTAAGAAGATATTGATTGTCTAGCATTTAAAAAGTTACAAGTTTCAACAAAATTTTAAATTTTTGTCTTAGACTCTGCTTTTTGGCCTAGTAAAACCAAAACGATTCATTTTTATGGGTTGCTTTTTGGTCCGTTTTTGTTATTTTAACATAAGCCTATTCACAAATCCCACGTTGATGATAACGAAATCCAGATGTATGGCAAAATTGAATGAAGTAAATAAAAATGATGACTTACATTTTAAAGTTTTGTTAAAGAAACAAACAAATAAAAATGTTCAGACTATTTTCGGTCAAAAAGATAGTTAACTATGCAGCTAAAATAAAATATGTAGGGAAAGTATAATTTAATAAAAAATATAAATCAATAAAATAATAAATAGGTGTAATTAAAAAAAAATACAAAATTAAAAACTGCCCATTGGCTAATAAACTTTTGGCCTCAAAATTGTGATTAACAATTTGGGATTGGGATTCTTTTTGGCAGCTCTCCGCTAGTTCGGAACTCTTTAACTATTAAAGATATGGAATCTACCATGCTATTGAATATCATATATCGAATGTTTTGCCATCCAAAATCTATTCTTTATGCCATATATGTATCTTGCCCTCAAAAACTTCTTCCCAGAATATGGTCCCACTTGTGCCCAAATTAAATTGAAAAAGTGATCTAAAAATATTACTAAATTTGCAACAAACAACGGACACGCTAAAAGAAAAGCCTGTTGGCTATGCGACTCCGTTTAGGAAAGAAAAAAGGTCGAATGCTCATTTAAAGCAGACGTGTAGGCTGCAATCAAATCGGAACCCAGTTCCTTGAATACGTTTACGCCTACCTATGCTTTATGGCATCCATGAATTCAAACCTAACTAAGCAGCAACTGCACTCCGTTTGCATTTCTGTCCAACTTGAAGACTAGAACAATTAAAATTTATATGCAATGCGTGACGTTCAAGAAAAAAAAAAAAAAATGTATACATTTTTATCTCGTGTTGATGCCGAAGCCTTAAAATAGGGTACAAATAAAAACCGTTTAAACCAAAAAAGACTTTTCAAGAGGAGGTTTAAACGAAAATAAAATAAAATAAAAAAAATTGAAACACAAAAATGCGATATTGACTGCTGGAGGTCTGCAGGCAATATGAAGCACAATTTGGGAGCAAGCTCAGCGCCTAGCCCTTTAAAGGGTTGCCACACTGTTGGAAACCGGTGTTGACAGCGTTGAGTGGACATACTTAGTGTGTGGTGTGCGTTGTGCAACACTGGAAACGCACTGATTAGCTTGCATTATGAACACGCTTTTGAGTCATAAAGTTGCGTCGGCAATGTTGGCGTTGCCAGCAGGTCACGAACGAGTCCAAAGGCCGTGAGGGAGGAGATGTGAAGCACGGGTAACAGGTAATGGTAATTGAAACAAAAGTTGAAGCCAAGAAAGTGTAGCATACGTTGCGGCACCTTAAAAACCCATTTCCAACTGTTGACACGTGCCGCGTCGTGTCGCGACCTGTTACCCCAGCCCTCACCCTCGGCCTAACCCTCACCATCACGCTAGCCCTCACTCCCCCCACAGGCGCCTGTCCACGGCTCTCGCTGTGAACGAAAATCACGCGGCCGCATGCGAAGTAAACAAACGTGAAATGAAAGTCATGCGTCGCATTTTAAAACGCGCCGCTGGATGTCTCCCAGGACGTGGTCCCTGCGGGCAACGGCAAGCCGCCGCACAGTCCGCGCACCCCGCGACGGCCCGTGCCAGCTCCACAATCCGCACGTTAAGAGATGCGCATAATTTAAAATACAAATTTGCCACCCGCCCAGAGGAGTCGCAGATGAGCATAGAGCTCAGGTCGGGTGCTGGCAGCGCAATGCATTTATAAATATGCCTCATTATTGTGCAAGTTCCACCCACACACACACAGAGTCAGCGGCCCCCTGCTGCCCTGCCCGCGGTTCCCGCCAAACATTCGTCACGTCGCATGTTTTGGGTCTCGTGCAGCGCCAACGGAAATGGCAACAAAGTACAAAACAATTTAATAAATGCCGGAATCACGTGAAGGTGTTAAGCAAAACATTTGCGGCAATGACCACAGTGAAACCGACACGAATCACTGTCAAATTGAAAAACAAACACACACACACACACGCACACTCACGAATATAAATTATCGCAACTACTAACTGAGAGCGCAACTGTACCCAAAGTCTTTTGCACAAAGAATCTGCTCGCAGTCGAAAGCATCTTTTGCCGTTTGGCCTAGAAAGCTGCAAAGATAAGTCTAATTTCATACTAAGCTCTATGATTTATGCCAATCTACTCTTTATCCAAATTTTCTTAGCAAATCTGTGGAATTCAGTTATGCTTACATCATTTATTTCGAAAATTACGATAATTACTTATCACAAAGGAGTTATGTGGGCTGGCTGGTAATACAAATGCTACTCTTTACTATTTATTGCTTTATATAGGTATCCTTCTCATCCTCGACTCGCTTCGGTTTATTGAGCTTACACACCTTCAGTTGCTTTTTCAAGGTCTCACACATTCGTATTTGGGCTTGCAGCCGTTGCATAACTTCATATTGAATCTCGTTGGTCGCCAGCTCAATCTTAATTAGTTCATATTCCTCTACTAAGCCCTCCAGGGTTTCTTTATATAGACGGGCAGAAATATGTACTTCAATTTATGCTTGCAAATGTGGCATTTTTATACGCATTCTTAAAATGGCGCAGACTCGCCCTCTTAACCATTTCTTACGGCTTTCGATTACAGTTAGTGACAGTTTGTGATGCGTGGCTGTTCAGTTATCAACACTGGCGAAATAATGCGTTATCGATGTATTGACAGCCCGTGTCCATGAACGGATGAAAGCTTTTGCAATGTTGGGTAAGTGTGATAATCGCACTTGCTACAAAGATTTCGATGACAGTGCTGTATTTAAAAAACACTTAGTTTCGCCAGTGTTGAAAACTTCACAAGCAAAAAGAATTAAACGTTTTTTTTTAAATAGCTAATTTTTCGATAGTCGCACGAAATGGATAAAAAGGTAAGTCTGCCGCGGTGAAGGCACGCACAAATAAGAATACTCTACATATTGTTCCAACAAAGGATCTTTGTGTGCTCATCTGCACCGCCGCGTGTCCGGATCAGGCAGTTTGGCATGAGTGATATGTGCAAGAAGAACAATCCGGAGAAATGCCTGTATTTGGAGAAGTAGGTATATAACTCGGAGCGCACCAAGAACTGGGATCCCATTGGGAAGCGCCTGCACAAAATATCAGAGAAATGCGAATTACTTAAGATTACGATGGCTGCCGTCGACTTTGGCTAAAACCGCCGACGGGTTTTGCTCAATTTCTTATATGTAGTTCATTCATGATTATCAAACTATTATATCGGATTTCACTTGTGGAGTGTTTTCATTCGAATTCTTTACAAAAATCAGCAGAGTGCATTTTCTGGTTTTGTTTTTGGCACCAGCCTAATTTATTATATTCTCCCATTCATTCGCTTTAATAACTGTCAATATGGCGACATTTGGAGTCGGCGCCGGCGTCGCCATCGCAGCTGCAGCTGTCGCTGTTAATAATGAACGAGCTGCAACGAGTTGGCGTATTAAATGCGGCGCTGACCTCAACAACAACAACAACAACAACGACAACAATGGACAACAGTAAAGCTGGCATCGGCAATAGCTGCTGATCTTGCGCCCGTTTCACGCCCAATCCCAATCCAAATCCCAATCCCATTGCCATTCCCTGCCCTCCAGTTCATAGTGCCGCCCAGCATGTGCGCCCTTTGAGCATGGAACGCGTGACGAGGGACGTGGGACACTGGCAACAGGACATTCGATGCTTGCCCATTTCATTTGTTGTAGTTGTATTCTTCGTATACCCTGGACTCATCAAATTCGGCGAACAGGGTATTCTGAAGTTGTTTGCAACAGGCATTATTGGTTGATCAGGTATACTTAACAAATTTGAACTCTTCTTTAAATAAAATTCAAATCTCTTGTCTCATTCGTTTTTGTTTTGCATTCGAATCAATTTTAAAGATCTGCGTGATGCCCTTCACCACTTTCGTAAACACATTTGTGGGAAATCCAGCACCAATTTGTAGATGGGTGACAAACATTTTCAAGGAATAGTTTAATTTTGAGATATTTTAGTGTCATTCAATCGGCTTTAATTCCATAGTTAGTTAGTTCTAAGCTCGAAAAACTTACTCATAAAAAATCCTAAACAACAATCACTCGCGTAAGTTAACTGAAAAGTCAATACAAACGCGATTTTCAATGTTGTCTTCGTTTGCTTTAGAGGGCATCTTTTAGTCGATAACATTTTATTATAGTTTTAAAATGATTTCCATTTTTTTTTCTTATTTACTGCTGCATGCTTTTCCTATGGCCAGTGATTCGGTTTCGGATTCGCATATTCGCATTCGGTCAGCGTCGCTGACATCAATTTGTAATTTCAATTAAAAATTTAAAGTGCAAAAAAGCGCAAGAGAAGCATTTCATTCAATTCCATTGCTGCTGCCATTTAACATTCGACCAAAGCATTCACCTGACTAGCACACATGGCTGCGAGTGCCTATGTGTTCCACACAGCCTCTGTAGCGACTCGTCGCCCCCACTGGCTGGACCTACTCATCGCCCAATTCGAAGTACTTACTTGCTGCCGTTACTTTTTGTTTCGACTTGCTGCTTCTCTTCGTTGCCGTCACTCGTTGTACCATCTTGCTGTAACCACTCGTTGCTTTCGCTGTGCCTGCTCACGGTACCAACTCTCTGTAGGAACTTGTTGTCCCCGCATTTACTTTCTGTACCAACTTGCTGTATCTACTCCGTTCCTCCACTCGCTGTGTATATTCGTTGCCCGCACTCGCTGTATTTACGTGTTGTATCTAATCCTTGTAGCCATTCGTTGCCCCTTCTCGTTAACCTTGTCGTTCCAACTCGCTGTATCCATTTGTTGTCTCCTCTCGCTGTACCCACTCGTTGCCTCCACTCGTTGCATCCACTCACTGTACCTACTCGCTGTAGCTAGTCGTTGTATCTACTTTTTGTTTCTACTTGTTGTCCCCACACTTTCTTTCTGTCCTTTTAGCTTGTGTGCGGGCATAATTTGATATAGCGTATGCTACAAATGGCTGCCCTGGGCACTTAACTTGATTTCTTTCTTCAAATGGCTTTGTTCCACACGCACACAAAACTAGAAGAAGAAATGAAGGGAGAGGAGGATAGAGAAAGATAGTGGGAGTGAGAGCAAGACAAGAAAATCAAATAAAGCAGCCTCCGCTTTAAAGAAAAGCAAATCTTTGCTTTAACATTTCTCACCTGCTTTCAATGTGGGTTGGGTCAGTTAAGCAGAGCAGAGTTTTACTCAAGAATAAAATCGAATTTAAAAGGAACTACGACTTAATAGAAAAGCAACATGTGCTATGTTAGTTATTTTAACAAGTATGTGAAATATATTCGTTTTTGATAAAATGTAAAAGCAAAACAAAAAAAAAACAATCCCTCAGAAATGATCTCTGGACAGTCAGAACAATAAAGATAATAAAGAAGTTTAGACTTAAGATCTACAAATAATACTGTAAGCTCGATAAATATCGCTAACTAAATTTAATTTTTTTTTCTTGAAATGTTTGACAATTACTTGAAATTGAAATTTCTGCATGTACTTTAATTTGAATAGTTTGGCAGAGCACAAGAAATGTTGACAAAATACCCACTGTGTGTGCTATTTGTACTTTTTTTTTCACAAGCGACCGACCCAGAAAATGCTATTGATTCGGGGTCGCATGATATGCGCTGCAATGGCATGGAATATCGTAACTGGGCCTTGCAAGTTGCCGGATGGCGTGTGGGGGGTTGGGGAGGAGGGGAATTCTTACTGAGGCTGGGTCTTGGGGTAAGATTTTGAGCCAAAGTCGACGGCTGTTGTTGAGGACTCTCGTCGCACGGCGCTGCGGAATTGCTGCTGCTGCTGCTGTTTCCGCTTTGCCCGAGCCTCTCCATTAGACAAGTAAGTGTCAACTTCCGCGTTCTTGCACACACACACACACACACATACACAGGGAGAGATACCCCCCATTCACACAGACACACATACACAGAGATACACAGGCACTCACTTGCGTTGTCGCTGGTTAAAAGCATGTCAAATTTTTACACACACTCAAAAGTGAAGAGAAGAGAGAGAGAGAGAGGGAGATATGTGAAGAGAGTGGGTGAGAGAGTGAGAAAGAGAGAGATGCCGGCGAGAATGCATGATTGAATGATTGAGAAATTAATACACACACACCCAGACAGATACACACATGCAGATATCGACCACACAGAGCGAGAAGTAGAGCAGGAGCATTTGAGCGGAGGGAGAAGGGAGCGAAGAGGTGTGACGGGACGGGGTGAGGATTCTCTGGGAAGGGGAGCAGGCCATCAGCGGCAGCGTGAAATTATTCCATTTCACTTTACAACTGAATGCAAATTACATGCTGTAATTTCCTGCAAGAAAGCGAGAAATGAAGCGAAATGAATGTGGCACACACACACACACACACCCACACACATACACACACCCCCACACACCCACACACACACACACACACACACACACACACACACACACACACACACACACACACACACACACACACACACACACACACACGCACGCACACATGCAGCAAATGTATTTGCGCCAAGCGGAAATAAAAATAAATTCGAAAAGTTAATATTAAATGTGCTACATTGGAAACATATTGTGTGTGCGATTCTGCATTTGTGTGTGTGTGTGTGTGTCTGTGTGCGTGCGTGTGCTCGTGCTAGCCCCCTATACCCTCTCTACCATGCTACCCCTTGCTCGCTCACTTTCCTTTTGTCTCTCTCTCTCTCTCACTCTCTCTCTGTCCCTCTCTCTCTCTCTCTCTTTCTCGCTGTCTGTTTGCCGCATCTCTCGCTTCGCTGGCGCTGATTTTCCACATGCCTAGCGGACAACAAGGCCTTTGCCCGTCGCACACCCCCCACACACCCACACTCACTCACACACACACACACACACACACACACACACACAGCCTATCAGCTCCTATATCTACCCCTAGCACATCAGCCCCCCTCCCGGCTATAGCCCCTCCCCGTGACCACTCTTCGATCCGCTGGCCGTAAACAATTGCGCATTTTCAGCGCCGTTTGCTTACATTTTTTACTCCGTGCGCGCGCTTTATTTTTTTCGCTTATATTTTGCAATTCTTTTTGTTTTTGTATTTTTATATTTTTTATTTCGCTGCGTGCATTTTTTATATTTTTATATGGCGCATTTTCATTGCATTTTTGTGTATATCCTTTTTTTTTGAAATATTTTTTTTTTGTTTTCTTTTTAATTTGCGCGCCATTTTTTGCGCGCTTGCAGTTAATTTTTTATTGTTATTTTCATTGTGCGGCAACTGCTGCAGTAGCTGCAGAGCGTGGAAGAGGGGCGGGGCTGGCTGAAACGGGTGCCGCCACTTGGTCAATGCCCGTTTTTTAGTCAACGCGTAAAATATGCTTAAATATTTTAAATTTAATCACACGCTTCGCTGGCCACGGCAAATACGTCAATGCATATGCAAACAAATAATGCGCGCGGGCGGACAAATGCAAGACACCCTCCCGACCTCCCACCCCCCACCACACCCGAACCCCAGCAGCCGCTAAATGCAACTCCCAAAAACCCTGATCAAAACCGACACCCGGCAAACAACCAGTTCCCACTAGCTGCGGCAAGTAACGTGGTCTGCTGCATTTGGTGTTGGTAGAAGAGGGTTCAGGGTATCCCCTAGTCGGGCATTCCCGACTAGAGCCTCTTACTTTTATTTCTTTGCGACTGTTTAAGGCAGCTGCGAAATTCGAGTTCGTTCCAGTTACAGTTGCTGCAACAATAACAAAATTTTCTGCAAAAGAGTGTCAAGTGGTAAGTGGCAAGTGGCAAGTGGCAAGTGGCATGCGGCATGATGAGAGCAACTCCTGATGCTAGCGACGTGTCGTTCATTAAAACCAAACATTGCAGCTCCCAACGCCCAACAACAACAACTTTAGTTACAGTTACAGTTGCATAAATTCTTGGCTATATTAACTGTAGATGTCTGTGTTGCTGGTGTGTGTGTGTGCACGTGGCATATTATACTGGCAAATACCCCCGGAGCCAGTTGACTCCGATTTCGGTTTGTGGCCCAAGTGAAATTTATATGCCCAAATTTAATGAACTTGAAGCATTTGCACGTTGTCTGCCCTTGGCTAGTCCCCCTCATTCTCTCTCTCTCTCTCTCTCTCTCTGCCTATCAGGCACGCTCTCTCCCTATCAGAACAATTCACTGGCGCCCAAATGCATCTTGGCCTGCCCTTTTACCACAGAGAGGGGGGTTGCGTGTGGGCGTGGGGCCGGGCAGCTGCCTGTGTGAGGGGTGGGAGGGTGGTGGGTTGTGCATCCTGTGGCTGCGACTGCACCCGCTGCCTGTGTCCTGATTTGGCACTGTGGCCATTTGCCCAAAATTGGCACTGCCAATGCATTTGCTAAGACATAAACTTAACCACTGCAGAACGCTCGAGTTTCGATGTCTGTGCTGCCACGCCCCGACAGGCCCCTAGAAGAGCTCTCACTACTTCTCTTAGATCTAGTGTGTGTGTGTGTGTGTGTGTGTGAGCGAGGGAAAACAGCATGAAAATCAAATTATAAATAAATTATGCAATTATAATTACACAAGGAAACTACTTGGGGCGAAACAACTTACACACACACATACACACATGCACACTAAACGCCAGCAGCGACATTTGCTGTATGCGTGTGTGCGTTTGTGTGTGTGCTGGTGTGTGCCTGTTTGTGTGTGTGTGTGAAGAGTCCTGACTGCTGCCTCAGCAACGTAGCTGCGAAAAATGCTGCAAGTTGTCATGTAAGGCGCGTGTCTGTCTGTCTCTGTGTGTGTGCGAAGTTGTCCTCGCCTCGTCTTTGTCCCTCTTCGAGTCCTTTTGTACCCAGTCACAAATAGCACAAGTACAGGAAAATAATTACATTTTACGTGTTCCTATTAATCTTGCTGAGTTTTTAGTTTTAGTTTTAGTTTTAGTTGTTGCCCACTAATTCACTTTTTGTTCTTCGCTCTCTTTCTTTACATTTCACACATTCTCTCTCTCTCTCTCTTTCTCTCGCCCCTGGCCACCTTTCGAATTCAATTTTCTTGTTTCAGTTTTGTTTTCCACTTTATGCCCAAACTGGTCCGTACAAACCGGAAGCCATGTACCCCGAAACTTTATAAAGCATACTCTCCACTTCATTTTAAACCTCTCTCGCAAATCGTATTGTATGTGTGTGTCAAAAACATGGCTGGAATATGAATGCCAATTTGGGTCTAAGTCGAGATGTATTATTGCAAGCTTAAAATAACGAAAGCTGTTTAAACTGAATTTGAACCGGCGACCTCTCGCTTGCTAAGCCACACAGTCTCAAGACGTCACGTATGCAAAGCACACTTTTCGATGTTTTTCATGCAAACTTTGACCCCACTGGGAGACTGAATTTTCCAAAAGGAATCCTTTCAGCTTCTCAGCTCTGACGGATTGGGCTGTGTAGTCAGTCAGGGCAGATATACAAGAATATGCGGAAACAATTGCTGCTTGCAGCTGTTAAGGATTATTTTAGCTTTAAAGCTAAATTTGTTAATACTTATATCTAGCCAAGTGCTTCGGTATCTCTACACATATGTTTTTTTAAAAATATAAACACAAATCTGTGCCATAGTTTTATCAAGAGAGCTTAGTTTTTATAACATTGATGACTCTATCATATTGTAATTTGTCATTATCTGTTCGAAAAACCTTTCATTATATTCAAGTTATTATGGTATCAAATAAACTATTTATTTTAATCAGCTTAGTAATATTTTCACACAGCTCTCGTTTTTCTCCAAACTTTTTGCGCCCCAATACTGTGAACTGGGCGGATTACTTTTTGGGCTTTGAACTGCTTTGTTTTCAATTTGCTCTTCTTAAATAGTTTTAGTTTATTGGCCACAAAATAAATAAAGTAAAAAAGAGCTAAAATAAATAATATACTGACCAAACACCTCTCTGTGTGGCGCGGGTGAAAGGGCGGGCTCTGCTGTTAACGCTTTGTGTGGCGAGTTGTTGTTGCATGCAACTAATTATGCTTTTTGGCATTTGGTAGTTTGCTCTTTAGTCACTTGGCAACATCATAAGCCGCTTAACCCGCTAAAGCCACAAAATTGAGGCACCAGCTTGCAGCACACATACACACCCACACCTACACACACACACACACACACACCCACACGCGTAAATCTCATTAAAGTTAAGAGAACATGCTTCCAAATTAATTTCCGTAATTCTGCACTTGAGTTGGGGCGCTTTTTCATGTTGTTGTGTTTAAGAGTTTTTTTTATTTTATTTTTTTTGTATCAGTGTAAAAGATAAAAACTATCCGGAGCTTGAATACCATTACGTGTGTGTGTGTGTGTGTGTGTGTGTGTGTGTGTGTGTGTGTGAGTGTGTGTTGGTGTGTGTGTGGGGGGGGTATGTTTGCCTTTAACAGGGCTGCATCTGCATTGGATGGCAAATAATTGAGTTGCTTAAAAGTTATATCGAATGGCACCAAATACAATTGAATTTTAACGAATGCGAAGCAAATGAGCTGCTTAAACAGAAAAGAAGCTCAATTTAACAAAAAAGTCGATCATTGAATACACCTGCTTTTAAAACAGTTGTGCCCCAGAAAAAATTCGGCGAGATACAACTTATTAAAAAATGTCTTCAGTAAAGAACTTAATATTCGATCGTTGCAGACCTATGTCTATCTCTCTTAAATATATCCGACCTCTTTTAAATATGGTTAACTAAAGTCGAATTTCTTACTAGTTCCAATAGATTCATGTTAAATAAAATATTAAAATAACGTTCTTAAAGATTCAGTTCGAAACGGGTTCATTTGAAACTGTTAGCTTGAAAGGTCTATTACTAAAGCTCCTTTAGTCCTAGCCCAAATTTTTTTAAAGCTACTTTAGCTTTTGTTATTCCGAGTTATTCGCAAATGTGCTGGGCTAAGTAGTTAGTGAGAGCGATTAGTGCAGCCTATTAGTGAAAGCTGCTTGGTATAAAACATTTATTGCTTCACCTTGGTATCCACATTCTTTTCATCTTCGATGAGCCTACAGACCTCCAGTTCCAGTTTGGAGGAGCTCACAATTTTATATTAGTGTTATTCAGCAGTTGAATTGCCTTCTCATGAACTTTGTATTGATGCTCGTAGGTCGCCAGCTTAATCGTAATTACTTGGCATCTCTGGACAATATTCTCAATAATCTCCTCTTCAATTAACGCCGGTTTCTGATGCGCTGTTGGTGAAATATGTACGTTAAGAAATATTTGCATATGTGGAATATTTATACGCATTCTTATTGCAGTTTTTATCCATTTTGAACTGCTTTCAATTAATCCGCTCTTTTAATGATGTTTTCAACACTGACAAACGCAATCAAGTGCTCTCAAGGTACAGCACTATCTAGTCGATATTTTGACAGCACGTGTCGATAAGAATGAAAGGTCTCGGACTCGATATGCGCTAAAAACAGTGTTGGGTAAGTGTGATAATTCAGCGTTGGATTCATTGCTGTTTCTTTTAACTTTTATAAATTGATTCAAATGAACGGGGTGTACTAAAATGTAATGCAAGTGTTTTATCCACGCCTTTTCACCGATATACATCATATTTATTGGATATATATTCAAGGCTTATCTGTGTGTGAAAAAACTATTTAATTGGAAATATCATTAATTATTATGCGGGACCATTTGAGCTCGTGAATGCCATTTTAATAACATTTTAAATAACATTTCAAGTTCAAATAAACAATTTGAAATGAAACGCAGACAGCAGCACAATGGACATCAAGTCCAAGCTAAATGTCCTAAATGCATTCCTAGTACATCGCGCTGCAGTGCCTCAGTATCCAGTTGCCGAGAGGTCAAAGATGCCGGCTTGGGTTAACAAATTTGCTGATTCGTGCAATATTCCTCGCTTCTAGCCTTAACCCAAATTTTGTGAATCGACCCTTACAATTTAGGCAGCCACGTAAGCTTTGTTTATTCCGAAAATTAAGGCACATATCTATCACAAACGAGCTGGGCTAACTAGTTAATAATACCGATTGGTACAGCCCTTGGTATTACACAATTATTGCTCTATCTTTGTCTCCACATTCTTTTTATCCTCGACTTGGCTTGCTTTATTATTAGGCCTACAGGCCTCCAGATCCAACTCAAAGCTCTCACACCTCTCGATCAGACTCTGCAACAGTTGAGCAGCCCGGGCATCAACATCGTCATCATCGGGATTGGGTGAATGGGGCTTGTCGCAATATTCACGCTTGTAGGCCGCTAGCTCAGTCTTTAGTAGTTCGCATTTCTGGGCTATTCCGTCCAGGCGTTGCTGAAATGGTTGCCAGCTCTTGTTACGGCGCGGGTGGTAAACGTACTTCTCCAAATACTTGTAAATCTCCGGATTGTTCTTCTTGCACATCTCGCACATGCGGAACTCCCTGATCTGGCCACGAAAGTAGTGTGGCGGAAATGCATGATGGCACTCCGTGCAGGTGAGCACATAAAGATCCTGTACTCAAAAAATGTGTTAAATATGCATGAGCATAGCGAAGCTGCGGCATACTTACATAGTTCTCCATTTCGGACGGCTTTCGACTAGGCAGCTCTTTATGGACACGCTTCTTTATAGTTTTCCCTTTATTCACAGTTCGCGACATTTGGCTAAGGACGTTCTCAAAAAAGAAAGAAAATGAATGCTCTTTTAATACAAGGCTATTTTGTCGTTTGACAGCACGTGTCAATAACAGTAAAAGGTCTTGATATCGATTTGTACTAAGCAGTGTTCTCAAAGACCGATAAGTTGGTGTTTGAAAAAGAGCTTTTTATAGAACAATTCGGTTCTGTTCTGTTTCTATATCCGGATTCGCTTTTCTAACAATCCGACGTGCAACGCCGTCTTATTTCCACTATTTATTTATTTAGCAAGAGATAATAAAGCAATAAAAATACTTTCAGTTTACTTTGGGGATAGTTTTATTTAAGTATTCTAATAAGTTTCTTCCCTCTTATCACCTTGAAGTAGCTCTGCTTTATAGAGCTTACAGGTCCTCAGCTCCTTTTCGACGGCCTCGCATTTGTGGATCACACTTTGGAGCAGTTGCACGGTTCTGCCATTAACATTAACATTAGCTGAAGCTGGTTGTTGCTCTAGCTTTGGCTTAAACAGTTCGCATTTCTGGATTATGCTTTCTAGGCTCTTTTGATATAGATGCCAGTTCTCAGTGAGCTGAGGGCGTACGTGCATAGCTTCTCCAAATATTGGCGTATCTATTTTATTAATGGGAGGTCTACTCATAAAGTTATCAATTTCGAGCAGCTATTGACTTATTAGCTCGATAGAAATGATTCTGTGTGTTTATTTGTATATTCACAGTTTTTGACTAATGTTTGGTGTACTTCTCAACACTAATGTAATGTGTCTTATCGTTTGACAGCACGTTACAGCGATAAAAGCTCTCACATCGATATGCGCTCAAAGAAAAGTGTTGGGTCAAAGCGAAAAAGCAGTTTTGGAATTTGTCTTGAATGCGACCGTTGGCAGTGCAATAGTATAATATGATAATGCTGCACGCTTATTAAAAATAAAATAAAATAATTCTGCATATGAATAAATTTAATAAGCAAATGTAAGAATTATTTATTCCAGCAGGATTTGGACTGTCGATTTTCCCTTGTAAGTTCGACGCTCAGATTTTTGCAAAACATGAATGTACAACTTTTGTTGCAGTTGATGTTTTTAATAGAATAGAGAAGCTTCCCTTCGATATAACTTAAGTTTTGGTTATAATTTTTAAATCATGTGTTGTTTAATTCTAAAAAAAAGCTTACATGTTCTCTTCCTATTGGACTAGGAGGTAGAGAATAACATTCCCCGAGCAAACAACAATTTTTCTCCATCATACAGGCTATAAAATTGCTAAGTTAAAGAAAATCGGGTTTCAACAGAAATGTTAAATTGGGTCAGCTATGAGAGCTTTATTTATTTGCTTTGTGTAAAACATTCATTGCTCCATTTTAATCTCCGCACTTTTTTCGCCTTCGACCGGCCTGGCTTTGTAGAGGTCGTAGGATCCCAGTTCCTTATCGACGATCTCACACTTATAGATCAGACTTTTTAAAAGTTGCACAGCCTTTGCATTCACGTCGTGATTGTCTAATTTGGATGAAGCTGGTTTGTTGCCATATTGATGATTGTGGGCCAACAACTTTATCTTAAGAAGTTCGCATTTTTGGATTATCTTCTTCAGGCGCCTCTGATATGGATGGCAGTCATGGATATGCCTCGGGTGATACAGGTACTTATCCAAATATTTGCATATATCCGGGTTTTCCTTCTTGCACATCTTGCACATGCGAAACTCCCTGATCTGGCCACGAAAGTAGCGGGGCGGAAATGCTTGATGACATTCCGTGCAGGTGAGCACATAAAGATCCTTAATTGGAAAAATCTCTAGCGTATATATGCGCATGCCAAAAACGCGGTACACTTACTCGTTTATCCTTTATCGACTTTTGTCTTAACATCTTTTTATGGAATTGCCTTTTTTTATTTTTTTGTCTATTCATTGTTCGTGACATTTAGATAACGATATCCAAAATACTAACAAACTTAAATGCTCTTGAAATACAAAGATTTTGTATTGATGTCCTGGTCAGCTCGTGTCGATAATAGTTTAGCATCTCTGAATCGATAATCGGTAAAAACAGTGCTGGATAAGTTCGATTAGGTGGTATTATTAATGGTAACGATAATGATATAATGGACTCGACCCGGCTATTCATAGGTGACTTTCGCTTTATCAATCTCTCCCTCTTCTTCGCAAGACGGAAACTGTTCCTCTTCCCTGTGTATCTGGCCTGTGCCCATAACCCAGAACAGAAACATTCTTTGGAATAAATAATATTTGAGTCCGCTTTTAGTTTACGTATTATGCCTAAAATGGGGTCGGCTTGGACATGTCAACTGATGGTTGTAGTCCGTACAAGTGCTAAAGGGTAGGTACTCCAAATTATCTTTAGAAACCGTCAGTTTGTAACCTTAATTTATAGGAATAATGCACATATTTATAGAAAATTAACTGTCCCTGTAATATCTAAGAGTATAACTCATTAGTGACAGCTCATTAGTATATTAGTATAAGATATATAAGATATTTATTGCTCCATGGATACCAAATCTATATTCTTTTCATCTTCGACTGGCTCTGCTTTGATGAGCCTACAGGCATTCAGTTCCTTTTGAGCACCCCAGGCGCCTTGCAGGCCGCAGCTATATTTTAATTAGTTGGCATTTCTGGACAATATTCGCAGTAATCTCCTTTTCAATAAACGCCGGTTCTTGATTCGCTGCGGGTGATATATATGTACTACACAAAATATTTGCTTTTGCGGAATATTTATTCACATTCCTACAATGCGGTAGACTTACGTTGTTGTCCATTTCGAACGTTTTGCGACTAATTAGCTTTTCCAAAAATAAAAACCCCTTCTTTATAACTTCTGTCAATTCACAGTTTGTGACAGTCGGTTGAAAATGTTTTCAACACTGACGAAATTAAGTGTGCCTTAAATACAACACTGTGCTATCAACTTCCGACACCAAGTGTCAATAACAATAAAAGCTTTTTTCGATTTTCGCTGAAAGCAGTGTGGGATAACTACGATTAGGATTTTATGTGCAATAGTATAATCTATTATAGTCTACGAATTAAAAATTAACGAAAAGAGCATCAAATAGTTGTTTATATCTATTAAGTCATTTACCATGGGCAGATAAGGTAAAATATTCCTTGCAGTATTTCTGTGACCTCTTCTGTTGCTCACAAGATTTCCTCCTTATCGATTATACATATATACGTTTTATGGTTCGGAGCTGCTTCTTCCTTCTTTTTACCCATTTTCAACGGATTTAGAAAATAAAGAGACTGCAGCTGTAATAATCGATAGCATAGTCAATGAAATAAAAAATAAAGCCTGGGCTAAATTCCCTCACTAAAAATAAGTGCGAGCAAAGACCCCCTGTCTAAATGCGGTCTATAAAAGATAGGGAGGCAACACCTTAATGCGCTTTACAGCACTGCTTGGAAACGTTAATGCAACACCCATTGCTCAATTATGAGTAGCTGGTCACACAGCACAGCGAGCAGAGTTTAACGAAAGCAAAAGGGGAAGAAATAAAGAGACAGAAATAGAGTGCCTCCTAATCACACACACACACACACACACATCAATATATATATGTGTGTGTGTGTGTGTGTGAACGTCATTTGCCAGTTGTTTGGCCTTTGCAGCATTTTTGGCTAACGCATTCAGCGTGTGCGATGCTCCGCACTGTTTTCAATTTAGTTGTGCACAACGAAGCAGCAGGCGGACCCAACACCTGCCATTTGCCGTTAGGTACGTGGGCGAGGACGATGGCAGCGAGGGAGTTGGATTTAGCTGCCAGTGCTGGACAAGGGCCTGCTGCTGGGACAACCTGGTCGTCTGGCTATTTCCTCAGCCCCGCTAGTCGCAGCCTGTGCGGCTAGTGCCTCGTGCTTTGGTCCATTGGTGGCGCCACTCAATTCAAATGAATCCCTGTTTGGCTTTCACTTGACAATGGACACACACACACAGACACACGCATACCCTGAGAGAGATCTCTCGCTGTGTGTGCGAGTCAGTGAACTTAATTTGGTCACACACAATTGATTCTTTTTATGGGCACACTCTTTCATACACACACACACACACCCCAACCACACACACGCACACACATTAAGCTGTTCTTGTTGTGGCAGAGAGTTGTACACTGATAAAAAGAAAACAACATTTTTATATTTCCTTTCTCTGTTAGCTTACGTCGCAAATATTTGCATGATCTACAGTTTCAAAGGCACTGATTTAATTATTGAATCGCAGATTTAGAGCCACTTTTAAAATGATTTAAGTCACAGTTTGCGAGCTACAGCTTACAGTTTGAGTTTCGTTGTATTGCAGTTACAGTCCCAATGATATATATAGCGATATATATTCGCATCCAACTTGATATGCGATTGATTTGTAATTACAGTTTTCGAGTCACAGATATTGATTTATTTTAAGAGTCACGGCACAATGTCATAGACTCACAGTTTTGAACTACTTTTAATACCATGTTTAGACTCCAATATTTGGGATTAGTTTTCAATTCATTTGTAGAATTTGAGTTTTCAACCAACAGTTGCAATTGCAAACAGTTTTGGAGTCACAGTTGCAGAACATATAATGTTCAGCTCTTGCCGGAAACTTAGTGCAGTCCATTTCACAGTCGACTAATTCCGATGACTATGTTCCTACATACTAAGTTCTCTCAATGTAGCAGCAGCTCCAGTTAGGAGCCAGTAGCCAGCAGCTAGAACTAACAGCAGCAGGACACAACAGCAGGTGCTGAGGCCATGGCGCTGACGACGTTTTGTTACCTTGTGTAGAACTCGTTTTGTAATTTGTGGCTGAAACAATGCAATTAAGATGACATTAAGTGAAGTTCGCCAGCCCCCATCCGCCCCAAAGGCCACCTCCTAGCGTATCTACGGCAGCAGCAGCAGCAGCAGCAGCAGCAGCAGCTCGAGCCCGAGCTCCATTTCCATTTGCGGCCAACATCGTATTTCATCAGTCGCACCAGCTCACCGCAGGACCATTCCATTGTCTTCGAGTGGGTGTGTGAGTTGAATATGTGTGCGTGTGTGTGCGTGTGTGCTGTGGTAATGACATCAAAGAGGCCATTTCTGTGGCCAATTTGACAAGATGCTTCTGCATTTTGCAGCCGCCACTTGACATCGATTTCGAGCTATTCCATATTTAAATAACTTGTTGTGAAATCAAACAAAGGAGAATCCTAAGTGGATCTACAATATTGAAACTGGAGCGCAAGTTAAGTATAACGAGGAATTCATGCTGAGCACATTGTTCCTTATAGTTGAGAGCTTTCGTATTTTTATACTTCAACTCAAGGAATTACTTTGCATTATTTTCACGTCTGAATGGCAGGCAGTCCCGCTGGCTGTAAAGATGAAGGCCCATCGCGTAAAGGAACTTTCTATATATGATCTGGTTGGGGCTGGTTCAAGCCAGGACGGAACTATTTTATTCATTTATTTCAATTTCAGTACGCAATTGGATAACAAACTGCCGGGCTTGAGTAACAGACATAAGTAATTACTCAAGTGACAAGCGATTTGTGTTATGCTATTTATTTTAACATGGGAAGAGCCCAACGTGTCTGACGTATATGATTTATTGTATTCCAGTTTGAGCCAAAGATTCTAAGATGAATAAAATGACTTTGAAGCGGATTGGCTTCATATTTCCTATTTCCGTCTATTTGCCATTATTTTTAGAGGACTATGTAAAAACTCCCTTCTAGTTACGCATTGAGTCATCTAAGAAAAGTGCTCAGAAAAATGAGTAGATTTAATCACTCAGTTAATCAGCGATGGAATAAGTTAATCAGTCAATCAATCATTCAATAGGTCAGTCAGTGACTCACGTAGTTAATTAGTGAGTCAATAATTCAATAAGTCGGTCAAAAATCAGCCCGTCAATCATTCAATTCATCAATCAGTGACTCATATAGTCAATCAGCTAGTCAATGGTTAGTGAGTTATAGCCTCTGTCCACTGGCCTAAGAAATGTAACATTTTCAAGATTCACTTATTGGTGTTCCACCGGTTGTCAGTAAAATGAGAGTGGGAAAAGTACCGCTTCTTTAAATAAAAATAAAAATAAAAGTAAGGGCTCCATTTCACATACTCTTTCCGAGATTGCGCCATGTTAAAATGCTAAAAACTGTGGGATTATTACAATTTTAAATTTCCTATATAAAGTTGCCGCTTGCGTTCGTTGATATATCAACTGTTTTTCAAAAATCTGACATTTTCGAAAACTGTGTGATATGTGTTTTCTTATTAGGAAACGTACAGGCCGCATTTTACACATTTTGCAAAAATGAAATTTTCAGAAATGTGTATGAAATGTGTTCAGTGGACAGGGGCTATTAGTCAGTCAGTCAATCATTCAACTGGTCAGTCAGTCAATTTTTCAACAAGTTAATTGATCACGAAGTTAGTCAGTCATTCAGTCAGTCAATCATTAAATTGGTCAATCAGTGGGTCGGTCAGTCAATCATTCAATCAATTGTCAATCACAACAGTTATTTTTACAAAAAATATATTTTAGGCTTAAGTATAAACTTTCTAAATTTGGGAAATAATCAGCTCAGATATTTCTAGACTCTCTTATATATCTAGACTTTATCTCTAGTTGTCTCCATTTTCAATGTTTTTATAAGAAATCAGAGTCTGGCCCTTTTGGCCTAAATGTTAAGCGGTCTTCTCGAAGTATTTGAGGTTGAGCCTTGAATCCATTTGCCCACCAACCGCATTTGTTGGGTGGCAACTGCGCCTTGAGTATTTGCTGGTGACCAGGTTCTAGCTACTACCCATCACCCCCGCCACCCACTGAAAAACTTAAGCAGGTTGTGAGCTTGGCTCAAAAACATTCCGTACCATTCCGTGCATAGTATGACACAAAGATAATGCTGCGGATAGCAAAAAAGATTGTAAATTGTTAAACACACGCACACATAGACACAGAGACACACACACACTTGCCAGCATGTTGTCTGGCTGTAGGCGCGAAGGAGGACCGAGTGCAGGGGCAGGCGTGGCACGTTGTTTCTTGGCACGCACAAAAGCATGTGGGCGCCTCCTGTTCCATCTCCTGTGGCCTCTGTATGCTTTTGGCTTTTGTAAGTGGTGCAAAAGAGGGTGAGGGGGGTGGACTGTGCTGCATGTGACAAAAGCAGCTGCCTTTTGTTTGACTAGCGCGCCCTTGGCACCCACCCCCCAGCCAACCCATGCATGCGTGTGTGTATGTGAACTGAAGCATTCAAATAATTAAACTCATCAAGCTGCCGTATGAGCATTTCACGCAGTCCCCTCACACCAAACCGTCCAGCCACCAGCCACCCGCTGCCCTGTCTTCCTCTTCATGGTTTTAGTCTAATCTTCATTGTTTTCTTTTGCTGAGCACAAAAGCCGAGCACCGAGCACCGAGTCGAGTGCGGAACGGCGACCTGTCCTCGAGCACAGCGGCAGCGGCGACCACACATCAGCGTGCCGCACATCCTGCCTGCACACACACACACGCGCACACAGAGACTCACTCTGCCTGTGTGGGCACGCATAATCCTTGATCTTTTGTTAGTTGTTTGCTCAACTTTTGCTTGCTGTTTGTTTGCCAGCGACAGAGGTTCTGTCAGCAGCCTGCCGCCTACTCCAACTGTCGCAGCCTTGCGCCTGGCTGCCCAGCTCCCTTTGCCGTCGCCCTCTCTTGTCGTCTTGCTGTCTCTTTAGCTATCTTTCTAAATTATTAATTAAAGTATTTAACAAATATGCAAAAGTTTGCCCAGAGCACCGGCAGCCACATCACAAAATCCTCCTCCTTGCCCTGCCCACTCTTCCAGCATAATATCCAGCCTAATCCCGCAGCGCCTTGGCCCTAGACGCTGGTGTCACGCCTACCCGGCAAGCGCCTTTGTTGCGCCCCCATCCCCTAGCCTAGCTTAGCTGAGTTCATTCAGCAGCAAATTGTCGACTAGTTAATAATGTGGCCAGCACACATGCACACACACACACAGGCTAACATGTGTGTGTGGGTGTCTCTGTCATGTTGACTTTTGCATCTTTTTGATGTTTCATTGCCGCATCAAAGGCATTTGGCAAATAGTTCGGCTAAGCGTTGAGCTCGTGTCGCGAGCCTTGAATGTCCTGGCGGCCAGCAGTTGGTCATGTCCTTGCAGCAGTCCATAAGTCCGCTGCTTTAATGCCGCTGGGCTGGCACTTTCTTCTACACAATATTTTGACTCGTGGTTTTTCCGACTATTTTGACTGAGAAGCCTTAAATCGAGCCAAGATCGGACCTGATTTCTATCTTGTATACAGCACCTACTATACTTTCTTTAGAAGGACAGTTTGCATACGGACCCTCGCTAGGTAGGTTTCTCGATTCAAGGCCCGAGAAGGCATATATTTTCCGCTTTGTCTTGTTTTGTGAGTCACCAGCAGAAGGACAATTGTTTGGCCCACAGCAAATTAGATTAACTCTTGGGATTCGGAGCCAATTGGCAAACATTTGAAATTGGGTTTTGTTTTCAAAGATTCTGCCGGTCCTTAAATGTTTCCTTCAAAATTCAAAAAGCCACCGCCTAGTCCATACTTTGCTTAGAATAAGCTGCCGCTCTGGTCATATGCTTGTGGATATTTGAAACGACTCGCCATGTCCCACTCTTAGGATGTCGACAAACAGAAAAAACTATTGATTGGCATTCGAAGTACGATTCGTTGGCGCCTTTTTGAGGTGTCTGCCAATGTCCCCCAAGTGCTTTAGTCGGCATAATGTGTAGGTGCAGCAGCTGCCACGCCCCCTCGAAAGGGTGGGTGCAAGGTGGTGGGATGGGCGTTAACGTCACTTGACTTGAAGTTACTTAGCAGCTGCGACTTAACATTTGGCGTTGTCCTGGCAGCTGCCAGCTCCTGCTCTTGCTTTCCTTGCCGCCTGCCCAGCGTGTGGCTTATGGCATGGAAATCCTTTTTGCGTAAATCCTCAACTACATTTGACCGCAGCCACGTACATTTACGTAAGCTGATTACGCGTGAGTGTTGCTCACTGTCCTGTCCACTGCCCATTAGCGCTCACTGTATGCTTGTGTGTGTCAGCATCCCGCTCCTGCTCCAGATCTGTCCTGTGTCCTCCCAGAGACCACTTCGTAGTGCTTTAAAAGTCGAGCTGGCCCAGTGCTCATTAGGCAGTGGGAGAGACCAGGCATGCCCTCTGCCCCCTATCCTTAACACAACGTACAGTGATGCTCATAAATATTTGCACAGGCGCCCAAACGAAATGACAGCTTTGGAATGTCAAGTGTATGTGCATACTTTGAATAACATGCAACAACAACAGTTACAACAACAAAAACAATTGCAAAACAAGGCAGTGTGCTCCAGGCGAGCGTGCCAGGCTAGTGGATACCCTGTAAACATTGCCAACAGACTAGAGCATTAATGCTTTGACAGGAAATGTGTAACGCATAGCAGGAGACATCTTCGTTCTCATTAAATAAAAATATAAATATTTTTTTATGATCAGTATCCACAGTCGAGTCGATAAAGTCTAGATAAACTAGCCTCTTAGTGAAGGTGCGAAGAGGAAGATATAGTCACATCGAGTCACTTTGTCGTTCTGATAATGAATACATAATGTACATAAATATATATAAGCTCCTTCGGATCCAGGCTGTCGACGTCTGACTGTCCCTTACAGTTGCTTAACTTTATAGGCTCTTTAGCCATTCTTATTGGGACAGGGTATTAAAGGGGGTCGGGCGTGGCAGGTTGCATTTTTAACATATTCACGCATGTTGGTGGCTGGGTTTGGAGGCAGGGGCTGGTGGTTGCGGTGGTTCGGCCTGGTGGTTTCGCCTTTGCGGCTGCTGTCAAAAAATGTAAACGTTGCCAGCTTCTGGCACTTAAACAAAAACGAGAGACGACTGCGCCTCGCTTTGACAATGATGATGTTTGCGTATGATGATAATGAGCAATGATGGCATGAGAGTGAGAGGAAGCGAGGCTGCGAATGAGGAGGATGCTAAGGATGTTAAGGATGATGCCTGCGCTCTTTAATTCAAATGCAAAGAGTCGAGCGAACAGCCTCGACCCGCAGTCGCGCATCTTCATCCAACTCATAAGGACGTTTCCGTCGAGGGGCTGCCGGGGTATGTAACGGGAGGGGAAAAGCTGCAGAAACCCTTCACTTTTTGGCGAGTGCTCAACACTTCATGATAAATAATGCAGCTGCAGCAGCAGGAGCTTTTTTTTTTTTTGTAGCAGTTTTCTTCAGCTGTCGCTGTCAGTCGGCTCGAAACTTGCCTGAAAGCTAGCCACCTGGCTGCAACATCAGCACCACCTCAATGTCCTCCTCTGCTCCGACTCGCAGCTGCCGCCCGCCCCCCACACTACCCATTGGAGGCGCTCTGTTGACACATAGTTTGTAGTTGGCAAACAGCAACAACTGCGCTGCAGCTGAAGATGCTTCGTATAAATTTGAATATTTAACAATAAAAGCAACAACATTGTGATGCCAAAAGAAAGGCTAAGCGAGAGAGAGAGAGGGAGAAAGAGAGGACGAGAGGAGGAGATGGTAACAGCCGTATGGAAGAAAGAGAGAGAACAAGAGATCTGACTGCTGACTGCAAATACAGCACGCAGTAAACACTGAAAAAAAAAAGCTTTATACGAAAATAGATCACATAACAAAGGTCGCACTTAAGACGCTTGTTGCTAAAACATATTGGGAATTACAAGCAAATGAATTCTTTACCTTATTGAGTTTAACTTAAACTTAGTGCCATGAGCTAAATATTCAAGCGTATTAAAAATAATTTTGCCTTGTTAAATGAATGCTTGGTTGAGGCTAAGAAATTTTAGTAAGAAATTTATAACTATATGTTCAACTTGCAGTAATCATAATACAATTATAATAATTTAAAGAATTTGTGACATTTTGGCTCAGTGAGACTAGACTTGAGCCCAAATACTTGACCTTGTTTGTTTGTTGCACAGTGCGTTACTTACTCAAATAGATGGCCAAAAACTGGAAACAATTTAAGTTTGACCTTAATAGAAATGTAAGCAATATGTCAAATGGAAAACAGGCAAACAAATTGGTTGACATTTAGCTTTATATTCATTTATTTATTTATTTTTAATTAATTCATTAGTTTTCATTTATTCTTAGACCCTTGATATCCTCAGAAGTGTGTGTGGTTTATTTTTATAATTCAACTTAATACGCTTAAAATATTTATTAATTAATACATATACATATATAATCATTATTATTATTATAATTATTATTATGTATAATATTATGTTCGCTTGCTGTAATATAATGCCATATATAATTGTTCTTTTGCACACACATACGTATATATATGCACATATACATATATATTTGTGTATATATATATGTATGTATATTTATATACTTTTATATATGAATATGCTTAGTTTTAAATCGTGCGGCTTGCCACATTTGGCTCTGCATTTTTTACCGTTCATTTCATTTGTTTCTTTTTCGCTTCTTCCTGCTCACGTTTTAGTCATTTTCTTAGCTCATTTCAGCGTTCTTGGGGTACGTTCTTTCACTAGGTTTACAAAAAAAAAATTCTTTGTTTTCTTTGTTATTTTAAGTAGAATTTGTCCTACAATACTATTTTTTTTCGTTTTTTTTTGTTTTTGTTTTTGTTTTTTCGTTATTTACTATTCTTGTGAAATACATAGTTGATATACTACAAACTTTAAGTTTTTCTTCTTTTTTTTTTTTTCAATCGTGTGAGTGTGGTATTTTGTTTTGTCTAGTAAATATAATTTGTTCTTCTTCGTTTTTTGTTTTGCTTATAATATTAATAACTGTTTTCGTTTTTTTTTTTTTCTGTCGCTTTTTCTGTCTTTACTTTATTTTGTATTTAGTTATTATTTTTTATTATATCTCATAAATTCTTGTTGTTGCTAAATTTTGTTTTGTTTTTCTTCATCTTGTCGTAGTTGTAGTTCGCTTCAGTGCTGTGTGTGAATGTAGGTGTGTGTGTGTGTGTGTGTGTGTGTGTGTGTGTGTGTGTGTATGGGTGAGCTGTTTGTGTGTGTGTGTGTGTGTGTGATGTGTGGCAGTGTGTGTTTTGTATCTCTTGTTGTGTTTTGTGTGCAAAACGTTTAAATGGTAAATTTTATCTCAATTGTTTCCCTGTTTCTTTATTTGCTAAGTATTTTTTATTTAATTTTTTTCCATATTTTTTTGTTGCTTGACTTTTGCCTCTTTTATTTGACGGCGCTCTAACATAAATATACTAAAATACCATTTTATGTACATATAAATATTTTTTGTTTTTCTTTAAGCCCATTTATGCTTTGCTCTAAGTTTATGTTTTTCTTTTTTGAGTTTTAAATTTTTGCGCTTAGTTCTTCATTTTTGGCTTCTTATTTTGTTTCTTGTAGTATTTTAAGTATTTTGTTGCTTTTGAAGCAATTGTTAATGTTTTTTTTTTGTTTTATTATTTTTTTTTGTTTTTCTTGTTTTATGCTTGCCAAATTCTAATAGGTAACTGACTCCTGCTCTTTTATTTGTTTGTCAAATTGTTTTTGGTTTGCCAATTAACAAAGGAAAAACCGAATAGATCAACACAAAATACACTACACACAGAATACATACCAGTTAAATACCAAAAATACCAATTGGTATGCATATTTTACTTTGTATTATCCATATGTATATGCATATATATACTATTTATATATATTGTTTTTATTTTGTTTCTTTACATTTACATTTAAGTATATTCTTTAGGCGCGAGCGACAAGAAAAGCCACAGGAAAAACACTAAAAAAAAGGTCAATGCAAGGTGCTATATACTCGTATGCGTTATACAACACTAGTTTACCATATTAGTTTAGCCTTATGAAGTATTTACACAAAAATCTCCTCTTCCTCTTTCTCTTCCACGTTCTACTCTCTTCGTATCTTTAGCGTTAGGGCTGTCGCGACGTGACTGTACCTACATCTATGTAGCTGAAGCTTTTGATATAACGCTATGTATGTATGTTAAATATGTATGTATGTGTGGCACACACACACGACCCCTAACACATACACGTGCATATGGTATGTACTTGTTATACATATATATGTGAATGTATCTAGCTAGCAATTGCTTAGGTCGGGTGCGGTGTTTGCCAAGTTCCATTATTATTACAAACTAAACATGTTATCGTTATCGTTAGAGACTAACGTCTATTGACTATCGACTATCGACTATCGTCTATTGTTATAGTTAGCATTAGTTTCACGCCAATTGCCCAATTCTTTTAGTTTTTTCTTTTCTTTTGCATGCTTTCCATTCTTTTTATCTTTTTTGGCCACTTTTCTGTACGACTTGCAAAATTTTTTAAAAATTTATATTTGGGTTTTTGTTTTTGCAACTAATTCAGCAAATTTTTTATATAGGCCAAATCTACATGTTTCTGCTTTACTTAAGCGCTAAAAGAAAAAAAAAAAAAAAAACAATGTTTCATATATTTTTACATTATTTTATTCTAAGTAGTTTTCGCTTGCAATAAATTCGATAAGCACCAATTCATCAAAACAAAAAGGTTGTTTTAAATAAAAAGGTCAAAATTGCAACAAAAACTAAAACCCAAGTGTGTGTGTGTGTGTGTGGGTGTCTGTAAGTTTTGCCCGAGCGTTCTTGTTGGACGGAAAAAATGAATCAGCTGCGTGTGAAATAAAATCGGAAACATATCCTGATTAGTTTTGTTTTTCTTTCGACTGGAATTTAATAGGGGCATTCCCTCAATTTTCGTGTGTGTGCTCAATTGCTAATACTGATTTAGCTGCTTGTTTTATTTTTAATTTTTATTTAAAGTTTTATTTATTTCTCATTTCTTGTTTGCTCGTTTTTGTGTATTTCGCGCAAAACTTGCAAATAATAACAAAACATTTTACAGTTTACACGATATAATATTTAAGACTAAAGGTTGGGTTTGGGTTTGAATCAAAAAAATTACGGTAATTTAAAATCAAGATATATTTTTATTTTAAAATTATTTTAATACTCCTCACTGCAATAAATTAATTAAAAGCATATAAAATTATAAAAAAAGAAAATAATTATTTTAAAAGCTAAATTTGGAGTTTGTAAATTTAAGTTGAATGTTTAAAATTTGTTTCGTTTCGTTTCTTATTTATTTTTTATTTTTTTAACAATTTTGCTTGGCCTTTTTAATGGCGGCGTCGGTTTACAGTTAGAATTACAGTTACATTTAAAGTTATGGCGCATATGGTTTTTTTTTTTTTAATTTTACGTTCTTTTAGTTGAATATTTTTTATAATTTACTTTATTTTGCTTTTGTTTTTACTTGTATACATATAAAGTTGGCTATATAGCATGAGCTTGTGTGTTTCCTATTATCTGTCTCTTTCTTGTCTGTGCCTGTCTCTGTCTGTTGCAATGCGTTTGGTCTAAACTTGGCATAAATTAGCTACAGCTGCGACGACGCCTAAGACTATGCTTGCTTTTTGTTTTGCTAAATATTTGTATATACATTTATAATGGGTAATATATATATATCTATGCATAGATATATGTGTGTGCGTGTGTGTGTGTGTGTACATATATATTATTTTCTTTATACCATTTGCAGGTCTGCTGACCTTTGGGACACAGAGAAATTTGCAGCCTATTCGCCTGGACTTCCTCTCAACTGCAGCTTATATATGGATGTATATATGGATGTATATGTATATATATAAATATATATATATATATGTGTGTTTGTGTGTATTCGTGTTCCTTGTGTGTATTGGTTGATTTTGTTTAAAACTATGCCAGTCTCAAAAAGCTCGAGTACCACGATTAAATAACAAAAAAAAAAAAAAAAATTCCTTTTCCTTTTGCTGCTTGTTATATTATCATAGGCCTGCGCCCTATATCATATATCATGCTGCTGCTGCTTCTTCTTCGCCAAATTCTTATTGTTTGTGTGCATGTACATATATGCATGCACATATATGTATTTATATGTATATACATATATATGTATATATAAATATATGTGCATGCATATATATGTGTGTGTGTTTTTGGGCGCTTAGTTTTAGCTCTTGGGCTTCTCATATAACTAACGTATATTCTACCGTATGTTTATCTTTAGATATATATATTTATATATATGTATGGTATATAGAGCTCATACACAGACACGCATATACGCATATACACATACACATACACATATATATGGTATAGCTCTAATGCTTTGTCATATATAATATTTATCCTTTATTTTTTTATGCATTTGCTTTGTCGCATTTCTAATTTCTAACGATTATTAAAAAAAAATTGTTTTAAGCTTTGACTTAAAAAAAAGAATTGAGTAACATATATATTTTTCTTCATTATTTTCTGTAGGCCTATTATTTAGTATTTAGTACAGTTGCGCCTTCGACTCTCTCTCTCTCTCTCTTTCATTCTCTTGCTATCTCTTTCTAACCCAGTGGCTATAATACTCGTAATTATGATAATTATAAATATTTAATTATATTTAGTGGGCTTTTGTTTTGTTTCGTATTGTTTTGTTGTTTTTGGGGTTTCTAGGAGCTAACAGGCGACCGGTTCGGCCTCCGCCTCCGCCGTCGCATCGTGCTCATCGGTGGACCAGCTGAGGCTGCGGCGCCGGCGCTGCGCATTGGAGACGCCCGCCGCGCCGCCAGTGGCGCCCTTCTTCTTCACGAACTTGATGTTGTAGGGATCCTCGGCCAGCTCCGGGTAGAGGGCGACATCGTGTATGTACTCACCCTCATAGTTATTGGCATAGCTTTGTTTGAGTATCTCGTCGCTCTCCTGCTGTGTCCACTCCAGGGCGGTGGTCAGGCCGCTGCGCAGCACCTCCTTTTCGCGATGCCAGGCCTTGCGGACGGCCGTTAGCTTGGCGTGGTGCATAAGACGTTGCTGCTCCTTGGCGACGGTGGTGCCGTAGCGCAAATTGATGATCGCATGGGCGCCATGGATCTTTACATCCAAATAATTGCCACCGGAGGCGGTGCCAGCAGCTGCGGCCGCACCGCTGCCGGTGCCGCTTGAGCCGCCAGCTGCACCGCCGGGCGTGGACTCGCGCGTGATCTCATGGAAGGTGGTATTGACCTGGCCCTGCAGCCGCTTTAGCTGCTGTCGATCCTCGCTGGCGCGCCACGCATCCTCCTTGACAAAGAAGAACGAATCCTGCTGCGCATTGTGCACCACAAAGGTGAACGGCAGCAGCTTGGACCGATTGAAGACGCTCGTATATACATCCCGATAGATAGCATTCGCTGCCGGCACACTGGACACAATTGCCTGACCGTCGGCTGTCCGAGAGACCACAATGCCCTTGCCAAACGGCGGTTCGGTATCGGAGCCAATGATTCGCGGCGACGGATCCATCACGTCGCACTTGAGGGCAGAGCGCGGTGGGGCCGACAGCTGCTCAAAGTCGGACATGCGGCGCACATTGAGATGCGCCAGGAAGCCGCTCTCCACGGCCATGGTGGGTATATTATCGAAGGGACGGCGCATGTTCAGCGCAATCGGATTGGCCGGCGGGCGGCCCCAGAGCGCCGGCGGCTGCCACAATTCCTTGGCCAGCTGCGGCATTAGATTGCCCACATTGTAGCCGAGGGTGCGCAGCCAGCTGGCAAAATCGGCGGGATAGTGTCGCTCCTGGCCCACGTTGATGGGATCGTTGCCATTGAAGCGATACAAATGGAGGCGAGTGGGCGTGATGATGCGCTCGGCGACACGCTGCCAATCTGGCGACATCCACTGGCCAATCAATGGATCATAGACACGTCCATCGCCCATGTGGACCAGCGTGGTGACCTGATCTAAGATGCCGCCACAGAAATCAATCGGCAGATACAAATACGGATTCGAATCGTACACAATATGACCAAAGGGCGAACGCATTATCTCCCTTATCCCCTCGCCATACTGATTGAATAGCATCAGGGGCGTGCCGCTCTGATCGGTGGCCACATAGTACTTGTGCCTGTAGACCTGTGCATAGATCAGATGCCCGACATCGTCGTAAGTCAAGGACATCAGCTTGCCATCGCGCGGTGAATAGATCTGGGAGACCTCGAAGGGACGCTGCTGATTCGTATAGAAGAACTGGGTGACATTGCCAAAGTTATCTTTGCGCGTAGTCAAGCGCTTCAGATGATCGTAATAGTATCTCACATCGAAGCGTCCACGCTTTGAAGCGCGTACCAGCAAGCCCTGTGTATTATAATGGAAGCGCTCCTCCCGCGCATTCTGGGCAACCAGGCCCCTGGCGTCGTACTTGTACTGGCCCTCGCCGAACTTGACAATCCGATCCTGGGCATTGTACTCCATGGGTATGGTATTGCCGCGATATGTGAGAGACAGCAGATTACCATTGTCATCGTAGCGGAAGCCCCACGGCTCCTGCGCCTCCACGCCCACCAGCTGCCCATCGCAGTCCCACGTATAGTTCTTCACGTTCGTGTAGCTATTCACAGCCATGTTGCGGGTATAGGTGCGGGTCTGGGAGATGCGTCCGTGAACGCCGTACGAGAACTCCATGCGGAACACTTCCAGACGATGTATGGCCAGGGCCATGCGCTGCGTCTGGAAGCGGCCGTCGACGGTGCGCGTGAAGCCGGCGGTGCCATCGTGCAGCTGGGTCTGATTCAGAGCCGGTCGCGTGAACTTGAACTGTCCAATCAGGCTGGGCTGGCCGGTGCGCTTGTCGTAGGCATATGCCTGGCTGGGCAGACTCTGGCCGCCAATGCGTCCCTGCAGCGCCACTACGCGCAGCTGGCTGTCATACTCGTAGCTGAACTTGGCATTGCTCAGGCCCGTCTTGGCCACGTAGTCAATGCGCTCCTCGGTGAGCAGACCGGCGGCATACTCGAAGTCCCAGCGATATTCCAGCTCGCGCTCCGCGTGGGACACTGTGCTGGGCATGCCGGTGGCATCGTTATACTGAAACTCGCTGCGTCCATCACCGTGAACCACCTCCGTCAACTGGCCGGCTGCGTTGTAGCGATAGACAATCCTGGCGCCATCGCCCGGCAATATGGTCTGGAGCAGGGCGCCCGCATGGCTGTAGTGCTGCAAATAGGCGCGTGTGCTGCCCGGCGGGGTGTATGTGCAGCGTATGAAGCCAATGGAGGTCTGCATGCTGAAGCTGTGTCGGGTACCCGAGGGTAGCACCACGTGCCGCAGGCCCCCGGCGTCATCGTACTGCAGCACAAACTTGCGCTGGCTGGCCAGACCGATCTCGGAGACGAGGTTCCAGTCGTTGTAGACAAAGCTAATGATGCCATCCTGCTGTGAGGTGATCTCCGAGAGCAAACCGTGCCGATCGTAGCTATACTTGAGCTCCGCTGGACCCCAGGCCCACCCCTCGACGCGATTGAACCGATCATAGGTGATGTTCACCGGATAGCCATTGGTCGGATAGTAGGATTTGGGTAGGCCGGACTGATCGTAGGCCACAATCAGTATGGGGGTGCGTTGGGCATCGTAGAAGGTCTCGCGATTGGTGAACTGATCAAACTCGACGCCAATTACACGCGACTGATTCACCCAAATCTCGCGATTTAGCGTCTGCTGTGGATTACGCACATCTCCAACCAAATTGTAGACAGAGTACATCGAATTGGTGAGCCCATCGCCCATGGTAACGCTCTGGTGTGACCACATGGCCAGCATCTCCGCCTCCACGGGCAGAGCAGCCTCCAGCAACGGATGCCTGGCCACGGCCGAGGCCTCCACCACAACACCATTGGCGCCATGTATGACCAGCGTGTTGTTGGCCTTTAGCTCAGCATCCGCATGGGCGCGGCCGCGTTTCAAGAAGGTGGATCGGACGCCGCCCAGCACCAGCAGCTCGTTGGCATTGCCATCACCAGAGCCGGCGCCGGCAATGCGTTCCCTGGAGAACAACGATTCGACGGAGGCGTGCACGTAAATGGTGAGTCCCTTGTTATCCGCCAGCTGTGAGGTTATGCGTACAATCTCGCCACTGGGCAGTATCATGCCCGTGACACGTCCGAATTCATCGTATTGATAGATGTACGTCTCGCCGCCCGATGATCGCGAGTTCAACAGGCCCGTATTGCTGTCGTAGTCTAGCTCGATCTCCTGGCGACCCTTCTCGCTCAGCTTGGTCATGATGCCAATGCCGTTGATCTGTATTTCCGATTTGTGATCCTGCGTATTCTCGATGGAGCTTACCACATTGCTGTAATCCCGCAGGAACTGTATCTTGTTACCCGACGCATCCGTCACGGTCGAGAGACGGCCGAAGCTCGTGTTTTTCGAGTAGAGGAAACTGTAGCGCGTCTTGCCCGATGTCAGATCCTTGGTGGCCACATGCTGACCATACCGATTGAATACATAAATCTCGCTCGAGGGCGGGAATGGTATATGGAACTCGCCATTCTCATCATGCGACGGCAGATAATGCTCCAAAGCGAGCACGTGCAATGAACCTAAAAGAAAGGAGAGCACGAAATGAGACAAATGTAATGTGAGCTTAAGACTTGGATAATTCAAGGATTCCCTATATGGATATATGGATAAAGTTCAGATGATTGGTTAAATATATGTCTTAGTAAGATAATATTCCTGAAAGATCATAAGAATCAAGGCATATTTGTAGACTATAGAAACCACCTTTATTATATATAGCTGGTAACATATATATTAAACATTTACTCTAACATAAGATATGAATAGTTCCCAAAATCTTTGAGAATAATCAAATCTATCTGTCAATTTTTCAAGCCATAATAATAGCCTAATAGCCTAAATTCAACACTGAAAAGTTTGTAATTTTTAAAGTACTCAAATGTGCCGAATAAACATATTGTGGTGTTTCATTCAGATATGCATTTTTTATTTACAATAATAATAATAAATACTCTTCAAACGGTTATTAAATTCTCTTTTTCTCTTTCTCGCTCTCTGTCTCACTCTTTCTCTCTCTCTTTTCTGACTGTCTTATGACTGCATTTGCTTAAGCTAAACGCCAACTTCTTGCAGCTGTTTGCTTTTACAGACCCGACTACCCCTGCTTTGCCCACCTACCTGCTCATAAAACGTTGCAAGTTTCAAAATCACAGCGCCCAAAAAACAAAGTGTGTGTGTGAGCGAGAGTGGAATAAACAGGAGAGAGAGGCAGAGAGAGAGAGAGCGTGAGAGGAAGAGGAGTGTCTGCCTGCCTTAAGTATTTTTGTGCAATTTGCTAGCTGTTGTCCCACAGTTATTCTTGTTGTTGCCTGTGTTGCGTTACATTTAAAGTTAGTGTTGGTAAATCGCTTTGGATTTGCATAAATTTGCTTGCTTTTGCCAGCTTTGCATGACAAACACTGACGACAACGGTTGACAAGACTGACAGCAAGACACCGAGTCAGAGATGCAGATGGAGACGATGAGGAAGAAAGGAGAAAGTGAGAGAGGGGGAGGGAGTGAGGAAGAGGGACTGAGAGACAAGCACAAGTTGTTAGAATTAAGTAGCTGCAGTTGGTTGCATTACTGCTGACAGCAACTGTATATGCCATTATATTATATTACAGAATCCCTCAGTGGGTCCTTCAGCTATATCAGAGCATGTGTAACGCATAGAAGAAAACATCTGTGTTAATACTATCTAGATATTCTTAAATTTCGTTTCGGCTTTAAATAAATACGAACTTTTATTATTATTTAATAGTTTTTTTTTATGTAAACAAATGCACAAATATATATTAGCATATTTTAAATGCAATCTGATTAAAAGAAAACGGTGAAATTTCTTGTTGCTTTTTTTTAAATTTTCTTCTGCTTATTTTTAAACCTCTGATTGATTGAATATGTTTGCAGTGAGATCGGATATATCTCAATATATAAAACTGTTTGTCCTGACTGACTGATTGATTTGTGATCAACGCACAGCCAATACCGTAAGAGTAAGGAAGCTAAAATTTTTACTGTAGTTACCTTACGTGATATAGGTGCACGAAATTCCACCCGCATGTGTGAAAAAATCACGAAAAACCGTTGCATGAAAGCTTTTTGTTTACTGTCCGGTCGGTTTAATACTAATTACCTTACTTAACATTTAAAATACCTATTTTTTTTTAGTTTGCAGAGCACACACACACACACACACACATTCATACATACATACATACATACATACATACATACATACATACATATATACATACTTACATACATACATACATGCTTACATACATATGTACGTACATACAACATACACACCTACATACATACATACATACACACCTACATACATACATACATACATACATACGACATACACACCTAAACACATACATACATACATACATACATACATACATACATACATACATAAATACATACATACATACATACATACATACACACATACCCACAAACCTACGCCTGCTCCTCCGGCTCCTTAGCTTCCAACGTTGAAGCCGCCTAATTCACACGTTAAGCCTGCAAGCCTTACTTTAATTTTTGAGAATCGAGGAGGAGGGCAGCTTCAATAAATACGTTTTCTTATTTAAATTTATGCCGCGCATAAAGACAAATTGGTCTCCTATTGGTATTGCAAACAACATACATGCATTCTTACATACATATATACGCACTTACATACATACACACACGCACATAAATACATACATACATACATAATTATATACACATATTCATTCGAGGTTTGGCTCTTTGCTCATATTTTGGCCTCTCGATCAATTTTGTATCTAAATCTGGCAACATTATTTTTTTTATTATTTGTAGTTTTTGTCCGATTTGCTTCAAACTTAGATTCAAAGCTCTATATAAAAAGTTAACTATATCACAAAATTGTGTGAATCTTGACAACACTGTAAGGGTTTTCGAAGTTCGGTTAAATCCTATTTTAAGATTTGCGTTGCAGTTAGTTGCGTTATGAATCGCACCCATTCCATTCCATTCTATTCATTCACATTCGCATTCGCATTCGCATTAAAATGATTATCGCTCGCATATGACAATAAAATATTTAAGACGTTGTTTGGTTGTTCGTTGTTGTCGCTGTTGTTGTTTTTGCTGTTGTTGTCGGTGTTGATTTGATTGCGTTACAGTTCATTTACCCAGAGAGCTGGAAGAAGCAGCAGTAGGAGCTGTGCCCGCAGTTGGCTGAGTATCCATTTTGGGGTCACATTTTGGGACAAGTTTTGCTATGTTTGCGGGCAAAGGAAAAACAGGAACTTGCCGATGCGAGGGGATCGGGGTGGTAGAGGGCGGCGTGGAGTTGGATTTCCAGGACGCAGGACATTGGCACAGCGCCAAATGCTGTGGCTTCAACGATTGAGCGAATTTCAATGCAATGCAATTCGCTTCACTGGAGGTTGCGAGGGCGTGCCTCCACCTCGAGCTGTGAGTGTGTGTGTGTGCGTGTGTGTGTGTGTGTGTGTGAATGTGTGTGTGCATAATGTAATGTAATGTAATGGTAATGACCCCATAAAGTGAACAACTTGTTTGTGCCCGACGCTGTGCCAAAGGGCTGGCTGCCAGTCAGTCGCCCACTCTGTCTCTCCTTCTGTCCCTCTCTTTCGCTCTCTCTCTCACGTTCTCTGCCAATTCGAAAGGGGTTTCTGCCTTTATGGCACACGCCCACACGCTCAGCATGTATCGGTTTTTGTGGGTCTATCGGTCTATCGGTTTGTCGTGCAGTCGCTCAGTCGTTCAGCTTCACTGATTTTAAGCTGTTTTTGTAGCTGGCATATGTGACAGCGCACAAGTGTTGCCAATATTCATTCAAATGGAATTTAAATGCATTTTCATCCGCTTTCCCCCACTCTCTAACCATCTTACATCTGTACTTGCTCACTTTGAGTTTGCCTCACTTTAATTCGCCTGCAGTCTGAAATGCAAAACGTTAACGAATACGACACAAAGAGGATATGCAAAGAAAATATTTAAATTCGCGCAGGCTAAGAAGGGTAAATGCATTATGTGGCTTATTTTGAATAGGACCTCGCTAGATAAGGTTACTTTTAGTTAGCAAACAAAACGTTGATGCTTGCGCTGCACAAGGAATAGCTGAAAAGTTTTGAATCTAACTTGGATTGAGGAGCATACAAACATGTATGTAAGTTTTAATAAAGCACTTTGTGCTTAACGTTTACGAATATGAAAAAGGTTGAGTCGGAAAGATTAAAGAGCGATATCAAGAGAGATTGACTTTACAAGTTCATTTTCAATATTACTTATATATAGATATATTATTTTCCAATTGAAAAGCGTTCAAGTTACAAAGAGAAGGTAAAGTCGGGAGAGTTAACAAATAGTTGGCCATTATACCCACATTGTGTGCTGCGTGTAATGCAATTTAGGTCTGTCACCTTTCTATAGTTTCTCATTTAAAGTTTTTATAGTTTATGAAACTCAATTTCAATGAGTTTTTCTTTTTAATTAGAAGCCAAGCGTGTGTGCGTGGGCGATTAATGAGTTCGGGCTACAACTTTTTTGATTACTCCGGCACCGCCCCGCCCCCCCACCTACGGCCGCTTATTGATCGGCTTTTGCGTTGTCATTTGCTCCAGTTCTCACCGTCTAAGCCATGGTATTCCTCTTCCTTTTCCTTTTCCACACGCCTTGTGCTTTTTTCTATGCTAGCAAACCATTTAACGCAACAATTTTTCACATACACACATACACTCGGAGAAAATATCAGTCACAAATGTCCTCAGCAACCAAGTTCAAACCTTTTGAATATACTTTTTATGGCAGCCACTTAAATGTTGAAGCTTGGATTACTCGACGTAAGTTTAAATATACAATTAATATTTAGAGCGCTAAACGGTGTAAATTCCACGCTTGATTTTGTTGAATTTTCTCTGAGTGTAAACTCTTGTATTGGCACTTAAGCTATAAGCTTTTAATGAAGCTTATTTACGTTTTACTGGAGCTAACAAAACCCTCAAAACGTGCCCCACAACGCCTTTGCCCGAATGTCTTGTCTACACTCACACACACACACACACACACACACACACACTGGGCTCTTGATTAATGCATGTTCATAGCGCTCATCGTTGCGAGCGAGGAGCGTAGGGGCTTCGTGTTGGGAGGGGGGCGCTCGGGCTCGGGCTTTGCTCGAGGTTTTGCTCTTCTGTGGGGCAGCTACCGCTTCGCATTACAAGCGCCAATTCGTCGCGTAGGTAATAAGATTGATTTTCACTTTTTCGCTTTTGGCCAAAACCAAAGTCGACGTCCCTGCCGCCTGCCGCCTGCGCACAGTCCATTCCTACCCCTCAGGCAATTACTCACACGTGGGGGGAAGGGCTCGCGCCTCGTCTCCTGCCCCTCGACCGCACACACACACACACACACACACACACACAAAAACGACTAAAACTTGATTAATTATAGTCATTGATTTGCTTTCCACGGCTGCTGCTGCTGCTTCTTCTACTTATTTATACTTTTACTTTTGCTGCTTCTTCTTCTTTCTTTGGTACGCCCTGCCCTTCATTAATTTGTGTTACGTTGTCAAGTGCCGCTCCCGCCCCGCCCCCGCCATCGGCAATCGCCCGCTCGGCAACCACCCTTTTTTTTTGCCGTGTGCGCTGCACATCGTTAGCGTCGCGTCGCTTCACCTCGCTTCGTCTGCTGCCAGCCCGCCCACGTCCCTTCACCCCCTCTCTTCGGCACTCGCACCTTCTGTTCGTCCTCTTGCCCGCTCGCGTTGGCCGTCGTCTCGGCCCATTGTCGAAATTTATTAATTACATTTTTGGTCTTATCAAATTACGTTTTGCTAATGCACTCAAATTTATACCTTGCCAGCCGCCCACTTGCTCCACCCCCTCTACAGCCAGACCGTCCACCCGCCCGTCACCCGGCAGCCCCTGGACGTCGCTTGTTGTTTTTTGAGCTTTTGCTTTTCGGCTCTTTGGCCTCTCGCTCGCACTTTGGGTTCCATCTTATTTATTGGCGGCCATTTTGTTTAAGCTTCCTCTTCTTCTTACTGGCCCACCTGCTGTGCACGCGTGTGTGTGTGTGTGTGTGTGTGTGTGTGTGTGTATGGCGTCCTAATTTGTCCTCGTTCGAATTGTGACGGAAATTGGTTTCGCTTTTTATTTCTCTGCTTGACTGTTGCCCCGATGGCTGCCCGCGCCGCATATACGACTGGCAGCTCGCGGCAGCTCCCTCACTCGCCCCTCCCCCGATCCACGCACCATGCACTGCTACATTTCACTTACCGCTCAATGCTTTTGCCATAATGGCCAATTACAGCGCCAGCAACAACAACCACAGCTGTGACAACTGTTCCAAGTTGTTGTGGCTTCTGCTCTTGTTGTAGTTGTTGTTATTATTATTATTGTTGTCATTGTTGTGCTGCCTGTTATTGTTGCTGCTTTTGCGTTATGTGTCTTGCAATATGTCGCAAATTTTACTTCCGCTGTTAACAATTTCTACCTACCCCACTCTCTTCGCTACACCAGCACTCTGCCTATATTTCTCCCGCTTTCTCCCTATCTCTCCCTCTCGTCTTCTCTTTATTTTTATTTGCCTTTTCATATTGATAACAAAGCATGAAAATCAAGCGCACAAAAAAAAATAAAGAAAATAAAATACGCTCTAAATTTGCCAATAGGAAATGTACCATTTTCCAAGTTTGTATGTGTGTGTGCGCTATTTTCAGTTGTTGCCCTCAATAAAAGTTGACAAATTTCTATTTAACGCAAGCCCAGCTAGCGCCCCACCCCCACAGCAGCCAGTCCCAGGCCCAACCCAAGTGGAACGAGTGAAATTTCCACAAATAATTCAATTTTGGCTAATGTTAAATGTAACATGAATATGCATTCAAATAAATGAATGTATTCATTTCGAATTGACATCTCGCAAATAAAATTATATTTGTGCTTATTGGATTCGATTACTCAACAGTCGAATCGGTAATGCCAGGCGCTAGTCCGCTGCCAATGAAATTTGCAACCAGCTCTGATATATATTTAATTAATTCTTAAAGGTTTTGTTTTATTGCAGTAGAGCCGGGCAAAGCGATAAAGTGGCTTCTCATATGCCGAAGGCCTTGGCATTTATCGCCTTTCTATTCGGTTCTCATTATTCCATTCGCTTTTTACTAGGCTTTTAACTTCGTTTACAACGCATCACATTGCCTATTGCCTCGGCCCGCCTGCCTATGCTTCTCGCTTAAGTTTGTTCTTATCATTTAGCTACTCGTTCTGCATTTCTCATTTCTTCTGGTTTAGTTTCTTTTCTTGTTTCCTTTTATTTATCGCATATTGCTATGTCTATCTTACTGCTTGTTTTTTTGCTATATGTTTCTTTGCTTCTAACGTGGCTTCTCTCTTGCTTTGCTTTGCTTCTCGCTACTCGTTGCATTTCGCTTAGCACTTTGTTATGCTCATCTTGCTGCTTCTTTCCTTTGAAATTCCAAGAAATTCGCACTATTTTGTTATTTCTTCTGTTTTTGGAGACTGATCTCGCCTAGGTTATTATTGGTTTTTTCGCTCTGCCTTCGACTTAATTCTATAGTTGATTTCTCTTAAGTTTAAATCTTTAGCTTAGATAAGTTGGGTACTCACCTTGATCAGCCACATTGATGACGCCGTCCTGGGCAACCGCTATAGCCGAGATGGCCTGGAAGCGAGCGTTCGAGGAGAGCAGAGTCTCGGCATTGCTCAGGGTGCCGTCGTCGTTGAGGGTGGCACCTGAGCCCAGATTGGAGCCGGCGCCGCCAGCTGTTGTCTTGGCGCCTAGCAGCACAGTTGTGGTAGTGGTGGGTCCGGTGGACATTAGGCTGCCGCCGGCCACAATGCCGGCAAGTGTGCCCGAGTTGCTGCCCGAGATGCCGCCGCCGGGGCAGACGCAGACGCCGCTGCTGTTGAGAACGCCAGCGCCGCTGCCGCCGTTGCCCGCAGCAGAGCTGCCATTATTTCCGTTTCCGCCAGCTGGTGTCGTTGGCGTGGTGCCGCCATTATTGCGTGTCGGATTCACGGTCGTTGAGTAGGCGCCTCCATTGGCCACGCCCAGTCCGGTGGCCGCAGAGCCATTGCTGCCGTTTCCAATTGCACAGTCGCAGGTCTGCGTGCTGCAAGAGGGAATTGGGATGCGAAGAGGATTGTGGAAGCGTTAGTAATGCAACAGGAAATGCTTAGACCCCTAAACCACCCAACCACCCAGGCACCCACACAAACAATCAGCCGCTGGCCCCCCCGTTGTTATCTGTGGCGCAGGCATCGTTTACATGTCGCTGCCACGCCCCAGACTCACAACTGCAGAGCCGGAACACAGGCACAGGGACACACAGCAAGGACGCAGTGTGGTGCAAGGCGGTGCTGGGTGGTGCCCGCCGAGGCGCTTTGTAACCCGACGCGTATTTATGATGACATTGTTTGTTCGATAAACATTTTAAAGTAAAGTGCAGACACTGACAACCTGACCCAAACCCTTTCCCCCTCCCTTTACCCACTGCCCTCATCCGAGCGCTCCACTGCGTCCTCGCAATCGTTTATCGCGCCCTGGCCACGCCCATTTTAACCCAACGCCACTGGCGCTGCTTCGTGCAGTAGCTACGAAATAAAAAGGTTGATTTATAGTTTCTGTCGTTGGCGCGCCGCCGTTTGCGGTGTCTGCTAATTACTTTTGCCACGTCTGTGCCAGCCACGCCCCTAGAAAAAAAGGGGGCAGCAGCTGCCACTTTCCCATGGCTGAACCCTTTAAGCCCCCTCCCATTAAGCGCTCGGACCGCCTCCGCCCCCCTGATCAGACCGTCCATCAAAATAAGCGCCAGAACAGAAATCTATTAGATTAAATAAACTGCCAGCTGCATAAAGTTACACATAGCTTTTAAAGTATGTGCATGAGTGAGTGTGTGAATGTGTGTGTGAAATACACAACATTTATGCCAACTCTCCACCTGTCGCGCTGCACCTTTCGCGTGGCTCAGAGCAGCCGCAAACTAATCAACGAAACAAATTAATTGGTTTACTTTGTTACGTTTTTGCGGTTCATTGAGAGCGACAAGAGAGATAGACGGAGAGAGAGAGCGAGAGAGATAAAGAGAAAGATAATATGTGAATATTTTGTTTCATTTCAAATACATTTCTTCATTTTGTATGCATCTCTTTCTATTTCATTTTAAGATCGCATTGCATTTTCATTTGTAACATATTTCGCACTTCATAGATAATTTCATTCTATTTAGTTCATTTACTTCCATTTAACATTCAGCTCATTTTGTGCATTTGTTCTCTTTTCACATTCATTTTAAGGCATTTGCCAACACTGATAGTCGGTTTTGATTTCTTTTAAGCTGCTTTAATATTCAAAGTTTGTAGAATTCTTTAAAATTTATTTTATGAATATTGTTTCGAGGGTCGCAATCTCAATTGGCAGCAAGTTTATTTAAATGTATTGCCCTCTTGATTCAGTTTTTTTTTTTCATTTTCCAACACATTCGCTCTTTTCTGCGCACTTTACAACATTTGATTCGAGTCTGGTAAGTGGCTTGGCTCACTTGCATATTGCTCACAAATGGTAGCTTGGCAACACTATTTATGCCCAATTGATTCAATTAATGGGTGTTGTCATAGTTTTTATTTGTAAGCGTTTTTGTCCATTTCCTTTTTGATAATTTCTAAAAACTTTCCAGCACTGTTTGACCAGAAATAATTTATTTTGCTTTTATTTTCCTTAAATGCATTTGCCAACGCTGTGTGCGGTCGCAACAGCACAAAATGCAAATCTGCTGAATTCCTGTGTGGCATACACACATCAATACACACACACACACACACACACACACACACACACACACAGACACAAATTCCAATTAATTTTTTGGTCACTGTTTTTGATGCTTTAAAGACGTTTGAACTTAGTCAAATAAAGTAAACTGTGCGGCGCATCTATCGATTGGCCTCAAATGCACACACACGCGCGCACACACACACACACACGCACACACATACTGAGCGACTTGCTGCATTGACATTTATTGACCAAGTTTTGGTTGTATTTGTGGCAAATTTTGTGCAAGTGCAGCTGAAATATTGATACCCTGTTGCCAAGGGTAAGGGGTGTATTGCGCAGTCCTTTGTTTATGCAAAAGGGAAAAGAAAAAATGCTGAGTCATTGAAAGTACCCCAAAATCGATAAATATCGATTTGCAGCTCGGCTTTCTGAAACTCCAAAGGTACGTTTTTGTTTAACATAAATAGTTCGATTATCTGTTACTTTCTCCCGTCGTTTCTTGGCCCAGAAGTACAGAGTCTCTCCTCGTCGAGCATAGTCGACTAGGACACTACTGTTATTATTTATGCCACTGCACAGACCCCCTCTAACCCCGCCCCTCTAACCGTCCCCCAGAGACATCGTTTTTGGCCAAATGCAAATGGCCAAAAGCGTTCGAAGCGTCACATAATTGGGTCAAATATGCGCATAAACAAGTTGCCAGCCCCAATGGCCTCTTGTTGATCCCGGCAATGGGCGAATGCCTGAATGGGTCAGGGGGTCAGCAAGGGGCAGTTAACTGTGGCTTGTCTACTTACCCCGTGCCCTCCTGTTTGCCAGCAAAGTAACGCATGTTGCCGGCGGTATCCACGACGCGTATGGAATTGATGCGCCTTGAATCGCTGTCGGCTATGTAGAGATCGCCGAAGGGTGAGAAGGCCATGGCCAGCACTGTGCCCAGCACATTATCCGTGGCTGTCTTGTTGACGCGACTATCCTGGCCATTGTTGCTGCAGTGCAGCGGGGTGCCGGCCACGACGCGGATCTTCATATCGGATGTGAGCCGGAGCACAAGGCGGTCGTCGATGAAATGAAGCGAGCCGTCGAGTGGACTCAACGCCAGACCCGTTGGCCACTGCAGCTGCGCCTGGTTGGCCATCAGCGTACCCGAGCAGGGTGCCGGACTCCAGTGATTGTGATGACCATGATGGCCAATAAGCGTATGAATAACGCCCTTCGGGTCCACAGCGCGTATATTGGTGCCATCGGCAATGTACATGGTGCGATCGGCGGCAATGGCCAAGCCCTTGGGATGGGAGAGACGCGCCTGCAGTGCCGGGCCGCCATCTCCGCAATTGCCCTCGTCTCCGGGTATACAACGCTGACCGCTGCCCACGACGGGTTCACTGTTGATGCTAGGATCCTTGACTTTCTCGAGGCGCAGCAGGCGCAGTATCTGATGCCGTTCCGGATCCGAGATATACAAATGCCCATCAGCCGGCGAGACGGCCAGATAGTATTGATACGAGACCTGCGTGGCGCTCAGCTGGAGTATGGTGAAGACCTTGCCGTCGGGCGTGATGCGGCGCACAAGATTAAAGTCGCCCACATAGAGGCTGCCATCGGGTCCCGTGGCCAGTGCTATGGGTGTCAACAGTTTGGCATCCTTGGCAACGCCATTGCAGTAGTCCGGACAATTGAGCGGACGCTGTAGACCCGTGCCCATGACGACCTTGACGGTCCGTGGATATTCCTTCATGTGCAGCGTGGAGCCATCGCCCTTCTGGAGGATGCCCTCATGGAAGTTGTAATGGTGATGTATGTCGAGACCCCAGCCCCCGATATCGGAGATGTCCACATCGTAACCCTGCAGCTTGGCAGTCTGCGTTATCCAAACGGGCGTCTGGCACGTGGTGTGCTGATAGCCCACGGAGATGCGAGCAATGGTCACCCCGTAGACCTTCTGCCTGTAGACGTTGCGCTTGTTCCAGGCGAACGTGTGTATCAGATTCGGATCGGCCTCGTACGTCTTTACATGCAGTGCGCCCTCGATCTCCACGCCCACATGCACATGGGTTAGGGTCTTGGGTATAGCCTCCGAGGTCAAGCGCATGCGCACAATGCTCAAATAGCCGGAAGCCTGCGAGGACTGGTAGGTGAGGTGTAGATCCGAGCCGGGTATTTGAATGGATTCCTGCACGATCTGTTGTTGTGGAAGAGAACAAGTGGAAATATTGACGGTTAAGTGCTTTAAAGCGATAAAAGGTAAATGTACAAAAGAGACATCCGACTAATTAAAGAAACGGCTGGAAAAGGATGTGATAGATAGGTAAAGGAATTTGGAATACATAAAATATAAAGAGAGAGTTAGAGAGAGAGAGAAGGGGAGAGGGAGACGGAGAGAAAGAGAGTACGCGAGAGCAAAGCAGTGTTGCATAATGCGTCAAACAGCAATAAATTTGCAAAGTAAGCGAAATGCTAAAGTGAATCAGAAACTATTGCCAGCAAAGAAAAGGAAGCCCAAAGGCGACTGTAGATGGCCGAAAGGTAAATATGGGGGCCTTTTAGAGAGAACTACAACTGTCGCTGCCACTAAGTGAGTTGGTTATTAAGCCCTGCGGTCGGAGCAGGGTCCACAGGGCACAGATGGCACGAAGCATAATGCAGCAATTAAATGTAATGCTCTCACGCGTTGCCTCTGTGCCAGCCAGCTCACTTCTTTTTTCTCTCTCTTTTCTCCATTTGGAGGAGAGTTATTGTGTGCTTGTGCTACGCTCGTCGTTGGTAAATGCAAAGTTATAATGTCATTAGGGCGAACTTCAAATTAATTAAAACTACGCAGAGTCCAGCTGCTGCCACGGCCCGCTAATTAGGAGTGGCATTAGAGGATGAGCCGGTAACAGCAGGGGGTAAACCTTAAGGAAGCGGATGGGTGGTAGATGGGTGCTAAGCTCACCTGAGTCTCGGCAAAGATGACACGCTTGCCGGGCATGGCGCCGACACCATTTGGCATCCAAGTGCTTATCAGCTGCGGCTTCAACTTCTCGTGATCGTGATCCATGCAAACTTTGCTCGCATCGTTCGCTTCGTCCGCCGTGTGATAGTGTATGGAGTTGAGGAATGTCAGCGCCGGATTCAAAGGAGCCACCCTGTGGAAATTACAGTTGAGACAAATATTAGTACCTGTTGCAATTAGGTTGAGGCTAGTGGCGTCATATCTCCGCCGACATATCTCCGGCGGAGATATGTTGTGCGAAGTTATGTAGTTACCGAGGCTCGAGAAGAGCGCGTGTCACGTTTGCCCCTAAGACATAAACACGAGCAGTCGTGTTGAAGGCTAAAGATGCCTGCGTGACGCGCACAAGAAAATCTGTACTAAACCGCCAGCTCAGTAAGAGATAGCTGAAGCAAAGCTCGTGCCTTCATTTTCATTTAGTTCCTGCTCGGGATTTACTAGCGACAATATGAGACGAAAACTGGACAGCATGAGCTGCAAATATCTTTCCGACTTTCTGGTCTTAGACGGTTGCTTTTTTCCATGCCAAAAACTCTTTTCGTGCATGTAGATAACACGAGTAAGCCAGAGCGTGAGCGTTTGTTCTGTTTTTGAGCAAGTGCGTGTTTGGAGTTCGTGACTGAACTCGTGCTCGTGTTTGAACAAATATCGATATGCGGTTTGGCTCGAATGTGGTCTTTAGATCGATTCGCTTCTTATACAGTATATAATATATAAAATGTTGATTCCAAACTTACTTGATATTGCGACTGGTGGTCTCGTCATCGTCGCTCAGCTGCATCTGCACCGGAGGCAGGACTACAATGCGATTCCAGGGCACGAAGACGGTGCGAGTGAGGGGGCGGAAGGGTGAGCGTTGGAATTGCAAGGTGACGGCACCGCCGCCATTAACCAGCACATCGAACCTGTGAGAGAGAGAGAGAAAGAGAGAGAGAAGAAAGCGTTATTGAGAGAAAGAGAGATATTTATACCGAAAAAAACTTGTGCATCATCAAATTTCACGGCACAAAACATGCAAATTAATATTTTAATGAACTTTGGGGCCGCGCATTTGTGTGCGTTTGACGCACGAGCACACAGTCCCCACAACCCATCACCCCCCCCTTAAGACCATGCGACGGCAATCGTAGCGTATGCTGAGCAGATAATACCTCAATTGTTTGTCGAAATTGAAAAACTTTAGGATTTTTGCTTGAGCAGCAACAACAGCAAATGCTAGAGCATAAGTTGAGACCTCAGTCAGTTGCAGTCGAGTCCCAGGCCAACCCTTAAGCTGCACCCCCTCCCTCTCCCCCAGCGAGAGAGCCCCATCCGTGTTAGCCGCATTAAACATAATGATGGCGATTGCGTTTGGGCCGCCTTCTCATTATTACGAGTATTTTTCGCATTGGCGTACGAAAAGTTGCAAAAAGTTGAACCAGGCTAGCAGAGTGGCAAGAGAAGGCGAGGTGAAAAAGCCGTATTGGAAAACAAAGGCCAACAACAACAACAGCTAGAAATGGCTAAAAGGCGGGGCCAGTGGCGCAGAAAGCTTAAGACATGGCAAAACTTTTGCTTTGGAAATATTTAATTAATGTGATTTTTAATTGTGTTTGTGCGAAAGAGAACGAAACAGGCGCAGCATCAGAAAGAGACAAGAAACAAGAGAGCGAGATGAAAAAAAAAAGCGACATGCCACAAATTGCTGCCAGCTGCCGCACACGAAATCGGCGAAAACCAACTTTTTGATAACTTATCGATAACTGGCCCGCACACTCTGCCCGACCCCACACTCAGCCACTCCCCTTCTCCGCTTGACTGCTAGCATATGCTAGGCCGGGTAAGCGGAGGGTAAATAATTGAATGAACAATAATTACATTTTATTTTGCAATAAACAACGGCTAAGCCGCAATTATAAACATTTTAATAAATAAGCAAAATTACAAACGAAACAAAACTATTAAAATTGTCTGCAGGCAAACTTATCCGACTGCGCTGTACCCTATGCAGCTCAAACTAGTTGGGCAAGGGACTCTTTGATAATGCAGAAAATATAGCACGAAAGCTCGGACACGAAAACAGGAACTTACGAAGACTTATGGACTCTCCCTTACATCCGGGTTGCAGTTATGCACGAGCCTCGAGTCGCAGCCGAACATGCCACAAAACCAATATACTCTGTAGTCACATTTGCGCACAGGGTATACAATTAAATATTTGTTACAATTTTTGCTAATTTAATTTAATTGTTGTCACGCTTAAAAAGAGTTACAACTGTTGTTATTGTTATGACAATTGTTGTTATTTTTATCGCATTTATGCACGCCAAACGCACACGTACATACACACACGCGCAAACTAATATACGTATTTTGTTGCTGTTGCACATTTATTTATCTGTAATTGAAGGCAAAGAATGCAATTTGGCAGGCCTGGCGCGTTGGGCGTGGCAGCTGCTAGGTGGTCATTCGGTAATGGCTTACACACACACATTTACACACACACACACTGACACCAGCACACGAGCACACTGCACACCCGCACAGTGTACAGCTCTAATAATATGTTGCTAAAAATGCCAACAATAATCCCCTGCAGCACATTATAAAGACTTTTATTACCTATATTATTACTTGGACTGACAACAACAACAACAATTGGTATAACAACAATAATCAACAATGCATGTCAAAGGACAACAGCAACAATGGCAACAAGCAACAGGACAGCAAATGAAGCAAAGCTAAAAAAAAATACATAAAAATAAGTACAAAAAGTTATTTAAAAAGGAAAAGAGCGCGCAATAAGAACAGCGAAAAACGAGGCAGAAATTTAAAGTGAGAAGTCGTCACGACTAGAAGTATGCCCTGTAGTCAGTAAATGTCTTGTTTGGAAATGTCTGAGACTGAAGCGAAGAGACAGAAAGCGATCGATCATATGGGTTGTTTTAACTGGGGCGAGAAGCGTTATGATAAGCAAAAATAAAAAAACAAAGCGATACGAAACTGGAAGAAGTGAAATGGGATAATAAGACGTCGGATGAGCAGGCAAGGAAGAAGCGAAGTGAGTGGTTAAGGCGCAAGATTTTATTAGATAAACATATATATCTCTCTCTCACTATTGCAAAGGAATAAGTTGACATGCACATAACGACAACTTCAAGTCAAGAGAGAAGCGAAGTGAGAATATGCAAATAACTTCAACTTCAATTCAAGGAAGTAGCGTATACACTTAATTGCAAAGGAATAGAAACTTGTGCATATTACTTCAACTTCAAGTCAAGAAAGAAGCGAACTGAGAAGCAAAGGCACATATCCTAGAGTTTTCCAATTAGTCGAAATTATTTTGCCAACAGCACCCGATATTTCTCATCCTAGCTTCGTAGGTCTCATCAATAATCATAAAAATAGATTAAATCACTTCTTTAAATGCTTCTCGCTTCGCTTTGAATTGAAATGTGTTTTTCGCTTCCTAAAGCATTTGCTTCACGCGGCCACTTTGATAATTATATGATGTATATGTTAGACCCCCTTTGTTCACTCTACAGGGTATGGGATATAAAAAGCTACTAAAAATATTATAAAAAAAAGTGCAAAATGAGCACAGCATGTTGTTTGCTGTTGCTGTGCAGTTGTGTGTGTGTTTGTGTTTGTGGGTGTGTGGCAAGCTTAATAAGAGCATAGAATTGAAATAAACATTATAAATACAAAGCCATAAAAACAAACTCGCGCGAACATTAAGAGCAACAGCGACAACAACAGCAAGTTAGCGTTAACAACAAGCAACAGTGGCGCCGAAAAGTATGTATTACACATGTAAGTAGGTATCGCACACATATGTATGTGCTCGCATCCATGTGTGTGTAAGAGAGCGTGCGCTAAGTTGCCAATGAAAGAACAGGACTTGGGGAAGAGCAGCAGGAGCTGCATGCACAGTGAGTGACAAAACTATTCGCATAATTCATAAGCTGTGCGACAAATAACAAGATACCCAAGTCAAAGTTGCAGAAAGAAGACGAAAACTCGAGAATTTCATTTAGTATTAGGTATTCCTTTGAATTAAATAACCTATGCTCTTTACTTTGTCTCTTTCACTGTTGGTTTAGGCTGAGAAGCAATGTATGAGAGGATAAGCAAAAGGAAACTTCTCGATTGTTTTAAGCCATATTATCTCATCTCTCCATCCGTTATATTTTTGCTTTCTTATTTAACTTTCCTCGCTTAGCTTTGCCTCATTCTCGTTTGCTGTCGCTGTTTAGTTTATTAGTTCAGTTTCCCATTTGCTTACTTGTTTGCTTCTCATTTTGCTTCCGGCTTTTGTTAAGATGTTCGTTTTTCTGATCGCTGAAATTTTGAGTATTCGCTTCTTATAGTTTAACTTTGTAATTAGCTCCCGCCCTTACTTATTTCTTACACTCCGTTTCTTCCGCTTCCCAAACGCCTTTCTCAACTCTCGCTTTGTAGCCTAGCAAATTACTTATTACTTTCTCGATCAGTTTCTTCTTTGCTTCAAGCATGATTATTAGTTTTAATCCCCACGTTTTCTCACCGCTTGTCAGAGTAAGAAGTGAGTTCATCGCGTTCACCCAATATTGTTTTAAACATAGTCACCCTGTGTACACACCCTGTATTATTTAACCTTTTGCGGCGACTCGCTTGAGCTGATTGCATCGAGTAACTAAAAGTAAAACTCAATGGGAATCCAAATGGGAAACATTTAGTTTATTGCATGCAAGTGTGCAATATTTTCATTGCACACTGTGTGCTGCTTTGAAGGCAGGCACATTTAATTTTATAGAGCACTGTGCAGCTACCCTGTCCCGACCCCGTCCCACTGCCCCACACAGTCGACTGGCTGTGTGCGGCCATCATATGCGGACTATAGAGCTAAAAATAATGTGAACATAAACAGGAATTATTGCCAGCTAAAAGTAAGAATGTTGCAAGAAGAAGAAGAAGAAGCAGACAAGGAACTTTAAAGCCCTTCAAAGGAAGAAGCAGAAGAGAAGAACACATACACGAGCTCCAAAAGGGATAGATAAACAACAACAAAGTAGCCATAATAAAAATAAATAAAAACTGAAGAATTTATGTGCTCCACCAAATCAGAGCTTTAAGAAGCTGACAACGAAGGACACACACACACACACACACATACACACACACGGGACACGGGACACAGGACAACTAAAATCAGGACATGTTTGTTATTTCCTGTGTATTTTCTATATTTTCTATTTTCTCTGCTGTGTTTTGTTTTCTTGGACGCTTGCTTTATAATTATTGTTTACGTAGTTGTTGTTTTTGCCTCTCCTGATTGCGAAAACTGGTGTCACGACGGGGGGCGCGGGCGGTAGGTGTAAAGAAAGGCAAATGTGAAAAATGGTCAACGCTAGCGGCATTTAACGGCCACTGGGCTAATGAGAAATTATGGCACAGTAGGTAAAAATGCTAGCACATATACAAGCATGCACAAAAGTATGCAACACTTTTTGAAACAAACAAAAGCTACTGCTGCTGCTATAGCAGAAGTTCTCTCAGTGTGTGTGTGTGTGTGTGTGTGTGTGTGTGTGTGTGTGTGTGTGTGTGTGTGTGTGTGTGTGTGAGTAGGTGTGTTTATGTGTATATGTGCATGTGTGTGTGTGTGTGTGTGTGTGTGTGTGTGGGTAAGTAAATATAAATAATCATCACAGTTAGTTTGTCCCTTTGGCTGTCTGGCTGTTGCCAGATTTTCTACTTGTAATACCCTGTAGCCATTTGAAATGTAAGTAATGGGTATTTTCCAGCTGTGCTTATGTGAGTAACAGATAATTGTTACGCAACAACTGCATGTGGCATGCACAAATATATTCATAAATTTAAGCCAACCAATGTTGCACACAAATTTACATATTCTTTTCTCATTTTGTTGCTCTAATTTTTATATTACTATCCATAAATTCGGAAATTCTCATTATCATTGCATTGAAGGGGATAGCTTGAACTTATCCATCTTCTTTCCAAGTGCGTGTATATTAATATGCACATTATTATTTATATTTATAGCTATACGTATTTAAACATACCTAAGAAATGTTTACAGGGCATCTTCGAGTTGAACACGTTTAACTTAATTTACAACATTTGTTGTTGCTGGACATAATAAAATCAGCAAAGCGGGTGCGAAATGTTTATTCAAATTGGCCAGCAAATACACACACTCTCACACATACACACCACACACACACACACACACACACATGCTAGGCAAAGAAAATGTCAAAACAACAACAAAAACATTTCTGATGATTTTGCTGTTGTTCTGGCAACAGCGGAAATCCTTTTTACCAAAAACAACTGCAAAAATATTTATATTAGATATATTGGATTGGCGAGCGCTCTCTTTACCCAAGCCTCGTCCCTAGCGCAGCATTTCCATTTTCTATTCCTATTTCCATTTTGTATTTTCATTTTCCTTTTTCTGAGTGTGTGTGCGTGTGCGTGGGCGTGGGCGTGTTGTTTGTGTGTTTTGATTTAAATTTCATTCAAGCAAATGCCAAATGCGAATGACGTTCAAATGTGCTGACAAATAATTTTTTAGATACATTTCTGTCTGGCGTCGTGTCTAGTATGCTGATTGAAGAAGCAAAAGCAAAAACTCAAAATACTTGTATTTATATCTATACTATTCACTCGATACTAGAAAATATCGACTATCGATCAGGTAAACTCTGAATACTTAAGTGGTATTATTGATTAGAACGAGAGTTAAAGAATCGTTAGCATTCGTTTACTTTATATATCGATATAGCTATAAGGCTCTCCGATTTCAAGCAATCGATAATAATCTTGATGTGCTATTTTTATTTGTTTCTAGAAGCTTTTGGTAGTACTGGCAATCACTGTAGATAACATTCGACAAGAATACTGAATTATATCCGAATATTTGTAAACCATATGATTTCGATAACAATGTTTTTGTAATACCAATCGATTTGAGTTATCGGTAATTTACAGCGTTAACATGACATAACTAAATAACAAACACGGTCACACTGTTGCATTTTAATTGCTTGCAAATTCCCAGCAAAGTACGTGAGCTGCATACTCGGCTAGAATAGAGGCATCTTTGCCTATATATAGCTTTTTCCGGCATTTACGGCCCATTAATCAGCACAAATTGCATTTGTGTTTTACAATATTCTCTGTTTTTGCTTCCTTTGTTGAAAATTTGAAAATGTTATTTGGCCAGCTGTTAATAAGGACTTTTTCTGTTTGTGTTTTAGGTTCAGTTGTCACGTGTCTCGACTTGACAAAGCGCGTTTAAATAAATTAAGCCCAGGCTAAGAAAAAGTAGATGGCTAAAAAACCACAGATGCCTCTGCTGTCTCTGCCCCAATTCCATGTGCTGGGCTCTGCTCGGGCTTCGTGGGGGTCACTTCAATGTGAAAGATTTAATTAAAAAGTGATAACTTGCTTTATCTGCCTGTGTACACTTGGCCTGTGCCCAACGAAATTCTATTAACAAAATGTAATCAAGAGAAAGCCAAACGAAAGTTGGCCAAGATGCGAGCAGCAGCAGCCCAACCTCGCGCGCCAACTGGCTGACAAATTATGAAAAATTACTCATACGTAAGTAATTTGCATTTCGAGGGCCAAAAGATTAAAGAGGCCGCCCATCGACATCGACGCAAAGAATTTAATGAGAATCTAAATCCCAAGCCAGGCACTTGGATACTGCCAAAGCGATTATACTTATAGGTATTCAATTAATAACTACAATTTGTGGGAATTATCCTTAGGGGCTTATGCGAAGACTTAACACAAAAAAAAAATATTTAGTTCTCATATCAAAAATTTAATTAAGAAAATGATTATGGCTGATGTGTAGGAATCAGCTTAGGGAGCAGTAAGGCGAGTTTGAAGTTCAACTTATGTGGATGCTAGCTAAAAAAAAGACTTCGGATCATTTTCGATCTAAGCTTAAGCTAGTTTGCCATGAACTTATAATGTATATTACAATGTGGTTTACTTACCAGCCGCCCTGCCGTGTCAGGGTGAAGCCAAAGCGTGAGTCACGATCCACCGAAACGCGTATGCCAACAATGCCCAGTCCCTGGGGCGTTATGACCTGGCCGCGCATAACCGAAACGCGACTGTGTTGAAGAGTTGATCCAGAGAGAGAGACAGAGATCGGGAGAGAGAGTTGTGTGAAGAGTCGATTCGTGGAATGGGCGATGTGGCGGGGTGTTTGTAAAAGAGAAAATAATTTTGTTAGTTACGTGCTTTAAAATTGTTTTGTTTGCTTTTTCTGTTGATTTGTTTCTTGTTTTGCTTTCAGCTTGTTTCGACAAATCATAAAAGAACCAAAGTGTAAACAAACATCGAGTTGTAACTATGTAAGTATTTTGTATAAAATAGTTATTTATATTTATATATATGTACGAATAGTATCGAGTAATTGAACTTTAACTAATATCCATATAAGACAATATATAAAAAAGGGCAATTGTTTTTTTTTTTTTCATCTTTTTTTACTCATTTTAAGAGAAAACGAAATAAATAGAGTAATTGAGAAAATATTCATAAATTTTATCATATGCATGTGTATGTATTTATAAGAGTGAGCGAAATGGATGATAGATGTGAAAAATGAGCCTATGTCTCAGTGTGTGTGTGAGTCTGTGTGAGTGTGTGTGTGTGTGTTTGGGCGTGTGTTTTGAAGTATTTAATTTGTTATGTACACATTCTGTCTGAAAATGTCTTTTTGCTTGGATAATTCAATTATTGAAAACAGCTTGGCAAATAAATGTACACAGGCCTCAATCTATTTTCACAGCCTCTGCTTTTCAGTGTGTGTGTGTGTGTGTGTGAGTGTCTGTTTGTGTGTGGGTAGGAGCGTATGTGTGTTAGCTACAAAAATGAAAGGCAAATATTCAAGTATTTAACTTGATTTTTTGTACAGGTGAAGAAAACACAGTTGGCACGCAGCTTTGGAATGGAATGGAAATAATTTAAGTACATGAACTTTGGATTAGCTTCAGGGATTTGGGATATGTACGCAATTAGAAAGGCAAATCGAAAGGACAAACAAGAACACTTTGGTATGCCACGAGCTGTGGCAAGTCCATTAAGCTGCGGCCAAGATAAACTACAGATAAGTACATTTACATAAGTTATGTAAAACGAACTGTGCATGGTTTATCAATTGCTGAGCTAAGCGATAGCGTGATGTTCGATAGCATTGATTAAAAACTGCGATTAATGCTAGTAGCGCATCGATACACAGACAAAATGCATGGTATCGATAAAAAGCCGCGTTAATCGAAAAGTATCGTTAAGACTTCTCAATAAAAACAATCGAACAGAAATAGTGATTTACGAGTATACCGATATCGATAAGTGGTTTTAACAATCGATATACATGTTATCGATAGAAGCATTTTTCAAAAGCGAAATGCATGTTACTGATAACAATGCAAGGTAAATTTTACTATCGGAGAGCTCAGCAAGAGGTAGCTAGGAATGCTGGGAGTGTATCAAAAAGCATGCAAAATAGAACAACTATAGGATTAAAGTGAGAAAATACAGTACTTAAAGATACGATAAGAGGAAATTGTTTCGGTTTTTTTTTGCTTCTTATTTGTGAGCAAATCTATCATTAATATTTTTGTAAAAAGTTTAAAAGTTTTTGAATTACAAACGGATGGATTATCTGAACAGAAAACGTATTTTATATTTATATCGTTAGGTATATATAACGGCAAAAGAAACTAAAGAATTATTATCGAACAAACTGAACAAATAAAAATATGCTTATAATTGTTGGTTACCCACTGAAAATGTGATATTTTCCACAGCTGTAAGGCAAAAGTTAGTGATTTTATATGATCGATAGGTACTTATATCGATAAATACCGATAAAGAATAGGTTTATAATTTTTACAGGCAAATTAGAAGGCCATTTATGCGTTTGTTTATAAAAAATTTACGATTTTTTGTAAATGGTCTCTATACTCGCTTGGGTGACATAATCGATGAATACATTTATCGACAGCTAATAAAAAGTGTTGAAATAGGTTTTCCTGTTTAATGGAGGCGTCTAACAGCACGTGGTAAATCATGTGCTATCCCAATTACTACTCAATGCTGCGAGCCGATAATAATTTGAACATAAGAGTTGCCATAAGAAAAGATTTGGCAACAACGTCATTTAATAGTTGGCAGTTTTCTCTCTATTTAAAAATTGATTTTATAGGATATTTTTTCTTTAAGCTTTAGTTTTTCGCTTTTCCCACTACAAAAAAATTGAAATCGATTATGCTTGAGGCAAATCTAGAGCCAGCTGCGACCTATGTAAACTGGAGACTAAACACGAGCCACCAAAAAAGCAGCAAAGAAAATGAAAAAGAATAAACGAAGCAATAATAAAAGCTGAAATTCCATTTAATGAGCTGTTACCCAGCAATTGCGAAACTATGGCAACCCTGGCAGCAGCCATGATGGGGCAACCAGCGCCGATATCCGGTTTGCCAATTTGCTTGAAAAATATGAAAGAAAAAAATATGCTGCCTGCCTGGACCGAAGTTTTTGGCAACTTTTCTTCTTTATTTACTTATTTTTTTACAGCTTGCTCGTTGTGAGAGGTTGAAATGGGGGTTGGGGGTGTTTTTAACTTGGCAAAGAAACCTTGAAACAAAATGCCGCAGTGTGACGGCCAAGGAGACTTTTCAAATGGCGCAATTGTTTGCACTAATTATTGCTGGACTGGGAGCAGTAGAGACGGCAGACAGACGAGGAGAGGGCAGCAGGGGCTGTAGCCGGAGCGGCAGAAGCGGCAGCAGCCGTTAAGGGTTGGGTTGGGTTGGGCGGTCGGGCTGTCGGGCTGTCGGGCGGTCGGGCGGGTTGAGAGCCTGCCCTCTATGCTGCTGCAGTTAGCTGTTGTTGCCATTACCATTGGCTCTTCCAACTTTTGTCGGAGCGAAGTTGGCAAAACATTTTCAAGTTTTCAAGTGTTGCAATTTCTCAACCACCCCCGCACCACATGCACCACACACCACGCACCATAGCCACCGCTCAGCTCTTGACTCTGCGCACATAAACACATAATGTACAATATTTGGGTCAGATATGCTGTGTGTGTGTGTGTGTGTGTGTGGGTGAGTGCTGCAATGTTTGCCATGTTGAATTTTATTGTGTGGTGCAGCGGGCAGCGGACTGCGGGCTGCGGGGCAGCACCACTTGGTGGTGCAGGGCACTTCTTCAGTGACGTCTAATTGCAATTGACCAAATGCCGAGGCAGTCGCTCAGCTCAGGCTTCAGCAGCAGCAGATGCCGCCTATTTGTAAAGCAGTGTGTTGTCGTCCTCCGTGTGTGTGTGTGTGTGTGTGTGTGTGTGTGTGTGTGTGTGTGTGTGTGTGTGTGTGCGCGCCTGTGCTTCATCTCGTTCATTTTTGCTGCTTCAATTCGATTCAATGAAGCACAATTTTATTTGAAATCAAACCGAAAAGCAAATTGCATGTGTATTAGTATCCGTGTGTGTGTGTGTGTGTATGTGTGTATGTGTGTGTCTCTCTCTGAGTATGTGTGTATATATGTGTGTGTGTGTGTGTGTGTAGCGCCGTTTTGCTCGTGTGTATTCCAATTCATTGAAGTGGTGAGTGCCATTGATTTTTATTTCGCATTTGATTCGTTTCGTTTCATTTATTATTTATTTGATTTATTTTTACTGCAGCCCAGACGCGCGTCTGCCTAAGCCCTCAGCCAGCGCACATTCACACTGCCACGCCCACTCTGGGCCAACAGCGGGCGTGGCACAAGCAACCTTTTGAGTTGGCCTTTGCCATACAAGTAAATTACTCATACGCCACGTCTGCCGCTTGCAGCTGCTTGCTGTTACGACTTTGACTTTGATTTTCTCACAATTGAGTGGGTAGCTGAGCGGGAGAGAGATAGAGATAGAGATGGAGAAAGTAAGAAAGTGAGAAAGCAAAGACAGCTATCTTGCCCAAAATTTAATAGCCCAGCATATATATGTAGCATAGGCACGATATATAGTATATATTCACACAAAACGGAGTTTGCATTCAAAAGCTCAACGCAGCTTCCGGCCGATTGCTCCCGTAGCAGCTATATGGTAAAGTACTCCGAAGTTGCTAAGAAGCACGCACTCAAACCTTGGAGAGAAAACTTTAGGTTCTTCGTACTATAAAATTGTTTCGAGTGATAGTTCCTCTGTAATCTAGATATAGCCTAGATATAGTCTGCCGATGCGACCTAGTTTGCCAATCTCATTGTCAATATCAGAAAACAGGAATGATTACAATGATATTTGGTGGAGTTCGGTTTACGGTTTGAACCAGTAGCCGGTTCGAATAGTTGCACGTTTTGGCTCATATTAACCCAGTTTTGAATGGCAACTTTACAATATTTGAAATGTATTTATAACCAACATTTTACAAATGAATTGAATTTAATAAAATATGGTTCGGTTCAGCTTTGGGTTCGGCTATATTTTGTCAGCATAAACCGGTTAAACATTGGAATTTCGGTTCCGGTTCGGTTCAAAAACTAATTGCAGGCGTGCTGTATATATGACTTTATAAAGTCAAATATAACTCTTTCGCAAAAGGCGGTTTGGTGGGGGACACCAGGCTGCAGCCTTTTGAAAACTCTTTCAGCAACAGGCCAGAGCTGCCTTTGCAGATATGAGAGAGACACACTCATACACAGACACACACACGCATACGCAAATGCCCTACGACCTACTCCTCGCTTTTGTTTCGTTTCCTCACACTCCATCTAACTCTTTTTAAGCTCTCGTTGCCCTTTCACCTTTGGGACGCTCGTGCATTTGTGGGCAGCAATTCAATCAGTTTGCGAGCTCCTCTCCTCAATGGGCGGCACTCGAAATTATGACGTCATAAAGGCATTTAGTGGAAGTAGTTGAAGAAGAATAAGAAGAAGCAGCAGCAGCAGATGAAGCAGCGACAGCAAAAGCAAATCCGGAAATGGTAGCTGAAAAGTAATCTCGACGGAGCAGAGCGGCCGAGCCAGAGCCGCCCACTGATTGCCATTGGCCTTGTGGCGCCACCGGCATGTGGCAGGCAGCAGCTGAACAATGAAGTGAAAGCAATGCCACAAAAATTTCTAATCTCGACCGAGGTCAGAGCAGCAGTCGCAACACTTCCACTCAGTACACCCTACCCCCGAGATCTCGCGGACTAATCGCCGTTGCAGCGAATGAGCAATAAACCAAGTCAAGAGCCAGCAGAGAGGAGTGTGAGCGCGGCACGTGGGATGGGGCGCGCATTGTCGCCACAGCCACCTTTTGTGTCAAAAGTGCACTTCCATTATTAGCGCATTGTGTGGCCAGGGGGGGGGGGGCATAAAAGGAAGTGCATTTAATTTCTTTTCTTTGCCAACTCTGGCTCAGGGGTAACGGCTGAGTCGTGCGGGGGGTCGGACTGTGCTGGGTGTGTGGATGCAGGCGGCCATTCATAAAGCGCCGCATTCACTTGCGCCCGAGCGGCACAAAGCAGGCGGAGGGAGGCAACAGCAGTAGCTGCGACTTCAGCGACTTTAGCTACGGCTGCGATGTCCTCCTCTAGCCCCTGTTTGAATTGTTTCTGTTAGTATTTTTGTGTTTGTTTATGCCCTGTTCTAAGAGAAGACGAGGAGTATATTGGTTTTGCTCACCAGATCGTGTCTACACCCAGACCTATATGCATATGTACATATATCTTCCAGCTCGATTCAACCAATTAGCCGCGGGGCACAGTTCTTAAGTCACAAGCTTTTTTGGAAGTTTTAGTCGACTTCCAATTCCCTAAACAATCTACAGTTTGAGAGTTACATTTGCAGACTGATCAAATTCGACGAATTAATATTCCTTAATATGATCTTTCAAGCCAGAATTATACTTGCTGCAGGTCTTTATCCTTAACAGTTTGAAAGGAACTGTGTAAAAAGTCGTTTATATACTCTAGTCGAGCATGATTTGCACCATGGCCCCAAAAATCAACGATAAAGGTAAAAAGGCTTACAGTTTGAGAGCCACATTTGAACACTCACTGGCTTGGAGTGTCCCAATTTGATATAAGCACTTCTTTACCGATATCTACACGATTCAATATACAGGGTAACCGAGCAGTCACGAGCTTTCGGCTGAAACCGCTTTAATTGTTGCTGTTGCGGCTGCTGCTGCTGGCGTTTGCCTTGCCGCGACACACACACTGGCAGCAGCAGCTGACGTCGACGTCGTCTTCTCATCATAAAAATTCAGCACGACTTAGTTGACTTTTGCACATACAAAAGGGCATTGCCTGCTTCGCCTCTGCCCGCTCGATACATACACACACACACACACACAGCCACAACAAACAAGAGAGAAAATGGGAAAAAACAAGGAAGGGTATATAATTTTAATTTGGCTTTATTTTCAGAACGTTGCGATGAGCAGATGAAAGATGCAGCTGCCCCGCCCTGAGCCACCGCCCGGCTTTGCTACACTAGAAAACAAAGGCAAGCTGCAGGCCATGGGCGTTGCTAGGTTGGCAGTGGCGGGGGAGCGAGGGGCGGTTGGGGTCTACGCTTTATGTTCATTTAGCCTGAAACAGTTTTTGAAACATTTTTCAACGGAGAAAACGGTGCGCCACACTTTTCTTTTACGCTTTTGTAACCACGATAAATGTGCTTTATGTAGCGAACGCAACGCTCCACGCCGACTCTTTACGGCCGACGACGGGGTAAGGGACGCACTGTGCAGGGGAGGGGTAGGGGGGGTTGATATAGGTGTAAAAGGGCAGCTACTCGTCGCATACAGCAGGCGTTTGGGCTTGAGACTTGCCGACTTGCCACGCCCCGTCATGCCCTGAACTGCCACGCCTTGCGCCTGATGAAATGCTTCCTGCACTTTTGCCCATTTTTTGCATTTTTTGTTCCATAAAAAGCAACGGTCCAAATAAAAAAAAAAAAAGCGCATGAAAGAGAAAATGTTTTTAAAAAAAAAGTGTGCATAAAAATATTAAAGAGAAGCAGCCCAAATAAAGGCAGCCAGGCACAGTGGCACAAACATAGCTGTTATGGCTCCAAAATATTTGAGAAACCCAGCATCGAACCATATATGTATATATAAACATACATATACAACATATATGGAGTTGCATTCACAAGTGCCCACGTTCCTATAAAGTCCCCATATGGCTGCTTCAATTATGCAATTTCTGTTCTTTGAACCAGTTCAAATGTGGTTGAGCATTCATTTGAATATATATATACATATGTTTATTTAATGAGACTATTCACTTTTAGGCATCAATTGTGAACTGTGAACCGATTCAGCTACAGCAAACAACGAAGCATGAACTATACTTCCAATAACACCTACTACTAAATTCTCTGTTACGTTTTTGCAGGTGTTCGTAAAGAGCACACAATAATAATAACAAATGTTAAACACAATATTGTGAACTGTGAACAGTGAACTGGCTCAGATATAGCAAACAACGAACTTTATCGCAACTTAGAACTATGAACTAGTTCCACTAAATACTCTAGACTTTTTACAAAGTTTTTTTTTTTATTTTGGTCTGTCTTAATCAAAAGCACAATTCTTCAGTGCTGCAGAAGATTGGAATTTACAAGGAAAAGGTTTCCGAGATGGCTTCAAAATTGATCAGAAATGGTTCCTGTGTTAACTTTTTTTATATAATATATAAATTTTGTTATATAAAAAGGCTTATCTTGTTCAAAGCTACAATAAATAGGAGTTTCTTAGAAAAAAGTTGAAGCTGATTGAATATCTGCAGAAGCTCGTACTTTTGGCTTAGATATTTCTGTTGAATTAAGCTAAATTAAGTTGAGTAAGAACATAACGATAACCGCCACCCTATGCATGTCTATGCAAGTGTTATCGATAACTCATAGTTTTGTAACACCAAAGTTCTTCAATTTGCGTTCTCTCAAAGCCATTTGAAATGAAGTAGGGAAATGGTTCGTTTTGAAATGCATTCAACCGACTGCAGTCGATAAGGCTCGCGGCATCGACACCGACTTCGACATCGACATCGACATCGGCGTCAGCGTCTCGCCTATTGAAGGCGGATAAAGACATTTCCCCGGGGCAGAGACTGAGATTCTTTTGGCCCATTGTGCAAGTACCATGGGCGATGGAGTATAAAAAAAACACATACACACACACGCACTCATAATAAGTAAATAGCTGCTGGGTTGAGAGGGGAGGCCGAGGCTACCGCTGCTGGTGCTTCATGTACTTCGTATAGAAAAGTTTGAATAGAATTTTTAAGTTTGCCATTTACCAACACACACCCACACCCGTACACACATACACACACACACACGCACACTCGCAGACCTATCGTCCGATAGGAGAGCAGAGAAAAAGCTTTAGTAGCGTGTAATTTGCACTTTGTAAATTTGCATAAAAGCTGCAGCGACAGGGACTGAGTGCGAGGGGGTTGGCGGGTGGCGGTTAGGGGGGCCAACCCCCAGCGATAGGGTTGGGGTCTGGCAGAGCAGTTAGATTGGAAGAGACTGGCATTAGTCCAAGATACGAGACGAGAGATATGTAAATGCCACATGCCACACCATGTGTCGTCACTTTAGCCATGCACTAAGTAACCAGACCAAGGTGCCGCTTCTGGGTTTGGGCTGGCCAATTGTGGGTGGTGCAGGCCAAGCCCCGCATTAAACCGCCAGTCAGACATTCATTGGCTGCCACCAAACACATGGCCCACCTGGTCAGGCCACAATTTGGCTCTCCAATTTGACGCACACCAAACAATTTGATGCGTTGGTGGCGGATGGTGGCGGATGATGACAGCTACGATTGCTACTTGCCAGCTGTCAACGAAGATGTCATTTTGTTTGCCAATAAGAAGATTACACATGTTATAAAGAGTTTGGCTTGGACGAGAGGCGGGAGCGCAATGTGAATTGCAAAGCCCACAATCTTCAAGCTTATTGCAATTGCTGGACGAAAGGATGTGGCTGTTCCTGGGCTGAGCACTGCAGGGGCATTTTTTATGATCAATGCCAAAGGGTCTTCATCGAAATTGCACAGGTTCAGACAAGCATCTGGGAGTTAACTAATGCGAGAAAATAAAATAAAATGAGGGAAGTAACTCTCACAGAATCCCTCTCGTTAACCGTTGCGAAACATTTTACTGTATCATAGTGAGAAAGTTTTCTGAAATGAGAGCGTGGGTAGAACGAGAGAGAGAGTTAATGCTTAACGAGAGAGCAAGTTTTTCCTCGCTGTAGGAAAGAGCGAGCTTTTTTACATAGAGATCAACGTTAACCGAAGCAAGCTTTCAATGTTAAGCTCTCTGATAAGCCTAAGTTGATCCTGGGCTTTGGCTTAATCGACTCTCAGCAAACTTTGCCCAAAGTTGAGTGGATTACTTAGGATCAAGCCAGCTTTGGTCAATGGGAGGGAACTGTTTAAAATATATTCTCAGCATTAAAAGCTGCAGGGCGAGTTAGTTATTTCAAGCGAGCTCCAACTCCGCAGCGTGCTGCAAAAAAAAAAGTTTATAATTCGCAACTGGTTTAGGTTTTGCTGATATGATATATGCCCGCTGTCATTCTGCGCCTGGTTTCACGGCTATTTTAACTGATTCCCATCAAATTTGGCCGCAATGCAACTGCAGGGCAAAACAAAGGTACACAGCTTATACATTTTATAGTTACATGAAGCCATAACAGGGCCCCAATCGCCAACCCCAAGCACAAACCCAACGCGCAGCCATTGTCCCTCCCCCTCCCCGAGCAGTTAGTTTACAGTGCCTGACAATGGCCTGCAAAAACGCAGCGGCACGAATCGCTTTTCAGTTTTTTGTTTATTGTTACTTTTCTACTTCTACTTCTCCTTTTTTTTTGTCGGGTTTTTGCGCAGTTTGCACTTCACTTGAATGCGACGCGCAACCGCCAAAGGAATGACAACAAACAACAGCAACAAAATGCCAAAGCCAACTAAAACTTATGGTCCTGGCCACACAAAACGATCCTCGTGCCCCAACCCCGGACATGCAACCAAAAAAAAATTGGCATTTTAAATTTTTGCTGATGTCGAATTAGCGGCTTGTACGCTGCAAATGCTATAGACGGCTTGTTAGAACCTGTCCCTGTGTGTGTGCGTGTGTGCGTGCACATATTTCAGGAGTTTTTACATTTTGGTCATAAGCTTTGCACACAAACATAAATATATCTAATCTCACATAAAGGTAATTACTTTCAGCTGCTGTTGCTATCGAAAAATATTAAATTATATTGAGTGCACACACTCACACAACACACAACACACAAACACACACACACATACAGATGAAACGACCGCACAGCCCATTATTGCGGCCAAACAGCAACTGGCAACAGTTCTGCCTGAAAGTTCTCCTCCTTCCGCCTAAGCTCCTTCTACCTCCTGGCTGTAACCCTTTCCTGCTGCCGCTGCTCCTGCCCTAGCCACACCTCGCCCTGCCTTTGGGCCAATGTATTTCCTTTTTGGCCCGTCGACATTTTTTCGCTGACTGCGTTTTTCGTTTGGCTTTTTTTTTCGCTTTTTTGCTGCGACTGCAGCACGAAATTCCGCGAATTTCTCTTTGGCTTTGCCTTTCTTTGCTATGCTCTTGCCGAGGGTATGGTTGGTTTGTCAAGAATTGTGTAACGCCTCGAAGCAGACATCTCCAAATCCCCTGAAATATATACATGTATGCATATTCTAGATGAGAAGCAAGGCAGCTGTCAAAGTTAGTCAAATCGAATAAGTGCATCATATCGCTCTTATAGGAATGATGCGTCGGAAATTCAGCTAATACCCTCAATTTTTAAGCTTCAGAGCTCTATATCATATGGATCCTATACGAATTTTGGCATCAGTATACTTCTGGGTCTCGATATATACCGCACACTAAGAGTATTCAAGCTTCGGCTTGCCGCGGCTTCCTTTATTTCTCATTTTTTTTCGCTTTTTTTTATATTTTTGGTTCCCGTTCTGTTTGTTGCCATTTCTATTGGGCGCCTATGCGCCCCACTGGGCCCCTGGCCCTGCCGGCGGCAGGCTATTTAAGGCCCAGAGTGCTCTCTCTCTCTCTCTCTCTCTCTCGCCCTAACCTCAACTTTTGTAGTTTTTCAGGCCAACTGTCTGTAGACTGTCTCTGTCTCACTCTCAGTGTGTGTGTAAGTTATACGGGTATTAATTTTGGTTTATGTGCAACTTGTACGCTGTAATTTTTGTGCTTTTTTCTTCACACTGGCAACGGCAATTCCTGACATTAACGACAGTAGCAACAACAAAGAAGAAGACGGACTTAAAGAGAGACATATAGAGTGAGGGTGAGTGAGAGAGAGAGAGAGAGAGAGAGAGAGAGAGAGAGAGAGAGAGAGAGAGAGAGAGAGAGAGAGAGAGAGAGAGAGGTGTTTCAATTGCAGGGAATGTGGCCGCATTTATAACAACAATGGAACCGTGACAATGGCTATTAAAGCAATCGGAATGGCAAGTTTTTCATTTATATACAAATCGTGCATCTGAATATATTTTTAAGACAAGTGAAAATATGCATATATATATATATACCTATAATTATGGTCTAAGCTTTGCTCCGGAGAGCAGCGCAACAAAGGGAATGCAGTGGAAATGAAACAAAGAGCACGAGTCGGAACGAAGAGAGGTTCAGACGATTCTCTCCAAACGCAACGCGTTGAAAGTTGCGAGAAAGAGAGGGGGAGCAAAGCTCTCTGCATATCTCTGTCTTACTCTCTTATTAGCCGGAATAAAGCATCTCTTTTCATCTTGATTGATCTATTTGTCTTCTGCTTTTTTCTCGCAGTCTTTCAGTCTGTACAGCTCTTGAAAGCATACATTTCTCTATCTAGCCTGATTCTAATTTCTCTTTCTTTTTCTTTCCATCTTTAATTTTCTACTGGTCTGTTGCTTTTTTCTCACTTTCTCTCTCTATCTTTCTGCAATTCGCTGGTCTCTCGCTCTCTCCAGCATCTTTTTTTCGTCATCTTGACTTCAGGCCTGTTATTTATGTTATTTTTTCAACATTCTGAATCACTCTCTCTCTCTCTCTCGCACTCTGTTTCACCGTTTCAGCAGTTTTCAAAGCGTATCATCAGCTTATCCAACTCTTTAGCCCATCTTAAGCAGTCCAGCTTCCTTGAAGTTTATCTGACTTTAAGCTATTTTAAACATGAAAATATCTCAAATAGAGTACTGCCAGAATTGCAGCCTGAAGCATGCGGCTGACTGCATTTTCTCGCTATCTCTCTCCCTTGCTCTCTTGCTTTCTCATGCAATTGTCATCGTTCTTGCCTCTGGGCCTTGCTCAGCTTGCTGATGAGACGGGCGCCGGTTAATCAGTTTAAGTCTAAAACAAAGGACAAGAGCTGAAAGCTCAGCGTTGCAAATCTTGACTGCCAAGGACACTGCCTGGGAGAAGATGTAAGAGAGAGAGGGAGAGAAGTAGTTGAAGAACTCGACTAATATTGGAGTCAGAGAGAGCGAGAGAGAGAGAGAGAGAGATTTACATTAGCTGGTTGGCAAAAACCACTTAGCGGGTAAACTAACCACACCTAATGCAAAACGGGTGAGCTGCACGAGGGTGTGTGTGTGTGTGTGTTTGTTTACGCCACGGGAGGACAGAGCGGGGAGGGTAACTGTAGTCTATAAGAAATGGGGCGCCGTTTGCCAGGACAAGAAACTCGCTGCCTGCTGCCGGCGCTTCCTTATGGCTTTCTTCAGCAACTTTCAACAGCAAATCCAACAAAGGGCCAAGGCAGACGACACACTCGTGGCGCCCCGCACGCCTAGCCCCACACACCACTCGCCCCCCTCTTACCTATGTATCTCCACTCCACGCAATTGCCAACTGCCTGCTTGTTGTCAGGAAAAAGAAGAGGAGGAAGAAGGGCAAAAGAAGTCAACCCAAAATGGAAGCCAAAACAGGAAGTAATCTATAGTCGCCCCGCCATTGTTTATTGTTTAATTTTTAGTCAGCTTTATGTTGTTGTTGTCGTTGTTGTTGCTGCCCCCCCTACTCCGCCTCTGCTCTGCTCACTTTTTTTCTTTGCGTCTGCTGCTTCGTTGTATTATTTTCTATTGTTAACAATTTTTGCATTTGCCCCGTTGCAAGTAGCAAAAACTTTTCAATGTGCCGCCGCCGTAGCCATTGTTCCTTGCCACCGATCCCCCTGCCCTGCGCCTTCCCCAACCGCCCCTCTTTGGACACTGCTCTACATAACGCTGCCACTTGAGCAGCACAAAAGCAACGAGGTAAAAGGCAGACAAAAGCCAAACCCAAAACGACGCCCACGCGCCAAAGACGTTGACAAGGCGACATTCGTGGGGCATCTTCCCCAGTGTTGCCCCTACCCCTTTTCTCCTGCTCAGTCACAGTTCGCAGAAAGACAGAAGCCCGTATCGCATTTACTTGGCTTTCGTTTTATCGGCAAGCGACAACAGCAACAGCAGCAGCAACAACAACAACAACAACAACAAGAGCAATAACAATAACAATGTCACCCAGTTTCCATGGCATTCACCACGTCTGACACTCCAGATACTCCTCGGACTACCTTATAATTGCGTTGCGGTGTCTGCCGCTCAGTCGGGTTATGCAACCAGAACAGGAGCAGAAGAAGAAGCAGCAGCAGCAGGAATAGGGCACAGCAGCTGGCAACCAAAAGAAGCCAACCAGGAGTCGCCAGCGATTATGGTTATATGCTGTCAGGAACTTCAACCCCCAACTCGGAACCCAACTCAAGCGCCAAGGATAGATATAGATATAGATATAGTCGAGGCGCTGGCAGCTCTTCAAAAGGGTTTTTCGTGTTTTTGTTCATTTCAAATATAGTCACAGAAAGCGAACACAGGGGACACATTAGCTGTATAGCTGCAATAAATAAATATATGGAGTAAAAACTTATGCTAGTGTTGTAAAATGGATAACTTTAACACTGAATGTTGCATAGATATTATCTGAGTGGAGCAACAAATACATATATAATATAGTATACCCTAGCAGAGGCATTTTTTACACTTTTCCATTTACTTTTGGGCAGAATGTGGATCGAATGCCTGGCTACTAGTGTTGCAAAAGGGTATATAAATTATATGCTACCAATCTTGTAAAACGCAATATAGATTGTTCAAGTGTGGAAGAGATGCATTTTTAAAAACTATCGAACTAATGCAATTGCTTAACAATGTTGTAAAACGTTCTTAGCTTAAGATAGGATATAAAATACACTAACAAATTTCAAGTACAGCTGCTAGGGTATTTAGACTTCGGCAAGCCGACGCTTTACATTTATGTCTAGTTATATATGTATTTTATTTTTTCCTCAACCAATTAGCTAATAACTACACTCAATTAGTGGAATATCAATAATTTGTGCATTAATTATTATTGATGCGAAAATTGAGTCCGAACCGAGTTGAAAAAACACTTTTCACCCATTTCAGATATCAATTACCTCTGCAGCGTGGAAAGATATCACATTTTATACGTAACTAAAATAAAACGCGAAATAAAAAATTGAAATTCATTAAAATATTTAATTACAACAAATTTGAGTAACAAAAATTTTGTGAAAAAAAAATTGCATTCTGAATTGTTGTAAAAATGTTCTTGAATTTTTTTTTCAGTTTTTTTTTTTTTTTTGCATATTTGCTAAACATCCTTTTGGGATGCGCTTTAAGAGAGCGTTATGTGTGTGGATAGGTGTGTGTGTGTGTGTGTGTGAGTGATATTTTGTTTGTTGTATTTGGAAAACATAGAAACAAATGGCTTAGACGCAGACAAATAGGACACTTGGGATAACGTTTGGGAGGGAATTTTCGGGGTTTCTTCTTTTTTTTTTTTTTTTTTTTTTTTTTTTGATTTATTTTATTTTATAATATCTCTTTTTGTATTTTTCTTTTTTTGGGGAGTTCAACATATAAGGATATATAGTTTTTTTTTTGATTTATTTCATTTGCTTTATATTATTCGATTTTCGTATTTGTTCTGCTTCTTCTTCAGTTACATGTAGAGATAAAGATATATATAAGTAGCTGCTTTGGCATTTTACAATAATACTGAAGACCTATTTAGTTATTTATATATTTGTTTTTTTGTTTTTTTTTTTGGTTGGGCAAGTTTCGACTTGCTGCCTAATTTGTTGTTGTACTTCATTTTATTCATTAAATAAAGAAAAAATTGAAAATTATGTTTTGTTAACTGAAACACGTTATTCTATATTTAAGATGATTTTTCTTTTTATATTATAAAAAGCTTTGATCAAAACGAAAAACTAAATGACAAAACGTAATGAGTTACATAGAGTTCAAAGAGAGCGAAAGGGAGAGATAAAAATATAGATAGATATAGAGAGCGAGAGAGAGAGAGAAGGTGTAAAGATGTGACAAAAATATGGTACGATGATAAGTAGAAAAAGAAAAAAGAGAACAAAAGCAAGGAAATAAAGAAACGATTAGTTAACACTTGGATTTGGTGGAATGAGAGAGAAATTCACTTAGTTGTGAGGTGAACTTTTTTGTTGTTGTGGTAACGAGTGACGAGTGGCGCGAGCAAGAGAGAGACAGAGAGTTACAGAGCGAGTGAGAGAGAAAGAGAGAGAGAGAGAGAGAGAGAGAGAGTGAAATAGAGAGTAACGAGTATTTTGTGTAGCGAACGAGTGACTGATCTTCAAAGTAGGGAAAAACAAAAGATACACGATTGAATGTATGCTCATGCTTCAACTAAAACTCGTACTCAAAACAATCGGCTTAAGAATCGAAAACAAATTATGTTCAAAAAATCAAAAGACATATTTTTTTGTTTGCTGTAGCTGTTGTTGTTTTTTGTTTTGTTGTTGTTGGGTTTCTTTTTGGCCTACTGTTAGTATGCATGTTAATATTTGTTAATCATAAAATGGGTAAAACAAAAAAAAAAAAACGGAAATGTATAACCAACTTAATACACATAGACACGTACACATAACACATACAAATACAAGTACAAATACAAATACAAATACGAATACAAATATATAGTTGGATTATTTTAATAATATAATTTTTCGCTTGCGATTCTTGCAGATGCAATTTTTCAGTACCTTTTTTATAATTATTTTTATACCCTGAACCCATTGAAAGTCGCTCAAACTGGCATATTGTTTTTATGCACATGTATGTAACAGGCAGGAGGAGGGGTCGATCCCACAAAGTAGATTTATTCTCTGAGTTCATCTAGTCATGTCCGTCAGTCTGTTCATCTGAGTGAGAAACTTGGAGCGATTTTTTAGACTTAAATGTCCCTTATTTTCTTTCGTATATACGACTTGAGTTTGTCATTTCTTTTAATATCTCCTTCAATACTCATCTTACCCCCCATTCTTTCCAAAAGGTAGAACCATACATTTGCTTGTTAAATTTCATCCCTGAAAAGGTCATACGGATCGGACAATAAACACCGAAGTTACTCAGAAATGCATTTGCCATACTTGCTAAAGGAGGCAAATAGGGGACTAAAGGAAGAAGAAGCACATCTAACGGAGTGCGTTTCAGTATATGTGTATTTTCTTTGCAGGTATATTATAAGGTCAGCTTGGCACTGGGTTCAGGGTATCTGCTAGTCGATCACATTTCCGACCAAAGCACTCTTAATATTACTTTTTGCATGGCCCTAAAAAGTATGCTATTTAATTGAATCCTTTTGGTTGAAACGATAAAAATAAATATATATGCTTCACGAAATGCGCGAATTGTAGAAATGTATGTGAAAAATAAACATAAACAGTATCTGAAACTTTTATCCCCCGCATTTCGTTAAATATTTTCATTTCTCTTATTTTTGCTAAATTTTTTTGCTTTTTGCCATACTTAATTTGGTTGGGATTTATTTTATTTACATAAGTGAGTTGTTGACTTTTGGGTACTTTGAAATGCGTCAAATGGATAATTAATAATAAAGTAAAAAAAATGAGAGCGATAATAAATGTATGTATATAAAAAATACTGCATAACGCTGCGCAAGGGGTTGGTGGGGGAAAAGGTGTGTGGTCAAATGCGGAGCGGAGCGGAGCGGAGCATCTCGAGTAGCAATTACAGCAGAAATGCAAGTCTTTTTTTTTTTTGAGTTATTAAAAATAACAATTTTAACAGGAATTTTTCGATTTACAATAAACACACTTTAATTGGTAATTTCGGTATATTTACTGGTATTTTTGATATATTTATTTATTATGCATTTGCTGCTGTAATTCTTGTAATGAAAACTAAACCATTTTTTATTAAATTTTTCTTTTGTTTTTACTAAAAATGTTTTGTATGAGAGAGGCTTTTGAATGGATGGAGAAAGTAATAAAAGAAACTCTTGTTTACTGGAAGTATTGAGATGCATAATGCTTATGTGGAATAAGAACAGAAAAACTCGATGCAGTTATATGTATATGACGGAGAATGTAAAACCGAAAAAGAAACCAAAATTTTTGGCGACTACTTGGCTCAGGCCAAAAATTACAAAAAGTATTTTTCGTATTTCTTACGCCTGTGTTTCCTTTCAAGCTTTATATTTGTTTTTTTATTTTTTTTTTTTTTATGTTCGACTTACCAAGGTGTGAACGAGCTCCAGAAGAGACTACAAGTTCACGGGTTGAAACGTAGTATTTTTGGTATATATTTTATATTTTTGTTTGTTTTTTTTGTTTTTTTGTAGTATTTTTGAATTGAATTTATTTGTTAGGTTGATTGCAAAGGAAATGCAATTGATTTGTGTTGAAATTTGATTTGATTGATTTGGATTTTGGTTTAGCACACAACATGAAGGTATCGAGCCACAGCAACAGAGTAGGACAGTACACAATTAATTGACAGGACAATAAAAAAGAAATTAAAAGACAAAAATGCTTTTCGTTAACGAATTGATTCAAAGTTGAGATATTTTTTTAAAATATACTTTTTTTTTTGTTTTTTTTTTTTTTTTTTTGTTAGCAATCGCTTGGCGACATATGAGGCATACCTAGGAGACGTAAGCTTAGCTTGAAACTAAAGCAATTGTTTAACCAAAATGAAAAATACATTAAACGTCACACGTTGAAAACGAAAGCATAAAACACATTTGACAAACACACTTAATTTGATATGAACTGGTTTCTAGCTAGTTTTATTTATATTTTTTCGTTTCTGGCTTGAAGCAGCTTTTCGGTGAGTTGCTTGTGAAATACTTGGGATACACATCGTCAGCAGGCGCCAGGCTTCGTTTTTTTGGGTACATTTCTTGGGTTATCAGCTATCAGCTATCAGCGATTCGTTTCAGTTTTAGTATGGTTAGTTGGTTAAATGTTCAACTTAGGATATCGTATGTTAATATATTACTTACAAATTATAAAGAATACTTTTAAGATGAAAACAAATTCGCTTTTTAGACACACACAGTTACGGAAATGAGAAACAGTTCAAATCGAAAATAAAAAGTCGATACACACATAAGTCAAATTGGATTTGGTATTTTTTTGCTTCTTCTCTATCGAATATAGTTTTAAGTCCTTGTTTTGTTTACGAAATTGCGTTCATTTCTGTTTTAGTATTTTTTCTTCTTCTTTTGTTGAAATTAGTATTCTGTTCTGTTTAGCACAATCACAATATCGTAAAATCAAAGAAAACAACAACAAAAAAGTACACTTTCGACTATTTGACCGTGGCAAATTGTTTGGTTCTCGCATTTTGCATACATTTATCGAATATGTTTATTCATAGTTCGAAAATGAAAGTAGAAGAAACAAAGTACAAAAATATACATTACGAACCGAACCCAAGCAAATCAAACATAAATTTATTCACATCTCTGTGAGCAGATACTATCTATATATTTACTTATCTAGATAAAATACTTAATAAATTAACCCAAAAACAATAATATAGGAAAAACTAGTTCAATTTGAGCAGCGAGCACATTGTGAGGTTAGGTCGAACTAACCTCAAATTGAGCTCTGGAGAACCAAGTGCAAATGAGCAGAAAAGAAGGAACTCAATTAAAACTTTTAAGTATATGTTAAACTGTAGACCAAGTTCTTATATCAGCTCACTCTATATGGTCCTAGGTCATCATATATATATATATATATGTATATACATATATATATATCTTTATTTATATATATATATATATATATATATATATATAGATCGCAAGACATTAACAATCATCGTTTAAGCTTGTTGCATTTGTCATGATTGTTGCACTTTTTGGGACAAACGTTTGTATTTTTAGTATTTCATTGTCATATATATAGTATTTTTTTCGTTTTTTTTTTTTGGGGTTAGACGAACACAAGGAGGTAAAACACTAGACAACACACATACTCAATGAAGTGCTATCATTATTTTCGCTTTGGATTTCTTTAAAATAGTTTTTTTTTTTTTTTTTTATGAACCATTCATATTGTAATAGACAAAACGTAGAGTTTGAAAGAATGAAAATAAAAAATAAAATAGAGCTCAACACAAAATGGAAAATCAAGAGCTGTTAAAAAATACTAAATTTAAATGAATTACTCAAAATTTTTGCGCTTTTATAGCTTGGTTTTTAATTTTTTTTTTTTTTTTAAGTACCTTCTACTTTTGAGGCAGGCAAGAAAAGAAAAAGCTCAAACTAAGAGAAAACTCGGCGCGCGAAGCGACCAGTCAGTATTTTATTTCCAAATCGGTATTTTTTTTATTTTTTTTTTTTTAGGCCAGAAACTAAAAAAACTTAGAAGGAGGAAATAATAGAAATCAAAGCACAAGTGAATGACACGAAAACGTAAACGTTAATTCAACATTTTGTTTCTTTCTGTTTTCATTTTTTCTTTCAAGATTTTTCAAATATTTTGAGGTTAGTTTGTAGCACGTCCAACGCATAAATGATAGACTCATTGAGGGGAGAGAGGCGTAAGGGATTGTGGGAATGTGATTGCGGGTATTTTGAATTTTTTTTTGCATTTTTTTTTTTTTTTTTTTTTTTTTGAATTAGATTCGATTTGTTGAGACTACTTGAATGTGTTCAGTTGAAGTTTGAAAACATATGTAAACAAGTTTCAATAACAATTTTTTATTTTGTAGAGGATTAAACAACTTTTGTGAAAGCATAAATAAAAATCAAATATATATTCAAATATATATCTAGATATATAAGTATATATATATGTATATATATATCGTAAAGTATATACATATATATGTAAAAAGTTTTATAAAATCATAAAATAGGAAAAAAATATTTGAGCTTTTTCTCTTCGTTGATGCAGTACCACAAAACGTAAGATTAGGCAGCGATATATAATGGCTAAATGAAAATCTGGAACAGATTCAGGATCTGAAACTGAACTGAAACTCTCCTCTGTGTTGCATACATGAATGTACGGTTGTCGAAAGATATATTCATGTATATATGTATATGTAGTCAGGTTTACAGGTACATTTATGTATACGAGCATAGAGTAGAGTAGAGTATTATATACGCTTTAAACACACATCCTTAGTCTTCATCAGCTTCTTCTGATTCGAATGTCTCGGAATTGAAGACAATCAACAATTGCTAATCGATAACGAAAAAATCAAGAATCGTAACGTAAAACGTAAATCACAAACTCGATAAGTCGATAATACGTAAAGTAAAAAGTATTAAACAATTGCTCAATATAAAGCCTCATCCATTCGATTTTGCCCTAGGGCAATCGCATTCTCTGTTGACCTAAGCTGCGCACTAGGAAGTAATACAGCATATATGCATAAAGGGCCCCGATATTACGACTAGTCTAAAAAATTGGCATTGTACTTACTTCTCGCTATACTCATCCATATGCGCATACGACTGTACCGAGTTCTCTTCGATGAGGAACTTCACCCGCTGATAGAACGAGGCCGTCACCGAGGGCGGCTGCTTGCGGAGCAGCACCTCAACCGGATCGTTGGACGAGAGGCACATGATGTGCTCGGAGCAGGCTGGATGCGAGCAGCACTCGCTATCTGAACAGTCCGTCATGCCATCTATATGGTTATGATTGGGCATTCATTTCTCAGGTTCGCCAAGGTTTGGTATTTACTGGACTCTACTTACCGCCATCGTTGTCAATGTTGTCCTTGCAGTTCATTTCCAAGGCTATGGAACAGTCGCTGCCAGCCCAGCCTTCAATACAATCGCAGCGATATTCGCCATTCTCCAGAGTGCACTGACCGTGACGTGAGCAGCCGTTCTCGCAACCAGCTGTGGAAGAAAAGCAGAGTATGTACAGTTGAGTGAGAACAATAACAGTATGGGAACAGTTTGTCAGCGAGTAAAAATATAGCGAGAGACGTAAATCAGCGACAATTGAGAGCAGCGAGTACGCCAACGTAAGCCAACGAGTACAGTTTAACCCAGCAACGAGAAGGAGAATGCAGACATTAGAGTATCTCATTAGCGAATGGAGAAAGAGAAGAAACTATTGGCCAGTACGGAAGATCACTTGGCGAGAAAGGCCAGCTGGGGGCAGTTTATTAGTGAGAGCAATAGGGCCCTCTTCAACTAGCGATAGAAGTGAGTTAACGAGTAGTAAACAAATGAAGAGAGTAAAAAAAAGTAAATGGTTCGCAGAGTTCAACCGATTAAGGCTGAATGATGACGCTCAAGTACCAACGAGTAGTTTGTGTTCGCTGAATGCTTGACATTTTGTTGCTGATTACTTTTTATTTTATACGTGCTGCGAGTGAAGAGCATTAATATAAAAATAATGTTAATGTTTGCTCTTCAAGGCGCGCTCAAGTGCGTCGAACGCAGGGCTAGGGACAGTAGCTAGGGTGGGCAGGTCCAAAGTGCCCTTCGCACGCACATCCACAACATCATAAACGAAATGTGGAGAAATCTACAAAACAGTAAACATAAAAAGCAAACGAAACGTAACGTTAGATGCCACCGTTGATGGGCCTGTTGGTTGGGTTGGGTTGGATTGGGGTTTCGGTTTGGAGTTGGTGTTCAGTTCAGGTTCGGGTTTGGGTTTGGGTTTATTTGTTTGTTCCACGACAGCAGTAGCAACAACAACAATGACATGGCAGCATTTGAGCATTTGACGCAAAGTTAATGTCACTTGACATGTGTCATTTGCAAAATGGGTAACCTCGACGCTAACTCAACTTCCGGTATGTTAAAAAGTTTGCGGCGCATAAAATGACTTCCTTGTCGTAACTGCCTTCCTGTTTACGACTCACACACGCATTCGATATGTACATATATATATATATACATATATATATAGATAGAAAGATTTGTCTGTGTGTGCGTTTGAGTGTGTGTGTTTGTTTGTACACATATTGGCAATAACGTCAAGTGTTGCTGCCAATATTTGAACGATGTCTGCTGACGCTGCCTTTGCACAAACAATTTACATGAGAGCTCACGGGCTTGTGTATGTGTGTTAGTTTGTGTGTGTGTGTGTGTGTGTTGTGTGTGTGTGTGTGAGTTGTGTGTGTGCTGTGTGTGCTGTGTATGTGTGTGTGTAGGCGAGCATAGGTACTGCGCTAAGTTTCCCACATGCAGAAATCTGTCAAAGAGTTGCATGGTATCAGCCAGCACGAAACTCAATAATCCACTGCAAATCCAAGGCAAATACCATTAACAAAACTTATATTGGCCTCAAGTAGCTGGTTAACATGAAATACGTTGAAGTCTAAACTAAGAATGCGGCAAGTTATTTTACTCAGGACAGCAGAACGGAGTCATTTTTGGGGGTTACTTGCTAGAAAACTCTGACCTTCCTCAGGTAACTCAGCTGCTTTGCATGGTCCCAAGCTGAAACTGAAAAGGCGTCATTTTTTTAAGATAGTTATCCCGACTATCCTCAAGTATTAGATGCTTTTCTCTGGAGTACGATTTGCTGATGTTCCTTAAAGGCAAACCTGAACAAATTCAAGTAACTTAACATTCCGCCCAAATAATATACTAAAACTAACAAACTATGAAATGCAGCTGTATTAATAAATTATTTTTTATAGTTCTAATTTCCAAAGATTTTTTGGCATACATAAAGTTTTTTACAATTTTCCATGGCTGATAGTAAATTCTCGGCGCCGACTTTTAATAAAAAAAAAAAACAGAGAGCAAATGCGGCATAACTTAACGTAAGTGCGGCATAAAATGTCGACGACTATTTCAGAACTTTGCCCACATTAGATGTCACCTACTAGCTGAGCTCGGGAGTCAGCGTGAGAGAGAAAAAGAGAGAGCGATAGAGGGAAAGAGAAAGAGGGAGAGAGCAGAGAAAGACGAAGCAGGTTGAGATTGAGAGACATAAAAATGTATCTAGATTTCAGGATTGCAGTCGTGTAATTTGTTACAAATCTCTGCTCAAATTCAATAAACTTTACCGCATTGTGTGTGTCGCGTATGCGAAGTGCCAGAGCAAGATAGCTAGAGTGAGACAGAGCGAGCCAGAGCGAGACAGAAGGCAAAGTCGTTAAGTACTTTCTAAAAATACAAACAGACATGCATGTAGTTGTGCATGTGTGTGTGTGTGTGTGTGTGTGTGTGGCAGGATATTGGGTGGCACTTTGTGCTTGTGCAAGCGTGACTCGCACGTCTAAGCTACCACTCCACTAAGCCCCCAATCTCCCCTGCAGCCCCTCTCTTAGCCCTAATTCAGAGCGCTGCAGCAACACTTGAATCGATTCAAAACGTTTTTGGCCGTATGTTGTCAGAGGAAGTTCCCACTGGGAATTGCGAATAGCGTTCGACATGGCGGCTTGCAAGCAGCCCGGCAACAGGGGCCACTGCCGTAGAGGGGGCGCCTGTAAGTGAGCATGAGCCAGGGGGGAGGGTTAAAGTGTGCGGGGGGGTCTGGAGTAAGTGTCTTTCTGCCTGGGCCTGAGTGAAATGACGTCGGAAGTTTTATTGGTTTTGCACACGTCAACGAAATGTAATACACACACAGCGAGCGAGTGCGAGAGAGTAAGTGTGTGTGTGTGTCTGTGTGTGTGAAAGAGAGAGAGAGAGTGAGTGAGTGAGTGAGATAGCTAGAGACAGGCAACATACGTAGACGTGGCCCCCTTTGAGGCAGGGCTATGTGTAATGCCATTACATGCATGCCTGAACCGCCGTCGCCGTCGTCGTAGCCGTCGTCGTTGCCGTCGCCGTCGCCAGGGGGCCACAAACACACACACACACACACACACACACACACACACACACCCGCACGCACGCACACAGTCACCGTTTGGTTTCTATACAGAGCAAATGTTTTTGTAACATGACTGTTTGTTTTTAAAGTTTTAATCACTGTCAATCGATAGCTACTTATCATGCTGCACCGCTGCTGCCAAAGTGCTTCCCGCAGCAGCAGCAGCAGCAGCAAACAATCGTCCACACCCCCGCCAAACAGTCCCCCTGCAACGGCCCTCACTGGACGACAGTGCGCGGGGCTTTTGCACTTTAATTGACAGTTGCCAAAATAAGCCCGGCCGAAAGAAAATAAAAGGCGCAAAATTGTTTGGTTGCTTGGTTAAATCAGGGCGACAAAACTGTCAAGCTCAGTACGTTGAGGGCGTGCCCTCTTCCCCTCCCCCTCCACACACACACACACACAGAGGATCCGCAAGTGCCGGGACACTTTGCAGTGCTCGCCCAAATGGCGTAAACATGTACAAAATACTTTGGAGCAAGTGCAAAAAATATTGATAAAAAGCATGACAACAACTGCAACAGTTTCGACTTGCTTGCAACTGCTGCAAAATATTTGAACGCTGGCAATATCCGATGAGTGGACCAGGAGGAGGGCGCAGAGATAGCGACTGTAATGTCGCAATGTTTTTTGTTGGCTTGCCGCGTTGCGACATGACGCGACAAAGTTGTTGCCGCTGCAGTTGTTGCTGTTGCCGTTGCTGTCGTGGCTGTTGCTGTTGTAGCTTTTGTAGCTGTTGCTGCTGCAGCTCAATGTGAAATGTGGAATGTCAGCTGCGGTTGCTCGGGTTTTTTGTATTGGCGCATCGCTAATCGATTGAGCGTCAGTTGTAAATGGTCAACAGCAACATCAGATCGCAACAGCAGCAGGAAAATCAGCAACAGCAACTACAACAACAAGAGCAGCAACCATTGCAATTGCTGCTGAGGTCAAGGCAAGCCCGGGTCGGAAGTATTCTTGGGTCGTTTGCAGCGGTTTTTCCTTGACACTGTAATTTGCCTCAATATCAGTTGAAAGTGTGACCATATATGTAGAATATACACATTTGAAAGAGTGCGTGAACCAATGCTTGAACCAGTTGTGAATTATAATTCCGTATCTCAATCAATGCTATTTGCCAACCCAATTCAGCACTTTTGCCACGTTCGAAGGCTTTTCAAAGGAGGTTGTAGATCATATTTTAACTTTTGTTAAGAATGTTTCGTTGACATTGAATCAAACCTAGCGTAAGTAATCTTAAGAGCACATTGTTTATGGCGAAAATGAATATGTCATTTGACCAAACTCAACAGCTAATACTTAATATAAATAATATCATGAGGAATGAGGGCGTAGCAGATAGCATCAAAGTTAAATTAAGGAATTGGCAGAGATAGAAACTAGAAATAGCTTAATAGATTATAAAGAAAGGTCAATTGCAGGCAAATAATGTATTGAGAAAAGTCAAAAAGCCCTGAGGAATTTCTTGAACACAAAATTAGAGAGGTTATTGAGGAAAGTAGGCGCCTGGCAACTGCGTTAATATAACAAAGAATGGCAAAAGATTTCAACTATCAATCTTTAAAAATTGGCATCTTTAAAGACTTAGACTCTAACTTGAATAAAATATATGTTGGCTTTCTTATAGATGTGTTATATTAAGATTCGTAGAGCTCGGTACTTACGCAGCGTGCAGTGCCTTCCATTCCAGCCCTGGGAGCAAACGCAGGTGCCATTTTTGCACTGTCCATGCTCCGAGCAGCGGGCATCGCAGGGCAGCTGATCGCACAGATTGCCCGTCCAGCCGGTATTACAACGGCATTTTCCCGACTCGCAGACCCCATTACGGCCGCAGTCCAAGCTGCAGACGGCTGTGGGCAACAATGGGCATGACATTTAACGAGAGAGAGAGAGAGAGAGACACAGTGAGAATGGCGTCAAGTAAATTCAATATAAATAAATGAAATTAAATGGGAATGGGAATGGGAATGGCATCGGGGAATGTGTGGGCGCTGGTTTGTTGGGGTTGGGTTGTGGATCCTGGCATGGTTATTATATTTGTACATATGTGCGTTTAAATTCATTAAAGTGCTGCGCAGCGTGAATCGACCCCACAGGCTTCTGCAACAGCAGAAGCGAGCAAATTTCTACTCGTTACTCGTCGCTTTTGCACTCGTTACTTGCGCGCTTGGCACTCGTTGCCTGCGGCTTATGGCTGTGAAATGTTGCCCCAGCGAGTGAACCATAAAAACAACATTATAAATGTAACATTTACGTGGCGGCAACAAGCGACACAGCCCCATCCAACGGCGCCCCCCGCCAACCCCGCTCCCTAGCTACGTTGACTTTTGTTCTGTGTCTGCGTCGCAGGCGTAAATTTATTTTATTTGCCCGGGCGAACACACAGCAGCGTAACCTGCGTATTAAATAAATAATGAATTTTTATGAAGCTCTGCTTCATTACACGCCCAACCCACACACCCCCCGGCCAGAGGGGTGTGGGGAGTGCGCGGCAGGGTTGCCGCCTTTCGGTGCTAAAAAGTTAAGCAAATTAGGCGTGCGTGCCCACAGACGAGTCCTTTTGCCCTTTGCCGGCGAGCGGAGAGACAGCCTCCGACCCCCCCCTCCCTTTCCCACAACCTGGCTCCGACTGTACCCTCTGCGACCCCTACCCCCTGTCCGCAACCCTCTTTTGTCGCCGAGTCCAACTTCAGTTTGCGAGTGGTTACATCGTAAGCTGCATGTTTTATTGGGCCGCCATCCATGGAAATGATTATGAACCCGGGGCGTTCAGTATTTTATTTTATTCATTTTTTTTTTGTTCATGTCGTTGTTGTAGTTGCTTCTCGGGTAATCGGTAAATTTGTTGCTGCTGTTGTCGTTGTTGTTGTTGCTGTTGTTGTTGTTGGTGGTGGTGGTGGCTTTTGGCCTGTCGGCTTTTCGGGCCTAATTGAAGGCTCGGCTTTATGACCATCATCTAATTTGGATTCGGTCCATGCGATAAACCATCATAATGTGTAAGCATACGTAACGCCGCATGCTGTATACCCCGAAATAATAACTGCATTAGTTGCCATCTGCTTTTATGACAGCCCCCCTTCCCATTCTCTTGCAACGTATTTTACAGCCAGCCAGGATGGGAGGCAGGATGGGCGCCTCCTTTAACATAAACTCTGAGAAACTGTTCATTTGATTGAGCTGACAGGCGCGTCGTTGAGGTATTCCTTATGGCATTTGAGTACTAAGTAGATTGTGTGATATTACGAATTATATGCCAGCATATATCCTTAATCAAAGTTGGCTTAGAACGGAGCCGTACACTGAATCTTTGGCCTATCTACAATTACTTTTCCCAAATTTTTCAGCTAACGATTGTAACAGTTATATAAATTGGAAAATTAGTTTCGTTTACAAAATCAAAATATTTAAATATATTCAATTTAATTTAAGACAAATTGAATAGTTTATTAAAATTTTCATTCCATGAAAGTTGTCTTCAAAGATGTCGGAGACTCAGACGAACCTTAAGGCGAGGCATTGTCTCGAGCATTCCCTCAAAAGCTTGTCATCAATATCTTAACTCAATTACATTTGTTTTATTTTTAAAACTTCCCAGTTCCTTGAAAAAATAAGCCACTAACAGTTAAATCTGGAAAGATATCCAAAATATTTGACGGCCTAACTTTAGAAAACATGAATTTATTTATTTTCTGTTCAAAATATCAAAGAATATAGAAATCTTATGAAGTTCATCCATGTCCGTTAGTTGAGTCTTCACTGTAGTTAAGCCCGTCGGAAATAGTGTTGTTTTCTTAACTAAACGTTTACTTTATGGATCATAGCACATCATCTCGGATAAATACTTTCTATTTTCCACTTCAACTTTTCACAATTTGGCCAAATTCCTGCCCCCTCCCTCACCCCCTAACATGTGTTTTACCTCCCACTTCAGCTCTCATTTGAATTCAATGCTCGAACTGAAGAATCATTTGTAAGCAGCTTGTTGAACAAAAAAAATAACAAAACAAAAAAAAAAACAAGAAAAAATCAAACACACACACGTAACACCCGCAAACAATATACAAATAACACACCTATTCACACACATGCACACATATACATGTGTAAACACAGAGTGCAATTGTTATTCCGGTTATTTGTACGAGGTGTGAGCAGGGAGTAGGAGGACAGGGGAGTACGGGGGAGCCTCATGTATTGCACTTACCTTGCGAACAATCTGGTCCCGTCCAGTGGCGCTCGCAGACGCATTGTCCCGTTTCCAAGTCGTAGGTGCCATGCTCGGAGCAGCCGGGCAGGCACTGGTACACCTGCTGATCAATGGTGCCGCAATCCTCGCCCTGCCAGCCGGCCTTGCAATAGCATTGCCCGGCCACGCAGGTGCCATGGCCCGAGCACAATGGATCAAGGCAATCATCTGCACGATTCCAAATGCAGTCGGTCCAGCCGGTCGTTTGTCGGGGGTTCCGGGTGGAGCACACATACGGGGGGTTGTATGGGCGTAAGAGAGAGCAAGCGAGCGAGCGAGCGAGCGGATGAGAAAGAGAGAGGGAGAGAGAATACAAAATGTGTTTTTGTTAGTCGCTTGGCATACAAATACATATACATATACATATACAACAAAATAACATACAATATGTGCACAGTTACGAGCGAGTGAGCGGGCAGAGGCAGAGGCGGAAAGACAGGAGCGCAGTGTGGGGGGGGGGGAGGGGGACTCGCAACAGTCTTGGCAAAACAAAAGCCCGTCACGAACCGATGGCGATACATGCCGCCCGCATACACCAATTTCGGGGTCAGGTCACACACACACACACACACAAACACACGCACACATGGACACACACATGACATGATTAGTATGTTGGACACGTACGAAAGTGGTCATTAAAATGAAATTCCAGTTTAGTTCAACTTGGTAATTTTGCGCAGTTGTTGCAATTTTGTTTTCCTTTGCTCTTGCCTTTGCCTTTCATTTCTTTTTTCTTTTTTTGTATGCTCTTCTTCTGCTGCCTTTTTTGCTGTCGTCCGCTGCTTCTTCTTCTTGTTCCTCGCCTTTCTTTTGCCTGCGCCGTGCGGCATGCCTGAGGCTTTAATGCCCTATCTCTAGGGTCGCACGAATTTATGGAAAGATCTGAAAACTATGCAACACGGCCTGATGGCAGCTATATGAATCAATCCATTTGCATATATTTAGCTAAGCTTCTTGTGTTTTTATTTTTCATTTACTTTGTTAGAGATTAATTGGATATCAGAAATTCCAGAAATCAGCTAGAATTTCACAGAAACATTTTAATTAATTCTTTTAAAAACAGAATTTTCTATATATATATGCCATTTAATTAATGAAGTTGACTTGGTATTTAGCATATTCAATATGATATTCAATTATATCAATAGCTCTTGCTTGCTATCGCTTTGATTATACATATATGAGCGTATATATCTGCTTTTTTCATGGTTAGGGTATTCATGGTTCGGCCACCCAAATGTGCTCTATATATGTATTTGCTGTTACTTATTTTTTGCGTGTGTGTCCTACTTCTTCGCTCTTTCGCTGCTGCTGCTGCTGCTTGTTCTTGTTACTTCGCCTGCGACTGCCTACTCTTCTTCTTGAACTTGCTCGTCTTGGCTTGTTGAGCGTTTTGTATGTGAAATATGCTTTCGACATATAAATTCGATTCTATACGTTTTATGATTGCATTGTTGTTGTTATTGTTCTTCTTCTTCTTCTTTTAGTTGTTGTTGTTGTTCTTGTTCTCGTTGTTTGTTCTGTTTGTTGTTCGCTTGTTTTGTATGCCAAGGGTCCAGTACACACACACACACGCACACGCACAGCTGGAGTGGGCAACAAGCAATCACATGTACAAGCATTCATGTGTGTGTCTGGGCGTGTGGGCGTGTGTGTGCTGCATATTTTATGCACTTAATTTTTTGCTCAACATTTTTGCCGTTACTTTGTCAGTTGTTGCCCAATTTTTTGTGGCAGCGTTGCCATCTGAAGTTTTGCAAGAAGCGAGCGTTAAAGAGCCAAAAGTAAAACTCAAGTGCTTTAACTGTCGCAGGGCCTCTTGACCGGACCCGGACCCGGACTCGGACCCGGACTCGGACCCGGACTCGGCCCTGGACCCAGAAAGTATGCAGCGTTTTCTGTTGCCCTTGTCGCAATTTAAAGCAAACAAATAAATAAACACACACAGACACACACAGGCACAAACTAAACGTGGGGGCGGCATAATAACTGAAATATTTTGGCGTCACCAGGACACGCCCCTGCGCAGGTGGGGCGGTGGGTGGTGGGCGCCCCACACCGCTCTTTTTAGCCAGCAATAGTGGTAGCTGCTGCCTTATCGGGCCAGTGTCAACATGGCCAAAAAGCCTGGGACCGAAAACAGTTCCCGAAAATTGCAAACAAGGCAAATAAATAATTTTAGCATTTTTATGCCAAGTCAGCAGCACACATACACACACATACACACAGCTAGAGACACATTCTAACACTCCAGCACATACACACACACACACACAGATACATAGAGACTGGGGCACAGGGTGTTTTTTTGCGCCTTGACACTTACGTTGATCGCAATAGGGTCCCTTCCAGCCGCGCTCGCAGTGGCACTCGCCCTCGATGCAGCGGCCGTGGCTGGAGCAATTGGGCACCTCGCACTCGCCGACCGGTATGTCGCACTCCGCACCCTTCCAGCCGTCCTCGCAGTGGCAGACGCCGCCGCCGTAGTGGCCATGCGCCGAGCAGAGCACTGGACAAACGCCTGCAAAGAGTCAAGTTAAACAAAATTACAGGGTGTGAGCGAGACAGCAATATCGAGGGTGTAACGGGCACTGACGAGAGAGAGACAGAGAGAGAGAGAGAGAGAGTGTGAGTGGGAGAGGGAGAGAGGGCGAGAGAGAGAGAGGGAGGGGGAGCGGGCAGAAGAAAAGAAAAACGAAAATTGGTATTGAAAAGTGTCAGACAAAGGCAAAAAGAAGCAGAGCGCACACTGCAAATAAATAATAAAAAATTCTTCAGGGCACAGTGGTGCAAAATCGATAGGAACATGGGTCAAATATTTATTTGCAGTTAAGAATTTGTTATCGATTTATCGATAGCCGAGACGCTGAATACTTTCTGAATGCATTAGGCTCTAAATATATGGGTTTATATTGTCAATTTTTCATTGAAAGTTATCGATTATCGATATTTGTAGCAATAACACAGAATAGGTTAGCTTCAACTTTGATAACATCGGACAGCCAGCGGATGCTTGTTTTGATAACAGATAGTTTATCGAAAGTGTTATTAATAAAACACAAACGTATATTCTTTGATTTTATATTCATTATTAACTATCAATAGGAAATATTTTCAGGTGAGGGAAGGAATCTACAATTGAGATGTCTGTCTTTTAGTGGCGGTTAATTTAACAGTTATCGATATGTTATCGAGTATATGATCTGTCGATGACATATATTTATCGATAAATCACATTTTGTAACGCATCCCACTGTACACAACTCACGCAACGTTCCACTGTGCCAGCGAATTGCTCTGCGAGAAATACGAGTAGCTGAGGGTCGCATTTCTAGCATTGCGACTGGATTTAGATTCAGTGTCGGGTTCAGTTCGCCCTTTGGGCGTCTGGCTGGGGTGCCAAAGCAAACAAAAGCAGGTGATGTTGACAGCTCAACTTTGGCGTAAGTTTTTAATTTAAATTGCAGCTTCATAGGGGACAGCGGACAGGGGGCAGAGGAGAGTGGTCAGAGGCTGGCAGGGGGAGGAGGCTGGCTTAAGTCTAGAATGAGCTGTGCTGGTACTTACTTTTGGAACAGTCAACGCCTTGGTAGCCATCGATGCAGTCACATTTGCCCAGATAGCAGCTGCCACGCCCCGAACAATCATTGGGACAGGTGGTGCTAACGCCCTCGGCCTCCTCGGCGAGCAGGGAAACGGAGTGGGCCACCAGCTCATCATTGTAAACGGATATGAACCACAAGCCAGTGTCCAGATATTGCAAAAGCGAAACATTCACGGTCATTGCATCCATGTCGAGGGCCGGCAAACCACCAGCACCACCATCCGCAGCGGAGCGCTTGTGCAGAGTATGCGACAGGCTGGCGGTAGTAGCATGAGGCATTTGTTGCTTAACGTTGTCCGAGGGCGTCTCCAGGTCAAAGTATTCCACAGAGTCCAGGCCGGCTGGCGATTGCTCTTCGCTGCTGGCTTCCATCTCCTCCTCGGCCTGATCCAGATCCTCCTCGTAGCTATTGCTGCGACGGCGACGCAGTTGCAACTGCTGCTGCTGCTGCTGCTGCTGTTCCCCGTCCTCGTAAACATCAATCAGACCTAGATCCTTTTTAGCATGGGTCGAGTTGCCGGCACTGCGGCGATGTCGCAAATGACTATCGAGTCGTCCGCCCTTTATGAACTCCACAAAGTCGTGCTGGGTCACCGAGGGCGCCACATTGCGGCGCGAGTAGACGGCAAAGTGGGCGCCCCAGGGTAGGGTGAAGTTGAAGCGTATGAAGGCCGGATGCTTGTTGCGGAACTCGAGTGTCCAGAACTGATAGGCCGGTATATTGGCATGGTACAGCTCATTGAAGTCCTTCAGCTCAACCACCTGCGGCCACTGGCCACCGCTCAGACCGACGCCCTGCTGCTGCTGCAGCACCGGATGATGATGGCCCGGCTGCTGGAGCAGCAGATTATGCTGCTGCTGGCCGAGCCCGCCGGCTGCACCGCCATAGGTGAGTTGGTCCTGTAGCTGAGTGTTGGTCGCGTCCAGCGGCGTCAGCGGTTGGTTGATGGCGTGTGGTTGCTGCTGCTGCAGCAGCAATTGCTGCTGTATGCCTGTGGCGCCGGCTGCCGTGCCAGAGCCGCCAGTGCCGCCATTGCTGCCATGATCGGAGGTGCTGGTCTGTATCGATTCCTCAGTGGGATAGGCTGTGGCGCCACCCGGTTGCGCCTTGTTGTCGCCGCTTTTGCCTGCACCGCCGCGCAGATCGTGCGGCTGCGACTTGACGTCTTGGACTAGGATGCAATTGGAGCTGTCCATGTTCGGTTTCATCGAACTGACTGCTGCGTAAAGAGTGAAAGAGAGAGAAAGGGGAGGAGAGATAAAGAGATAGAGAGAGTGAGACATTTGGTTAGTCCTTTGTGGTTTTTGGCTGCGATTTGCAAGCTGGGACACAAATGTGCGACCCGGCCCCATAAATCGCATGACTGCTAAATTTAACGCCATAAATCTGATGCTCCTCTGGGCGAGCAGCAGCAGCACCAGCAGCACCACTGGCAATAATGTTTAGTGTGGTGCTGTCCTTGTGGCTCACCGAATCCACCAGCTGCTGTATGCTGCAGGCGCTGTTACGTTTCGAGTGTGTGTGTGTTTTTTTTTTTGTTCACATACATAAATTTTTGGCATCATATTTTAACGCCATATTAATATGCACTCGCCCATAAATCAATGCTGTGTCCTTACCGCTCGCGCACACGCCGTCTAACTCTTTCGCACGTTTGCCACATGCGCCACACACACACACACACACACACACACTGCTGAGCAGACACAAAATACGCGTTGTTAACACGTTTGCATTTTGCTTGCCATCGATGGACGACGGCTATCGTTTATCGATAACACATCAGATTTATGTGCTTTGGCTGCGATGCCAGCTGCCGTGGCAGGCGCTTCCACAGGCGCTTATATGGGCCAACTTGCCAAATGGAATGCATTAAATTTGCAGTAAATTTCTAATGGTTTAGCAAGGGCAGTTGGATCAATCATGATTGAAATGCAGTTTTACTCATTTAACCAGTGAGCGAAAGCAATGACAGTTTGTCTCGCCCCCCCCAATTATTTTTAAATGAATTTAAATACATCTCAGTCAAGCTCAATCATCGAAGTCACTGCCAACCTCAGTCTTCAATCAAGCTCAATCTTGGCTGATTGCGATTTATGATTATTTGAATGATACGTTCAATTACGTGTATCGCATATGCTTTCATCAATTACAATTACTGCCAATCGTTTCCTACGCTCAATCAGTCAAGCAATTAATCAATCAATCTTTCATAAATCTCTAGATTTTCATTATCATTAGCCATTTGAAAATTTAAGCACTCACCGCACCAACATTGAAAGCAATCGGTTAACAATAGCAGTCCAATTAGTCAATCAATTCCAAGTCAATCAATCATATAAAATCGTTTATTCTTTTTAATGTTCAACAAGGCAATTAGACAAAGCGAATTGCGAGTTCGCATTGATATTATGTTAATGGGCCTCCGTCTGAGAGATTCGCGAACAGAAAACGGGAAAAGGCATAGAAAATGGGGAATGCTAATGACGCCCTACAAAAATGTATTCATACCCCCTCCGCTTCCCCACACCTGTCTCAGCTGCTTGACAACACCCAAACATGTAAACTAATGCGACCTAATGATGTCGATGCCGTTGTCGATGCCGTTGTCTATGGCCGATGTCTTGGCAATGCGCCTAGCCTAAAGAACAAACAGAGCTGCAGACAGGCCGAAAGGCAAAAAGGGAGACAAAGGACCTGGCCACATACGCAATTACTCATATGAGGCACGACAAATTAACGTCAACGAACGTGCTTCAATTTGGCTGTTGAGCTTTTAATTTAAGCGAACGCACACACACACGTGTACTATTGTGCTTGTAGGGAACCTACACTGAGAAAAAGATATGCCTTGACACATGTTTGCATTCCAAGCAGACATTTTAATTATCGACGCTGATTGATTGATTGATGGATACCATAGAACTCCAGCCTGCTTCATTATTTCGGTTTCCAGACAAGACTCTCGTGTAAGCTAAAGAGAAGCCTAAAATTGAAGTCTACTTATAGCAAAACAGTCATCGAAAATAGTCCAAAAAGAAAACAGAAATAAATGTTGATGTATCGATTTATCGATTAATCGAAGAGCGTAAAAAACAAAATGAAGACAAAAATGCTATAAAAAGTTGGAGTCGATACCAAAATTGAATACTTGATTCTATGGGCCAACCCCAACGTCCAAATAGAACTAATGAGCAGGGAGATACACACTATGTGTGTGTGTGTGTATATCGTATAGCCCATCATTAATAAATAAAGAGCGAGATAGAGAGGCAGCAAGAGGGAGGAGGCGGCATGTAGTTCTATTAAGTTAACAAGCTTTTCATTTAAGTGGCTCGCAACTGGTCGAACAACTAGAACTGGAACTGGAACTGGTAGGGGAACAAGAAGTGGAACTGGAGCTGGACACGCGCGCGCCCAAATAAAACAGTAGACAAACAAATTGAAGAAGTTGCCGTTGAAGGGGGACAACAGGGGGCGGGAGGGTATATAGACGAAAAGAAAAAACATAGCTTGGCACAGTTTTTCCGCGCCTTTGTTTGTAAGGCTGCCCAAGTTGCCAAGAGGCTACTACAGCATGGGGAGGGGGCTGCGACGCAGCACCAATTAAATTTGATTACAATTTGTGGCAAAAGCCATAGGAAGCACATCACATACGCCGCACCGCCCCTTTCCGACCACGAAATAAGCAACCCTACCAAGGCTGTGGGCGCAAGAATATTTAGCAAGAGCGGGGGTTGGGGCTGGGAGTGTGGAAAAAGTCGATAAATTTGTGTGTGTGTGTGTGTGTGTGTGTGTGTGTGTGTGTGTGTGTGTGTGTGTGTGTGTGTGTGGGGAGCAGCATAAAATTGACAACGACTCAATTTGGCAGAACGGAGCCGGACACAGGACATCGAGAGACGAGTAACTGGACGAAGGACACTCCTTTTAATGTCAAGTCGTTATTTATATTTAGCCATCGGCTAAGCCCCGAGAAAAATTACAGTTTAAAAGGGTGTGTGAATTCGATTAGTGAATTTTTGTTTGTTTTCCTTTTTGGTGGTCACACGCAATAAGCGGAACCGGAAATGCGGGCCGTTAAGATCAACTAATTGAATCTACGTGCTCCAAGTGCCAGCAAGTGGCTCTTCAAGCTAATGAGAGAGTGAGAAGGAGAGTGGGAGAGAGTTGGGGGCAAGGGATATGGCAAAGGGTTGCAAAACTTGGCCATGTCCAGGACAAAGTTACAAAAATTTATGAAGCATTTTCTTAATTGCACTTCCTTGAAGAAAAATAATTTATTTAAACGACAAGCGCACACCTTTTCCTCTAGCAACATGTTTTGGCGCCAGCTGAAGAGGGCTAAGGCTGGGTGGGGGGGAGTTAGAGGTCACGCCCTGACTGACTGTTGGAATAGTTGCTGCTGCTGCTGCTGCTACCTGTCAGCGGCAAATGTCGTGTTGCGTCATTTTAATTGAAATTTTCTTTGAAAAATACTTTTTTCCTTTGGCAATTGGCGCAACTTTTAATGGTCGAAACGGTTTGGCAACAAGCGACATGTACTCGAAGTGGGGCTATACCCTAACTGAAAGTCTCTTTTAAGCCGGGTCGTTTGCTTTTTGCAATGGACAACAAAACCAATTAGAAGTTGGAGAAACTCGCATCATATTCTGTTCTGGGCATGGAACTCTATTGGAGCTATTAATAACTATTAAAAAGTATTTCAACTGCTTCAAAGGAGAAACATTTTCTTTTGTGTAATTGTGTATTTGTCCTGGGCAAAGCCTGCTCTTGGGGCTCGGCTTTGTATTCAGTCTAGGTAAGAAACTTCTCTCAAAATGTACATAGGTTTTGAATGATTTGATTAGTTGTTCATAATATTTTCTTTATTCATTTTTCTTTGTTATAATTGTTCAAGGCAACTCTGGCTACTCGCTACCTGCTACTCGTTACTCGTTGCTCACTACTCTCTACTCGTTATTTTGTGCTTGACTAATTTGCGTTCTTTGTTGCGGTAAGGCACAGGCAATGACAGTCGATTGGCCGCATGCAAGCACAAGAGTTTTCCAAGGATTGCTTAAAGATGCCAGAAAACCACATAATGCAAGAAAGAGCGAGAGAAGGAGAGAGAGAGAGAGAGAGAGAGAGAGTGGGAAGGACAAACCAAATCGAGTGACTAATTGACTACAGTAAAGCCTAAAAAAGAAGCACAGCTTGCGGCGAGACTCAAGTGAGAATATATCACAATGAATCTGCGGCAAGCAGGGAGGGGGTGAAAGAGGAAGCATGCAACTGCTGCAATTGAATTGAAGTGCTCTCAAAAGCACAGCAGAGCGCAAAAACAATCAAGTTTGGTTAGAGTTGCCAGCGCTCAAGCGTTGCCAGATTGTTGCTGTCAAACCAATTGACAGACGGTGCGCATCTAATTTCCAGGAAAGCCGCAGAGGAGCCCAAAGTGCCCGAAGTGAATGCTATGTGAATGCTCTGTGAATGCTATGTGAATGTGCATGCCAAATTAAATACTCGCAGGTATTCAGCAGCAAATTAAGTGTTTGAACCCGACAAAGCGCAGCCGTAAAAATTCAAATGAAATTCATGAAATCGCATAAGCCATGAGCTGCTCATATGGCAAATGACAACGATGAGTAGCCAGGGGGTATGCAGGGGCCGGGTGGCGGGTGGCACACAATTTGTGAAACAGTGCATATCGAATGAGTTTCCGATAGTTTATTCGCTTAAAAATCGATTAACCTATTTCCGATAACTACTGCAATGCGCATCCGCATCCGCAGCCTGGCCAGCCCTATAGACCTCCCCCGACGACACCCTTTGAACTGCCAGTCAAACATGTTAAATGTCCTGATTGCTGCCGCTTGTGCCTGCCCTGCTGTCAGGCAATATCATTGTTGTTGCTGTTGCTGTCGCAGCTGTTGCAGTTGCACTTATCGCTGCTGCGACTGCCGTTGCAGTTGTTGTTGTTGCTGTTGTTGTTTTTGTTGTTATGATAGAAAGTGGCGCATCAGTGGTAATTCGAACCGTGCCCTGCTCAAACATTTTGTGCATACAACAACAACAACAACAATTGCTTGTCCGGGCTGCCCTTGTTGTTGTTGCTGTGGTCGCTCCACATGTCACGTTGTTGTCCTGTTGACACTGCGGTCGATTATCGCATAGATATGACAGATATATCGCATACATTGGCTAGCAAATTATGACAGTCATTTGCACACACACACACACACACACACACACACACGCACACGAAGAGTCCCACACACGCATATGTGTGAAGGGCGAAGCAAACAAATGTAATAAAGTTTGCTGTTTAAATGGAAAGCCACGAAAATCCTGATTAAATAATCCAAAACTAAATGGTGCGCGTTTGCCAATTAAAACAAGTTGATTTCACATATAATTTGCAAATAATTATAATTTCAGAAAAATTAGAAAAATTATCTTTTCAGCAACGATAATGCGGTTAGCAATTTTTGGATATATTGTTTGTTTATGAATATTTAGTTTTATACAACTTATTTATACGAAAGCATAAATGGGATTTAATAATCATATATTCATATATTCAACATAAACAAATCTACAGTATTATGTGAAATTATATTGCAATCAATTGCTTTTCCGGGCTCTCTCTCATTGTCTCTTTCTCTCTTCAGCTTCTAAATTATGGAAATGCATTTATACTTTTTGAGTGTGGTCATGAAAATATCGTGGCTCTTGACATTGCTTCTAGACTGACTGAGGGACATTGCCTGTGGCAGTACTTATAAAAAAGCAAAAAAAAAGTTACAAATTTGCATTCAAAGCTGACGTTCAAATGTTGACATCGCGTATGGTAGCTGTGTGTGTCTGTGTGTGTGTGTGTGTGTGTGTGGGTGTGTGTGGGAGTGTATATGCCTCACTCACATTCACATACTTGCTCATTTACCATTTCCAGTCTATTTTATTTGCAACATTTGCAGCACAGAAAGCATTTGGCATAAAAGTAGGCAACACTTTTTGGGAGCTGCTTTGGCCCACGCCAAGGGGCCCACATAAGGCCCCCCCCACCTCACAGTATTACCCTTTCGCTATGCCAACATTTGCGTACACTTGTATAGGCATTCGCAGCACTTTGGCAAGATGCCCTGAAAAGTAGGCAACACTTTTTGCATTGGCTCGTGAGCTGCCCACAGAAGTAGGCATCACTTTTGGTTTGTACTCATCAAATTTCTAAACAGTGGAAAGGGGAGGAGAAAGGGGCTACCGCCGTGAAGGCAACAAAATGCAAATCAAATTAAAGGCATGTCCGCCCACAGATGATGCAAACAAACAAAGCGAAGCCCCGCCCAAACTCATGTGTTTGCGCTTGTTAATTAACTGACAATGGTGTGCGTGTGAGTGTGCGTATCAGTGTGTGTATTTTTAAATGTCTGGCTACACACAAGCTCACATTTTCGCCCACACACGCTGCGCAGGAGACAGTCAGCTGTGGCACAGATGGCCCGCCCGCAAGTGTTTGCTAATTTTATTAAACCCTCTTGCGCTTAATTAATAGAAAATGATTGCGCAAACAGACGTCGCACACACCCATACACACAGCACGGTGGGGCTGTGGATGGCACAGCAGCTGCAAAAATATTGGCCACTATTAAAAGCTAAAGCGCAGTCGGGTTGTTTTCATCACCTGCTGCTGGTGCTCTGTCTTAACCCCGCAGCTTTAAAACTATTCAACCATAAAACGACCCACACACACTCACAGGCTTACACACTGACACACACACACACACACACACACACACACACACATATAGATGTCGGCGAAGCGTAAATTCATTTACCGCAGCGCAGCGAAGCCGGCAGCCAACACACAACACAAAAAGCTTTTTACACAAATGAGTTTATGGATAGTCCCAGTCCAAGCCGACAGCTCCTGCACACCCACACACCCACACACCCACACACCCACACACCCACACACCCATACACACACACACGAGGGTAGCCACACAAATTAATACATTATTTTTAAAAGATAAATTTCAAGCATGTCGTCTCACTTGCTCGCTCAATCGCTATCTCGCTCGCACTCTGACTAGCAAACAATTAAATCAGTGAAATCCACACGCAGCTTTTGGCACAAACTCTCCTCCCCCCACCGGCAAATAGCCTCCACATGATGCCGCCTGCTGGCGTTTACCCACAAAATGTTCACAACTTTTCAACTTAAATTCATTTTGTGCGCCAAAGCGCTAAAGTAAAGTGCCTGCCCATAGGGGGCGGCGGGGGAATGGATCCACGGGCGGAGGGGTGGGGGGAGGTCTTGGGGGTTGCTTTTGAGCCAGCCAGCCAAGTGGCATCACACATTTTTCTCGTGGTTTGTTGTAAATTTGTTTTCGTTCACTTGCAACGTTGTGACACCGCAGCAGCAACAACAACAACGACGACAACAACAACAGCAGCTCACGATTGTAAAGCGGGCGGAGGGTTAAGGAGGGAAGGGGCTGGGTGGGGTCTCATAGGTTGGTGTGTGGGACTTGGTAGAAAAGCTACCGAAAAGCAGCCAGAAAGCCGCAACTTTTGGATGCTGCCTTCAGCGCACGTTGTTGTTGTAAATCAGAGCCTGTGACTCTCAAGGCAGCAGCTGCCATTGTTGTTGTTATTGTTGCTGCTAAAAGCGTAGATAATAAATTAAACGCAGCACGCTTCAAGTCAAATAGCTGCGCTACAGCCCGCCGCCCCACCACAAAATGAGTAAGCAGCTATGTTTATGTGTAGGGGGCAGCGAGGGGCTGTCAGGGCTGCGAGGGTTTATCAAAAGAAAGTCGAGGGCCAGGGCTCAGATAACATTCGATTGTCACGCGCTGCAATCTATTATCGAAATTGAGACGCAGAGCTCAAAATCTAAAAAGACAACAATTACTCGAAGTCAATATCCACAGAAAAATTCATTAATATACATAAAAGAGTATTCCCGTCCTCACTGAATGACTAAAAAGAAAGCTGAGTTACGAAAATTCTAGCTCCACGTGGGGGAAAAATTGTGCTCAAAGCTTATGAAAGAACGCAGCTGTATAGTGTGAGCGTCAGACTGACAAGCGAGAAGTCGCTGGTTCAAATTCTGCTGAAATGATCAGCTTTTATTTAATTATTTAACATCGTTTCATTTGCAAAGAGAAGAAACTAACAAATTTATTTAATTAGTATTCTAAAGGAGCTTTGAACATTTGTCTTTAAATCGTTTGTGCTTCTTATCAAATGGGATAAGGGTAAGGAGCATATTCAGGTATATATCTGAATAGATATAATCAGAATTAGATCTGAATCGGAAAGTCAACAATTTTGCATATTTTAAGCTATGAATTATTTTATGTTTATTTGTCGAATGATTGAGATGAACATTCAACTGAATATCAATAGATATTCAAATGCCGACTTCTCTTTTACGTGAAATACTTTGAGCCACGCCCATTGGCCAGCTGGCAGCTTCTTTTGCAGACGAAATGTAACCAAAAACTTGAGCGCATAATTTATGAAGCGAGTTGGCAGAGCTTCGCTTCAAAGTGTTAACAAAAATAAATAAAAGCAACTAAAAGAAAGAAACAAAAAATAACCAAAAAGTTTACTAGATAAAATGCCAAGGCACAAAGGCGTCGGGTTTGAGGGGCGGTAAAGTATGATGACGGTGTGTATGTGTGTGTGTGCGTGTGTGTGTGTGTGTGTGTGTGTGTGTGTGGGGAGGGAGGAAGGGGCTGTTGTTGGCTTGTTTGTGTTGAGGTAGGGTAGCGACACGTCAACCCTTTTGTTTCAAATTAAAATTTACATATTTTAATGTGCAAAGTTTTGTGGAGCGCTGCTTACACGGCAGCTGCCCAGCAACAACAACAATAACAGCAACAACAACAATTTGCAACGAGCCAGACAAGAGAGGGAGAGGTGAGAGAGGGAACGCATAGGGCAGGAGGTGGGAGAGTGAAGGCGCTCAAAAGTTTCTCCGTTTGCCAAAAGGTTGGCAGTAAAAAATCAAATTGACCTGTAAATATAATTTAAAAGGTGGCAGCAAAAACAGCAGCAGCAGCAGCAGCAACAACAACAACAGCAACAACAACAATGACAACACGAAACGTGTTTAATTATCAAGTTGCAAACAACAACAACAACAGCAACAAGAGAGACAAAGACAAAAGCTGGGTAAAAACGCGTTTCCAGCTGCCGCATTCAATTTGGTTGAGGCAACATTTGCTGCTTTTGTGTGCGTGTACGCGTGTGTGTGCGTGTGTAAAGGTGTGAGTGTTGCATGCCTTCAAGCGCTGGCGTTTCAAAATTTTGTTAATTTGCCATTGTCAGCTAATGAGCGAGAGCTATGAGTGCCAGTCAAAGCAGAACAGATAGAAGGGGCGGGAGTGAGAGGGCAATAGTTTGGAGCGCCAGCCCCAGGGGGACATTGCAATTTAAAGGGGGTCGAGCAGAGTTGGCAAATTATGCTGCTTTACTCAGATTACAAAAAAGTTACGTCTAAGCACAATTGCGAAAAATTACTGAAGAGCTAAACAAAGTGGGGCACAAAATCTATTTAGCATTGACGAGGGGAATAGAGCCGGCATTTGTGTTAAATAGAGAGGAAAGAAGTGAACAGAGTTAAATGCTGCCATGAAAATGAAATTAGCTTTAGTTTTTAGCCTCATCCATATAATGAAGTGTGTAAGTATTTAGGCCAATAAGAAATATTCCCTTTAACTAAACAGCACATACGGTAAATACGTACATACATATGTATATTCCGGCCCTGCTCGGTGCCCAGTTTTCTTGCTTTCCGCCCGTGCTAAATATAAATCTAGAACTTCACGTCTTCATTTTACATAGATATATCAAATTGAGTTTGAAGTTTGCAAGAAACACGCTTTTAATGAATTTTCCTCATACCTTCTTCCCTTATTCATTCGCTTGGCAGAGATCAGAAGGTACTGAGCGATTCCAGCGCAATATAAAACGAATTAAATAGAAAAAAAAAAATTAATTTTCGAAAGGAACCTTCAATATGAACTCGATTTCCAGCAATCAGAAATGCATATGCCGAAGTGTGTGAAACATCTCGCAAATAAGTCTGAGCCAAGTTCTTGGAAAATAAGTTTAAGGTTTATTCCATCAATTTCTACGGTTGCGTGTGGCATTAGCCAACACACCGTATAAGCTAACGCTTTGTAATCCACAAAGGGTGACTACTGTACTTCAGCTTCTTAGCACAGTCAATCAAGACAAGCTGCTTTTTAAATAGGCACATATAACTATTCTAGCTTCTATAGATATGAATGCTTTTATGGTTTCTCACGGCCTATGAATGTTTTCTCGACACCACTTCGAATCAAACTTTCGGGTGGATGTTAAGGGAGGAAGGGGGCTGGGGTTGCTGGTAGGCGTGTCAGCGTGGTTTGTAATTGCCTGTCAATTGTGCAGATGGTGACCAACAACTGGCACATGCAACTATTCACATAATCAACATTCGAGGGGCTCTTGAAAAGCGGGGCGTAAAGTTTCTTGGCTTCCCACACAAGAGTGTGTGCGAGAGTGTGTGCGCGTGTGTGTGTGTGTGTGTAAAGTAACACCATTTAACGCTAATGTAAAGCAAACAATTTGATGTATTTGCCTTGTACTGCGCGTGTGTGTGTATAAAGTATGTACTATATAAGTATATGTGTGCGTGCGTGTGTGTGTTTGTGGGTGTGTAAGCCTCCGTGTGTATCATTCTATTTGCACTTGTATGTGTATTTTTCATCAACAGTGTTTGGCGTTATGACAACGCCGCGTTGTCCACACTTCACAGACACACGCACACGCACACGCACACACATTCACATTAACATTCCCATTTACATTCACATTGGCCATCATCAACAAACATTGAGGATATGTCCTGCCCCGCCCCTTTTACCGTTGCCCGCCCTATGCTTACCTGCAAAGTATGTCAACATGGCGGTTAGGACGACGAATATGAATATTAAGGCGATGCTCAAGCATTTCCAGGAACATCGGTGTTGACAGCGTTTATCTATGTGAAACCTGCAAAAGAAACAAAGCAAAACAGTGAGCAAATGAGTAAAAGAGACAAATTGAGAAGGTGAGACAGACAGACTGAGAGAGAGGAAGGGAGAGGGCGTTGAACAAACTGTGCAATGCATTTGTAATTAACAACTGGCAAACAGCAACAGACACCATATAAAGAGACACAAGGTGATGGCACAAGGAGCCGCAGGAAATGGAGCTGGGATAAGATAGCCTAGAGAGGGACGATGGCTTTTTGGAACGAGATGCCGGAGTGACCACAGTGAGCGCTGCTCTGTATATACAATGGGATATAATATAAATAATTAAATCGAGAAGGTTTTGATAAGAAATAATCGAGGCCGGCCCAATACTACTCGCTTGTGTCACTCGTTTCTTTGGGTATTTCAACAAACTACTTCAAATCACTCGACACTTTACTCGTTACTTTGGATACGTCCGTACTCTAAACTACATGCTACTTTAAGTCATTCGTCAAACTAAACTACCCGCTACTTTAGCATACTCGTCACTCTAAATGACTCGCTACCCAATTCTATAAGTGTATTTGCATGCAATTCAAATACCTTTAACAAATAGTTATTAAAAGGGAATAAGCAAAATCTCCTCAATAATACTCGCTTCCATCACTCGCTACTTGTGATGAGTAGAAACTCTAAGGTACTCGATACCCAAAATCACTCTTCAAGCTATAAAATCTCGCCATCTGAGGGTACTCGTTAGTTAAAATGAATTGCTACTCTAAATATTTGCTGCTTTTGAATACTCGCGACTCTCAATCACTTTCGCCCATTGCTTTTATAAAGAATATTCAACTAGTCTAAAGCACTCGCTACATTACATTTTAATTATCTCATATGCTGTAGCTTCTTTAAAATTGCTCTCATCTCTATCGAATACCAAGCATTACATATGCAGCGTAAACGCAGTGTGGAGTGAGTGAAAAAGTTGGTTTAGCCGTTTGACATGACACAAGGACCACAGAAACCAACGAAAGACACACTGCACACACTGAACACACAACACACACACACATGCACCAATGGGTTTGTCAACTGTCAACTTTTTTAATAAAGCAACGCAAAATGACACTGCCCTTGCATCACAGCTGCCTCTAGTTAATTGCATAAAAGTTGTAGAAAAGATTCTGTTTGCATGGCCTGAAAAAGGACTAAAACTACATACATACTTCAGAGTGGATCCTATGTAAGTCATAATGAAGTTAATTAGTAGACCTAATGAGCCTACTTGTGCTTGGGGCAATTGAAATTGTGGAACAGTAGGGGAAATTATCTATTCAAATTATCCGACTCTGTATCTTCATTGACAACAATAGTTAATTGAAGCGAGTCAAGCAATAAGCTGCTATGGAACGGAGTTAAAGCAAAGACCGAACGACAGAAGCATTGTGAGAAGTTAGAAGATATTAAAAGAGGCGCAAGAAGTGAAGCAAGAAGCATATCATTGCTTCTCAGTGAGAAGTTACAGACAGAAGCTGTGGTTAACGTTACAGATACGAAACAAAAATCAAAAAGATGAAGTGCAAGAGTGCGCGAGAAGTTACACAAATTAGATAGCAGATTCTTGCAGCTCAGCGCCCAGGTACAGGAAGCCGAACAGAGCTAGCGAGAAGCGAAACGATAAGTTCGCAAAAACGGGTTTCGACAGCAAAGTGCATAAACAGCTGCAGGCTGAGAGTCAGACGGGCAGGCAGGCAGCTCATTTACTTCTACCCACAGCCGGGTGCACTCAATCGAGTGTAAAGCGTGTGAATGTATTCATTTTCCAGGCCGGACGCATTGTTGACCCACCGTTTGACCCACTGTTAATGGATGAATGGATGGATGGATGGATGGATGGATGGCTGGGTGGATGCTTACCTGGATGGTGAATATGGCGAATAATGTGGTGCATGCGCTGAGTGCGAATTACGCAACGGGAATCCAGGCATAACCAATGGCTGTGAGCCGCTTATCTGGCAATGCGGACCGGCAACTCCGCTGCCCGGCGGACCGACAGACACTTGCGGCCCGCCCACTTGACCGCCAACGCCCACACCGCCAGGCATGGTACCAGCGCCCATTGGCATGCCGACGCCGCCGCGATCGATGCCACCATGGCCGATTGTGTTGCTGCCAGTTGACATACTTTGTGGCATCTGTTGTGGGTGGCCGCCCAATCTGTAAAAAAGAAAGAGATGGCGTCAGTGTGTGTGACCATAATAGAGGGACAGAGCGAGAGAGAGGGACGTAGAGAGAGTGCGAGGGAGAGGCAGCGCTGCTTGTAATGCGGAAATTAAAACATGTTCAAAGTTTTTCGCTCGACAATGTAATATTTAAATCTGAGCTATATACACATATAGGAAAAATATAATATATATGTATATATATATATATATATATATATATATATGAATATACATACATGATATATATATATATATATATATGCATTTGAATATGTATACACTATTTTTTGTGGGGCTGCTGTTGCCCGGGGGCGTGGCACTTAACACAAAAGGCATTGCTATTGTTTTTTGGGCTTGTTGCTGTTATTGTTATTATTATTTTTAACGGTTAAGTGATGCGGAAATTTTAAATTAAAAAACATAAATCAATGCGTATGTGTGCCAGTGTGTGTGTGTGTGTGTGTGCGTGTGTGCGTGTGTCCTTTGTTTCATTATCGTTGCACAGCAGCCAGGCTGACATGTTGTTGTTGCTGCTGTTGTTTGCATTTTATTATCGCTCAACATTAAGCGGAAATGCAGCTACAGGCGGCGACGCCGGCAGCGACGCTGGCTGCACTGCCGCTGCCCCCGTAAATATGCAACACATTTTGCAGCTGCCGCCTTTTTCACGCGCCGCCCGCAAGTATGCAACTTGTATTATTTTTTTTAATATATTTTTTTTATTTGTAACTGCCTGCGCTGCGATTTACAAGACAAAGGACCCGAATTACCGCATGCACACACACACACACACACACACACACACACACAGACACTGGCACGCCCACAAGTACTTTGTGTGTGCGTGTGTGTGTACAAGTACTTATATGCCATATAGTATGTACATACAGTTGGATACATGTTTGCATTGCGTTGAGAGAGACCGAGCACTTGAAAACTGCGCACACAAAAATATGCAATTAAGTTTTTTATTTTTTCGGGTCGACATTGTTGACATTTAAAGAGCTTTAAAAATGTTACATGCATGCACGCATGTATCCAGTTAAATATGGCGCGGCGTAACTCTAGTTAGCAGATCCGAAGTACAAAGTAAACGCGACTAACGATCTGTTTAACTAGCAAGGCGTCTTAACTATGCGTGAGAGCAACTAATAGACGCGAAAGTGAACATATTAAATACATTTAATGGTTGTATATTCCTGATCGAAGCAAGTAAAATTCAAAAGAAATACAATATATATATATATAAAGGATATTCGAACTGCACGTTGAACCAGCATCTTTTATTTTGCTGGTTCTGCGCCCAGAATTCGACATAGTCCTTTAAGTACTTAAGCAGGCTATGTAGAAATACGTGCTCATGGTTTTTATTCATATTTAATTTAAATTTAACTTCCAGACAATTTAAAAAGTTAGTTTTACATTTTCAAAAGATTTCGTATAATAATTAATAAGTTGAATTACACTAAATATTTTGATAGCACGAAAACTATTTACACTCTCAACTACAGTGAAGAGATAGATATAAACTTAAGCTGTTTTCCAGTCTATGGAAGCACATCCACACACGATATATGAGTTTGGGGGCCGACTTGCTACTCAACTTGAAAGCCAACCGAATGCGAAGTTCAGTGGTTTTATTGTGAAATGGAGTCGGACGAACACATCGGCAGGCAGTTCATTTGATATTTTATGGTTGTATTGTGCGTGTGTGTGTGTGTGTGTGTGTGTGTGTGTGTGCTGCAAGATAATTTAACTTTCGCTGCGCTCAAAACTTATTTTTGCTTTTGTGCGCTGCCATATTTATAAGCTGACATTCCCAATTCCGTTTGGGCCCAGAGTTCGCCGAAATTAGTCAGCAAAGTGCAATTTTTATAGAATTTGTGACGCCAGTTCAGACAGTTTTATGGATGCAATCCTTATATTTATTTCGTTTTCAACTTTAATGGCTGCCGCTCTCGTCCGCTCTCACCCCCGCTCCATGCCTCGGCTTTGGCTCTCTTTTGGCGTGAATGGCGAGTGCATTTGACATATCACATTTTGGCCCGCTCGCTCGCTCGCTCGCTCGACTCTTGTCAAATTTTTGTGTGCTTTGGACGCCATTTTGGCTTTGTTATTTATGGCCATGTCAAGCGGTCGCCAGCTGGTCAAGAGCTGCGCGACCAGTGCCCCCCTCGGGCAGCTCCTGCTCCGCACAGGCATGGCCCCGAGCGTGGCCTGCATTTGACATGCGGTTGCGTGCGGGCCAAAAACTTTTTTCTTTTTCTATTTTTGTTTTTTTTTATTCCTCTTTGCTTTTGCTTCTGGCCTTTAGCAATTGGTAAGCCGGCGTAACGTTTGGCCGAAAAATGTCGATTGGCGCGCTTAGCATTGCAAAAATCAGTTTGGATACCAAAAATGAACCATAATGTGGCATCAAGCCTTACGCCCCCACCCCCTCTCTACCATAGCTGACCCCCAACTGAAATCGAGCGCTGCGCTGACCAACAATTCGGAATTTTCAAATCAACCCAAAATCAAGCTGCAAATTTACGAGTCGCCTACAAAAGTTGCCACCGAGTAAAGCAACCAGATCAGCCAAATTTATACATGGCATACACACACACACACACACACACTGAGAGAGAAAGAGAAAGAGAGAGAGGCGCCAAGGAAGAGCAGCAGGGTCCAAATGAGTGCGAAAGCCGCTTACAACAAAATCAACGACAACAGCAGGCGGCTAGTCCCTGTATGTATGTGTGTGTGTGTGTGTGCGTGGAAGATAAATGTGCTTGTGTGAGTGAGTGTGTGTGTATGTGTGTGTGTGTGTGCGTTTGGGGGCAGCTTAGCAAACGCTAAGCCAGAGAGCGTTGAGCGCAAGCTGTGCCTGTGATTTATTAGCAACAATAATAGAATTAAACAATTTAAATTAAGTTGTAGCCGAAAACCATAAACAGTCTGCCAAAGGAGGCACCACACAGTGCTGCATAGGGGGAGGCGCCGCCAAATGCACGCAACGGGGCGTACCACAAAAAACAACACACAAACAAACAAACAAACAAAAAACAACAGAAAAATAAAAACACTTTTGCTCTGCACTTTTTTGTAGTGTATGCGAAAAAAAAAATAGACCACTTTTTGTTGGCTTTACAACGTTTTGTTACTTTTTTTCCGGAGTTTTTGGGGGATTTGGCTTTTGTTGACCTCAACGAACTAAGCCTAGAGCTGAGCTATCGCTGTGAAATTTGGTATGGACTACAGCAAGTGGTTTTAATTAAGAAACGACCAAACTGTTTGTACACAACTTACAAAAAAAAAAAAAAAACACCGATTTTGATATATGCCGCGTTTTATGCCTTTCTGCAGCCTCGGGGCACTAAGCCGCCAGCTGAGCTATCACTCCACAGAGTTGGCAGGATCAATGCCAACTCTGCAGTCTTTAAATATTCTCTGGACTGCATGAGTTTTTGATTTGTAAGCCCCAGTTAACTAGGCTGCGTTGTGAGCTATTAAAACAAAATTTAGTGCAGAGTACACTGAACTGAATTATAATAGTTAGAAATGTAAATATTCTTCAGGTACAAAGCTGTAAAGCTGTGTGCTTAGCTTGAAAGGAAACTAACATAAGGAAATTTGGTATACGCTACGCTAAGGCTAGACAGCTTAAGAAAATCTTAACAATTTATGAATATTTGCAAGAATTTTCGAGATTTTAATGTGGGACTAAGTAAAACCAAGTCTGGAGCCAGGCTAACGACACGAAGTGTGGCACGGGCTACCCCTTAGTCGTATAGCCTTAAATAAGCTATAAATTTCAGTCACATTTAATAGTTCTTAAGTTTATTAAAATTTGGCATTGCCAGTGTGACCAGCCTTGAGATTAGAGCAACTGAAACAAGGGCAATGCGCATTCGGCTCGGCTCGGCTGCATTTGCCCAAAGCTTGACCAGCTGCGGGCGACGATGGATCCACACTAAATGTTTGTTGCCAGAGGTAGTTAATGGCGGGGGCGTCAAGTGGTGCTGTGGGGGGCAGTGGAGGGCTACATGTGTAGTCTCGCGTCGCCAGGAGGGCATTACAAATGCTTCCTGCGCATAAATGTGGCAGCAGTGGTGAGTCCAGCGTGTGTTGGCGAGTGTGCGTGCGTGCGAGTGTGTGTGTGTGTGTGTGTATATATTGCTGCCATTATTACTTGCTTTTGTTGTTGCTGACAAGCCCCCACACAGTTTGACCCCAAATGAGGCGCTCTCGTCCCCGCTTGACAACCAGCAGGTCGCAGTCCACTCGACGGGGCAGCAGCAACAAAAAGCAAAAAAAATGTTGCATACTTTTGAGTGCAGCGCAACGCATTTTGCAACTTCAAATGGCATTTGTAGTTGTCGTTTCGTGTTGTTGCTGCGCGTTGTTGTTGTTGCCATGGCAAATTGTACTTTCAGTTGTTGTTTTGAGTGTGCATTTAATTTAATTTTTATTTAAATGCAACGCATAAAAAATTAAAGCCCTTTGCAACGCAATTGTAATTGTTGTTGTAATTGTTGTTGTTGTTGTTGCAACTACTGAAAAACAACAATTATTGCTGCAAAAGTCAGCCAGAAAATCACTCGAAGGGCAACATTTTGCGTAATTGCCATTTCCGAGCTGTTGAGGCTTAGATTTAACGTAGATAACATCTGGCTTGGAGATATCTTCTCTAATCTTATCTGTATCTCAAATATTTATCTTATTTTTCGTATTTTTATCTTGTATCTAATACCCTATATCTTATATATTTATCTTATGTCTCACATATTCTATCTTCTCCATGCATTCAGTATACATGCATATCCTACAACTTATGTCTCGCCTCTTCTATCTGATATCATCAAGCTATATCTTGGATCTTCAATTATTCATCTAGTAACCTGTATCTTAAGTATTTTTCGGACATTTCTTAGCTTCCATATTGTACCTTATGCTCTATATACACTTCTTTTTTTATCAGTTATGGACATGTCTTGCCTTAGTCTTTGACTGAAGTCTTTCTGGATCCATTTCTGCCACTTTAAAGCCTCGTCCGCTTTCCCACACACCACCACACCCACACACACACTCTGCCTGTATGTGTGTGCGTTTATCTTTAAATTCTGTCGCTAAATCCAATTGCTGTATTCAGTTCATGGGACTCGGTTTCATTTGCAATTGGCAGTTGGCAGGTTTCAATGCAGGTTCATAGGACTCTAAGTCCAATCAATTAGTTGCGCTGATTTGTTTGACAAACTGCAGCAATTGTTGTTCTTGTTGTTAGTGTTGTTGTTGCTGTTGTTGTTGCTGTTGTTGTTGCTGTTGTTGTTGCTGTTGTTGCTGTCGTCAGTTTTGTTGCATTAGTCGCTGCGGCCACGTAGCGTTTTTGTAGTTTGTTGTCTTTTGTGCGCCAATTTCGCTTGTAATTTCGCCCAACTCCTTGAAATGTGCCGCATGACTCACACCCTCCCGCAACCTAGCACTCTGTGTGTGTGTGTGTGGGTGTGTGTGTGAATTATTATTGATTTTGCGCTTCATTTTTCTAGCACGTTTCCGCACAGCGTGTAATTTTGTTTGGCTTTATCTACGGCGCGTAGCCCGACCGACCGAACAACGCCTGAAAAACTTGCTTGAGCAGGGCCAGGCAGGGGCGTAGAGTGAAGGGGGCCAGTCAGCAGGCGGCAAACGACCGCGAACCGCGAGACCAAAACCGACCTGTGGGAGCCTTTCCCTCTCGCGGTGTGTGCGAGTGTGCCTGCAAGTGTATGTGTGTGTGTGAAAATTTTGCGAAAATCACGTTTTGGGCGTTGTTAGTTTAGCGTTGTGCGGGCACGACTTGACCCAACCGAATGAGCAGCTCGAACAATGGACGCAGAATTTCAAAAACGAACTTATAGTTTGTTCCACTTGTTGTCAGTGTGTGTAGGCGTGTGTGTGTGTGTGTGTGTGTGTGTGTGTGTGTGTGTGTGTGTGTGTGTGTGTGTGTGTGTGTGTGTGTGTGTGTGTTTCACTTGCCGCACCATTCACTAAACTTTACAAACAGCCAGCCAATGGCCAATGGCCAGAGGCAGCTGCATATGCATCGTATAGGGGGCTGTGTTCAAAACGCCTGTGACTAAACGCCTTAGCCACCCCCAGCCCCTCGCATCATACTTAATAAATATGAGAATGGAAATTCATCAGCATTGTTGCTGCTGCTGTTGCTGCTGCAGAAATTTGTTTAACAGTTGTGTAGCCTGCCGACGGGCAAACATTGAAATTTGACTAAAGTAGCCAAGTTCTGTTAAGTTTTTGTTGAGTGGAGTTAAGTTGTGCGTATTATGTAACACAAGTTTGCGTGCATGCGTGTGTGTGTGTGTGTGTATGTATGTGAGCGTGTGTGCTGCCTCTAAAGTGCTGCATATATAGCAATTCAGATACGATTAAAACTCAAAGTGTTGGGGCAAAGCGCTTCCAAACTGATGTAAACAGAAGTGCGAGGCGGCAGCTTGGCCTGCAGATAGGAGGGGCAATATAGCTGGTAGTTGGCAGCTTTAGTTTAGCTGTGTTTAGCGCACATTAAACGCATTCAATTGAATTCACGCCCAGAGGTGAATTGAATTCACGCGCAAGTGCGTCAACCGCAAAGAGCTCGACAACAAGTGCTCCGAAGAGCTGCAATTAAAATGGATTAAATGAGTCTGTAAGACTAGGACTAGAACAAGACGGCGTACGAAAGTTGGGAAAGTCTCGCTCTTTCCCTCTCTCTCTCTCTCTCTCTCTCACTTATGTTATTATTCAAGTATCTTTTAGATATTCTAATTATCTTTTATGTTTCTTTCTATTCTTAGCTCTCTATTTCCCTCTCACTATATTCTTACCACTATCTCTTCCTCTCACTTCTGACTTATTCTGACATCCTCTCTCTCTCTCTTTCTCTATTCTCCTTAACTGCTTGCTGATTGTCATGCTTGTCTTGCTGCCTCTTCGCTACACTATCTCACTCACTTCTACTGGACCTCTCTATCTGTCTATTCGTTTGTCTACCTATATGTATCTCAATCTTTTTTCTCCCTCTCTCTCTCTCTCTCTCTCAGCCTCACTCTTCGCCCAAAAACAAAGGCGCCAAATCAGCAAGGAAAAAGTGCCTAAAAAAATAACAGAAAAACTTTGCACAGAGAGAGTGAGAGACATAGACAGGCGACAGACAGGCGAAAAAAGAAAGCGAGGGGTGGTGTGGGGAGGGGAGACAGAAACGCAGGCAGGCAAATCAATTTAATTAGTTTCTGACTTTCATTTACAAATTATGCATAAATCTGTAGACAGCGCCCCAGAGACCATAAATTAAGCGAAACAGCGGCCAAACTCAAACGCAGACAGAAGAAGAGCCCAAACTTTGTCAAAACAACAACAACAACGACAACGACAACAAACTTGTAACTAACTACAGGACAACTGAAGAAGAAGAAGAACCAGCAGCAGCAGACCGCTGAAGATGAAGAAGCAGCAACAGCAGCAGCAGCAGCCGCAGCTGAAGGGCAGAAACAACATTCACGAGGGTTGGACGCAAAATTAATTTGCGCTTTTATTAAATTTTCTGGTATTTTTTTTTTTTTTTGCTATCTCTCAGCGCTTTATGCATGGAAAGAGGAAACAAAGGGGGGTGGGGCCGGAAGGCGGAACGCGCGACACTGGCCAGTCTAACTATAAGGGGGCGTGAGGATGGGCAGGGGGAGTGCGCTCTGGGGTAGAAGCCCACGGCCCATGGCTAGAGCTAAGGGCAGGCAGGTAATCACGCCTAACACACAGCGAAGGGCTGGCCTATACTAGTAGGTGTTTAACACACACACACACACGCGCGCACACACGCACACACGCGCACACATAAACCATTTTTATCGAGCGTGAAAGCAACAAGCGTAGGAAACCCAACTGAGGAGAATTTACGAAGCGCTGTCAAACGAATTGCAACCCCTTGAAGCAATTTTTTATACTCGATTTATTTTCAGTCTTTTTTTTGCGTTGATTTTTTATGCCCTCACATGCGTATCACATATATGAGCACATATATACATATATATATATGTATATTTATATATCGATATTTTTGCAACATTTTTGGAAGCGTGCAACGGTCCCGATTTGCACTTTGCTTATGCTTCAATGCGCGCCATGAGCGCACGTTGGCGCCTTAAGAGGGGGGTTGGGCGTGTAAGGGGGAATAGGAGAAAGCAGAAAGTAGCTGCACAGAGCAGAGCTACCCACATACATATATGCACACACACACACACACACACACACATACGCACACTGCGCAAGCAACTGAAAATTCGCATAATTTAAGCAAAAAGAAAATATTTATTTTTCAAACATTCGAAAAGCTTAAAAGCAACAGACTCCGAATCAATTATCCAAAAGCTAACAAAACAAAGGCCAAATCAACATAAGAAAGAAGCTTGGAAAGAAAAATAAAGATAAATAAAAAACAATAATAAAACATATCTTAAAATAGTTCAAATACAATCGATTCCTTTCTGGGGCACGTCAATTTTAAATTTTCTCGATTTCCATTTATTTAAAATTTATTTGCCATAATTTAAAGAGTTTCTCGCTTACTTCAATTTGTATTATTTCTCTTTCAAGAAAATTATTGAGCTTAAAAATCTGAACTTACATTTATTAAGTTGTAAAAGTTAGTATTAACTGCAACTTTATAAAATTTCTATTTCTAGTTTTGGCTAGTTTGATGGCAAAATAGACCTAACTTGAGCTTTTACAGTTTGCAAGTTCATTGTAAACTACCTGGCAAATCATGTTATTGTGTACAAACTCAAGTGGTGTAGGGGAAATAATAGTTTTATGTTATTCAAATTGTTGCCTGTCCGATTTAAGTTTGTATATTGCCCCATAAAACTTAGCTCTAGTGCTCATTGTTTGCCCACCCTCCCCCTAGCAACCCCCCCGTCCGACTATTGCATCCAAATGTTAAACCAAAGCGTGCAACCCGAACGTTAATGATCTAAGTAAAAAGCAACAGCCCGCTGCTTGCAGCACGGGGCAGATTGTTGCTGCCTCGCATGGACGAATCGTGTGTTCGGCGGGGGAGCTTGGGAGTTTGCGGGCGCGGGCGCGGGGCGTCACTGCTATCAGTTACGCGCTCTCATGGCAGATGATTCTACAAGAAAAAAAAAATATATATATAAACGAAACCGGAGCAAGCCAAGCGAAATGGCAACCCCAGCCGACGGCCCGCCTGCTTCTGTTCCCGCCCGTGCCCGCCCGTGCCTGGCTGTGCCTGCTCCTGCTGGCACTCGATGCCGCCGCCATGTGACTAATAACACCCCGAGGGAGCAGCGACGTTGTCGGCGTTGCCTTCTAGCCGCTGTGGGGGCGGCGTGTGTGCAGCGGCGGCTGCCAATGATCAAAGCATTTTTCAGTCGCCCCCGCCCCCACAGCCCGCCCCTGGCCAGGTCTCAACGTTTGCCACGCTAAATTTTGTTATGACGGCGGAATTAATATTATTAAGGGCCGATTTGCAGCCTCGACCTGGCTCTGGGCCCAGGCCTGAGCCCTTTTTTTTTTCTTGTACCGCCAGCTCGTCGTTTACTTTTTTTCTCTTCGCGTACTTTGTTTAACGCTGTCTGTTGAGTTGATAATTTAGCGACGCCACCAGCAACAGCAGCAGCAGCAACATCATGATTATGTGCTCCCCGCCCCACAATTCAAATCCCGTCCCCTCACCAAGCCTTTTGACTACGCCTTTTGGTGGCATTTTCACGTTTATGGCTCTTATTAAATATTTACAGCATTGGCTTGGAAGTTTGAACAGCGGCTTTAATTGTTGTCACTTGCAAATAAATTATTGACAAAACAAGAACAACAACAGTGGCAAACAAAATAATACCCTGCACGGCGTGCTTATCAGTTGAAAGAAACAGCAAACATGTCCCAGCAAAAGGTCTTAAGTCTAAATTCCACTACAAGCTATATTTGCTTTTGAAACTAACAAAGAATCACATATCTTAAGACAAAGTACTTTCAAGTACTCATGGCTTAAGATTAGAGTACTTTGAGTACATGTGGTCAAAAGTGCTTAAGATTTCAGTACTCAAAGATTATAGAAATATTCTGCAAAGCTCGCAATTCTATGAATGAAAAGTGGAAACTAATCAATAGAGGTCTCTCCTTGAAGCATCAAAAAGGCTTTTATATTATGATACGTATAATATAACGTTGTAGAGCTCTCAATTGTCCTGAAAGGCCCAACTTCTGATTAAAGATATTCACAATACCAGAGAACAAATTTTAGAAAAAAATATTCTGATACAAACCCAAAATAGGTAAAAAGGAATTCAAAACTTATTTGAGCCAAATATTTTAGTTTTTATTAAAACTTGCAACATTATTTTAATTTCTTCTTTAAAAGCAAAGAAATAAATAAACTATTATTTTTAAAAAACATAAAATTTAATAAAAATTAAAAGAAAAATTTGATTAAATATTAGAAATTTAGATTTTCAATATCGGGATGGTTCCAACTGAACCCAGTTTTCTGGATATCTAGCCCTACGAGTATATATAGGCAACTGCTATTGAAAACTATATACTTGGTATAGATCAAAGTCGACAGATGTAAATCCTACAACTTCCACTTATCTTGTTTGCAGGGCATCACACAGTCGACTCTTTGCGAACAGGTTTGTTTGGCCGTGGTCTTGTCCCGGCCTAAGCCGTGTTTGCAGCTGGCTGCCCGTGCTTTGGTGAGCGTGAAAGCGTTGCGATAAGCGCCTCAAACATTTTGCGAGCGCTTATTAATTGTTTGTCGAGTGGCGGGTGGCAAGTTGCAAGTGGCAAGTGGCAAGTGGCAAGTTGCAAGTGGCAAGTGCCGGCTGCTTGAGCCCGACAGCAACGTCGAGGTGTTTGCCAGAGGATTAGGCGGCGCATAAAGCAAATGCAAAAAATGGAAGAAATTATGTTGAGCGAGCGCCAATTGGCAACATTCAACGTTGCCACCTGCTGTGGCATGGTACTTCGAAGGTCCATAAATGAAATAAGCCAATATTTTGCAGCCCCCTTTACCATACCCGAAAAAAAAAGAAAAAACCCAATCGAGCTAATAACGGAAATTGCGCGAAGTGCCACATCAGACAGTGGGCGAGGGCGTGGCAAGAAATCAAAGACACAAAATGGGCGCTGCCCAAAGGCAAAGCAATTTGCCCCCACCATTGCCAAAAGAAAAATCACAAAATATATTGCAAGGAATAGTTGAGGCAATACGCAGGACACGCAGCGGGTCATCAGGCTCAGCCACGTGGCTGCCCCCTGCCCCCTGACCCAGGCCCCTGCCACTGACGCTTGCCCCTGCCAGTGGCCCTGCCCAGGGCTTTCACTTTTGTCATGGCACAAAAAAGTATATGAAAATAAAGAAAATATGAAATGGCATTTTCCATTTGCACGAGGCATAAATTGAATTAGACGGCAAAAAGGATGCGGCAGGCGGGCGACGCAGCTGCAAGTGCAACAGCAACCACCGCCGCAGCGGCTCGCATCCAGTTCGGGCAACAGAGGGTTGGCCCGTGTCTACAAATCTCGTCTAATAATAGCGTGCGCTTTATGCTTTTGCGGGGCGTAGCAACGTTTTTGCTGCTGCTGCTGCTGCTGTTGTTGTTGCAGCAAAAGGTCGCGCCGATGTCCGCCGGCCCCGAGTTAATTTGCAACATAATCTTTTAATCTGGTTTTTGTGTCAACTGCAGGCACAACGCACAACGCACAGCACCCAGCACAGAGCACAGAGCACACAGCACAGCGAGAGCAGCAGCAGCAACCACCGCACCACCAGCCGCTGCCGCTGTCGCTGATGTTGCCACCCTTGCAGCGCCCAGCCGTGGTTGCCATATATATGAAAAATTCATTAGTTCCGTGTGCGCAGCGTTGCCACAGCCACAGTGGGATGACATATGATCCTAATGATGCTGACCCAAACGCCCTCGCCATCCGCTCCTCTTGTCGCACACAAAACGCAACTGTGTCCAGAGTCCACTTTAAGTTTTATGTGCGGTCTGCTGACCACAACAGCAAGAAATGATTCACAAAACATTCACTCGTTCATTCATTTATCTGCTGCGCACATGTTACGAATTTATTGAAAGCTTGAAAACTGGAAGAAATAAATGTTTAAAAAGCTAATGCCATAATCCAGTCGATAGGTTAATTCGATCAATTTAATCGATTGGCAAGGCTATGCAAATACGAAATGATTCACAAAATGTTCATTCGATCATTCATTTATTCACGCAGCGGAAATCTGCTGCCCATATGTTGCAAAAAGTAGAATTAATTCATTCTATCGATTGTTAAACATTAAATCGATAAATTCAATCGATTGCCAACGCAAGAGCAAATTTAGTCGATCGCCAAAGCTACAACCTGATGTGATTCACAAAATATTCATTCGCTCATGCATTTATTCACGGAGGGTAATTCCATTCCACACATCTTGCAGTTGTACTGAAAAACTTGAACTAGATTATCGAATCGATTAATACGATAGATTAACCAAGGCCTTCAGCTTAGCCCATACACTGCCTTGGATTCGAGCTCGGTCCGCACTCAGGCGTCTACGAAAATTTAGATAATGTAATGCTTCTGCAGTTAATGGTAATTATTTAGCTCAGAGCTATAAATGCTCAAAGTTGGCAGTCTTTAAGCTTAGCCAGGTATTTTCTAATGCCCACCCAACTATTTGTGTGTAGACATCAAATGTCAGCGACCCTTTGAGCTCATCTAACTAAAATTGGTATGTGGCTTGTCATGCAACAAGATAAAGAATTTCCAATGCAACCAAACAGCACAAGTAAAATCGATAAAAAATAATAATAATTATCATTGAAATTGTATATGATATTTATGATATTTGCTGTATGAACAAATTTCACTTGAATCGGACTAATGAAAAGAAACTCGATGTAGCTAAGTAGCTGCATCAGTAGTTAAGTCAGGAGAAGTACCCTAAAGCCGAAAGCCAGCTTCAGCGGGCATTGCCTATTACAAAGGTCTCAACTTGAGCTCACGTTCGGGCGAACCCGTTTGAAGCTCATTTCAATTGAAAGCCATTTCGGCTTACGAGTACTTATATTCGTTTAACTTATTCAATGTGCTTGCCTCTGATACTTCCTGCAACAATGCAACGTTGAAGCACTTTCCGCACAATCTGTTCGGCGACAGGTGAACGAAGTAGAAGAAGAAGAAGAAGCAGCTAAGAAAGGAAAAGTCAATGCGCACACAAAAGGAAATATTCGCATAATTTTTCGCATGAAAATTTTTGGTGTGTGCAAAAGTTGATTTGCTTTGATTTACTTGACTTTAAGCTGAAAATCATTTTTGCTATCAGAGACGGGGGCGTGGCAGGGCGTGGGGTGCGCTTATCACAACTGAAACGAATGCGGTATAAAAGGGCCGAAAAGAACGTTCATTGTGTGTGTGCGTGTATGTGCTCGTGTGTGTGCTCGTGTGTGTGTGTAGTCGAAATTCATCAAAATCCAATCAATCTTTCATTTAAACATTTTCATTTCGGCTCGTTGCGTAGCGCGGCATTCGCATTGAATGGGCATCTATATGGCAGATAGCGAACAGAGGGAGGCCGAAAATAAAAAACAGAGTGAGAGAGAGCGAGCGAGAGAGGGGGAGTGGGTGAGTGCGCGGTAGGCAAAACCAAAAAAAAACGCAAAAAATACGCCGTAAAGCGCAAATATTTGCGCGTATAAATGGGGATGATGATGATGAGAACCTAAGGATGAGCCTGTCAAAGCGCGAAAAAAAAAACAAGAAGAAGAAGAAGCAGCAGCAGGACTAGGTATGCGGTATGCGGGCAGCGGGACGTGCTGTTGGTAAAGCGCTAGAGCGGGGCGAGGGGCGGCGGGCGGGGCACGTGGCATATCAAAATAGGGCGCTAAAACAACAGAAAACAACAGCAGACAGAATGTTGATAGAAAAACGAATGAAAACGCGTACAAATAACTGAAAATATTCACAAAATACTAAAAATACTAAAAATATGCAGTTATTTGGCGCATGTAAAAAAACACAAAAAAAAAGAATTGCAAAGGAATGAGGTAAACAACACGACATACATGAAAATATGCTGAAGAAAAAGAAAAAATACTTGCAAAAAATACTAGAAATACAACAAAACCAAATATTCACAGCAGCAATTGCAGTTATTCGTTGTATGTTGCAACAGAAAAAACGTAACCTACTTACGAAGAGCAAACAAATTCAACAAAAAAAAATACCAACATATAAACTGTGCAAGCAATTAATTACCAAATCAGAAAGAAATATAGGGTATTAAACACAAAAGTTGTTGCAACTCTTTTGAAATGCATTTGAAATGTGGCCAGCTAAAATTTAGTGGAATTGTGGGTCGTGGAATTTCGGGTCGTGGCCCGAAAATATGCAATTAGCCTAAATTAGTTGGACCACGAAAATACAAAATGAAAACACGTTTCAAAAACAGTTTCAATAACCGAAAGGCAACAACAGGAAACCGCGGAAAACAATGTTGGGCAATGGAAAGTGAAATTTGAAATTAATTCCTTTGGCGAGCTCTTCCCTGGAGGAGGCGTATATCCTACATCCACCCACTCCCACAGCACCCACTTCTTCTATTACAAATCCAGCTCAGCGCATTGGGGGAATCGGGCCTGGGAATGAATCATATGGCCGATAGAATTTCAAGGCACAGCTCCAAACAAATTTCTTTTTCTCGTTTTTGCTTCTTTTCGAAATGCCAAAGCAAACACAAATAGCGAGGGGTAGAGAGAGAGAGAGACGGTGGGGGAGGGTGGAAGAGGGAGGCAGAGTGGCGTGTGTGGGGCTTATTCGCGTCGGGGGTGTTGGCTATGTTTACCGTTATTTAAAGCTTAATTCCCCAATGTTAGAAAGCATAAATTTATAATTAAAAGTAAATTAAAAGTAAATAAAACAGCGCCAAAAGATGCCCAGTCCGAGCGGTGGGGGAGAAGCGACCAAATCGTTGCCTATCCCAAAAGTATCTGAAAGATACAAAATGGACAAGGCGCAACTTTTGCGCCAAATAGCTTCACTTATTTTATTGTCTCGTCTTTTACAGTCGGACAAAATCTGCTTGCATATATACAAAGCCATTGGCTAGAAGATTTTAATGAGCAACCCCCCAAATGACATTACACAAGGTGCTGCAAGGCGACAAAAGCGTCGAAAGCGTTTTTGACAAGCCGTACAACTTCGAGGAGTTGCCAGCTTTTCCTATAGTTTTACGTTTTGCGCTCAATCAATGCTTAACTTTAACTGTGAGCTATCCAGAAGCCCTCTATTTTCCTCCCACTCTCTATGGCTCTCTCTCCCTTTCTCTCCACGGATATCTTTGGCACGCCGTAGTTTAAATACTCTTTTGTAGGCAACTGGCTTACGCTTTCGCTAGCTCGTACTTGCCGAGTTTGGTAAGATATCTTGAGATAAAGATAAAGATATGCCATAAAAAACTGGTTTTTCGACCCATTCTTCCTTAAGAGCTATATGCTATAGTAAATCGATTTTGATAAGATCCAACTCACAGTCAGAGGGACCTAAGCAAAGTTTACTGAGGTAGTTCCTAATGCATGGTAACAGACACACATACGAATATAGGCAAATCATCACGGCTGTTGTTGCAGATCAAGAATAAGTATATACATATATACAGATACTTTCTATACGGAGTTGCAGATGTCTTACACTATCATAAGGAAATTATAATGCCCGCCACAAGGGTATTAATATTTAAATAACTAACAAGGATAAGGGCAAGTACAAAGGCAGCATTTGAGCAAGATGGCGCCCAACGTAAGTAGGTTAATGTGCGTGGCGCCCAACGTAAGCAACAATGTCGATAAAAATAGCAACTTGTGCATATATACATACATTTAAATATGTATATGTACATGCATATATATATATATATACAGATATACATATATGTATATTGGTTAGATATAGATGCAAGTGTGCTTTTGTGCGCTTCAATCTGTGTGAGCTTTGTGAGACAAAAACAAATGGCGAATACCAAACAAAATTTAAAATTCTAATTGCCAGCCAGAGAGTGTGTCAGTGGCGCTCTCTTTCTGTCTCTCTCTCCCTCTCTCTCGCCCTCTCTGTCTCCCCCTCTCACTCTCTCTCTCTCTCTCTCTCTGTGTTTGTGAGTGTGCACTGAGCTCAGGGCGGCTCAGGTACGAGTCCCCTTTCCTGCCCTTCGAGCTGTCGCACTCGCATGCTCTTCGCTTTTGTGCAAAATGAATAAAACATTAAATCGGATTATAGAATTTTGCATTTTTCGAAATTAACATGTTTATCCTGGCAAGCTGAGTGGCACGCAGCAGCAGAGGGAAGCAGAGCAGCAGCAGACGGCGCTGTGCCAGTCTTTGAATTTGGAATTTGAATTTGAGGCATTGCTGCAGCAGCAGCAGCAACAGACGAGGACGTGGACGAGGACGAGGCGAGGCTGGCGCCTGGTTAGAAATTTTTGGCAACGGGCGCGTACGAAAATGTAGCCAAAATGCTATTGAACTGTTACACAAAGAGGCACACACACACACACACACATGCTCATATAAATACGTGTATATACATATTTGCATATCTTTCAAATAGTATATAAAAGTACCTGGTGCATGGCTCGAAGGCAGCCTTACGGTTGCCCCATGCAAAGCTGCAACATCGGGCAAAGTCGTTGACTGTAGCAATTAAGACAGACAATAGATAACGACGTGCAACAAAACTAGGGCACACTGGGGTTAAGGGCTTGGGATTGCTGTGGGTTGTGGGTTAAGGATTAGGCGCATTTGCTTGAGGTGTGAAGCGGGCCAAACTATAAAAGCTTCCGATAAGCTGCTGAAAAATAAACTGAGCAACAAACTCTGTAATATTGTTATGTATTTCTCAGTTTATTCACCTGATGTTTCAATATATACATACATATGTATTAAACCAATGCAAAGATCGGGACTGTAGCTAGATGTTCAAAGTTGAATAAATTGGATTTGTGTTTTCAATACAAGACCGTAACCTTAAGGCTGCAGCCTCTAGCCTTCTAAGCTAAGAGAAATATGCCTTAAAACAGAAGTTTGATATCGGTTTTTTCCGTTTTTTGTCGATTTCTAACGATTTGCATTGATTCTGTCGATTCTGTTTTTTATCAATTCTAATACCTCGTTTTTTATCGATATATTTCAATTTTAAACAATTCGTATAGATTTAAGAGGAACAAGCTGTCCAGGAGTCCAGGAACTGAACTAAACTCGACCTCTTCCTGGCAAAGAAGGACTGGCGCTCAAAATTGTAAGTCTCTTTGGAACTATCTCAGACGAAAATTACGCAATCGACATGCTGATCAAGAATATATATGTTTTTTCCGGGAAGCTACCTTCTGCCTGCTAGATTCGAGCCATAAATATAGCAGCTAACTGCCAGCTTTGTTCAACTTTTAGTCGCGGTGCTTGGTGTATCATATCGATAGTCAGAAAATCTCTTAAGTCTGAACTTAACCTCACTTCTGCTTAGCTGTTGGGCTGCAGCACAGTTAAGGTTCAGCCACACACTTGGGTTCCCTTAAAAGGCAGTTGTGCGGAGTCGCACACTTACAACCCTCGCAAGGCGCAGCTGTCAGTCAATCAGTCAATCAGTCAGTCAATCAGTACACATCATGATAATGATAGGTCTAACTGATATAGCCCTGAGAGCCTTGATGAAAAGACGCACTGCCGCTGCCCGCCTGCCCTCTGCCCGCCCACGCCTCCCCGAACCCCTTTCAACTGTTCGCCTGACATCCGTTTGAAGTGCCACAAAGACGTATAATAAGATTAGAGAGCCACGAGTTGGAGCTCCGGTTTCGAGTCTCGAGTTTGAACTTGAGTATGTGATTTTGGCTTAGATTGTGCTTTGTCTTTTGCCTTTATAGAACAACAGTTGGGCGGCTTGTGTGTGTGTGTTTTTCGGAGGGGCGTGACTGATGCACAGCTGCCAAATGAGCGGCCCATTGTTGTGGGGCTGTTGTTGTTCTTCTCGTTGTTGTTCTTGTTGTTGTTGATGAGACGCCACAAAACCCTGCAACAGTTGCCCCCGCGCCGAGCTCTGTAATTAAGCCACAAAAAAAAAAAAACACAAACGAAATCCGAAGCGAACCAAAATCTAAAACTCAAACGGAATTTCGAACCTGTAAGCTAAGCCGTGTTGGCAGCTCCCTAATTATGGGTTATATATGTGCCGCATGCCGCATGCCGCATGCCACATGGGCGCACAAAACCGGAAAACGCTCAACTGCCTTTCCGATCATTCCAGTCATTCACAATGTTTGCGATAAAATTGTGATATTTATGACAAAAAATAAATAAATAAAGCCCAAAAAGAAGAAGCCGCCGTCGCCGTCGACTGTTCCGACTCGAGAGTTCCGTCTGTGACTGGCATTTGTAATTAGTCAGACAATCTCTCTCTCTCTCTCTCTTTCTCTCTTGTGTGTCATACTTGGCCTCTGAGTTGAGGCTTGCCACCTGGCAGGAAAAGCATCATTTTGCTTGCCACACAATGTTGCCACATGTTGCCAAATTGTGCAAAAATTACCAAATTGTAATAGTCGCCGTAACATTAACAGCTAATGACTGCATATTTTCCTCGCACATCGCAATTACATATGATTTTTTAATATACCCAGCACTAGTTGTGGGAAATGTGAAAAGGTTGAAAAAAAATATATATAAATTTTAAAAGGCAATCTAAATATGTACTTTTAGGTATTAGACAATTGTTTTGGATTTCTAAATGAATTTAAAATCTTCCGGTCCTGAAGATTCTTTTGCTTTTATTAAAACACATTTGACACTTTCTTTCAGAATAATGAAGCACGCTAATGCGGAGTTCGATGAAAATATCTTTTAAAACAGAATACTCTGTCATACAAGGATCTACTTTTCGAGCGATCGCTACTATGACAGCTATATGAACTAGCGTTTCGATCCGGCCGGTTCCGACTTATGTACTGCTTGCCAAAAGTGGATTATGAGACTAGTTCGCAAAGCAGCAGACAGATGGACAGACGAACATGGCTATATCGGACTCGGCTGTTGAGGCTCGAATTTCAGGACAAACCTTAAATACCCTCTACAAGGATAAATAAGTAGCTCACCCAATCCCAACAATTGTCTTTAATCTATTTGATTTACATTTTCAATTTTAATTCTGATTATTGACAAATTGGAACTTGTTTGCCAATTAGAACTAACTGAGTAGCTCGAAGCTAGCCAAAAAGTGTCGCAAATATCGCGCAGTCCAGACAGCTGCTGGATAAATGTTGTCAAGTGCTGGCAACTCGTGTTGTTCTTTATAAACTGAGGCGGGCCAAGTTGGCTCAGGATTAAAGAGCTGTTGTGACATTATCTATGGGCGCAGCAAGTGCCACACATATTTGTCATGATCCTATCGCACAGAAACGCGTTTGTCCTGGCACCTAATTATGTCTCTGGCTACACACAGGCGTGCATATAAATACGAAATCAAGAGGCGATTTATTTGGCGCATGGTCTGAACACCGCCTTACCCCACCGACCCTCCTGCCCATCACAATTCATGATAGAGCAGCAAAGGCAGAGGCGGAGGCGGAGGTGGAGGCAAAGCTGTTGCATGAAAAAGTCATTAAAATGTAATAAATTAGGGCAAAGAAAAGAAGCAGCAGCGGAAGAAGCATCAGATGAGAGATGAGCAATAGGAACTTACCCTCCCACACACACACACACACACACACACACACACACGCTCATACACAATTTTCACATTTTTCGAGCAGAGGAGATGAAAAGTGTATTAAATTGATTTCACTTGATTTTGCCGCTTGTACTATATATTTATTATGGGGAGAATGCTCAGCTACACATAAGAGGGTGCAAGAGGGTGTGCGAGTGTGTGTGTGCGAGTGTGTGTGTGCGTGTGTGTGTGTGTGTGTGAGTGTGGGACATTCATTTCACATTTCGCACTTCGCATATATTGCAAAATCTAAACAGACTCGAAATACATTTGGGTAATGAAAATCACGCGCTGCTTATTAAACAGAGGCGGCGTGTAAAGGGAGCCAAGTAAAAAACAAAGGGGGTGGAAGGGGGGCTTGTGGGTTGTTTGAGCTGGTAGTTACGTGCCTTTGAGGTAATTTAAGTCAAAATTGTATGCTATGAAAATGAGAAGCGAAAAAACAAATAGCAGCCGAGCAGAAAAAAATGGAGAGACATGAAGCAATGCGTGCGAAAGCAAAGAAAAGAGACAGGGAGAGAGAGAGAGAGAGGGATAGAAAAGAGAAGCGATACTTTTGGCAAGCTAAAGAGGGGGTAGGGAAGAGGCAAAACAACAACAACATGTTGCAGCGACACACACGCACATATGGACACACGCCACACACACACACACACACACACACACGTTGGAGCAGCGGCTGTCACACAACACGAAATTCTACTTCCTGCTTTTCCTTTTTTTGCGCATATAAACTAAGATCAGGGGCGCCACACAGAGCGCGGCGGGGTTGGCAGTAGGGGGGGGTGCGTCTCGGAGTTGTTTTGGGGCAAATATTACAAAACACAAACGCCTGTTTCCGTTTTACTAATTCGTATGCTGTTTGCATTTGCATTTTGTAGGCAGCGCGACAAACCAGGGGCGTCGCTTTCAAAGGGGCAGGAGTGGGTGGGGGGGGAGGTAGTGGTGCCTGTGGGTTGTGGCAGGCGTCGCTGCTTTGTGCGTGCGTGCGACACATATGAAAAATATCCTTGAGCCAAAGCGACGCGAAATCGAAAATATTGCGCGCTATGCTAAAATGTGGGTGGATAGCTTGTTGGGTAAGTGGAGGAGGAGAATGAGTGGCAGGGTGAGGGGGGCTTGTACTCACAGACACGCACAACAACCCACACCCAACTCACACACACACACACACACACAGAGCAAAGCAGAGCCCCAAAGCAAATGGATACCAAATGGGCAACAAAAGGGGGCAGCGGAGGGATGTGGCAAATGCAGAGTGTGAGAGGGGGAGGGGGCGTAGAAGTTGGGAAAAAGCGGCGCTCAAAAGTGCAAAAGGAAATTCATGCATATGTGAGCGCAAGGTGCGGGGCGGGCGGGGCCGGACGTTGGCCTGGGCAGGGGGCGTTAGTTGGCGCTGGGGGTGACTGTGCGCCTTTTTAAGAGGTGGCTGCAGGGGGCACGGTGATGGGAAGGGGGGCAGGGGGAGGGGGTGCGAACTGGCTCTAGCGGAAAGCGTTGAAATGTGCTACAAATTGAATTTTATTGAAACGTGTTTGAAATTTTTCGTCAGACATTTCGCTTGAGCCCTATTGAGTGCAAAGAGTACAGGTGTGGTGAAGGCGGCTGGTGCTGCGAAAGGGGAGGAAGTGGGTGCACAAGCATGTGTGTGTGTCTGTCTGTGTGTGTGCGGAAGATATCTTTTGCTTGTTTTGGCCATTGTGGAATGCAAACAGGCTAGCTGGCTGGCTGGCTGGCTGGCAGTAAGTGTCGCAAAGCGGCAACAAAAACCCATTCCCAATTGCCAATTTCGAGCGAGATGAAGAGTGTGTGCATGCGTCTATGTGTGTGTGTGTGTGTGTGTGTGCGTGTGTGTGCAGGGTGTGCATGCGGGCGGTGTGTGTCCAGCATGCGGCACCAGCGCCAAAAGCAAACAAAGTTTTCAATATGCTGACTAATTCGTAAAAGCAGCGCTCAAACAGAGTTGTCAACACGCTCGATACAGATTGGGGTGCCAGAACGAGCAGAGCTGCCACTTGTGAAACTTATACAGCATTACCACTTGATGTGGGCAGCTGCACAGTTGCGAATGCACACATTTGGTGGCAGAGTTGCCAGCCCCGAGAAAAATAGCCGTCAGTTGAGTAGAAGTTTACTCATCAAAAACTTCAACACCACTGCTAGCAGAGTTGCCATCTTGCGTAAAAAGCTGTTGCTTTTGATCGCGGCTTATTATTAATCCTTTTGCTATTGACTTATGCTTCTACATTTACACACTGCCCTTGTTATTTTTATTTTTATTTTAAATTCCTTACATTTTGCTATCGATTCAAAGTCTTTTTTAACTTCTCTTGTACGAATAGAAGGCATTGTCATTTACATATATGGCAAACGTTGCCAGAGTTGGAAGATTTGCCTGTTAATGACCATGCAAGTGGCTGGCTCCAGGAAACTTTTCGTTCTGATCGGAATGGATTTGTCCTATCTGCAGCACCCTTTCTCATTTCAATTAACTTGTAATGCAAATTCAGCTGATACCCTGTGCCCACGCCTGAATCATCTGGACGCGCTAATCAAGAGCCAAGGCAATGGGAATAAGAAGAAGCAGAAGAAGAAGAAGAAAAAGACCGGCGGCAGCCAAAATAGGCAGGTAGCCGTTGGCCTAATGTTTTTTTATGGCCTATGGCCACGGGCACAGCCAACGAGTAGACGACGTTTCATTAGCCAGAGTGCTGTAGCCACTGCCAAACCATGGGCCAATGACAAATGCCTCAGAGAGAGGGAAAATGAGAAGGGAGACAAACAGTAGCGCCGCAAAGGAATAATTCTTAGATACTATCTCTTGAACGCCTTCCGTTTATACCCTATATTAAATGAGTGGGAAGTGCGTTTATGAATCGCCCACTCGAGCTGGCCCTGCCTTGCCCCTGAGCTTTTCAGTTATTATAAGAGATAAAGCTAGAGAATTTGGTATATAGCTGCACGTATACCCTAACAAAATATGACCTAAGCAAATGCCTTGTTGTTGCTGTACAACAATTCAACGAGATGAAGACCAAGCGCAAGCTGAACATCTGCATGGACTTTCTAAGGTATCTGCTAGGCTAGCATGCTTCACTGAGTGAAGCTCACTTGTTTCTTTCTTAGCTGTTTTATTTTTTCCTTTCTTTCATTAAAGTATCGACAACTTTGAAATTAGTTGATTTGTATATGGCCAAGTCACGGGCGCAGCCAGGTAGAACCGAGGAACAGCGGCAGATCTGAGCTGATGCGGCGGGGTCGCGTCCAGGGTCGGATATCGAATGCTTCGCTGGATGCCTCTCACCCTCTCTGGTTCTTGCCTGCCTTGTCAATCGGTGACTAATGTTCAGCAATTTGGCTAAGCGACAGACACCGGAGACAACAACAAAAGCTGGCTGGCTGGCTGGCAGGCAGGCAGGCAGGCAGATGAGGCAAAGCAGAAGCAAAGGTGGGGGCAGTTGGGTGGGCAGTGGGGTAAAACAAGAAGCAGCAGCAGTGGCAGCAGCAATAGTAGTAGAAGAAGAAGAAAAAGATGGTAGAGTCAACGACTAAAACGCAAGGACAAAATCGTTAAAATGTTAACAACAAACTGGCTGAAATAAATCAATGCGCTTTTTCCTTATTTATTCGCTTTCAACTTTTATTCCATTTCGCATTGAGTGTGTGTGTGTGTGTGTGTGTGTGTGTGTCCCCTAGGGGAATTACTTCTGTGCTGTGCTGTGGAATGGGCCGAAGGTATAGGTTCCAAATCCACATTCAATTTGTTTATCAGCAAGAAATTGAGTGAGTGTCGCCGAATGAATCAAGCGAGACCCATCGAGCTGCTGCTCTGGCCGAGGAGGACGTAGGGCCGGGGAGCTGGAGGGCCCGTGGGTTGGATACACGGCTTCGGTTGGCTCAAACGTTGCAAAGGTGACGACAATGGATGAGGTTCAGAATGACGGCGCTTTTTGTCATTAGTTGCATTAACTTTCCCCATTGACAGTCAATTTTTTAGTGCCTGCCGACGACCAGGAGACAACGCGTTGTCGCTGTTCTTCTTCTGCTTCTCCTTCTTCTTGTCGATGTTGCTGTTGCCTGTTTACTGTATGCAAATTTTGTGCAGCTTGTCATTGTCAAAGCTGTCGCCAATGAAGCGGCACTCGATGCGAGCATATGTAATCTTGCAGGCATTTGGTAACAGTTTCCAAAATGTGGCGCCCGAGCAGGGACTGCAGCTCTCGCATGGCTTTACCATGCTTGCCATTGTCAGCTGGCATAAAGCTGACGTTTAAATAACTAAGAAATGTGCCAGCTAAGTAAATACATTGTTTAGACACAAGTTCGGCTTCTGTTATTTACTGAAGACTGGCGCCCGAGCAGGGACTGCAATTGTCTGGGGCCTTAGAAGAAAGTATTGCTATATGCAAGAGGTTTGCCTTGGAATAGCCTTAGAATCGCATTCACATTATTAACTTGATAGTTAGTTTAGTTACTTTAAAGTGGCCGAGCTAATCGAAAAAGCTGGCGCCCGAGCAGGGACTTCATTTGTTTTACAACTCTGTATTATATATCTCTATATGGAATAGGATAGGCTAGCCTAATAGAATGGAACTCACTTCCGAATTTAAAAAAACTGGCATTGATTAATCATCAAACTTACAGCTTATAAAAAAGCGGCGCCCGAGCAGGGACTGAAACTCTACTTAGCCTGAAAACACATCAGAGCTTAGTGTAGAGCTGGCGACTTACACACAGGAGCTTGGCCAACTAGCGTGGGGTTGTCTACTCAATAAAGATAAAAACTGAAACTGTTTCAATTAAAAAGAGAAGGTAAGGATATCTTCGAAGATTTAATACCCTTGTAGACATTTGTAATACGGTTTTGTAAGAGTAGAAGTTCGTAAACGTTGAGTTTGAAGAAAACATCTTGTCAAGCGGAATATTATGCCATACAAGAACCTACTCTTCCACCGATTCTGGCAATTGTGCTATATAATATGGCAGTGCGATCTTGTGAAGATTTGGCTGACATGTAAGCAGCATAGTTTAACTAATAAATGTCGAGTTTGGTCAAGATCATTTCATATACAAAAATGTTTCTTATTATATCTATGTATATGATATAGAGGTGCGATGCGACCGGATCCAACATATGTACTGAGAGATTAGTTCGCATAGAAACAGATATATAGACAGAAGGATAGGAGGATATGACTATATCAACTCTGCTGTTGCCCTAACTTGGTAGAGTATGCTCCACTAGCTTTAAATATGTAACTATCAGCCCTTTTTGCATGACTAATCCATTTCAAATGCCCCACTCTCAGGGTGTAGGGCATCATTTTAAAGCTGCTTTGTGCTGGGTTTGATGTTTCAATCATCTGCTAAACTCGTCTTTTTTAGACACTTAATGGACGAGGGGGCGAGTGTTGCTTTTGTGGCATTTTAGTGCCTCACTTGTGCATAGTGTATGCCGATAGTCGGGCAGCTCGTCCCTTGTCGTTCAGCTAATTTCAGATTCCTCGCATCAATCGAACCCTATTTCACGCAGTTAATGGACACTAAATGTGCAAATAAAGCGTTTGAAAATTGATTTTGCATTTGACAACATTCAGTGAATGTCTGTGAATGGCATTCATTTGAATGCAGACACACTCGCAAAACATTCACTACACACGCACACACACACACACACACACAGACACCGAACGAACGAGTGCCGATAAGACATGCAATAAATTTTGTTACTAATTTTTGTCGCCTTTGCTTTCAGCTGGATTCGTCGCTTCGTTTGCTTTTAATGAAGTCGCTTTGCTACGTGTTGCAGCAGAGCGGATGGGCGGATTTGTGGGGGGGGAGGGGCGGATTGTTGGTGCGGGGGCAGGGAGGCGATTGCAGCGGAAATTTGTATGTGATAAATCAAAAATGAGTCGAGAGTCGAGCGAAACAAAAGATGCAAAGCTAAAATGTCAAATGATTCATATTAAAGTTCGCCCTGATTGCGGGGCCCAAATAAATCATTGCGGGCAGTGTGGAAATGTATCTTACAGATACATTTCGCTGCGCTGCGCCGGCCACGTTTGGGCTGGGTTTGGGCCAGGTTAAGTGCTAATGTTAATGTTTTGGCCTGCGTTTGTCATCGTCGACTCGCGTGCAACCGCTTTGATATATTGATTCGCATGCGACACTAAATCAAAATCTCTTTCGCTGCGCCAGGCAGCCAAATTTCCCGGGAATGCGACGCCTGACAATGCCAATTCTTGGAATTTTGATACGAGCCAAGAGTTGGTCGAGGAAGAGAGAGAGAGAGAGAGAGCGAGAGACTGTGCTAAGGGCAAGTTAAGCCAGTCGGAAGCACAAATATGCGCTGAATAATGAGCGATGAGCGTTGCCAGTCATACGTAAAGATACTGTATCTTAAGGCACCCAAAAGGAAGGGCATATGAGAAAACGCCAGCGCAGCGACCTGTGTGCGAAGCGTTATGACGCAGTGCATCGAGTTCTGTGAGAGATTCGGTATTCCTCCAAATCTAACATAGTTTCACATTTAAGAAATATGTGAAAGACAAGCTTAAAAGGCAGCCACAAGAATCGAAACTAGAGGCAAATCCCGGACTTGACACGAATATATGTATATGCATATATAAAGATACACTTGCCTCATCCAATGCACGTCTTCAGCTTAGCCAGTTTTTTAACCCTTGCAGATGCCAATTGTAACGCATAGAATGAAACATCTCCGAACCCATAAAGTATATGTATATAGATTCTAGATCTGGCAGTTTATACGTAGCAACAGGACCGATCGGACCACTTTATTAAACTTTTTGTTTATTCCGATATATTGACCAAATTCGACATATATGCAAAATCTTATGGAATCGGATGACAACATCATAAGAAAAATCGGTCGGAAAGTAGGTTCTTGCATGGCAAACTATTCCGTTTGCCAAGATACTTTTATCAAACTCAGCATTTGCGAGCTTCATTATTCTCACATTTCAGGGTATTAAATCTTCGGCATGCTGAAGATATTCTTACTTTCTTTATTTTAAGGCATGTTTTCATAAGCTCATTTGCCTGAAACTCTTGCCTCAGCTAACTTAGATTTTCTATAGCCTTTGCTTAATATCTGGCTCTCGTTGCATTTATTAAATAATTAAGCGCAATGCATTTATACGCTTATTAAGTTTTATTTAAGTCATATTCATGAGACTATTCAGACGCGTTCGTTTATTCATAAACATATTTTTGGGTGCACATATATGGTATATTCTTTCATATATGGGGCTAAAGTTTCGTTTGAACTTTCGCGCGCTTCTGATGCCATTTGCAGACGCTTCGCTTGGGCGCAAATTACCCAAAATGTTACCCAAGGCGCTCAGAACTCTCTCTCTCACACACACACACACACACACACACACACACACACACACACGCTGAACAATGCGAAACTCGTGCAAAATGTTGGGCAGAGTTTTTGGTTAGCTTTTGCCGAGTTGTTCGAGTTCAAAATGTAAACTGAGACCGCAAAATGCGTCTTGTAAGCGTATTTAACTTTATTATTTATGCAAAATTCCCCCCATGTGTGTGTGCGTTTAGTGCGCTTATTAATTTATAATACACTGCGGCCTTGGCGCAGCTTTTGCCGGGCCCGAACTTTGCATATTCAATAAAATGTTTCGGGGGAAAACTTTGCCATTTGCTACAGTAACTCAAATATTTTACCGCACGCACATAAAGAAATTGCGCGGGTGTATGTACGTGTGTGTGTGCGTGTGCGTGTGTGTAGCAATAGCAAACTATTTACATAAATTGCCACTTAAACATTGATATTCTTAAAGAGAGAAAGATAGAAAAGAACAGAAAGAGAAAGAGACAGGCACTTAAACATTGATATTCTTAAAGAGAGAAAGATAGAAAGAGACAGGCGAGAGAGAGAGAGAGAGATAAAGAGAGAGAGAGAGAGAGAACTATTGTCAGATACGTCCAAAAGGAAAGTTATCTTGAACCTGATCTTCTTCTTGCATTTTTTGTCTACAGCCTCGCTAATTTTGCCAACATCGATAAATATCGATTTAAGGTCCGAGTTTTTTATATATCACTCGAGGATTATAAAACTGCAGTCGCCCTCTCCCTCTCTCTCTCCGTCTGTCTGCTGCCTCTCCCTCACTTTATCACTTTTTATCCACTCTTCCCGCTACCTCTGTCTCTCTCTCTCTACCTCTAGCTGCCCCTTTTAGCGCTTCCTTAGAACCCCCCTAGCCGCTTGAACGTCTGCACCTGTGTCTGATGCACGCGCTTCTCGTGTGTGCAGAATTTTGGCAGCCACTTTTGTTTTTTGGGCTAATCGTTTTGAGCGATTGCTGCTTGAAGTGCTTGCCACAAGCTGTGGCGCCACAACTAATGGCGTCAAAAGCCACTCAAAATTCTCGAGCCCACTCTCAGGTTCAAGGCCCGAAAGGCCTTAACGCTCTTGGCTAGGCATTGAACCAGTTTATTGAAATCTAATGAGGCGACTAAAGAACAAACAAAGCACACAGACACTCACAAACACACACATGCGAATACACACACACACACACACACACACACACACACACACATACATATTACAAATATGCTTAGTTTTATAGTTGGGTCAACAAAATGGCTAACAGACAATGGGCCCAATGGCTGCCTTCCGCTTATGGTTATGGTGCGAGGGGGTGTTTTTGTGAGAGGAGGATAGGGGGGAGGGGCGGGAAGGGTATTGTATTTTAGGGGTTGCCTGTTATGTTATTAAAGCCATAAATTCAAGTAAAAACAAATGCAAGAAGCGTTGGCAAAATGTTGTGAAGCCGACACGAGGCGACAAAGATGAAAGCCAAGACGTAGCTGGAACTAGAACGGGAGCTGGAACTGGAACTGGAGTGGGAGCTAGAGTCGGAGTCGGAGTTGAGCATGTGTAATGGGATGCTCGGAAATCTCAGAGCTGGGCTACATAAGCATAATGGCATAAAGCGTTGATAACAAATTTGCGCATTTCAACATGAATGAATTCTCCAGAGGCTGAAAACAGACATACACCGAGAAATAAAGGGAGAGAGGGGGAAGAGAGAGATGGGAGCCAGGGAAAGGGGCAGAGTGAGAGCAAGAGATAGTAAACGAGCTTGGGCCTTAGCGGGGTTCCGTTTGCTGGGCTGCTGTTGCTGAAAGTCCTTTGCCAGCCTCTTGCCTTAAGTGCCTCAGCGTCCAAATGGCAAACAGATGGAGCCCAAATGTGTGTGTGTGTGTGTAATGTGTGTGTGTGTGTTAGTGTGTGCGTGTGTGTGTGATGTGTAATATACAAAAGTCCTCAGCTCGAGTCTGTGCCTACGTTTTGGGGCCAATGTAACGCTTGGCTCTGCGAGCTTGTCAACATGTAGGGCTGCCACGCCCCCATGGCCGCATGGACCCTCTGCACGTATGGTTGCGACTTGAGACGCAGCTGCCGCAGGACACTTGGCCTCGCCGTGGACACAGGACAACTGATTTTCCGGCATGAGGCACACTGTGATTTGTTGGCGCCCAACAAGAAGACACAAGAGAAAATCCAAACGAAATGTAACTGACCAACAGCAGGCGCTGAGAGGGGCGCTGGTGCCAGGCGGGTAAAGGGGTTGGAGAAGGCATAAAGCCAGCTTGATGAAAAGTAGACAAAAGAAATCACGAGTGACAACAACAACAACAACAACAGCAGCAGCAAGGAGTCGGCGACAATGCAGAGCGCCCAAAGGGCATTTGGGCCTAGTGCTGCACGTCCTTGGCTTCCGTTTGCAGCCCCCTCTCCCTCCCCCCACCCCACCCAGCCACTGCTCACATACAAGCTCTACGCCAGTGCCTCGTCAAGTCTGCCGCTTGTTGACGTTTCATTTATCGTAATCAAGTGCGCAATCAATGCGACGAGAATTGCACTTGAAGATTGTTTTTCATTTCTTTTCTGTTCATTTTTTTTGGTTTTCCCGTCAGTCTCTTCTGGTTCTTCGCGTTTGCCTTCTAATTTACTTTGATTTCTGTGCACCCAAGAGGGCGAGTGCATCCACAGAGTGTCCCAAATTGGCCTATGGATTGCATTTGCAATCACGTGGACTCACATTTGCTGCATCCATTTCCGCCACTTGGCCTGTGGCAGCCGAGTTGGATCTTGCACTCAAACATATTGAGTCGATACATCAATAAATCGATAAGTATCGATAAGCCACAAGTGAAAAGGAATAACTCTTGCTTCTTGATAGAAATCATCAAATTTTGGTAGAAAATAAGTTGTTTGCTACTTTCTATTGCCTTTGCAGTGTATATTATTTTATTTTTTTTTTTACATTCAATCGGATTCAAATTTGTAAAATCTATTGAAAAATGTCAATTCGACATAATACAATGCAAAATTCAGTTCGTTGGGTGGAAATTGAATTCCCGATTGTTCGTGTGTGAAAGTGTATTTTTTTTTTTTGTCAACAGCTTGAATATTATATTTAGAGCTTTGCATAGAACATTAATTTATTTACTTATTTGATTTAATTATTAAATCGTCGACAAAAACGAGTGTCTTCTTAATTATTCAATAAGCGTTAAGCTGTTAAATCCACCGTCACGTGTGGAAAATGCGTGAAAAGCTGCCTAATTTAAACATTTTTCATTTTATTCAAATTCCAATAGCTCAACTTGGCAACTATTTTGATATTTTGATTTTTTTACAGGGTCCAAAATCTTGCATGTTATTACTGGCCTGCACTAAGTGCTTCGCAGGAATTTATCCATAAACACATAAACAAAAGGGCTTTTTTAGCATGCAAAATGTGATATGAAATTAAAATAAATAAAAACGTGGCAACTCTGGTCGCTGGCAGCGTTCTTTTTTGGCACATCGCATTCCGTTTCGGGCCAGGTCTGATAATGAGTGAAGTCGAGCTGTGGCAGAATGGGGACAACTTCTTGGATTATGTCAACTTTGCATTGCCAGCAATATAAAAGGGGGCGGTGTGGAGCGGGTCGGGGCGGCGCGGAGGTTTTAAGATTGTGCTCAGCACATTTTTAAATTAGAACTGACTGACTGGCTCAGGCACAGGCTGTGGGTTTGGTCTACAAGGGGGGCGGAGGGGGGCGGAAAACTTTTCGCGCAACCCATGCAAAAAATGTTTCGTTAACCAAAAATCGTGCCCAAAACTTTGTGGCCGCAGCGCGAACCTTAGCTATGACGAGTGACTAGATGGGCTGCCGGAGAGTGGGGTGTATTTTTTTGGGGGGGATGGTGTCGCTGCAGGGGGAGAGGAGGGGGGACAGCATGTCGTTTCAACAACTTGTTTTTACTCTTTTTTCAGGTTGCGTTCATTTTTGGGCTGCCCGAACAATAGGAAAGCGACGACGTTGCGCGATATTGTCAAACGGGTGGTTCGGGTCGTTTGGGTGGTTTGGGTGGCTTGGGTGGATTCTCGCAACGGTGCAGGCTGCAATCCAATTTTTGTGGAGCGCAACAAAAATGCTCAGCGACAAGCGACAACAGAAAATTGGATGAGCACTACGGCTGCTGGAATAAACCGCAACTGCCGCTAACTGAATCCAAATCAGAGCGACTGAGGGTGAGCGCGGTAGTGGGTTAGTATGCGAGGGGGCGCGGAAAGGGGGAGGGCGGGGGCGGAGGTAGATGAGGCAACGAGGCACATGCCACACAGCGCAATGGTGTCCTGGCAACTGGCGGTGCTGCCAGACCGGCCAAGCATACAAAATAACCGCAAGCCCAAGCTGCACATTATCTATGAATGTGCTGTTTTGTTGTGTGTGTGTTCGCGCGCGAGTGTGTGTGTGTGTGTGTGTGTGTGTGTGGGCGTAACGCTGCCACTGCCTGCCACCGCCTGTTTTTTTTTTGCAATGTCAGTTGGCGCAACAAAAAACTGAAACGTCAGAGCGGGAGCTAGAGCGAGAGAGAGAGAGAGAGAGTGGTGGGAGGTGAGTAGCAGAAGTAGGCAGAGCGGGGCGTATTCGCTGTGTGGGGTCTGAAGCACGCCAGAGCGGAAATTGTTGAACAGAACTTAAATCTCAACGAAATTGTTTTTGGCGACAGTTTGTGTATGCCAGGCAGTCCAGACCCCCCAGACCCCCGCCCCCCGTCACACACACACACACACACACGCACACACAAAGACCTGCCCGCCCTTGCCGCACTCGTTGGCTCGGACCTTGTTAGGCATCAGGACAGCAGCTGGCTGCATGTGCATGTTACAAGCTGCACATGTGTGTGTCTTGTGCTGCCACCCCCGCAAAACTGCACACCTCGCTCCCCGCATCCCCCCTTTCAGTCGACCCCTGCTTCAGCTGCAGACGCAAATATAATCATCTTCGATTCAAGTGTTGCCAAACTTATCAACTTTTATCATTTTCGATGCCATAATTTAAATTTTCTTCATTTCGTTTCAAAAAACAAAAAACCATTTAATGGTCAGTTTTCACATAGAACTTGATCCTCGCATATATTTGTAAGAATCTATTCTCTGCCTTTCTTGTATGCCACACTATTTATAATCATTCACTCAACTGATTCTCAAATAAAATCCCACCAGCCAAGAGAAAACATCTGTCTGCATCTGTCCGAAGCTTTAGGTTCCCCTCGAACGAACCCATTGAAGCCTTTTGGGCCCAAAAGTAGCGCACTGCTTAGTTGCTGCTAGCCGGTTCCACACATAGGCCTTACAGTTTTTTCGTAGGCCCTGGCTTGAGCTGGGACTGACATAGAGGGAGGGGTGAATAGTGAATTGCTCAGCTGGTAGGAGGGTAGGAGGGAGGAGGCGGGTGTGACTGTGGGGCAGAGGGTGGCAGTGTTTCAGTGCGGCAGCTTTGCAGAGATTTGTTGGCTTGGAAATTGTCCAACAAATTTCTGTTGGCGGCCCACAAACAACAACTACCCACAAACACTCACACACACACTAGCACACATGCACACACACACACACACACACACATACGCAAATAGTACAGTCATATAAGCACGTACCCTTGCACATGCATATCTCAGCTGCAGGACCATGTGCTCTGTGTGTGTTCCTGTGTGTGCATGTGTGCGTGTGTGAGTGTGTGAGTGTGTGTGTAGATTACTTACTTCTCGAGCGTTAGTCGTTAGTGCCGTTATTTCATAGTTTACGTCTCGCTCCGCAGCCGCAGCCTTCCTCCGCCTACCCCACACAACAGATGCTCGCCCGCTCTACCTCTACAGAGTTATCCTGGACCCTGTCCCTCCCACAACCCCTCACACACCCCCCTGCCACTGTCGACCCGTCTGGGGCTACTTAGGCGAGCGCCGCACAAAAGCGCAAAAGCCGTTCATTGATAATGTAAACTCAGCACAAAAATATCTCTCGCTAAAAGGGGGCAGTTGGGAGGGGGGGTGGCCGTGGCGTGCACCACACATTTATGAAGCCAGTCGAAACTTTTGCATAGCACAGGGTGTATGTGTGTGTGCGCGAGTGTGTGTGTGTGTGTGTGTGTGTGGTGCGAGTTTCAAGTCATGACCAAAAAATTATGTGGTTGTATTTAAAGTTGCGCTAAGCTCGGTCCGGATACGGCTCTGTACGGACAACAGACTACGGGTTCAAATGCCCTTTTCCCTCTCTCTTTCTCTCTCTCTCTTTCTCTCCATCTCGCTCTCTCTCCCTCTCGCTCCAAAAGCCTCTGTTCGGCTGCGTAATACTTTTTCAGTTAACTCGCGCGTTGATTTCAAGTTGACTTTTGGGCAATGAAACTTTTTTGTGCTGCCCATGTGTGTCTGTCTGTGTGTGTGTGTGTGTGTGTGTGTGTGTGTGTGTGTGTGTCTATGAGATATGTGGTTTGTACTTAAATTGGACAGCGCTGACCACGCATTGCAGTCGTTAGCAGCCAGAGTTGAGTTACGTTTCGCATTCGGGATACTCGTAATGGTTACATACCTGCAAAGAGAGACGAAAAATGGATGGAAAAATTAGAAAATTAGTCTATGGAAAATGCTGTAAAATGAATCTTAAGGTAACTGACTAAACCAAGTTGAAAAGCTTAATAAGAGCTGGCGGAAAAGTCAATCAATTTTCGCTTGAATTAATCCACTATGAAAATCGATATGTATCGATTTTATTGGAAAAGTGATGAATAATAAAGTAAAATAAGAAAATTGGGCTTACGAGATAAGATCTGACGGGTGAGCTATATCCTTGCAGCTCGTTTTCCTGATCTAGAACAAACATAAATATATATCTAGAGGATGGAAGAATGTTTTATTTTCCCGATTTGTTCTTATCAAAGGAACTCTCATAACGTAGAACAAAATTGAATCTTTGACAATAAAACAGATTTTTGTAGATTTAATTCATCTTCAAAAATAAATTAATTTATTGTCCCTTATTTCTTCAGTATGTTTAGCAATAGTTATAGTTTGCGATAAGTCTTACTTCCAGGAGTCCTCCCAAATTCAAAAACATTCGGACAAAAGTTATTGAGTTATAGCAAGTATCTGGCGGATTTCTTAAGTTCAATAAACGAAATAGTCAACAAAGCTATTGTTTGAATAAACGATTAACGATTAACATTTCTGTAAGATCCTATCATAACTGGGGTCTTCCATAGATCTATATGCAAACTGTTCCCAAGGGATGCGACCTTTAAAGCTGCCATTCTTCAATTTTCCACCTGTGATGTATCCTTTAAAGCTGCCATTCTCCTGGATAGCCAAACTAGACTAATCAATAATTCAATACAATCACAGAATCCTCCACATTCTAATTTTATTATTGTATTCATGTTTTACGCTCATTTCGTCAATTCCATTAGGTTTATGGTCGTAGACCGCCAAAAAAAAGAGAAGCAAACATGTCGCTGATTGCGACCCCCCCTTTGATCCGCCTCTGTTGCTGGTCAAAGGGGGGGTCGTTGCTAATTTCCTAAGTGCCAGTTGGCCAGCGTTGCCAACTCTGCACATGAGTCACGAGTCGTTCGGTGTGTCTCCTCTTTGGCTTTGGGCCCTGTGCAAATATTCAACTCATTTAACACATTGTCCAGATCCGGCGCGAACATAACCTCAATGTGAAATTAACAGAACAACAACAAGAAGAAGAAGAAGAAAAACAAGAACAGCTAGAGGTTACAAATGTAAATAGCAAAAACCAGAAAAAATAAAGCAGAGCGGAAAGAGGTGCAAGAATAAAACAAGAGCAGAGCTTCCTGCAACTGCCTTTGGGCTCAGTTGCCAAGTTCTGGCCAGAGTGCAGGGGCTAGGGTTGGAACGGGGGTAAGGGGGGCGGGGGTTGTTATGTTTCGCGTCGGTTCAAGTATTTTTTGCATAAATTAAGCATCGAGCTGAAGGTCCCGACACATAACAGTATTGCTAATTACGCCATAATGTCCGAATTTACAGGCACTACAAATGCAAACGCTTAAGGACAGCTAGAGAAAGCGAGAAAGAGCGAGAGAGAGAGAGGGAGTGCGAGAGAGAGGGTGTGAATGGGGTGAGAGCACTTGGCGTTTGTCTGAAAAGGCAACAAATTAGCATAATAACCTTTAATAATACAAACGAAAAATTAAATAACAACAAGAACGACGACGAACTACAGAAAGAGGACAGCGAAAATAGAAGGAAAAAAATACACATACATACATACATATATATATATATGTATGCATAGAAATACCGCATGTTAAGCAGGCCGTTGCCCGCATCCAGCATGGCCCAGTTAGGGGTTCGAGAGGGTTAGCAGTACGGTACTTTGGGCTGCTATTAAAAGGCGCAGCAACAAATTTTGAAAAGCGAAACTACAAGCCATTAACGCACATTAGCAGAACTTATAAATTTATTGCCTCTGCTGTGCGGAGTAGCAGTAGGTGTAAGGGGGGAGGGGATGGGGTGCGCTACGCTCATTTTTTTTTATTTTGCTTTGGGGGTAGCTTAGCCGAACAATGGAGCGCGCCTAAGCCGAGGGTGGTCGCCGGTTCAGTGTCAAAGTGAGCGTGAACAAAAGTGCGGCTCGACCAGGGCTTGAGCTATAGTTAAATGGTCGAGGGCTCGACGAGGGGTTGTGATTTGGGCTACGATTCGCATTGAGTTTGGGCACGGGCATATGCGCTAAGCTGAGCGGCAAATCAGAGACAAAGGTGCGCACGGGTTCAGGGCGATTGCGAAAGCAGCTCTAATTGAAGATCAAATAACAAATACAAACGGGAGTTTCTGGAATATCTGAAGTAAGAAAGAATCGCAAAGGAAACAATAGGACACTGAGCCGAAAGTGGGACGAACGCAAAGAGGAAGAATGAAATAATGTTGATAAACAGCAATAGTGAGCGCGACAGAGAGAGAGAGAGAGAGGGAGAGAGGGAGTGAGAGGGAGTGAGAGAGAGAGCGAAAGTGAGAGGGAGAGAGAGAGAGAGAGAGAGATAACTATCGAGGAGACTATCGAGGAGAGAGATCGAGGAGGGGGAGAGAGATAAAGAGTGAGAGAGAGAGAGAGAGAGAAGGAGAAAGAGAGTGAGAGGGATTGAGAAAGAGAAAGAGAGAGAGAGAGAGAGAGAGAGAGAGAGAGAGAGAGAGAGAGAGAGAGAGAGAGAGAGAGAGAGAGAGAGAGAGAGAGAGAGAGAGAGAGAGAGAGAAGGAGAGAGAGAGAGAGAGAGAAAGAGAAAGAGAGAGAGAGATTTCAAGGAGACAGAGCGAGGAGGGAGACGAAGTTCTACAATACGCATCTAAAAGGCAACTAGAAGGTACAAAGCAAACCTTAAACATCTGAAGAATAACCAAAAGTTAAAGGTTTACGAGGCATTTCTGGAAAGATAGAGTTCTAATGGCAATCGTTCAACTATGATAAGAGGCTCGAAACAACCAAGATTTGCTGTTGAGTTGCCTAAATGATAGATTCCGATAGAAACTGCCACAAACAAGCACCGAAATCTGTGAAAGGCTTTGCATTTGCAGTTAATAGGGCGTTGCTAATGTGAGTTGAATGCAAATTGCTTTTGTACCACTGTCACAGGCTGCAGCATGATATGCATTCGACTGTTGTGGTTGTTGTTGTTGTTGTTGTTGTTGCTTGGAGTTTGGAGATTGGAGTTTGGAGTTGGGCTGCCTTAAGGATTGGCATTGCGCAGGGCTTGTGCTAATTTGTTTTCCAATTTGGCTGCTTGTACAGCGAGATGTGTGTGTGTGTGTGTGTGTGTCGGTGTGTGCTGTACACAGACAGGCTGGCGGGCTGGCGGGCGGGCGGTGCGGGCGAACGTACTGGCTGGCAGGCTCGTTATCCTTGCCTTACGACTCAGCCAGCTGCATTACAACAGCAACAACAACAACAGCAACAACAACAGCAGAATGTGCCACTTAGTTAAATGCACACGTGCGAAATCTCTCGAGCTAAATGCAGCCAAATTCTCACTCGCCCCTATGCTGTAAACATACCGCTCCCCACCCTCCCCCCGCCACGCGCAACAACGCCCCTGACCCCCGCGCAGAGACCCTTCAACCCGCTTGCTCTGTGCGCTGTTTATTTCACAAGAAAATGCAATACAAAATGAATATTTAATTCGGCTTGCAGGCAGAGGGTAGAAACGATGCAGAGAGGGGAGGGCGGTAGGCAGGGGGTGGTGTATGTGGTATGTGGAGTTGGGCAGGGTCACAGCAGGATCACGCAGGATTTTGCCGAGTCACGACGCGTGCAAAAATCAACGCTCTGCCATAAGAAGAAAATTGCATTTCACTGTTATCCGCCAAGATGTCGACATGTGTGTGTGTGTGTGTGTGTGTGTGCGTGTGTGTGTCTATGTGTGTGTAATATCCTAGATTTAAATTTAGCACAGGTTTAACCAACAGAAAAAAGAAGCCATTTGCAGTTGTGCACAAATCTCGACTACAGACGCCAAATTTCTATCTATCAGAAGCCAAAGATTAATGGGATTATTTAGCTTGCAGCAATATGTGTGCTTTGCAACTATCGATAAGTTATCGATACCGCTTCATAAAAGTAAGAGACCATGTTGAGTAGAGAAACAACTGCACGGGACCTCATAAGAAGGAATTTACTACCTTTCCCAACTAGATTTTATGTTAAGCTGGATATCTTTGCATATCGAACTATCGATAAAATATCGATAGCACTTTATAAGAAAGTGAGAGAGGGAGACAGCTACATTTGTATTTATATATGCAGCATTGCAAATGTGTGTAACAAATAAAACTTATCGATGATTTGATAGATATATGCAAGGTATTCAGGCTTATCAACACCTCAATTGATATACGCAAGCTATTCGAATTTATCGATTAATTGACTGATACGCTGATTAAATCTATCGATAATTTGATTTATATACTTAAGCTATTCAAGCCTTTTGATTCATTTATTGACATATGCAAGCTTCTCAGGCTTATATTTAATCTGATTGATATTTGAGTTATCCAAGCTTATCGATAAATCGGTTGATATACATATGCTACATCTCTTGTTTTTCACTATTCGCGCACATCTGAGTACAGGGTATCTCACAATCTAGCATACCCAGTAGCTCTTGAGCGCGTGCTGTCCCCGTTCGAACAGTCGGTTTGTTTGTTTCGATGTTTATATTTATTTGCCGCATAGCGGTACATGTATTCCGGCTCCTGTGTCGAGGGCAGACAGAAGGCAGGCACAGGCAGGCCGACAGGCAGACAGGCCGAGTCGTAAGGGCGGGCAGGTAAGAAAAAAGGGTTAACAGGGGCAGAACGGTACACGTAATTCCCCATAAGAACCAATATACGAATGAACCAATATAACCAATAACAACAGCTGACGACAGACGGCAGCAGTCGTATCCTGGATAAACGACTTGGCAACAACAGCAAATTTTATTTCAGTTTTCAGTTTCTGTCCCCTACTTCGTGCGTGGGGGGTGGAGGAGGTGGGGGTAGGTCAATTCTGTAAGATGCCAGGCTATGTTTGGCCGAGCCCCCCCCCCCCTCCACAATTGATATGGAGGCACCTGTCACAATGCACTAAAGGCAGCTACCAGAGGCCGAGCCGCTGGTCCATAGCGTTGACAGCCTGTTGCCAAGCGCGTTCGAGGGCAATCAGAGGGGAAATCCGTTGCCTTAGCCGAGCTATATAGATATATATATATATATCTATCGTTCAGACTCGAACATGATACCGGTTCAAAAGTGGTTCATTGACGTAACTGCATAGTTGTTTGAGCTATGCCGAGGGAACAGGCTCTGACATGCAGTTGAAGACAGAGCTACTTTGGTTCGTGGCAACTACTATTTATGACTGTGAACCGGTTCAAATGATGTTCAGCGTCCAGGACGCTTATTGTAGATACCTGGCAGCTGTTAACTTAGCATCCGACTGAAAGCTGCTGCTCAATATATGAGTATGCCGCTGAACCGGTTCGAAAGCGACTCAGCGTCTAGGACACCAAGTATAGATCTGATAGGTATATCTGCGAGTAGTTAACTTAGCATCCGAACCACATATTTTTTACAGTATGTATAAAACTAACTGTGAACCGGTTGAAATGTGGTTCAGCTCGCCAAGAACCGGAGCTATGCTCGTGGATTTGGTATGCGGGAACCAGTTACATCTTTATTTAAAAAAAACTACTATTTATGACTGCAAACCGGTTCCAAATTGGTTCAGCGTCTTTGAGAACAAGTACTGTCCTTCACTGTACTTCATCGTTCATAAGAACAAATGGTCTAGATCTTATAGATATATCTACAAGTTGTGAACGTTTGTTCACTTAGCATGTAGCTTAAAGCTGTTGAAGTACATATATATATATCTAACAATCGTGCTGAACCGGTTCGAGAGTGGTTCAGCAGCTTACCTCGTAAGCTACTAGGGCTATGCCTATGAAATTTGGTATGTGAGCTGATAATAGGCATATAGATATATAGCCAAGCAGCACTGGTGCGTATTCTAAATCTTATGGGCCAATCAGCCTAACCCATCTAACCCAACCGCCTGCAGGGTAATCCTGTGTGTGTGCATAGGTTTATTTTTATCTCGCATACATTTCGGGAATATTTATTTATTTATGCCCAGCCTGTGCACATGCGACTACACGCAGATCTCCCGATATAAATATATATATATGTATATACATATATACATATATTCTGTATATATATATAGGACTTTTATATTATTACTTTTATGCAGCTGTTGTTGTCCCATTTGCCGTTTTGTATTCATTGCCTTTTGTTTTACAACAATTGCATGCCGAGTTGAGCGAGCGCCCATTGTTGTTGTTGGTGTTTTTTGGTTTTTGTTTTTTAGTATTTTTGCTAAACTCAGCATTTAAGTTTAGTTGGCCGAAGGGTTGCTGCGTTCTTTGGTTCCTTTTGGTCGTTTAGACTTTTGCCTTGTGGACGCGTGTGGTAAACGCTTTGCATTTTATTTTATTTCTCGTTTTCGTTGTTTGCCACAATAAAAAAGGGTGCATTTTTATATTTCGCCATAAGTTTTTATGGCTTCCGTGTGTGGCGGCAACGGCGGCTGTGTCTGTGTGCCTTGTCCTTACCCCTTACCCCTGTCCATGCCCATGCCCCTACACTCAGCCCAATCGCCATTTGGCTTTGGCCAAGACTACGTTTCGCCTCTCTTCCTAACTCCATCTCTCTCCCTCTCTCTCTCTCGCCGTTGTCGACATTTTGTCAAAAGTTAGTCCAGTCAAGCAAGTGTAGGTCCTGGCGGGCGCGCGCGGGTGTGCTTGCGGTGTGTCTAACATGACGCGCCTTTACACTTAACTGTTTTCAAAAAGTTGTTTTCTCACTCTCTCTCTCTCTCTCTCTCTCTCACACACACACACACTCGTTTTTTTCCTCTTGCTGCTGCTCTTTGTATTTTTATTGTTGGTCGCCTTGTTTTGCACTTTTAATTCGGTTTATTTGCCCAAAATATATGTGCATGCATGTATGTGTGAGTGTATGCGAGTGTGTGTGTGTGTGTGTGTGTGTGTGTGTGCGAGTATTTAGATTTTAATCTACTTTGCCGCTGCAGCTGCCAAAAACTTTTGACAACCCCCCCACCAAAGAAAAAAAAATTTATGCAACGCAAAGAAAAACAAAAAAACACAAAAATGTGCCAAAAACAAAAGGCGAAGAGAAAAACTTTAAACAAAAAATGTTTAAAGAGCGACTCGACAGTTGAATGTTGTTATTTATTATGCCGTCACATGGGGTGAGGGTACGGGTGCGGGTGAGGGTACGGGTGCGGGTGAGGGTGCGGGCGCGGGTGCGGTGGGGGAGGCAGACCAGCAGGGGCTGAGGGCAAGTCAAAATACTTAACACATTTAGGGCACGTTGAACTGGGGTCTTTTTAATGGGGTTCCGAGGGAACACAAATGAGACACTCACTTTTTTTTTTTTGGATTTTTGGGTTCTTGGCTTTAACAACTTTTGTTTTTGGCAAGTTTCTCTTGAAATGAGCTTATATGTACATAACCTATTTAAGAGGGGATTGAGAAGAAGAAGCAGGCAAATGAGCTCTAAGTTCAACTCTTATAGATCTCTCTGAGATCGAGCGATTTCCGAATAGTTCTTACTTCTCGTAGTCCTAATTTACATTTCGCTCGAGAAACTTGAAATCTTAAGAAAGTGAAATATGCATTCATACTCATAAAGGGTATTGAGAGACATTATATGTATATCAATCAGCTGAGCTTATCTGTTAACATTTCCGTGTGTCTAATTTAATCGCTGCCAGCAGCACTTGCCTGGGCATAACCCCCCTACCCCCTTCCCAGTCCACACACATGGCATACGCCTTTGCTGATTTCCCAATTTCGCGTTCATTCAGGCACGATCATCGACTCCAATATCAGCTCATTTAATAGGCACTTCCCCCCTTCACACCCCCCAGCCAGCCATTCCACACACTCTACAAATGAAATGTGCGCATTTGATTGCAATCATAAATTTCGCTGGGCTGTCCGGTCGGTCGGCAGAGAGAGCCACACACAGCGCCCAAAGGAGGAGAGACTCCAAAGGCGATGGCCACACAGTGGCGTCCAGATGAGGAGGGGCAAATGCAGTTAGGTGGCGCAGGGGCGCGGGGCTGGGTGAGGGGTGAGGGGTGGGTTACTGAAACGTGCACAGCAAATGAAAGCAGAGGCCAGTGTTAAATTTCAATGCCAATTGCACAAGTCAAAAGGCAAAAGTGGACAGCGAGAGCGGGAAGGGGCCAGACGGAACGAGAAGCTATGAGGAGAATGGTTTCATGGGTTTCTCTTTTTTCTTCATTCAATGCAAAAGACCAGACGCACAGACACACGCACAGACACACGCACAGACACACACACACACACACGCATCGCCCATACTCATTTATGTGATGCGTTTTTGCGGTGCTTTTGTGTTGCTGCCTTCGATAAATGCGGGCGTCCGGTTCCTAGGGTTCTGTCTGTGGAGAGTGAGTGAGAGGGGAAAGGGGTTGGCCTGTGATTCATCAACTTTTAAATATTGCCTCTTCGCAAAAGTAATTAAAGAAAATATAAAATGGCAAAGGAATAACTGATAAGCGCGATGAGTGTTGGGCAACGGTAAGGGTAGGGGCGGGGCCATCTGCGGGGCTTTGGAATATTGCGGTACTTAAATGTTCGCTCAATTAGCATGCTGCACATTTTTCACATCCTTATTAAATGCCGCGCTCTGCCTCTGCCGCTTCCTCTGCCGCTGTCTCTTCCTTTTGCATTTATTTTCGTTTGTGATTTTTTTGCTGTGCCCTTTATGCATTTTCCGCTTGGCATGTGAATTAATAAGAAACCATTTGATAAGAGCCCAGTCGGAGCCCAACTGCCCAACCACTCCTCACCTCCTCCTACTTCTCCCCTTACCTCATCCCTTCTCCTCACTCACAAAGGCAACGCACGCTGCTTTTTATTGCCGCGTCTTTGTTGCGGTTTATGCATTTTTTAACAGTTCATTCAACAGACAACAACAACAACAACAACAACAACACCCAATAAGACGCCACAGCCCGCATATGACACATCATAAACGGTTTTTTTTTGGGTACCCAATTTGCTATACCCTTTAGAGGGTATCATAATTTGATCATGGAACGCATAGAACCAGAAGATTCCAGTAAAGAATGTATATACATATATACATTCTTGATCAGCACCTATTAAAATATGTATCTCTCAGAATGGTTCTGTCTTTCGGTTGTCGGAATTTGGACGTATCGGAAAACTATATCATATAGCTGCTATAGGAACGATCGGTAGAATGTTAAGTTCTTTTTTGAGAATCTATTTCTTAGTTTAATTTCTTATATAATAGTCGCATCCTGTCAGTATCGAATTTCTATATCAAATCGGACAATTATATCATGTGGCTCCCATCGGAACAATTGGAGGTCAATCAAGTTTTTTCCTATAAGCACTTTGTTCAAGAGTATTTAATCTTCGGCAAGCCAAAGATAGTCGCTCTTTCTCGTTCTCATACCCTTCATTTTCTTGTGACAACTTTTCTCCATTTAGAGAAAAATTGATATTTAATTCTATGTAAATTGGCGGCGCTTTAATTTTTCTTGATAACCGTTAAACACTCAAATCGGTGGGCGTGGCAATTCTCTCACACACACAACAGCTTCGCCCCCATCGCTTGCGAGTGTGCCACCTGCTGCAGCGGGTCACATGGTTCGGTCGCCTGCGGTGCGTCCATTTGTTGTGATAAACACCTTTGAGTTTGACCGACATGAAACCATTTGCTGTTCAGCCAATGGGGAGATAACTGGATAATGCGGGGAAACAATGGAATTGGAACAAAGAAAGTATAGCTTATTGTGTGGCTTCTGAATTGTTGGAAAATATCGAACGTAGTTTTTATCTATATTGTTCTGCAATGTCTGAATTACTTGTCAATGAGGTTTATTTGCGTGAAACGATGGAATTGGCACGATGTGAATATTTCTTAAAAGGATTAAATTAGTTCATTTTTAAATATTGAAATATCCTCGGGAACAATGGAATTGTCATGCTGTAAAATCATAAGTCAAAATGAAATAGAAACATTTAGATACCCTTTGAAATTAATCGGAACGATGGAAGTGGCATGCTTCAAATAAGGCAGAGTGGGATAGCAACATTTAGATAATCTTTGAACACGACTGGAACGCTGGAACTGACACGCTTTAAAACATTATGTGAAAACGGAATAAAACTATATGGATAATCCTTTAATTCAACTGGAACAATGGAATTGACACGCTTCAAAGCAATTGGGCATAGTAAAAGAGAAGCATTGAATACTTTTTGAATTCAGCAAGAACGACAGGGTATACACCCTTCGAAAAATAAGTAAAAACAGACTAAAGCATTTAAATAATCTGAACAATGGAACTGGAACGATGGAATTGATTCACTTTAAGTGCTATCCGAGAACCCATCCAAGGGTTAACGCTTATTTGCCACTCTTACGAGCTGATTTCCAGGAAGTTTGTTGACCCCACCCACACCAGATGCTAGAGACTTGCCCAAGCACTCCTGTCTCTCCCAAACCCCACAGCTCCAATAACACGGCGTAACACTGCCTCGTCTGGCGGTGCGGGGCGGGGGCAGGGTTGGGGTTGGGGTCAGAAAGTGACAGAATGCAAGTTAACAACAGTCTCTTGGGTCGATTTGAATCGTTTGTGTGGCCCGCCGTCTGGCGGGAATACCAACTATTCCACAAAGGAGCCCTGCGCTGGGCATAGGTTCGCGTTGTAAATCAAATGTCATGTCAATTTTAATTGCATTTTAATGATAAACGATGGCGCGAACTCGCGAACTACGTGAACACGCACTCCCCCACCCTCTAGCCATCCATCGCACACTCGCCCCCCACATATTCGCATAGTTCAAGGGTTAAGTAAAGTTAAAGTTGAACTTGTCAGTGTGAGTGGAAAATCAATAAATGTGCTCGTCACTTTCATTCAATTTGATTCACACTCTACACCCACACACACACACACACACGCATATCCTGGCACACACAAATTGGCAATTAAATATCCCAACATGATAATCATATTTAATTACAGGCATATGTATTACCCATCATAACTCATTGACACTCGCTGCATATTTGATTGCAGTTCATTTGCAGCTGCATCCACAACCATGCCATTCAATCATTCAATGATTCAATCATTTATTCAATCATTCAGACATCCAGACATTCGGACATTCATTCAACTATTCAAGCTATCCATTTTTGTTATTTCTGGTCATATCTGTTCATGCATAAAAAAGCACGAAACGTTAATTTAATTATTCTCTATCCCATAAAAATGAGAACAACAAAATAATAAAACTATTTAGCTAAGAGTGCTCGACTAGAAAATACCCTGTACAGCAGATATATTTTCTAGTTTTATATAGCTTGTGCGCTTCATTTTCAAGTTTTGTAGACTATAAGCTAAAAAAAAAAATGCCAAAAAAACTTTGTTAAGTTTAAAGTGCTAGACTGGAAAATACCCTGTACTAACTAAATAATTTATACTGGCATTAAGTTTGTGATTTTGGTTTTTCAGATTAGATGCTAAGAAAAAGTACAAATAATATAAACATATAGTTTAGTGTGCTGGACTGGCTAATACCCTGTACTTAGCAATGAATTTATATTGGAAAAGGACTTTCTGGCTTTATTTTCAGATTATATGCTTGAAGCTCAACTGAAAAGCTGTTATAGAGTCCCAGATTAATGTGTACGTGTTTTTATACCCTTTATACCATTAAAAATGGGTATGTATGTAGGTTTTATGTACATGTATATACCCTATAAGGTCTAGTCCATTTGAATACTAAATTAAACGCACATCGCGCAAAAGTTCAAAGCGAAATAATGGAAAAATGTGCATCCCTTTTGAAGCTCCAATACTATATGATGCCCACACACACACACACACACACACACACACACACACACACACACACATGCGTATGTAGACATTGTTGTATATAGATATGGCTGGATACTATATATTGTGGCAAGGCTACAGTAGCTGCAATTTTTCGTTTTGGCTCAGAGCAAAGTGCAAATATACGATATTTAATTGATTTTTAATTAAATGTTTAATTGTCAGCTGCAGGCGCGTGTTTTGTGCGGTTCCGTTGTGTCGGCAACGCCGGAAAATGGCGGAAAATTCGCTGCTCTCTGCACACAATGTGGGCCAATCCGCCGATTCAAGTGCCACTGCAGGGCGAATATTGCGCAAGTTGAACTTTGTTTTTACGCTATTTGGCATTTTATGATTTTTTTACAAAAAAACAAAACAACAAGTGAAAAAATTATACGAAAATGAAAATAGCTGGGAAATTATTTTGCTATTGAGAAACTAGGGCAGGGCGAGAGCCCAATCGAATGATATATGAGCAGAAAAGCGAAACCCAATTAAACTCTTGGCATTCGCTCAGCAACTGTAAATGAGTTGGCAGCTTTTCTTGGGAGCGAGGAAGAAAGAGAGAGAGAGAGAGAGAGAGAGAGAGAGAGAGAGAGAGAGAAGACTGAAATAGTTCTCTCTTTCATAGATTCCGACTGCTTTGCATAGACCCCACAGAGAGAAGCTAAGATCTAAGAGAAGCAAAGAAAGACGGTGCGGAAAATGAGCACGGATCATAAAAGTTGACTAATTTATAAGAAACAGTTACAAAGGGTGTTTACATATAACGAATATAAGAGGATTTTGACATTTTAAGGGAATATCTAAATATCTAATTAATCCTTTAATTTTAGTGCGAAGTTAATGGATATTTCTCCATTATTGTTATTATGGAAAATGTTATGCATCCTTAAAACCAGCTCTGACATGGACACTTTCTCTTTAGCGAGTGTCTACTGTGCATGGCAGTACCTAGTACTCCATGCACGCAGCTAAAGCAACAAATAATCGCATATTGCACGAAGAATAGCAGCTTTCAACAGCTGTCACTACCTCACAGTCTCTCACACGCTTCTCAGTCTCCCTCATTCTCTATCTCTCTCTCTCTCTCTCTCTCTCTCTGTATCTCTCTCCCGCTCCTTCTGTCTCTCTCTCCCTCTCTTTCTGTCTCTCTCTAACATAGGCCGGGTCACGCTTGCTGCCTTAAACTGTTTACGCGCTACTTTTGACACTAAGCTTGGTATAAAGATAAACTATGTGTATAAGAATATATTTATGTTTATATATATAAATATATATAGAGGGACAAAAAGGGAGAGATATATAGATATATATAAATAGAGAGAGAGAGAGAGAGCGAGAGAGAGGGAGAGAGATCATTGGCAGTCTTGGCAATTGTTTGACAACTTGGAAGCATTTCGCTTTAGCCAAAGCCCAGGCTAAAGTTTTTACAAACAATGGCATCAAGTCAGAAAGTGCGGCTGAAGAGCGGGGGTTGGGGGGCTGGCTGCTGAATAGGGGGCGACGAAAAAGTTTTGTAATGCGCTTAAATTTCTTTCTCAGTCGCACAGGTGGGCTCGATGGCCGTTGAAAGCTGTTGTCGTCGTCGGCTCAGAGCCGGGCGGCGCCATTATTAGCATTACGCCCAAAATCAACAGTAAATGGAACACAGCGAAGAGTCCGGCGATTCCATCAGATGATGAGAACGATGCGAATGATGATGATGATGATGATGATGATGAGCATAATGTTCACAGGGAGCGCACGTTGTGAGCCTATCACGTACGTTTGCCATCAATAACGCAACGATTTAACTTGTCTCGTTCGCCCAGAGGCCACGTAGAACAGCGATGACCCCTCCCCCATCCCTGCCCAACCATCGCTGGGCTAGAATGTCACGCCCACCTCGCACGTACACGCATGCCACGTAGATTAGGCCCGTAAGCCTCGACTGGATGCCAGCCAGATAAAGCACACTAGTCCACTTGTTTCCAGTTGTAGCCCGCTGCTATATCCGATACCCTGTGCAAACTAACGCAGAGGGACTGATTGAAGCTGTGTAAGTGTCTGACACACGCCTAGGGCAGATCTTATTAGCCATAGCTTGAGATTAAAGCTAGAGAAACCAGCTTGGGCGTTGCGTGGCAAGTCTGGCATAGCTTGCCCCAAAGTCAGCGATATTTTTGTGAATACAAATAGACACAAAAGGGCATCTGCTAGTCGTTGTGGAGCGCCGAAATATTGTTTTTATGTCCTCGTATTTAGCTAGGGTAGCTTAGAGCTATTTTGTTTATCGATATAAATATTGGAAGCCCTGCGCCTCGCATTTTGACTTGTCACGTAACGCAGGGCCAGACAGCAAAAAAACAAGAAAACCGAAGCCGAAATGCAAATGCAGAGGCAAATGGAAAACCTAAAACCAGCTGTGGGTGGTTGGGTGTGTGGAAATGGATAACTGTCGGAGAGCTGGCAAAAATGGCTTTTGGTAAACAAAATCCACTTAGCTGCTAATTGGCGGCCAATCAGGCAGTAAAGCTGCCTACAAGCCAATTCAGAGTCGGAGCCCTGCCCCTTGCACAACCCACCCCGCCCGCCGTCCTCTACTAACACACACAGTGCTTGGCTTTGGCGTCAAGTGCAGCGTCCTGCAGCATTTCGATAGCCTTCCGCCCCTGCACCCTGCACCCCTCTGAGGGGCACTGAGCCCCGTAAGAAAGCGCATCACGTGCGGCCATCATCTTGTTACTTAGCTGCTGCTGGGTTTATCTTTCGGTTGCTGTTGCCGGTTTCTGTTGCCGGTTTCTGTTTCAGTTGCAATTGCTGGCCAAATCCATTTTAAGCACACAGAGTGCCAGAAACCAAAAGGGTCGGGGGCAGCAGGGACTCAGGCTCCAGTTAGCTGCGTCTGCTCTGTCTGCGGTCAGTGGACAAACAGCCAGAGAAACAGATGGACACTGTTGGACGTTGGGCAACAGCGGAACGGGAGCAAGCGGGAGGAACGAGGGGTACAACAGCAACGAAAGGACGCGAATATGCATCGGACGGGCGGCTGGGCCAGGTAAAGGACAGGGGCTGCGGGGCACGGCGACCAGTGATAGTCGTAAAAATACCCATGAGATGTCGAAGGCATGTTGCAAAAATTTCAAGCTCAAGCTCCAAATGGCAGCCAGCGTCAGTTGCCCAGGGCCAACCGCACACACACACACACACACACACACACACTCGCACACACACATGCAACGCACGTCAGTAGCATAAAAGTTGCCTGTTTGGATTTCAAATGGTCAAAATGTGGACATTTGCTTAAAAACAAGAAGCATAAAAAAAAGAAAAGAAAGGAGAAGGCGCTGCAGGGTCTTGAGCTGGAAAGGGGGAGCCTGCTGTGGGGAGGGAATGTTGTGGACAGCAAAACCAGTCGCGGCGCTAAGTCAATGTTGTTGTTGTCCCAAAACCAGATATGGACGAGAGTTTGGGCAAAAAAGGGCGTACAAAATGCGCGACTTTAAACAATGGTGAAGAGCGAGACAGAGAGTTAAGCTCTGAGAGAGAGCGGGGGAGCGAGAGAGAAGGCACAACAAGAAAGAAACATTATAGAGCAATAGTTGCTTCAGATGCCAAAAAAAAAAGTCTCGAGACTCCCGATGCTAAGACCACCTAAAAGAGCGTTAAGTTTATACAAGATTTTAAAAGACATCCCAGTTTTAGAATGGTTCTTAGTTAATCGTGTGAACAGAAGAATTTTATGAAAAACAGCCGAAGAAAGCGAGAAGGAAAAACCCAAGAGCGGCGATAGACAGACAAGATGAAGCACGAGGATTACTACGAACTTGGGTGTTAAAATTCGTAAAAGAAAGAGAGAATCAAGCACCAAGCAAGACGGGCTAAGAGTTTATTTCCTATAGAGCGAGAGAAAGAAAGGAAGAGAGAGAAGAGAGAGAGAGAAGAAGCTCTAACAGGGTACTCTGAAGCTAGAGGTAAATAAAATGAAAGTAAAACCAAAATGATTTTGGTGAAAGCTGAAATCACAAATGTTAACATTAGGACACATCCATAAATCAATGAATGAGAAAAAGACAGTAAAAGAGGGGGAGACAGAGAGAGAGACAGAGAGAGAGAGAGAGAGAGAGAGAGGGAAGGTTAGCTCTCCTAAGCTAGGCAAGTATAAGAATAAAAGAGAAGAGAAAGCCTCTCCGAGCTAGCATATGTAACCAAAAAGGGAGTACAAGGGAGGGAGGTGGGGCGAACAAAACTAAAGCTGAGTTCCCGTAAGCTGCCCAATCGAAGAGAGCTTGGATTAGCCCCAAAAATATATATGGGCAGATGATCGGGCAGCTCCGAGCTTCAAGTTGGCTTGGCGACTCGAGCTGGTCGCTCTGCTGCCCTGCGGCAGGCGGAGGGTAACCCAGGAGGGGCAGGGTCAGCTCAGTCGATTGTTGTTAGCTCTTGGCGTTTGCCTGCTGGCCAAGCTAGTTGCCTGCCTGCCTCCCGTTGCCGCTTGCCCCCTGGGCTATGGCTGCTCTATCAGTTGCACGCACTCACACAGAAATCGCTTTTTTTTTCTTTCCTTTTTTTTTTTTAACTAAAAGTTTGCGTTTTAGCTTTAGCCAGATTTATGTTTTCCTGCTTGCGTTTGCAGAATTGTTGTCGGAAGTTTTTTGTGCAGCATCATGGCACACACAGCAAGACGCAGAGACAGACACACGTGTGTGTGTTTGTGTGTGGAGAAGAAAAAAAGTTCTAAAAAGATGTTTGAAAAATAAAAAGTGCGCCCCGAAGTTTGAGCAGCAACTGAAAATGAAACATGCGGAGTGCGGAGTGCAGAGTGTGTGGGGGGCTGGGGGTTCGCTGAGCCCAAAAATATGTTAAGAGCCTGGCAGAAACAGAAGCTCCTGAGACACACAAGCAGAAGCAAGAAGAAGGAAAAGAAGAAGCAGAAGTAGCCGCATTGATGCGCCTTCTAACTTGGCCTTTGACTTAAGTCTCGGTCTCTGTGACTGTGATTTGCCGTCCAAAGGCAGCCCGGTGTCCTCTTAGCCGTGGCGTGTGCCTGATTAGCCGTGTGTGTCTTATGTTTGGCATTTTGCGCTCATCTTTTATGTTTTCGGCATTTGGGGATTTTGGGGTTCTTTGGTTTTCGGTTTTCGTTTCTGGTTTTCACTTTCACTCGCTGCGGCGCCTGCTGCCGCAACATGCTGTCCAATTAGCCGACAGGGCACAGCATAAAGCTGCCTCATTTCTGTGGCATGTACTTCAAATGTCATGTAAGTTGTTGTGCCCCGCGGGCACAAAAAATAGAAATTAAATAAATACAACTGCAAAGAAAATGTAATGCTAAAGTGGACTCATTGGGCTACTTCAAAAGCTAACCTCATGATATCAGCCCCAGGGCAAAAGGTTCAATTACAGACCTAGTTCCTTAAATTAGATGAAAAGAACATAAATTTGAAATCTTGTAGATGTTCATATTTCCGCTGGCAGGCATTTGAATCAATAGAGAAGAAGTCTGCAATTAACAATATATGTTTTGAGATTTCCTTCCAGCTTACTGCTCATTTATTATGTCCATCAATCACTTATCATCAATCTGGACTGGTTGCTCAACCAGGAAGAAAAGTAATAGTTCAATCAAACAACATAAAATTAGCCGTGAGCTTTCATTTAGCAAGACATTTTGATCATTTAATGAAACAATTTGTTTGTAACAAAACATGTAGAGTCTATATTAATAATGCATGCTCGTGCGCGTTTGCATGAATTTTGACATCAATCATTTGCCATCAATCTACTGCCAATCATGACAATCCAGTTCATTAACAATCTAGATCATTTAAACACAGCTTTGGCTAGCTAGCCAAATTATTCTTGACTTTCAGAACATCTCCATCAATCTTCTCCATCAATCAACCACCATCAATCAGCCCATGTGTTCACATTAGAATTTTAAGCTTATTTCTTCTGCTCTTCAGCTCAACTTTCAGCTTCTGTAGTAATGAATTTTTGATCAATCAAAGCTTTTAGGCCTCATCAAGAGCTTTTCGTGGAGCTTTCCGCTATTATTCATGATTTTTTTTCTGGTTAAAAACAGTTCTTCAATCACAGGCTTTGCTCATACCAGCTTTTGCTATCCATCACCTAATCTCCCTTAAACCTAGCTCTTCAATCATTTACCTTCCTTAATCCAGCGCATTTAAGATAACTAGGGCCTATTCTTTTCGAACCTATCTTTGGCTGTTTTCAGCATTTGTAGGGCTCTGCAGTCCATTCGTAGAAGACACCTACCATCAATCTCACCTAGTCGCTCAATCAATGCTCATGACCCTTGCTCCATTTACGAGCTTTTCAGCAAAGCTTTTAGCCATCATTCAGGCCCAATAACCGCAAAGCTTAACCCCGCCATCAGCTCACAGTCTAGAGCCGGGTGGAGGCTCGTTAAGCGCCTGTTAATGACGCAATTTCCGTGCAGTGACCACCGTGTGCGACCTTTGGGGTCAGAGCGGTGACCAACGTACAGCATATAGGTATATCGTATTGTATATACGTAGATATTGGAGCGCACACAACTTCCTCTTCTGGCTAATTAGCTTAGCGCCGTTAAACTGTTTGCTTGTTGAACTACACGAGTCGCACATTTCTATGGCATCGATGCGAGTTGTCCGCCCGCCTTCAGTTACCCAACGTTGGCAGTTCTTCCACTCCATCTTGTTTGCTTCTTTTTTTTTCGGTTTGGGTCCTGCTGGGGTGTGGGTTTTGCCAAAATGGCAGACAATAAATAAAGCACACACAAAAGGAAGGGCACAGAAAGGGGTTGCTGCTGGGCGGCTGCTAGATAGCTCGAATTGCTGTCTCCAAAACATGCCGCAAGCACAAACATATTCGATGGGCGAGCCAGAGACCCTTAAAGGACATTCCGCTACACACACTTCCGGGCCATTACACTGAGAAATGTGACACAATTTGAATAACATTTAAAATATATAAAATTGAGCATCAATTCGGTCCAAGGAATGGGCGCCGAAGTGGTTCTTAAACCCACCAACCGAACCAGATACTTAAAAAAAGAAGAAAACAAATGTAAGCAACAATATAAGGTTTTCGATTGGGCATACCCTGTATTCAGTTGCGTTTCACCGAATTTTCTTGGGATATGTTACATTATAAGTGCACTGACAACTGAGACTAATATTTGTAAGTGGATGGAAATATGGGTAAAAAGTGGAATAACTGGAAAGTGGGCATATCCATTGTATTCCATCAGATCATTTGACTTACACAAATAGAAAATGTCCAAGAACTTGGTGGTCGATGCTTATTAAGAAGCTACAGACGTTATGTGCTTATACAAAGAGTTTCTCTCCGTTATGCTGTTATATTTTCGCTGTTATACAACTACTGTTATACAGGTGCCAAGCGCCATGAGCGAGGTGTGTTGTCTTGATAACTTGTTGAGTCTTGTGGTCTCTTATACTGAGTCTGTTATATATGTTATACAGCTGTTATACAGCTACTGTCATATGCTGCCTGATAAATACAATTTTACATAACATTCTAACTGAATCGTCTTCTGCCGTTGAGTTATATATCTTCTTTTATAAGTCTTCTGTTATACAATCTTCTCTTTATGCACACTCTGTGTAAACTTCGCTATTCATATATGTAAATGTAACTGTTATATAACAATTATCATATAGCTTCATCTATCTATATGCACCCTATTTTATTTATATTTACAGGGTATTAAAAGGTGCAAATACGCATGCTATAAAACTTGATTTTTGGAGCTTATGTCGCATTTGACTAACTTGCATTTCAGCTCTGATGTCATTTAGTGGCCTCTTGTTATACACCTTAGCATAACTTAACAGGGTATAAACGAAACGAAATAGCTTGAAAGTGTAGAGCAGCCCCGCTCGTTGTCTGCGGCAGCGCCTACACATGTTGCTGTCGTTGTCTTTTGGGCAAGGCAACTGAATGAATCTTTGGGCTCTCGCTCGTCAGCGTCTGTGTCTGCGGCCTTTTCCACTTTTCTTGTATTCTTGCTTATTTTCTTTTTCTTTTTTTTTTTTTTTTTTTTTTTATTTTTTTGTTGTTTTTGACTAAATTGCGTAAATTATTGGCATATGTTGTCGAGGCGAGCGCAATGAAACATTTTAACCCTTTTCGTTGGCTGCGTCGAGGATGTCGCTGAAATTGACAGTCGCACATTGTTGGGGCGCGGCTGGTAACAAGCGGAAGATGGGCACCGAGGACGGGAGCAGACCGCGGAGCTGGCAAATGCATGGGAGGGGTAGAGTATGGTGAGGTTCAGTCAGGGGCAGCCAGATACTTTGGCATGGCATTTCATTCCAATTTTGCGCCCGCCCGCCCCGCCTCCAGCTGCCAGTTGGCTGTCAGTTTTGTTCGCTTCGTTTTCCTTGCCTCGCTCCTTGCTTTTCCTTTTCTTTCCAACGTTTTTTTTTTTTTTTTTTTTGTTTTTCTTGGCGTTTTTGTTTTTTTTTTTTTTTTTTATCATTTATTCCCATTCTTTGGCATTTTATGTGCGCTATTTCGCGAAGTAGAACAATAGCCCGACACTGCAAACTGGAAGTGGAGCTGGGAAATGGGTTTCGTTTTGGATGCCGCCCGACTAGCTGGTCCCGGCCTGCTGCTCGTAGGACCTGCTGGCCCATTCATCCTTCTGCTGCTGCTGCTGCTGCTTCTGCTTCATCTTGGTGCTCTCTTTTGTTACAACTAAGCGCGGACTCCGCACTATACTTCATCTGCGGCAGCTACTTTTTTAGCGAGACACCCGACCACGCCACCGCGCAACCACTCTCTGGACACCCCTTTGGCTGCTGGTGTTATCCAACTTTATTGTCTTGCCAAAGAAATAGACTTTTAATATACCCGGAGCCTAGCACGGCACACAATACATGGACTACCATTATAGTGTGTGTGTGTGTGTGTGTGTGTGTGTGTGTAAAAGGGTGTGTGTGTGGAAATATTAGGCGCTTTTGCCAGTTCATTGACTTGCCACAACAATAGTTTGAAGTTTGTCTGCCAAAATATGAGCGAACATTTTAGAACCTAGCCAGAAGGAGAGCGCGGGACGGAGGCGCAAGACAATTGCGAACATTGCTGGAAACATGAAACCATATACGGCATGGCCCAGGCAAAGTTGAGCCAATAAACGAAGGGAACTAAATCGAAATAAAAAGAATCGAAATGCAATCCCAGCAATTGGGGCGAGAAAGGGGCAGAGAGAACGCGAGAGCGAAAGCGTGAAGGGGAAGAAAATGATCCCTAGCTAAGGGAGGAGGTGAAAGGCGAGATCCGCAGCGACAAGAAATGATCTGACAGGCCAAAAGGACAATAGAGTATTAAGTGTTCAAGAGAGCAAATGAAAAAAACCTACAAAAGAAAAAAAAAAGGAAACTTTTAACAAAAATATATAAAAATCGGGAACAGAAAATGAGACACAAATAAATTGCGAGAGGGCGAAGGTAAAAAACGGTAGAAAACCCATTAAACATAGAGCAAAACATAAGAAGATCGTCCGATTGGTAAAAAGATAAAAATAGTTCAATGATCTTGCGCCAACATATGCAACAGGCAGAAGAGTACATATACCTGTTCGGTATGATAAGCCATGTCCATTTGTTCATCTGTGTGAATGCTTCGAACTCTTACACGCAGCTCGAAAATTTCAGAGTCCTTTTCCATACTTTCCATAAAAAAAAAAAAGCTACACCCAAACTAACATAAAGCATGATAAATGTGGTATAAGATTCAACAAGAAAAAAAAACATAGATGAAGCTTTAAATATGAAATCTACATCATTGTTTGTTAGTCAAAGTAGGCTTGTGGGCAACCAGAAAAACTCAGAACAAAAAGGTAAAGGCACATCATAACATCGAAATTCGAAAGCTAAAAAAAAAAACAAATTATTTCTTTGGTTACATAATCAACCAGCAGTCCCATCTGAGCAGAGCGGGTGGGCCGAAAAAGCAGCCAAAAATCGAGATGTCTGACAAGCAGCAACAGCGGCCAGCTAAGCCAGCAAAGGCAGCAAAGGATGCGAATCCGGGCAGCAGCGGAAACAGCAATACGCGAACCAATGCCAGCCAGGTGGAGCAAACGGAGAATACGAATGTGTTTAAGCAGCTCTTTGCCACGCTCGAGGCAGAGCACCAGAAGCTACAGAATCTGGAGCAGCGTCGCCTCAAGCTCACCGAAGAGATGAAGAATCTGCGCGAAATGCTGCAGCAGGAGAATCGCAGGCTGCGCAGCAGCTCCGAGGAGGCCCAGGCCCGCAACAATGCCTCAGCAGGATCAGCAGCAGCCGGAGCAGCGAGCAGTTCTCCAGTTGCCAAAAAATCAAAGAGCTTGAAAATAACCAAACAGCCACCAAGTGAGTAGAGCCCCAGAGCTAAATAGCTGCATCTGCTGCTAAATTGACAACCAATTTGCAGAAAATATCGCCAATCAGCAACAAATGCTTGACCAGGGCATGGCGTTGAGCACATTGGATAATCAAATGGCTGGGCGTGACGGCAAGGAAGAGCTGCAACTGATGCCAGCGAATCTCTGCGAGCCACCTAGCCCACAAATGTCCGAGGTGCTCATCCAGCTGATCGATTCGAGCCCTGCCATGAGGCAGCTGCAGACAATCGATTTGCCAGCGCTTTGGCATACGCCCGTCAGTTCAGTGGATCTGGAGTCATTTCTACAGATGTCGAACGCATCCATGGCCCAATCAAGCACTCAGGAGTCTAGAGACGCTGAATGAGTGCGTCGAGAACAGTTTCGCTGTTACAAGCTAGATCGATTCAGGTGCTCAGTATAGCCATATACTATACATCTATACCAGGGGAGCCAACATTAAGTTCACTGACAAATTTTAGTATTCAATGTTTGACATAAGTACACAAAAGCCTACCTGATCAGACTGTATAACAACTAGTTGATTTCTATTCAATGGGTGGACACACACTAAATACCCCGTATACTACCTGAATACCATTCAACTGAGAGCAAATCAAACCTAGACGAGACACATTGATGTTATACTCAATTGCAAGCAGTTCTCGGCAAATGAATCCCATGGCTCAAGGCGAGTCCAGCGCTATGGTGTTCTCCTCCCTTTCTCCCAATCTAAGGCAGCAAGTACTTTTTGAAAAGAATTTAATCTGGAAACATTTCAATGACGTCTTTTCTTTTTAAACAATTAAATATACAATTTTTTTAATGCCCCATGGAATAGGTCTATTATTCAATATACTGAATTATAGTAGGTTATTTTTATTTTGCAATTTTTTATAAATACGGCTTTCCGGTTTTGAACTATTTATTCGCGATTTCGTTGCTTATAATTCTCAACTAGTTATAGCTTCAATCTCTCTCTCTCCTATTTTTTCTCTTGTCTTTTTTTCCATTTATTTTTTCCTCTCTTATTCTTTCTTTTTCTCTTTTTTCCTTCCATCTGTCTCACTTTTCTTCCTCTCTTTTATTTGCTCTCTTTTTTGCTGTTACTCTTTTTCTGTATTTTCATCCTTTTTTCTCTAAATTTATATTTTCTCTATCCTTTTTCTCCCTCTTTATTTTTTCGTCTTCCTCTTTTCTCTTTCTCTTATTTCTCTTTTTCTCTCTTCTCTCCCGTTCTCATTTTCTCTCCTCTTTTGCTCACTCTCCGTTTCTCTTTCGTTCGTTCCTTTTCTCTGATGCTCTCTTCTCCTCTGTTGAATTGCTGTGCGTTTTTCTTGTAACCTTTATTCAATTTGTTGACCTTTGTGTTTCGTTCTGTTTGACTTGGCTCCTGCTGCCGCTGGTGCTGCCAGTTGCCGTCCGTTTCCAAAACAAATTAGTTGCCAACTGTCCGAAACAAATGTTGCGCACGCCCCAGCTGTCCACTACCGACCCCCCGGACACCCACACACCCACACACACGCAAACTGCCGCACGTAAGTACATATATATAAATACTGTATATGTACATCTTTTATATATAGAGGAAATCATATCAAGCTCAGCATTTCAATCATAATGCTGCTGATGAGCTCAGTTGGCCATCGGTGGTGCAGGCTGGTCTAGGGTGGTCTAGGGTGGGCTGGGCATTGGACAATCTCCAGTGGGACAGCTGAACGTTTGGGCCTGGCCTCGTGTGTGTTTGTGTGTGTGTGTGTGTACACACAAGTACAGAGCATGTGCTGGGCATATTGATTGGTGGCCAGTACCAACCGCCCCCCGCCCCCCACCCCATCGCTCATAGGCACAGTACGTGCAGCCTGTAGAGCTGAGAGCGCCGTCCCCGTGCACTGTAGGTTGTTGCCATTTTTATTATTATTATTTTATTTTATTTTTTGTGGCTACCTCAGGCTGCCTGTGCGACTAGGTCAAGAGGTCAGGCCACGTGTACTGGTCGGGCGGGAGGGCGGCAAATTTGTCAGTGGAAATGCGCACTCAAGTGAGCGGGCTGAGGGGGGTTGAGAGCGTAGGCATTCCTTCATGTGCCATGCAAATTTCACTGCACAAAGTTTGTGTTTGCAACATGCCCGCCCACCCCCTTAAGACCCCCCGCCGCCACGACGGCTGCCATATTTCGCATATTTTGCCATATTATTTTTTTTTTTTTGTTTTTTTTTTCTGCCAGCGCAAATGCACTTGAAGTTTTGACGTTGTTGTTATTGTTGTTGTAGCAGGAAGCCGGAAGCCGTAGCCGTAGCCGAACCCAAACAGAACGCGGAACTTCTTGCAAGTAAACTAAACCAAACTAAACTCAAACCTGAACTCGAGCCCAAGCCCAGGCCCAAGCCCGAGCCCGAGCTCGCTGAGCGAAGCAAACAACTTTTGCCTGCAGCACCTGTCCCCAAGGGGGAAGGGGCAAACCAACAACGCCCACAGAAATTACTTATGTATATTATTGTTGTTCCTAGTCATCGCAGCAAGGGGAAGGGTTTGCGGCGGGGCTGAGGACTCCTGAAGTAGGTCATTAGGGGCGTTCTTGCTGTCCGCCCGCTGGGCTACTTGAATTATTAAATGTTTGTTCATAGAGAACATTTCCCAGGACCTGCCAGTTGCAACGACGTTGAAATGCTGAAAAGTTTCCAAAAAAAAAAAATAATAATAATAACGAAACGGAAGAGAATCAAAAACTCTTGGCGGACTCTTAAATTCAGTTTGGAGTATACCCTGTACACATTAGAAATGGGCATGCAATACGAACAAACGCTTTAACATAGGACGCGATACAGCTAAGCGTGCCGAACTGTGCCTATTGATCCAACTATTTCCCTCAATACGCACACCCGGAAACTACAAGAGCTGGAGTTGCCAAAGTTGTTACGCGTAAGTATTGAATTGTAATTATAAAGTCATAAAAGTCATAAACAAAGGAGAATGCATTCGGGCACTTTGAGATAAGTCTAGGGTATCCTCTAGTCTAGCTCTTTAAACTAGCTTCTTCTTCTTACGTGTTTGTATGCATCAGTTGTAACCGTTTAAGTGCAAGTTGTCGGGCAGCAGTTGGACTCAGTTGCAATCATATCTTACCAAAGCTTTGCGTAATTTAAAAACTTCAATGTGCGAAACTTACCTGTGAAGAGGGAGAAGAGGGCAAGAGAAAACATTATAAGCAATAAATACGAAATGCAGCCTAAGAAATTGTGAATTAAGTAACACTCGGCATTAAATATTCTAAATGTAAGCTAAAGCATTAAGAAACCCTTAAGAAAGTAGCTTAAATGAAATAAATTACGATTGAACATGGATTTATTTATATTACATTTAACTAATTGGCATTGAACAGTGAACTGCATTAAAATAACTGCAATGCCAACAGCACTCGACTGGAAAATACCCTAGAGTTAAGTTAATGATAACTTGAGAAATTTAATAGATTATTTGTCGGCAATTATATGGCAAGGCTTAGGGTATTTATTCTTCGGCATTCACAAAGACATAATTCTAGATAGCTATTTTGATTAGAGGTAGGCCTTCTTTATGTTTACAGGGTATAAGCTCTGTTCATTTAAGCTGCTTTGCATTTACCAAACTTTTACTTCAGTTGAAATACAGTTAAGTAAACTTAAAGTAAATATATGGAAGTCACACACACGCACGCACGCACACACACACGCACGCCCACACACATCTATATTTAAATAATACTCTGCATTTGTGTCTGTGGGTCCACTCTGCGTGGCAGGGTGGGGGGCGTACACTGGGCTGGGCAATCATATGCATATGAGCTGTGCCACGTTCTCTGCTCGCATTGAGGTTGTCCAATAAAATGTAATTGGAGTTTTCATTTAATAAAGCGAAAGAAAAGAAAAAAAAGCAAAATAAATAATAATAAACGAAAATGCTAACCCGGTTTGCATTAGGCGTCCCTTTCACGAGTTTCCCCAAACGAAAAAAAAAAACGTTGCATACAAACAGGCTGTGCCCAACTTTGTGGAGTGTCTCTCCCTCCCTCTCACTCTCTCTATTGCTCCCTCTCTCCCTGCATCTCTATCTCTGTGTATTGTTGTGCATACAATGTATCCACTGGAGCATCATCATAGATGTATCCACTCAGTCGTTGTTATTGTTGTCAAGAGCATGGGCTACCCTACTCTTGCCTGCCTCCCTCTCCCTCTTTCACCATCTCTCTGTCTCGCTCTCTCGCACGCCTTCTCTCCCTCTCTCCACTCAGCTGATAGCACGCTGCTCATAAAACTCACTCAAGTAAAAGTACGAATGGTTTTCGATATGAAATGCATGAAACTGACAGCCAAACATATTGCGCCGCATTTTTACCACACAGCAGAGTCGCCTCCAATTCCAGCTGCAGCAACCCGCTCCCCGCGCCACCCACCCTGGTACCACGTGAGCCCTTCAATAACCAGTTGCCCGACTGACTGTTGGCTACCATTTGGCCATTGCCTATCACTCCCGCACTCCGCTTCTCCTTTCAACCAGCTGCCATTCCCTCTCTCCCTCTCCCTCTCCTTTTTGATATGCGAGATATGAGCCTGAGCGCTTTTCCTATCAAACGCCTTCCCCCTCCCTCGACCAACTGCACCCCCGCCAGAGGCAACCAGCTACCCGCTAGATGCTGCGGACTGAGGCTATTTGGCATTGTTGAAGCTTGTCTTATGTAAAGGATATACACAATTTCCATATGCGACACACGAACTTCGCGTCGTCCGTCGTCTCTCGCACCACCCACATTTGATACTATATGCAGTTAACCCACTCAACCGGCTACACCACCCGCCGCCCCGTCACCCACCCACGTTATTGTATCAAAATGCATTTTGTACACTCGACAAGATACTCGCGCACATTATATGAAACGTTCCACTCTTAATATGCAACTAGGCAACACAGCAGCTGATTGCAGGCGGGGGAAGGGTGTTCAGACGGGGAGGGCAGTGTGGCGCAACGTTGCCACTTGGCTTCATGCTTGGACGCGGACTCAGCCTTTACATTCTAACCTGGGAATGAAATTGGAATAGAGAAGGGCTAGCTTGCTAGCTGTGCGGACTTTTTAGCAGAATACGTGAATATGGGAAGACTGTTCCTTGTGAATTGCACTAAATCGAAGGGAACGGACGGACGGATAAGGCTGTAAGAATTCCGTGACATTTAGCAAAGAGACACAGAAAGCACAACTCATCTGGCAAGGCAAAAGCTAGCAAAGCCAGCACACTTTCTTATGCACTAGTCTCAGCTGCTAAAGTATGTTGAAAAAACAAAAATATTAACTAATATTGTTGCTGATCATTTCTATGAAAACTATATGATATGAAGGTCAGATACGCCCGATTGCGGCAAGAGAAAATTGGATCTATGCAAGGCTTCAAGACTATGAGAACTGAAACTCTAGAAACAAACAGACGGGACATGTTTCTATCGGCACGGCCGATGATACTAAGAAGAAGAATCTTAATTATATAACATTAAGATTCTTCTGATGATTTCGGAGTGCAGACCTAGCAAGTTAGCAGCAGACATTGCCACAGTTAGCCACAGCTTAACGTATTTTGATTATAATTCCCAAGTGGTTTTAATGCGAGTTCAGATCGAGTGACGCTGCAGGCGCTGACTTGGTAATAGAATATCGAAAATAATCGATAAGTGCCGCTGGCAAAAGTCTGTTAATATTTTAAATACTTAACAGCTGCATATTTCAAATGGAACTTAATTTAGATAAGCTGCACATAAATCGATTTGTCAGCGGCACATGCTTGTGCTATCGTTATCGCTAAAATTATCGATAACTCGTATATGCGTATATATATATCTAGATAATTACCTGCTGGAATGGTTCGGCTCGTGTGCAAAGGGCTCGGCATAGATATTACGCACCGGCGGCACACGTCGCGGCAATGGAGGCGGCACTGGATTATAGCCATCCATAATGGTATCACAATCGGAGTACTTCATCGATTTCATAGTCATTTTGTTATCGAGTACAGTTGCGTACGGTACGGTATGTTTCGTTATGGGTGGTTTGGTGGTTCGTGGTTCGTGGTTCGTGATTCGTGATTCGTGGTTGGTTTTCTGGTACCTGATTCGCACTTCACTCGCGCTACATGTGTATTTCACTTCTTTTTATTTTTCTCGCTCTTATTTTCTTTGTTAATTTGTTTGCTTTTGTATTTGCATTAAACAAATATTGACATTTTCATATGAGAATTTCAGTTGGGCGCGATTTTGCGATTTTGCGATTACTGTAATTATTATTAATTATTATTGGCCACGTTGCGCGTTGGCAATTTCATTAATCAACGCCTGCCTGTTGTTGCACGTTCTGTTTGCAATCGCAATTGCAATTGCAGTTTGGTTGTTGTTGCAATTATGCGTTATCAGTACTCGATATGCGCGGCACTCAGCGCGTAGCTCAGAGCGCGCCCCCAAATAGCTCCATATGCTCGACGCTGGCCAGGGGGCAGGCGGTTGCAACTGTGGCCCAGGGGCGGCGCATGCGGGTGGGTGCTGGCATCGCTGCCGCCGACAGCGCTTTTAATTGAATGCAAATATTCATTTACCTGCACAGGGTGTCTCTCCCCCTCCCTCTATCACACTCACTGTCACTCTTGTTGTTATTTTTCTCCCTTTGGTTTTTTTTCTTTTTTTTTTGCTTTGTTCTCTCTTCTAGCTGACTGTCTCGCTCACACTTGACGCTGTTTATGGGCTTCACATATTTTATGTGCCACAAGCACTTGCAACAACAATGCCTGCAACTGCAACAGCGGCAACTTTGTGTTGCCACAAAGTGTTTACCTTGTTGTTGTTGATGTTGTTGTTATTTTTGATATTGGCCTGCGGAAAAGGATTAGAGAGATAATATATAGAGATGTAGCATTATATAGAGCTGTCAAACAGTTGGCAACTTTGTGGCCGAATTCCATTTACGCTTTCTCGTTTCACTTGTTTCACTCGTTTCGTTCTTTTCACGCCCGACGACGGATTTTCGATAAATTTATTGTTGTTTTTCGCGTTCGCAAGCTACTTCGAAAGTGTTCAATCGTTCGTAAATGACATTTATAAAAGCTGAATTGACTCAACTATTGACCTATGTAAACATATTTCTTATAAATGAACTGGTTCTATTTGAAGACGTGACAATATATTTTGTTTAGCTCTTTGAAGAGCATATACTTGTTAATAGTATTCGCTTAACCCGTCAAGAACTTCCCACATTTTGAATTATTCTGCTTTTTCTCGGTTAAAGGTGGTTCGAAGAAATGCCAGATTTGCCACTTGAGGCTCTTTTTGACGAGTTGCAAGCCCAGGCCACTTCTAAACAATCGACATTTCGCTTGAACCTGACCTCCGACCTGCGTGAACTAAGCTCAACTAATATGATGTGTTTGCAGCAATTCGATTATATTTATTGCTCAACCAATTTTGTTGCAACGTTCTTCGAATTTAATAAATTCAAATAGACGAATATTCACACTCAACAATCCACATGTCAATTAACAGTTTTATGTTTCATTGAGCTCAAGACATTTCAACTTGAGCACACATTTCGAACCGGTTCACATATTTATAAAAACCGTCTGTAGTTCCAAAAGGGAAAATTATCAATTAATGCTGTTTGTTCAATTGGAAATTCCAAGAAATTTAAATGCCTTATGTGCAAATAGGGAATCCCAAGAGGAGATAATCTTCCACTTTTCCCAATGTTGCCACAAAATAAAAACACAGACACGCACACACACACACACACACACTCAGATAGACACTTATTTCCGGCTATTTTGCGGAATGCAGCAATGTGAAATAATTTCGAGCATCGATTTTAATTTTTGGGCTCAAACACAGCTTAACTCGAAATCATCTTTGGTTCTCCGCCTGGGCAACAGCAGCCAAAAGGAAAGAAAAAAACGAAATCCGCTGCAAATGGACGCATAAAATGTATGTGTGTATCTGTATCTGTATCTGTATCTGTATCTGTATCTGTATCTGTATCTGTATCTGTATCTGTATCTGTATCTGTATCTGTATCTGTATCTGTATCTGTATCTGTATCTGTATCTGTATCTGTATCTGTATCTGTATCTGTATCTGTATCTGTATCTGTATCTGTATCTGTATCTGTATCTGTATCTGTATCTGTATCTGTATCTGTATCTGTATCTGTATCTGTATCTGTATCTGTATCTGTATCTGTATCTGTATCTGTATCTGTATCTGTATCTGTATCTGTATCTGTATCTGTATCTGTATCTGTATCTGTATCTGTATCTGTATCTGTATCTGTATCTGTATCTGTATCTGTATCTGTATCTGTATCTGTATCTGTATCTGTATCTGTATCTGTATCTGTATCTGTATCTTTATCTGTATCTTTATCTTTATCTGTATCTGTATCTGTATCTGTATCTGTATCTGTATCTGTATCTGTATCTGTATCTGTATCTGTATCTGTATCTGTATCTGTATCTGTATCTGTATCTGTATCTGTATCTGTATCTGTATCTGTATCTGTATCTGTATCTGTATCTGTATCTGTATCTGTATCTGTATCTGTATCTGTATCTGTATCTGTATCTGTATCTGTATCTGTATCTGTATCTATATCTATATCTATAGCCTCAGCCTTAGCTTTAGTTTCATCTGTATCTGTAAATGTATCTGTATCTATATGCCTGTATTTGAATCTATGTATATTTGTATTTGTATTTGTGTTTCTATCTGTATCTGTATCTCTGGCTGCATTTGTATCTGTAGCTGTATTGGCATCTGTTTTCCAAGCTAGCATCTCGCTTGTATCCCAATGCTCAACATATTTGTAACACTTGCTTTCTGCCGTTGCTATTGCTGCTGGCTTTGGGCCTGCCTGGCAGCCAGCCTGCGAGCTGTTGTTGTGTATCTGCCGCTTGTATCTCTCTAATCACAAAATCCCACCCATGATGTACTACAACAACAACATCAACAATAGCAACACCAATATTCAAAGTCATCGTGTAATATTGAAAAAAAAAGAGGCAGAAAGGGAATCCACACAGAGCCAAAGGAGTTGAGTTGAGCGAGGCAACGGGGGCAGTTGGGTTTCGAGGGGATGGTAGCGCTTGTGGCTCAGACGTATCGAAAGCCAATGCCAAACAATTTCGAATCTAATCCGTTATTGTGGTCGAAAAAAGCTTGTGTGTTTGTGTGTGTGTGTTTGTTGGATCTGCAAGATACATTTGAATCGGAGTCGCGCATTTCTAGAGGATTTTCATTTCAAATTAAATTTATGAGATGGCAGAAAAATTGAATTACAAAACGTGGCGTGAAGCCGCCGGCCGACAGTCTCCAAGTAGCTGTGCGCGACACCTCAAATGAACCGCAACTTATGGCTACAAGATACAAATACATCCACAAGATACACGCTGCCACAATTGTAGACCGCAAGACGGGTCAGCCAATTGCGCAGCTATTTGGTAAGACATGTATATACATATATATCTATATATATATATATATATATATATATATATATATAGATCGAACGCAGCTTTGCAACTAATTTTCCATTAATCAACAACACAGCGAAGCGACTGGCCGTCAATGTGGGCGTGGCACATTAATTAACACACGCCACACACACACACAGAAAAACACAGTGTACGCACTCGCGATGAGCTAGCACATTCGCGGATTGCGCAGCGAACTACTTGCCACACATTCGATAGCAGCTTACAGATGCCAGCTAAAAGATACAAGATACATTTGTATCTGTTCGACTGCTTGTGCTCAGCGTGTCGCTTAATCATCATCAGCAGCATTTGCCCAGAAATGAAAACAATTTCACGTTCATTAAAATACACAAAAAGAAGCGCAAAGCAAAATCAACTTTTCATCGATTTGTTTGTTCCAATCGCTTCAACATGTTTCAACACGCGTCCAAAAAAAAAAAAAATATAAAAATAAAAAATTCAAAAAAGGAAAAAAGCGAGAGATATTTCTGTCTGGTAATCACATAATTGACCCACCACAAGCTGCCGCCACAGCATATTATGAATTTATTGACATGTGTAAAAAGAAATTACATAAATTGGAATTTTAGCATTTTTCTGTTTTTCAGCTAAAAAAAAATGTTGAGAAATTTGTCAGCTGTTGAAATGTTTTGCAGTTTCCGCATAACACGAGCTGCCGCTGCCATATGGAGGATGGCATAATTGTTCAAGCGGGGAAAACTCGGGAACTTTTTGTTCGATTATGCGCTGGCTTTTTGTGAATTTATATTTTGCTTTACATATTGATATATGACATGCTGGGCATATGACTGAAGTATTTTTCGAATTACTTTAAGATATCTTACTTATTAGAACATTCTAAAAAGTTCCTATAATATTTTCTTGTTGTCTCTATTCCAAGCCTGAACTCTTTTTGTTTAAGCTATCTTACATTAGCTATCAGCCTAATGTTGCCACAACGGCTTCCCTGTAGCTCCCTTCTCTGCAGCTAACATTCCTACTGGCAGGTCTGCAACTCTGTTTTGAACTGAACTGAACTGAACTGAAATGAACATCTTGAGCTGCCTCTGTGCAGTTCCTGTCCTGTCGTTTTTTGGGCACGGGCATATCTAAAGATTTAGTGGCCACAAACACGAAACGCTTGCTGTCTCCGCGTCTGGCTGCGTCTTAACTTGGCTAACTCTTCTAAGCCAGCCATGAGCATACCCCAGACCTGAATCCCGTTCCCGTTCCCATTCCCACTCCCATTCCCGCCTCTGCTCCGCATGCTGTCATTAATCTCTGCCTGCGCTGGCTACCAGTTCCCTGCACTCAGCACGAAACAACCTACGCAAAAAATGCAGCGCGAAAAGTGGGCATGCTCCATGCACGGCCGGGCGGGAGGTTGATGCTGGATCAGTTGCTGCTGAGCTGCTCCTTAAATTTTGTTTTGTAGTGCAAATCATGTTGACGCCCCCCGCCTCCAAAAATAGCAACAACAAAATAAGCAAAGCGCAACATAAGAAGAAGAAGGGAAAAAAATGTTGCCAAATGCTACCAAACGAGTTCGAAGCAGGTTTATGCTTTGTTATACCCTATACTTTAAGTGCCACAGGTTCATATTGGTTGTCGGCCGTGCCCCTGTTGCAGAGCACCTTTTGTTGCCACCTTTCCAAGAAACCTACTTCGCCTACAGTTTTAGAGCTACTGCCAGGAGCTGGGTAAGTTGTAAGACTACAGTTTTAGAGGCACACAGGCTGTTTGAGCATTGAAGTCACAATCTCCTTTGCTCGCCGCGCTCTAACTGTGATCCACTTCAAGGAACCAGCATTTGGAGTCAGTTTTAGAGTCACACGCGACAGTTTTAGAGTCGCAGTCGACAAAAACACACAAGCAGCGGACATTTTCTAGGCCTTGAACAAGCGTAGCCCCTACAGGGCATCGCGCCGTCGTCAACTTTCAGTTGTTTAAGTTCTTTCTTGTATTTTGCTGCTGCTGCTGCTGCTTCTTCTTACATTTTGGCCAAGCAAGTTTTAGTTGCAGCTTGGAACGGGTTTTCAGTGGCAACTCGCTGCGACTAGTGAGTTCCTTCAGTCCCCACCCCAACCTCCGTTAACTAACCCACCATTGCCCCTTCCGCCTGGCGCTGTCTGCTGCTGTTGCAAATGTCAGCGACAAAAATGCAATTAAAATTCGATTTTTATAATTTTTATGAACATTTACGCAAATAAAACAATTAAATGGCGTTCAAATTCTGATTGTTTATAAATAAAATGATGTTTCAGCGGGCATTTGGTCGCTGGGTGGGGGCGGGTGGTTGATTTTTGTTGATGCCTACAACACATTTTCTTGCCGCACATTTGCCACAAATGTCAAAAATAATCATCATGGGCAACACAGCATTTCATTTGACAACATAAGCGGGCCTTCTAGGACTCCCCCACCCCCTGCCACCCCCCGTCCTACGGCCACATTGCAGGCAACATAAACGCCCCACTTCTCAGCTGCATGCGATCCCCCACACTACAGAGCCCCCAACCGCTGGCGCAGTCGCGCCCAAGAAGACAAACCAAAGGGTTACCCAAAACATTTTTATGTGTGGATTTTATTTCTTGAGCCGTCTGCTTGTTATTGCTTTGAGAGGGGGTGGGGTTGGGGTAAACATTTTTCGGAAAAATGTTTTCAGTTTTTATGAGTGGGAAGTGCGTGCCACGGCGCTCTGCAAACGGCAGACAGATGAAGCTGGAAGATCTTGCGGCCCCAGCGTTCGCGTTCGCGTTCGCGTTCAGTTCATATAAAATATGTTTTTCCAATTAGCGTTTATTTGGTTTTTCATTTTCTGTTTTATGTTATGCCAGATAAACAACAACTATAACAACAACAACGACAACGACAACAATTAAACCAGCAGCGGCAGCAAACGCTGCCTAACTGTGGCCCCCGACCAACAACAAACTGTGAACTGTTCCAATGAAAGTGTCGTCCAAGTTCAGGCTGTGGCATGTGGCAGGAGGCAGGGCCAAGAGGGGGCATAGATATGTTTGGAAAAAGAGGGGAGGTGGAAAGCACAACATGCGGCTGCATTGATTTGAGGGCAGCTAATTGGCCAGACCGAGTTGAGAGAAGTGTGATTTGAATATCAAAGAATAACCTGTTGAGAATTATACGAAATGTGTCGAATGCTTCTGTAGATCGTATCTCAAGAATTCGAACTGCATCTGAAGTGTATAGCTGAGCAATGGAAATGATTCGTATACAGCTGCAGATGATGATTAAGCTTTTTAATGATTCGTTATGGAACTACAAAACGTTTCTAGAGTAGATAAGCTGTAATGATCGAGATCACAGATTTTAGCCAGAATAGATTCCAAGTTCTTTTAAACATGTTATCGGAATAATCAATACTTATAGAATTCGCATCGATTGTTATCGATATATATACGATATACAAGCGCCCAAATAGCTCTAGATCATATAAGCTGTCAAATATATCGACCTTAAGTTAGACATGGGTATACAAAGCCAAGGTCAAGTTCCAGTCGAAACAAACTGAGAAATATCGAGCCCAAGCAATAATAACCTAAATATATAGATCATCTGTGAAAAAATTTCAGAGATTCGAGAGGAAGCTCTTCTTACTCACAGAGGCTATAGAATTTGCTTTTTAATTGAATCGATAAATCTCGATAAAAAAGAAAATACCAATCGATATCAAGCATCTGTTAAGACTGAAATCTCAATCGATCAACTCTCAATCGATCTCGACCGATCAATGCAATAAAAAAACTCCATTTTCATAGCCAGGAGAAGCTATTAATATTGTAATATACGTTTAACATATTATTATTAAAAATCTCACGGAATCTTATCGAAAAATGATTCTAGATCAGATCTATTTGATAAGAAACTTTACTAACCATGAAATAGATGGCTTTTCATAGCAAGTTTTTTTTTGAACTCTTAAACAAAATTCTTCAGACAACAATAATAAAGTTTTCAGCATTTGTAAATGAAATAAAACTTGTAAACGCCTGGCATAAAATTAAATTGATATCTTAAGATAACAATCACTTGGCTGAATGCATGGCAGAGAGTACGGAATGCAGCGAGGCCTTTCATTACAAGATCCCTTGCCCGCTCTTGCTCGCTTCTCTTCAGCTCCTCCGCCCCGCTTCCGAACGATCTGACTCTCTGGCAGTGCACATAAATTAACGCCCCTGTCATATGCAAGCGCATTTCAAGGTCTTGCCACAGTCTGAAAGACAAACAACCTTTGCAATGCTCTGAGAGGGGGCATTGCATAAGGTAACGAACGGGGTGTGCAGTGGGGCGGGGGCGATCGGAGAGGCGGAGTCTGAGGGGTCTTAAGTATAACCGCAGGCTGCCGCACGCACGCGTTTCGCATTGGAATGAGAATGGGAATCAGAGAGTTGCGGCTGCGGGTTTCAGTTCGAGTTCGAGATCCGAAGTTGCATTCACTTTTTATTTATTTATTTTTGTTTTGTTTAAATATTTTGCGTGCCTCCAGATTTATGCGATCTTTTTTTATGCTTTGTTGCTTTATATATATATATATATATCTATATATATATATGTGTGTGTGTGTGTGTGTGTGTGTGTGTGTGTGTGTGTGTGTGTGTAGTACGAGTAATTCTCACTCCCCTCGGCCTTTGCGCCGTCCGGCAATTGTGATTGCGTCGCCCAAATGCGAATGCTTCATCTACTGCGTGGCATTTATTTGTCTTGAAAGTTTTATTGCTTTTAAATTTATGAGTTCTTGTCGCATGTTCTGCCCGAATCCCCAGCAGATCGTAATGAAGATGAACATAATGATGATGATCAGCATAACATAATGTTATGTTGTTGCTGCCTGCCGCTCGCACATGTCACTGAAAAAGTGTTCACACCTCCGAAATTATGAAGCGGCAACCCTCAAGTTCCCAGTCGCCAGTTTCCCAGTTTGCCAGTTGCCAGTCGCAAGAGACACATGTGGCAAAGCGGCAACGACTGTTGATTGACTGATGCTACGAATTGCCTGGGTGCAACATTTTGGGGCAGGCCTCTTAATAATTTAGTGCATTTTGTGCACAAGCTAACACCTTTAGCTATCAATAGATATTATATCAAATTTTGAGTGAAATCCAAAGAGCTTTTATGGTTCTTGAAAAGTTTGCTACGGCCAGTTAACTAAAGATTTTGGCGAAACAAGACTATGCTTACGGCTAGGCAACTAAAACAGAAGGGAAACGAACCAATCTAGCTATAAAGTAGCTGTGTCCAAAACTTTAGGGAAATCTATCGAGGTTTAAGGGTTCTGGAAAAGTCCGGTATGCCCAGTCGACTGCATGTAAAACTGAATGGGAAAGCACCATCTAGCCATTGCTAGAAATACATTAAGCTACCAAATAGCTGTATTCAGGACTTCAGGGAATTCTATCGAAATGAATTCAATTTTTTCATAGCTAACCTAATCTTGGAGTTATGCACAAAATTGTACACTTAAATAAATTCTACGAAGTGCCTTTTGGGAATTTGGAGAATATTAAGGTCGAAAATATGATTTCTCCGTAATAGATTAGTGTGAATTAGAAATAAAAGCACAAATAATTGCATTCATTTGCCATGCACAAGCCCCCAGAGGCAGTCTTGGATGACGGCAAATTACGGGGGGCATACGGGCACATAATTCGCTGGGAAAAGACAAAGACAAAAACAAAAACAAAACCCAACGGAGTCTGAGGAAAACACAAATAGAATGCCAAAAAACTCAAGAGGAAATGTCTTGTCAAAAGTCAAAGTTTACATTTGTGACTGTCTTAAACAGGTTGAAGCGCAACGATAAGTTATCAGGGCTAGACACACACGAACACACAGAAAATACACATATGCACACCCTCACACACACACACACACACGCACACACACACAGAAAGGGCATGCGAGCTAAGCAGCATGCGAAAAAGAATTTAACGGTTTTTACAAAGGGCCGCCCGCAGTTATGAGATATTTTTGGGGCAAGGGATGAGAGAAACTCGGTCTGTCTCCTCCTCCATGTGAGATTAAAATCTTTCAAGGCATTTCATAAATATGAAAAATGGTGACTACTAACTACAAATAAAAACAACAACAACAACAACAGCAAGAAGAGGAAGAGCAGCAACAATAACAACAGAAACAGCAATAAAGCTTGATAAGAGCAGAAAACCGAAAGCTTTGCACAAAGGGGAGGTTAAGTTCTTCTTCTTCTTGAGCACAAGGGTGGGATGATGTAGCTAAAAATGTTAATATTTATTGAAAGCATCAAAACTGTAAAAGGGCGTGCGAAATGCGTGCGAGAGAGAGCGAGAGAGAGAGATGAGCGGAGCTGGGCAAACAAGCGTCTGCCTCTTCTTATGTTTTATTATAACAAAACTGTGCACAAGATTAACAAAAGAACAAACAAAAACCTGCTATCTATTTGTGGCCGAAGTTTTAATACCCTTGCGAACACGAATGCACTTTATAAGATACTTATCCCAGAGCTCTATCATATATATCAATTTTTATACACATGCAATCAAGACTAAAGCAGAGATTGGTGGAAAGCTCATAAGAGAAGATATATATCTATATATATATATATATATATATATATATATGTATATATATTGTGAAAGTTGATAAAACTCTGTTCCTAAGCCGATAATTGATATGAGAACTGCATGATATATATATACAATGAATGGTATATGATAAAGTGTATCGATCCGAGCAAGTCTGCTAAAGGTATTCTCTGCAACTGTGAGACTAGATAGGACTAGAGGCTTAAGATAGGATGCCATGTTTGTGTTGATTATGCATATATGTATATATATATATTTACTTATATATAAGTATGAAATATATAAGAAGAAGGCGATATCTCCGGACCTATATATATGTACATACATATATATAAATAAATAATATATAGCCGTGACAAATTATAATACCTCGCGCAAGGGTATCAAATAAGAATGAAAGTGAATAAAGTACACACAGCATAATAAAAAGTTAAGCTCACACACGCAGACGCATACAAACACAAACACAAACACACACACACACACACACAGACACACACACACACACACACACGCTCGCACACATGACAAAAGAGCAATTTGTTATTTAATGAAACTGAAAATGAAATAAGTTGACAATGCTGCAGGAATTGTGCGAGGGCAACAAAAAAAAGAGACATACACACACACACACGCACACACAAGCGCAGGCAAAGTATCTTGCAGATACAAAGATACTTCAGCTCAGCTGCTGAGCATGGCAAGAGCGTAGCTGCCAAAAGAAAAGCATTAGCACAGCGCATGCTAATAGCAAATGCACACACACACACACACACACACACACAAACACACACATACACACAAGCACACATGACACTAGAAGAAGCAGCAGCAGCAGCAATGGCTTTGGCTTCTATGTAAAAATTGTTTGGCCTGGCTGCGGCCACATATTACTTAGGTCCAGGCCAAAGAGTAGACAGCAGCTCGCTGGGATTTCGTGCCTTTGATTGTTATCAGCAGCAGCAACAACAACAAGCAGAGCGACAACAACTCGTAAAAACCAACAAGCCCGAGCGAGCGCCCAAAATGTATCTGTATCTTTGACATTAAACAAAAAAGAAGTTGGGCTAATAAAGCAAGGCGCTGGCAAAGGCCCACACCAGCAACCCCGTAAAACCACCTCGCACCACCTCGCAACACACCCACTCGCCCATTAGCTGGCCACATTTCTCTTATTGTTGTTTAAGCAGCGCTAAGTGAAAAAAGTTGTTTTGTCAAAACATTCGAACAATTTTTGGAAAGGACACGTTATGGCGCGCAGTTATCCTGTGCGGAAAAAAACGGGCAGAGAAAATAAGAAACAGATACCGCAAATGTTTCGGCTTGTGGGCGTGGCTGTGGCCCTAGCGGGCAATACGAGAGGAATTTAAGAACTGCACAAAAACATTTGGAGAACTTTTAAAAGCTATTTTAAAGTTTAAAAGTTCAGTTTCGTGTTAATCGAAATATTCAATTCACAGACGTGCAATTGTCAGTGGTTCGCAGCGGGAACTGGAACTGGAACTGGTTCGCGTGCCAATGAACTTACAGTGTAGACTATCGATATGGATACATTGTCGATACGCGACGCGCAAGTTTCTCAACTGAAGAAGCTGAGTTACACATCAATTGATTGACTGATTGATTGCGTGAGTGAGTAACTGATTGATTAAGTGATTGATTGAGAAATTCGAAAGTGACTTTTAATGGCAATCAAGTATATAACAAGACATATGCGTTTCGTTTTTTCACACCAAATTCTATTCCAACTACCAGATAGAAAGAGTTGTTTTAGCTGCACACGAGGCACATCCAAAATTTGGCTTAATTTCATCGGCGTTTTATGGTTTATTCATGTTCAATGCTTAGTTTGCTGTGTGCAATCGATAGGCCATTTGATGAGTTGATTGCCTCGCAGAGACTCGAGAGCCCATCGAATGTCTCTCGACAGCTTGTTAAAATATAACAAGAAACAGGCTAAATAAATAAGCAGAGGGAGAGAGAGAGAGAGAGAGCATCTGCTCGGCCCACACCAAATGTGATCGTGTCATGCACAAAAGAAGTAAAAGACCTTTTTTCAATCCGACAATCACACAATGACAAGAGAATTCGCCCCCACACAAATCGCAGACACATTTGTCGCTTCAGCAGTCACCAAATCGAGTGCCAGGCCACATGGCAGGGGGGTAAGGGAAATTGGGGGGAAATGAAAGAAAGTAACGTTGCGCTTCAGCGGCCTGTAACAAGCCATTTGCCCCCAAAAGGAAAGAAAACTATAAAACAGAATACAAAGATCAACGGGCGACCGCCTAGAAGAAGAAGAAAAATACAGCAAAATAAAAAAAAAAAAAAAAAACTTGAAGCCACACACAACGTAAAAAGCGAGAATTCTTAAGCTGGGAAGAATCTATGAATCTGCTGGGATCGCTTTCGGGTATCGAGTGTCGCGCAGAGGCTGTGGCTCTCGAGTGGCTCGTTAACTCGTCAGCTCTGCCCGAGTTTCGAGAGGTGTTAAAAACCCAAACCGAAAACATAGAAGAAATAAAACAGCTACAGCTTTGATCAGCTTATCAGCTGGAGAGATTGTTAAAGGTTTTGCATTTCAAATGAGGCAGGCCAGGTAAGCACAGCACACGTAGCGCACGTTGGCCGCGATCAGCGATCGGATAGGCTCGGATGGGGCATGCCCCGGGCTGGAGATAAGACCAAACGATAAACTTGATGCCACCACACATTTGCATGCCAAACGAGCGCAGTAACTGCAACACGTTTGTAAAACTACACGCGCATCTAAAACGGAGTAGATCTGCGACTAGCTGTATTTATATATACATCAAATGGCAATATTTATCCAGGTAGCTAAGAGTTCTGGCTAAGCTGCAATAATTTATTCTTAATTCTGTTATTGTAATTAATAACAGCCATCAAATGGCAATTCTCACTCATGCTATATTAAATTGATATATTCTGATTGGGATTTTAGCTTTTAGTTTTTCTATTCTTTAGTAGTATTTATTAGATAATTCTAATTAATTATAATTTTTTCATTATTCACAATTCATTATTTATTATTATTAATATTATAACTATTATTATTATTATTATTATTATTATTATTATTATTATTATTATTATTATTATTATTATTATTATTAATATTATTATTATTATTATTATTATTATTATTATTATCATTACTATTATTATTAATATTATTATTATTATTATTATTATTATTATTATTATTATTATTATTATTATTATTATTATTATTATTATTATTATTATTATTATTATTATTATTATTATTATTATTATTATTATCATTACTATTATTATTATTATTATTATTATTATTAATATAATTATTGTTATTATTATTTAAAATTTTTTTTTTTATTATTAAAATAGAAGTAAATGTTGCAGCACAGCGAAACAAGCTTGCCTATTTGCATGTGAGATCCATTCTGAAGCTCCATCCGAAGGACATCGGTTTTTTCAATCTCAACTCGCATATCATAAATATTCCTACCCGATTTGTGCACTGCCCGAGTCTGGGGTTTATTGGCACGTCCATCAGCAGGAGGCCGGCTGCAAAACGTTTTACACATAATAAAGGCGTCAAGAGCACCATAATAATTATCAGACGCATATGACTCGTACCGAAAGGCAGTGTGCCCCGCACCAGAAACAGGCACATTAAAATGGGCAGCGGGCGGGCTGGGTAGCTGGGGTTGAGAGGGGGCGCAAAAAAATGTATTAAAAACGCAGGCCCAAAACTTGTGCTCTGCTCATAAAATGAGCTGCATGGCAAATAAAACAACTTTTCAGATACGAAAACCAAAACAGAGAGAAAAAAAAACTATTACAAAGTGCTTTGCTTCATGGCGAGGGCAACCCGCACACAACCCTCTGATGCACACACACATGAACACACACACTCATGAACACACACACATACACCGCCCCGTCGCTCTTTCAAACAGCTGCCACGGGTGTTGATTGGCATGTTCGGCTGACTCTCGTGTGGCACTTGCCAGCGCAATTAGGCGGCCATTGCACTTGTCTAGAGCCCAGTACCCCCCCCTCCCCTGCTCACACCCGCCGCTCTCTCGCTGCTGCCCCTCCGCAACATTCCCCATATACTGCACACTCCTCATATCCATTTCTCGGATTGCTGTTGAAAATTTGATAGCACGACAAAAGAGCAGCAGCCGCAGCCACAGACAACGTTGCTTCTTCATTAGCAAATGCATTCTAATAAGTGTGGCAGCAACTCTGCTCTTCTTCTTCTTCTCCTTCTACTAGAGTTGCCCCTTTATCTTTTTTTTTGGTCAACAAGTTCGCCAGAGTTCACAGCCAACTGGCAACTAGGCCAAAGTTGGACAAATATAGCAAGACAGACTTGCATAATCTACAGAAATATTAATGACACACACTCTAATAAAAGCTCGTTTCAGAAATACCGAAAAAATACTGCAAGTATTGCAAAGCACTAAATAACATACCGAACAGCTTACGTAATTTATAACATTTCAGCATTCTACTGCGAAGGGCATACCAAAAAGATACCAAAAAATTACTACAATTAGCATATACTGTATACATATGTATATTTCAAATAAATATACTGTATAAATATCAACAAATTCTACAAAATACAAACAAAATACCGAATAATAATTGAAAGGTAAGCCAAAAGGCTTAAGCTTTATTACATGCATATATGTATATACATATTTTTATATGGGCATATTTAGTTAAATTTTAGGTATATTTTAGCTACGTTGTTGGTATATTTTTGGTATTTATTTGGTATATTTTGATGTTTCTTTAGCAGTTTTCATGCAGTTTTAACTGCAAAACAAGCATTTTGCCAAGTTATTGAACTTCAGCACAAATCTCAGTCAACAAAGCTGTGAATGGTGCACAGGCGAATGCCAGCACATGCTTCTGTCAATATGATGCAGACACAGACACACTCACACACAGAGAGAGAGAAACACGCCCATTGCAATTTCTATTTGGGCTTGTGCTTAAGCATTATATTTGCATTTTGCCTGGCAATGAATGAAAATTTGTACACACATGCAAATTGGCTGCCTGGCCACGGATTGGCAAAGGGGTGTGGAGGGCGAGGTGGGACGCGGAATAGCTGCAGTTTAGGGGCTGGGCATAAGGAACTCCAAGCTGACAGGCCAAAATGACAAACTGGCTGCCGAGGACGAGGACGTTGCCAACGTGACAACTGCAACAATAATTGGCACAGCGCCAGCTACTCAAGTCCATTGATGAAAAGCAGCCATACGAACCAAGCATCAAGAGCTAAGAGATACAGATACAGCGTAAAAGATACAGATACAGCCACAGATACAGATACAGATACAGCTAAAAGATACAGATACAGATACAGCTAGCCAGATCCAGAGCTGCAACTCATTCGCCTGCCGCTGCTTGAATTTAAATTTAGCCACTTGAATTTCCGCCGCAACTTTTCCACATTTACTTTTTGGATTTTTATTTCTTATTTTTCGTTCGCTTTTTTTTTTTTGTTTTGTTTACCAAAATATATAAATAAAAGCAAATGAAGTGAAATATTTTGTCGACTTCCGCTCGTAATCACCAATTAGTAATGCCACACTGACAAATATGCCAACAAAAACGAAAACTTTGGAAGAGCAATGCTCGCAGGGGTAGGAGAATGCGGGCACTAGGCGCAGAAGGGCGGGAAAGGAGGCGGAGGTGGAGGCGGAGAGGCTCGCCTTTGATATATGATTTCTAATAAATTGCTTGGGCCAAAAAATCGTATCTTGCAAATGGGCCAAAAGTTGGGTCACACTTTCAACCGTTGATCATTAGTCAAGAGGCAGATGCGCAAACTAAATTCAAATTCAGCTACACACACAGCTTCAGATGCAGATATACAAAGATATACAGATACAAAGATACACACACACTTTGCGCGTTCTCAAATCTAGCAAATCGAAGTGTATCCATTGGAACGCACTGAGCTGCGCCGCGTAATGCCCTGGGGAGCAATTTTAGGCGACGCAATAAAAATGTATCTATGTATCTGTATCCGTGTATCTGTTGATATAGCTTCAGATGTATTTGTATCTTTCAGCTGCAGCCGCACGCTGCGGCAGCTTTGGCTTTGGCTGTGCTAGCTTGAGAAAATGGCCAAAAAATTAAATATAAATAGCAAAAATGGCCGACGCACCCCCTAGACAACACTCCCCCCTTCCACTCGCCCTGTATTTACCCACACTTGCAGCTTTGTTCTAGTTGTTGTTGTTGTTGTTTTTTTTTTTTTTGGGCTATTTGCGTGCTTTCCGTTTGGCTGATTCTTTGGCTTCGCACTTTTTGGCATTGGGTTTGGGTTTTGCGGCTTTTCGGCTTTACGCTTTTGGCCAATGAATGCGCCGCTGACCAAGTTGCCAATCAATCGATTGCGTCTAAAAAAAAAACAACAACATTTTTGTGCGAATTCTTAAGCAAAACGGCCACACCCCTTGCAGCCTACCGCCCCGCCAAATGAGGCTCTTAGCATTGGCTTTTGCTTTTCATTTGGTTAATTTAGTTTTTTTCTCTCTTTTGTTTTCGCATAGATCAAAGCGTTGCGAATGCAAAGCGCTTGGGAAATGCGCTCAAGTATTGTGTTCGTGTGCGTGTGTGCGTGCGTGTGTGTGTGTGTGTGTGTGTGCGTGCGTGTGTGAGCCTTTTCTTTTGATTCTCGAGTGGGTGCGCAGAGGTGACGACTGCCTGAACTGCTGTTCCCCTAAAACTCAAGCGTTTTGTAGCTGCCGCCAATTGGCTTTGCCTCTCTCCTGACATTTCATTCGTTTTTAATACCACGCGGCCCAGTTTTATTTGTTCCTGATATTTGTTTTGCCGCGGGCTAAGCAGACGTCAGGGCGTACGGGGTTTAGACGCGGAGGGGGGTTTGCCATTATGTCTGCTCGATTTGAGGTCTCTGCGTGATTTGCCCCTGATCAAATGTTTTAAGCAAATAGAATTTAATTTCTTACGCTTATTTTGTTATAATTTATTTAAATTTTAGAAAAATGCAGTTCAAATTTTCATTTTTTGTTAGTTGTGCTGATTTTTTGTAGATTTTTTTAATTTATTTGTTCGAATTTTTAAACATTTTTTATGTCAAATTTTTTTGTCGCGTTTCAAGGTTTTTATTTAAAAGCAATCGAATCTCTTCTAGAACTATGTTTTTCTTTTTTTTTTTTCAATTATGTTTTTTGTGATCTTGCCTGGCATTTGTTACGCGCTGCTTTTGCAACAAGTTCTTCTTTTTGTGGATCTCAAGATCTTTGGTTTCAGAGCATGTACCTCGATACTATCGCTGTTTCATGCATTTGCGCCTCGGTACGATACGCACTTGTGTTCAATATCGATGGCAGAGACTTGTGGCAAGTTGTTTGCCACATTACAATTAACCACCCTCCCCTCCCCTCCCCTCCAGCTAACATTCAGCAGTAGCCGCAATGCCAAAAACTGCACGCAAATTTCTTGTAATGTCTTTGCGGTTGTTGCTGTGGTTGTTGTTGTTGTTGTTGTCGTTGTTGTCGGTGGTGGTTGTTGTTGCTCCACGCATATTAATGAAAATCGTTTAAGTGTTGTTGTGCGTGGAGTGGGTGTAGCACTGGGCTCTGCTCGAGCTGTTGTCTACACGCGTCGAGTGTGTGGGGCAGGCGCGGCACGCGCGCATAAATATCAGCAGGCAGGCAACAACCACAGCAGCAGCAATTGGCAATTCGGGTTGTAGCTGAGAAGCACTCAATGAAAATTAAAGCAATTTCCTGTGCCAATTTGAAGAAGCTAAATTAAAATAAAATACCCGAATGCAAGCAGACGGCCAGACTGAGATAGCAATACACAAACTGAGGAGATGCAGCAGCAGAAAAAGAAGAAGACTTCGAATTGTCAACTGTGGTGCGCGGCACAGGAATTGGGCAACCGCCATTCATAGATATTTAATTAGCAAACCGAGTGCGACAGACAGCTGCAGAGCGAGGGAGAGGCAGAGAGTGTGTGTGTGTGAGAGAGAGAGAGAGAGATAGAGAACGCGCTATATAGAGATGTAAATTGGCAATAATCTGAAAGGCAGAGCAGTCTCTGGCGACGTCAAGAGGCAACTTGGGGCAAACAGCGTTGGCAGGCAACAAAGTAAATGAAGATGAGCACTTCCTGCAACAAAAGCGACAACAACAACAAACAGCAACAGAAACAGCATCCACAGCAGAGAGAGAGAGAGAGAGAGAGAGGGAGAGCTAGAGAGAGCGTGAGCGAGAGAGGGAGAGGAAGAGGATGAGATACGAGCACATTTTTAATCGAGTGCAACATCATGAATGGCAGAAGCCGCCGTCAGTTTTGTTTGTTTGCACAGTGCGAGTGTGTGTGAGTGTGTGCGAGTGTGTGCGTGCGTGTGTGTGCGTGTGTGTATCTTTTATACGAATGAGTTAAATGCTACGCTCGAGTTGAGTGAGTGATGCATCCCAGGGCGCATCCGTAAGATAAACAGGCGCAGCACGCAACGTTTAACTTTTAATTTGCAGCTGCACAACTGCGCGAGTGTGTGCTCGAGTGTGTGTGTTCGAGAGTGTGTGTGTGTGTGTGTGTGTGTGTGTATGATGCTGCGTGTTGTGGGTGCCTGCGCTACCCAGCCTAAGTACACCGCACACCGCACACAAAGGTCATGGACATGCGACGTTGCACAAATTTAATGCTCAAAATCATTAAGAAACATTTCGCAGATACGTGCAAAATACGAAGTACGAACAAAAAAACCAAGAACAAACAACGTGCCGAAGTGGAAATACACTTAAATACATACATATACGACAGATTGGCGATTTATTTTCATATTTGGCTTTATAATACGCTGGGCAAGGGCGAAAAATGTACAAGAGGCCAGAGAACAAGCAGGTCAGGCAAGCCGCATTGTGAATGCTCTATCATGGAAATTGTAAATGTAAATGTAAATTCTTATAAATTATTATTCATTTATATAGTTATATATTTTATTATTATTCTTTTTTTTTTTATATTTTTTCATAAAATCTGTTTAATGAAAACTCGTCAGACTTGATTTGTGATACATGTTTCAGCTGCAACCACAGGCGGCACGTGCATCAGCTTTCCTCCAGAGAACTCGACGGAGAGCAGAGCACATGAAGAAGGCATAAGGAAACCCTAAAGAAATAGATTTAACAACATCGTAAATGTCATTTACTGTGCGTGACATATGCCAGCAGCAGTGCATTATACCCGCAGCGTAAGTGTGGCAGATTTGGTTATGCCACAGGAAGCGGCAGGAGCTGCTGTTATGGGCGAGCCGCCGGTTTGTCTGTGGCAGCGCCCACGGCCCCAATTAGGCGACAAAATGAACAAAACATTTAAGTGAGCCAAGTTGCGATAAGAGTTGCAACATGTGTGCATTATTGAGTTATATAAATGACTGATAAAGCCTTGCTTGTGAGTATTATACTATATAAATGTCTAGAGTTCGTTACGATTTACAGATACTCTTCATTAAAAGCTAATTAAAATCTTAGAAAATGCATAAATCAATATTCCAAATGCATTTTTCCCTTTCACTTAACAATTTCTTTGACTAATTATTAACTTGTCTCTCAATTTTATTTATTATCTTGCCTTTAAAGTGCTTGACTTATGACTTCATAGTTTTATAGTCTGTTCAAAGTAAATTGCTGATAAAAAGGTTTTAATTTCTATATTTATTACATGAGCTTCTTTCATAGCCTCAGCACAAATAAAAGCACAATAAAAAATATTTCATTTATTGGGCATTCCCTAAAATAATTTTAGACTTTGTTGTTTGAAGCAAGATTAGCCAAATAGGGGAACTATACTAATGGGTCTATGCCCTAGAGCTCGTCCTCGTTTAGCTTAATAGTTCGCTTCGGATTTGGAGATCTGTCTGCAAATGAATATCTCTCAGTTATTGGCAAAGCTATATAGATAGCAACTCAATAGAGCTCTCAGAAAGTGGGCCAGATATTAGTTGGGCGCCGATAGAAATTATTGTCTTAGCGAGTCCAACTGTGATTGGGGAATTTGCGTCGTACTTGAAGTCAATGCGATTACATATGTGCACACACACACACACACACGCGCGCGCGCACACACACACGCGCACACACACGCACACACACAATATTCAGCTTTAGGAGACGAAGCGGAAGAACTCGAGCTCTACATCAATTTCTAAATGATTTAACTTGCCCAACACTTAAGCTCCCATCAAAAAAAAAAAAGTCAAATCGAATGCGAAATGAATGTGCGTGGCCCGCACCAACAGAGATTGAGGGCTGGGGTAGGAGGGGGGCGAGCGTTAGACTTGAGGCTCGTCTGAGCTAAAGATATTTTCTTTAGCTTTGTTATTTTTATGTTTTTTTTTTTTCAAAAACTATATCAATTTGGGGTATTCACGAGCTGCTCTACGCAATTGAAGCCAATTGAAGCTAATCATTTGCTATTTAAATACGGGACAGCAGACGAATGCACAGATACAGATGCAGTTACAGCTACAGCTACAGATACAGATACGGATACGGCTACAGGCGGCGAGATACAGATACACGCAGTCAAGCACAACAAATGCGCCCAATTCTCAATGCTCAAAAGTTTAAATTGCAATTGCCCAAAAATACTAATAAAAAAAAACAAAAGAGCAGCGCAAGCGGAGAGCTGGTGGTGCGAGAGGGGGGGTCAGTGGAGCGGGTGTGGCAGCACCCACATAAGCGTGCAACATGCTCAACAACAAACAACAATAGCAGGGGGGCAGAGCCCTGTTTCCTTTTCTGCTGGCGACGAGGCTAAGAGAAATGCGACGAAGGGCACCTCGAAGCCCGGCCTCACCCCCAGACTGAGTGCACCCTCTCGCCCACCTTTCTGTGCTGTGAAATGCTGTTGATGTTGATGTTGCGCCAGTGTTGCAAGCCTGCAATTTGCCAGTGTAGGCAATAAAAACAGGAGGCAGCAGGGTGAAGGTGCGTTTAATGAGCAACAGAAAGGAAAACACTTTCGCATAATTTTATAGGTTAAGTTTTTATTGAGACACGAGTTGAGCCGAATGTTAAAAAACAATCCCTTTTTAATTGTATAGGAAACATATCGAGAAGCGGAATAAAGGAAAGCGAGACAGAGCGTGGAAATTCCTAGTAAAAAGAAGTAAAAGATGCTGCAGTTGGGAGTGCCCGACTGGGGAATACCCTGAACCTTCTTGGTGACTATAAAGTAAAATATATATGATCTTTATATACTATTCAAGAAGCTACGTGTAATGTTTGGTGACTCTAGCTCTCCAGAAATCTAAGAGTTTCGCTCGAAAAACACGATATAGTTATCGATCTGTATCGATTGTTTGGAAAGGAGACAAGTTATCGATTATCGGACAAACAAACTCGTACTGTGCGGGCACTAGGAGGACCCAAGTTCAAGTCTCTGGGTCTCTGGTCTATAGCTCTTATAGGTTGTGAGATCGACGCGTTCATACATACGGACGGACGGACGCACATCGCTAGATCGACTCGGATATTGATGCTGATTAAGAATGTATATACAATTTGAGGGGTCGCAGATGCTTTGCCATTACCATTATACCCTCCCTTTTCACCCATTTTCAATGGGTATAAAAATATGTATTTTTGTATAATTTATCATAAATGCAACTGTTCTAGTGCATGGAAAATAACTCAATCTATTTCTGCACAAATCGAATTACTGAGAATTCTAATTAACGAGTTTTCACTGTACTTGAACTACTTCAGCTATTGGCTGCTCGATTTGAAGTGTTTCTCTTCATTTCATTTCCAAAAGCTTTGGCTATAGTTACATTTAAATTGCCAATTGCGTTTGCCAACACTTGGGCCGAGTTGCTTTTGGCCTTTTGCAACACTATTTGCTGACCCTTAAGCAAAATGTTGCTGCTTCTTCTCCTGCTGCTTCACTTGCCATTTGTGGCCATTGCCAAGTCATAGCTAACTGCCAAAACGTTTCGCATTCGGCAGCGCGTCTCGCTGCCTGCAGTTGACCCCGTTTCGTGCAAAGGCAAACTGCCCCCAAGTGCACCCTTCGCACCCCCTCGACTCTGGGCGCCTGCTCTTCAGCTTCCCGCCATACGAAACGGGGCCAAACATTAAATTATATTTTATGTGCAAATTATTTAAGTTTGTGCGCAAGTTTTGGCAAAATAGGAACATTAAGACGAGATATATGCATGCATATTACACACGCACACACACACACACACACACACACACTTACACACACACACATGGCAGTCATTATTTGAATGCATTTTGCATAGTTTTTGGCGCTGCCAAATTCTTGGCCAACGGCCATCAATGCCAAACAAAACCATTAACATAAGCAAGGACAATGCAGCCAGGACGAGCGACAAGGACGAACAAGGAGCAAGATTCGGAGAGAGCGAGACAGGAAGAGAGAGAGAGAGCGAGGCAATGGAAAGGCTAGCCAACTCAAATGCATTGATGCGTTTGCATTTTCTATAATCACTTTTTTTTCTCTCTATTAGTTTCTTTTTTGTTTTTTCGTTCATGCGAAAAGTTTTCAATTGCTCTGGCGTCACTTTTTGATTGCTTTGATGTGTTTTTCTCGCACATTTCCCAAGCCTCAATTCATGACAAAAGTTTTTCGAGGCAAGGACGCAAAAGGATGTGCAACGGCAGCGGCAGCGGCAGCAGGACACAAAGCCGAGCACAACTTTCGCTTTGATTTTCAAATATCACACACACACACACACATATATATATGCTATATGCATGTGCGTCTGTTCGTGTGTGTGTGTGTGGTGTTTGGTTTTTGGAGTTTTGCATTTCCCTCTCTCTCTCACTCTCTCTCTCTATCTCTTTCTCCATACTGCTGGTTTAAATGAAAGTTTAATGCGTTTGCCAAATACAATTTTCACAATTTTCTTCTACTTTTATCAACATATATATATTATCAACAATACATATATAAATTTAGATATATATTTAGTTATCTGTGCCATATACTAACTGCCCCGCTTTACCGGATATTATATTATCTTATATTTTTTATTTATTATTTTGTTTTAATTGTTTTTTTTCTATTTGTAACTGGCAAATTTTTGTTTGCCGCCGCTCTCACTTTTCCCCCTCCTTCTCCTTTCTTCACCCTCTCTACATATATATTTATCTGTATATTTTATTTTTCATATTATTTTCCTTTCTATATGTATTTGTTGGCCGGAAAATGTGTGCGTCTGTGCGGAAATTGCATTTTTTTTTCTTCTGCCCAAGCAATTCGAGTTTCAGTTTTTTCTGTTTTGAACTTTTCCATATATATATATATATATATATATATATGTATATATTTTTGTTTGTTATTTGCATTTCGTAGTTTTTTAGTTTGGCTTTTTTTTCAGAGAGCGCAGTATCCTGGCCGCCTTTGGGGGCAAGTTTAAATGGTTTAAAGTGCTTATAATGCAAATATTAAAATGGCTGAAGGGACGCGGCAAAAGTTAAGCTGCCGAAGTGTAAGAAAGTTGAGTGCAGGCATAAGCGGTGTGAGCTGGCGAACAGACTGGCGTTTGCAATAGTTGCATATTAGTTGCAAGTGCCGCATAAAGTAGCGAAGAAAGCACAACAACAACAACAACGACAACAACAACATGAGCAGCAGCAGACGGCGATGAGCTCAACTTAACGGCCAATAAAATGAAAATGCTTGCGATCATATCAGCGCATAGAGTTGCCATAGGAGAGGGGTGGGGTAGTGTGCAGTAGGGGGGCAGCTGAGTAGTCTCGAGCTGGTTGCGCTTTGACGCGCTGCGGCAACATTATCACATATTTATTGTTATCTAACGGATTGCACAGCTTGCATTGCGCATCACAAAGCAGGCCACTTTATGCCCTTAAGGAAATTAAAGCTTGAACTAGTTGCGAATTCTAAATGAGCTCTTGTATTGAGGCGACTGCCGCTGCAATGCTTTGTGTGTATTCAGTTATGTATTTCTTGTTATTTAAGCCTTATTTTCTTGCTGATGTGTGTTTATATGACTCATTAGCTATATTATCTCATATTTACTGCAATTAATTTCAAAGCAGAAACTTCTGCATTGTCCTTTTCCAAGTGCTTTGGTGTGCAATGCCTCGTGCATGCTTTGTTTTTACTATAACAATTAGTACATTGTGGCCAAAATGTTTTGTATAATATGTTATGATTCAAATTATTTACAGTTTCTTGGGTCTCTTTTTAATTGAAGTTACCCTGACGCTCAATTGATAAATGACAAACAGCACCAGGATCGCTGCACACGTGTCCATGGGGTAAGATAAGGAAGAGGCATAAACAAATATGTGAAAGGGAGTGGGAAAACTTTAATCTATAAATTGAAATTCCCTACATAAGGCCGAACATTTCACATTTCTTTTAATTGCCGCACAGCCTGACGACTTGTGTTTACATTGCGACATGGCAGAAGGGAGAGCGAGTGCCAAGCAGGGTAGCGGGCAGAGGGGGATAACGATTTGTAGCCTATGGGCGATGAATTTGTTTGCCTGTCAAATAAAACAAGACGCATCAAATTATTTCAAATTTATCGCACAGCCAGCCAAAGGTGTGTATGGCTGGATATCCTGTGACAGTGCGACCCTTCGGGCGAGTCCTGTCCGACGCAGGCAGCTGGTCACAACATTCAGGAAAACAACCCTCGATGCGAACGGAATGGCAGAGAATTGAAATGCTGCCATTACTGGATCTACCTGAGACTAGACCCGACTAGACCGAGTCGCTGTTCACATTTGCCACAGATTTGCACCGCAAAATGACAGTCAAATGGGCAACAATAACGATTAATGGCCAAGCGACCAACAAAATAGTCATGCATCCATGTATCTCGGGCTATGCGAATCTTTGTGTATCTATGAGTGTTTGCTATTTGTCCCGACTGGCTGCCAAATCAAAATTATATTTTGACACGCAGCAAGCAGCAGTAAATGAGTAAATGAGTAAAACTTGCAATTAGTTGGCCCAAAAGATAGCAGCCACTGTCAGAGCCACAGCCACAGACACTGATGAGTGCTGCACATGCCAAGCGAACGCACAGACACAGATACGACAAAAAAAAGATACAAACACACACATACACACGCTCAGCTACAGATTGACGTACTTTATGGGTTTTTCTCTTGATTTCTCGTTTTTGGGCTGCGCAATTGTGGGTTAATGGCACTTTAAACTCGGCTTCGCACAGGAAGCGGCGCGCTCATGTATCTCATAGCTACATCTAAGGTTTCTATATATCTATGTTTTTTCAGATCTCTTCTCTTTTTTTTTTATACATTTTCATTTTGATTTTATTTTTGGTTTTGCCTTTGTCTTTGCTTTGATTAATATTTGGCACGCAACAATGCAATTTGCCCGGCTTCAGTTCGGAGTAAATGTGTAACAACAGTCGAATCATTGTAGATCTGGCCCGAATGGAAACAACTCGATGGGGTAGCAGCACATCAGGCTAACAGTATGTCTACAAAAAGCTAGCATTGAAGTTCTTGGGTCGAGATTTTCAAGTGGGGATGGCAAGTTTTTGGTCTTGCTGGTGCTGGTAAGCCTTGCCGACCCACGTTGGGCGCCGGCAATAAACTCTATGCCATTTGCGGAGCCGCATTTCGGTCCGCTGCAGTCCGCACAAAACTCCAAACAGTCGTAGGCCGCAACGATGCTGCATTCACATATATCTTTACATTTATGGCTCAGTGTGTGGGGCGTGTCGCAGTGTTGCATAAATCAAAACCAAATGAAAATGAAAACTAAAACGAGCAAAAGGTGTAGAGACTGCAAACGCAATTTAGTCAATGCAATTAAGTGAGAGAGCGATAGAGCGGGACAGACAGAGACAGAGACAGAGAGGGAGATAGATACTGGACAGCACAAACAGTGCCTGATGTGTCAGTGTGAAGAGTTAAGGGAACGAGGGGCAACATTTTGTTGGTCTTCTGCTTGTGGGCCACGCCCAAAGCACAAAAGCGAAACAAGCGCCGACTGATTTTTATCAACTAACCAAGCGTAACGCAGACAAACACTTCCTAAATCACTTCGAGTCGTTCCACTCGGCCCGACTACTAGCTCTCCACCTTCTGCACGATCCACTGCCACCAGAGTCCACCCTCAAACCGAACCCTCGCTCTCTATAGACAGCAAAGGGAAACGTTTCCTGCGCACATAAAACATAAATTATTTAATTTTTTTTTTTTTTCTTCTTTTTCTGCTTTTCTTGACTTTGGTGCGCCTAGACAACCAAGACGACAATGGCAAATAGTAGGGCATGGGCACAATGGCAATACCAAATATTTCATAGGGCTTTTTGTGGGGCAAGGGGCGGCAGGGGGCTGGCGGGTGTCTGTTATCAGCATTGTCGATGGCGGCGCTTGGTATAAAAATTATGAAACACTTTCGCTCATTGACTTCATTAAATTATTTTGTATTTATTTTGTGCGCATCGCACTCGTATCTCTCAATGGATCGTCGGGATTTGGAACACCTTTGCGTTTAATTTATTTTGCCAACGCCATTTTATGGGACAGCAGTCGTCGGGGGCTCGAGTGTTTTTTATGGGCCGCATTTCTGTTTTATTTTACGCACTCACTACTTCATTAAGAGCCGTCGATGGCGAAATGGGTTTCCATTTCGTTGCCATCTGCATTTTCTTATGATGTCCGCTTGGGTTTCCTTGTGAAAACAAAATAACACAACAGAAATATCAATATCACAATTAATTTGACACCCTTTGTGCTGCACAGAAAGGCGGGCGACCGGCGTTAAGTGGGGCGTAATTAATTGATTCGCTTTGCCTTTTGACTTTCAATTGTGGTCACATTGCTGTCCTTTAAGCTGAATTCAACATTTGGCGCCCAACGTGGGATGTCCTATCGATTTAAGCCAGCATTTCGAGTGATTCGGATACCGCATCAGCTTTTAACAAAATTCCACAGCCAATCCATTAAATGCGACTTTTCTAGGCGCACGGTTGGCGTTCGCCGACGCACTGGGAAACTTTTTACTTTTCATCATTTTTTTTTTTGCACTTGTATGCCGCACAATTCAATCAAACTTGCCAGAAAAACTTTACGACACACTCATAAGCAGCTCACGCCACCAAAATGAAGGCAAGAGAAGTAGAAAAAAACTGAAATAAGGAAATGAAAAACGTGCGGCATATGGGCAAGAGGAAGACGCAGGCGCCACGTACTAGACTACGAAAAGTTCGGTAGCAGGAGGCGCAGCCGAAGGAGCCAAACGTTTTGCATAGAAAATGGGCAAAAGTCAACGCACAGTAAAAACAGTGCAAGGGCGAGAGGCACCGCGGGCCTAGGGCTGTGGGCGGGGGAGGCGGGGGGCGCTCGAAGTCGGGTGGTTCGGCGGGACCGACAGGAATAATAAATATTCAGTTTAAGTAAATGGGCTTTTATCGCGCATCTCTGGGGTGCCATAATTTGCCATTTTTGCCTGGCAGTCTACGCTTTCTGTGTTTTCTTTTTTTTTTTTTTTTGGGAGTTTCTTTGCCTCAGTTTTCGGAGGGGTTTTCCTTTGACTTTTTGGTTTTCCTTATATTTTTTTTTGGGTGCCACACACTTGCAATTTGGCTGGGAGGCAAATGTATGTAATTGATTCAACAAACGGCGCAAAGGTGCCAAGAAACAAAGCGAAAACTTGGCGACGCCAGGAGAGAACGAACTGAAAAAATTACAAAAGGCAAAGCACAAATACTTTGGGGGCAACAACAATTATACGCATAATATATTTTCACCATAAATATACATGTGTGTATGTCTGTGTTAGTGTACATGTGCGTGTGTGTGCGTGTTACATAAAGGTCTTGCCTTCAGTTCGGGTTTTAATGCTAAGTTACAGGCAAAAAGATAAACAAATGCTGTGCTTGATCACAAGATATACCCTGTAACCATTTCAATACCCTGTTTAAATTGCAACTAATTGTCTAGTTGTCATGAAAAAGTTTGACCATATACCCTCTTCGAATTCCAATTAAAGTCTACATGTTGTGAAAGAGTGTTACCGTATACCCTGTCGAAAATTTCGACTTAACTCTAGTTTTCTTTAAAAAGTGTGACCATATAACCTCTTTAAATACCAACTAAATGTCTAGTTGTTGTGAAAAAGTGTGACCAAACTCTCCCAATTCCAATTTAAGTCTTGATGTTTGAATTCCAACTAAATGTATAGTTTTCGTGAAAAAGTGTGACCATATAGCCGGTTCAAATTTCAATTAAAGTCCGGATGTTGTGATAAAGTGTTACCAACGATTATCATGAAAATCCATAAATATTTTGTATATTGTATATTTTAGATTTTTATTTCTTATCTTTTATTCAAAACCAGATTCAAAGTCTGACCTCTTGCAGCATCTGCCAAAGCCGCGCTAAATACACCCGTTGCGCACGCACATCTCATATTTACAGGGTACACAAAGGCAAAGTCACGCTCGTGCTTCTCCGGGCGCCCAGGCTTGACTCCCCCCCTCCAACCGCCCCATTCGACGGACTGGGCCATAAAAAAAGAGCATTTTCGCGGCGGCAAATCACTTCAGCGCCTGGCAGCAACAATTTAGCTCATTTATTTTTATACATTTTAAGAAACAATAAACCGACGGCCCATAAAACACGCAGTTACAAAATGAAAATGATTTAAGACAATGGCCAGCCAAGGCCCCCCCGCCCTTCCGCCAAACAAACTCGAGCCCGGCGCATGAATTATACGCATTTGGGCAAAAGTTTAACATTATAATTGCAACGTTTTATAATACCAGAGAGCTCTATGTGATTTACGACAACGTTCTATACGCTACGCAATATATCTGGCCAATTCTTTGGTCTTTTCTCGATTGACAGCCAAAGCAATTAAAGCCGATTCGAGTTGGCAAAAAAAAAAACAGAAAACTCAAACAAAAACAAACTAAATGAGAGCCATAAGCTGAAGCAGGTGTCAGCTGGGCGAAGGCGTGCCCTGTAAATAGGTTTTCTTAAAGGCAAAAGCCATTCGGCTTAAGCTGCATCCATTTCACAGTGAAGCCTCTCTGCGTCGTTTCAAAGTTCTACGTTCTACGGGCAAAAAAAGTGAACATTCAGGCGTGTTCAGCTATGCCACTTATGAACTTGAGCTTGCGACTTGTAGCCGAGTAAAATGAATACAGATTGAGAAAAGATTTCGATGATTCACTTCTTAACTAGAAAAGTGAACATGGAGGACAACAAATGCGATAATGGAGACGACAGAGAGTAAAACTAATAAATAATCTCTATATATACAACTGTTTGTATTGACTGACTGACTGATTGACGGACTGTATGACTGACGGACTGACCGATTAATTGAGTGACTGACTGATTGACTAACCGACTGATTGACTGACTGACTAACCAACTGACTCACTAACTGACTGACTGATTGACGGACTCACTGTATGACTGACTGACGGGCTGACTAACTGACTGACTGACTGACTGATTGACTAGCTGACTAACTGATTGACTGACTGATTGACTAACTGACTGACCGACTGACTGACTCACTAACTGACTGATTGACTGACTGACTGACTGACTGACTAACTGACTCACGAACTAACTGACTGATTGACGGACTCACTGTATGACTGACTGACTGACTGACTTACTGACTGACTCACTTACTGATTGACTGCCAGATTGACTGATTTGCTGGCTGACTAACTGATTGACTCACTGGCTGGGTGACTGACTGATTGACGGACTCACTATATGACTGACTGACTGACTCACTAACTGATTGACTGACTGATTGACTAGCTGACTAGCTGATTGACTGACTGATTGACTAACTGACTGACCGACTGACTGACTGGCTGACCATCCGAGTCTAAAACTCAATTTCAAAGATCTTTGTTAAAATTCATTTGGGGGGTGCTTTACACTTTTTGGAAAATGCATCCATACTTGGGGGAAATGGGGATCAAAGATTTGGTGAGCGATGCCGCGCATTTAAATTCCTTTCTAAGAATCTTTCAGAAAATTCACATGAGACTTACTTTTAATTTTCCGCAGCTTCCTCCGTGGAAAATGCGATTCGATGAAGTTTTATGTTTAGTTCGATTTGCTTCATGCTTATTATCAAATTACATTAAAGTGCAACATTTCTCAAAACTTAACTGACAATGGAGGACATATGGCATGCTTAAGAAAATAAACAGAAGCATTTGGCTGAGTAAGCTAAGCAAAAGACGTACAAAGCAAGTGACCATGGAGAACATGTTACCGAAACAAAAGTCTGGCAAGGCAGCATTTAGTGGGCCAAATGTAACCAGAGAGGACGACCGTACAAGTGCTTGTGAGGGCATCAAAGAGCTCGAGCTGTTAAATGCAATTCATGTGCTCAACTTTCTTGCAGATTAGATGCAGACAGACGGCAACTGTTGTGTGTGTGTGCGAGTGTGTGTGAACTTGCAACTCATTAGTGGCACTCGCAGCGGCAGCTAAAAGCAGCTAAAAGTTGGCACTTAACGTTGACTTTAACTTAATCGGAGCTCTGGCCTAAATGTAAATGGATTCAATGCCGAGTGGCAGCTTTAAGGCAACTGCGGATGCAACCAACTGATGAAGTGGATAATGCAGCAAGACTGCAATTTTCGGCAACAGGGCCGAGCTGCTGTTGTTGTTGCAATTGTTGCAGTTGTTGCAACGAAAACAATTCGTTGGTCCTGGCATTAAATGAGTTTCAGTTGCTGCTCCTGCTTGTCAGCCTTTAAATCAGCTGTCGCATTCTGCTCCAGTTTTCCATGGAAGCTGGGATGTGCAGCAGCCAGCAGGTGGCAGGCGGGGCAGGGGGGGGGATGGCAGGCGTGACTGCAGGTTGCCTGAACGTAAAATTTAATTAAGCTGCTTTTAGCTACAGTTCCAAAGCGACGTCTTAAGCTGCACACAGATAGAACGAGAAATATATATACAAATAGAGAGACAGATAGAAAGAGCGAGAGAGAGAGAGAGATAGAGAGAGGGAGAGGGAGAGGGTGATGGGTAGACACACTCACACACACACAAGCACACAAGCTGGTTGCAAGCACTTGTGTGTGCGGCAAATATTTTTGCAACCACAGCCACTTGACTCCTCGAGTGCGGCACTTTCTTTTCTCGGGTCTGCAGTACGCCTGGCATCCTTTGGCGCCTGCCACCTGTGCAGCTGTCATGCCACGCCCCGCCCCGCCCCGCCCCGCATGCCTGCTTGACGCCCCTGCTGTGGCACATCTCTGCACGCTTGTGTCTTAAATGCTTAATGCAACCACACACACACACACACCCCCTATCCAACCCTCGGCCAGCACGCCCCCTTTAAGCGCCCACAAATTAGCCACAGTTTTACGTTTTTGTGCGTGTGTATTATCCCTTTTTCTTTGCCAGCTGGTACGCTGCTCATTTGCGGGCTTGCAATTCTCAACAGGTTCTTGAAACACTTCTTTCTGCCTCTTGCATTTCTCTTAATCTCCAATTAATTGTTTTCAAGCTTTGTTGTTGTCAGGAGAAAACATTTGATAGAGGCACAAAATTCGTAACGTTTAGAAAGACGATATCTGTCATTCCAGCAAGCATTATGTGTGCCTATATATTCTTCCGTTTGTATTTATTTTCTTCAAAAATTCTCTCTCTTAAATTACTCATTTGCATTTTCACTTTCTCTTATCGATCTTCAACTAAGTTAATAACATATCTGGCATATCTCAGACAACTCAATGAGAAGATTTCTAATTTCGCGAATTCTTTCAGGAATAATTTCCTATTAAGCTCTCTTTTATCTTTAATTTTTCACTTTTCACTTTGTTCCTCTATTTCTTTTATCTTTCTTCATTTTTCTTACAGAGTTCTTTACATCAACGGAAATTCAATGGTTTTCCATTACTTGTTAGTCTCAAGCAATCGCCCGCCCTCAGCTGCCCCGTTCCCTTGCTCCACATTAAAAAGATTTATATGCCGCCTCTTTACGTCTCTCCCCCACTCCCCCCCCTCTCTCTCTCTCTCTTCGCTCCAATTCATTTTAATGTGCAGCCCGCAATCGATTTTCGATTTAAATTCTAAATTTTTGTATTGTTTTTTCTGTTATTTCTATTTACTCTTCTCATATGAAACGAAAATAAGAAAATCTGCTGCATATATTGAATTCTGTTTTTCTCTGTGGCTTTGTCAGGGAGCAGCAATCAGGTGGTGCGGGGTAGGGCTGGGCCGTGCGAGGGGTTTTGGCAATCGAATAATGTCAATTTGTGCTTTAGATTTTATTGTCTTAATCGTTATGCCAGGCATTCCGTAGGGCAAGTAATGCGAGTCATATGAAGAAATTTTATAATTTCTTAACTGGAAAATTGTTTTCAATTTCTTTGTGGCAAAAATTGCTTTAAATTGTTTGCATTCTAGAGTAATTTATTTGATTTTTTAAATTACCAGAGCGTTGGGAAAATGAAAATTTTCCGGTTGTTGAATATTTTTACAAATAATTTGACAAATTGGTTTTTATCAGTCTTAATGCAGCTTATTGACTCGAAAGCGATTACAAATTACTCGACAAATCGCACACGAAATTCACAAATGGGAAATAAATTAGAAAATATGGAATATTCAGAAGAGTGCGTGGATAAGCTATTAAGAAGTTCAGCCTGATACGATTTGTAGCTGAGAGCAAATATTTGCAGGGTATGCAAGAAAATGCAAGAAGGTGGCCGGTTCGAACCCCTTAGCTGGAGACCTTATTTACCTGCGGCATTTGAAAGATTATGTTGAAAGCGTATCCCAAGTATGAGATAGTATAAATAATAACAATAAAACTAATCAATAGTTGATGGCTCGAAATGTCAGGACTTTCAGAAGTTGTATTTGGAAAACCTATTGCCAAGCAGCGGAAGGGGAAGCGGAAGCAAGGGTATTAAGTCTTCGTTTTGCCAAAGGAATGCTCACTTTCTCGATTTTTTTCTGCTAAACAATTCTCAGTTGCAAGCGATTGATGAAATTTGAAAACCAAGTTCAGTTTTTGCAGCAATGTTTTCTTTATTTTTTATTATTATTTAAAGCCAGCTTCAGAGTACGTCAGCTGAACTTGGCAGCTAAGGCGTTTTCAGGTTTATTACGCATATCTTTTACCTGAAGCTGCGGCCTTTGGCAAAACAACGCGCCCAAGTGCTGGATAAACAACAACAGCCGCAGCAGAAGAAGCAACAGCGGCAAGAGCAAGAAAAACTAAAGGAAACCAAAAGAAGACGGTTAAGATAACAACAGCAAGAAGAAGATGAAGAAGAAGAAGCACAAAATGTTGGCCAGCTTCAGCTGTGTAAGGCCCAAACACAAACGCAAACGCAAAATCAACAACAATAACGAACAGCGAAAAATCAGTCGAGTGTTTTTGCAAGGGGGAAGAGCATAATTTCGAGGCGGCGCCGAAGGGGGGGGTGGTGCGAGCGGAGAGGGGAAGCCGTGCGTGTGTGTGTGTGTGTGTGTAACAGTTGTGCTGATTCACAGACACGACGAAGAGGTGCCAAATGGAAAAACTGGCCACGTGAGAGGCAGTTAGTGGGGGCGGGTGAGGGGAGAGTGCTGGAAAATAAACGATGTTGTCTATGACAAGGCATGACGGTAATGACGACGCCGCTGGATGCGAGGGGGGGGCGGGGGGAGAAGGGCCAGCAGCAGCAGGAGCTGTGTGTGTGTGTGTGTGTGTGTGTGTTACCTGTGGGCCAAGTGTTTCGGCCAAGTGCTGCGAGCCCTCAGCTGGACGGTACGGGACGGGTTTTTGCCAACGCGTCTGCTTCTGCTTCTTCTTCTTCATCTTCATCTTTACCTTCAATTTTCGTTTTAGCCGCATCATTGTCGCTGCTGCGAGCTGTTGTTGCTGTTGTTGTTGTTGTGGCGTGTTTTGTTTTTGGAATTTTTCAATTCAAGGTTTTGCCAAGTTGCCTGTCTCTGTTGCCAGCCCCTACCCCTGTGCCTGCCCAACCGTCCTGGGCTACCTGCCGCTGCCTTCACACCTCGCAAAAGGCGCGCACATTCCATGTCTCAGGCTCAGGCTCAGGCTCAGCCTCAGTCGCGGCAGCTTCTGCACAATCATGCGAGAGGATGATGGTGAGAAGAGAGCGAGGAGAGCAGAGGGAAGAGGAGAGGAGGCTGCTATCAATGGCAGCCTTTTTGGGTTTAACGATGCGCTACTATGTAGGGTATGTCAGTTAGCTGATGAGCCATGTAACACATTGGCCGAAAGACAGTTGCAAGTGCATGCAGTCGCTCGCTAAAATTTTAAAAACCTGCATAGCTCGTCTTGAGAAGCAGGTAATACTCGATACTAGATACGATCCAAGTTGTATTGCTTGAAATGTATCTAAATGTGACATTTCTTCGAGATGCAAAGCCATCTTAATAGTTAACGATTATCTTTAACTTAAGGCCAATCGATGTTGTTTCTCATTATGCTTATTTCTTATTTGTGTATATTTGCAAAGGGTATGCCAAAGTGTGGCTTGAGCCGTGGGTAACTGCTCTTTCTAGTTGTTATTTTTGCTGCTGATGCTGCCTGTCTGCACTTGCGCCTCGTCAAGTGTGTGTGTGCGTGTGTGTGCGTGTGTGTGTGTGTGTGTAACTGTGTGTTGTAGCCTGTGCTGCCTGGCATCATAAATCATCTCAAGTGGCTGCTGCTGCTGTCTGCTTGCGCCTGCTATTTTGGTTTTGTATCTATAACTATAACAATTTGCAAGTGTAACTCACAGATACACACACACACACACACACATACACACACACGCACACACACTTGCCAGTCAGCGCTGGCAACACCTTGCTGCCAGGCGGCGGCGGCAGTCATTTTGACATTTGTGTTGCACTAATTTGCAGCACTTGCAGCAAAAGATACAAAGATACACAGCTACAGCTACAGATACACATACAGCTGGAGATGCCTAGATGCGCGCACTCTTTAGATACACAGTTACAGATAAGTTCACAATAGCGCTGGCAAGGCTCTGCGCATTCGATTTGGTAACAGGTAACAGCGCCGCTGCCGCAGCCGCTGCCGCTGCCGCAGTCACCGCCGCAGTCGCTGCCTTTGCTGTTGCATCCATAAGATACAGATACATTTTTTGCCGTGTTAAACTGGCAACAGCTGTGCGCCACATTTGCAGTGCACGATAATCGAGTTGATGCAGCCAAAGATTATGATGTTCCCGAGGCTGATGACGCAGTTGAGGATTTGCGCATTTCATCAATCTTTGATTTCAGCACTTCTTCTTCTTCCTCCACTTGCAGCATAAAAAAATCTATATAAATATAATTATAATAATAATAATAATAATAATAGCTGTACAAAATCTGCAACAGCTGTGCGAAATTTGAGCTAATTTTGGGGCTAAGGATACGCCCTAAAAAAAAAAAAATAAAGAAGCGAAGAAGCAGCTCATGATAATCAATCAAATTCGTGCGGAAACTGCGGCCGATGCGGAGTTTAGTGAGCGCATGAGTTTGAAAACTCGACAAAATTGTTTGACAAAACTTAATCCAAGAAATCTTAAACGAATTCTTTTTGCAAGCTTGAGCAGCGAGTGTCAATTGCGAATAACTTGAAAAAAGACTTTTTAAAAACATGAGAAAATGTTTTGACAAAACAGAATTAATCTGGAAAGAATTCTTTTTTGAAAACTTTTTCAACTAAAAAATCTTAAAAGAATTAATTTGTACATTTTATTTGATTATTTATTTGAGACTTGAATACTTCTTAAATCTCTTGGAGAAATCTTTCTTGTGGAAATATGCGTGCATTTGGTATCTTTTAGCTGCATGCATATGAATTTTCCAGAATTGATCGACTTTCCCGCTTTAGCCAGCAATTGTTCAGTTCAATGGGCAAAAGTTGTAAAAAAATTGTCTTTAGAAAGTGGAAATTGTTGGATTTCTTTGAAAATAGTCCATCTTAAATCATTTGCTGGCATCTCTTAAGTGTCTAATCAAATGAAAACCCAAAAAGGAAACTTGCCCCCAACATGCATATGTGCAAATGGAAAATTTACTCAATTGGAAAAGCCTTTGATATCACGGCAATTTACTGCGCTGCGTTTCAAGCAATCAATAATAAACATTTATGCAGCGGATGCTGCTCTATCAACATTTATCAACATTTATCAACATTTATCAAGAATTTCAATGTTATTGTTCTTAACCTTTATTGAGCAGTTTTTTAAGATAATGCAGCCTGAAGCTGGTATGTTAATTGGTACATTATTTGGGACAGTATTTAAGCTAGTATTTCGGCTAGTATTTGGCATGTTATTTGGGCTAGAATATGGGCTAGTGTTTGGCTAGTATTATATTGGTATATTATTTGGTATACTATTTGCGACAGTATTTAAGCTAGTATTTGAGATAGTATTTGGTTTGTTATTTGGGCTAGAATATGGGCTAGTGTTTGGCTAGTATTATATTGGTATATTATTTGGTATATTATTTGCGACAGTATTTAAGCTAGTATTTGGGATAGTATTTGGTATATTATTTAGGCTAGTATGTGGTATATTATTTGACACTTTAATTAGTATATTATTTGTATATTATATTGGTATATTAATTGGTATGTTAATTTGGTATATTATTTGGGACAGTATTTTAGCTAGTATTTGCGCTAGTATTTGCGCTAGTATTTGCGCTAGTATTTGGTATATTATGTTGGTATATTATTTGGTATACTATTTGGTATATTATTTAGGCTAAAATGTGGGCTGGTATATTATATTGGTATATTATATTGGTATATTATATTGGTATACTATTTGGTATATTATTTGGGCTAGTAGTTGGGATTGTTTCACTTTTTTAGTTTGATAAATTAAGGCCCGATCCTGGAGCCAGCTAATTATATACATATGTATATATTTTATGAGTATATAGATACTAATTTGTTGTATATTTTATTAATATACATAGTATATGAGAAATGTGATTATTATAAATAATAAGCTACAAACTATATAGAATTATATAAAATATATTATATACATGAAAATATGCCCGCTAAGAACTTAGCCAATTATTGTATATAATTCATTGATATGATAAATATATTCCCCAATTTTTCGACTGATTATAATATATAATTAATTTATATATGGAGAGTATTTATTCTCCAGGTATTTAGCTGATTAATTAAGCTGATTTTATGTGTCAATCATTTTTTTTTTACTACTTTCAAGCTGCACAATTTTTTCTGAAGTTTTCTTGAACTCTTTAGCTCTAGACTTTGCACAAAACAAAAACACGCTAAAATGTCATTAAGCATGAGAATATTCGTCAGTCAAAATGAGAAATAAAAAGATCTGCTCAAATATATACATATTTTTATATCACGCACCAACTTTTTATGCAAGAAATCAACATTTTCTTTTGATATATTTCGCTGTAATATTCAGATAATATTTATCTTAAAACATATAAAGTATTTAATGCTGTTTTTGGCGACATTTCCATTTGATAAATCTTTGTTTAGCTGCCTAGATATGATATTAGAGTTTATTTCTTTAAATTATTCAGAAAATAAACTAATATTAATCATTTTTAACTGCTCTCTCTCCCCCTCTCTCCGTCTTTCTCTTTTCCTCGCTCATCAAATTCCGCTAAAATGTGCGAAACTTCAAAATGATTGTATAAATTGTGGAACTACAAGTTAAACTTTTGCCATGTGCTGCAGTTCTTGTTGAATGCTTCGATTCGGCAAAGTCTTGAGTTAACTGAGTAAAATGCCGTCGGCTCAATTTGCGACTCGAACAACATTTGGGGACAGGGCACAGAATAGACAGAGACAACAACAAGAAGACATGTGCAAAAGCATGTGAAAAAGGCAGCAGAAAAAGCAGCAAGAACACAGAAACAAAATAAAGGCAAACATAAACAAAATATAATTGTCTAGACGTCAGTCAGAGCTCATCTGTGGGCAAATATGGATTTTATGGTCCAGGCAGAGCTCGTAGCTGACTTTTTTATTTACTCAATTATTTATTATTTTGTGCTTTTATTTAACTTGTTTGGCACTTTGTTTAATTAATGGAGCTCTTGTTGGTTTGGCTCTCAGATGCCTTCAATTCTTTTTTCTTCCGCTTTTTAAACTTTAAACGAAAGATATTTCAAGAGCGAAATCAGCTGGCTTTTCATTTGTTTTTATTTGTTATAACTTATTTAAGCTATCTATAATTGTTCAGGCTCTTCCTTTTTCACTGCACCAAAGGTTGAAGGACTTTTACAACCTTTATTCTTCCTGTCTCTATTCCAAGTCGGTTTTCGAACATTTTCTCAAATAATTTTTTGATGATATACATATATATTTTTATATTATATTATATTTTATATTCATTTATTTTCTTGTAAGAAATCTGTCTTGACATCACGTCGAAATTAGATTACGACATGGCATATATTTGAGAACAAAGCAAAGAGAACATATTAATTGTATCTATTATGTATCTACAGATGAAGTATCTTTAGATGATTCTCTGTGCGTGTGCTTCATTTCATCTGAGTGCGAATCATCGAATTGAAATTGTTTTCACTCTTTCCTTAATGCGCACAAATCGGTTTCATTTCACTGGGTTTCGTTTTTTTGAACAAACAATTTACGAAAGAACCTTTTGTAAAAGAGACTAAAAGAGATATTGTGAGAAATAAAAACCAAATAAATAGTTGTTATAAAAATCTATCGAGCTATCGATCTAAGGATTTTCTTCTTTCTCCGACTGAGTGCGAATCGATTTCAAATCGATTTCACACTTTCCCAATGAGAAGAGTTCCGTTTCATTTCATTTTCCTTAAATAATTTTGAAGAGAAACTTTTGTAAAAGAGATTATAAAATGAACAATAAATAAAACCTTTGAAAGTTAAACTTGCTTCGATAAATAATCAAGTGTTTTATATATTTTGCTGTTCATCACTTTTAACTTTTTAGATTTACCTTGAATTGAAAACTGGCTTCAACTATTATTTAATTGCACTATTTAAAATACATGCCACGTCTAATAACTTATTCTAAAGTCGCAAAATGACATTCGATTTCCTAACTAAAAAGCACAAAAACATTGCTAAAAAAAAAAATTACTTTTAAAACTGTTTTAAATAAAAGTTTAAGCAATTTTGAGCTTGTTTTTCGATTCGATTCGAGTCTTGAGCACAATTTTAGGCGCAGTAATGAAAGTTAGTAACTCTCACTAGGCTTAACGAAAGGAAGAAACTATGCACTTCTCTTTATATATTATTCATGTGTTTTACCACCGCGTCAACATAACAATTATTTATTTCTTTTTGAGGGACAAGGAAAAACCCAAAGAAAAAAAAATCGCGACGTCCAACCGTAAAACGTGAAACGTGAAAGCGTAAAAAGGACACAAAGTTGCAAAAATGTTAATTAAATGTCGCTCCATTATTTACTTTCTTTTCAATTTTTATTTATTTTTTTTTGTTTGGGAGCCTTTTTAAATGTTATTAACAGAGTTTGACCTACATTTGTTGCTTCTGGGCCGCTTGTTAGACGCCGACGTCGATGTCGCTGTCGCTGCCGCCGCCAAAGCGGCGCTGCACTTGCAAAATGGTTCCGCGCGACGTTTGGCTGCTGTCGCTTCTTCTTCTCCTGCTGTTGCTGCTTCTTCTTGGAAATTTACTATCCAATAGACACAACAAGAAGCCGACGTACGCTGCCGCCGCCGCCCCAGCTGCTGCAGCTGCAGTTGCTGCAACTGTTATTGTTGCTGTTGCTGTTGCTGTTGTTGCTGCTGTTGTGATTGCTGCTAATATTCCACGCGTAACACTTTTGCGGCACTTTTCCGCACACTCAAGAATTTGCAAGTCCTTTGAGCATTTGCTGTTGTTGTTGTTGTTGTTGCTGTTACAAATTGCACTTGAAAAAAATATGGCAAAAAAAAAGCCGAACAGAAATGGCGAAATAACCGTAAAACAAAAGATGCACAAATGCGATAATATTTATTTGCAGTTGCTGTTGTTGTTGTTGTTGCTGTATTTGCTGGTTGTTTTGGCTGCTGTAAAGCGCGTTACACGCACACATACACAGACGCGCAAAGAAACAGACACCAACACACGCACGCACACTGCGAGACGAGCGAAGTCGGTTTGCGTTGATTAAAGCGACGACGAACGGGAATACACGCACCGACAACGTGTCCAAACGCTTCAATGAATCGCACAGAACTAAACGCGTGCCCGTCACGATGGCTGCTGCCTGCTGCTGCTGCCTTCTGCCTGCTGCTGCTGCTGCTGTTGCTGTTGCTGTTATTGCCTGCCTGCCTGCCTGACTGGCTGACTGCTGTTGTGCTGTCCGCCTTGCGCGCACGTGAGCGAACGGGAGAGCTAACGTGAGAGGGCCATGCAACGTGCATGCATATGTTGAGGCGGTGCTCTCGCAATGCTATTTGCGAGATGTAAGACATGCGGGTGGCTCTCACAGCCTCTGTAAGCGGCATAATTGATTACATTGATGCTGCTGCTAACAGCGCGCGGCTGTCAAGCAGCGGTCAGCGCTGTTAACTATGCAAACAATATGCCAAAAACTCGAAGGAATATTCCCATTTAAATCAATTATTTAATTTTGAATTAAATAAATGTAGGTGCTATGTAAAAACTAATTTATGCAAGCCAGTAGGCAATAATTTAAAAATTATATACTAAAAATGGACAAAACTATATTTTGCATATGAATTTAACTAAAAAATATTGAGTTGCTTTTATTCCATTATTGTTGTTCTTTGCCGTAAGCCCAAGTATTTCGAATTTACTTTTCAATTTACTTAGTTCAGTTCCCCGAATTCTTTTAAATCCTAAATCCTCCCAAGGAGACTGTTAATCCTCATATGGTATTAACTATTTTGTGTTTTTACCCCCATAATATTATTATCATCCACACATCCTCAGATCCGCAATTGCCGAATGCATTTGTTGTCGCGAGTTAACGTTAAATGTAACGTAAATATACAGCTTACATGCGCCTGTTACTTAACAGCGCTGGCTTACGCTCACTCGTCCGCTCTCTCGCTCACGCTCGCACTCTGTTGCTCTCTGGTTTTGCGCTCACCCACGTGACTGTTATACACGCTGAGCGTGTTTACAGCTTACAGGACAGCGCTTCTGTTAGCCGCCACAGGTTTCTGTTGTTGCGCTGCTGCCGCTAAGCCAAACAGCTGTTTAGTGTTGTTTACTGCGTCGCATTATGTGCGTATAACAGTTTGGTTTAATTAATCGCTTTTAATTCAAATTGCAAAAAAATGTATGCAATTATTCTATCAGAGTTTTGACAGGCAATACAAAATTATTTTTAAAATTTTTGCAAAGTAATTAAATAAATAAAACTGTCGAAAATATGTTAAGTAATACAACATAAACAGTTACAACTTATGTTAAACTTATAAAACAATTTGAAATTTCGCATTTGCTATGAATATGCCAAATTGGTTTTTTTTTGTTAAAGTTACTTTTCTACCTCGGATTTAAATCATTATTTCGGTTCAAGTTTTTGTTTGCCAAATATTTGAATATAAGAACTCAGCAGAACTTTTGTTTATTCGCAACAACAGTTTTTATGTAACTGCGATTTTCGCTTCCTCTCTTCGGTGCGAGTTTAAGAGCAGCTGCTGCGGCAAGCGTATGACAGTTTATGGCAAAACTCTTATACATACAGGAGAGTGTGCCCTGAGGTTGTGAACTCGACTAATGTTGCGAATTCGGAAACAACTTGTTGAGATCAAAGGCTTCCGTTCTATGTCATGAATAAACTTCTACAGCCGCGTCCTTACACGGTTAAGCTAGAAAATAATCGATAATATTATCGATAGCTTATAATTGCAAATGCTTAAGGTTTGCAGTCATACACATATGTAAGTGAGTACATTGGAGCTTATACGCTATCGATATCATTGCCATCGATAATAATCAATCGTCAAGTAGCAATCGATAAGTTAAATTATGAAAATATCGATAAGACATTAAATTATATATTTCGTGTAAAGTTCGTCTTTTATCTGACCGGCACACCAATAAGTTATCGATATTTTCGATAGACATTTTTTTGCCTAAATTACAATTTCATATTGTTGTTTGTTACTCTGAGCACATCGATAGTTCGATAAAACATGTTATCGATGGCGTGCAATATATATCTTGTCTTATCGCATACCATCTTATATAATTGTAATTGATTAATAAGCCCCTCATGTCTTATAAATGACAGTCGCAGGCGGCTTTCGCAAGCTGCGCAGCCGGCGCCGAACCAACTCAAGACGTAATTTGACACCTCGCCTTAACCGCAAAAGTCAATCCAACAAACCCCACCCCCGCACCCCCCACCCCGTTGCCCAACAACGAACGCTCGAAATGCACCCAGTGCCAAACTGTAGTTGTTGTTGGAATGGCCGTCATCGATAAACAGTTACAACACATTTTGGGCACTGTTCTCAAGCACACTCACACACACACACACACACACACACACGCACACGCATACCGAAAATAATAAGGTCAATCAACGGGCGCAGCGGGCGGCGACAGCGACGTTGTCAACAGCTGCGCTGGCGCAAAGGCGAACAGCGACGGCAACGGCAACGTCAACGGCGACGGCGACTGCGCAGGCAGGCAGGCTGGCAGATTAATTGCGTCGTCGTCGTTGACGTTGTTGTCTGCAGCGTGAATTTATGAGTTTCACATGAGCGATGCTTGGCCTGTCGTTGTTGCTGCTTACTCGCTCACATGCTGCTTTTGCTCCCTCTCTCTCGCTCTCTCTTTCTCACTCTTCGGCTCAATCTGTTAGCCTCTCATCATTTGTATAGCATACGCATGTGTTTGTGTGCTTGTGCACACTTGAGCGCCGGCTTCGAGCGCCACTTGAGGTCCGAGGCCTGAGACTGTTATTCTTCTTTGTCTTCTGCCTGTTCCTCTTCCTCTTCCTCTGCTGCTGAGTCTAGTTTGTATTGGCTGCGTGGGCCCGCATTGTTGTTGTTGCGTGTTGTTGTTGTTGTTGTTGTTGTTGTTGTAATTGTTGTTCTTGTTGCGTGTTGTTGGTAAAACGATATGATATGATATGATATATATGTATGCATACATACATGCCTGTGAAGGTACGCATGTATGTATGTGCGTGTGTGCGTGCGAATAACACATGAATTCAGTTAATCGAAATTGATCCATTTCGAAAGTACTTTTGAATTAAGCGAAACACTGTTATTACAAAACCTCTTAATTATTCAGCTTTGATTAATGTTGAATTGAACGAACAACAAAATGTATCCAAAAAGATCAGGTACTCAAATCCGGAACCCCATTCAACAATCAAGTTTTGAGTACTTTATGTAATGTAAAATTCTTTAAACATTCTTTGCATTTACAACTTTAATACAAGTCCCATCGCATGTCTTAGGAAACCCATCGAAACCCATTAAATATATAAATAATATACCATTGATTATCTAAAATTTTTAATATTTTTTTTTTTTCAAAAATTAGTATGACTTTTCTCCGAAGCTGTAAGCACAGGCGGTGTTGGTAGAAGAGGGTTCAGGGTATTCCCTCGTCGGGTACTCCCGACTAGAGCCTCTTACTTGTTTTAATTAAAATTTGCAAATGATAACTATGAATAAATGTTTTAATAATAAACACATTTTTTGCAATTCCATTCAATAAAACGCTTCAAGCGATTTTAGATTAATTCAATTCAAATTTAGCCGGCTTTCAACTGATTTTAGATCCCACTGCAATTCGCTTTCATCATTTGATCTCAATTCTACTCTTGATTGAAACTGAACTCCGTTTCAATATGTTTCCATCCACAGTCTATTGAGAAATAAAGATTACATAAATTAAGCAACAGAGTTTAAAAACAAAAGAACATCGTAACAGTTCAGTTTTGAGATCAAGTCAATCATTCAACTTCTTTCAACCTTCCCAAATTCAGCTTCAATTGATTGAGGCTAATTTTCTAAATCCAATCTTAATACAATAGTTCCACCAAATTGCAATTCAACTAATTTATATCAAAATAAATTTCAACTCCTTTTCAACCTGTTTCAATTTGCTTTCAACTTGCTTTCAACTGGCATAAACAGATTAAACCAATGAAGTATCGAACATAAATATGAAACACAATTAGACAGTTCAGTTTGGAGCTCATTTCAATTATTGAATGTTGTCAATTTATGTTCAACCAAAGCAAATTCAACTTCAATTGCCTGAGGCCTATTTTGGTTGATTTTTAACTTAGCTCAGATTCCACTTAAACTTGTTTTCAATCTAATCTTAATAGGTTACAGTAGCTACACCAAATTGCAATTCAACTATTTCATAGCGAATTCAATTCCCTTTCAACCTGTTTCAACTCGATTTCAATTTGCATTTAGTTGGCAGAAAAAGACCAAACAAATGAAGCATCGAATTTATGTATAAGCAAACAATTCGTCAGCTCAGTTTGGAGTTCAATTCAATAATTAAATGCAGTTGTCAATTACACCAATTTATGTTTCAACCGTTGCGAATTCAGCCTCTCAATTGCCCGCGGCTAACTTGGCGATTTGTAAAGTGTAATTAAGCCAAATCAGTTGGCTATTAAACAATTGAAGATAATTATGCGAAATTAAGAGAATATGCCTGAAAGAAGTACAACTCTAGCTAATTGCGAATACAAGCCAATCAGATGGAAGACGGGCTTCCCCTCGCACGGAAGAAATGCAAATCAGATACACTGAAAGTGAGCCAAATGTAGACGAGAGGGAGAGAGAGAGAGAGAGAGCGAGAGGGAGGGAGAGTGAGAGCTAAACAATAATTAATATAGATATAAATAATGTGGCAAGCTCTACGGTCTTTCGGTCTCCCGGTCTACCGGTCTCTGGGTCTCTGGTAGTCTCAAAGTCTACACTTTGTGGTCGGTTCGTGGTCCGTCTCCCGAGACCCAACTCAGTTGGACGTCGGTGTTTGAGTTTGTTGTCCGACTCCTACGACTGTTTTGCTGCTGTCGTTGTTGTTGTTGTTGCTTGTGCGGTGATAATGACAGCTCACAAGTAAGCCAGCGCCAGATGAGAGTGCTCGACTAAGCAATACCCTCAACTAGCAGAGAGAAGTCGAGCCATGAGAATAGTTCGATATGATGACAAATAAATAACAGATTTTCATTTAGTTTCATATCAAATTTTAACTAATACTAAGAACGGACAAATTATTTATTTTTTGCTGTTAGAAATATCTGAAATTTCGAGTATATTTAATCTTTTGAGGCAAATTTGCTAGCTCTAGCGCCCGTCAACTCTGAGGAATGCAAATATCAAAGGCAACTCAATGAGACTCAGGCGAATCATTTGGCTCTGGAGTTGTTCAGAGCACAGAGCTGCGGTATACCCTATATTAAAAACCTAATTACTACAGAGTATACGAAAAACCAGCAAGCAACTCCTTTAATGAAGTGAAAAAGTAAACGCTGAAACGTTGTGTGTAGTTGGCATATCCCACAGAGAGACCCAGCGGCAGCTGCCAAGGTGTACGAGAATAATACAAATATCGAATACCGAATACCCAAATGGAGGAGTACAAGCTAGAGATGTCTGTGTACAGTTATAATTAAGTGATACACATAAATGCGAGAGCGAGAGAGAGAGGGAGAGGGAGAGAGAGGGGGACAGTGAGAAGCTGTCCCTGAGTATTTCAGTATTTTTTCTTATGGGTTTTTTTTAGGCCTTCTTAATGATTGTTTTCAATTACTTTTTGGTCTCACTGTGCCTGCGCCTTAGGCGAAGGCGGTGGCGGGGCGGGGCGGGGCTCGGCTAAGAGTCAATCGCGTGGAATCGATTGAGTCAGCCGGAGCGCCTTTTAAGTGTTTACGCTTGTTTTATTAATTTCCATCATACATCTTCAGCTGTCAGCGTGTGCATCTTCGACTGCCAAACAAAAAAGGAAAAGTCGCGAGGGATGGGGGGAGGTGGTTTGGTTGGTTGGTTGGTTGTCGGGGTGGGGGGAGTGGCAGTTACAACTATCAACTTCAACTTCAACATCGAAAATTCAACGCTCAACGAGCTGCCAATGAAATCAACTGTTGGACGTTGAAATACGTTTAAATATTGACCCTGAACATTTAGAATTGAAATCAAAATGCGTAGGCGTTCAACCAAAATATAAATCAAACTCGACTCCGAATTGAAACGAAAGTTGAATTGAAATTGAGCAGAGCAGCGAGTTTTGTCTAGTTTTAAGATTGTTGAAAAGCTGACGAAATGTATGCAAAAGTATTGTCAAAGGAGTTTTCGATTTGAATTGAAATAAAGCTGTGAATTAATTGAAAAATAACTGAAAATCTAATTGAAATAAACAAATTGTTGAAAGCTATTTTGAAGTAAATCAAATAGTTTTAACCTATTTGTAAGCTTAGTAAGGGGTATTAGAATATATTCTCTTAAATTGAAATTGATGTTGATTGAAGACCACAAGGTTGAACAAAAGTTTAATTGAAAGTGCTTGAATATAAAAAAATTGGCTTGCACTTAAATTATAATTCAACGAGGTTTGAAGCTAGTTTAATATGTATCAAATATTGAGTTTAAAGAATAAAATTATTTTTATAAAATTGAAAGCAAATTGAAACAGGTTGAATATAAAAGAGGAAAAATGGACTAGTTGCCAAAAATGAAAGCAAATTGGGTTGTAAAAAGGTTAAGTAAATTGTAAAAAACCATTTTTGAAGAGAAATTGAAATGGAAAGTTGAGTGAAATAAGTTGAAATGCAAATGTTTTGAGCGGAAGCCTCACTTTACTTTCCGTCCATTGAGGCAAATGGCAATTGAACCGCACATGTTGACAGATGTTCTGTCAAGTCAACCTCCAACCGAACCAAATAAGAGCACATAAATGTTCGCATTTAAGTTAGCCAAATGGATCACACGAAAAAACGGCGACAAAATAAATGGCAGCGCGAAAGCCTTGATATAATCCACAGAAATGTCATATTAATGCCACAGCTAGGCCATGTACAGTGGATCCCCGATACCGATGTCGTCCCTGGATAGGTTAGGATGGGATAAGATAGGACAATAACAATTGCACTGGCTGGCCTGGCCCATGTAAGGCACGAAAGTTTACAGCTAAAACGATTCGAATTGCCAATTTCATGCTTCGAGTGCAAGGCTTTCAATCAAACCACAAATCGAGACGTTGGGGCACGGTGTGGAGTAGCCGGCAAACGCGAAAACCAACGCTGACATGTTCATAGAAATGGAATATAGTTGGATACATAAGTATTCGTACTTAGAGATACATATGCAGTCACTGCCACCAGCTTGTCTGGCCCGTCTGCCTCGTCTGGCCCGTCTGCCCCGTCTGGTCCGTCCGCCCCATTCTGGACAGCCTTGTGAAGTGTATTAACATCGAATGCGAGCTGTTTCGTATCATGACCTCGTCTCTCGTGGCAATTGGATATGCCACCACCACAACGACATCACTTTCCATCGCAGATGCTTTCTATCTGCCTGCCCCCAGCTCCAGTTCCAGCTCCAGTGCCAGCTCCAGCTCCTGTCCCAGTCCCGAAAGAATGTCCTTTACGTTGAGGACTTGCCAGCGAGCGCACGCGATTTTTATGGCATATTCGTGAGCTTATTGTAATGAATTACTTTACGAATCTTTTGCTCTCCTTCATTTTTATTTTATTTCTATTATTTTTTTTTTTTTTCGTATATCCTGCTGTAGGCTAGCTGAGCTAAATGGGTAGCATCAGCGGAAGGCTACAATCGTCAAGTTCTAGGCCCATTTGTGTTTATTTACTCTTCATATTTATAATATATATAATTAAATATATATTACATTTTGTTGTTTTTTATAATAGTATATTTGATTAATTAAAATAAATTTGTTTTATCTTTTCTTTTTTCTCAAGCTCCAAAAGCCAGATTAAAGCCTCAACTCTCAAGCTATATAATGCTGGTTTTGGCGAGCTTTCCATTTTATAAATATTTCTTTAGCTGGCTCGAGGTTTGGACAGGATCCGACACCGAAACTATAGACAAGGCTTTGTCTTTGTGGCACAATTATTTAAGATGGGACGTATATCGAAGGACGAAAGAAATATGATGACTAGAACAACAGCGGCAACTCCATGGGATGGATATGGTCTACCAAAAATACAAAAAGAAGGAACACTATTGAGGCCAATATGTGCCTCGATATCCGATCGACCCATCGCACGAAGAAAATATACTCCAAATATCATTTTTATACTAAGCCAAAGACAAAGACACATCAGCGCAGACGAGACATTGGCATCGTTCGAGGGAATATCGTTATTTCAGCCTGGACAGATATCAATTGGATTTTTGTAATTTTCAAGTTGGCTTCAAAAGAATTGTTATGCGCATATTTCAATATGCCAAGATGAAATTGAAGAAGTGTCAGCGCGAACTGTTCCCAAGTTCCCGAGTTATTCAAGAATAAACGACTCTTAGAACAGGATAACTGCAAGTCGGGCCACGTTTATGCGACCTTCTTTATTTTTCTGGCGTAATCCTTGGCGATGGTCGTTAGTCGTTAGTCTGAGGCTCGGTTATTGACTGCATGCGTTTGGGTTTAGCGTCGTTCGACCATTTCCTGCTGCCATATAACTCCATATATATACGCATTTGTCTGTGTGTGTGTGTGTCCATAAGCATGTGGTGTATCCAATCCGCCCAGTGCAGCGCCTGATAGCATGTGACATGTGGTATTTGCTGTAATCATAATTTTATGTCCATCTAAGTAGCTGCGCATGACGACTGTCAACGACACGGCCAGCAGGAGCCACATCCGGACTGGCTGTCCCACGGCCCACAAATGTGAAGATGTGTTAAGTTTTAGCATCGCTGTCAATCGATGTCTTAGCCTGTCGTTTACAATCCGTTGTCAAAATCTTGCCGTCGCTTAACTGACGGTCAGTTGTAGTTCGTATGCGGCACCTGCAACTCGATGTCAGGGCTCCAGTTGAATGCGTCCGCCTGGGCCGGACACTTGTGGCAGCAGCCCTCCCCCAAAGCAGTTCAATGACTCTTGAGATTCAATCGAGCTAGTTCCTTCTGTATGGACCCTTATATATGTCCTTATTTTCAATTCCAATATTTGTTTCCATCTCAATTAAGTCTTATTTAGCTTTATATATATATATATATATATATAAGGGATTATTTAAGTATGAATTTAAAATGTTTCTCAACCGGTTCATAGCCCGTTCTTGCATATTGAACACTAGCGCAGTTAAACTGTCTAAAGAAAAGCAAAAACCAAAACTGTATTCAAACATATTTCGTCAAAGGTGTTACGAAGCCAGAAAATGGCAGGAGGCATACATCTCCGATCTGATAGAGATATGCCAATATTCTTGATCAGCAGCTACAGCATGTTTGATTGTCTGGCTGTCAGTGTAAACGCCTTTTTTTCCAACCCAAATCGATAAATATCGATAATTTCTTTCTTACGCAAATCGATCTATATAAATAGCTCTAAGCTACCTTCTTTGAGCAGATCTCTAAAAAAATGTATCAGATAGGCTCTCGCATATCAGATATGTTTCCCTTATTTAATATACTCAATTTTTAGCAAAATCGATAAATATCGATAACTTTGTTCTATAAGAAAATTGATCAATTAGGTTCTTGCATGTCAAATATGTTTTCCTAAATAATTATATTCCCTGTTGACCAAATCGATAAATATCGATAGCTTGAAGCTACTTTTCTTGAGCATATCTCAAAAATAGGTCTTAAGTTCTTGCATACACATCACCTTTTTAATATATCTGCCCACATTTTAAAGCTGGACTGAATTTGTGGTTGGACTGAAATACTCTTAAGCAAATTCATGAATGTTTTTGCAGCTGTTAATAATTGATCTGCATGCTTGTCAAATATTTAGCAGTCGGATTAAGTGCACGACCTGCCCGCATGTTAACGAATTTGTCATGTTAAGGTGCATGTTAACTCTGACAGCAGTTTGACACAGGCTGCTCTTGTGTATACAAATAGTTGCGTTAGATTCATGTCCTCTTGCAACTGGCATGTGTGCTTACATCTTTATCTCAAGTTATCTTCAGCTCAAGTTGTCTGCCAGCTGAAACCGCAGCTTTAACAATTGTGAGCCTTGGCTACAGCAGAGACCTTACCTAGCCCCTCACCTTACGACACAAAACGACAAAACAAATCAGCAACAACAACAATCATTAGCTGTACATTAGCGGCATTGAAGTTGAAAATTTGCTACACGAAACGTTTACGCTAATCCTTTGAGTAAGCAATGTGAATGCAGTCAGAGGATACGCGACAACAACAACAAACAGGACACCGCAAAAACAAAAACAACAAAATAGCAAATGAATGAGTGAGCACATATCAGACAACAGCAGGAACAGAAGCTGGAGCAGGAGCAGGAGCAGGAGCTGGAGCTGGTGGCACAACAAGGTGCAGCAGTAAGACATATCCTGCCAGAACAAATCCAATAGGTGCCCAGCTGGGGGGCGGGGCAGTGGGATGGGGTTAGTGGGTAGAACCTATAAAACCACGTAATCTGCAAGTGAGTTCTTTAATTATGCTGGAATGCAACACATGTAAACGGCGCAGCAGGTGGCAGCAGGAGCAGAAGCAGGAGCTCAGCTGAAACAGCAGCAGACATAGGCTAGGCGGGCTTCCTCTCGGGAAGCGGGAGTTAGGTGGGGAGGGGGGCGGGGGCGGGGTATCTCGCGAGCCATGTGAGGGAACGCAAACAAAATGCGAATGCGAAAGCCGCTTACAAAACCACAAAATGCTACGGACATCTTTTGCCAGGCGCAGAACGGGCAGCAGGGGCAGCAGCAGGAGGAGGGAAAGCGGGCAATTGGAGTTGCGGGAGCAACTGAAGCTGGCGCCTGGCCACGGCAACGCCCGACCGCCCGACCGCCCGCCCGCCCGGCGACAACTGCTGGCGACGACATTCCCGTGGCCCACGGTCTGGCAGCCATTTTGAAGTTTTTGGCGCTGCGGCTTTTCGGGTGCTGTGTCCCTAGCCAAGGATTACAATGGAGAAGCGAATAAACACAAGCAGAGCAGAGGGGAAGAGAGAGGGGGGTGGGGGAGTAGCTGCTGCTGCCAATGCGAAACCATTTGCGGATTTAATTGCCGTTAACATGCGGCTCGCTTTACTTTGTTATTGCAGTTCGGCTCCGGCTCCGGCTGCAGCTGCTTCTTCTTTATCTTGTTGCCCTCCATATTTGTTGTTGTTGGTAACATGAGCGTCGCTGTCAGAGAGTGGGGTGGGATGAAGGGGTGGGCGAGGGCGAGGGGGCAGCTAAACTGAACGCAGATTAGAGACCAAAGCGACAACGTGCACCTACAAGCTGCTAGCTTCAGGCTCCGCGCAACTCCAACTTCTTTCGCCACCAGCTCCTCCTTTGACCTTACCATTGTCCATGTCACTTTTGCTCCTGTGCTTATAATACCCTGCCAGAGGGTATTAACGATGCGTCATCTTATACGTAACGGGTGTGTTTTTGAGTTTTTATATACGTCCCTTCGTCAAGTCTTATCTGGCCAGAAATTCGTACCTTACACGCAAGCCAATATCTGCCCGATCGGAGCTCTGTATGATATAGCTGCCATAAGCTACGATCGCTCAATATTGCTATGTTGTCGACATTTTCGCAAAAGTTTATCTTTTAAAAAAGAGATTTTAAAAAAGAGATTTGTATATTGTATAATAATTCCCAAGTGGTTATAGCTTGAGACTAAAGACAATGCCTGGCAAATGTGCAGTCGGTAGCACAGACTCCTGATGCTAGAACCGAAAGGTTGTTGAAATAGCTAGGCAATCAACCTGCTCGCTCTTGTTTGTTCATACCTTGAGTTTGGGATGCGTAGCTTAGAATTTATTTATATATGAAATATCTCAAATAAACTTATCAACTTATTACCATTAGGAAAATCTTCAGGAAAATCCCAATCTTAACAATTAGAAGCTTCATGATGTACCCCGAATCAGTTAAGCTGCTGAAAGGGTATCCTTCTCGTTTTTGTTGTCTCTTTTTGCCCCTTCAGATATTTTGTCTGTATGCCACACAAGTTTTGTGGTCAGCTGAGGGTATTATGTCGGCGCTTTACATTTCACGTCCATCCACAGATATCGCAACTGCACAGATTTTGGACTTTGACAACGACTTTGGCAGCGGTTTTGTAAGCGTTTATAAACCAGCCGTGCGCCCAGAACCAAAAAGCTTCTGGCTGAAGATTTCATCGTAAATAAACTTCAACTTTCTTTTTTTTTTCACTTTCTGAAACACTTTTGAAATTGTTTTCAAAGAACCTTTGAGTACCGCCTAAGACCGGGGCATAAACTTTTTTTTTTTTTTGTAAGCATTTGACAGTTGAACATTAAACAAGACTTTGAGTAGTTTTATATTTAAGCAGATTTTTAAATTGTATACTTTTTGAAAATGATTTATTTATAAAAAATTGTACCCAAGGCTTCAAATTTTAAGTGGAGGAAAAACCAATCAAACTAATGAAAAATCTTTTGGGTTCGAGCTGCGTTCGAGACATTATTGAACTGGTTCCTGAACTGATTCACTTTTGACATTGTTTTGAAACCGATCTATTCCATATTTTACACATGCTTGAACCAGTTATAGCAAAGTTTACGAACATTCTTTCTCAAATTAAGTCAAGAGAGAAGTTTACAAAAATATTTTGGAGAATCGAGTTTGAAATATATTTAATATGATATAAACAAATTATACCACAAATTAAGGAATCTTGTGTTTGAAAAAGGTTTTTAAATACATTTTAAATACCTATTCTAAATACTTAAATACTAGACTTAAGTGCCGAGTAACTTGATTGAATAATAAATGGAATTAAAAACTCACCCCTGTGAATCGCCGGGCGAAATGGGCATCAATTGTTGCTCCACAGAACGAAGATTATCGCTGATAATATAATCTGAAGAATAGAGAAAAGGTAATGAAAAATAAAGCTCTGATTACAAGAGAATCTCAGTTCTCTGCAGAAACTAATTCAACTGCATTCAATGCGTCTTTCAATTGAGTTCAACATGAAATTCGAAATGTATGCCAAAAGCTTTTGCAGCTTTTCAAGCTCAGTATTCAGTTAAATAACATAAATGTTAAAGTATAGCAGCAGACTAACATTGCTGTTATGGCGTAACAGTTGACTAACCTTGCTGTTAATGCGTAACAGCCATGTTAAACTGAGTCCCAAAAACATCGCAGCCAAGCACAAAAGCCCATGGCATAAACTTCCTGGCGCAGGGAAATTTGGGCACAATTTGTGCCCACAAGCTTTTGGTACTTACCCTTCTGCAGCTGGCTGGTCGGTATAAATTCCTCGTGTTTTTGGTCCCCCTTCTCCTCGTACTTGAGCTTGTAGTCGGAATGCTTGCGCAAGGACATCAGCAGCGATTGGGTGCGCGGCGGTATCTCTGGCGGCGCCGGCTCTGGCGGTGGCTCCGACTCGCCGCTGCTGCCCGCAAACTCATCCAGATCGCTGCCGGCGCCGTGCAGCTCCGGCAGCTGAAGCGACGTCATTGCTGCCGCCAGCTGCTGCTGCTGCTGTTGCTGCTGTTGCTGCTGCTGCAGCGGCGTCTGAGCTCGTTCGCGCAGCGAATCGCTGCGATTAACGGACAGGGCGGAGGTGCCGCTGCTGGAGCTGGTCATGCCGCTCAAGCGGTTCAGCGTGTTGCGTGCGGCGCCGCTGCGATGGCTGCGACTGCTCGACGCCGCCGTCGAGGAGGAGGCCGAGGCGGGCAGCAAATAGGCGACCGCTGCTGCTGCGGCTGCTCCCCCCACCGTCGCATCCAGTGGCGCCTCCTCGGCCGTGTACTTGGCGTTTAGAAAGGGATTTGTACTGCGCGGCACGGCATTTGCCGCTGCAGTCAGCGTGCTGCTGCTGCTGCTGCTGTTGGGGAAGAGTCCCAGATTGGCATTCGACGGGTATTTGCTCGCCGACACGGTGGCCATTTTCAGCGGTGACTGCGCTGCTGGCGCTGCCGAGGCAGCGGGTCGCTGATGCGGCTGTGCATAGGTCACCTCCGTTTGGCTGGCATCTTCGCTGCGCCGGTCACGTTTACGCAGATATTCCGGCTCACAGTCCGAATTGTAGTGCTCCATGCCTGGGCGAGAGAGAGAGAGAGAGAGCGAAAGAGAGAGAAGTCAGTACTGGCTATGTATTTGAGGTTAGTTTTTAGTGTTGGTTAAGTGTTTCAGAGTTCGGTGTGGAACACTTTTCTACAGAAACTGATCTCAGATTAACTCTCCGCGAGAGCGAGAGAGAGAGAGAGAAAGCGAATAAGAACTGTCTCTGCATTTCAGGTTAGTTTTCGGTGTTGGTTAAGCGTTTCAGAGTTCAGTGTTGCACAATTTTCTTCAGCAACTGATGACAAATTTTCTCTCGGCTAGCACATTTCATAAATAGAAACACTTTTTGATTTCTCAACTTAACGAATGGGAACGGCTTTCGTGTGCTGGGAACAGTTTTTGATTGCCTAATCAAGCTTTCCAAAGAGTATGAAATGTTATCTTTATTCCCTGTACTGTGTAAAACGAGAAGGGTTTCCTAGTTGTGTGCAAAAGTATGTTATAGAAGGCACCTAGCCTGTGTATATATTCCTAGTCAGCATCAAAAGTCGAGGCAAGCTGTTTGTCTTCCCGTCTGTATAAACGTTTTAATCTTTAATCTTCAGTTTAATATAAATACTAGTTCAGATAAAATCAAGACCTGGTACGCAAAAACCAAAGTGTAAATGCCAGGTAAAAATAATAATTCCAAAGAAAAGACAAAATTCTATCTTCAGATTGTTCTTATTTCCGGCGAACATAATATAGATTGTTTGGGCATCTCCACTTAACTCTCTTGCGCGCCTTTTGGGAAATTTAAAAAACTCGTTGGTAACAATAAACAGTATGAAAATCGAAATGTCGGCTGAAAGAGAGTAAGGCTGAGAACAAATGGAATTTATTTACGATGCGCTTTGATTTTACATAGTTATAATATATTTGAATAAACCTCAATTTATTCTCTACTTTACTTCTTTGTCTGTAAACTAGATGGGAACAGTAAGTCGACTAGAGCATAATGTGGTACAGGATTTGGTTGATCAACCGATAGCAGAAGGATATGTGGGAACAGAGTGCAATCAATATTCAATTACTGAACTGTGCCTAGGAACAGTTGTCTATACGAGCAGAAAGAGAGTAAGGCTGAGAACAAACGGAATTTATTTACGTTTCGACCTGATTTTACATAGTTTAAGACTCTATTTAAGTAGAATTTAAAATATTCCTTGTACATTTTCAAACATTTAACGACTCAATGAAGAATCTATTAAAAACCTTCGACATAATCTACAAATGTGTACTTGTTAGTGGGTGCTCCAATAAGCTCACACGGGTCGTCGTCGTCTTACAGATTTAGATATTTCCACGCCCCGCCCCGCCGCGCCTCTTCTCCCGATTCACTGAGCAAAGAGCAACAATCGGTCCCCAGTCGGCTGGGGAAACGGCACCCAGTGTTATGAGGTTGTAAAAAATGAATCGTAAATTGCATTAAATATTAACAGACAATAAAAAGCAATACACACACACACACACACACACACACATAGTCGGGAACAACAAAACGCAATATGCAATGCGAACATAAAAATCGCGGGGCAGACGGCGATTTGCGTTTTATGCTTCGATTAGGCGCTGCCAGCGCGTCCCTCAAATGCCCCTCGAGCGCAACCCCTGCGATTCGTGCTGCCATTTCGCCACTTATTCAGCTGCGTTCGTAATTGAATTGGAGCTTCAGTTTCAGTTAGTCAATCTTTATAAGCCCCAACGTCCGTTGCCATCAAATTGCGCACTTGATATGCGAATTAAACGCGCTCTTATTGAATGTTACGCTCAATTCGCGATTTTCACGCTCGCAACGAGTTGAAATTTATGAAAATTAACTATACAAATAAATCTCGGCACTTGCTCAGTCCGAGATACTTCTGTCCGTTCCATGAGAAACCCAATTAAATGAAGCAAATATTTTATAATTAAACCAAAGTGAGTTGGCCATAAAGTGCCCGCTCGGATATTAAAGCTTCCGTAAAATAATATTCTGCAGTAATTCGTATTCTCAATGACTGACTCAACTTAAATTTAAACCTCATCTCATCACCATCAGCATGTGGAAAGTTCTTAATTAGAGCTGTATTCTAAATAATAAGGTATGATAATGTGTTATACCTTTTTATAGAGTATTATAAGTTTGCCGTGAAATGTGTAATACATAGAAGGGGACATCTCCGACCCCATAAATATACATTCTAGATCCGCATCAACAGCCGAGTTGATAAAGCCATGTCCTCCTATTCATCTGTCCGACTGTGTTTCTCTTAGTTTTAAAGTTTTCGTCTTGAAACTTTCCTTCCGTTGCAGGCAGTTCCTATGTCTTAACCGACCGGATCGGACCTCTATATCATCCATCATATATGAGCGATCGGTCGAAAGGTAGGTTCTAGTATGAAAAACTATCATATGGCTGCCAAAGGAACGATACGTATAAACGTTTCTTTTATGGAAAAATTTTCTGCTTTCCAAGAGGTTTTCATTAAACTTAACATTTAAGACCTTCACTATGCTCACATATCTGCAAGAAGCGCGGCAAATGTCTACAAGGGTATTAAATCTTCGGCCTGCTGAAGAGTTTCTTACTACTACTACTTTCCGATAATCGATAACTTACTCCGTTTCCAAGCAATCGATAAAAATCGATATCGACATCCTGTTTTTTGAGCAATTTTGGCAAATAATAAGAGCTAGAGTCACCAAACTTCACATGCAGCTTCTAGAATAGTATATATGTATATCTGCATTTGGTGTTGGAAGAAGAGAGTTCAGGGTATCCCATTGTCGGGAGCTCCCGACTAGAACCTCTTTCTTGTTTATTATTAAAACCTTCAAACTAGCAAAGGATACTATGTGCCTTGGCTCAGAATATATCTCTGTCAGCTTCGAGCTTGAATCTTTCCCAAAGTCTAAGCTGCCAAAACTAGCCCGTTGAGTCCAACCCGATTTGCTGATGAATGGACTTCAATACGCTTTATATATGTCAATTGTCAATTGAGTATGGAAGAGCCGCGATATAAAATATTCTTATTCTAGCTTCGTGAACTCCAAGTTGAGCTGTTTGAGCACAGTTCAAAGATGGCTTCCTGTGTTGCGTCTCAATTTTACTGGCCACACTTCTTTACAGGGTATTGTGCAGAGACTTGTTTAAGCCATCTGACAGCGAAAAAAAGTGAAGCGGTTTTGGGTTCCAATGAACTGAGCCCAAGCGGCCACAAAATCCCAGAAACCGAATACCCAAAAACCCATCAATGCAATTCAAATCCCGCGCGACGCGTCACGTTGACTCGCAACGAATCCAATCAGAGCCAAAGCTCATTCGAAAACAAAACAAAAAGAACGGCAAACAAAAACAAAAGGCAAAGCCAGAAACGAGTGTGCACGACTGTGCAATACCCTCTAAAATGCGTGAAAGTCTCTATAGTAAACTTAAGGCATATCAGCTAAATTTTTCTATTTCTTAAAACTGTTTTGTAAGATTTTTGGAGAATAGGAATATGATATGAATATAGATGTGGGGATTATTATAGCTATGTATAAAATATGCATTTTCTGAAGGTTAAGTTGAGTTCGAAACTTCTCAGAAAGTTGAAATACCCTTCCATAAATGCACAGATTTTTGCCTTAACTTTATTAGGGAATTGACATTTTGTTAGTTAATTTAATATTTCGTTTCAAATATTAAAATATTTGATAGAAAATTGTCTGCATTCTTTGATATGAGAAAATATTTTAATACTTTATTAATCTCAAGATTAATTTAATTTGTTAATTTTTTTCTCTTTGGGAAATGTGTAGAGCAAATATGTCAAATTCGAAAGAACATGTAATTGATAAATGTGAGAGCTTTAGGCGGATTCAAATTTCTTGGCTTAAGCTCATTTAGGCACTCATATAAGACTAGAATATAGCTATGGGGACTGGCTTAACAGGATATTTAAGCCTTCAAAAGCTTTTAGCTATTGCTTGCAGGTTACAGGGTATACACCAGTCGCAGCAAACGCAGGCCAACTGCCAGCTTGGCCTTGAGTCATGCATTGGCTGGGCTTGGGTGGCTCGGTGGATTTGTGGATTAGATCAGATGACCACTGAATAATTCAATTAAATAAAATAATGAATATTTAGTTGTTTGACTGACTTATAAATCGCCCGAGGCCCGAGGGCAGGACTGCTTATTGAGACAAAGTATGTTGTATCTTTGTATCTGTATCCGTATCTTGTGTATTTTGTATCTTGTATCTTAGTGTCTGGTTTACTCACTTGCCAATTGCTGACTCTGCAGCAGCAACTGGGCCAATAGCTGCGTATCAAAGGCCGTTGCCTGGGCGGTATTTTGATATTCATCCTCGCTGCTGCTGCCATAGCCGTGTCCATGCCGATGGCTATGCCATTCGGCTGACCGTTGCCGCCTCAGCTGCTCCCCGCCAGCCGTGCTGCCGGCGTTCGAGCCACTTACACTGCCGTAGTAAAATTCGCTGCCAACAGCGCTGCCGCTGCCAACGCGTTTACGGCCAATTGTGCCGGAATGACTGCTGGACATGTTGATGCGGGTGCAGGTGGACCCCGTCCGGGTGGCAAGTATATGTATATATATATATATCTATATATGTATCTCTTCTCTGTCTCCGTAGATAGAACGGTTTCGGCGAGTGGCTTTCACCTTCAATTGAACTATGCACGTAACTTGGCCAAGCAATTTGTTCTCGTTTGTTACTTGACTTGGCTTCTCTTATTTTTGTTGTTGTTGCTGTTGTTGTTGTTGTTGTTGTTGTCAACGCATTGCGTCGCGTTGGCCGCTTCTGGGCCACATGGGCATGTGCCCCTGGACCCCCCCGTTGGCTCCTGCTGACGGCGCTTTAAGTGCTTAACCGAATTAACGCTGAAACGATAAAAACGACAAAGTGTCAGCATGAGTCGAGTATAGCTCACAGATAGAGAGATTCGTAGGGAGCGGAAGCGGGCGAGTGCTCGACTAGGGGATATCCTGTGCCCAACTCTGAAGCCCACTCGCTTCCGTTTACAACATACACACACACATAAACGCATACACACAAAAGCATAGACACACACACACGCACACACACACACACACACACGCGCTATATATTAACAAATTGGTATTTCTGGCTCTCCAAAGTATGCACAACAATCCTTAACTGAAAATCGACATTTATCGATTTTGTTACATTTAGAGAACTTATAAAAAAAACCTCTTCTGCATATACGATAAAGAAACCTGCATGTCCTAGGCGCTTATAACTATCGAAATATACTCAAGAAATAAGAAAATTGATAAGATAATCGAAAAGGTGAGAGGTGCAGAAACAAATACAGCCACGACTGCCTCTTGGATTGAAATGCAGATCAAAACTGTGCATATATAGTACTTTATCGAAAGCTAACTTCAGAGCTGCTTCATACCCAAGTGCATGGAGTGCAGGGTATGAAGCACAGGGTGACGGGGGAGTAGTGCGTAGAAGCGTAAGAGATAAAACCATAAATGCACGAAAATGAAAATAAATAGCAGCCGGCGACCTTTTGACTTCCCTCACCCAACACACACACACACACACACACACACAGCCACACAGAGCTAACGTTCTAGCTTTGAACTGGAACTGGAACTGGCTCCAGGGTGAACTTTTTGTTTGTGGCGTCAGTGAACTTAATAGCAATTGCATTAAATGGAAGCTCAGCTCTTAAACGTTGCCTGTTATTAGTCCTTCCAACAGCAGCAGAGGAAGCAGACTTTTTATGAGTGTCCAGCCAGCCCACAGCCCACAGCTTACAGCACCCAGAGCCAAAAACCCCGTCACACTTTGACAAGGAGTTGACCAGCGCAGCTAGTGGCAATTGGGGAGCTGACACTTTGGCTTTTGATTTGATGAGTGCGCATTTGAATGCACTCAAAGGGCAACACAAGTGGCCCATTACTTGCAGAGCTAACCGAGCTTAACTGGCCCCGACTTGGGGTCTGCTCGTAAGCTCTTTCGCTTATCTAATCGCATTCGCTGTATAGCAGCCGGAAAGTGTGGCAACTAACTATCCATTGTGATCAGGTCCAGTTCCTTGTCAGTTACTTTTCGGCCTGGAACGAGTTTTGACGGGTTCTATTGATATTCCATAAATCGTCATACTGAATCTAGAGTTTCTTAATTCTAAATTCCAACTGCGTACCAAGTTTCAGAGACGCAGCTCAAGTAGATACTGAATTATGACTCTGAACCACTTTTGAACCGGTTCGTAAGGCACTTCAAGATGCTTTTACGCATAACCCTTTCCTTTTTGTTACTAAAGTTCTTAAAGCCTAGTGAAGTTGTAACTCTGAACCTCTTATGAACCGGTTAACTGGTTTATTCCAATTTGCTTAAAAAGACTTTTCCTGATGTATTTATCCTTCGCTTTTTCTACGTTAATCTACATATTAAATTTCATCAGCTTAAGCACAAAGCTTGTTATGACTCTGAACCACTTTTAAGCCGGTTTAGCAGACATTTCAAGAAGCCTGAACAAAATCGTTTCACGTTTCTATTATTGAAATATCGCATCATGGCTAAATTATAGCTCTGAACCTCTTCTGAACCGGTTCAATGGTTGCATCCAAATTTGTTTGAAGAGATATTTCATGATGTTTTTAATATACTTTCACTATTTCCTTCGCTCATCTTACCGAACCACATTTCGAACCAGTTCACAAGCTAATTAAAGTTCAATTTAATAGGAAATAGTATTCTATATATCCTTCAGCAATCGTTGGCTCCACTAAACAGTTACAGTTCTAAACTTCTTCTGAACCGGTTCAACAGCTGATAAACAATTGGCTTTGTATTTCTTGATAAACTTCATTCCTTCGATCTGTGTTTCGTTGATCTAGATACCTAATTGAACCAGCTCAAGGAACACATTTCGAACCGGTTCGCAAGCCAATTGCAGTTTAATTAAACGGAAAAACACTTGATTTCTTCTTATCCTTTAGCAATCTTTGCCTCAGTCAAATTCTGTGCTCTACTGCCTTCGCAATTTCCCAGCTCGCAACTTCATCGCTCATTTCAATGTCCGTCCACATCGGACACTTCATAAATGTCTCTGCATCTGTTGCATCCATTTGCCTGTCAACCCGACGCATTTCACCTGTCACACCTCGACGGGCCGCAATGCCTGTCTGTCTGTCTGCCAGACGCCCAACCACTCGAAACACGAGTAATAAACATGCCCATGCTCGACATACCTCAAACACGTGCCCAACACAGGCAGCCGCATTTCGTACACGGACATCTCCCAGGTTAATCCTCATGCAGTTCAGCAGGCCGAGACGTTGGCGACACAGAGACAACGCATTGGTCACTGGATGTGCTTTTAATGGATTGCAATGAGAGTCTTTCCAATACACACACACACACACACACGCAGATGTACACACACAGACATATGTACATTCAATACATAGCATGATTTATTAAACTGGGAAGACATTGAGCCGGACTTGAACTGGTTCATTTCATTTTATTTCTTTCAGCATTTTATATGTTAGAGTGCTTTGCTTGATCAAGTTTTAAAACGAAAAAGTTAATCAGTTCATTTTTCCCGAAGCTCTTTTTGTGCTTTTGACCTTTTTTAAATTACTAAAGCAGTGTGAATATGAAAATGAACTCGAAACGGTTATAACATGTTTTTAAAATAGCTATTAGCCGATTGTAAATTAGTTATGAATCAGAAATAAAGAAATTGTATGCAAATAGTTGAGTATCGGTTATGAAGCGGAAATCTGGAACTAATTACAAAAAGGTTACGACCGCGGTACGCTTATGAGCTGACAATGAAACATTTTAAAAACGGTAATGAATCGGTTATAAAATGGTCGTAAAACAATGAAAACGTATTTTGATGCAGCAATAAACTAGTTACGTGCTTTCATTAATGGAATTGTTTAGAAGGTGAACCGGTAGTGCATTAGGTTGAAAAATTGTAATAAAACTGAAAAGCCGCGTTTATGCAGTAGTAATAAACTATATTAACTACGCCACTTATTAATATCGACTTGCTTTCCATAATGGAATGGTCAAGAAGATGTAAGCTGTGTGATGAATCGGTTATAAAATGGTTACGTTCTAATATAGCAATATGGTTAAGCAATAGAACTGGTAATGAATCGGTTTTAAAAGTAGCTACGAATTCTAATCTATCAAATCGAATACCTTTTATTACTGGAATGGTCAAGAAGCTGGACTGGCAGTGAATTTGTTATAAAATAGTTACGAAACAATATGGCCGCGTCTATGAAGCGGTTACGGTAATGAATCGGTTATGAAATAATAACGATAGAATAAAGCCGCATTTGTGCACTCTGTAATGTATTTTTATCGAGTTACTTTTATTATTGTAATGATTAAGAGGATTAACCAGTAATGAATCGGTGAATCAAAAGTGGTATCTATGTATATGTATATGTATATATTTATATCGACCAACTTTCATTAGTGGAATGTTTGAAAGGAAGAACCAGTAATGAATCGATTATTAAATGACAACGAATAGAAATTAAGTAACTTAAACTTCGTTCGCACAGCTCAATTACTCACTGTAACCTTTATCGGGACTAAACTAAAGTTGAATTATATACTAACCGTCACAAACTCCCGCCCTATCACCCTCGTTATCATGCGTCTAATGGGGACTTGAACTTTGAGCGTAATCAATTAACGAAATTCGATACAACTCGACGCATAAGCACATAGTACACATACATGGCGCACAACTGAACAATGATGCTTAAATTTAGACCCAACCCGATGATGCTTGCTGTTCATTACCCTCCGCCAGCGGGTACACCCCCCCACCCCTATTCCTAGCCTTCTACCTGATTGTAGTCTATTCCTTAACCATTTTGCTGACGTTAATGAAGCCGCGGTATTTTTAGATAGCGCAACATGAAAATTAATTTTGCTCTTTCACTTTGGCCACATGTATGTTGAAGGGTATATACGTGAATGTGTGAGTGTGTGTGCGTGTTTTTGTGTGTGTGTTAGTGTGTTCGTAATAACACTTATTGTGGGTATATTTGCATTCATTAGATAGATGATAGCCTGGTTCGAGTACCCGTGCAGTGTAGTTATAATAATTTTGTCAGGGTATGTGTCAAGAATTGAAGGGGAGCTTTTATTTTTGATTACGATAGAGAGCTGTATCAGCCTATCGAATGTTACTTCGAAGTTGTGCGGATGAGGTTAGTTAAGGATCCGATTAATTAGTGAAAGTTACTTAGTAGTTAAAGAAACATCAAATGTTTGTATAAAATTGTTTTATTTATACTTTGACTATATCTTGCCAGCATTAGCTATACGCGATAAATAAATGCCATTTGGACATTGTTGTGATTCTACAAATCCTCAAAAACTGACGTTTTTTATGAAATTATTATTTCTTCTGTTTTGACAGATATTCCAACTATATTTATATCGATTTTTTATATATAAAATATAAATTTAGATTAACTTTCTGAATCAAAAGTTGAAAACTTGAATCTATACAAATTAAAAATAGAAATTTTTTTTTAAAAAAATCAATAAATAAGAGATTTTATAAGGAAATTAAGATATAAGATAATAATTAGAATTAAGATATTTATTCCACATATTTTGACTTGTCTTAAGAGATTGAATTTTATGTTTGCCATATTTTTGTTCGACGGACTCTTCGGATACATATTCACGTGGTATGCATTCCCCTAAGCTCTCGCCTCTCTTTGGAAAGTTGTGAGTCACGTTTTCTAATGGAGTTCCACATGTACCAAGGCAATTCACATATCCGGTGCTCGATTCGCTGAGCTATTAAGTTTGATTTGCAATGATCTAAACATACGACCAGTCGGTTATCTCTTTCTATATCAAGGCTATAAACAGATCTAGATCACAGTGTATGACGCAGTGGTGAACATGCAAGAGTAGTCATTGCTTGAGCTGGCTTTGTCCGCTTTTTGTTGCTTATAATTCTCAAGTGGTTATAGCTTCAGCCTATGAATATGGGCTTGCATATCAAGAGCCTGCAGTTGATATACCCGGAAGATTCTGGAAATAGCCAAGCAGACAGCCTGCTCACACTTGTTGTTTAATCCTTTTTGACCTCGAGCTGGCCAGCCTAAGCTTAGTCTACACTTAACAGGTCCTGGATAACATACTGTCAATGCCAAGAGATGCGAAGGATTCTAATTGAATTCTGTTATTGTAAAAGTTAAGGAAACAAACTCCTTAAAAGTGTGTCCTTATGGAAAGCTTAACATCTTCTTAAGTTATATCCATTTTTTGTATGTCTGACAACAGTTCAATTACCTTATTAGCTGCCTGATGTCAGGGTATTTAAGTTTCGGCTATGGCAGAATGAAGGGCTTGAACTTGTTGTTTGTTTTTCTGGTAGCGTGTGTGCAAGGGTCGAGCTTTGGGCTCACTTTTACAGGTTCGCGCTCTATGTCAATAATTTCGTTAGCAGCCAAAACATTCAAAATGCCGCACGACGTTGCAAGGGAAGCAATTATGGCACCCACGAGGAGATACCTGTATGTGTGTTTGTGTGTGTGTGTGGTTGAGTATGTGGATATTAACAATGGCGGTCTCCTGGCGAGATAGGCCCTACTGTGTGCTGTGTGTGTGAGTGTTCGCTGGTAATGAGGTTGTTTTGCATGTTTAGTCATAATACAACATTTTGTGTTCGACGCTGTGTGCGCTTTATCTACGAAACCGTTAGGATTCAGCGATAGCAGCAGGTGAGGTATGCCCATGTGTGTGTGTGTGTGTGTGTGTGTGAGTGTTTGTGTGTATGTGTGTGGTAGAGTGTGCGCGTGTTCCAGTCTCGAGTTGATTCTATTGACTGATTCAATGCATTGAGCGCATTTTGATATGTAATTAAACATTGTGTGGTTTTATTTCAGCTAGCAAATCTAAAGCTCTATTTTTATCCCTCTCTCTCTCCCACTCACATAAATATGCCCTGCAATTGTGGCAAAAACAATGAAACGCAACGCGCCAATTGATGTGTCACAGGAAATGCGCAACAATTTTCCCTTCCCAATCGAATGAAAACGAAAATGTTAATGAAATTCAAATGAAATGAATCGAAACGCAGCAAATTGAATCGAATTCAACTGCCGCCACTCAGCGCGCAATTGTTGCAACATTTTGTATTCAGTTTTGTGAACCAGTCAGTTGGCGGCAGGAAATGCTGCAAATGATTCAATGGACAACATGACGTATGAGTAATGCGCAACAAAACTGAACGAAATGGAACGGAACGGCAGGTCCAGATACGAAACGGAACAGAATGAAATGAAATGGAACGAATTGCTGTCAAGCTTATATGATTTAAGTGCATATCTGAAGAAGAATGCCCTAAGCAGGTCAAGCTAATCATTCGTATATGATTCTGGATTACCCAACATTCATCTTTGGCATCTGGTCTTGTGCTAACATGCCTTGTCGGGTTTTTATTAGCTGAGAACTCTGGAAAGTTCAAAGGCTTTGCTATATATGCTTAACTGCAGCTTAGGGCTGCTGCTAATGAGAAAATAGTTGCTGCGGCTGCTATAAAAAATGCACAACAAATAAAATAAAAAGTAAATAAAATGAGCATTGCATACTTTTAGGGCTGTGTGTGTGTGTGTGTTGTACACAGTCAACTTAATATTTTCTTGACTCTTCTCTTTTGCACTGTTTCTTGTTGATTTTTTCCACACTTGCGACGTACTTAAGCGTGCATATGAAAACGAATTGCAGCCCGACAACCGCCCAACCTGGCCTGGCCAGGCCTGTGCTGTCCTGCACTATTCTGTTCTGTTCGGGCCTGGTCTAGAGTCGCATTCCACACTCCGTACTCTTTTGCATCCCATATAAGACTACATCCTATATATGTATATACAACATCCTGCTTCATTCAGCGACTCTCTAATGCCCCACATTCTCCCATATACGTGCTACCATTTAAGGGCATGGGGTTTGGGGCAGGCTGCAGAGGCAGTAAAAATTCTCGCTTGCTAGCCCAGTCACTCATTCATTCGTTCATTTTCGCATTTCACTTGCTCACATTTCTGCCTCATGTACTTTTTTTCTTCAATACCCTGTAGTAGTACAGCGTACAGGGATAACAAGTGGGCCAGGACAGCACTTAGGCTTTCCAGATAAAATAAGAGCTGCAGCTTAGAAATGTTCTATGCAGCTTATAGATGAGCAAGTTATTGTAGAAAAAACCTCTGGTCAAGCGCAAGCGTGTTGACCAAATCTAAGGATTAACAAGTAAAAATAAAAACAATTCTATGCACAGGGTATCGCATAGTCGTGCTTTCTCCAGCAACAACACGTACTTGGTGTTTCCCCTTAAATTGTTAAAATGGAGCATGCAAAATAATTGCGTAGGCGCATATTATGTTCCTGGAGTGCACAGAGATGGAGCGGGACTCGTATACGCGCCGGGGTTTTTTTTTGGGGGGGGGGTTGGAGCGTCGGGTCCTATCCGGACCGCGACCGTACTTTATGCAACATTTTACGTCAAACATTTCGCCTTATATACGCTCAAAGCTGTTGCATACTTTGGGGCTGCCTCAGCTGCTCATTAAAGGCAAATGGTTGCAACGTTGCAAATTGTTCTTTATTTTGAGTGTCAGCACAGTTAAGTTAAATATAAAAAAATCCTTAATTAAACCTTTGATCAAAACTTCAGACTAAAGCATATTTTAATTAAAGCAGAATTTGTGTAAAAAAAAAAACGAAAAGACATTTATTTTTCAATTTCTTTCGAAAATTCAAGGCTTTAAGACCGAAAGCAATAGGCCTATCTAATTATTTTTATTTAGTTCAGTCCTGAAACCCTGCACCCATTGGATATGGTAAGAAGGATATATGTAGCTTGCAGACAATGTATGTTACATGCAGAGAGAGGCAACAGTCCCGACGATCTCTCCATGTCCGTCTGTCCGCATGTGTGAAAGCTTCGAGCTAATTGGAGCCAGAAACTTTAAATTTGGCTGACGCGGAACTAGCCTGTTTCAAAGATTACCTGTTGCATTTCCAAGAAAATCGATAAATATCGATATCGAAATTATTGCTTTTGGGCATATCTCGCAGCATGTAAGAGTTAAAGACATTAAATTTGTTACGTATAGCACATTGTGATCCAGAATACTGATAACGCATATATAGAGGCTTAGTCTTGGTCTATTTACAGGCCCCGAAAAGTTCATTAAAGATCAAACAATCAACCCCGAAGCTAATCAGGAACGCGTTTTTCATGGTCTGTGGCTGGCGAAAGAAGAGGCAGCGGCAGAATTTAAGGCAAAAAGAGAACAACAATTTTTGAAAAATTAAAAAATATATATTTAACATATAATGGGTCTAGGTATGCCTATACTCATACCTAAATATACAATTAGAAGCTTCTAAATAGTTCGTATATTGTGCTTGAATATGGAACACATTTCATTAGGCAGCTTATCCAGCAATAAGACGAATTTGCTCCAATTTGTTGAGGGAACAGAGAACTTTTCTGGCCAAGTATTATTTTTAAGAGAGTATTAAACGATATTCATGCAGCTCGAAGCGCCGAACCGAAAGCCCCCGAGCTGACAGTTAATAAGCAATTAAGAAGTTAAAACTTTCGATTTTATGCGAGCGAGTCGGATTACCACAAAATGCTTGACACTGCAGTTGGGGCGCGTCCTTTGGTCCTGTGTCTGGCTCAAGGCCAAAGATGCGCGAAGTGCGCGTGCATAAAAATGCAAAAACGACTACCAAAGTCAAAGGCTAAAAGTTTATTTTATACACAGTTTTATTCCTCTTCGTTTTTATTTTAATTTAAAAGCGGCTCAGGATCAAAACATGCCAGCCGAGCAGGACTAGCACACACGCACACACGCACACACAGGCAGCAGCTGGCTTAGCAAACGGTGTCAGCGATGGCTGCCATTGAAAGAAGAGGCAAAAGCAAAAAAAAAATATATATATATACTGAAGAAGAAAACCCAGAAACTATTAGAAGGTGTTGGCTGGAAACATTTTCCAACTTGACTTTTTACACACACACACACACACACAGACGTGTCAAGGATGCGTGCCCCTCCAAATGTGTGTGTGTGTGTGTGTGTGTGGTGCACATAAATTGCAGCTACCATGCATACATAAGCGAAAGGTTATTTCGTTGACTGCCTTGTCTTCTTCTTGTTTTTAGCTGTTGTTGCACTTTTTTAAGCAGGTTTTTTCTTTGTACCGTGTAAATGATTAAACGCAAAAGCAAAGCGAGTTGTTGCCGCATGAATAGCTCTTGAAGCTTATGTCTACCAGCTAGAGGCTAAAGGCGTCTTATCAAAGAATATCGAATACGGGCGAATAATTATGTCTTCGGCACGCCGACGATTCAATACCCTTGCAGACTTTCGTCTACCAAGTTTGCAGACATGAGAAGAACCTACAAGAACCAACTCTTCCGCCGATTCTTTTTATTGTGCTATTTAATATGATAGAGATCGCACTTGTTAAGACTTGGCTCACAGGCAAGCAGCATAGTTTAGCTAATAACTGTCGAATTGTCAGAAAGGACGATAGCTTCAAAACTGAGAGACTAGTTCGCATAGAAACAGACGGAAGGACAGACGAAGAGGAGGCCTTGGCTACATCAACTCGGCTGTTGATGCTGATCTAGATCTAGATCTCTACAAGGGTATACAAAACCATGTATGATTCTAAGCGGGACTATTTTTGATTATGAATCATGCCAAAAATGCAACAAACAACATGTACTTGTTCCTAGTTCCTAACTAAATAAGCCCAGGTCCAACCAATTTCAATAAGCGAGTTCATTTTGGGCAGGGTGAGTCCTCTCGATCGAAATCTGCGCATATTTTGTTGGCAGAATATTATTATTTTTTATATTATTTATTTTAGTCAGTGAGATTTCAATACCTTTTTTGAAAATTACCTGACTTCTGTGGGCAACCACATTTTGTTCATGATTAGTTTTTTTTGTTTGTTTTAATAATTTTTAATTTGATATATTTTAAGGTCCACTGAAAATGTTGGTTAATTGTGTCCATAAGGCACAGATATCTGAGAGAGTCAAAGAGAAAAAGAGAGCGCAAAAAAAAGAGTAAGCAAAAAAGGGAAAAAGAGGCGTGGGTAGGGGGGGGTGGCTAGTGAATCGAAAGATATGTGACAGTTGACTTTATTGGTGGCATTCACCAATGTGTTGTTTGTGGTCTGCGTCGCTGCAGCAGCCATTTCATCTGGCCATGCAGGCGAGTGGAGAGCGTGTGTGTGTGTGTGTAGCAGGCAGGGCGGAGGCTAGGGGTGTGTTGTGGGGGCGTCATGCGTCAGATGGCGGCACTCGTGCAGCTAGTCAAACTCGTATTTATTATGGAATTGCACAAGGAGCAGAAAGCTTGAGCGGGTCTTATGCTGGAATACAAGAACAGCTTGCTGACTGCTTGACTTGCTGCATGACTCAGCACCCTCCGCTGCAACTTCCACCCCACTCCGTTCGACCGCCCCTCCGACACTCACCGCAACCCCAGGTGATCAGCTGGCTGAGACAGATGCTGCCAGACGCCGGCAAAAGGATATGATGGGAAACACAAGAACGAGCACGTTGAAATGATTACCTAAAGCAAACACAGACATGGCAGCAAACAAACACACACACATACACACGTACACACACACACACACATGAGTACACACGCACACCCGTGGAGCTGGCTATTGTTACAAAATGTTGGCCCCTACTTCAGTCGCTGATGATGATGATGTTGATGATGATGATGATGATGATGATAGCTTGAAGGCTTAAAATGTTCACTCACAAAGCGGGTTGCTAGCTGGCGGGCGGGGGGACGGAGCGGTAATAGCAACGGCTGCCACGCTGCAGGTGAGCTTCGGCTGCAGAGCTGGAGGGGCTTGCTGCTGCGTAGGGGTTCTTCTTGGGCACGCATGTGTGAAAAGAATGTAAAGACCGGCCGGCATGGAGTACCAAAGCGAGTGCTAGACCCTTCCAAAACGAGCCAAGCACACGGCGTATACGTAATGCATTGCAATTGCACGTGTGTGTGTGTGTGTGTGTGAGTGCGGCTCGTGAGTGGGTTTGGTGGTGCTTGCACCACTTGAAAAACGTGTGCGAACAGGCACTTGATTGTGTTATTATTATTGTTTGAAGTGTTGCCTTCAGTTGTTTGTTGCAGTTGTTGTTGCCTCTTGTTTATCTGCATGCATTGTACCTGCTGCCGTCACAAAGGGAACTCGTTCTATGCACAAATAGATAGTATATATATATATATAAATATAAAAATATATACTACTATTTTCCGGCCTTGCCCGGCACAAGTTTTTTTACCACTAATTTGAGCTATCAATTTACTAGCCATTTCCTGTTTAGAACTGGACATATTGAAACAAACTTCTTCCGCCTTGGCTGTGAAGCTGGAATCCTAACAAAAGAATTCCGTTCATTTTTCAGCCAGTGGAAGTGAAGTTTAATGATAATTAAAACTGAATTTGAGCCCGAAACCTCATCTACCCGACTCTTGACCAGCATTTTCGTAAAGATTTGTAGAAATTAGTTTGAACTCGAAACCTCAACCACGAATTTCAAGGCCAAACAAAGTTTCATGCAACCATCTTCCGCAATTTTTCCACGCTGACAGGTGAAAATTGTTCAACAACGGAACTGCAGTACAACAAAACTGCAGTTCGTCAACATTTCTGCACGACGCAAGAACAAATTTTATAGCTGAATGTAAGAGAATAATAATAAGACGGCAATGGAAAACCCTTTAACCAGCTATCGGCGGCCCTTATCGATTATCGATTAAACGCATGAATTGTGGCAAATACGTTATTCAAATGCGATTCGCATTGCCACACTCTACGCGCGCATAAACTCTTACACACAGCAGCTCTTACTAGCCCCCCGAACCACCCCCTACCCACCCTTACGCTCGCTGAAAGCTACCCACTTTGCGAACTGTTGCATTGCACACAGAAGAAACTGTAATGCACTTGAAGTGCAACCAAGCGGCAGGCAGCACTCGAATGCGCTCCCGCTTCATGGGGGTTAGTCTCGTATTGCCCATGTCCCAGTATTCCAAGTATTAAGCGGGCCATGCCTCAGTTTCAAAATACGCGAGACAGCTAGAAGAAATTTTGGACTAAGTAAACAGTTACAATAACTAACTAACTAACTGGTATTTCCCGGCGTTATCCAGTCAAAAGCTTTTTTTGTTCCACACTTGCAGGTGGAATCTCTTGCTTCAAATTGTAGATATAACTATTCCACTCATATTCCGCCCTTTGAAAATTTGGCTCACATTTCACACCTTGGAGGAGTGGATTCGCCGAAAAGTGTGAAATGTGTTCAAAATGCATTTCCCAAACAATTTTTGAATGCCATCAATCTGTGAGTCAGTCAGTCAGTTAGTTAGTCATTCAATCAGTCAGTTAGTCAGTCAGTTAGTCAGTCAGTCAGTCAAAGAGTAGTAAACAACAGCATTTCATAGAACTCATTTCCACCAATATTTCACAGTCTCAAGTGGAATTCTTCAACACCACGTCTTATCGAATTTCAGCGTTAAGTCTTGTGTAGCCAATCAGTCAGTCAGTCAATCCGTCAAGTGAATTCTCTTGACTTAATCTTAAGCTTTAAATAAGTTATTACATTCCGTTTGACCCAATTTACGCGTAGCGGGTACACACGAAAATTGTGAAATAATTTTCCGCGTGCTAAACGAAAATCTGTGCAATTATTTGATCATTTAAAACGAATTTGTTTTGGCTCGAATTGGGTTAAAGGAGCGCCCGATAATGATAATTTGTATCTGTGAGTGTGCGCCAGTGAAAGCTGTAAGTCCTTGCGCCAATCCTTGCAAATCTGTTTCCCACTGCCCCAGGCGCCACTTGCGGTCCTCCACCCCTCTCCTTTGCCCACGCCGCCATCCTTTGTGCGCGTGTGAAGGGTAATTTATGAAAATTACTAAACGAACTACACCGAATGCGTGCAAATGATGTTTTGCTCAGCAAAGAGCTCGCCAAAGAAAAGCCAAAAAAAAAAGTGACTTAAGTGATCGACTAGAAAATATCCTCTGAGCAGCTGAACAGTAACTTTCATCTAGCATAATATTGAGCATAATCAATTGATGATTCGGGAAAACGCCGAATTTGATACTAAGAAAATAGAAAAAATATCTAAAGCGCTCGACGGGTAGATATCCTGTAAGTAGATGAAGAGTAGCTTTCAGATAGCTATTTCATATTCTCAACATAATCAGTTGACAATCATGAAGGGAAGCTGAACCTAAGAAAAAAGAAAAGTCAACTAAAAAGCTCGACTTGAAGATATCCTGTAAGTAGATGGACATTACCCTAAATATTGTCTCAATCATAATCAGTTAATTCTTCAATAAAAAATAGTTACATTAAAATTTTATTTTTTTTAAAAGTGTGCCAAAATAATGCTGAGAAAGAATATTGTACTTAAATTATAGCCCAAAATTGAAATTACAAGACTTGAATGCAACTTCGAATCTAAGATATATTGTGCTAAAATATTAAACTAAAACTTGAGCTTAAATTCTTGAATGAAATCCTTAATTAATGAAATATTGTGCTAAAATTTCACCTCAAGATTTTCAATATAAGACTTCTATGTCTAAGAAATATACTATTAAAATTTTAGTCTAAAATTGTAAACACAGGACTTGAATGCAATACTTAATCTAAGAACTATTGTACCTAAATTGAGAAGGTTTTTGTTTGTTTGTTGTAAACTAATTCCTGTAAAAAGTATTTGCTATTTAATATGATTCAAATTGAGAATTTAAAAAAAAAACTAAGAATTATTAACTAGGTGTATCAAATGGGAGCCTGCACATTAGGTGCATGCTGCTGTACGTTGGAATCTTTTGCCTATTATTTTGTTGCACAGGGTATATACTTTTGAAACTGAGGCATCATTATTGGAATACTCTTGTTAGCACATTTTATGATTACAGGGTATCTAAATGGGTTAGGTGCAGCAGAAGGCTAAGACTGAAGCTGGGCCAGTCGCAGCTGGGCGTGTCAGCTGGCAGTTGGCTGGCACAAACAGGCAAACAGGCGAAGCGCAGGATGTTGGCGTGCGCTTCATTGTCGTAAACAAAAAAGGCGGCAGCGCGCAGCAGGATGCATCGCCCGAACGGAAGGCAAGACCAAGAGCGGACAGCAGCCATGATAAAGCTAGCAGGAGCTCTGGCTCCAGTTTCCCTGCACGTAATCATCATCATAATGACGATGCTGATGATGCTGATGATGATGATGATGACGTGGCTGGGACGCTCGGGCTGCTCATTAAAAAATTACCTTTCTTATGAAAAGTGGAATTAAAACGTGAAGTTTCTGGCAAGGCGCGTAAAGTTTTAATTGTTTATAATACGCAACGTTGCAAAAAATGTACTGAGAAAAAACCAAATATGAAGAGCGAACGTGACATTTTATCTACCATGTTTATGCGTGACAAAATAATAATAAAAAGAATATAAAATAATAATATATAACATTAATAAGGCTCTAAAAGTATATTTTTAGCTTAAGCCAAGCCTTATTCGGGCACTTATCTAACCTCTACACTTATTTAACCTTTACACTTTATTTAAAATAACAACAAAAACCTCGACAGTTCGCAATTTTATATTTTGGTGAAATTAAAGTTTGGGTAATTAATACTAATGACATGAACAAAAAGCAGAGCTCTACTGCTTTTTCATAAATTCTAAAATAGGTAGAGGAACGGGCTTACTCGAAGAAATTGCGAGGCTAAGCAAAAGTTTTACCAACAAATTAAAGCCACAAGACAAGACCTTGATCGTCAATCTGTAAGAAAACAGTTTAAAAATGTTTTTATACTCTAGATCTCCCTAACAGAACACTTCCGAGCAGCAGAGGCCCTGAAATGCCTTCTTATGTATGTTATTTGTATATATATATATATATATATATATATGTATATTAAAAAAAAATATATAATTTATTGTAGGAGCATGTATACTGCGTTTTTATTTAGTTCAAAGGGACCTCTATTTACATCGGGTAATTATTTGAAACGTACACCTTTCCAAAATCCCAAAATGTAATAGTTTTTGATAACATTTAAGTACAAATTGAAGCCAAGCTTTGCCGTACTCTCTTCATAAATTGCTCGCATTCCTCTTTGGTTTATTATGTTATTGTGCAGCGCATAAACCTGATTAGTTGAGGAGACAGTGTTGTACAACAACACTAAACGGGCACTAAAAAAAGAAGAATAAACACACACACACATGTACGAAGAAGCTTCATTTGTTGTCGTTGGGAGTGCAGCACACACACACACACACACACACACACACACACACACACACACACACACACACACACACACACACACACACACACACACACACACACACACACACACACACACACACACACACGCACACACACACTAACACACACACACACTAACACACACACACTAACACACACACACACACACACACACACACACACACACACGTACACACTATTTTACAGCTAAATACTTTCTTTTAGAGTTTTCTTTGAAGCTTCTACAGCTCATTCAGGCCTGGACTATTTATTTGGCTTTCGCTGTCTCCAACTTTCTCTCCCTCTCGCTCTCGCTACTTCGCTGCTGCTGCTAAGTCATTAAGACTAATGGCCACCTAAACAGCTGTGGGTGGAGGCTATATGAGTGGGGGCCAGGGCTGCAGCTGGAGCAGTTGGTGGTTGCGAGCTGCAGTTGTTGTTGTTGCTGCTGTTGTTGTTCTTGTTGTTATCGTGGTTTTGATTTTGTAGTTTTCTGGTATTACAATACAACACGTACCACCGCACACGAATTTATTTGCCGCTCTCTTTTTGGCCATTTGGCGCATTGTTCGGCATTGTTAACGCCCCCTCCCGCCCCTTGTGGCTATGTGTGTGTGTGTGTGTGTAATTAAGCACTTCAGCTGAGTTGTAAAATGTGTTTCAACACTCTTCCACTTACGTTCCCCGCAGTTATTCTCCATTGTAGTGTATCCTCCCGATGCCTCCTCGAGTCCCCCGCAACTCGCCACGGAATTTGTCGGAAAACAATTTAAGGCAACCCGTGCGGTTTTTTTGGCCCCATTCCGGCCAGACAGACTGGACCACTATATTCCAACTATTGACTACCAATTTCGGTTGATTTTATTGAATTTCAAGGAACACTGGAACAAAAAAATAAAAGGCCAAACACGAATAAAAAAAAAAAAACACCACAAAAAACAAACAAACAAAACAAAGCGAAAGCAAAAAAACAAAAACTGTAAAAAGTTTGCATTGTGTGAGTGCCAAGTGTTTGGAAAGTCGCTGAAGAGGAAAATTCAAATGGACTTTCTTCAGCTGGGAAAATGCAACACAACAAGAGATTTGCCTCGATGCACTTGTTTGGAGCTGTCGCTTGTAGACCTTTCCGAAAGGTGTTCAATCGTCACAAGAGAGTGAGAGAGAGAAGCAAAGTGAGAAGTTAAGCCAAAAAAGGCAACGTAAATTAAAATGAATAACAAAGCGGAAGGCAGCAAAACAAGAAGAAACTCAAAATGCGAAGAGTACAGAGAGAAGCAACAAGAGAAGTTGGAAAAGTGAAGGGAAGTGAAGCGCATAGTCAAAAGAGAGAAGCAACTTGAGCTACGAAAATAAAGACAAAGCAAAGTTCAAGCCCGCAAACAAAGAAACTAATAATGCATAAAATAAAAGCTGAATAGGTAAGTTGTAAATAAAAAATGAAAGAGAGAAGCGATAAAAGAAAGGTGAAAAAAACGTAGAGAATACCAGAAGTAATAAACAAAGTGATAAGTAATCAACTAAGAGAAATACAGTTCAAAGCAAGAAGCAAGCGAGAAGCTAAATAATAAACATGTGTTAAACAAAATAAGCTTCATTAAAAAACAAGAAAGAGAGAAGCAATTAGAAAATGGATGTCACAGGTAAAGCAAGTTCAACTAGAAAATTAGATAAATGTTAGAAAAAGTAAACATCCAAAGAAGCAAAGTTGAACAGCTAAGCCAGAAACTAAGCGATAATCAGAGAAGTAAAGCAAGAAGTAAGAGAAAATAATATTAGGCAATCGAAGAGAGCAGCTAGAATTAGAATGTTACTGCTCAAGCAATAAGTAAACAGTTATCCGAAGTGAGAAGCAAAGTATTAAATAAGTTAAGTCAAGCCGTGCAATCAGATTAAAATAGGGTTTATCACGCTAAACAAGCCGTCTCCTTCACTTGGCCTAGCACCTCTCAGGGCTGACTTTATTTAAACGGGAGCCAAGGCAAAACGCAAGTCAAATCCAAAGGCACGTTGCCTGGCGATACGTTCGACGTCTTGCGACTTTCAACCTTGATGATGCCACATTCAACATTCGCATTCAACTGCGTTAAGTGCATTTGCTTTCAGCATTTTGTGGGTGCTTTCAAGCAGCAATTAGACACTTTTAGCTACATTTGAAATTAAATGCTGTCGGGCTGTGTGTGTGTGTGTGTGTGTGTGTGTGCGAATTGAGAGATCACTTGACGCAGACGCAACGTTTCCCATTTGGCCAACAGATTTTGGTGTGCATTCGTAACACTTTTCATCTGCCTACTTTTTGGTTGCACAAACTAAATGAAATTATTTCCGTATAATTTATTTGCACTAACAAGAAAATGATATAAGCGTCTGGGGCGCTAACTCAGCCCTCGGGCGGCATTCATTAAGTGCAACAACCATCTGCCCATGCTTCGCTGGCCCCTTTCGTGACAGTCGTCTCCATCTGTGTCCCCATCGTAGTCGCAGTCGCCGTCGCCGTCGCGTTCGTCTTCATCATCAACATCATCATAACCAGAGAGAAGCTGAAATTTATGCCTGACATAGAAACACAATTTCGTCTGACTGTCGACCATTTTGTTCATGTACTTGCATCTGCCACCATTTGACTTGTTTCCATGTCTTGTTGTCTTGCCTGGCTTTTTACATTTTTTATTTTTTTTTTTTTTTTCTTTTGCACAACCCCCTTTTGGCTTGCTTTCAAATTGAGTTGTAACACGCTAAAGAAATAAAAAAAAAGATGTCTGTGTGAGTGGTTGCAGTTGTGCATTCGACTAGAAGATGCCCTGCCTAAGCGAAGCGGCAACAACAACAAATTCCAAGTGAAATAACTACAAGTCCTTGCGCACTGTGGAAGATGTAGTGCCTGCTTTTGAGTGGGTCAAGGCGGCTAATAAACCTCTTGGCGTCTCACTCATGAGGCCACACTTCAGCCTACATGTCCACTTAACCTCCATGGTGACATTTTTCGTTATATTCCATTGCGTATATTTATTATATTTTTTTCATTATTTTCATTTGCTGCTACTCGCAGTTGCACTTCTCGTTCATGTCGTCCCCCCATGTTCACCTTAGTTCGTCTATTTCTGGCCCTCCATGGGGCTACCTTCCAATATTCCTCGTAATCATTTATATATATTTTGCGTTTAGTCACTTTTCTGTACTTTCTTTTAGCTCCTTTGTCCACCCTGCACACTTTTCCATTCGTCTAGTTGAACGGCCTCAAAACTCTCGCCTTCTACTAACTTGTTTTTCAAATATCCAAATGTTTTCTCATTTCTGCTTTCTGTTTCTTACCTTTGCTTAGAACCAAACAACCCGCTGAACGCAACTTACAGGGCATATCTAGCTAATAAATATGCGCTACATTCGGGTTAAAATAGCAAGATCTTTGCTTGCGAGTTGTCATAAATGGACAAAACTTGAGTAAAGCGAGTCAAATACTCGTAGAATAAAACTGACAAAGAAAAGAATCCCTTCAGCAGATACCCTGCAATCGACCATCTAATTACCTGCAGCTGGGAATTAAAGGCAAGCAAAGTGCGAGTTAGCTGTGAGAAAAAATAACTGCTGAGCTACCCTCAAGCGGCAAAACCGCACAATGCTGTTGACCAGCCACAAAACAAGCAGATAAAAAAAGCGACAAGAGCTGTACAGCAGACAAACACACACACACACACACACACACACACACACACACAGTCAGAAAATACACCAGCAAACACACATGAATGAGCTGTAGAGCTGTGTGTGCGGGCAGATAGCTTAAGGTCCCTTGTATCATGACGAAGCTGTTGACACTTCATAAATACATGAGTTGCACTCAACGTCCGCTCACACGTGCACTGCGCACACACACACACTAACACACAAACACACAAACACACGCACACACTCAAACACACACACATTAGGTATACTAGTTGTGCGCAATTGTTACTCTTCACGTTTTGTAATACCCTGTAAGCAAAGGATTATGAAAGCGGCATAATCCGGCTCTTGAAGTGTTCACGCAATTAAAAACGTTGCAGCTGAAACTTGAACGACTGCTAAATACCTTGTAATGCAAATAGGAAAAAATATATGTTTGACTATGGGCGCCAGAGTTGCGCGTAGCTGTAATTTTTATGTTTTATCACTTTATGAAGCATACCTAAATTGAATAACTCTTTCCTTTTCTATTTACAGGGTATCACCAAGTGGAGCTCTTGTAATGTTTCTTGCTTTTTTTAAGTACATTTTTTTGTGTTTTGTCCCATTCGAGCACTTCAACAAATTTACACTTGTATCACTCAAACGCTGCGTTTTTATGCCATTTGCCTCACACACACACACACACACACACACTAACACACTAACACACGCACACACACACACGCTAACACGCGCTGCCCACCTCAACATGGCGTTTGCACTTGTTGTCAACGCTTGTTTCACGCCTGAATCGTCGCATGCGAGTTACAAGAAAACTAAAAAAAAGTACTTAAATAAAAGGAAACAAATTTTAACAACAAAATTAAAAGCACGCGAAATTTGTGTGCGCTATGAAAATTAAAAAAAAATGAATAAAAAATTCGAATGTTTGCCCAAACTGCCAGCGAAAGTTGTGGTGCAAAGTGCGAAAGAGCTCAAGGATATCTGGCACAGCGTGCACGAAAATTGCATAGACTATGATTCAGGTCGGTGAACCGGTTGAGAAGCGATTCAGTTTGATAGCTCCGGGAAATGCGGTTTGTGGAATGGGCAGATATTAAATGAAATGGAGAACTTTACCAATCTCGATGACAGTGAACCGGTCCGAAAGTGTTTGAGCTGTATTTCAGGTATTTAGAATTTACGAGGGTTTTCTTTTCTGATGGCCTTAAATATTTCGACTAGCTTAAGTCTGTGAACCGGTTCGAAAATGGTTCACAGCTAAAGCTTAAAAAGTATTTGCGCTATGTTGCTACTACTTTGGTTATAGGGCACTTAACTTCTTCAATTATCGAAGAATAAGACTATGGCCTAAGATTGGGAACCGGTTCGAAAGTGGTTCAAAGTCACAGCTCAGAGACTATTTGAGCCAAAATGTTGCTTCTTAGTGATAAGAAGAGTTTGTTCCAATGGATCTTCGTCAATTATCAAAGATTAAGACCATGGTTTTAGCCTTTGAACCGGTTCGAAAAGTGGTTCACAGCCATAGCTCGAAAAGTATTAAAAGCATGATGCTAGTACTTGGGTATATATGTATATTTGTCCATTAAATTCTAGGTTGCAAGCGCATGAAACGGTTCAAGCAAGACCGACCAGTACATTATCTTAATATAAGTGAGCACCTTGAGGTAAATAGAGCCAATAAACGAGAGGGTATCACAGCTGCAATGTGTCAAAAGGAACAGTTCTTCCAGTGTTTGTTCATAATGCTGCCCTAAGGGCTATGACAAGTTGCATGGGGGGTCAAAAATAGTGGCAAAAAGCATTTAATAAAGAGGCGCCACTAGCCAAAAACCACGAGTAGGAAGCACAACATGAAAAGCTGCAGCTGGCACTTGCTGTTGGCGAGGGGCAGCAGCAGCACGGGTCGGGGTAGGGACAAGGGCAGGCAAAACTATGCAAAAGGCAAATGAAGGGGAAAAATAAATGCGAAACAGAGCAAATGAATCTCCGACAAATTACGGTAAGAAAAGGAAATTTCAAAACGGAAATGGCGGCAGCAAAATTTCGTTATGGCAACATCACAATTTTTCCGTAGCGCATATTTCCTCTGCTCTCTTTGTGTTGTTCTTGCCTCTTCTTCTGCTTCTGCTTCTGCTTCTTTGCTGTTGCCAACAATATTTTCAGATTCTTAAGTTTTTTTTTATGGGCCAGCGGCCAAACGGAGAAGTAGTAAAAATTTTAACATAACTTGAGAGCACGAATAAAAACAAAAAAAAAAAAAAAAACGCTGAAAAAGGTCTTATAAAATATGCATATGCTCATTTGGGCTTACAGCATAAAATGGCAAACTGCCACGCCCACACATAAGCAAACACACTCATTCACAAGTTTTTGGCGTGCGAAATTTCATTAAAGTTCCTACTAAAAATACCTTCACTTTAAGATGTTCGCACTGGGAATGCCCAAGCCGAATACAAGGTCTCAGATCCCCAAGTTGAACAGAGTTGAACTGGTTCAGTTTTTAGTTGGAGGTTACTTCGAGACAATAAAAAGGTGAGAAACAGCTCATGAGTAATGTAGTACCTTTATCATCATTAAATATCTATGTACATATATGGAGTATATATTTTGTATAAATATGGTATGGGATATGCATCCTATAGCAGGTATTGAGGTTGCGTAGTTCAATTACGTGTGACCCCATGCAAAGTTGGTTCCCGTGGAAGCGCAGTTCTCAGGTGGTATTGCGTATCGAGCACTGAGGCAGAAGCAACAAGGCCTCCTGATGGCACCAGATCAGAACACCTCAAAGCTAGCTGTGAATAGCTCAGACCGAGGTCTAACTAATGCGAGGAAGCTTTGCGAAAGCGGGGCTTACACAGTCAACAGCCTTGTCCTGCCAGGTTGTTGCACTATATATATATGCATAATTTAGTTTATAAGACTAATCTAATTATCTGGCTTACAAAAAAACAATTAGAGTTCAGCTTCCTTCCTTCCTTCCGAAATATAGCCCAAGTAATGTTGGATCAATGGAAAAGTGGCTACAAGGACCTCGACATGCTGATATTAGATATATTTAACGCTACAAATTACAAAAAAATATTTTTTTAAAAAAACCTCTATATATTAAACTGTTCTGACTAACTGATTGGTGATCAACGCACAGCCCAAAGAGGTGAAAAAACTTATACAAAATTATTTCAAGCTCAAACTGGAATATCATTAAGGACATATTTGTCTTATATTAAGAATCATTGATACTTGATTTAATACTATTCCGTTCTGAAAAATGTAACAAACAAAGCTTGATTCAAGTATTTTCGTACTTAAAATTAATACTTGAAATAATAGTTTCGTACTTAAATCAAGTATTACCGGTCTTATCGTACTTTTATGACCGGGCTTCCTTGATTCAAGTACGAAATTCTTGATTTTCTCTCTCTGTGTATGCAAAGTTGCAAGAGTAAAAGACTAGTTCTCATAGAAACAGACAGACGGACAGATGCACATAGGCATATCAACTCGGCTGTTGAGGCTGATCTAGAATATATAAACTTTATGGGTTATATATCTCTATCAAGTTTTACAACTTAGGTTTCAATAGCTGCATTTGCAGTAGATTGTTCCTAATGTTTGTTCACATTTTGTCCAATATTTGCATGCAATAAAAACTATTAAGACTATTTTTCAAAGTTGAGTTTAATCCGGATCGCTTGAAATTATAGAGAGCTCTTGTGCTTACACATTGGGTCACAAGGAAAAAAGAAACTAATGTACTTCAAAAAAAGGTATGTTTTGAACTTAGGTTTAAGGTTAATCAGACTTAATTTGTGTTGCTTGGAAACAGGATTCGAGTCGAAAGAAGGGAGGAGAACACTTGACAATTTGGGTTAAGTTCACATCTATATATATATATATATACATATATATCGAAAGGTATTGCGCGTTTCGGTTTGTCTGTTTGGCTTTGCTGTAGTTGCTGCAGTTGATGTTTTCTTCTCTTTTCTTTTGCTCAAGAATCTTAATTTTCGGTTTTTTTTTTTCTTTAGGAAATGTCGGGTGAGCTGGTTGAGTTCTCCTTGTTGGAACTGGACATGGTATTGCTGCCATTGCTCTGCAGCTCCTGCAGTTTAATGATCAATGGCATGAAGACGCGCTCCGGCAAGGATTCCTTCAGTGTCTGGAGCACTGGAATTGGCTGGGCGCACATCATGATCGCATTGGCCAAATGGCGGAGACCCTCTGACATGTTGCCCTGGACAATCAGCTGCTCACCCAGATTGATCTCACTGAGAAAACAGCGCTCCAGACTTGTGGGATCGTTGGCATCCAGCATGCAGCTATTTGGATCCATATCATCGCCACTTGACACGCGATACTTGATTTCGTCCTGCACACGCTGCCGGCGCGCGTGCACCTTCTTTTTGTACTCGGGATCGGAGCGACGCTTCTGATCGAAATAGATGCAAAAGCCCAGGACAACTGCACCCGCTGTGCCTACAGTAAATGCCAGCAAGGCTTTGCTCGACATGTTTAACAAAATCAATTTGGAAGCAAATCGAGGTATCAAAAACAACAAAACAAACCAAAAACAAAAAAAAACAAACAAAACAATAAAAAAAAAATGGGAAATGAAAAAGATATGAAGTTTATTATGAAATTAAATCCTAAAACTATCAAATTTTTTTTGTTATACTTTTCGTATTATTTTATTCTGTCCTCTTACTCTTGTTGTCTGTGTTTACGAAACGAATACTAAATGAATACTGACAGAACTCGGTTTTGCCTTGGTTGTCCGACTGATCTTTAAGGCAAGGCCAACATGTCTTAACCGAAAGGAATTTATTCTATTCACGATGGAGTTCTTTGCGTAAGTGGCACAAAGAGGTTGAGGGCTCATTTCTCATCTTTATTATGCTCATTTAGTGTGTACTATATAAGCATGCAGACCACAGATCAGTAAGTCGAATTCTCAGCTGTCTTTATCTTTTAGAAGATCCATTTTTTACCTCTAGAATTAGATGTTACACGAACAACTTGTTTGTTTCTGCAGATATTTCCAGCTATATATGTAAAGCAATCAACGCCGAAGTGCCACAAGGATAACACACATCCTGTCCAGTCCTATACACCTTTTTCACGGCTGTCGTGGCAGCTACATACGCTGATGATACTGCCAACATCGCAAGGAGCACGTCGGTTGACTAAGTGGCGAAGGCGGCCAATGACCAGAAATCGGTCCAAGGCAGGCAAACAGTATGGACATGTACTAAGTAGCTGGAACAGCTAGCAATTCCAACATAGAAATCCAACAAACAAAATCCAGTCGCACTTTGTTAGAAATGAAATAAATATATGTGCTGTGAGCTATATGAATAGGTTACACAATCAAAACAGTAACTCAGCGCTGGATCTCTTAGACAATAGTAGGGACACACGACGCTTAAAAAGATTCCAGGTAATGGATCTTTCGCACAACGTCATAAATACATATATCACATCTCAGCCAGAGAGAGATATCGATGAGAGCCTGTAGCGGCCGATAATGTAACAGAAGGGTTGGCAACAGGAGCATACGATAGTAGCAGGGAGATTGGGGTTCGAGCTTTTGAAGTGAAGAGACGTGCGTGTGATCTCGGCGACTATAATAAGAACGGAAATATATCATTCTACCAATAAGAAAATAAATTTATTGAGTAAATAAAAACCAATGTACCCCACAGTGTGATTTAATGGCTGCAGAGGATCGATCCCTAGATTTTATTATTTACTATTATTATATTAAAATTATATTGAGTGTCTGCTAGGGTATTTGAACGTTGACACACTCGAAGCTAAATGCAGTTCGCCAAATGGTTTCTACTGCGTACTTATATCCTTACTCAACACTGTGCATGAGTTTCGTGTACTTTCTGCTCGAGAGCAGGCCGAAAGCCCACGAAAATAAAAATGTAGTCTCCTAAATCGCCATACAGCAGAATTTGTTTCTTTTCTATTTTTCTTTCTTTTCTTTCTTTTCTATTTATTGCAACTAATCGCAGAAAGTCAAAGTGTGAGCTTGAATTTGCATCGATTGCTCGATCGACGCCCATTGCTAACTTTGGGGGAGAGGTTGCACCAAAGAAAAAGCTATAAAAAAAAATTACCGATTTTTACTTTTTGCCGGAAACGCTGTACAAGCAAATTTGTTTGTTTTTTTTTGGTTGGGGGTTTTTTCTTTTTTTTTTTAGTTGGGCTTTTAATTCGTTTCTCTAACTACCAAAATCAAAAGTTGGAGCTTGATCGAGTTTCAATCGAGCGCGAGATCTACGCCCATGGTCTCGCCAAGGGGATTGGGCAACTGCAGTTCGGGTAGCTTTGTTAGCAGCAGGTTGAAGATGCGTTCGGGCAATGCCACTTTCATGGCCTCCAGAAGGGCTACCGGCTGGGCGCAGACCATTATGGCATTGGCCAGATGCACCAGACCCGCATCTAATTTGGCCTGCCTAAACAGATCCTCGGCCATTTTGATTTCATTCTGGAAATAATGCTGCACAACCTCATGATCGTTGAGCTCAAATGTATCGTCGCTTGTCGACTCGCCTCGATAATCGCAGACGAACGGCAACGGGTTGGTCTTTTGGCGACGCTCGTGCACCTTTTTCTTATAATTGGGATCGGAGCGACGCTTCCGATCGTAATATATACAATAGCCGAGGAGCAGTGCACCGGCTGTGCCGGCTGTTAGGGCCAGCAGCGAGTTCCTTGACATATTTTTGTAGGACAATTTTGAAATTGCGAGTTCTTGTGGCTACTATTATATAAAATACTGTTCGGGAATATATATATTTTATGTTTTCTATTTATAAACGATTTACTTAGATTCGAATGAAAATTTGATCTTACGAGAAAAGCTAAAGTTCTATTTGTGTAGTTATTTAAAACAAAAGTCAGGGAACACTCTTCTCTTAACTAGCTCACGAACTAGCCGACGAACTAGCTGACGAACTAGCCCACGAGCAAGCTCACGAAGCTGGTTCCGTATTCACATATGTATTTGAAAACTGGTTCTTTTGAGTTAAATTCCAGCTTCGCTTTAATTTCAATAGTCATGCGTTTAAATTCAGTATTTAATTTGCCCAAGCTCCTAGAGATAAGCAAGGGTTTGCCTTGGGGGCTGTCTGATAGGGAGTAGGCGTGTATGAGGGGGCTCTTATTGTTTATGTGTTTTAAAACACTTGCTCAGGGTGTTCGAATTATGTCACATACTTTGCAAAGCATTATTAGAAATGGACTTCATGTATATTCTTGATCAGCCGTGTCATTTTAACCATGTGTCTAGGCTAATCTCTCAGTCTGCGTCTTTCTATTGCAGCCATTTGCAAAAAACTGTCAGATCAGACCACGAATATATATAAAAAACCTTTTGTGCCCAATATATCTTGCCCAACATCTCATCAACATCGATCTTTTCCACCAGAAAGCTCTGTAAAAGCAATTGGCCGACGTAAAAGTTGTTGTACATAATCTCTTCTAAGCCATAGGGTATTTAATCTTCGGCATGCCGAATGTAGCTGGTTTCTTTTCATTTTTGTTTGTATTGTAAGTCACAAATGAAATACGATTCATAAAAAATGTTTATCTCTCTTTAGCCGTACGCTCCGCTGTCATTATTCAGCGGCTGGACCAAATCCTTGGTCCCTTTTCATTATTTAAGCTAACATGTGCACAAATACACAAACACAGACAGGCACACATTCACGCACGTTTAAATCTCGCATGTTACGTTGACGTCAAAGTATTTATCACAATGACAAAATCAGGCAAACGCACCGACTCCCCGAAGGTGGAGCCGAGAGGGGCCAACCGAACAGACTTTACTTTAGGGTTTAAATGTAACACATTTACAAATTGTTTATACACACACATCAGCACACACACGCACACACACGCGTCTCAGCATGGTGATAAATGATAACAAATTAGCGGTTTGTCTCTTAAGCGAAAAAGAGCGCACCACGCACAACGCACCACACACACACACACACACTCGCACTCACCTAACCACACGCACACAGCAGAGCAGAGCGATACCTAAAAGTTACCGCAATGCAATAAATCACATCACCTGGCCAACACACACACATACACACACACACACACACATACACACGCGTCTACACACGCAAAACCTAAATGCCTGCTCGTACAGTAAACACTGCTAAGTGACAAACCTTGTCTTGACTTAAAGTGACTAAGAATAAGAATAAGAATAAGAATAAGAATAAGAATAAGAATAAGAATAAGAATAAGAATAAGAATAAGAATAAGAATAAGAATAAGAATAAGAATAAGAATAAGAATAAGAATAAGAATAAGAATAAGAATAAGAATAAGAATAAGAATAAGAATAAGAATAAGAATAAGAATAAGAATAAGAATAAGAATAAGAATAAGAATAAGAATAAGAATAAGAATAAGAATAAGAATAAGAATAAGAATAAGAATAAGAATAAGAATAAGAATAAGAATAAGAATAAGAATAAGAATAAGAATAAGAATAAGAATAAGAATAAGAATAAGAATAAGAATAAGAATAAGAATAAGAATAAGAATAAGAATAAGAATAAGAATAAGAATAAGAATAAGAATAAGAATAAGAATAAGAATAAGAATAAGAATAAGAATAAGAATAAGAATAAGAATAAGAATAAGAACAAGAGAATTCCCGCAACTCTGAACGTTAATCAATGAGCTTTTAGACAAGTTCCTTTTAGACAGCTAAGACTGTAAATATTACGTATACGCAACGCTTTTAGTTGAACGTTTGCTTCACTTGTTTTCTTTCTTCTGCGTGTGGGCGTATGTGTGTGTGTGTGTGCGAGTGCGTGTGCGGGTGGGCGCGCTTCTGGCTTAAGAAGCTGCTTTCTTATGCATGCATGAAGCAGAGGCCAGCGGCGCATAGCCGTGAATTGTGACAGTAACCAGAGTCTGCCGTGAATCCTGAAGCCTGAATCCTGACCCGCCCTAGCCAGCCAGCTCACGTACTCCTGCTGCTGATGTCCTTCTGGCATCCTGTGTGAATCCTTTTTACTGGCCTGCACAGCATTTATGAGTTGCTGCTCCGCCCATTCAACCGCTGAACTGCCTCCTCAACAGCTCCAACTGCTGCTCCAACATGGAGGCCGGCAGCTGAAGCAGCACCAGCAGCAGCAGCAGCAGGATGCCACGTTGTGAGCTGGTTCGTTTGGGTGTTAAGTGTGTGCTCTCGCATAATTCATGCCTTGCACACCCACACACACACACACACCCACACACACATGCACACACACTTAGAGCAAGCGTTGACTGGGTTCAAGTTGGAGGAGGCTGGGACTCATTTTAATTATCATTTTCGGATTTGGGCGCGTTTGGAAAACTATGAAAATTTAATGAGAGGCTGCTGCCTGCGAACAAAATTAGAGCCACCAATTTGTTGCAGGCCCGCACATGCACACACTCACACACACACGCACACACACTTATAACGAACATGCATGTGTTTGCCAGGCCATAACCCAACTGCCATGCCGGACAAGGGCTTCTTCAGGATCTGCCTGCCAGAGATCCTGTTGAACTTATTTCATTACATTAGAAAAAACCAAAAATAAACAAACATAAAAAAAAAACGCTCGCAACCGCAACGCTATTTGTTTTTCAGTTTATGCATCCTAATGAAGCAACTTGATGTTCCCTATGTGTGTGTGTGTGTGTTTGTGTTTGTGTGTGTGTGTGTGTGTGTGTGTGTGTGTGTGTGTTGGACAATTAAGTGCACGCGGACAGCATTGGATTTTGCTCCACTTAAAGCACATCCGTTTAAATGCATTGGCAACATATTAATAGCTTTAAGTTGCACTTAGAATATAAAACTATTATCGTTTAGAGTTAACGCAGGTGAGCTTAAAATATAACTAAATCTTTAAACGTTCGTTCCTCTTAGCCTAAAGTGATATATTGTGATACGGTCAAAGAAACACAAGAAAGCAAAGCTTGCCCTTTCAGACTTTTTCGCAGATATGTGAGCAGAATTGAGTTTCGAGAAGAGTTTCAGGGAGAAGAAAACGGCTTTCAAAACGGTTTGCAAAAACTAATTTCTCCGATAGAAAGGATACGGCTTCTCCTGCATCAGCTATATGATCCGATTGATTGCAATACATGTAACGCCTGCAATCAAAAGCAGGATACAATATAAACAAATTACCTAAAAAAAAAAAAAAGAAATAAAGGACGTGAGCAAAGTTAAATGATGATAACTTTAAGACTGAGAAAGCAGTTTGCATAGCAAAAGGCAGACCTTGCTATATCCTTTCGATTGTTTGTCTCGATCAGGTATACATATGGCTCATAAAATCGCTGAAGCCTTAGACATATTATGCCCTAATCATAATATACTCTGCAAGATTATACAAAAATTCAAATAATTCAGCAAAAAATTGGCAGCCGGGGCCCTTTTCTTGTTTACAGTTTAGTGCTGACTTTGCTAGCTTTTGTTTTGTCATGCGAGACTCAAATATTTTTACTAAAAATGCGGTCACATTCTTTTGTTTGCTAACAAAATCATCGACATAACGACCCAATTAGTTACAGCAAATACACACATGACAGCTTACAGCTCTTTCGAGGCAATTCATAAAAAGGGTTAGCCCAGCTAGCACCCTAATATAATAAATATAAATAATAAATAAATATTTTCGAGATAATCCGATAATCCAATTGTTCCATATATGTATAGCGGGTATACCCCAGTTTTATTTATAGAGATATATAATAGCAGTGCAATGTTATTGTAAGAATATCAATCGATATAAGTCTATCGATAGGCAATAGAGAGGGGCAGGCGCTTAAAAGTGCGATCTCTAGATTATGAAATTAAAAACGAATAAAGAGGTTGTGTAATAAGGCACCAATTAAGATATCCAAATACAGCCTGCAATATCTTACATAGATCCTCATAAAGAAAGAAAGCATCTTTAGCAAATTTCATAAACGAAACTTAACAGATGCACCTGAATACCAACTGAGTCGGCTGTCAAAAAGTAATGTCAAATAAAAACTCTAATCTGGGTTTCGAGCACAAAATAAATCGTAATGACCTTAACAACTCGAAAAGAGCTCCAATAAATATACAAATAAAATATTTATTAGAAGCTGTCGTATGGAACTCTTGCATAAAGTAATATCCTGATTGATTTAAATTCCTAAAAATGCCAACCAAATAAACGGAAAAAAGGGAGAATACAAAAAAAAAAAAAGGAAGAAGAAAAAAAAACTATTGGGAAAATTCAGAAAAACGTGTAAAATTGGCAAAACTTTTAATGGATTTTATGACAACACAATTTTTTGCCGATTGTTGTAGTTGTTGTTGCCGGTCAAATCACTTGCGCCATTTCCATTACGAATTTCCTGTAGCTTGATTTAACCCTTCGATATTTTTTTTCATATAAAATATTGTCAAACCGTTAACGTCGCCAACAGCCAAATTCCAATGTGGTCCATACAAAATGCCAAATATATATATATATATGTATATATATATATATAGATGAGTGTGTGTGTGTGTGTGAGGTGGGTGGGGGTAAAAAAATTGTAACAAATATTCAAAAACTATTTTCAGCTTGCGTTGCACATTTCGCTGCGTGTGCTCTATGTGTATGTGTGTGTGTGCGATAGTTCAATATTCATTGGCCGTAATTTGATTGAAATAAGTGAAGCGCGCTTTTGTGCGTCGCCCGAGTGAGCAGCGTGGCGGGGTGCACGATGAATAACAAGGTGGGCAAGGTGGCCATGGGGGAATAAAGGGGATGCTGGTGGAAGGGGGAGGGGGGGGGGGGAGGGGTGAGGGGAGACGGTGGCTCTCTAGCAGGCGGCAACGTTCTGCTTGGTTCATCATGAAATTTATGAAGCATTCAACACGCCAGAGCGCAGGAAATTAAAATTATTAAGCATCACTTTTTATGCGCCTGCCACCAAACCCAAAACTGAACGGTGTGTGTGTGTGTGTGTGTGTGTGTGTGTGTGTATATATAACTGTTTTTGCGTGCTAGTGCCCACACACATTGTCTATTTAATGGCAGCCCCATAGTCCACATTATGGCCAATTGAAAATTGTGCTGATGAATGCACACAGCTCACCAGGTAAGCAAAGCCAAAGGCAGGCAAGCAGGTAGCTCATAAGCAGTTAATGTGTAGAATTACATAATCAAATGAAAATGCTTTTGTTTGGCGATATTGACAACTAGTAGACACTCGTTTTGGGTCTAGATGAAGCTTTACAACAATTTACTATGGCTCTCAATGGGCCCAGACAGGCGAATGTGGTTAATTAGCTTGGACTATTGCTGGCTTGGAGATGTTTGCTTTTGCCTTCTGTGCACATTTGCACAAGTGGTAACGATATTAACGCTAAATATACGTAAACAGTGCTGTTTTATGCTCATGTTGGTTGACTTAGAAGTAGTTCAATTAAATTAGCTTGAACTATCTAAGGTATAAACTGGGGCCTTATTGAAAGTGAATTCAAGAGTATGGAACAGCGACAAAAACAAAAGAAGACGATGAACAACTATCGTTTATAGCTACTAGCGATAGGGTAATCGATCGTTTTTTGAGCACTAATTCTCCTATTTGTTGAATATTCTATAGCAATTATACTTGATTTACATACAGTCAAGTGTCGACCAGCTATTGGATTAGACCTAAGTCAGAATAGTTGCGACTAGTCATATAAAATTCAAGAGATATTCAAGCTACGTTTAATTAGAGTTGAAAACTGTTTTAATTATAACTGAAATAAGTTCCAAAATCAGTTAGTTCGACTAATTTTAAATGAGGATTTTTAGATTGACCTGTACATAGCGTTTGCTACACTAATGAAATTGCCAGGATTCTATTCACATGCGTTGCCATTGTTGTATATCTAGCTCTCTACCTTGCCCTCCTCGCTCCCCTCTGCACAACACACTCCAGCTCCTGCGGTTTTTCGTTTTCGTTTTTGCCAACGTTTTTGGGGACGTCATGTGGCATTGTCGTTTGGCTTTTACCATTTGACTGCGCGCATAATAAAAATTGGCACATATTTTTGGTCTCAATGCGGTTATTGCTGCCGCTGCTGCCGCTGCTGCGGCTGCGTTTTCACTTTTCACAGCAACAACAAATAATACATAAAAATTTATACATATAAAACGCAAGAGTGTGAGGCAGAGGAAGATACAATTGCGTTGCAGCTGCAATGCAAATGTTGGCTACGTTTTTGCATTTATACCCTGTAACCATAAAACCTATATAATTTGGGTATACTCGTGTCGTATGTACTGAAGAAGCTTTCCCCGACTTGATCAACATGCACATAAAAAACTGCTTGTCCTGCCCAATTGACTGATTAACTGACTGCTTAATGCTCGGCTCAAGTTACCTATTGTGTTGTTAGGTTCTGGGAAATTACGTGCGCAAACGTGGAAAATGGGCGAAAAACTGTTGTTTGAATATTTTGTGTTTAGCATCCGATGGGCGTCAAACTCAGTTTCAGAACTCTTTGTGAAAACTCATTTTAGACAGGTTTAAGTTTATAAGGTTAAATTATGTAAGATATAACTAGAGACTCGGGTTTCAGGCAACTGTGTGTATATTTAAGCTTTTCACGTTCGAAAAATGGATAGCAAATTGATATTTTAAATAGTTTGCAAGAAAACTTGACTAGATATCTATTTTTTCTATATACGCACCAATTAAAGGGTATCTACTCGGTCGAGTGGTATTTTAGCTGCTGCTTGTTATGTTTTTGGCATTTTATTGAATATGTGTGACACACACACACACACACACACACACGCACAGGCACACACACAGCCAATAGCACAAATTGATGCATAAGTTATACGAATCGCAATGCGTTGATTGTCAGTTTGCCCACTGAGCGCAAAATGTGCGCCAAAGCGTAATGAAAAGCAATGAAAATGCGACTTAAAAAATGAATAGCAGCAGCGACAGCTAACTGACGGCTGCTGGCGCCACCTGGCGGCCATGTGTATATATGTACATACCAACAGAACTATATACATACATATGCATCGACAAACATATAGATCAAGGCTGCAAGCCTAAGCCGTCACCCCGTATTCGCTGACTTGAGAGCATCTGAACCTAAGCCTGAACCAGTTAAGATGTAAGAAGAAGAAGAGAGAATTAAGTCAGGAATTAGTTAACTAATTCAAAAGAAATCTTGCATTGCAATTAATTTTGCTTGAATTCCGAAAATTTGGTTGAGTAAAAACTAATCACTAACTAGCTTGAATCAAAAGGCTAAAGGACGGATATATACAAAGTATCAAGACGAGACTTAAAACCCGAGAGACTAGTTCGCATAGGCGGACATGGCTATAGGGTCGCATTTGATGACAAAATTATAATACCCTCTAGAAGGGCATAAAAAGGAGCAACAATAGAATATATATATATATATATATATTCGACATTTTCCCCAACTGTGATTCACAAAATTTACTTTTCAGCTTTTGATTGAAAATTGCAGGCCGTAAGTTTTACATACGGCATGCCTAATGGAGTTTGCTAAAAGTTGTCTTTTTTCTCTCTCTCTTTTGATGTAATTTGTTGGCCACCAAAGGGATGTGGTTGGTGCTCGTAGTGCTCACGTAGTGCTCCATGCTCCAGTAATTGAATTTCTGTGCGCACAGAAAAGTATGCCACATGCAATAACGGGCGAAATTTGGACGTGAAAACGTGAAATTGCCTGTGGTTTTTGTTTGTGCTTTTATTTGCTTCTTTTTTTTTTGTTTTGTTGTTGTTGTCGTGCCTGTTTGTTAAACGTGGTGGGGGGAGGGGTATAGCGAGGGATTGGAGCTGGGCTTATGTGCTGTAACACGCCAGTGACAATGACAGGCAGCGCTGACAACGACAACGACAACAGCAACAACGATAATTAAAAATAATTTGTGGAGCCCAAAGCTCTGGTCAACTAAAACCAAGCGAAAAAGCAGGCAGGACACACACAAACACACACACACACGCCACAGCACAGCACACACAAACACACAGCACACACACCACAGCACACTCTGGTATGCAGGACACAGGATGATGCAGGAACATGCAACGCATTCGATATGGATGTGAATGTGCATGTGAAAGCTGAAATGGACACTCGCACAAAACCGCCAACATGTTGTTGCTGGCCGAAACGACGGGCTGCATAGCCTCAACGGCACTTGGCAAACAATCAGTCAAAAGGTGAAAGTAAGCCCGCTCGCTTCTGATTAAAACTGCAAATACGCGGCCCAGGCTGATGTCCGCAGCCCCGCCATAAGCCCTAAGCTTGATCCTGACACAACACAAACCAAACCCCAAGCCGATACCAATCCAGAAACTGGCTAAGCGCAAAGGGCTCAAACACGGTTGGCAGTTAAAAAACAACGCGTTCCCAGAGAATAGTACACACACTCTCTCTCTCACACCCTTATACACAAAGCACTGACATGAGCATTTTTAAGTTGGAGTGACACGAACCGAAGGCACAAAGTGCTTGCCATCGAGCTGTAGGCAGGTGGGGAGGAAACGCAAGCGCAAACGGATCGGGGCTAGGGGCTGCGGGATAGTCCGTGCAGACAGCACTTAATGCAAGTGAAATCTTGCAAAGGCATCGCCACTGGGTCGATGGGTCGCTCACTCGCTCGCTTGCCTCCATTGTGGTCCTGGCCTGTTTGGGCCTCGGTTTTGGACTTGGCAGACAGGCAGCAGCTCAGTCACTCAGTCGAGCAAACAAACAAATAGCCAGGAAAAGGACAGCAGACGGCTAAAGCGAAAGTCACCAGCAAGCAAGCAGCACAAACGGGTATGGCAGCAAGACAGTAGGAGACAAGAGAGAGAGAGAGAGAGAAAAAGAGAGGGAGCGAGTAGATAAAGATTACTAAGCTAACTGGTAAATACCTTTAATGCTGATATAAACTGCTACACCAAACAAATATCTATAGTACTGTTCATCAATCAGCATGATTGACTGATGGATAATGAGTGCACATTCCAAGCCAACAGAACGATAGAGCGAGGGGAAGAGTAACAAGAGATAAAAAGCAGTTAAGCTCAACTAGAAAATAACTTTAATGCTAATAAACGTTGATTGATTGCTTGATTGACTGACTGATTGATAATGAACGCACAGCCCTATCCAGCAAAAAATAAAGGTGAGAGAGTGACGTTAAAGATAACAAGCGAATAAGCTCAAGATCCAAAGTGTTAGCAGGTTAATGCCGATAAATCTGTTGTCGATTAAACTATGTATGTTCATGAGTTATGAGATAACAAGCAAATGGTAGATACTTTTAATGCAGATGAAAAATGTTGCAAGTTGCATGTTAGTTTCAATATTATTCCTGACTGATTGATTGATTGAATAAGTTTGGACGCAAATCCAAACCAACAAAAATATAGAGCGAGAGAGTGAGAAGAAAAAGATAACAAGCAGTTACGCTCAACAGATAGTAGATACTTTTAATGCAATGTTTTAACTCTTTAGTTGCCATATTATTCCTGATTGATTGATTGTTTGACAGCCGAAGCCAATAGAAGGATAAGCCGAGAGGAGAAGACTATGATTACTGGCAATTAACCTTAACTAGGAAATACCTAAAGTGCACATACAAAATATTACAGCAACTAAATTTTAATATTTGTGCTGACTGATTGATTGATTGATAGTCAATGGTCTGACCTCGACCTCGACCTCGACCGTCTTTACTACAAGTTCGGGCCTGACTTTGGATATTAAGATATCATATTAAAAGAAGTATATCAATAGTTCACCTCTCTTTTTACCTTAAGCATTACTACCACTCCAAATTGTTAAATGACCTTCAGTATGCCTTACAACACCAAGCACTGACTAGATAACTGCCATTGTTTCTATCTAAGCTTATCTTAAAAGAAAATAAACAGCAATTCTCTCAATGTCAGAGGCCGAAACAGCTTAACAGGAGTAGGGCGATTTGCTAGCGAAAGTGAAAATAAATTTAAGCTACGCCCCAAAAAGTATGCAGCATAAAAATAAAAAGTCATGTAAAACACATTTCGATGGGTGCCCCGAACTGACGGCGCCGCTCGAAGCAGCAGCAACGGTAGCTACTTGTAATCCCTTCAGGAAATCAACTAAGCATTTTAATTAACTTGGCCCAAAACAACAGGCCAAACAACTGCCCCGAAAATGGGCAACAAACAACAAACAACAGCTGCAAAATATGACCAAAGCCACAAACTAAAATCAAAGCCACACCAGAGACTTTCGACTAACTTCTGCTGCCACACACACACACACACACACACACACACACTCTCTCTCTCTCTCTCTCTCTCTCTCTCTCTCTCTCTCTCTCTCTCTCTCTCTCTCTCATGTGTGTGTTTGGCCATGTATCATGATAATTTACTGAAAGCGCAGCCATTTGTAGACACACTCGCACACACACACACACACCAACACAATCAATATTAAATTTCCACTTGCCACATCTTTATTTGCTCTTGTTTTGGCGCAAACAAAGCGCGGCGGATAGACGAAATGGCAGAGAAATCGAGCCATTATTAGAGATGAGCTCGTGTCGTGCCGTGTTTTTGCACACGTGCACACGATTTTGCATGAGTAAACACGACTTTTTGGAATGATTTTTTATTTATTATAATTTATTTATAAAATATATATATATTTATATATATTTACACACACATTCAATCATTCTTGGCTTGAATATAATATAACCTTATTTTAATATGAAGTTATGTATGATATATATAATCGCTTTTGGAAGCACCTTAGATATATAATTATTCATAATAATATAAGAAACAGCAAACATTCTTTTATACTATGAGTTAAACCAAAAAAAGACAATCGATTGAAAAAGAAACACAAGAAAGTTTAGTTAGTTTTAAAATAAGCAAAGTCAAGGGAGTTTGACGCATTCAATTTAAGTTAAAAATAAGTGAATAAAGTTTTTAGACTCGACAATATTATTAATGGCAATATAAAAACAATAAGCTCGTGCTAAGAGAAGGCCATCTCTAGCCGAAAGAAAGCCTTGGGCTGAAAGGGTTAAAGCGGGGGCTAATATCGGGCATACGGGATAATGCCGGAACAGAGCACCGCCATATAATGTGAGCAAAGCACAACTAATTTTCGAAAGGCAATTTTATTATACTTATTTGTGTGCGATTTGCAGAGCATAAACACGCGCCGGATGTGCAGGGGTGAAAGAGACGGCCAGACAAAGTGCGGGCGGGGCAGGTGCAGAGAAGCGCTTAGAAACACATTCCCAAATGCAAATCTAAACTGCTGTTGGCACACACACACACACGCGCACTTGCACGCACACACTCGCACGCACACAGGTGAAAAGTTGACACAAAGTTTTCAACCGAAGTTGAAGTTGAAAGGCGACGGCGGCGCGGGCTGCAGGCACGGTGTGTGTAAAATTCGAGTTATTTAACAAATAGAAATAGAAATTAAATGAAAAAAAAAAACAAAAAAAATAAGAAAGGAAAAACTTTTAATTTCATTTACAATGAGCTGATGCAGTTGCAGAACTGTTTGTGAATTAGTTCATCAAATTGTTGTCGCAAATGTAATATGAAACCACGTGAACTATATTGCAATATTTTATATGCTCTACTCAGTGACTGACTATCTGACTGATTGACTAACTATCTGACTAACTATCTGACTGAGTGACTGACGTTCCAGGTACGGCCCCTGATCTGCTATAAATTGCATCGAAACTGACCTTTTCTCAAGCAATTAACTCTTTAAGTCGGTTATTCCACCGACACGTGTGTAAAATTAGCAAAACTTTAGTAGGAAATTTCTTCGTTTTGGCTTTAAGCTCTCGCCTCGTTCCAATCCTTAGTAGCAGCCCTCTATACTTTCAAATTCTTTCTTTTCGAGCTCATGGCTTAAACACATTTCAACATTTGTCCCAAATAGCCTATATAACTATCAACACAATTTTCTTTATTATATTTACCCATTTGTAATTACGTTCAATTGGCTTTTTCTTGAGCCAGTCTCGGCAAATATTAATCTCTAGTCTTTTTTAGGACACTTGCTACTAGTTGCCATTTCGCTTGCCACTCTCTTTCTCGCTCGCTCACTTTCTTAGTCCCTCTCTCTCTCTCACTCTCGTAGTGTGGCAGTGTCTCGGCGAAATAATGCCTTTGACCCATTTGGTTGGCCTGGCGGCCAAATGGTTTGCCTTGAAACTAAATATTAACTTTAGAGCTCAGGCCACTGTTCTTGTACATATGTATATGTATGTGTGTGTGTGTATGTAGATGTATATGTGTGTGTGTTTATGTGTATGTCAGGTCAAAATGCAATCATAACAATAAATTCCATTTACACGTTTGCCTTACTTGACTTCTCTCTCTTCCTCTACCTCCGCGTGCTTTTATACTCTTACATGGAGCATTATAAATTTCTCTTGATTTGTGTCGTCAAGAAGGAATGCTTAACACGTTTTGTCCCATATGCTTTGCACGTGTGTTCAGTACAGTTATATTATTGTAATTATTTTAAAATCTACCTTGAGCGACATTCGTAAACGTTGCACTGGCTGTTATAAACCTAATCCGATTCATACTTACAGTAAATATTTGTGTAATTAACTTACTTGTGTATTTTAATTATGCAATTTTTCTCCAAATGGCGCAACTTTTCAATTCTGCTTTGTGCGTTATTCGTAAACGTTGCACTAGCTGTGTTAAGCTGTTTCCAAAGAAATGGAGCTGTGACATATTGTTTAAGTTTCGTTTTTAAATACTCTTTTTATGTGCCACAAATGTCATGATTATTTTGCAGGTAAGTGCAAAATTTACCGACTGAGCTGCAACAGCAGATGCCTTTTAGTAACCTTTCAACTCACTCTTTATATCCCCCCCACCCGTCTCCAGCTCGAGAAGCAAATGTGTCTCTGGCTTTTTTTGATACTTGACAGCGCCAATTGCCGTTTTCTTGGCAGCATTTTCAATTACGTAGCCAAAGCACAAATTGCACGCGATTTTTGCATAGAGAATCCTGCAAATGAAGTCATCCAAAGGCTTACGGATTTGTGTGCCCAGACAGCGCTGCAGGCAGCAGTCAGATGTGGGTCATTCAACCGAATGTGCACTGAATTCATGAAGGTAGCTCAAGATCTCAGCTGGTGCCTGTCACAATCACAGCCAACGTGACGTCACAAGTGTTGTATAGCTCTGAGTTACTTTGCCTAATGCCATCAAATTGACAATAAATGAAAGAAATTAGTTAAGTGAATGAAATTGCATTGCATACGAGCTAGCGAGGGGTTAGGTTAGGATATAATCTGTCTACTGTTGAAGTAACTCTGTTGAGTGCAGCTAGTTTCTTGAAAAAAACATCTATTTCTCTTTAAGTTCGTGATTGTGCAGCGAGAAGTTACCAATTATATTGTGGATGGTCAAAAAATGTAACTTGCAGGCATAGTTGATAGCTACTAAGTTAAAGATACGTAAGCTTTATATAATACTCTAGAAAGTAGCTGACAAGTTTGGTGACTCTAGCTCCTTAAACCTTAGAGATTTGCTCAAACGCAGGATATCGATATAGATGTTATCGATTATTTGCAAACGGGGAAAGTTATCGATTATTGGAAACAAACTCGAACTGTACGATTTGTAGGAAAACCTATGTTGAAGTCTTCAGTTTATAGACCTTATGGGTGCTGACATCGACGCGTTAATACAGTCGGAGATGCTTACTTCTCCCTGTTACATACATATGCACAAGACAATTATACCCTGACACTGTCTGACACTGTTAACTCATAACTTCTCAGAGTCATATTAACCCTTATCAAAATAATATATGTAACTTGGAAACCTTCAAATCGGAATTCAATTAATTCGCTTACAAGGCGCGCTTTTAATGGGCTATGCGATATGCGAAGATATGGAATATGAATGACGAAATTTCTCAATTGAAATGCTATAGCTTTGTGTGCCGTGCACATACTGTGGCTCGATGCAGATTCTGTTGGCATCGATACCTTCTTGTACTCACATACGCAATCACTTCTTTTTCTTTTGAATCTTTCCTTTGCGGCGGCAAAATGCAAATCCCAAAAAGGATAAAGCGGAAAATGCCAAACATAAAATGGCGAAATGCACAAGGAAACTGCGATTAGTTATGTCTGCCATGGTTTAGCCCCCTCCCCCCCTCTACTATTCCCTTACGGTTTTCCCCGTTTTTTTTCTCAATTTATTTGTTGCTGCTTTGCTTTTAATTCTCTGCCGCAGTCGCAGTTGCCGCCTGCTGCTGTCAGTCAGGTTCTGCTTTTTGTTTGCCGTTGGTTTGTTTTTTGTTCTTTTCCTTTTTTTTGCATTCTTTTTCTCGCATTCATTTTGCCATTTTGTTTTTGCATAGTTCAAGTTATGTGGCCCGCAAAGGCATACAGAAGGGCCGCCACAAACACACACACACACACACACACACACACACACACACACACACACACACACACACACACACGCACACACACTCAAACACACATGCACACACAGATACATACATGCATCCATATACTATGATATATGTACACACATATGCAACGAGCTGTTTTGTGTCTGAGCCAACTATTTTGTAGGTTATTAGGGCGTATTTCAAGCAGACAGACTGTCACACCCAAACACACACACACGCACACACACTATCGCAACAGCTGACAAACATAAACAGGGCTTTAAATTTAGAACATGCTGTTATTTTTATCAAGCTTTCATGTGAAGCGAACACATTGCAAGCCCCTCACACAATCTGTTCGCTTAGTTCCATCGCATTTAGTCAATGCAGCTGTTAAAGTGAACATGGAGGACCATGCTGGCTGGAGCATGAATTATAAATTAACTTGCAGCAGCTAAGCAAATGCCATCGTAATTTATTGGACTATCAAATGTGTCCACAATGACCACTTTATTGCGGGCACACTTTGACAGCCATGCTTTTACACCATATTAATTTAACAAAAAAAACTTGTTTCTATTTCTTAAAAATGCCCTTCCCGTTGGCAAAACTCGCACTTGAAGCGAGAAAACATAAAGTGAACATGGAAACCAATTAGGCTTATCAAGAAGTTACAGACGTAATCAAATTTTATTCGGTTAATGCATTGCTTTTATTCCACACTAAATTATATTTTGTATTTTATGTTATATGTTATTATTATATATAAAGTGAGCTTAGAGAACAAGCTGAGCATGATTAGGATTTGCATAGAGCTTGTTCTGTCCAACTGATTACCAGCTTTAAGGTCTGGATTCTTCTTGGGATGAAGCCATATTTAAGAAAAATCATTTATTTAGTCATATTTGATACTGTTTAATTTGGAGTAAATGTGCGTTTTTCTTTAAGTTTGCAACCTTGTGTATTGATGCACACATTTTAGATAACATTAATTTTCTAAAATTTAAATGTTGCTTTTCATGTCCCATTCATTTTGGTTCCTCATCAAAATGTACAGCGCATCACATAGTCCGTCATGCCCTGTCACATTTGCGGTTAAACAAGAGGATCTCGCTACGTGACAGTCGCTTCGTTCAGCTGAAGGACTCAGGAACTTAAGGACTCAACGAGAAGTTCGCTTCGGGTTGTTGGGTGCCATTTTTGTTGCTTTTGTGTGTGTTGGATTAATGTTTATAGCCGATGCGTTGCCTTTGACCATTGACCAGGCGCTATCCAAGCTCTAACCGGAATAAGTTTTAGATGGGGGCGAATGTGGTGGCGGGGAAGATCAGGGAGGGGGAGTTGGTGTTTTGATTATGATGCCGGCTCGTTTTAAAGCGGATTTGAACGCTGTTGAATATTATTTATGGGGCTTCCTTTTATTTCGCACAAAACTCGCAACGAGACCCGATGTTAGCGACCCTTAAGAGCCAATGCACACACAGACACACACATGTGTATGCGTGTGGGTGCGTGTGTGTGTGTGTGTATATGTGCCAACATTCTTGGGTATTTAAACAAAGATTTATATTTTATATGTATATACATACATATATATTTATTTATTCTGTGCAAACGGCCAACGGAAATTGCAAGTGGAGCGTTGAATCCTTTTTGCTTCAACACGTCCTGTCTGTGGGTGTGTGAGTGTGTGGGTGTGTGTATGTGTATGCGTGCCTGTCCATTGTTCGAGGATTTGTAGGGACTTGTTTCATATTTCACAATAACTCCATTTATTGTTGTTGAGGGGGGAGCTTTAAAGATGAAACGAGGTTATCAGTTTGAGGTTTATGGTTCAGGGATCAACTATTAAGACCTCAGGAGGAGCCTGATTTGTGTGCGTGTGTGCGTTGGTATGTGTGTGTATGTGTGCGGGAGATAGCAGAAGGCACACACACTCACACTCACACACACACACACACACACACACGCGCACAGTTCACACTTCACACTAATTGGTGCAATATGCATATTTTGTCTATTAATTTGTGTTTATGCATAATTCAAATTAATTATGCATAATCGTGATTAACAGCCATATGCAAATTTTGCTCGAATTAAACGGCAGCCGCTGATCCGCTGCTTTTTTTCTCTCACTGTATTTTAATTAGCCGTATAACATGTGTCTGTGTGTGTATGTTTGTTTGTGTGAGTGTGGGCTGGTGTGTGCGCTGCTGCTATTTTATTTATGAGCTTAACACGTGACGCGCTATGTTTTATCTGCGCCCAGCGCGACAGTTGGTCAACAAGACGCGCAGCACTTCGACCAGGTCCACCCCATTTAAGCCCCAAATGAGTATCGCATTGATTACATTTGGGCTTTGGGACGTCTCCATGCAAAAAAAAAAAAACACATAAATGGAATAAATAAGATAAATCCTTGATGGTTCAAAGGAATTCATTTAAATATTTGTTCCGCAAAAAATTCTCATCAAATAGAAACCGTCTAAAGATAAAAGAAACAAGGCGAGAAGCCAGTTATAACGTGAAGGCACATAGAACGTATGTTCTATGGTTTGTGGTCATTGAGAAAGTAAAGCGCTGAGTACAGTAAAAATAAGTTAATAAGGTAGCAAAATCAGGAAGTAGAGCGAGAATAACGGAAGTGTCAGAAGCTCAAAGATGGGCAAAGTGAGTAGCACAGCGATAATCAACGCAAGAAGCTAAATAAGTAGCAAAACAAGAAGTAAAAAAGTAAGTCAAGAAATAGGAGCGGCAAGTAGGAAAGCAAGAAGCAAACTTGACAGCAAAGTGAAAAGCAAAGCGAGAAGCTAGCTAAGTAAGACTGCAAGGCGCAGGTTAAGAAAGGCGAGAAGTAAAGTCAAAAACAACTCGAGAAGCAAAATGAAAAGCAAAGTGAGAAGCAAGGCAAGAAGCTAAAGCAATGTGAGTGCTAAGAGCAAGCTAGCAAGCAAGAAGCAAACTTGACAGAAAAGTGAGAAGCAAAGACCAAAGTAGAGGTTAAGAAAATCAAGAAATCGAGTAAAAAGTAATTTGAGAGAAATGCAGTGGAAATCAAAGTGAGCAGCATGGAGTAAGCTTAAGGAAGGCAAAGAGGAAAGCGAGCAACGCGAGAAGCAAATTGCAAAGCGAAGCTAGAAACCAAAGCAAATCACATAGCATAAGTCAAAACGATTTGAAAATCTAAGAAAGCAGCTAAGTGGAAAACAGCCCGAAGAGATGCAATAATATTGTGGGAAAAACAGTAAGTTAAGTGAGAAGCAAAGTGAATAAAAAACAAAGCTCGGATAATCAAAAGAAGATAAGTAACAAGAAGACAGACCATAAAGCAATATGCCAAGCCCAAAGCAAAAAACCCAACCGTCAAGTCAAAGTGGCAAAGAATTCAAGTGGACTTCGCTTCTCTCTGAACTTCTCGCTGCGCAGCTAACTCTGCCAAAAACAATTGCACAGCAAACAATTCGTAACTGTTCTGGGCACATTATATTTAAAGAAATTCATAGTTATCCGCATTATCAACTGAATGGAATATTATCTGGCAGCAAGTTCAGATTAGTTCACAACTCAATTTGATGGCGCTGCTTTCAAAATGCGGCTACCGCACTCGGTTTTGGGGCATTGCATTTCTACACCCAAATCTCGTTCGCAACGCACACTCAACGCCTTTGGCCCAGTGCCCAAAAACTTTGCCATGAGACAACAAAATTGGGCGAGGGGCGACAATAGTGAGCACCCGGGCCGCCGCTGGCCCCTTTTCCTTGTCCCAGCCCAGACCTCAGCTAACGTAAGCTGGTTGACAAGATTTGAAATCCCTCTTAGAAGCAGTGCGCGACTAGAAGATACCCTGCAACCAGCTTGAAATTGATGTAGCACACATTTCTATTCTCAGCCCAGAACTGGGTTAAATTCATTTTTAATTACTTCGCTACGATCTTTTTAGAATTTCCAGGTAGATCAATGTGCTTAAATACGAAAGCGAGGTATTACGGGTCAAACAGAACAGACAGACAGGCTGCCTGCCTGCCTTTGCCTCTCACATCATACCCATTTTCAGTGGATACAGGGTATATTAAAAAAAAAAAAAAAAAAGTATAGGTGGGGAAAAGTAAGTGACCCTCTGAGCTTATCTTGCTTTTTATTTGGCCAACGCTTCGGCAGCTTTTGGCTAATTTTGTTTATTAAAAGTTGGCTGACCTTTTCCTGCCCCACAAAAAGCGACAAAAAATATATACACACATATACATATATATTGAGAAAAAAAGTCAAAATAAATAAATACACCACACCACGAAGCTCGTGTTGCGAAATTAATTTTTCTGTGTGCTGGTTCTGCTTTCAGGGTTGCCAAGTGTCATTAGTTTGCTGTTTGGCAGCAACTCGGAGACATAGTTAAATTAGCTAAACATTGCGGTGGCTCTTACAGCGCTCGGCCAGCTGCCAGCGCTCGATTGGGGGGTGGGCAACTGGCGGCCGGGCGGGGGCGTGGCAGTCGACCGCGTTTGATGAAAAAGTTGCCTGCGGACTGTTGCTGCTGCTGCCGCCGCTGCCACCGCTGCTGCCGCCGCTGCTGCTGCGCGTTTGGGTGGCCTCCGGAATGTGAGTGGTTTTTCTGGCTGGGTGGTGCGGCTAATGCCTTTTGCTTTTGCACTTCACTACACTTGGCAAAAAGTTTTCGCATAAAAATGTAGATAATGCCGGCTGGTATGGTGGGATGGCATGCTCGAGGGGTGGGCAAGGGGGCGGGCAATAAATGGATTTGTGCCCTGAATGCGTTTCGCCCACCAACTGCAAATGATGGCAGGCAACAACAGCAGTGGGCGTGGCCACTAAGCGGTCTGCACTGCTGCTAAATGAATTTGTCTACAACAAAAATGCAGATAAATTCGCTAGCACTGAAAATGCGCAGCATGAACAATTTTTAACTGCTGCGGTCAAAATTAATCGAGTTAAAAATAAAGATTTCGCAATTAAGTTTGCGAGCACATTTCAAACGAATACATTTTATTAAAGTGAATCGACAAATGTTTTAACATCTCGACTGTATGCAGTTTATAAAGCTCGAAAAGTTCTGTCTACAACAAGCTTTAGAACTAGTTCATCTATCCGCAATGCTCATTAGCACGGTTTCTCCACTGAACTTCTCTCCCCCCAAAAGAGATGATTTACAAAATTATTTAAGCATAGTGGTATAAGGCTATGACTCTTAAAACCTCAACAAATTTTATCGATTGGGGAACGGGGCGAGCTCGTTTATACATACGGGTAGATGGACAGACAGACAGGCATGGCTAGATCGTCTTGTTTATTGATGTCAATCAACATATTATTTATATACTTACATACTTTATACATTTTGTAAAGTCAGAGATGATTTCTTCTGCCTGTTACATACATACATACCCATTTTTAATGAATTAAGGGTATAAAAAAAGCTAAGAACTTGAAAGAGGCGCAGCTGAATCAAACACGGAATATAAATACTTTGTTGCGGCTCATGGATATGAGAGTTTGATATGCAACTATCTTTTTGAACCGGTTCGAATATTCCTTCAAAATGTCTAAAAACTGAGTGACAACGCAAGAATTGTATACTTAAGATCTTAGAATGCAATTGATTTTAGTGAGGTTTGAAAAATTCTTGAAATGCGTTTCGGGCTGCAATCTCAAAGACTTGCAAGCCAAAAATCGAATTTAAAAAGCAATTTGTGCTGCAGGGCAGAAATAAATTCTGATATTTCTTATGCACAACTTGCTGCAAACTTATTAAAATGAGAGACTGAAAAGGCCTCGAAGGAAATGCCATTGGCTGGCATCATAAATTAAGGCCTGGCTTGTCTCAATGCGCTGCATCAGCTTGAAACGAACGAGTGTACAAAAAATTGCATTTATTTATATATGTACATATATACACATGTGTGTATGTGTATGTGTGTGTGAGTATGAAAAAGTTTGCGAAAAGTTAGTTGACTGCCTGAGCTCAATATTTATGTGTCTGTTTATCGATTTCACGGATTACGAGTATCCATTTGAGCATTTCAAGCCGACGCGCCTCGAACAGTTCAATGGCAATGCACATAACGAAGTCATAACTGTTTGACAAGCACCTGGCATGGGATCTGTCTCCCTCTCGCTCTCTCTCTCTCTCTCTCTCTCTCTCTCTTCTGTCTCTTACGCTCTCTGTGGGTCTCCATGCTGCCGGATGGCGCGGTGTTCAGTTGCTTTGGGGCACAGCCGGGCATCACTTATCAACCATTTATAAACAATAAACGAATATAAACAAGAAACTTTTGCCAGCGTCAAATGCATTACAACAATGCCACAAGGCAAGCGAGGAGCAGAGCAGCAGGGGAGCAGGGGAGTGAAGAATATCGGGGCTGGAGGAGGCGACTTCGGAGGAGCCAACAATGAAAGCACAGATAAATGGCATAAATATGGCAAACAAAATGGACAGAGGGTGCGTAAATTGACGCTGGGGTTGCCAATGTAACTGAGCTAGCACAAAGGGGGTGTGTGCGTGTGTGTGTGTGTGTGTGTGTGTGTGTGTGTGTGTGTGTGTGTGTGTGGGAAATGCAGATAGAAAGTGGAACAGTGAAGTGAACGTGATGGAGAGAGAGAGAGAGAAGGAGCAAGGAGGTTCTTGTTGGCTCTCTGCTCAGCCAAAACATGTCAATGTGAAAAGTTTTTTGTGTGATTTCCTGAAACTTATTTGTCCCGTTTTGGCTTTTATTTTGCTTCATTGGAAGTTGCCGCTGAAATGACAGCAAAACGAAAGGAAAACAAAATAACGAGAAGAAAAGAAAAGCACGCAAGAGGGCCCCACCAGAAAATGCCCTGTAAGAAAATGACAGCATGGCGTTCTATCTATTCACGCACAGGAGCACATATATGTACACACACACACACACACACTCACACACACACACACATACACACAGACACACATACACTTCGTCGTTGATAATCCCATTTGCATACAATTTCATGTCTTATTCTTATTCCGTAGCACACAGATCGATGAGAGGTATTCAAACCGAGAAATATTCTGGATAATTCAATTTGGAATCTATGTATCCCAACCTCTTAAAATTCTCGAGTTATGCTTTATCTTCACCGAACTTTATCGATATCATGGCGTTATCGATACACATACTAGCTCGTTCTGCGTCTGATAGACGGAAATATATATATGTATTTCGTAGCCTTAAGTTGAAGATTCGCCCGCTTTCAACTGTCAATAAAACTAGCTTCTAGTATTTAGACAATTCTTGTATTCAAGCAAGAGGTTAGAAGAATGACAAAAGGGATCGGCTTTACATAGATAGTATATGCACAGAATTTGCATTGCTGTCTAGCATACCCCACAGCGCAGACACGCTCTAGGGTATGCAAAGTATTAGACAGAAAAACGAAGCGCAAAAAAATGTAAATAAAACAAATTTTGTACCAGAACACACAATAAAATGAGGGCACGCAAAAGATGACACCAATCAGCGGCAGGAGACAGAAGGAAATCGCCAAATAGGGGGGAGGTAGAGGGGCATGGCGTTCGTTGTGGGGGAACTGTGGAAAATGCGAAAAAGAAAAGGCCAACTTTTACGTTTGTTTACGAAATATGAAAGGGAAGCGCGCGCGTTAAGGAAGCGACAAATAAAATGCCAAGTGTAAGGGTGCAAGTGTATGGGCCTAGGGGTATAAAGTAGGGATGTGCCTGTGTGTGTGTGTGCGTATACATATATATATATATATATATATATATATATATATATATATATATATATATGTATATATATATCAAAAGTATTTTATGCACATTAGTTGCGCTCTTATGAACTTGAAGTTGTCATTTCTAGCCAACAAACTTGACGCTCAACTGTCGCACTCCACCGTTCGCTCCCCCACCCTTCACAGCAGCCCCTCTTCTTTCTGCCCCGCAGAGAGTCATTCCCCATTCCAGCAAGCATCGTCAGTCTCAGCGTCGTCTTGTTGTGCATTGTGTTGTTCGCGTGGCGTGCGCAAAACTGCTCAAAAGCAGCTGCAAATGACAAGAATTTGTTGCTAGGCTGCCTGCCACTTACCCCTTGCCGCAACCGCCACCGCTCCCATACTCTGTCTAGTCGTCTGCGCTGTTGTGCACAGTTGCGGCGCCTCCATTGCGTTCGTGGCATGTAAATATTAACTTTGAACAAAATACGACACGGTCGGGCCCAGCGACTTGGAAGTCCAAGCCCATCACAGCCCATCAGTTGAGCAGCTTCTACCTCTCCCTCTACCCAATCCTTTTACAACCTGCCCAAGGCAAGCCCATCTGAAGTTGCACTTAGCGAAATAATTGGCAGTCAAAGTCCATGAATACAAGCTTGGATCGCTCTCTATTCATGTTCCTCGTTTTTCTCGATTAAAGAGCGCAAGTGCTCTTAGATACTCTTCACACACTTTCACCTTTGCCAGTTTTTCCAGCGTGCTGCAAGGTGAAAAGATTCTGTTGCATAGTCCGAGGCGCTCACACGAAACGATATTGCTTCGAACTGAGCTCCTAAAACGATATTTGGGGTCCGATTTTGAGATATTCTGCTGAAGTATTTGCTTCTCATAAGTGGCAGTGTTGTAAAGTTGCTTAATACTCTAAGGCAAAGTTGCCATATTGTCATCAGCATAACCATAACTGCTTGTTTTTTTTCTTCATTCAATCACATACTACTTTTTCATACCCTGTATTCACGATAAATGTCTAGAAGAGAGTATCATATTGGTGGGATAGCGTATGCAACAGGAGCTTAGCTTGTTTTTCTGTTTCAGTGTTGGAAAGGCTTTCGCTGATGAGATGCTTATGCTTTGGTTGATTTCCCACGTTTTTTCACACTCATAATCTTATCTATGCGGGCATTAATTCTTTGGTAAGTGAGCAAAAACTATATACTCCATTTGATATAAAGTAATTTGTTTTAAAAGCTCTTAACTACATTTTGTATATACTGTATATACTGTGGCATGTTACGCTGTTATCTTGAAAAGTTGGTTTTTGCAAGTGTAGATGCGGTTGCCTCTAAGCCTCGGTTAAATAAAACTTTGTGCGTATTTTTTGTCATACTTTATGGATGTTGTCGCAACTCCCATCAACCAACCTCCGCAAGCCCCCTGCAACGCAGCAGCATTGCAGCAGCAGCATTGTTTGCAACTATCGCTGGCTCTTGGCCAGGCGGCGCGTCGCGTCTTTCCCCCTCTCTGCCCCCTTTTTTCGTGCAGCGCGTAATCGGATGCAACTCGGCTTAGAAGTTTTGTAATTGTTGCGATGGCTGCCACGGCAACAGCAATGGCAGCAACTGCAACTGCAACTGCAACTGCAGCAGCAAAGCTGCAGCTAAGCCTCCTGGCCAACTGCTACTTCAGATTTGACCCAAAAAAAAAACAAGAAACTAAAACAACAACGAGTGCAATGGATAAGGCAACAGACTCGCTTCATTAAAGCTCAGTTATGACACTGAGCAAAAAGTTGTGGAGCGTAAATTTGTTGGGGTTGCCATCGACTACGACTGGTAGTTTTCTTTACGCCCTCTGAACACGTGTCAACGTTGCGTATGATTGATGAAGGCTGAGAGGCAACCAACAGCAGCAGCAGAAGCAAAGCAATAACAATAACAGCAAGGACATCGAGCAAGCATGTCAGGCTCAATGATGAAATAAGTGCGTGTTGCCAAACCCAACCCATAACAGAAAAAAAAAAAGAAAAAAGAAGACAAACCCACTGTGGGCAACTTTGGCAACGTCAGCCCAAAAACCTTCTGCTTGGGTTCATTAAACTGATGGCAGCCTAATCGCATTTTCCCCAAATGCCAGGAAATATTCTCACACCCAGGCTCAATCTCCGTTGAGTTGCTGACCAAGCCGAAACTCAATATTGATACGCACTAATGTCTCTCAATTATGTAAAATTGAGCTTGAGAGCATTTCATCTTAGCCTGTCAATCGAAAGTTAAGACTTGTTCATGGAGCTCGACTGCCAGATACCCTATACACGAACTTTGGAGCATACAAATTAAAAATGAAAAAACCGGGCACGTCCACTGACATCTTATTCAGATTCTGTACATCGACTGGTCCTTAAACTGCCACATTGTCTTTGATTACCTTAATTTATTTAAAAGAAAGACACACATTTATTTTAATAGATAAGATAGGAAAATAAGAATATCTTGGGCATGTCGAAGATTTAATACCCTTGTAAGCATTTGCCTTGCGGTTTTACAGATATGTGAGCATAGTTCGCCAGTGCAGAGTTTAATGAAAGTATTTTTAAAAACTTCATATTTTCCCCAGGGGGAAGATGTCTCCTTCTATGCGTTACACATTGCATGACAACATTTAAATACCCATCTACAAATGTGTACAATAATGGCAGCTAGCTGTTTTCCACGGTGGTTCGACCCTTACTTTATGTGCAGGTTTCCCGACATTGAAGGCGACCCGCCATTTGCAGCCTGCCAATGTGTACATATGTCCGCATTGTAGTTGACGCAGCATGCAAAACAAAGAAAAAATTGGTTATTTTTAACGCCCATTAATCTTCCTTTTCATTGACGCTTTTACGTTATTGTCATTGTGTTTTTTTTTTTTCTGTGTGTTTAATAACACATTAAATAAATAAATAAAAATATTGACAATGGCTGCTGGAGTTGAACCGGCAGCCGCCCGCTTGGAAGTTCGACGCTCAGCTATTAAAGCCATGCAAATTGTACTTTTATTTTTACTAATTTGATCACCTTTATTTCGAGTTTTTCAAGACCCTGTCCTAGTGCTCAGTTTTGATCCAAAAAGGAGCTTCTGCTGGGGCTTTCCCCTGCCTCGTGGGTCTTTGATCGCCCAGTCAGCCAGTCCATCAGCAATTAAGTTAATCAAATGCACATATTATTTGCATGAAAACTAATAGTAGAATCGAAGTTTAAAGAATGAAACACAACTGTTGCAGTTACATATATGTAAATGTGAAAGGTTTCATCAGCTGCCTTCGTGCAATCGCAGCTAATACAAACCCATTGAACTGCATGTGTTATTTGATGTGCATGGGAATAAACAATTCCGGGAGGCAATCGCAATACGGAACAGAATGGGGATTGGTCATAAAGCAGCTGCAAGATGAGCAATTTTATGGCAGAGTGCAGAAAGAGATTGGCGAAGGGGTCGCGGGGGTCGGAGGGACACTTTGATTGCAAATAAAATCAGATGGGAAAACAGCAAGCACAATTTGTACACAAGAGAAAGCAAGACGGACAAAGAGAGAGAGAGAGATAGAGCTTGTGGGGGACTATGCATATAGAGCAAAGGTTTATACATAGACTAGTCGCACTTGCAATTTGTTTGCACACAGTATTTGCTTATCAATTGCGCTGCGGGTAGGTCGGGACAGTCGGTCGTTTGGCAACATCAAAAGCGCCGCCGCTAATGCGACACATGACAATTGTTGGGAGCACCCAATGTGACCCCGCGCCCCCCTTACTTCACCCAATCCCCAGCCCACACACCCCGCAGACGCACCCCTTGGGAGGTGGCTATGTTCTAAGTCATCTTGTTACCACGTTTTTGTTTATTTATTTTGATTTTGATTGAATAAGTGCACAGGCAGCTAACGGCCGGATTTACACGACCCCAATCGCTGCCGCCCTCCACCTGCCCCCAATGCCTGGCTAACCGTCTGCTCTGCTTGTTGATTTAGCGCATTTACGCGCCTGATTTGTACCATAAGAAATTTGTCGCAAATATATATATATATTTTTTTATTTCTTTTTATAAGCTTATCGCATTTGGCAGATTTTTTACGCGCTCGTGGTAGGGGCTTTGGGGTAGCTTATAAATATTTAAATGGCAGCTGCTTGACATGAAAAATTATTGTCAAGAAAAACAGCCCACCTGCCAGTGTTGGAAAGCAGCGCAAGTATCATCAATCATTATACCAGAGCTAAAACAGATGCAGGCTCTGAGATAGAGACAGAAAGAGAGCGAGCGAGAGAGATAGAGAGAGAGAGAGAGAGAGAGAGAGAGAGAGAGAGAGAGAGAGAGAGAGAGAGAGAAGGGGGAAAGAGCAGAAGGGAAACATGACGGAAATTGTGGGTTCACAACTTGGTTAAACTGTTCGGAAATTAAATATGGTAAATTATGACAATGCAATTGAAAAAATTGGACACTAAAGCGCAGTCTGAAGGGTTTATTTAGGTTATAATTATTTATAGATCTATGGTTCAGCCTGTATTGAGTGCAAGAGTGCAAAAGTGGAATTTAGTTCTATAATAATGAATAAGGTTTACAGCTTTGCATGTTAAAATAAAATTAAAATGCGCCTGAGACTCTTTGGTAAGCCGGAAGACACAGATGCTGCGCTCTAAGCTTTGCACAGGTTTGACACACTTGTTGCGATATTTATAAACTTGTTTATGGACAAGATATGAAAAGAGTTGTCTAGCAACCGATTAATATTTCTTTTCAGTAGCCAGAAGCATCTTGACCTCTAACTGTCAGCAATTAGCTTGCTTCGCTTAAAGATTGTTTAACAGAGCTGTCGTTTAATTTATCGATCTGTTATCGGTCAAGTTTTGCGTGCACTTCTTCGAGAAGTTGAGTTATTTCTTGTACTGCCAGCCAAATTGCTTGGCTGCAGACGTGGCAGCTCTGCGGCTGCAAAACTCTTTAAGCCACTACTCGAGACTTTTGCAATGGGGGCTTTAAACAAATTAAGTGGCACAAGGCGGGCATTTCACTTTATTGCCATGTGGCCTTTCCACTGACTTGCCGCCTGCTTGTTGTTATTCATTTTACCTGCCACGCACACAGGCACACACACACACACACACACACGCCACCTGCCAGCGACTAACCTGGTGGCTGCCCAGATGGCTGCCTTAGTAGCTGAGTGACTGGTTGACTCTGGTCCTGCTCCTGGTCCTCTGGCCCTCTGCTTGGGTAGCTGCTTGCTGGCTGCCTGGCGGCTTCGTTTTGCTGCCTCGTATTTATTTTCGGGCGCGCCATTTACTTATACGCTCCACTTGCTGCACTTCCGACCTCTTACTCACACACACACACACATACACACACAATAGACATCAACTTATGGCCCCAGTAAAAGACGTGGACAAAGTAGGCGGCAGTTGCGAAACGGAAATCAACGGCATGCGGATGTTTACCCAGGCAAAGGAGGAGCAAGCAGGGCGAATGTCCATCAGGCTAAACGAGAGTTCAGGCAGAGTGTATAAAGCGGGCGAGAAAGCGACAGAGCAAGTGAGAGAGAGGGAGAGAGAGAGTGAGCTAAGTAATGTGCAATGAGAGAAAGATAACCGCGCTTGCCAGCGATACTAATTAAACCAACTTAATTAAACTTAATGCAATAACAACGACGATTCGAAAATATGTAAGTGGTAAAATGAGAGAGTACGAGTGACAAAGGAAACCGCGAGAGGAGCTAAGGGGGAGAACGAGAAAGTCGGAATTTCTGAGAGAGTAGGCAAGCATGATACCAGGCATACCCTACCTAAATTAAAATGCAGGAATTTAAAAGGAAACAAAGATGGCAAAGATATAGAAGAAGAGAGAGCGATGGAAAAAAGAGGAAACTCAAAGTTTATATATAATGAAGAGAGATATATACATATAGAGAGAGAGAAGGATAATGATAGAGAAAGGCAGAGGTAAAGTAAGAAGAAGAGAACGAAGAAAACGGAAATGTATGGAAAGAGAAATGTCTAGAAAAGAGAAAAAGAGAGAGAGAAAGAGATATCAAAAGAGAGAGAAAATGAAAGAGACAGGGAGAGCAAAGTTAAAGTGAAAGAGAAAGAGAAAGAAAGAGCAAAATGAAAGAGGGAGAGAGAGGGCGAACAAAATGAGAAAGAGAGAAAAAATGAAAGAGTAAGAGGGCGAACGAAATGGAAAAGACAGCGAAAGATAGAGAGAGGGAGAGAAAAGAACATATGATTAAAGTGAGAGAGAAGAAGAAAATAAAATGAAAGAGAGGGCTCGAAAAGAAAGACATATGTAGATCAAGACAGACTATTTAAATCATGCGAACAACAAAGAAAACAGATCGAGAATAAAAGAAAACCAAATATATAAAAAAATATCGCACAAAACAATCTATCGAAAAAATAAATCACATCAACAAATATAATTATCTCATGGATACACTTGGATATAAAATGTTGGGGCAAAATTGCGCGAGGTCAATGTAGGTCAAAAGTGAGCTGGTTCTCTGTATGACTATTTAAAGAACCTTCCAACTTTAGAATTGACAGCGCTTGTTCCTTATTCGCAGCTGTCATTATAATTCTCAATAGGATATAGCTAAGTACCAGCTATATTGAAATGAAAACACTTTGAAGAATGCTGCACAGTTTGCAAATACTTGAAAACAGAAAAACAATACAAAGTCAAGTTCCTGACAGGTTGTTAAAGTGCAAAGCCCCCAGTTGCGGGCAATTACGGCCGCTGCTCCCGATTCCACATAGTTAAATAATCAGGTGTCATTGACAGGGCAGCTTCGAGTTAAAGCCAACCCATCACACCCGTCTAACACCCCCTTCGACAATGTCAAAACAAAGACCCCGTAGCACAAATTGTAACCTTTGATGAAAGTTTTTCGTAACTTTGCAAGCGACGAGAACGAAACGAAACGAAACGAAATAAAAGGAAAGGAACGAAATGGAACGGGCGAACGACTCGATTTTCATTATCAGAAAAGTTGGCCGATGCGGCAGCCATTTGCTGCGCCACGCTAATTAACAGACCCTGCCCAGCCTCGAAGGGGGTTGCTATAAATAACACACACACACACACACACACACACACACACATATATATATATATACATATACACACCAGTTTTGGCAACAAAACTTTTGCCGCTGTTCGCGTTCCCTAATACGAATGCATACATAATTAGAGCTGAAATTGAAACGTACCGAACCAAACTTGAGAATATCTTTAGACCTTGTATATGATGTGCGCTGTAAGGGCAAAGCTAACAACTGATACCCGTATCATCGGCAGAAATTAGAGCCGTCGACTGGGCCATTGCATTAATTAAAAAGTCTCTCTTTGTGAGTGAAGAATATTCGGAAAACTGTTTTATTTTGTCTCTCTTGGCTCAATTTCGTGTGAGTCTGTTATGCAAAGAATTTTCAATAATGTGAGACTAAAATTGGAGTTCTTCGATAATTTTTCGACAAAAAATTTGCGGACCCTTTCTACCCACAATTTGTGGCAATAAAATGGCAATTAAAAGTACGTTCGCTGACAGTGCTCATCAACTGGCCAAGAACAAAGTAATACGAATCCCACTCTAAAAGGCATCGAAAAAAGTCGATTGAAAAATTTGTTTTGATTTCCAATATCTACTTTCAGAAATCTATTTGGTGCGGCTTTACTTACATATCTTTATTATCACAAAAAGATCTTATTATAATTCAAATGATGACACAATTGTGACGACTATCTCGAGTGAGTCGCTTGGGGAACCGAGAGCTGATCTAGTTCCGTACCTGTTCACGACTTAGTTCTTATTTATCCATTATAGATACCTTAATAGGTCGCTGAGCCTGCCACAACGCAATTAACTACTTTTCCTCTACTCAATATACTCGTACAGAGTATTAACTCGCGTTTCTGGAAAATCTTTTGATAGCTGACTGGTTGCTTTCAATGCATATCAGTACACACACACACACACACACACACAAACACAGACACATGATCTCGCAGACATGCATGCAGTCAGCAATCAGCAAGATGAGCTTCTAATAAACACACACGTGCGCACATTAACGTGTTGGGCCTAAAAATCATTGAAGCAAAAAGAAGCACTTTATGATTGCTCGCCCAAACCCACTCAGCCCACACACTCCAGCAAAATGTTTCTGTGTGTGGCAGCACTTTGTATCTGGGCATGCGTGTATGTGTAAGTGTGTGTGTGTGTCTGTGTGTGTGTGAGTCGATGTGTGTGCCTGTGTATTATTTTGCTATGAAATTGCATTTCATGAATGGTAATGTGCCATGATGTGAAAGTACACCTCACACACACACACACACACCGTTTCGACACATGCCACTTCCTTAAGAGCTACAAAATATGAACATGCTACGAACAAGAATATGCCACGCCCACACCAACGCCTTTCGCCTAAAACATCTACGCACAAAAGTCAAAATGTGGTTAATATTCATAACATTCGCTTGTTGCTGCTGCTGTTGTTGTTGGTTTTGCAGTTGTTGCTTTCAGCAGTAGAAATATACAATTAAAAATGGAGAGAGGCAAAACCTTTAAATTGAGTTGGCCAAAGGCCTTAGCCAACTAGCAGCAAACAGCCAGCAAATATGGTAAATAGCATTTGGCTTTTAAGTCTAGTCAAATACACTCGATCGCCAGGCTCTGGACATCATCATAGCTTGTAGAACACAAAATGTGCACATGGCTGAATATACGAGAGACAGCAGAGTGCTCGAATAAGAGATATCCTGTACGCAGATAATTTAGTTCAAAAGTTTGCTGTCAGAATTTTCGAGATATGCCCAGCAGACGTTAGTTGTTCGATGCATTATCAATTTTGACAACAACAAGTTGTTGTAATATATAGAAATCCGTTGTGAACGAGAAACAGCATTCCAATCCATTTGCAAATCTTCAATAACTAGATTCACACATTTTACAGGGTGTAGCAAATACATATAGTAAAAGGAAGATATTAATTTGAATGGGTTTCTAAGCCATGTGCTATTTAAGCCCAAAACAAAAGACAACAGTTGGAGAAATACAAATTTTTAAAGCAAACAGATTAATTCAGGCGAAAACAGAAATTGGTAGATGGATGCCGTTAGTAATACTCAGAAAAATGTAGATTGCAGTTTGAATAGTTCAGTGTAAATCATCGACATGGAAATTGAAATAGAAACGAGAAGGTAAGGCTATCTTACCTTGTAGACATTTGCTTTTGCAGATATGTGAACAGAATATTTTGCAATAAAAGAACCTACTCTTCAACTCTTTATATGGAGAAGAGAAGCATAGTGAAAGCTATAAATGCCGAGCCTGGTCAAGCAAAAGGTTTCCAGACAAGAACAGATCCTTCCTATGGCATCTATGTGATATAGTGGTCAGATCCGGCCAGTTTCGACACATGTACTACCTGCAGCAAAAAGACGAGCCTTTGCAGCGATTCAAGACAAAATTAGAAACAGACAGACGGATGCATGGAAATGGCTATATCAACTCCGCTGCTGATGCTGATCTAGAATATATATACTCTATGGGCTCGAAGATGTCTCCTTCTATGCGTTACACATTTCATGACAAAATTATAATATCATCTACAAGGGTATACAAAGCCAGGACTAGGAAAAAACCTAATTCCTTTAAGGGCCGCAAACGTTTAGACCGATTAACTAAGATATTCAGTTTATGGCCGAAGGTGAAAAATGGGCGAAAACTGCACATCAACGGGATTTATTCCTATGTATTAAGCACAACTACAGACTTGGGCGCGAATTGTTATGTTGTAAATGCCTTTAAAATATATCATAAAATAAATTAATGTATTTAAATTCTTTTTAAATTCCACGCTGCAATGCTGTAATTAAATACTAACGAAAAACATCGACGTTAAATAACCCCAGACTAATATAAAACTATTGCGACCCCTGAGGGCAACCAGCTTAATTCAATGTTCATCAATATTCATACATACATATGTCCGTTTGTCGATTTGGCTGTCTGTTTGTCTGATTGTTTACGAGTTTTGTGTCGGTCGCGTTAATTAATAGGCAACGCACTTTAATTGCAAGTTTAATTAGTTATTCATTGGATGATTTTAATTTCGCACTACGTGTTGCATGTGCAAAGCACATGTGCACATTCATAATTAACCAGCATTAAAGAACATTTTAGAAATAGTTTGTTGTTTGCGAAACAAGAGCATTCAATTTGATGAATGCTCGCTCGCTCAATTTATGAACTTCATTCGGTATCTTTCATTTGGAAAGGCCTAATTAAACAGATACTGCTTCGACAGCTTGTAATTGGGCAGCCGGTTCAAAAGCAGCCAACTGCGACTTTGCCTTTCAATGTGAGTTCAGCTCAATTTTGATGCCTCTTCATAGATTATTCATGCACTGCTCGCTTGTTCATTTAAGACATTATGGGGCATATTATTTGCAAAAGATTCAAATTTCTGAAAATACTTTTCGAATAGATACAACAACAGAAATTTGATACTTTTATATAGGTAATTCCCATGGATCTTTTGAAATATTTGCCAATAAGCAATAAGCCAATAAAGCCCTATTTGAATAGATACATATATAATGTACAACAACATAAATCTGATCATATGTTAATTGAAATTTCTATGCGGCAAAGCTTTCAATAACAAAAACTAATTGCATTTTTCAATTCTAATATTACATTTTATTATTCCTAAAAACTACTAAGCTTAAGTGTTTCTCTGTCATAACAACTCCTATCCTATAATCTCTAATCCTTGAACATTTTAAAAGCCTGCTCCAGATTAAAAAGCACTACAAAACCACCTCAGAAAACTACTCAACCCCAAACCAGCTGCATCCAGCAATCCTTGAAATGGATTATGAGTTTTACAAAATCTGTAAAATGCGTTTATCATCTTTAAAAGCAAAATATTTAAGAAATTTAGTGCACAATACTTTTCAATTCATTTTCCCAATTCTTTATTAGCAGTGTTCAACATCAACAAAAAGCTACTGAAAGGCAATATTGTAATAATAATGAAATCGTTTTTTTTTGTAGTGTTGAAAAACATAGAAAAGTTACGGAAAGACAATTTTAAAATAATAACGACCAATTTCTTTGCAGTTTAATAAAGGATGAAAAGCTATTTAGAAATAAATACCAATTCGTTTTTTTGGAGTTTTGAAAAAAAAAAACGAAAAGCTGCTGCAAGGCAATTTTAAAATAATTAGGATCTAGATTATTTTGTGGTGTTGAATAACGAAAATACTTTTTGTTTGCAGTGTTGAATAACAGCGGAAAGCTATTAAAATGCAATTTTGAATTAATTACCATCTACTTTTATTTGTACTGTTAAAAAAAAGTAACGAAAAGGCAATTCTTATATTATATTCCTATCTTGAATTCCAAGTGATGACTGCTTAGTTTCCCATTGCAAGTTCATAGAAAGGATGCGGCTAAATTAAAGCTCCCTTTGATTTGTCGTTCTGCAACGTTTCAAGCAATTGCTATATTCAGTTCATGGGACTTTGCCGCAAACAGCTTATTGGGTATTTAAAAGGAACTGTAGTTAAACTTGATTCATTGAACATTAAGCTGTTAGTTGCAGGTGTTGGCCGTCCAGTGTTGGATAGTCGCAAAATAAGCATGTGCGACAAATCAAGCAACGTCCTAGCCCAGAATTGTGCGAAGTGCGATTAGAGCGCAAATAATATTTAATATGCAGCAAATTGCAGCAAAATTCAGGTTTTGGCAACTAAAACCGAAAACAACAACTTTCGTTAATGAAAATTTGTTGAACGCTTGCTTGGATGTTGTTTGGTTGTTGGTTTTGGGTGTAGTTATTAAGAGGATTTGCACTTCTGCGCCAGTTGCTGGGCCTGCTGCTCCTTCACATTCTGCTCGTTGAATGATGCTTGAGCTTAGGGCGCACGTTACTTGGCTCCGTTCAGATGGCAATAATAATAATTTTAATAATAATAATTATAATAATAATATTATTCTTACTGTTGCTGTTGCTGCTGGTGCTGATGTTGACCCTTTGGGCAGCTACAAATAATTGAACACAAATTAATGCCTGCAACAGCTCGACTTGCCCCTAACCAACGTATCGCTCGCCCCTTTACACGCACACGCGCTCACTCAGTTTCTGTTTCAAATCTGTGTGTTTTGTGGAGCTGTGAGTGCCTGCTGCTTTTGTTATTGAACTTTGCTAACAAATACATAAATTAGCCACACACATAACACATGGAAATGCGTTATGCAGGAACCTATTGATAATCGAATGCAAATATATATAAGCAACAGAGGTGAAAGCGTTGCTGCTGAAATCTATTGACTGCTCAATACTCTGTTCACAGTCTGAAAACAGGATTGGTTGCAGAAGTGAAGTTTTCCTTAATACTTTCGAAGGCCTTTGATGTGTATCATTATCATTATCATTATCATTATCATTATCATTATCATTATCATTATCATTATCATTATCATTATCATTATCATTATCATTATCATTATCATTATCATTATCATTATCATTATCATTATCATTCATTATCATTATCATTATCATTATCATTATCATTATCATTATCATTATCATTATCATTATCATTATCATTATCATTATCATTATCTTTGTCATTATCATTATCATTATCATTATCATTATCATTATAATTATCATTATCATTGTCATTATCATTATCATTATCATTATCATTATCACTATCACTATCATTAAGATCGAAATATCAGCTAAAAGTTTTGGAAGCATATTTTCATTGTTCGGATCGCTTCAGCTGGTTCGGTGCAAGCTGCTTCTTGTAGCAAGAAATTGAATTGGCGTGGTCGAGACATACCGTCCTAAGACCTGGCTTGTAATGTCCATAGATATCCGAGTGTATTTTAAAAAGTTTCCACTCTTTAGATTAAATATCGTTTAAGCTACTTCTCTTCAACATACCCCGAGAGAGTATTAATTGTATACGCTTTCAAATGAACAGCTAGATCCTATTATGAGATGCATATTCTCACTCACTGCCCATTATGCTTCCTCCCTAATACATTACACACATTTGTCGAACCTCTAACCACAAAAACCTCAAAATTGTAATCAAATATATGCGTAAAACAAGAGTAAACAGCAAAACTGACAATAACAACAAATAAAGAAAAAAATAAAATAAAAAAAAGCAGATACAACAAAAATGTAGTGCATAGAAAATTTACGTACTGTTTATTGCTTTTCACTCTCCCACACAATTTAAATAAATATTTTCATTTGATTTTCAATAGTCGAGCTCATTTTTTATGTGTGCCGCAAAATTGAAATTTAAAGCAAACAAAACAAAAATAGGAAAAACAAACAAGAGATATTTGTAGAGTGCCAGTGCCGAGATACACTGGATATATTCCTAACCAAAATCGGGGCTATATAGTTAAATTTAAAGCACACTCTTATGAGGAAAATATCCTTAGGCAAAATGACGCACGTTGCACAAAACTGAAATAATCATTGAAAGAGTATTTAAACACATACGAAATACCGGAAATTGTCTAGAAACACCAAAAATGGAAATTTGCGCATATAAAATAAAACATAAAAATAAATTTGTGGCTATGCTTAAAATCATAAATAAATGCATAAAGCTGAAAATGCGTCAGGCTTTCAACATTGACAACAACAACAATAACAGCAGCAATAATAACAACATCATGAAGAAGAAGCAGAAAGCAATAAAAACAAAACATTTTCCCTGCTAATTGACTAAAGTGCCATATTTCCGAATATTTGTGTATATGTAAAGGCTGTGTGCTTTTGTATGTGTGTTTTGGGGATGTATGTATGTATGTGTATGTGCTTGTGTGTATTTAGTGAATGAAAAATATCTCACTTGACCCATTTTAATGACAGTTGATGCAAAAGTCAACTTTGAAATATGAAAACGGAAAATACTCTGCGCAATAAAAGCGATGGCATTGTGTTTACGATTAGATGTTTTTACAGAACAGAAAAATTTGCTTACCAACGAAAAACATTTTTTGGGGTAATTGCACAAAGCAAAAGATATAATGGATGGAATGAGTGTGAAATAGCAAGAGGTCTTGGGAGAAATTAAAACTAAAGCTAGTCTAAATATATTACTATTAATAATAATAATCATTATTATTATATAAATAAATATATTAATAATTTTATAGCATAATATTTTATTAGCATCATTGTCATTGTCATTGTCATTGTCATTGTCATTGTCATTGTCATTGTCATTGTCATTGTCATTGTCATTGTCATTGTCATTGTCATTGTCTTTGGCATTGTCATTGTCATTGTCATTGTCATTGTCATTGTCATTGTCATTGTCATTGTCATTGTCATTGTCATTGTCATTGTCATTGTCTTTGTCATTGCCATTGGCATTGTCATTGTGATTGTCATTGTCATTGTCATTTTCGTTGTCATTGTCATTGTCATTTTCGTTGTCATTGTCATTGTCATTGTCATTGGCATTGGCATTGTCATTGTGATTGTCATTGTCATTGTCATTGTCATTGTCATTGTCATTGTTATTGTCATTGTCATTGTCATTGTCATTGTCATTGTCATTGTCATTGTCATTGTCATTGTCATTGTCATTGTCATTGTCATTGTCATTGTCATTGTCATTGTCATTGTCATTGTCATTGTCATTGTCATTGTCATTGTCATTGTCATTGTCATTGTCATTGTCATTGTCATTGTCATTGTCATTGTCATTGTCATTGTCATTTTCATTTTCATTGTCATTGTCATTGTCATTGTCATTGTCATTGTCATTTTCGTTGTCATTGTCATTGTCATTTCCATTATCACTATCACTACTATTACCATATCCATTATAATAGCGAAAACATAGAAAAATAGAAATAGTTAAAACATAGAAAAATTAAAGGTTAAGAGCCGGTAGCAGGTGCACTGAAGAGAGATTATTAAATCAAAAAAAAAAAAACGTTGGCTTGAAAATGACTCACCTAAACATTCAATTAAAAAATTGTATGTGTTTTCTTGTTTTTATACAGCGGTTTCTTCAGTAAAAGCCGATTGCCATAAACTTAACTCAGGATAAGAACATATTTATGGATCGTGTGACTGACACAGAGAAACAGCCTCATAAAATGTTGCAACATTTGTTGGATTTGAGCCCGAAGCGTATGTGTTGTGACATAAGGCCCCAAAACAGCTGAATTGGCTAGTTACAGAAGGGGGCGGGTGGGGGACGTTCTGCAAGGTTGCTTGGATAGGCACGTCTGTCGCGTGTTTGTGTCGGTCGCTGCATATGAATAATAGAAAACCGCATAAAAAATGCAACCGAAAAATTATGAAAATATGCAAATAAATATCTCTAAAACATTTGTTTCAATTTCTCCGGCCCTACCCCAGCAAAGCACACACTTCCCCACACGCACCGTGCCACAAATGGATGCGCCACCGGATGCTGTACAAACGATTGGCTGCGTGTGTGGTTGTTCGACAAAGCGAATGCACAAAAGATTTTTGTGTGTGGCCCATAAATTTAGAGCAATGTCATGAAATTTAGCAGCGAAAACCAACCCACCCAACCCCCAAGCCTCCCTCCTGCGCACCACAGCCCCAACCACCTAGAGCGAGTGTGATTTGCCCGAAAGGATTGTACGATGGGCTGCATGGGTTGTGCGGTTGGGTTGAAAGCATGTTGCAAAAATGTGTTGCATACTTTTGTGCATAGTCGTCGATTGGCATCATTAAGTCGTAAATGTGCGGCATCAGCGCAGGCGGTGTTAAAGAAGAACGAGGAGGCGGAGGCGTGGCATGTTGCAGGCGCTGCGGGTTTTGGGGGCTGGCATCGGCGGCTTGCCACATCATTTAATGCTCATTAAAATAAATGCGTCGCATATTCTTGCATTGCCAAAGCCTCCGCCCCCGACCCGCCCACACAAACACACACACATACACACACCCAGCACCTACTAGTATACTGCCCTTTATCACCCCGCAACACAGCCACAGCTCTGTCTACAGAAACTCGTGTCACTTGACATTTTGCGGTGTTTTAATTTGGCGCACGTTCAAGTGCTTCAGAATTGCCAACGTCAACGTCAACGTCAACGTCGACGTCGACTGCGCAGCGCATATTTCCAAATACTCTGTACTCAATATTGTGCCACATGAGCTTGCAGCCTGCACAGGGGCTGTGGCGAGAGGGTAATGCTATAAATTGCGATTTCGGAAGTAAACCTCTTAAGAGATTACAAGAGATTTTCAGTTAAGGAAAACGATAATTGGCAAGTGTTGCGTATTTTTATATATCTACATGTCTATATATATGTATGTATGCTGGCCCTACGAAATGCTGCAGGCACGTCAAGATCTATAAATAACAAGATAAAAAGTGGACTGAATAACCCTTTACACATGTAATAAATATGCCATACAATCTATTATTTGGCCTCAATTTATAGTAGTTCAAAGTAAATATTTTGAAAGCAAACCAAAAATATCCACAATATTTGTATTTTATCGAACGATAATTAACGTGCGAGGAACATGATATGGTCATCTACTCCGATTAATCTATAGCCTGCTACCAGAAATGGGTTTGAGACATTTTTAGTACACATACACATACACACATGCTCACTGACGAGTGAAACATGCTGTACAGGTTATGCCTTCCCTTAACCCCACACTGTAAGAGATTTGTTCTTAATTAACTTCGGTGTAAATAGTTTGATCTTTATGAAATTTTCAGGAAATAAATATGGCAAATTAATATGTCTAAATATCAAAGCCTAAGGCTATAACCCAAGATAAAGTTTTGCACAATTTTGAGAGAGAGAGTTCGATACTCTATACCCATATTGTATACTATACGAGCTCAGATATCGACATTAGTTTTTATCGGTTGCATGCAAACAGGACAAGTAGTTGATAGTTCGACCTTCGTTCGGAATTTCTAGTCTCTAGCTTTTATATTCTCTGAGATCGGCTCAGCTGTTGATGCTGAGCAAGAATATTACAGCTTTAGGAGGTGGAGAGAGGCTCCCTCAGCCAGGGGCACAAGTCCATTATCCTGTTTTTACCCATTTTCAATGGGTTCAGGCTGTAAATATACATTCTCGACCAGTAGCAAAAGCCTAATCTAGTTGTCTGCCAACTTGTCCCTCATGTTAAAGCGATCGTCTTTAAACTTTATTCTAACAATGTATATACATATTCTCAAGATATATGCCAGGCATTGAGGAGTTCTGAGTTCGGTTGAAAAATTAGTTTTTTGTATCGAAACCTTTTCCATTTACTATCTTCACTTTTCTCCACGTGTCGACAAGGGTATTTGATGTTCGGCTTGCGGAAACAAACAGTTTTCTTGTTTATTAAAACCCGATTGAAACGCGCTGCATTTCAGGCTAGTTTGAAATCCAAAAAAAAAAAAAAAAAAAAAAAATAACCAACTATAGCTCGGACAAGCGCAGAGCTAAGCAAATCGGATTACGTATATGATACAAGCAAGCTATATGCTTTATATATGGTGTACATATTTACCTGTCGTCCGACTGAATTATTTGGATGGCCACCAAAATTGATGCAGTCTCTCGTGAGGCATGTGCCGTTGAATGGTCGTCTGAAGCTGTTGATAAGTCGCAACCGCATTCAATCAACTTGCTGCCAGCTGCTGGTTGCTTCTGCATTCGGAACATTCATTTATGTCAATGCCACAAAGCACACTTGTATGCAGGCACTTTGTGTGTGTGTGTGTGTGTGTGTGTGTGTGCGCCTGTGTGTTTGCCTGTGCTTGTGTGTGTGTAAGCACACATATTCGTGCTGCATTGACAGTGGCAAGAAAATTGAGTTTACGACTTGGCGCGCCTCTGCGACTGTCAGTCATAACTTGGCCAGGATACATTAGCGAGATAGGCGCCCAGGCTTTTGCTTTATTCATTTGAATGCCATCGCCATGGACAGGGAAGGCGGTTGTATTTAGGAGGGGGGGCGGGTGGTTCGCGCGAGCCGGGCATTAGGCGGCATCTTTTATCGCCTTTTCATCGAGGTTATCCTGCATATTGCATGAGCTGCTGCCATATGGAAATTTATGTGTGTATGGGCGACACACATACGTGCACATATGCATATATGTGTGTGTATATCTGTATACATATTTATATATAGAGACATCGTTTAAATTTGAACGTGTGTCTCAGCACTCGAGCGGAGCAGCAGCAGCCACAAACATATCCTTATCGATGCTGCTGCTGTCGCTGGCAATTTCGGGCAGCAGCAGCAAATGTTGCAATGTTGTGTGTGTGTGTGTGTGTGTATATGTGTGTGTGTGTGTCGATGTGGCCGCACTCAGTTATAGATTTCTTAGGGGACTCTGTTTATTATCCTTTTTTATATCCTTTCGCCTGGGTTTTTTATTTATTGATGTTGTACATTTGAGTTAAGGGCAAACGGCGTCGTCGCATTCGTTTGCCATAACCGATGCCGTTTTTCTTTGCATCCTTTCCCCCCGCGGCCACGCCTCCTCGCCACCCAGTCTGCACACACAGAGACATGACCATCCATAACTAGGACACGTGGCATGGACCACAGCTACAGTTTCAACTTCAGTGCGGGCTTTTGGGGCTCTAGCGGCCCATACGAAACAGTAATACAAATGTTGCGCATACGCCACGTTCGCTCCAGCGACAACAAAGTAGCCCTGACCATATTGTATGTGTGCTTGTGTGTGTGTGCGTGTGTGTGTGTGCGTGCTGGAAAGCGATCAAAAGTCAACGGCAACTGCCATATATATTGAACTTGCCGAGCAATAGCAGCAAGCGTAACGGTTCCGGTTACGGTTACAGTTACGGCAACAGTAAAGTTGTTTGCTTTAAAACTTGTTTGCTAGCACCTCTCACCCCCACCCACTACCCTCTCGCCAACCACCCACACAATCCCATTTACCCCTAACTCCAGCTTAGTGTCTCACACCAAACTGCTCGCTCCATCGCCTGAATGCAATTTCAAATGGGATTCGACACAAATTGTGCCACTCAGTATCTTGTTTTCCTGGAAAATGCCAGGTCTATGAACGCCATAAACAGGCTTGGCCCCGAGGTCATCAGTCGATCTCACATTTGAACTTATCGGGGGCTTTTAAAAGTGCATCGTTTGATCTTAAAAGCAAACGGAAAAGATGCTTAAAATGAAATTTTTATAGTCACTTTTTCTTTGCAAACTCATAACTCGGCATCTATTTGAGATATGAATATGATATTTTGTGAAATATTTTTCAAACACTTTTTTACATATTTCAAAGACAATCCAATGAGAAAGTAAAGTATATTTTATAAGTGAAAGGTTTCATAGCCTTGTAGACATTTGCCTGACCGTTTTGCAGTAATGTGAGAATAATGAAGCTCGTTAATGCTGAGTTTGGTGGAAATATTTTGGAAAATATAATATTTTGCCATACAAGAACCTTTCAAGCCGATCGTTGATGATGTTGCGGCCAGGCTGATAAGAGCTCGCATATATGTAAAGAGCATTGTGTAACTTATTGCTGCCGAGCTTAGCCAAGATATCGTTCGATCTCGAATATATGGGGTCGGAGATGTCTTCTTCTATGCGTAACAGATTTCGAAGAGTATAAACAAACAAAAGCTCATCCGCATATATATATATATACATATATACATAAACTTGTAATACTTTGCAAAGCCATGTCTGTGGATACGTTAAGATATTGCATTCGTTAACCTTTTCTAGCAACAAAGTCTAAGCACAGTCATGTCACACATTGAATATAATCTCTACTTCAAGTCGCGCTCAATTCAGACCGATTATAGTTTATATTGACAAAAATACATATAATACACATACATTCTTTTCTCCATTTTTCTTTTGCTCTGAGCTACTTTTCGTTTCAATGGATTGTTCAATGACAATCGTTTATTTCTGCCAATCATTCAACATTTGTTGTTTTGCTTGGGTGCATTTGGATATTGGTATTGTTGCTATTGTGAATGGAAAACTGTATGGCTGCAGGCGCTCATCGCTGCCATTTGTGATCCACTTGACATGCACTCTAAATGGCGGCAAAGTCAAATTCATAATTGATTCAATTTTAATTGCCAGTATTGGCACAAAACTGCAACTGAAGCTGAACACTGAAAATGAAACTGAAACTGAAACGGAAATGGCAACCAAACCAAACATGACAGCCCCGTTGCCCGGAGGCAGCGATCGATTTCATGGCAAGCCATCAATAGCACACACACTCAAGTTCATTTGAATAGGTTCTGTTTGCGTTAACTCCATTCAGCACTGAGATTTATGTGACGCATTAATATTAAGTTTTGCCGAAAAATCAAAGCTGTTGGCAATTAAAGTTTTGATGGGAAAATCTCAGAAATTATTATGATTATTTTCATAATTATTTGTCTTTTGTAGCAACATAATATTTGAAATGGGTCACTTCCGAGATCTGGAGGGGCGAGTTTTTATTAACATGAAGAAGATTTGCGTTTGTTTTTAACCTGAACCTGCTTGTCAAACTTTATCTAGCTGTCTCTGAGTTCAGTTTAGTTAAAAATGCTTCAATTATTTTCACTTGACTTTGACCAAAATGTGTGTACTGAGACGGGGTTTTGGAAGATTCGACACCTGGAAGAATGCGAAAGTCAAGGATTTTATAAAAAATATCCATGACCTCATGAGTCTGCTTGGCTTAGGTGTCTGAACGTCAGACGAGCATTAGGGAAGTCACCGGTTCAAATCTCGAGGAAACTTATGTACTTTACAATGTTTATAAATTTATAAATGCAAAGCTAGCAGATCAATGCTTTTTTTGTTTTATAGAAAATATATATTTAATTTTAGACAGAAAAAGGAGTTTTCTTCGAGCCTTTCTTATGATTTGGGTTTCTAGCTTTTAATAATATTCAATAGCTCTTTAATATTATCCAAAAAGTATGTTTGTAAGTAACTTATCCACACGTTCTGGAGATTGTTATTAGATTGTTTTTCCCAATATATTTGTTGAATTAGAATTGCGATCAGTTTTTGCTGACCTAAGTTCTGACAGCTGGCCTCTAATTAACAATAGGTTGTCATTTGCTAGATTAAAGATCTCATCATAGGCAAGTGTTGTTTATATATTGAAAACTCTTCTGATGGACACTCCTATTTTCATTCAAACCATTATGAATCATGACTTACCCGACAGTCGCTGACCGTCCAAGAGAGTTTTCACTGGATAGATACCTTATAAAGATCACAAGCTGTATTCTTTGCGTTAGCTGTCTGTCGCCGGGATTTCCATATCATGTCAGTTCGCCTTTAGTGCGAACATTTACCGACTTTTCCTGACGTTCTCTAACCAGTTTTTCTGGCTTTTCCATTTTGTTGACTGGCTTTTTTTTAACTCAACCGACTTGAATGTGTGTTAAATAAATGCTAATCCCAAACAGTTGAACGGCATAGTATGTGCATTTTCTCTATCTAGTCGTCTACCGCTGTCTCCTTCTAATTCTCCCACTTCTTTCTCTGTCTTTCTGCCTCTCTCACTCTCTCGCTGGCTGTCTCTGTTTGCATTTGTGCTGCAACAGAATCACATTTAATATTGGCTTGTCACGTGAATTTAACTGTGCCACGGCTGGGCGACGGCGACTGCGTTTTCATTTCGTTTTGCAAAATGCGAAAACGAAAAGCCAGCAGGAAAAAATAAAAAAACAACAAACGACGGTTATGCTCAGGTTGGCAAAGTTTGAATACCCTTGCAGACATTCAGCACATTATTCTCGGTAATACTCAGGTCCTTTTGCAGTCGATTGTTTCTATGATATAAGATAGACAGAGCTTGAGCAAATTTCCTGAAGGCTGTTGTAGGAGAAGTGTGAAGTTTGTGATTGTTGTCTTGAAAATCTCCAAATGTGCTTATTATAGAAAAACACAATTTGAATGGATGGTTTCCATCTTTCCAATGCTTCCTATATGAGGCAGTGATCCTTTGTTGGCAAGATAAAAAAGAATTGAAAAGATCGTGATTGCCAGGCAAAATTCCCATTGCAGACATACAACAAGTTCGAACGATCCAGTCTAACTCCACACATGTAGGAATCTAGACAAATTTACGCACAAGCCGACATTTATATATACTCAATGTATGTTTATGTGCTCTTTGGCAACAGAGCTGTCTCCTTCAATGCGTTACACATTTCGTGACAAACTTATAATACCCTTGAAAAGGATATTCAAAAAACAAAAAAAAAGCTTGCAATTTAAGTTTCAAACATTGAACATTGAATAAATTCGTCGAAAATGTCAGCGCCATTTAGTTAGTTTTATTTTATTTTTTTTGTAGGTCTGATGAATGCAAAGCAATTCATGAAAATAATTTTTCATTTGTCACCTTTTCGCTGCCAGCGATTGCAACATTTTACTTTTCATGCTGCACATTTGGGCCACAATAAGTCAGGCCAAGGAGTCGGCCGCATTAAAGCCCAAATGCGATATGCTAAATGCATTAAATTACATGGCCAAATTGCACTGGCAAAAGGAATATTCGATATTCCGGAATGGCCGGATGGGCAAATATCTGGTTTATGGCAAAGGTATGCGTTTGCAGCAGTTGCCGCATTTGATGCCACATCTCGAGATATGCTACAAGCCGGAATGAAATTTGAAATTCACAATATTTAATTGAAGTTCATTCCAAGCATACGCAGCTTTTTACAGCTTCATTCTTTAACTGAGTTAAACACAGCTGGGCGAAAGCAATGTAGTTGGCATATTTAAACTGAGGCGTACCGAAACCGACAAATAGTCTGCAAATTAAATGTACAAAGTGCCCACGGAGGACTAGTCCATGATAGGCGTTGTTGAAAGGACTATTCATAAGTGTCAAGATGCTCAGAAAAGCTAAATAATTGCCAGCAAGAGCATTTCAGAAATAAAGGCACAATGGCTAATGCTCACATAATAAATGTATTAAAAATATACCAAAAATGAATCTAAGCACAATATAAACAAATTGGTAATAAATAAAGTGTGGGTATTTGCCAATATTATAAAAAACAATTATGTGAACATGGAGGACAAGTGTATGCAAAATATAACTATAAAAAGTAAGAGGGTCCAGTCGGGTGTGCCCGACTAGGGTATACCTTGAACCCTCTTTCAGAGGGGGTGGCTTTTAAAATGAGAGATACTTGATCTGAATACATTATTCTAATAGCTACCTCTCAAATTTTTTGACTCTACCTCTTTAAGCCTAAGAGATTTGCTTAAAAAATCAAGATTTCGATATCTATTTTTATCGACTGCTTGAAAACAGGGCAAGTTATCGATTATCGGAAACAAACTCATACTTCGAGGGCACTAGAAGGACCTACGTTCAAGTCTTCAGTCGTTAGCTCTTATAGATTCTGAGATCCTTGAGTTCATACATAAGGACAGTCAGACGGACAGATAACAGGCGGATAGATCAACTCGACTTCTTTCATCTGCCTGTTACATACATACAAACAAGTTTCTTTGTGAGGGAAGGCTAAGAAACTGGCGCGAGGGATAAGGAAGAGTAACTAAAATAACTAACGAATTCATTGAAGAGCCGACTAGTTGAATACACTAAGCGCTGAAAGTCCAGACTATATAGACTTTATAGGCTAAAGATATGTGACTTATGCAGCAAATTGGGCGATCTTCATTGATGTTTAAAAGAGTGAGTAAAAAACGAATTAAATTTGATACAATCGATGAGATGTGATCAATAATTAGATCAATCTCCTTTTTATTTTCATTATCATTATCATTATTATTATCATTACTTTATTATTATTATTATCATTTTTTTATTATTATTATTATTTAAATTTAATTCGAATTTCGCAAGAATTACCTAATTATGTACAGCAATTTATTCGGGGTTAAAGTGAAGTCAGCTTTCAATAAATTGCCAAGTCCATCAAATCTTAAACAACTTTAAAGAGTTAGCTCACAGTTGGCTAACAAAACGAAGTAAGCGAAAAAACGTAAACAGGCAGAAGTAAAAGAGAAAAAATGTTATTTGAGCGTTTTTAATGTGGGTGCACGGGTGTCCAGATTAGTGGGCGATATCGAGACAAAGTAGCCCAAAGCGCAGCCAAACAGCAAAGTTCGTTTGAGTGACAGAGGCTATCAGTGCGTTTCGATCACAGTCAGAATGGCGATGAGAATGTGAACGTGAATGTGGATATGGATGTGGATGTGGATGTGGATGTGGATGTGGATGATGATGAGGAAAAACCCATGTCACGACAGCTGACTGCCATTGCGACAAGCAAGAGTAACAAAAATAACAAAAGTGCCAAAATAAATAAATTAAATTGTTGAAAAATGTAGCAAGTTTTTATACCCTGTACACATTGCAAATGTGTGACAAAGGGTATAATGTTTTTGCGGAAATGTATATAAAGGGCAACATTTCCGAACTCATACTGAGTATATACATATATTTAAAATCAGCTGGATCTAGCCATGTCCCTCCGTCTGTCCGTCTGAGTGGAACGCGTCTATTTCGGAAACTGGAAAGGCTGGAGATTTAAAATTTGAAAAATATAATCTATACCATGAGCAAATCGAGATTGGCATTTTTTCCTTTTACATATACGCACATTGATTTTATGTCAATCAATAAAAGTGGATAATGGGACTCCTCTTTAAGCACACCTCGAGAATAAAAGAAGCTAGTTACATTAAACTTGGAATAGCGTACAGCGTTCAAAATAGTTATTGTGGTCGGGAGCCACCCCCTAAGATGAGAATAAGAAATTGTAAATTGGTAGAGTCTTGCGGTTTGGCTTACGCATATCTGAGCGTTGAAATTTTCATAAAGACCGAAAATAATCAAGAAGGAATATTCCACAATCTAAGGCGAGGGGAAGAAGAAGCATTTCTGTTAAGAGGAAAGCTGGAATACTTATAACAGCAGCTCGGCACGGGATTTAGGGTATCTCTAAGTCGTGCCCTACTGACTCTTATTTCTTTTTTCCCCCGCTTAAACCTCGCATGTTGCATACGAAATCGAAATGGAAACGAAAATGAAAACGAAACTTGCCAAAGTTGATTTGCTGCACGTGTGAGTCGTCATTGGCAGAAAGGACGTGGAAAAGGAACTCGCTCACGCGTGCACTCATTAGGTATATGGATTCAATTATCGTCTCTCGCACCACAGCCGAAGAGCACGTCTGTCGGTCACAAACAATCTCCTACTCTGATTAGCTAACATCGAACATACTTAGTACATTTGATTAGTTGATAAAGTGCACGTAAATAAATTAAACTTTATGGTAGTGTAATGTAATTCGAGTCGAAATAAATAATTTAATTATTATACAATAAGAGTATTATAGATCGAATAAGCTATGAAATAATTTATTACATTTTTGAAAATTATCATTATATAGGAAGCGTGCTTAGTTTCAAGAGGCCACTGTATGTTGTGCGTTAGGTCTTCTGTTAGCAAGAGCAGCTATTAACATAACATACTGTTCGTAACATGCTGTTAACAGCTGTTAGCTCAAGGTCTACAAAGCAAGCAATGTAGCAACAGAATTCTCTGGCTGACAGTACAAACTGTGCCTTTTGGCGTAAAACAGTTTTAATATAACATTCCGTTGTTCTTTGCGCTGTTATAATGTATAAATTAAAACATAGCGTGCTGTTAACCAACGTATTTTCATATATATCCTTCATTATATTCGTTATATTCAAAATAACATTGCGCGTACACTCTGTTAAACGCAAAATGGTCACTGTTAACAAAAATGCAGTTCAGCAAATAACATTATAATAACTCAGCAATGGCAAGCTTTTCAATCCTTCAACTTTTCTGTTAGCGATCCCGTACAAATCAAGAAAATCAACATTATGTATGCGAATTTAGTCATTAAATGTCAACAACTGGCAACAACTCAATACTTAACACACATTTAAAGCAGCACTTGTAAGTGTAATTCGTTTTTCAATTGTAGATGAATTGTGAGCGAAATTGTTTTTCGGAAACACAAGCGCTCAACAATTCATAATAATTGTGTTTTGCTGCTTGCCACGTCAACTAATTAAGTCAATTTATCATTAGCCTGCACAAATTTCTATGCAGCTACCCATCTGCTATTACCATTACCCTCACCATTGACATCTTGGCCTCGCCGTTGTCGTTGTTGGCGTCGTCGTCATCTCTAATGGTAGCTCGTTAAATTTATTGCGCATACGCCCCCGTGTACCTGGAAGCGTTGGCGGCGATTTGTGTGGAACTTCACGAGCTGCTTTAAATGTTAAATGCGAAAATTACGGCGCACGTGCCGCAGCCATTGACTGCGAGTGCGACTGCGACTTTGACTTCGACTGCGCCTGACAGCCGCCCACACACACACACACACACACACACACACACGACGCACACACACACTTATACGGGGCGTGTCATGGTAGACGCATTGCAACCTGGCAGCCTCTTGCTTTTGACGGCAAACAAATGCTTTGATATTTATTGCCAGCCAGTCAGTTAGCCCGTCAGTCAACCCGCCTGACACACTGCGTCATCCTGCGGCGCCCCAAAGACAAAGCTAGCGACAGAGTCGCAAAAAGGAGACGGAATCATAGTCAAAGTTGGAGTTGAAGCCAAAGTCAGAGCCAGGATTCGGCATTGCCTATTGTCTGTTATTTATGTGGGCGCAGTGGGTGTGCCAGATTTAAGTGTGGCCAGTTCGACCTAAAATAGAATGTGAGAATGAACACACAGACACACACACACACACAAGCACATATCATTGGGCGTAAATCCATAAATTCCAGTTATATTTTTCACTTAAGTTGAGAGTTGGAATAATAATAAACTAGCCTGCCTTTAAGTAGAGAGAGAAAGAGAGAGAGAGAGAGAGAGAGAGAGGTGAAATTTTATTTTTTAACTCCTTTAAAGGAAAATATGCAAAAAGCTTTTTGTAATAAAATATAAAATACGCTCAATAATTCACATTTTGGAACAATTTTTGTTTTGGCAACAAAGGCAAAAACATCATTTACGTTACAAATTAGAGTGTGGCCATATTAATTAATGAATACCAATGCATTAGAGAGCATTAGAAGACATCAGAGTTACATTCAAAGCATAATTGAGCTCATAGTTGGAGTGTTTGCTCAAAATAACTTGAAAGAAACAAATTATTTGTAGAACCTAACATTCAAGCTTCTGTAACAGATATGTATTATAGTACTTCGATCTAGCCGAAACTTCGATCTAGAAACAGAAAACATGTCCACTTCAACTAGACTAGACAAGAGCATAAATTCGGGTTAGTGTGCAAAAAAAAAAAAAAAAACCCCTATAACAAACTTTGATATAGAACGTTGCAGCAAGCAATTTGTTGTTTAAAAAATCCATTGTGATAAATCGCATTTTTAATTGTTATTTGAAACATGATTCGTGTTGCTAAACAATTTACAAATAACGTATTTTCATACTTGCAGTACTTTTAGCTGCCCTTTCAAGTGTACAAAATCAGCTCAGCACAATTGTCATTAAATGATTAACTTTGAGGAAGAGGAACTCAAATACCAACTGCGCAATACTCTGTTATCAGAAAAATAACAGCTCAAATAGTAGAAAATTGTTGGCTCTGAATATCTCACCCTAAGGCAATGCCTCTCAAACTGTGGCTGAAAATGATTTGGGGAATATGCGGAGTCATTAATGGAAAAACTCGGTATACCAATAATCCATAGGACCAATAATCCATCGGACTTGGCTCTACACTATATAGGCTTGTGTCGGCACAAGCCAATATACCCGTTCTCAACTGTTGGGGAGCAGAGTATAAACAGATTTTATACTACACAGTTGAATAAAGCTCGCATTTATAAAGCGAGAGTATTTAAACCGAGCAAATGGAAAACGATGATTGCTCGCTTGTCAGCTCGAACTTATATAGAAATACCAGAAGAAATTATCCGGCATTGCCCGGGCCGAATGTATAATGCCGAAAATGTAAGTGGCAACAAAATTGTGTAAACATTTAAAAGGTTTAATGTTTGCGTTTCTTTCAATTAAACAAATTAAAAGTTGCTGACGGATTTGAGCCAGCGACCACCCGACGCTCAGATACTTAAGCCTCGTCACACGTTTGCAAATGTCTAAAGTAGGCCCAATTATTCAATGTATCAATGTGCATTGATCACGAAACGATCAGTTACGCTTTTATATATACATATATTAAAATATATATATAGCATTTAGTGGCTGTTAGTGAGCTCTTAACAGTGCTTGGCCACTAATTAGATCATTCAACATTTTCGTGCATTTTTGAATCGTCCAACCGAGGGGCTGCTGTAGGAAAGGGGACTGCTGCCTGTCGACAGACCTTTTAACCCTTATCATATAAATCGCCAGAGCTGACTGGTATGATGGGTGTTGGGGTTTAGGGAGTTAGTGGGAAGGCGTATAGGTGGGCGGGTGGGTTAACAGCGCACTAACGGGTCACGCTCGAATTGCCCTTGGCAAGCATTTTTGGTATTTTGGTAATTTGGTGTTTTTGGCTTTGGCTCTCGCTTTGCTTCGCTGGGGTTTGGTTTGGTTTGGTTTGGTTGGGTTTGGTTGGGTTTGGTTTGGTTTGGATGGGTTTGTTTTGGATTGTTGCTCTCGGCCGGCAACGGAGTGGCGGCGCTTGGCCCGTTAGCCGTGTTATTATGTGCATCCTGTGCGTTTGGGCCCTGTAATTTATTTATGGCCACATAATAAATCTGTGCATAAGACATTGCCAGTCCAGCGGTCAGAGAAGCAAAGGGAACGACTCTCGACTCTGCTCGACGGCGGGCCGTACGTTTTTGTCCGGTTTTCCTTGCGTTTTCTGCTGGTTGCGCTGTATCTTTTAATGTTTTTCTTTCTCTTTATGCTTTATTGCAGTGTCATTTGCGCAAACTGTTGTTAATAGCCATGCGGTGACACTGGAAACCTCTCGCCCGGTCACCGAACTTCCTCTCTGCTATCGCCGCAGCAGCAGCAGCAAGAGTAGCAACAGCAGCGGATCAACTGCTGAGCTTTATGCAGTTAAAGAGAGTATACACAATTTCACATGATACATGCAACATGTTTGGAAAAAAACTCATCCATGCAAACTATAGTAGCTATATAATCTAGCATGTGGAAAATGATAAGTAGATCACGTTGTTAGACTGATAGAGACATATGAGGAACTCAGTTATTGTTTTTTTTTTTTTAAACAAAGAGCATCTGATCCGGCGGCTTGGCTTGGCAAGTGAACGGACAGGCAGCCAAATGGCCTGTTTGACTCTGTGACTGCCTAAATGGCAGCGCTTCATTAGAGCCACACCAAAATCAATAAAGAGCCTGGCTTCAGTTTTGCTTAGTCAGTTGTCGAGTGCCAACAAAGTGTTGGCTGTTCTGGGGCAGGCGGACGGGCAACTCAGACTGATAATGACAAGTACTGCGGAATCAACAAGCGTAACTCGTGCGGTCGCCTGCGAATGCCTTTGAGCAGTGTCATTCGGTTTCTAATCATCATTTCAACCATCATCATTATCATTAAAATATACGTTGTTTGAATTAGGGCACGCTTCGCTGGCCATTGGAATACAATATGCCCCAATCTGTTTAACACTGGGCGCTTGCTTTAGCTCTACTTAGCCTCAAATGGCAGCACCCACAATTAATGGCCATTTGCCACGCCCATGCGCAGACATTATCAGTGTGTTTTGTAAATAGTTAATGCATAGTTTTGCTTCACATGGATTAGTCGAAATGCGTAGGAGAAATAGTAGTTAAAACTGACACCACTTACAGACAATAGAGTATATATATATATATATACAATATAGTTGTCCGATATTGATCAAAAGCTCCCTATCTGTTTAAAATTGTCGCTATTTCGGCTCGAGACAATGGCTCGCCTTTAGGTTCGTTTTGTGAATGTCATTTTCTGCAAGGAACCAGACTTTGGTTTGTCACAGTCATCCCCATTTTATGTAAAACAGATTAGGTTAGAAATCGTCACAAAACAGCTCGTTAGATTTCGATTTTTTTGTTTATCGATTTTATCAATATGACCTTAGCTCGTCGACCTGATCAAAAATATACATATACATATATATATGTACATACATGTATACTTCACGGGGTCAGAGATGTCTTCCTCGATGCATTGCTTATGTGTGACGGTATTCTAACAATATCTATTTTTTAAATATAGTTATATATAGTAGTTCCCCTTTTTCAAGCTTTCAGCACGCGCGCGAATGTTCGGTTGATAACAATTTACAATTATTTATAGCTACACTATGCAACAAAATTCAATATTTTGTTACTGAAAAATAAGTAAATCAATATTAATAGATGTAAAATATTATAGATTTTGGGTTTCTGATTACAAACTTTGTAGTTAAAAATATTTAGAAGGCAAGGCTTTCTTGAGAAGTATTTTCAATATTTTTTAAACGTCTAGAACTTAAGATAAACAATCCATTAATTTTTATATATCAAAAGCTATCGCTTGCTGTAAAATCTATAATATGCTGTTAAACTGTGTTATTGCATATTACACAAAATAATAGATCCAATTGAACATTGCCGTGTACGAAATACCCTGTAGTTGGCTTCAAACCTAATATATTCGTATATTTTCAAATATTTTAAAGCTGCGTCTTACACATTCCTTCAAAGTAGATGAAAAATATGATAGTAAAAAAAAAAATTGCGAATTTAAATGAATTTGTACTTAAAAATCAAGATTATTCAAAATCGATTTCAGTGTGGAAAGTATATGGAAGACATCACAATCTACACAATTTATATACACTCATCGCACTCAAATATATAAATATATATGTATTTACCCATGGACCCGGAGCGATAAGAGCTATCATCGCAACAGTACTACTGGAATGCCATATAAAATAAGCTGAGCTCAGGCAGAGACCATAGTACCTTACAAATTGTCGTGATGAAATTGTTAAACGCCGTCATTCTGGGTCTGGCCGTTCTTGGCCTGACATTCCAGGACGTAAATGCGAAATGTGAACTTACAATTAATTCACCTAAGCCGCAAATAGTAACACATTTTGGATCAAAGCATTTGGTCAGCGAGGCTGCATCGTTATTAAACCGAGATGAAGGTGAAACAGTTGATCTATATTGTGCCAATGGATTTAAAGTAGACAGCAAGTATGTGGAGTATATCTGTCTTTCAGACTGTAAATGTTTATCAATGAATTTATTTTGAATTCAGCTACTATGGACTTTACGAATTCAAAAGCCAGTACCTTAAATTGAATTGTGACTCATCACGATTTTGGTTCGCAAACGAAAGAAGTAGTCATATGAATATTAATATGCTTCAATGTTTGGGCCCCCAAGTGTCCAACCTGTATGAGAGCCGCCTGTCTATGCCGGACTGCAATGGATACATGAGTCTCGTTGTTGGCCAGGACTTTGGAGCTCTCGGCTCACTGAAAAGCGCTGCCATGTGCTATGACATTATTATGCAACAGCTTAAGTATGTCAGCTACACGGCATATCCGCCCAAAACAAAGGTGCTTGAAAAGGTAAAAGCAGCTGCAATATCGGCGCAACATATTGGAATCAACAGTATCTCATTTACAGACTCAGGCTGGCCAACTAAACGAACTGGGTCTAGACATTGATGTGGCTTACAGTAAAAGTCTCTTCAAGCCGTTCAGGTATGCTCTTCGATATGGATATCTTCCGTTTTCCTTACGGTTTTCTAGATATGTGAGTGTAAAGTAGTGAAGTTCGAAAATGCCGAGCTTAATGAAAATATCTTGGATAACAGAAAATTTTGCCACACAAGAACTTCATTTTCGACCGAATTGACTATTGAAGTAATATAATATAATGGTCCGATCCTGCAACAGAAAGACGGACCTATGCAAAACTTCAAGACGATAGCTTTAAAACTGAGAGACTTGCTCCCATAGAAACAGACAAAAGGATAGTCGATTGTCGACTCGGCTAATAACACTGATCAGAAATATGAACACACGTTGCATGACAATATTAAAAGGGCATTTAAAATGCATGACAGGCAAAGGGCTAAGGTTAGGAGAATAGTTCGGAAAAATATTCGGATCTATATACAAAGTATAGATATCTTTAGAATATATGTAGTTGTCAGATTCGACTAATATTCGGCCAGCAGCAAAAGGAGGGAAGAAAGTATATGCAAAGTTACAAAAAAGAATGGTAATGGAAAAGTAATGTTTGGCCTTTTGATTAAAAAGATTCAATCAGAATAGACATAACGATTTATAGGCGAAACAATTGATAGCGCCATCTATGGCTCAGACAGACAACTACTACAATTCACTTACTTGCAGTGAGGCGACCATCAACGAGGCATTTAGCAAGGACAAGCAACTGAAGGCACTTTTTGGTCAGGAAACCTTTGAGTATACTAACCTGATACAGGACGAGGCTTTTGCCTGGGATCTATCTGCGTTTAAGGAAATGCTTAGCATTGTCTGGCTGCGCGCCCTTCGTACCGGTAACTGGCGGCATCTGCTTAACGCTCTACAGACAGCCAGCATCAATGCCAAGTATGATGTCCGCGTTGGTGTCTCCGGTGTCGTTGGCCTGCCAATGCTGCAATCCTGCAATGAGAGTCGCACACTGACCATCGAACTGGACTCGGGAGATACTCTCAGCGTGCCGGCTCACATCTGGGCACATGTGCGTGCGTTGGAGCCAACGTTGAATGGCACAGATGAGTTTGTAGTAGTGGCCCACAATTCCCCCTTCGTAAGTGAATATCGTGAATGGGAACAATCGAGTCTGTATTAATAATCTATCTTGTTCCCAGTTCACCAGCAATGAGCGGGAGGGCCTGTGCAAAAGCATGTGCCATGAAGTGCCATGGCTGAAGAACAGCCTCTTCAGCAAACTTCAGCACTATCCCGTCTATGGCCTGGTCCAGTGTTGTCGCCTTGAGGATGTTAAGGACAAATTAGAAAATTTCCCCAAGCGTATCAAACCGCTACAGCTCCTGCCATGGCTGGGTGAACCTGCGGAGAAACTGGAGACCACTACCGAGTCTAATGCTAGTGAAGACATCTCCGATTAGTAACGGCGAGTATATAGACGCCTGCTGATAATTTCCATATTCCTGAAGTTGTCACTAATTACACAAACAACGTCGACATTACATGCATTTTGAATATTAATCATTTAATACGGGCAAGGCCGGGTAATTTCATCTGGCTTAAACGTGTGAATTTCTTGTTGAAGGCATATATTTTGGCATAAATGTATGTATACGAAGAAAGGTAATTCCCATTGCATGCTTGCACAGCCGAGTGCAGGGTATCTAATTGCCTGCCACCGACCTCGACTAGACGTACCTTCTTTTGTTATTGCCTTAAATTCCGGTTAAGTTTCAATTGGACAACAGTTGCGCTTTGTTTCTTCTATTTGTTGGCTACTTTGAGTCATTCGGTTGGACGATTAGTCTGGGTCAAACCATCGATTATTGCGGCCGCTTTGTGTGACTGAAGGCGATTTAATTGCCATAAGCCACAAAGTGGGCAGACAAACAAATTTATGATATTAGTTTCATGCAGTTGAAAGCTGTAAGCGTTTAGCGAGCGAAAGCCTTTAAGGACAACAACAACAGCTTGTTGTCAGCCACGAATCTGGCATGTGGCCAGGAGCTCTCAATTGCTTTTGGCCAAGTGACAGGCGACTAACGCGTCAAAGTCGGCATTGCCCCGCAATGCACATCAGGTGACAACAAATAATTGATATGGTTGTTAACTATATTTTTGAAGTAACAGCGAAAAGCCAAATAAACAAAGAACGAGCAAGCACCGATATCTTTGGCACGCCGCAGATTTAATACCCTTGTAGACATTTGCCGGACCGTTTTGGACATATGAATCGATAAAATGTTCCCATCGGGCCAGTTCGGACATGTGGATCAAATATGCGTGCTGCTATGCGTTAAACATTCGATGTCAAAATATGAATACCCTTCACAAGGTGGAAACATGAAAACTTTTCCGGTTTGCCCACCTGGTTTGCGACCCGCTAAAGGGTTAAACTTTTTCGACAGGAATATCTTTTGTTGCCTCTCATATTCTCTTTTTGTTCATAAGATTTATGCATGTGTGGCAGAATAATTAACAAAATAATTGAAAGCCGCAATAAGATCAATGCTGATAAATGAAGGTTATTGCGATTGTTTTTATATGATGCTTGTGAGAGGGCAGAAGCGTGAGGCTCGGCCCGATTTATATACATAGGTACATATAGGGTAGGTACATATAGGTATACATATAATCTGTATACTTTTGCCTGGTAAACGCACTCGGAGTGACATTTGTACACTCGTAACATCGGTTGAAACTTGGACTTTAAACCCTCGTATAAACGCGCTTCAGCTAAATTGTTATACGTATTCTATTATATATATTATGTTCCCGTGAGACATCGGTAACATCTAACTCTGGTTAATTGACAACATTTTTAGCCCATACCCACTGAGCGCTTGGCACAATCGTTATACCTAGCTCTGTTATTGGATTGAGAGTATGCGAGTACTTGCCTTTAGAAAGTTAGGGTATTTAGCTTCGGTTAGGTGTTAATTGAACTCTCGCGCTCTCTTTTATTATTGTTCTGTCTATGTTTCGGGTACGTTTCGTGCTTTCGCTTGTTCGTTTGTTTGTTTATTTACTTTAATGCTTGATTTATGCATCGCAGCTAAATGAGAAACCACTTAGGCAGCGCGTCCTGTGCCATTCTGTTGCTGTCCTGACCCGGTTCCGGTTGTCGGCACTTGTGCATAATTTAAATGCCTCAAGTTTATGTTGGGCTGAGGGGTATGGTGTGGGGGGGGGGGTGGAGTCCCCAAGCAGCCCACCGCTTAATCAAATGTACTTGTAATTCCTATAATATAACTTTAACAATTTGTTGTTGTTGCTCTTTTTTTCGCTCGCAAAATTCATTGCATACCCAGGCGCACACGCTCAGAGCGAGAGGGGAGAAGGGAGAGGCAACTGATTGGGGCTTGGGACTTCGACGTTTTACGACTTCATTTGGCGTTACGTGATATTCCAAATAATGAAAACCCGCAGCGGCAACTAAAAAGCAACAGCGTAAAACTGCCAGGGAAAAGGGCGTGCGGTGGGGGAGGGGGCTTTGCGTAAACAGGCGGCTGAGAGGGGGCAGAGAGGGTGCACGCTTCCGGGCGTTTGGTGTCGTGGGTCGGTCGGATGTTGAGGCCGGTTAAAGGGAATTTAAGTAAAACATAAACGCAAACGGAAATAGCCAAAAAATTTAGCGATTTTTGGCACGCGACTTTACACGCAGGCAACAACAGAAACAACAACAACAACAACAATAGCGGCAATGCCAGCAGGTGTTTGGTGGGCGTCTGCGTGTGCGTGTATGTGTGTGTGTGTGTGTGTGTGTGTGTGTGTTCGTGTGTGTGTTTGTGTGTGTGTGTGTGTAGCACAGTGACACACAAGCCGGCTGCATAACAACAACAACAACAACAACAAAAGCCCGAAAACAAACAACACAGAAACAAAAATGTGCACAAAGCGCAAAAGAAAAACACAAAAACTAAACTACGAGTGCACAAGCTGGGTATGCTCGACTAGCAAATACCCTACGCCCCCAGCAAAAGATTTACGCACTTTTTTGCTTGCTTTTGCTTTAGCTTGCCCAAAAATATTTTTCTGATTCCTTAAAATGTTTTTGTTTTAACGAAAAGAAGCTCTGCTAAGATTTTGACAACACATTGAATAACGTCGGCATTTGAAGTCCGATCGTTATGAAATATTCAATTTTGTATATACACCAAGTCACAAGGCTCTACCTCATATTGTGACAACATATATACTTCAGCTTTATGTACATGCGAACTTCTCGAGTTCTCTTCAATGGGTACAGGGTATAAATATATACCGGCAAAAAACTAAAAGCAGACACGAGACAAATGACAAAGAGAGCGAGAGTGAAAGGAGTGAAGGAGAGAGAGAGAGAGAGAGAGTTGGGCGTATGTGTAGCTCTGTGGGCGTGGCTGGCGTTGCGGGCAAACAAAAAGAGGAACACAGCCAAAATGTAGAAAAAAGAAGCCAAATTGCCAAAACGGGGGCGTTCACAAAGAGCGTGAGAGCTGCATAAACGCGACGAATAATAAACAGGAAATAGTAAAAGAAATCGAACGTTAAAAGTTCAATTATGGATAAGCCAGCAGTATCCAAATGGAGTCGTCTATCGACTTGTTATCGAAGCAGAGAGCAATTTCATCGGCAATATTCCTGCTACGTTTAAACAAGATTAGGGGTATTCCATTTGTAAAACAGTATAACAACAGCTTTTAAATATAACCATAAGTAACTTTCTTGATGGGTTTCATTTATCGATATGTTATCGACTCGGACGAATACGATATTCATGCTGATACCGCTCGCCTATATGTAACGTTTAATATACCCTATTCTAGAGGAACACTTTGTTTTCCCCGATCGGCATCACGTCAAAATGTATGTATATTTATTCATCTTCTTCGATATTCAATAGTTGCTTTGTACAGTTGCGAATTGTGGCGATAATTTTTACTATCGCATAGTTAAGAATCGGATTTAGAAATTGTATCTCGCTGCAGTCACGGCTCCAGTTAAGCATTTAGAAAGAAAGAAAACAAAAAATAAAAACAAATGAAAAATTGAAATTTTGGCTTTGGAGCAACTGGCAGTGCGCCCGGCAACTGTGTGGGCCCCCACAGGCTACACAGAGATCCCCTCGTCCCGCTGAGCAAAGTTCGCAGTTCCCGTCACGCCCGCAACGTAAAGCGGCGCGTGCTTAGCTGCAATACAACCACACACACACACACACACACACACACACACACACACACACACACACACACACAGAGTAGGTAAGCGCGATACGGGATTCATGATGTTTTCTGTTTGCCTTCTTCCTTTGTGGGGCTGGAGGGGTTTGAGTTTTCTTTTGCTTTTCTTTTTTCTTTTTTTTTTGGGGCGCATGTACCGCTATTTTCATTCGTATTCAGTTGAGAAAGGTATTAAACCGGAAAAACACGTTGCACATCGATGTATTCCCTGGTGGCCGGCAGCGCCACCAGTCCCCCTGCCCCTCGTCCGGTTCGGCGACGTCTGCAGCATCAGCTTCAGCTGCGGCACGTGTATTTACGTAAAGTCGTCGACACGAATGGTGGCGGCATCCGCCGCTCTGCCACCTGAGTGACCAGCACGATGGTGCTGTATTGGATCAGGCGCATGGGGGGAGGGGGGGGCTGTGTTGTTTGTATGGTAGCTCGGCGGGCCAGTTCGGGAATGTCTCCAAAATCAAATGAAAGTACAGCAGCAAAATGCAAAAGCAGGCCTGTGGAGTAGTTAATTAAAAGTGAGCCCAGCTTAGAAATTAGTTAATTAATATTAAATTCAATTTGAAGGCGCTGAGCTGGACCTACAATTAGGTTATCAAATGAGCGCCTCGAGTCCAAGTCACTCGTTCGCACGTGACACCATTAAAGCCAAGTCAAACGTGCCCGATGCCTTGGCCAAAACCACATCGAATGGCATTTCGTGGGGCTGGGCGCATTTGCATGCACCAAAGGAATCCATCAATCCATTGAGATTGGGCGTAGCCTAAAGAAAACCTGACTGTGTCTAAATAAGGAAAATATATACATTCCAAATGTTGTTTTGTAAACATTCGCATGTACATTTGTCAGCTCGTTTCGTTCGATTGAATAATATGAATGTACCAAATGCTGATTGTGTTTAGTCAAAACTAAGTTTAACATTAGAAATAAGATTAAAATGTGTTTTAAGTACTCGCAGTTATTTTTGAGATGCATGTCAATTGATTTAAAGAGTGTTGCCTTGATTTACATTAAAAATATTTATAATTATAATATATATTAATACAATTTTAAGGACAAATATAATACATTTGAATTTATTACAAGTATTTGTATTGTATTAAATGTTAAAGTTAAGCTAACTTAATAGAAAGCGAGTCAAACAAAGGCGAACGAATAAGCACGAGTGAAACATTTGATTACCATTCAAATACTCAAATTAGTTAGCAATAAGATATTTGATTATATTCGATTTCAAGCTATAAAGAAATATTTACAAAAAATCCTTAAAGTCGTCTCAATACTCGCTAGCATTGAAGTTTTGATCTCAGTTGAGTATAAGCGAATGTTTTAAATGCAGCGCAATTTGAAGCTATGTTAAAAGTGAGTGCAGCATTTGATTACCATGGATTAGACTATTCAAAGTAGCAATACGAGATCTGATTATATTCGATTTGGAGGCTATATAATTAGAGAAAGTCCTCTCAGTTGGAGTTTCGATCCCAAACGAGTTTAAGCGAATGTCTCAAATGCAGCGCAATTTGAAACTAAAAACTACAAATATTTAAAGCCAAGCAGCCAGCCAATATATAAGCGAGCGCGCAGTCAAACTTTTGAATATTCCAACTTGAGTCTGCATCGATGTGAAATGTAAGTGAGCCAAGAATTTTCACATATCTCGAATTCAATTAACTTGTTGGCAATCGCATTGCAAACATTTTGCTGTACACCATGCAGAGTTAAATCATAAACATGACCAACACGTTCTCCTGGTCGACGCCAGAAGATGACACATATCCAGTAGGCAGGTTTTCCGATTTCCAATTAGCATTTCTTTTTAAGTTCCACATTCTGTTTTACCACATATGTTGCATTAGTTAAGTGAATGTGTTCTGGCAAAAATGATCACCAGATAATAAATATGTATTGCATTTAAGCATCTATTGTTCATGGCAAAGCGAAAAAAAAAAACACACACACACACACACACACACATGCCCCAATTTGTTGCTTGTTTGAAATTTCATTAATTTGATTTGTTCGAGCAAATATTTGAAATTTTGCGCGCGGTCACTTTGTATCCGGCTTTAAGTTGTCTCTGGCTATGCAAGAAAATGCCAAAGATTGTACATTTTTATTTAGTTAACCACATTGCTGTGGGCCATCGATCAACAATCAATCAAACGACAAATTGCAACTGCATCGCCATCTAATACGTGTAATGCTCACTGCATAGAGCAGCCCATCATGGCATAAGTTTCAAATATGTATATATATATATATATATGGACACTTATCCAAGCCAACCCGGCAGCCTGTGGCTTTAGCTATTTGTTTATTGGTTATCCCTACGGCAACACCTTTGGCTCTGCCCTTGCGTCTCCGTCTGCATCAATATACACTCTTGGTCTCTTAATTTCATTTACAATTCAGCTGCAACGTAAATTTACAATTTTACATACATTTTAGTATAATATTAAGCCTTGTGGGCCACTGGCTAAATTTCGAATTACTTTCCATAACAAGAAAATCGCAAGCGGCCGAAGGTAGACGAATTCCAAATGCTCTAGCGCATCAAAAAATACATTCATACGGAAAGCCATAGGCGATTTCCACTCGCAACTGTGAAAAATTGGTGAAAAACGGTGGCGTGAATCTTTTCCGTTTACCATCCGATGCTCTTTTAAAGCATTTGCAAATATATTCACATTTCCTGGAAATCATAGATTGTACATGTTCTTCAAACTCTTCGTTAAAGCTCTACATAAAAAATGAATACAATTGTGGAAACTTTACCCACACGATCGGAAAATACGTGGTAAGCTGCTGTATGTAATTATTTTGCTTATCACGCGATTGGATTCGAATTATCACAAAGATCTTTGTCATAAATGCAGATGTCTTGAAAAGTTCTCCTTCTGTGCTGGAAGCATATCGGTCAAAGGTCACACAAGTCTAACACACGCTGAAGAACAAAATGCGGATAGATTTCAATCAATACTGGAGAAAACTACAAAAGATATCGAAATTATATAAAGCTGGCTTTACGTACAATATGCGTAAAATCATAGTTTAGATTTTAAGTCTTCAGCTCTCATATTTCCCAAGATCGCAGCATTTATACGGACAGACAGACGATCGACTCAACGCTTCGTTCTGATCAAACAAATATATATATACTTTATTGGGTCAGAATATCATGCTGCATGTATCAAAGCACGGACGAAGCCGGGTAATATTCGCATGTAAAGCCCATGGCCCATGATTTAAATCATTTTTCGAGCTATAAATTGTTGTGTGTTTCAAAAGCTTGATCAAAATATAGAATCCAGAGCTCCTCAAGCATACAGCCATATGATTACAATCGTTTGGCCTAATGTATTTGTTGCTGGACGAAGCAAGGTCTTTAGGATATCTTAACTAAGACCTTTACTACAATAAAGACAGCCTCGGCATACAAACAGAGCTATAGAAAGCTTAAATAATAAAGAAATAATATAACTCAGCAAAGACTTTGTCAAAATCATAAGACCCCAGACTTGAGTAGTGTATGAGAACTCAAATTGAAAAAGCCAACAACAGGAACCGCAAATACGAGTAGCTACGTTGAAAACGATTTTCATAAAGTAACCAGAAAATACTATATATATTTATATAAATGTATGTTTGTCGATATAGAGGCAAGCGATTTGTAGTAAAATGTTTACAGCAATTTATAGCACTTAGGCGGGGAATACGGAATACGAGTAAGCTAGCCAGATGTCCAGATGGCCAGCGGGTTGGCCCACACAACAGTGTTGTGCAGTTGGCAACACAGACAAAAGTAAAATTAAGTTCAATTTACAATTCTTGCCGAAGACAATATACACAGAGCGTGGGAATGCGCACAGCTATATATGACTTAAATAGTTCACAGTGAATGTTGCTTAGGCTCAACCGGCTCAAATGTCGTTCAGACAGTCACAACACCACACTTAATTGAGTTATGACAGTTGAACTTGAAATGCATTCGACTTGCACAGAGTTCTTGATTGGCAAAATGTCAATTCAATTAGTTCAGGAAGTCTAGCAAATTGATTCAAAGCGGTCACGAATGTAAGAACGGCTCCAAAGTGGTTCAGAGTTAAGAACTTGTGATGGAAAATTTAACCACTGGCTGAAAAACAGTCTGTGTACAGAAACTAAATCACATTCATATTTGTTTAAGTGACAGAAAACCAATTTAAGATTGGTTTAAATGAACCACTTATTCACAAACGATTCAAAATCGAATCGCAGCACGATTACTTATTCAAATGAACGACTCATTGAAGAAAACTTTCGAGCAGAATTAGAGCAGAACCCAAAGCCAACCTTAACTTTTAGCTGGTTCAAGATTCAATATCAATCAACTAATCAATCAACTAGTAGCTCACATTCATATTTGTTAAAAACTCGTTCATGGTTGATCATATCAATGAACTAGTTCGACAACGAGTTGAAAGTGATTCGCTGCAAAAATTGTAACTAATTGTCCCGTTGGTCGATTAAAAATCGATTAAACTACTTTAATTTATATAAATGTGTGGGTAAAGAGTAAATGTACATGGATGTTTAAGGGCTATTCAAGAGTATTTGGCAGTCGAATTTAATAAAATTTAGTACCATTTTTATGCTCTTCGCACCAGAGCTGCAAACTGGGCCTGGCATCTAGGCTTTGCCTTAGCCGACAAACAAGTTGTGACGGGCAACTGCTACGAGCGACACTTGTACTCTAGTGTGTGTGTGTGTGTGTGCATTATTTAGTTTTCGTGCCATATACGAAGCAAGAAAAAAAGAGCCCAATACTTTGCTGCTTGCGTTTGTTCACTTGTATTTTGTTTACATTTGTTGTTGTTGTTGTTGTTGTGTTTGCAATTCTTGTTATTGCATTGAATATTTGTTGTTCAATTTTATTGCAAAACTAAAGCATGCGGACTTTGCTGCTTCGTTTGTGAATGCACAGGGATAATCAAAGGGATTTGCGCAGCATGCACACGAAACGTTGGCCTCTTAGTCTGTGTGTGTATGTGTGCGTGTGTGTGCGTGTGTGTGCACCAGCTCTAACTCTCTCTCACACACACACACACAGACATGCAATGGCATATATTTATATTTGGTCTACAGAGTCATCCAATAGCTGTCATAAATATTTAAGTTCCATTTAAAAACGTTGCATTAGAAATTTCACACGCGCTTCCTATAAAACTCAAGATACACAAATGAAGCCCAAGGCAGGCGCGAGCCTGCAAGCCCGTTCAATAAAAATATCCAATTAATCTAAAAGAAATTAAAAATTGAAAGCTGTTTAGCACCCATCTGTAAAAATAACAAGAAAGAACGCTTATGATTTAATGCCCTTGTGAGAATAGTGAAGCTCGTGATGGAAATATCATGGAAGACAGCATATTGGCAGTGCGATATTGATATGATTTAGCTCGTATATAAGCGTTATGGTATAAATGGTAAGCGCCGAGCTAAGTCGTGATATCTTCAATGACAAAAAGAGTTTTCCGTACGGGCGATATTTCCACTGTGACCGAGTGGTCCGAGGTTAATAAGATTTGGCATAGATGTAGGGAGCATAGGGAAGATAACGAAACCCGAGTTTGGTCCAGATATCCTGATAAACAAGATGTCTACTTTTATGAGATTCACATTTCATGAGAAAAGTAGAGTTCCCTCTCCCAGGATACAAAAAGTTGTACATACAGATAATGTGTCATACAATTGAATATATGCATCAAATTGTTCAATAGTTCAAGTACATTTCTAAGCTTTGCATAAAAGACATATTTGATCTGTTAAATCGTGTTCAGTCCTGACCGACTGATTGTTGATCGTTGCAAGGTCCAAACCGTAAGCCGCGAGGACTACAAATCTGAAATTTTAACCGATCCTAGTTAGTTTGTTTGTAATGAGTACACGGTAAGACGGGCCTTCAAATATGCCAACCACAATTGTTGAAATTCGATGGCAACTTTTTTTGCTTACCATCCGATCGGCCGCAAACTTATTTATGGATAGTTCTTTCACACAATTCGGAAAATCCTAGCCTATTAGTTGGCGAATGTGGGTCAACTGCCGCATGAGCATAGTTTTCGGTTTAATCCGATCGGATTCAAACTTATTTCCAAAGCTCTGCATTTGCCATTTCAGTTTTCTATCGCTAGTGCAAAGCATTTTAAATGGGGGCTTAAGGTAGGACAGGAAAAAGGGAACGAATAAAATTTGGACGAAATAATATCTGGTATCGATATGTTCTGACTATACCATCAACATGCTCAGCATGTTGTTTAAATCGACGTCAATTGTTGCACAACCAGGCAATTTCTTGCTGCTATTGGCCATTGGCAAATATAAAGTTTATTGCCGTTTAGAGCAGGGAGGATATTAAAAAATAAGGGTTTTACCTGTGTGAAGGTGTGTGTGAGTGTGTGTGTGTGCGTGTGTGTGTCTAATTGTTGTAAACTTTTGCATTGTGTGCATTAATTCAATATTTATTTGCTTTTTTGGGCTATTTCTCGCATTGTATTTCGTGTTCGTTGTGTTTTACCAGATAGCTTGAACAAGTTTATTTAGCCTTCGACCTGTCGCTCGTGTGCTCTTTAATTACTCTCAAAGCTGTAATAATGTATGTTTGTCAAATAAAATGTTGTTCGAGCATTCTGTTTGCTTTCAATATTATTTCAATGAAATATTTCATTATAATATATCGACGCTTGCATTATTAAAGGCACCATTGACTTGACTTTTTGCAAGCCCTGCAAGTATTTTGATTTTATCATTGCCTTTGTCATGCGCAGTTTTATGTGAATAATATAAGTATATTATGCAAGGAGAACTGTTCTCAGGATGGGAGTATATCAAACATTTTTTTCCTCAGAAACTTAAGAAGTAAATCTACAGAAGTCTTTCAGTTTATACTTAACAATATCTTTACAATCTCTAATTCGATTTTTGCGTGGCTTTTAGATATTAGATATTTTCTTCCAATTATAACTAAATAATTGGCAATTATCTAAATGGCCTCTGGACTTCATTTATGGGTGTGAGAGCAGCAAAAGAGGATTTGAGAGATTCTACGCAAAACGAAGCATGGATGAAAAACAAAATGCATGCAAAATACCCTTGCAAAGGGTATTTTCATTTAGCTAGGAGCTATGCTAAGCATTAAAGGTAATATTTTCGTCGACTAGATCGAAATACTAGATCAGAGAGCTACGATCGATCCAAAAGTAGGTTCTTATATATTCTTTTGTTTATCCAGATATCCGGACCTAGCTTGGCACTGATTAGTTTCAGTATACTAAACATACATATACAAAATGCTATCAACATCGGCCCACTATATCATATAGCTGCCATACGAAAGATCATTCAAAAATTCGGTCTAATATGTTCTGTTTTTCCAGATATGTTCACTTAGCTCCGCAATTACGAGCTTAGCTTTGCGCCTCAGACATCTGCTGAGCTGTAAGCCATATATCTGTAAGGGTATTTAATGTTCGGCGTGCCGAAACTGCTTTTTTGCTGCAGCCAATAGGCTCTCCGGCCTAGTCGACTATTTGATAAAGCTACAAAAACTATAGAAATGGAGTTTTTATATGAAAACTGTCTTGTCTCAAAATATATCTAAAGCTATGACCAAAACTTTTGCAAGGCTCTCCATTAATTCTACATAAAACATTAGTTGATATGCTTTGCATAATCATACTAAATTTCAATAAAATTGCAAGCCCAGAAAATAGTTGATTCCCTCTGTAAAAACAGAAATAAAACTCAGGGAATAACATATATTTAAGCATTGTCAAGCTTAACATGATGATTGCAATATACTCTGGCCAAGTGTAGTAAATGGCATAAATAGTCGATTAATGAAGAGTATTTAAGATTCGTTGCAGCGTAGACAAATATTTTAGTTGGCCGTGCCAATGATTTTACATATTGTTAAAAGCGGGCGCACGCTGCGTATGAGCAACCTGTAAAATGCATTTGATTATTGTGCATGTTAAATATGCACTTTACTATTTATGCATGCATTTAGGCTGTTGTTGTTTTTATTGCTGCTGCCGCTGCTGTTGCTGCCGCTGCTGTTGCTGCCGCTGCTGTTGCTGTTGCTGCTGTTGCAACTTAAGTGCATAAATAAACACATTTTAATTAAATTAAAATAAAATGCATATCGCATGCATTTATTATCGATGTCCACATCCGACAGACCGACATCCGACGATGAGCTGAATGCCATTTTACAATGCATAAATTTATGTCATGTGCGTTGCCTACTTTTAGGCTGCCAAGCGCCAATACCCATTCGCCTGCGCCTTCCTTTCACCCTTCCTTCAATTGCCATGGCTTTAGTTTTCAAATCGAATTAGACCCAGGGGCCGAATTGTGCAACATTTTCGATTTCGATGGCATGGAAAGTGCAGCGCTTAGGGACAACTTGAACTCATTTACTCGTTTCGTGGCCTTCACTTTAGTTTGAGTTAGGATCAGGTTACCCCGAGTGGATGCCAGCCAGTTGCCAGCTGCATTAAATCCAGCTAATAAGCGTGTCTGTGCCCACTGCCGCTGCTGCTGAGCTTGTTGTTCAGCTGGCCTTCAACAGCCGCAGCTTTAATCAACCAATCGAACAGCCCTAATTAATCCAAAGGCAAATACACATAACACAAATTATCGCAACACATTGATTCACATATCAAAGGACGCTGGGAATAACACGCACACACATGCATATCCCCAGAGCAAAGTACATCTCAGCACTTTCAAAGGAGACCTCGACTAATGAGTAGGCATTCATGTGGCGGATTTAGTTCAAAACTTCGCCAGCTTCTAGTCTCGCCCAAATCCTAAGTAAGACCAAGCAGGAACTACTACAATTAACTTTGTTACTAGTGCCATTTACATGTGAGGCACAATTATTGCGTTCGTTTGCATAATGAGGTATTCTCTAGTTGAATAAGACATTTGCATTAACTTTTGGATATTACTTTCGAGAATTTATACCGTGCTCTACTCCTGGGCGGACTAGCTAGATATTAAACAAATTATCTAATTTAAAACATTGTTCTAGAACAAATAGTTGTCAGCATTAAAAGCTGAGTTGATTAGACCAAGCCCGCCTGTTTGAGCTATAAGAATTAGCACTAGAGACTTGAGATTTGAATAGTTAGGCCCGAGCAGATCAAGTTTGTCTCAAATCGATCCACTTTCATGATATCGTGATTAAGCGAATGTGCAGCCTTGGGCTTTGGTATATACACATTCTAGTATGCCATATTTATTTCCTGAAAGTTTCTAAAAGATCTCCTCACTCTGATGAAAACTGCTAGCAGTAACAGCAAATCAGATCGAAGAAAAAATAAATGATAATAATCAAAAAGATTGAACTCTTAACGTCAAGAGTTAATGTATGAATTTCTCAAAGTGGGAACTAAGGATTGAAGAAGCTTAGAATAGAATACCAAATGCATAGAAGGAAGTTTAAAGTTTTGTAAAGGCAGCTCGGCTCTGGGTACAGGGTAACTCCTAGTCGGCCACTCCCGACACAATTACTTCTTATTTAATTTTTGTTTATGAGCAATTTGCCAACTAAATTGAAAAAAGAGTTTCCTCGAAACAGAGTTTTCCTTTACTTTTAAATTTAACATAATTTAGGAATTATTCAAAAATTGCCAATAACAAAATTGTAAAATTTTCAAAAAATGCTCAAGAGTGCATCAATTCGTTGCAAAAGAGCTTCAACGTTGCTTTATTTAGCCAGTTAATTAAGAAACGTAAAACACATGAGATTCGCATACTTAGTTTAAATTTTCAACATACCTGTTTTAGGTGGAAATGCGAACGCACCGCAAACAATGCGTTTAAAAGTTTGTCAATGAGATATTGTTGGATATTTAGCTAGCCTGTCTTGATTGTTAGTCCGCGATCCCGGCAATTTTTAATTCTATTTTTTACTCAGTTGATTATCACACACAAACACTCAACACTTAGCGGTGGCCAATGGAAATATCAAAGGATTTTTTTTTTTTTTTTCAATTTTATTATAATTAATATATTTTTTTAATATTTTTTTTTTCGGGTATGCCACACAGCTTATGCGTTTAAAACAAAAAAAAAGTAACAAAAAAATAAATGCCCAGCACAAAAAAAAAAAAAAACCCAAAACAATCCTTAGCATTCACGTCGCTACTTTCGCTATGAAGGGCGGGCGGGGGCTGGTGTTATAGCAATCACAACAAACAAGAAACACGCGGTACGCGGTCGTAAAGTCGGTAACCGGGTACAAACAGCCGGAAAAAAAAAAACAAACAAATTGAGACTAGAAAGCTACACACGTTGGCGAGCGTAACGCAGTTCACGACGATATCGTCGCTGCCCGGCTCATTGGGTCACTGAAGCAGCCAGTTGCACTGCCAGTTGGTTGGACCTACAGTTCGATGCTAGACAGACGCACACACGGGGAGACACGCGCACGCACACTCACGCGGGAGACGACACGTTGCCCGCTGCAGATACCGATACTGACTGCATTCGCCAATGTTTTGGCTAGCGAATTTAAGACGCACACACGCACCGCATTTTGCCGAGCAGCAGGACGCAGCAGGACGAGCATCGGGACACGACCAACGACAACGCGAGCCGACGACAATGGACGAACAACGGCCGACAGCTGTTTGCCCCAATGCCGTGCAACATCGTGGCGCCGCGCTGCGCATGACCCGTGAGCATTGTATGCCAGCTGCCGAGCTGCAAGCAGCACGAAGACGCGACGGCCAACAAGCCACAAAATTGGCGCGCAATTTCAATTAGTTGATGTCCTGTCGCCTGTCGTCTGACGGTCTCTCGTCTTGTTTCGTCTCTCATCGTCACGGTATCGGCTGGGCATCAATTTCTTAACACCAGTCGCCGGTAGCTGGCCAGCTCTTCCCGCCCACCGCCGCCGTTTCACCTTCGGCCTTGCCCCTTCATTAGTTCGATGTTGAAGTTCATGGACTGACGCTCTGTTTAATTTGGCGTTCAAAGTGCCCACGTCCGGTCACTCGTTTGGGACCAACAAAAAGCAGCACGAAAATCTGATCACAAGCCGACACTCGATGTACTCCCAAAGTGCTGTTGTCCGAGACGACTCTTCAAACTGCTCGCCACTCGGATGCAGCAAGTGTCCACAACATTCACAGATCTGTTTAACGACGGGCATGTTGGTTATTTATCTGAAAAAGACAGATACTTGGTCATTTAAATATACGTCAAGCTTTGAGTGTATAAGAACTGAAAACGTGTCCAATCGATCTGTCAAAAATGTGCATTTACATTAACCACATTTCCAACTGAAAGGTGAGGGATTTTTTGTAGAGAAACTATTTCATTTACAAAATCCACATTTCTACGTGAAAAATCAGGGATTTATTGTACAGCAAAAGTTGAATTTACAGTTTTTGACATTTCCGCAGAAAAAAGTTGAATTTCCGAAATCCACATTCCCACGTGCAAAAATAGGATTTAGGCATAGAAAAAATATAATTTACAAAATCCACAGAGAAAAATTTTAATTTCCGAAATCCACATTCCCACGTGAAATAAGAAGAATTTATTGTATAGAAAAAAGTTGAATTTGCAAATTACACAAATTCTACGTGAAAAATGAGGAATTTATTGTGCATGAAAAATTATTACATTCGTCCCATCAGACTTAAATCCATTTTTAAATATTTATATGAAAATTTTAAACACAAAGTTTTTCTAAAACTTTTCTAGCTTTTTATGCTATACTACTTCAAGCAGATGAAATTTATGAATGAGTTAAAACACTTTTTTATCAGTTTAAAGATCGGGAGGTATTTTTAACTCATTAAATACTTATAAGCCTTATACTAAAGTTCCAGACCAATAAAATCGCTTTCGCAAGAAAAATCAGATCTTGAGAGTACTTCAGACATGTGTTTCCATGACATAACAAAAAGAATAATGTCCAGTTTTTGGCGAAAACATAGTCTAACTTTCAGCATATATTATTTATATATTAACCTAGAAGATTATAAAAGCTGGCTCAACTATATATATAGTTTTAAACACTTTTCCCGAAACTTTCCCGCTGCCATGAATGAAAACGAAATGACAATTTGTAAATTCTTCAACATGAAAGTCTGCAGCACAGCGTTGACACGTTTTTAGTTCTGGTCGACGTCAATGTTTGATTAAGAACCCATCTACACATGCATAGATACTGTCTGCTGCACCCAATGCCGAGTTCGAATAATGAAAAATTGCTACTGATAGCGTTAGTTGTGTGGGCGCTAAAGAAGTCGCGAGTGGGTTAAAACAACAGACAAGCCGGCAGGCATTCGAGGGAACAACAACAAAGCGCGCCTACGATTGCCATTCAGCTGGAGTAGTTAGCTCTCGGTTGGGTCATTGACAAGCAACGAGGGGCCCGACGGGCACCGAGCATAGGGGCAAATCTAAGCTGAAACAAAGGAGCCACTGTAACAACTACAATGACGTGGAGGCAACTGCAAAAACACAAAAAGGCGAACAGCGCGCACAATGGAACGCTCCTCCGTAGCCAAAGCAGCAGTGCCACGTCCACGCCCGAGCCCGCGCCCCCGCCCCCGCCGCTACCCACACAATGAACCGCTTCCTAAGAGCCGCCCACATGGTGTGAAATGTGGCATTAAAATAAAGGAACACTCTAATAAGGCTGCCTTTTGTTATCGATGCACAGAAAGAAAAAAAAACAAAAAATAGAAGAAAACAAAAAGGGAAAGAAAAAACTGTCGCAAGCGACTGCAGCCGTGGCACCTTTCAGGTTCAGGAGTAGCAGGCGTCGATGGCCCCGTGAGGGCCAAGTGAGAAGAACGGAAAGAAGAAAAAAAATTTGTAATTTCCGGCCAAATTGTGAACGAAGCTTTTTAATATCAACTGACAGATGCGATGCATCAGGAAACTAGAAAACTACTGCAGGCACCCAGCCAGCCAGCCAGCCAGCCAGCAGGCATTTGCTAATGTCAGCGACTGGAGCAGAACAGATTAGCATACCGTTTGGTAATCAATTACCAAGACAGAATTTAAATCTCTTTCACGCAACGAAAAAAACGATGTGTTACGTATATACAAAGTTCAAGCTATTCCAAGGCTTAATATTCTCGGTGGTTCGGTTCACGGTTCCAGTCAAGGGCTTACTTTAAGTTCGGATCTGTGCAAATAGGCCTGGCTTGGAATTCAGTTCTATTTTTTGAGCTAATCTCTTAGTTTTAAAGAGCTAGAATCAAATGCAGTTCCTGTAATAGTATACACAAATCAAGTAATTGAAGCTATCCACCAATATACGAATATTCTATAGCACAATAGAATCTACTGCTGAAAATGTCCTCAAGATCGGTTGAGAAACACAGAAGTTATTAAAGCAAACGTGTAGTTATATGGGCAAGCCACGTGGCTGCAGGCGCATTTCTGTGTACATGTGCACACATACACACACATGAATGCATACAAATAGAATTGCAATTTCCATTGTATTGTATGATGTGCTCCGTGTATGTGCTGCTATTTCAATTTAGTTTTCTTTTCATTAAAAACACATTCTTGCCATGGTAGTGAGGAGTCAGGTGATGGCGAGCAGTTCGAATGGTTCGGAAGAGGGAACTTAATGTTGCACGAGCTGCATTTGGTGTTAATAGAAGAAGGTTCAAGGTAGCCCCTAGTCGGGCCCTCCCGACTAGAACACTATTACTTGTATTTAGAGCAGTTAACTATGGCTTAAAAATACTCATTCAAATCAAGTTTAAGTCTGTTGTCTGGCCAAGAGAATGCGGCTTAAGTGAAATGTATATATTTACAAACTTCTTGATGCTTACGACCAGGCGAGAGTTTTCTGTAGAAAGATGCATACTTTTTTCAGGTTTTAAAATGAGTTGTTGCATAGATATTTTTTGAAGGCCGAGCCGATAGCAAGCAAGGCTGTGGACCTATTTAAAATTCCGTCTCAGAGCTCACATCAACTTCAGCATGAAGAGCATTTGAGCATTAGATGATGTCGAAACACGACTCTTCACAGCATAATTGGCTATTAGGCCACAGAAAGGGCTTAAATAGTTCATTAGTGATCGATATGTTATCGACAATGTTGCGTAAGCCAAATGCAATGAATTTTCAAGCAACAAAGCGAACAAAGGCACAATGACAATTGGGGTGCCTAACAACCAAATTTCGGTTCTGTGTGGCTTATGACCACGCCCACCGCATTGACAATGCAAACAACGCACCACCCACAAATAAACACCGCACACACACACACACACACACACACACACACACACACACGAGCGCGCGCACACACCCACATAAACTGAGGTATGCCAATATTTCAATAACATTGATGGAAGCGCACGTTGATTAGGGCCCCAGCTTTAGTCAGAAGAGCTTTGGCAAGGGGGCGGGCACGTAGTGTATAATCAAATGTTGAAGCAAAATGCAATTGACTTCGACTAAGACGTTTGATACGCAGTGTTAATGCACTTACGCGTGTGTGGATAGGCGTCTGCATGCCATTGTGCGCGTGTGTGTGTGTAGTTAATGCATCTGGTAGCAGAAACACGCAAACGCACACACACACACACACACACACACGCACGCACAGATATCCTGAGGCATCGCCTGAAGTGAGACGCGCCTTGCGTATTTGTATGAATGCTCATAATACCCGCCTAATGCTAATAAACATTTATGTGTCTGTAGTTATAAGCCAGTTGGCATGTTGTGTGCATGTGTGTGTGCGTGGGTGTGTGTGTGTGGCATTTTCAAAAGTGACATTCCAAAAAAGAGTTCCGCTGAAATGCCAATCGATTCGGTTTTGTACTTGGAACTGAATATGATAAATTTAACATTCCAAAGGATTAGGAACAAGCAAGAAAATATGTAGGGAAAGGAGCTCAAGAGAACGTGGAACACGAGAAAAAGATGGCGATAAAGCTCTATAGGGAAACATATTAAAAGACAGAAGCCGATAAAGAGATGTGGGGACATAGATAAAACGGTAAGAGAACAATTTATATGGCAAAGAAAAAATAACCCACAATTGAACTTTCAGGTAATTATGAAATTCAAGTAATTTCCTTTCACTAAGCCCATTTCTTGTTCTCGTGCGTGTAAAAGCCTCTATTCATCGTGATTTGCTAACGAAAAGCTGAACTGAAACCTTACGCTGATTTAAATGGAATGCACGGGAAAGCGAATAAGTTGCTTTCATTATGTATTTTCTTTCTTAAGCATATTCTCACGTATACCCTTTCAATTTTCAGCACAAGTAGAATTGAAATGTATCAATGGAACGATGAAATGAAACACTTGCCACAATACGAACACTGTTTGTCTAAAGAGTGTATCAAAAACGAATACATAAACATATTTCTACAACGAAACGCCGAAATGAAACGCTGTGTTGACTCAAGAACAAATGCCAACGGAATGCTGGAATGAAACAAATGACATATACGAACTTTTAATTTGTATGCAGCAGAACAGAATAGCAAACGGAACGCTGGAGTGAAACACTTTGCTTGAACGAATTGCGTGCAATGGATGCAAGTTAAGCATTTTATTTTATTTCCGCATACTTTAGACGCAAACGCGTCCAATACTCAAATATCCAAATATCCCACACAACTGTAAACCAAATATGCCAACAGTGTAAAGCTGGAATGGAACGGCAGCATACTGTGGCGCAGCATCGCAAGGTATTTTTATTTTTGGCTTACACCAAAATAAATGTTATTTAACTTTTAGGAAAGTGCTGCCAAATTGTCAAAAACACGCGCAGGGTTGTCAATCATTCGCCGTGCAAGTGGTTTAAAGGTTATTTCATCTTTCTCTTTTAAAGGTTATTTCAGCTGCGATGCGGATTTTCGTTGTGTGGTCTGCTGGTATGACATTTCATTTTGTTGCCCACATATGAGATCAATTTGAGAAGAAGCTAACAACAAGGGATTTGGTGCTCACAGCCAAGCGAAGGCCTTAACAAAGTACAGCTTAAACTTATTCTAAGAGCTGAAAATCGTACGCTGCTGAATTTAAGAACATTTGCAGACTTATGTATGTATGTAGGTAAGTACGTATGTAAAGTGTATATGTATGTGTGTGTGTGTCTGTATGTCTGTGTGTGCTGGGTGCTGGTGTGCATTTTAATCCCTATAGTTACATAGACGACGACGTCTGCTGTCGCTGCCTGACTCAGCACAAAATTCGCCTTAATACGCTTCAAAATTACATTTTATTAACGCACGCACACACGCAGACACAGACGTACACACACATAAAGACACACCAGACACTTGTCGTGCAGTTGGCAACACTTTCACTAACCCCCGCTTTCTCTAGCTCTCCCTCTCTCTCTTTCACTCTTGCTCTCGCTCACTCTCGCTAAACATTTATTTTGCTTGTTATTTCTTTGCCTGCTTCCCAGCACTTTATTGCGATTTAAATTCTCATTATCTCGCTCGCTATTTTTGTTTTTGTGTGTGTGTGTGTGTGTGTGCGCCAAGGGCGCGGGGAAAGTAGGCTTAGGGGGCTGCCTCCCAACTTTTGCTACCTAATGATAAGTTATCTAATCTGCTTGTGTGAGATAACAACTGCGAGAAATTTGCGCGAAATAATTTAATTATTAGCGCAGCTCAAAAAAAAAAACCACCAAACTATAAAGTAAGATGAAATTGGAACAAAGAGAAATTTCTGAACCACCGGCATCATCTTTTGTTAAATGGCAATCTTTTGTTGCAACTCCTGATGCTGCCGCTCCTGCTGCCAACGTCATTAAAAATTTCGCATATAATAGCTCCAATTATTGTTGTAGTCGCACTTGCTATACCCTCTCTCCCAAGAGAAATGAGAGTATATTGGTTGCGTCTGTGCATATGAATTGAACAATTTAAAAGCTCAAGTAGCCTTAAGAATGTGGCCACTCTCTGGACAGATAAAATATATGTGTGCCACGCCCACTTACTCAAGTGCGATTTGCAAACGTTTTCAGGCCACCGTTTGAGAGTCACTGTCGTAAATTGACAGTTAAAGTTGCAATTCATAAAGTTGTGTCCTTTATTATAGCTCCTTATAACTCACCCGCGTAAGTTTCTATCCGCCACAGTTTTGCAGTCACAGCTATAACAAGTTTAGCATAGCCAAAATGTATCTGCCACAGTTTAAAAGTAACTGCTTTAACAATCTTGGAATCGCAAAAATTGTTTTCTTATTATTGCGACTGATATCTGACAAAAAGGTGTACAAAAAATATGCTTGACACTCTCATTTGCAAGCCTATGCGTGCCACAGTTTTAGAGTAACTGTATGTTCGCAGTTTTCAGTCAGTTTTTGTTTTCTTTGTATTACCTACAAAATTATACCTGGCACTTCTACTCATCCCAAGTCCATATCTACCTCAGTTTTACATTGACTGCATTATCACAGTTTTAGAGTCACTTAAAGCTCACAGTTTTAGAGGTGCCACCCACAGTCCCAGCCCTTTCTGAGCAAGCCTTTTGCCCCTGCACGAGCTCTTATTTAACCCGGAAAACAGAGTATGACGCAGTCGAAAGATTTCGCTTGTTTAAACAGGCTGTAGGTTTTTGTTGTTGCTATTATCGCATTACGTAATAGTTTCAAGCGGCGTCTGCCGTACGCTAATTAATGACGTAAAATATTTGTACTTCATCATCATCATCGTCATCAGCAGCCAGGAGTCAGGCTCCAGAGCCAACAGACATTGCCACCGCGTTCCCCCAACCAGCGAAATACCCGCACCACATTTTTGCATGTCGTCAATTATGGAAACTTTTTAGCACGCTCTTAACTTGAATATGTGTGTGTGTGTGTGTATATATGTGTTGGTGTGTCTCTTAACTGGCAGACAGCTCGTTAGTTGTTGCCCAGCCGATGCTCAACAAGTAGGCAAGGCACACAGGGCGCATACTTGATCTTATCTTAAGTACTGCATACCCTTACAAAGGGAATTTCAATTTTCATTAGAAATATGCAATGTAGTTAATAAGCAATAGAAGAGCCCATAAAGTGCAGATATATATATATATATATATATATATATAGACTTATATGCCATATAAGAAAGAAGGCCTAACTATGTGAACTAGACTCCCACTGAAGCTTTGCCGTTAAATGTTGATATAGATGCTTCATTTGGCCTAAGAGTATAGATATGTTAATGATAACAATCAGATCGTATTAATATAATTATCTTCCCTATAAATTCTTGACTACACAATACTTTAGAAATTCTAAAATATTATTTTTTATACAATTTTTATAAATTTTTGTGGGTAGGGTATTCCATCTTCGGCAGGCCAAAGTATCATAACTGCTTTTCCTCGCTCGCTTGGCACGTGTGAAAATTGTCATTTTGTTCATTCTTTTGGCCATGTATATGTATGTGTTTTCATCTCCTCGCTGCGCTTCTTCCAGTTTCATCCCCTCCTTCCACTCTACTCATCCTCCTCTCTAGCCAGCTAATCACCGAGTGCCAGTGAAATTTGCGTGCTTCATAGTTAATACCTTTGATCCCATGAGCTGGGCAACTGATAGGCATCGCGGCTTGCATGGGTTGTGGGGATTAATTTCGCTAAGCCAAATGATGTTGTCCTTTCAACTTAGATTCTGTTGGCACAGTTCGTAAGTGTGAAAATAATTTCGCTGCAAATGCCTTCAGCATAGAATGTAAGCAACATTGAACTAGTTAATTAGCATTTGCGGGCATTAAACACATTTTTCTATGGAAAACTTTTTCTTCATGGTACAGTTTTTAAGTAGAGAATCGTGGGTCAAACAAATTGGTTAGTTTAATGCTCATGAGTAGTTATTCACTTACGAAAAGCCTTATGAAACTCAGCTTTGGTCCAAGGTCTACAACAAAATTCTTCACAAACTAAACTTTTATCTATTTATTGCCCTGTAAAGGACATGATAAAGATATCTAATGAAGGAAAATTGTATAGGAGATTTTTGAAAACAAAATGTGGATTTGTCAACTTGCCAACGACAAATAGTTAACATTGCAGTGCTTCGATTCTTGTTTTATGTTTTACACAACGGACTTTTGTGGTTAATTATAGTCAGTCCCTTAAATCTGTATGCAACTCCGAGCCTAAGTCCTAATTAACATTTTGAAAGGGCTCTGAGCATTTTGAGAGATTGTAAGGCTTTGCGGCCTGAGGATGGGTGCACGACGCTGACAGTTGAACAGGTGGTACATATTGTGGCAAGCATAACTGTGGTTCTGTGGCGCCGCCGCACGTATGTGGCAATTATACGGAATCATAAATGTAACTGTTGTGCCATATTAACTTGTTTAATTGTGTAGGATGCAATACGAATTTATATAAATACATATATATATATATATATTTGCTATATACACATACATAAATGTGTGTGAGTGTGTGTGTGCCTTAACTACGAGAGCCGCAATGAGGCAAAAGCCAAATCATCATCAGATGAAATCATTTCACACTTTTGCTGTTTACTTAAGCGTAAGTCAACTTTATGAATGCTCAGCGCAGCCAGCAGCGAAGGCACTAAGACAAATACCAAATGTACACACACACATACACACACACACATACAAACACACTCAGCCAGCCAGTCAGCCAGTGCACGTAGCAAAGTCACAAAATTGCAATAATTTTTGGGGAAAATTCGTCCTCGAAAACCGCAACCAACGACAATTTTGGCATTTTCACACTTTATGCCATGGTGTGTTTGTTGGGCAAGGGGGCGGAGGGGGGATTGGGCTACGGATTGGTAGTTATAGAGATTAGGGCACGCGTTGTTTGAGTAAAGCGAGGCATAACTGCATTGCCACGGCTTGCGCAATATGTATTGCGCAATATTGAAACGTTACCATCAACGATTTTCAGATGAATGATTCCAGTTTCGAATGCCGTTAAGAGACTTACAAGAAAACTAAAAAGAAAAACAAGAAAACCACATTGAACACAAGGAATAGGATCATTTATGGAAACTGAAGGCAGAATTGTGGAGAAATCGATTGAGCAAAGGCCGCAATGAGAAGAACGGGGGAAAAACAAGTTTGGAAAACCCGAAAACCCGCCAAAGTAAAATCCATCATGAACTTTGCCTAGCCTCACATCACTCAACAGTTTTTGGGAAAGCAATGCAAACCCTACAAATAGAAAGCGAACTCATCACAACTAAGTGCATACGCACATATATGTCTAGTTGTGCGTGTTTGTGTGCGTGTGCGTGTGCTTTTACTCACACACACGCAGACACGCACACATAACAAATACCTGCCGCTAATCAAATCGACCGCCAAAATTGTTGTTATTGTTCAAATTTGTGGCGAAAATGCTCAGTGTTAGGTTTCTTGGGCTGTTTCTCTATGTTATTTAGATACCCTTTCTGAGTTTTTTTTTGGTTTTGTTAAGAAACGTGTTACCCTGAGTGTTTTTATGATGCCATAACTTGATATAAGCTTTTACTCTTGATGAAACTTTGCTTTAATTGTCTGATATATCTATGGCATCGGAATGATCGATCGACAGTAAAGTTCTTCAATGAAAACCTTTTTTTTTTAAAACATCCTGGGCAAACCCGAAGGTTAACCAGGATCTATATAAATTAGCCAAAATGTTATCAACTTGTGACTTATGTATCATAATGTTTCTATAGGAATTATTGAAAATAAAGTTTTTGCATGTCAAAATAGTCTTGTATGAATGAATGAAATCTTTACCAGACTCCACTGCAAAACGGCTAACTTTATGCCTATAAGTGTATTTAATCTTTCGCGTGCCGAAAATTGTTTCTTTTTTTTCTTTAGGCATTATGTGCGCTAGAACCAGCCGAGTCGATTGAGTATATCATCTACCTTGGAAGCGCAATGACAGCATCCGACACTCTCTCGCTGAAGTATTAGATATTTACTCGTACAATTTACTTCGCTTTATATGATTTGTTAACATTTTACTGTTTAAACCAATCATTGTTTAATTTTACTGAAGATCGTTATACAAAAACCTTTAACTGACATTGAATCTGTGAACAAGTGCATACCATTTACGAGCCACAGAAAACTATTTATTCCTATGATTCCTTTGCAAGACAAACGCCACAAATTCACTCAAATAAACAAAATGACTGAATGGACACACATACACACACACTCTCTCTTTCTCTCTCTCTCTCTCTCAAACACACACTCTCTCTCTCGCTCTCTATCTCTCTCACCTGACAGCAAGCGAACACATAAGCAATGACAAGAAAAAATTGCTATAAATATATTTTGAATGAAAAGTATGCAAACAAAATTGGCATAAAGTACACTGTAGGTGGAGAAAGCGAGAAAGAGACAGGGATGGAAAGAGAGTGAGAGAGGGGTAAGACGCATGGAGTGCGGCTATAGAGGAACAGCTATCCAACTCACGTCACTCAATAATATCTTACCCCAAATACACACTTTTCATCTTCTGTCAGCGTTATGCAACACACATGATCGATCTTTAGACAGCTGCAGAGAAATGACAACGACTTGCGGTCTCTGCAATAGGGTATAGAGTGTAGAGTATCGAGAGGAATGAGCTTTTGGGCGGCTGAGAGAATGCGCTAAACACAAAAGTTACGCCCGACTAGGCGAAATAGTGTTGGGAGTGAGTGGCAACGAGGGCAACACAAGCTCAGGTGTCTTTTGGCCCAAGTTTTCCATGCCAAAGTTTGCACAGAACAAACATCAAATGCTGCGCCCAGCTCACGCCTTTGTCTCTCCACTCGCTATGTGTGCGTGTGTGTGTGTGACGGCAAAGAAAAGCGAGAGATGGGGAGCTGGAAATTGAATATGCCTGCTTTTTTTATATATCCTGTAAGTACCTCAAGTTGGGCCAGCCTAAAAGTGGCGAGGCTCTTGACCTAAAGCTGGTAAACCCTAGTTTCAAGCTTTCAAAGATCAAAGGCTCATGTATTTACGAAACCATAAATCTAGTTAAAGGCGGAGCAATTCTTTCATTCTAACCTTTACCAACACTCAAAATAAGGGTCGATTGTTCGATGACAGTTTATTTTTATGCTATCGTGACTTGACTTTTTAAATCGCGCTGATTTTAACACAAGATAAAACCTTAAGCATAAAAAACAATATTAGTAACTATCGTTTAACTAAACTACAATTGACAAAATGCATAATTGCACCTTTACCAACACCCAAAATAACGGTAATTTTTCGATAACAGTTGGTCTATATGCACAATGTTATCGTGACTTGACTCCTTACCCGAATTGTGTTAATCAATAAATAAATAAACTTTGAAATATATTAAATAAAATAATACAACATAAAAAAAATAATTTAGCTTAACTAAAGTTGAGAAAATATGTCTTCAATTTTTATCGTATAACTTAGAATATCAGATAACTATTCAATAATTATCGTTTAAGACATCAGCATGCTACTTCAGTAGCTGATGGGGCTCTATTATATGTATAGACATTTTATAAAAACCTGGCAACTATAGGTTAAATATTATCTGATCATAACTCGTATGATTCAGATTTTTTAGATATACGATGCAAGCTCTTCAGGTTATCCGTACACTTTCTGTAACTTCCTTCACTCACTAAAGCGAACCATCCTCTCATCAAGACAAAGATATGAAACGCTAGTTGAGCTCTGAAGAGAGTTGTATAGCACTCAAATATAAAAATCTTAAGCGAAACATAAGCTTCATATAATATGATTTATAATGAAATAATGCATACATAAATCGTTTCTGAAACTATCGCATAACTGATGAATAGCATAATTTGGAAAAATTATCGAATGCTCGAATTCCAACAATTATAAAATAGGGTATTATTCATGATTCATTTTTTGCACTCCAGGGTATCTTTCAGTTTAGCAACTTATCGGTCTAGCCGTTGTTATACTACACATGTAGCACTTGGGCCGCTTTTCATGTTGGCTGTTGGCTGGTTTGCTTGTTTGCCTGTTTGTTTGTTTGAGTTGCTGTTAGAATTATTTTTTCCACTAACGTAAAGCCGCGCCGCCACACACACACACACACACACACACACACACACACCCATGACAGCTGTTGGCTGCATATGTGACGTTCGTCCTGGTGTGTCCTTGTTTGCAAATACATATGAAAAACAAACAAGCATAGATTTAATGCAGCTCAGTTCTCTCTCTCTCTCTCTCTCTCTTTCTCTCTTGCTCACTTTCCCCCTTCTGTCTCCCCACTATTTCTCTCTCTGTCTCACTGTCTCTTAGACGTTGTCTCCGTCGTCATCCTTCCGAACATCCTTTGAACAATTTTTGACAATCGCAGTGCTTCCTTCCTTAAGCTGCACCACTCACTGCAATGAGTGTGTGTGTGTGCACTTTGAATGGGGTCTGTGACCTGACTGCAAGAAGCGCCTTCAAGATTTCAAATATTAGCCCCACTCCATCTCGTTGTGTACTGATTTCATAATGGAAGTTTGTTGGCAACTTCCTGAAAGTCACATTTTTATCATTCTTAATATTTGAGATTAAATTTAGGCTGGCTTTCCTCTTTTCTACCTTCATAATTCTCATAAATGCCACAATGCATACATATACTACATACTGCCAAGCACGTTCTGCTCGAGTTAAAGATTTAATCGCTGACCAAAATTCGATAAAAAAAAAAAAACATAAGCAAATGCCTTTCGAAAATCCAATTTTCCTAATGATTTCCCAGCAGAACTGTTAAATTATAAACTGCAATTGAATTTCCATATATATATAACTAGCTATTCACCCATATTCCGCACGTAGGCGTGAATTTGCTTGCCTATCGATAAATCAGAATTCCATAAATTTTATATGTACAGCTTTTTTTTTAAACAAAATATATTTAAATATAATTTAATAAAAGTATCAACAAAATCACCAATTTTCAACAAATTTGCTTAAAACTCTTTGAACAGTTTTGGCATTTAAATAAAGCTAAAAAAATTAAGCTGTGCATCAATCAGTCAATCACATTTAACTTCGCTAGGCTCATAAGCAGGTCCATGCCATTTAAATTGTTTTCCAACACACCTCAGGTTGGAAATAGTATATACTATAGGGCTGCCAACTTGTCTTATGCATGCATACAGTGCTGTCAAATGTCAGCTGACACATGACTTTCTCTTGCATCGTGGGCGTCAGCCAGCCACATCGAACCTTTTGCTTTGCTCGTCTGCAGGTCGTTTAAAGTTTACATGTCGTTGTCGACGCCCAGGACATGGACACGGATCTCGACACGGCACACACACACACACACACACAAACACGCACAGACGCACACGCAAACACACACATTGGCATCTCGCATTTGGTTTGACTGATATATAAAGTTGGCAGCTCTGCTGCTGAGGTGGGTGCTGAATGATATAAACTTAATTGCGGAAATTGGGTTAAAAAACTTTGACACATGTGCGGGTTAAACAAATTTATACTTCTATATGCGTCTTGATATATATATACACGTGCGTGTATGTGTGTGTGAGTGTGCGTGCAATTGTGGGCTATGGCGTTCATTGACTTAAGCCAGCATTTCGCATTTCGCACTGTAACAGGGGCATGGCGAAAGTTTTTATGCCACACGTCGCACAGTTCCCTTCAGCACAGACTACCACCTTGCAACACCCGGCACCCGGCCAAATACCTAACGGCAACAAGCGCCCTTGAAGCATTCACGCTCCCCGTTTTGTGCCCGTTGTAATGCAATTTTATTTCATTTCATTGAAGGCAAAGTTTTTCCTTCGAATTCTTTTACTTTACTTTGGTTTTCACTGTGTGTGGCACAACAGCATTTTCCTTCTTTCTTTCGTTCTTTTTTTTTATTATTTATATTCTCTTTTTAACACTACCCTCTCCACCTTTAGTAGTTCTCTTTCGCACTTGGGGCCTGACTGGTCGGGCAGCGACAAATTTGCCTTAAATCGCATACGCCTAACTAAAGCCCAACCACGCCCACGCCAACGCCCACACCCACCTTCGAGGCAGCCAGCACTCTCACTCTCAGCTCTTCCCAAGCCCGCACAACGACAATATATGCAAATCTTTGATGTAAGTAATAATTTCCTTCCCCTATGCAGAAAAACTTTCGTATTGTAAATTATGAGCGTGCGAATATTGCTTTCAGCATTGAAAACTGAAAACTCTCGACTCGACTTTGATTTTATCATACACATACACATGTGCACATGTTAGACTACGTTTGTGAGTTAGCATATGGTTAAAAAAAAGAAGAAAAATGTTTGAGTATGCGTCTAATGTAAGACTAAGAAATAAATTATAGAACAATATATGTGCCACAGTCGCTCAGATTTTTCTCTCGAGGACTGTAAGCAATAATTCGTTTGCTTTCAATTTACCTCTGATATGGAAAACTCTTAAATCTCTTGTAATCCCAGCACTTAAGCCAAGCTATTCCTAAAATACACGAATGCTTTGTTCTGAGTATTGCAATAGAATACTATAAACACGTTGGAAGAGGTTTTTTAAGTTGCCGAAGAATAAATACCCTTGATAATGAATGGACCATGCGGAGGCTAATAATTTGCCAGTTTAGTAGAGTTTTGTTTCTTAAGCAAAACAGATAAGTTTTTTTACTAAAATAAATTAAATAGCAGGAGAGTAAAGTTCATAATTACGGAGCTGTGTCAAGATATCTTAAGAGATTGAAAAGCCTTCATCGACGGTTGTGACAAATAAATCTCTTTCAATCGAATTCCACCCTAATTACAATTCGAGGTGGCAAAGTTGCAGAAACCTCAAGTTCTATTGATTTTATATATATATATATATATATGAATGTATAATGATATTTATATTTATGTGTAAATGCATCGTACGTATATTGACTTTCTGAGAAGTCTGCCTGTGCTTTTCATTTCATTTTCATTGTATTTTACAAAATCTACAGTTAAATATTTATTAGCAGAAAAACACCACAAAACCCAACCCAAATAATGATGTCAACTGGCCATAAATAATTTATCAAATTATTTCTGGTTTTTGTTTTATTGAATTGATAAATTACTTGTGTTTTATTATGAAATACAACAATAAGCGACAGGCAATTGCTTAAATGCTAAATTAAGCGTGCATTAAATATTTATTTAATTGTTCAATTTGGCAGAACGGTCAGTGCTGCAGCTTGGCATACAGCAAAAGCGCAGCAACAAGCTGTCTCGGATGCAGAACTTCAAAATATGCAAACTTTAGAAGTTCACGGGGGATTTCTCAAAAGATTGATAAGCCTAGTCCAATAACTCGACAAAATCGGTGTAAAAAACTATATGTTATGCTATGGATATTTATAGGATTTTACTCAACTTTGAAGAGAGTGCATGAACTTGTTATTGCCAATTTAATTTCGTTACAATATTAAAAAAGATATACCAGATTGTTCCTTTTGCCAACTCGAACCCATATGCTACAAAAATACAGATCCATGCAAAGTTTCGTGACGATCACCTCAAAGCTGAGAGACGGGGACATGGCCATTTCTGCTCGGCTGTTGAGTCGAGGAATGTCTGCTTGAGTAATCCATACTACCTTTAGGCAGGGTATAAATTCTAGACAAAGTAAAGAGCAACTAGAAGAGCTAGGTGAAAGGCGGCCAGCTCTGTGTGAATGCGTCCACAGATTGTGGCGCCTAGTAATATAAAGAGCTTAGAGTCAGGAGCATAACGATTTATGCTGGACAGCTAGCTGCGGGCGCAACTCTAGAAAATTGTCAGCTTATAATTGAAAAAGAAAGAGAGCGTTCCATATCTGGTCTGGCAGTGTCGTCTCACAATACCATTCGCATAGCAGCCAAATCGATGTTTAATTTGAAACAAAAGGTATGAAATCTAGGCACAGTAGCTTTTACAGTTTTCTGACAGACGACACATTTCAGTCGGGTCGATTATCATTCGTAAGCAATTCCATGCCCATAACAATCAGTTTTGTTTGTTTAGCAATTGATTCAGAACGAAAACTGTCTGCACGAGAGAACTAGAGAGCCATGGCCAGCATCACATTCAAGGGTCGTCCGACTGTTGTATTGCGCACCTATCAGGTGCTACGCATTGGCAACAATGTCCATGATAATAAGCTGGACTTTTCTTTAGATGATAAGGTAAGCCAGCAGCTGAAAATCCCATTGTATTTATATCCTAATAGATGCTCCACACTGATCCAAAGACTGTGGCTAAGCTTCACGCAACATTGACACGGAGCGAGAAGGGCCTGTTCCTGGTCAACGAGAGTCGCAATGGTACTGTCAGTGTGAATGGTCAACGTTTTAGCGGTCCGGTTTTGATCACCTATCGTGACGCAATCAATGGCATTGTCAAGTTACGTTTTGGTCGCGTTGAGGCTTTCCTACGCGTCTCCGGCAGCCTGGGGGGCTAAACTGGGGGCGTTACCGTATATGGACGGTCGTCTCCATTGTTAACATTCGACAAACAGTTAGAGGTTCACTGTTTTTCAAGTTTAAATTTATGTTTCACTACGTATTAAATGTATGTTTCACCAATTACATAAACCATCAAGTTGTTTACCCAAAACATTTCTATTATTTGCCTTCAAGTGTTGGTTTCAAGCCTCTATTAGGCATCAAATTACAGCATGGCTAGAGCTTTGCTTAGCAGGTCTACCTTAATGCCACTTGAACTAGGAAATACCCTGTTACTTGTCTTAATATACAATCTCAGCAACGAGCAGTCAGACTAAATATCGTATCTCCGGCTTTAATAGTGTCTGAGCTATACTCAAAACACAAAAACTGAAAATCGATATTAATCGTTTTGGGTGAAATGGAGAGAAATATCGATAAGGGAGAGTTTAAGTTGTTCTGCATCTGATACGCACTTCGTATAAAAGTTGAACTTTTGGCACAGATCTAGAATATGTATACTTTGTGGTTTCGCAGAAGCTTTCTTCAGATTGTTGTAAGCATATTTGATGAAGTTAGGGTATAAGAAATGCATTAAATGGGGAATAACTAAAATAAACTTGAGCTGCTTAAGCTAAACAAGAAGCCTATATACAAAATATAACTTCTCTAGCTCTCATAAACTGAAGATTTACATGGACATGTTTATATATAGTTGAAGTACATAACAACAGGCATGCTGTATGCGACGAAAACTAGATTTCGGCTGACATAAGGCAATGCGGGTCTGCCGCATAGCCTTGGCCATGATCAGCGCCTAGTGCAATTGCCAGCCAATAGCTGCGACTTCAATTGCTTTAACAGATGCCCAGCGAAGTGAGCTTTAAAAAAAGAAAAGAGTTTAAAAAAAAGGGGAAAGGAAATTTTGAAACATGCTGCGAGCACTCGTATGTTGGCCAGAACTGCGGAAAGTGGTCGCAAGAACGGAACTCGAGCATCGGACTCCAACGGGTTGGCAGCTCTGTCAAGTGGCCCGGGCGGAGGCTGTTATACCCAGCCCGGCTGCCATGCATGGCATGCGCCCGTGGACATTTTCGCACTCCCATAACTTTGACAGCATTTTTGCAGCATTACAATTAACTGCCTAGTTGTGGGGTTAGCTGGGCGTAGAGGGGGGCGGGTGACGGCGTGACAGCAACAGCTGCAATCGGCGGCAAGCGGCCGCGAACCTGATTGCTTGGCTCAAACCGAGGCGGCGGTGACGTCTCCTGCTGGTGGCGCTGTGTCTTGCTGGGGCCCAAGAGCAGGCAAAACCCATACATAAGGGGGCGTGGCAGGCACACACATGCCATGTGTGTGTGAGTGTGTTTGTGCAAAATTTGTTCCATTTTACGCTCTCTACACAAAAACAATAAATCGCTCACAGCGTCACGTCAACTTTCCTAATGCAACGGCCAAGGGAGCGGGTCCAAAGGATGTTGCCAGCGACTGGGGCAACGGGTTACGAAGCACAGGGGATGGCTGGTAGGGGAGAAGGGGGGTGCGGGGGATTTACTTGGCACAGCTTACGGGATGCCGGATGCAGCAATTGAGGCTGAAGCCATTTTAACTGCCACTTGAATGCTAAAAACAATGAGCACAGCAACTAAATGCATACATGTATGCACACACACACACACACACACACACACACTCACCTGCAAACACGTACACCCACTCACACACACACGAAAACAGAAACTGTAAATTGTAATTTAAAAACTTTTAGTGGCTGCCCTTGCAATAAATGCGCCACGTAAATCAGCCCATGATGTTGATGATAAAATGTAAGAGCCTTGGGTTACAGGCTCTGCCAGTGTATACAGCAATGCCCCCAAGCCCCGAAACCCGCCGCCCAGCCCCTCTATCGCTCTATACACACACACACATAACACCTACACACCCTCCAGCGCCCTCTCACACATTCTGGTTGCCATGCTACCAAACAAATTGGTGTTGACTATCTGCGCCGCAAATATTTTGTTTTCTAATTGCCAAAGCCATGCAGAGCCACTTGCCATGCCCACCTACTCCATCTCCGTCCCCCTCCCGTTCCCACTCTCCTGCTACCACTTCCTCTCACTTTCTCTCTAACTCGCCCATAAACGCATTTAATGTAAAGTTTCAGTTTAAATCACAAACAACATACACAACCTGGGCTCAGTTCTATAAACTAGAGAGTGCTTCAAAATTCGGCAACAAAAGGTCCTCCAGATAGCTATTAAAAGAGAGCTCTAACCACATCGTTAACATAGAAGAATAGATGGCAGCTTACAAACTTGGTCCCAAATTAGGTTCTTGTTCAAGAGATCTTAGCCAAACCAAGATCCTGCCAACGTCGGACTTCTAAATCATATTGCATTTTAAACATATTTTTAAAGAGGTTCTCAAACTTATTTTGTCTACCATCCATTTCGAGAATCAATCATTTTCTCGAGGTATTTATAAAATCTTCAAAATTACAATCTCTTTCCTTGAATAACTTTAGTTTGAATTTAGCATGTTTATATAAATATATATATATATATATATATACATATATATGTGGATTCTTCTAAATGGAAACTACAAAAGCTGGAGACTTGAAATTTGACATATATATGTCAGCTGCTAAATCATATTCAAAAGCCTTTATCTTTGTTTGTTGACTTCTCATCCCATTTCCGAATTTGTTATATACACGCATTTGTGTACAATATTTACGCACATAATATTTCATAGTAATCGGACATTAAGCACCGATGCACATTTCCCAGCCGCAGCAAGCGACGTGCGTGAGTGTGTGTAAGTTTGTGTGTATGTATTTCTGTAGAAAGGACTTGGAATTTTTGTATAGGAAGCTTCGCGCAGGGTATATCCTAGTCGGGCAAGCCCGTCTAGAGCACTTTTACTTTTTGAAATTCTTTAAACTGTCCCATAAAAGAGCGCACAAAACTTGCTATTTATTAAACACAAGCATTTTCTGGGCCGGCAGCACATATGGAACAATTGTTCAACGCTCTCCTTGCCTTACGTAATACCCTGTAAATCACAGATAGATAAATGCTTGCATTTTCAGGTTAGGTTAATGTCGTTTTCACTCAAAAGCACGACACAAATCATCAATTTGTGATTTTCCCCGTGAAACTTTGGTATACAGATTTTGCCTAGGCTGGGGCACAGATGTTATTGCTGTTGTTGTTTTTTGGTTTGCTGCCACAGCTACTACACCTTTGGCAGCATCAGAGATACACACGCACACACACATACACGCACACATGAATATACGTATGTTAAGCAAAAGTGAAGAAACGTGATTGAAATTTTATCTTTGGCAAAAAATCGAAGAAATATGTGAATTGGGCTTTGCTGCCGCAGCTGCCCCGTCTAACACACACAAATGCTTGCCTATGTATTTGAATAGATCCCAGTGTGTGCGTGTTCGTGTGTGTGTGTGTGTGTGTGTGTGTGTGGGTGTGTGGCTGTGTGTTTGACTTTTAAATTCCTCATCGTTGGCGTTAACCGTCGCCGTGGCTCTGTGTTATTTGCATTGAAATGTTGAGTAATTGGAAAACCAATCTGAAGCATCTGCACTTCATGTTTTGCATACCTGACTGACAGACGCCAAACGATGCGACGCTTCACATTCTTTTTTTTATTCTCGTATGTTTTTTAGCTGAAAATCAAGAACAAATACAACATATACACGAGCACACACACACACTAATATACTCACATACTCGCACACCACATACCACACATCCACACATCACACACAGGCACCGCGACAGGTTGATTTTGCTTCTGGCATGGCAGTTGTTAAAAATAAATTGTTTTTAAATAGCTCTCACAACACTCGAAACGCTCCCGGGGCCCAAGTGTGTGTGTGTGTGTGTGTGTGTGTGTTACCTTTCTCTTCTTCATCCTGCCAGTCAAATAGTTAAAACAAGCATGCTCCAGCCGAGCATGTCCGCCTGTGAGATATCCCAGATGAGGGATAAAGTTGCATGCAGTATACTAAATTCTAATCAGATTTCACACTATTCGGGGATTTCAATTCCCTAGAACTTGTGGAATGTTCGCTGTGCGCCTAATAGTCATCCGCAATACTCTAACAATCTGTTTATTTTTTAAGATTCTACCAAGATTCTACATACATACATAATGAAACTTAAAGAATTGGAATTATATCGTTGTCTACTGTGCTCTACCCTTTAAGTATATGTCTTCGTTTACAGGGTATTGCAACGAGAACGACAACAACAGGCAAACGACAAAAGCTAACAATGAGCGTTGGCGCTTCCGTTTGCGCTTCCTGGTTCCTGAACTTATTTGTTTTCAATTTTATTATGTTTTCTCTTGCTTTCTTACTCACTTTTCCCCTATTTCACTTTACGCCCTGTTTTTGTTTCGTTTACTCTCAAGCTAAACTGCAACTCTCGTTTTATTACCTTTTTGTAGCTATTGCTTCGAATAATTTTGCATTTGTTTACAATTGTCTTATGTCGTAGGATAGCCCCCCGGCAATCTATCGAGGTGTCACAGCTTGCCACGGAAATTGTCTCAATATGCCCAAGTTATTGACAATTTCAAGTTAACATCCAGCTGAGTAGCTAGGTGCGAGAAGGGAAGTTTCAAAATGGAGAGGTCGTATTGTTATGAAGGCTCAATTAGGAACAATTTTAATATTAGTTATGCTCTCAATTGAGCTCCCTTATTGAAACCGCTTTTTGGACCGCATATTATTACCTCACAATTGACAACACTATTAGCTAACCATCATTTTGGTGTTTACTTCACTTCCATTTTATTGTTAACTCGAATTTCGATCATTTTTTCAGGCTAAAAACAAGTACTAAATCATAAATATTTTCAATTGCAGGATCCCCTCCAGTCGAGTAGGCTCAGAATGTGGACAAAATGTTTAGAGAGTAAATTTCCTAACGGGGTGGATTGCGATTTGAATTATTAGAGGGCGTCCCATACAAACTCCCTAAACATGAACACGGTTTTTTTTGACCCGTTTGCTGTTCTGACCTTTGGCTATTGGGTGTTTTGTTTATTTGGACATTTTTGCCACGCACCGGCTCAGGAGTGGCGAGGCCGTTGTCAGATAATGTATTGGTGTTCGATGATTGATTTTGCGGCATCGAATTGACGAGCTGATCGAACGGGGCATAGTTGTCCATTGAGTCGAAGCCGTGAAAGGTCCCATTAGGGCCTTGGCTCTGCTGGCTTGACTGGTAAGAGGGACCGTAGGTGGGCTCACTGATGTCAGAGAGATACATATTGTTACGATTCGATGGCCCCGGCGAGCTGATGCCAGTGCTCTCATATGGCGGCATGGAGATGTCGTTTATGCCCTGGTAGTTGGGTACATTCTGATAGCCATTTTCGTCGCGATTTCGGGTGTCGTAGCCATTTTCTTCGCGATTTCGGTTGTCGTAGCTGTTTTCATCGCGATCTCGGGTGTCGTAGCCGTCCTCCATCCGATTGTCTTCGTTTGGATATATACGCTTCACGGAGGTCACAGATGTCTTAGCAGTTACATTTTCCACCTCAACTATGGCTGGCTCATTCGCACTATTATTGAGTGCGGAGGGTTCACTTTCATTGCCAAGCTGATCAGATGTATTCTGGATCACAACCCTCTTCACACTTTGCTCAGAGATTGTTATTTCCTGAGAAAGGTTAGAGCCGTTTTTTTTTACTTGCATCCCACTCAAGTCCTGCCCTCTCTCCGTTGGTATGCCCATATTCTCTGCATTCTGAGAGTGTGCACCACTTCGATACAGTCCAGATGGTTCACTTATGTCCATTACATCCTCAAGACGTTTACCAGTGGAATGACCAAAGTTGGGTTTCTGTCTATCGTCCAGCGTTTCAAGTGGCCGAGAATTGTTACGATTAGAAGGCATTTGAGCACGCGTGGAACTATTAGCAAACATCGAAGGCTCTGTAATGTTGTCAAGGTTCTCGTAGGCCGTACTAAAGTTCGGCAGCCGATTAGGCTCAGAGCGATTCATAGTGCTTGCATAGGAAGGTGCGCTTACATTTCCCAGCATTTCGCTTGGATAGGATTCATCGGCAGTAGGTCGCGGCACAGTTCTCGAGTTTTGGAAGCTATTGTAAAACTCATGCGCTGGACTGCCCATAGAAGGTGCTGAAATGTCACCAATGTTCTGTTGACTGGGAATGCACGGAAAACTGTGAACCTGCCGAAGCGGCGTTCCGTGCTGCATTGAATCATTCGATACATCGGTTCCATGCAGCGGCATCTGGTATAGACTCTTCATGCCTCTACTGCTGTTCCCAAAGCTGGGAGCACTCTCGTCATCTAGACACTCGCTGAGATAAGTTGGTTCAGAACGCGGTCTACGTAAATTGCTCGGTTGACTGGTGAAAGTGTCAAAGATCGGTGGAGATATGTTCCATAACTGTGGTGTATTTTGGGATATTCCACTGCGTCCATAGGAGGGAGGAGTCACATTGTCCAAACACTCGCTTGGCATTGGCAATTCTCGCCGACTAGTGCCAGCACCTGAAACGCCACTTGGCATTGTTATATTTTCTATGCACTCACTCGGAATTGGATCTCTTCCAGAGCTAGGAATATGTGCTGATAATTGTTGAATTCTGGGACTTGCTCCTTGCGATAAACTTCGCCCAGCATATTTATTAGTCGTGGCACCACGACCATTGCTACCGAAAGATGCAGGAGCTGATGTGTCACAGATATTTTGGGATGGAAATGATCGCTGTTGACGTGTCGGAGTTCTTGCTCTCGAAGCACCCGAAACTCCAGCAAAGGAAGGCATACTAATGTCATTTAAGCACTCATTAGTCGCTGGACATCTGCCCGAGCTTTCATATACATTACTATTTGGACCACGTCCACTGCTTCCAAATGATGGAGCTGATATGTCACAGATATTCTGGGGTGGCATTGAACGCTGTTGACGTATCGGAGTTCTTGTTCTCGAAGCTCCCGATATTCCTGCAAATGAAGGCATGCTAACGTCCTGCAGGCACTCATTAGTTTGAAGGCCCCGACCTGAACTGGCAAACGACGGAGCAGTTATATCTACAATGTTTCGTTGAAGCGTCTGCGGACGTTGAGGTGATCTACCTAACGATACGCTCCGCCCAAACGATGGTGCGCTAATGTCATCCAAGCACTCGGAGCGCATGGCTTGCTGTCGTCGTGAATACCCTGATACTCCTCCAAATGACGGCATGGTTATGTCCTCTAAGCATTCATTTGTCACTGGTCCACGTCCACTGTTACCAAAAGACGGTGCTGATATATCAAATATATTCTGAGATGGCATCGATTGCTGCTGCCTGGTTGGAGATCTTGCTCTTGAAGCATCTGAGATCACATATGATGGCATGCTTATATTTTCTAACAATTCATTAGTATTTGGAGCACGTCTTCGAAATGAAGGAGGAGAGGTGTCACAGATATTCTGGGTTTGCATGGGACGCTGTTGCCGTGTCGGGGTTCCTGATCTTGAAGCACTCGATACTTCCCCAAAGGAAGGCATGGTGATGTCCTCAAGGTACCCATTTGTCGCGGGTGCTCGATTTGCGTTGCTAATATTTTTAAAAGGCATTTGTTGACGTCGCGGTGATCTACAGCGCGACATTCTTTGTACAAATGAAGGTGCACTGACGTCTTCCAAGCACTCAGACGGCATAGGCTGTTGCCGTCTTGAGGATCCCGATACCCCGGCAAATGAAGGCATGGTAACGTCCTCTAAACATTCATTTGTCACTGGTCCACGTCCACTGTTACCAAAAGACGGTGCTGATATGTCATAGATATTCTGGGATGGCATCGTTTGCTGCTGCCGTGTCGGAGTTCTTGCTCTTGAAGCGCCCGATACTCCTGCAAACGAAGGCATACAGATATCTTCTAAGAACTCATTCATGGCTCCACTACCTGAACTTCCATATGATGGCATTGTTATGTCCTCCAAGCACTCATTAGTCGTTGGCCCACGTCGGCTACTTCCTTGTGAGGGAACTGGGGTATCAGAGATGTTCTGGGTTGGCATTGATCGTTGTTGGCGTGTCGGAGTTCTTGCCCTCGAGGCACCGGATACCCCACCAAAGGATGGCATATTAACGTCTTCCAAGAACTCATTAGTCATGGGTCCTCGGGTTGAGCTTCCAAAGGACGGCATGGTCACGTTCTCTAAATATTCATGCGCTGCCGGCCCTCGTCCACTGTTTTCAAAACTTGGGGCCAATATGTCACACACTGTTTGGGTAGGGATTGAACGTTGTTGTCGTGTCAAGGTTCTTGCATTTGAAGCAGCCGATACTCCACCAAACGAAGGCATACTGATGTCCTCCAGGCACACAATATTCGCAGGCCCTCTGCCAGAATACTCATATGATGGCATTGTAACATCCTCTAAACGCTCATTTGTCATTTGTCCCGGAGTCATTTGTGACGGCGCCATTAATCGCTGTTGACGTGATGGAGATCCGGCTTTTGAACCTACCGATACTCCTCCAAACGATGGCATGCTGATATCCTCCAGGTACTGATAAGTCGCTTGCCCAGAACTACCATATGTTGGCATCGTTACGTTTTCCAAGCATTCATTGGTATTTGGACCCTGTCCAGAAGTTTCGAAAGATGGTGCTAATATGTCACAGATAGCCTGGGATGGCATTGATCGCTGCTGATATGTTCGTGCTGTAGCACTCGATACTCCTTCAAAGGAAGGCATACTGATGTCCTCCAGAGCTGTTACGTCGAATGTATTATTTGAGGGCATGGACCTTTGTTGGCGTCGAGGTGTTCTACTGCGCAAGGTACTGGACACTAAGGATGGGGCACTAACTTCATTCAAGCATTCACTAGGCATATAGTTCGCTTGTCTATTTGACGCTGCAGACACTCCGCCATATGAAGGCATTGTTATATCTTCTAGGTACTCATTGGACGTCAAGTTACCTTGTCGTCTTGACGCACTTGAAGCTCCTGTAATACCTCCAAACGATGGCATTGTCACATTATACAAGCATTCACTGGGAAACTCTGTTGCTTGTCGTTTCGAATCACCTTTAGCGCCAGAGACGCCAGACGGCATGGATATATCTTCGAGACACTCGAAACGATTGGTACTAGCGAATGGCGGCGCCGAGATATCAAACATATCTTCTACGCCTGGACTTCTAGAACTGTTAACGGTGCTATTTGGAAAAGAGGGAGCACTTATATTTTCCAGGCACACATTTTTACCAATAGGTGGCGCTACGATATTGCTGATAGTAGGCGGCGTTGCTTGCATTCGTCTTCCCATTGAGTCCGCAAACGCGGGAGCACTTATGTCTGCCAGCCGTTCACTGGTCATGCCCTGTGGAGCTATACGCGTACTCATTGCTGGCATGGAATTATCGTAAAACGAGGGCATCGAAATATCAGCAATATTCTCCGACTGGGATGGCATGGAAAAGTAAAGATGACGTCCTTGTCCCCCCTGTCCCGTACTGACTGGTGTGCATTCCAAGTTAGTCACCTGTTCGTAGGGAGTGTTGGACACTGTGCTGGTCTCCTCGACGCGACTGGTAACGTTTCCGCACTGATCCCGATGGGTGGTTATCTTGCGCAGTGTAGTCAGCACACTGTTGTTCTGCGTACCGAGGGATTTCCAATAGAATGTAAATATCAATTATTGTACCCTTGTTACCTTTTGAGGGCTGCCTCTTTCGGACACTTGATTAGGCACTGGAGTTCCGTTCTCCACCGCGGGCAACAGATTGTCACCATGCACATTGCGCTCACGCGCATTATTGAAACTGTGCACAACCTGGCGGTAAACGCTATCCACGAAGTTGCTTGTATCATTTTGGCCCATAGACTTGTCTGAATCGCACATTTGCGGCGGCGAGATATTAGCCAGATACTCGCCACCCAACCCAGACATCTGAGACGGCATGCTCAAATCAAACGCAGGTGCCGACACATCAGCCAGGCACTCCTGTGTCAAATTGCTAAGATTTGCCCCTATAGGTGGGCGATACATTTGTCTTCGCGGTTGCGCCAGCCGCAGCGCATCCATGGCCTCAGCGTCGGTCTCATCTGTGATTGGTATATTAGTCTGTTTTCACCAAACTAAATAAAGTAACAGCTCTACAGACATGTCATATTCCGGAACATCCGCGGATTGCGCCATTCCTCGTTATTCGTCAGACCAAATTCCCTGGGATCATACTGACGCACCTGCCCGGTGAATCCGGGACGCAGATGTTCTGGCGTATTGGCTAAATCATTTTGTGTCAACTGACCGCTGGGCGTTTTACACTGCGCACTGTGCATGGTTGGGGATTCAACAATTTTGTCCAATGGTAATTGATCTTTTAGCCCGAAAAAAAAAACAAAATTTCGTCTCGAAATTAATGCCGAGTTGAAGTGTTTGACGATGACAGACTGTGCGAGCAGGCCTACTAAAATGTTCCTTAACTTCTGCATCATAAGCAATTGATTCCGCCGTCTATGACTGACTACATCAATCAATATGATTATGCAAGCTCATAGATCTAAAGCCTTAGTTTATTATGACAGGCACATCCGTTAGTTCGCACAAATGCAATTAACAGGTGCATGGTCTTTCTTTCCATATACAGTTTTCTTTAACTTGATTGGCTTTAGACGGCTGAATAGCATCCAATTCTTTAGAGCCTGTCTGGGTCAGATCTGCGTGTGTGTGTGTTTGGATGTGTATGTGTGTGTGGGCTGGCAAGTCGTCACACGAAACCGCTTTCATTTCCGCCAAACACAATTGCATCATTAGCGATGCAATCTCCGTTACTTAACGTAACCGCAACATGCCGGAAATGAAATCCGAGGCAAGCTGGCGCGCCCAGTGCTAAGCTCGCTAAACTCTGCACGGTGAACGACTCGACAAGTGCGCCGAGGAAATCGCAAAAAAAAAAGAAGAAAATAAGAGAAGGAAAAATAGGTGGCGTAGAAAAGGAAATATGACGTCGCCGTGTGCCATAGTCAAAGAGCAGTCAAGTCCGCTGACGCGCAACCAGGAGGTACTCGCCAAGGATAAAGGAAAACAACCGGAAAGCAAACGAAATGATGCTGCTGCGCACAAATAATCGAATAATGCCGCAGCTGAACCATAGCCATGCCCGTGGACGAGCAGCAGGTGAAGCCGCCTTTAGCTAAGTCACAATGCCGCTGACATTGCGGCGCCAGTGAAGCTCCATTGGGGGGCCAAAGGACACAAGGACAAATGGTTACGCGGTGTCGCTTCATTTAGCTTGATGCAGCCCAGGCGACTGCCACCGGCAAATATTTGACTTGGGCTTTAGGGCACAATCACACACACACACACACACACACACACGAGGGCTGGCATTAAAGTGTGTTATCGCAGTAGTGAAAATCCGATAGTTCATAATTCCAAATTGAGTCTTTAATCTGTTGAGCTATTCATTTCATCTGCTGCGGCTTTACAGTTTGTCCTTTTCATATTCCCTGAACCCATTGAAAGTGGGGTTACAAAGGGTATAATGTATAATAATCAATAGCTGAGCCGAACTAGCTTTGTCCGACTTTCTGTGACTCCATCAGTATAAAGGCATCAATTTCAAGGACTATCAGAGCACATATCGCTTGTTTTTTAAATCGATCAAGAAATTTTGAAAGGTAAGAGCTTAAAAGTTCTGGATTTTCCAAATAAACACCGATCCAGTATATATATTTTTTGTAGATTAGATTTATCCCTCTTTGCCCTGGATTCAGGGTCGGGTCTTAGTCGGGCACACCTTCACTTCTTTTTATATTAATTTCTGCTTGCTCTCATCCAGGATTTTTTCCTGCTATTCAGTTTAAGGAGAGTCTACGATTTCGAGTGTAGCAGCCATGGCAACATTACTGTTAGGTTTTATAATATACTTAAGATTAGACTCCTTGGGTGTAGCCCTGAAACGGCCCTCGCAGTTGTACACATGTGCATGCAAAAGGGTCGAATGGAATGTTTTCGAGATATGTGCAGGCAATCAACTGGATATTTGCATACGCCTCTCAAGCCTGCACCTTTGGCACAGCGTCTTCAGACTAACACCTCACACCAAATTATATTTTTACAGCCAGTTTCCAAGTTCGCGACGCTTTGTGCCGCATTAATGCGCATATTAAAATGGACGACGACGTCGTCGCCGGACGAGCTGTTGCCTAGGTGACTGACATTATATTCATGCACTCGTACCCAGATGCATGTAGAGCTGGGCGTGGGCTCAGAGGAGGAGGGGCAGGTGTAGATGGCCCCACAAAAGAGTTGCCACTCAGCGACACCGGCAACTGCCTCAAGGCCACAGACATTCGGGCCCTAAAGGGCGGTGCGACAAAGTTCGAGCAACGTTTAGCTTGCTTACCTTTCAATTTGGGCATGCCCGGATCGCTGGGGTGTCTGGGTCAAGTGACTGAGTTAACGGTGCCTAACTGTTTCGGGCAAAACGGCATAACGCTTTGCAATAACACAAAGAGTCTGTTTCAAGCTTGCCTCAAACATGTGCCACACAGCGATTAGGAAACATTTTTCCAAATAGAATCAAAAGCCGAGTAAGAGAGCGTTTGTCGGGAGTGCCCAAATGGGAAATACCCTGAACCCAGCAAAATTTCGAAAGTTTTTCTATGCACACACATAGACAGAATCACATATACGCACCCACACATACAACCCCACATTATGGGATATTCATTCTTAAATAAGTTCGATGTTTATAATCCGATTCCTAAAGTTTGGGAAAGTTTAAGGAGGTATTTAACACGTTAAACATTCTTACTCTGTGTATACATTGCGTTAAAAAGCTCTTGCAAAATTCGAGTTTTCCATCAAAAACCCTGTTTCAATATCTATTGATAAATTTTTCAAGCATTGAGGGAGAATAATGCATCATGGCCCAGTTGAGTTTATCTTTCGACAGAGTTTTTCTTTATAGCAAATGTCCGTAGCTCATAGGATTTGGCTTACATGTGAACATATTGAAGAAACAATTGTCAAGTCAAGCTATTACAAAAAATTACACAAACTCATTTACTTATGGGTTTCATACGTCACACATTTCGCTACAAAATCAAATATTACCCTCTGCAAGAGTATTTGGAAAAGAGTTGGAAAAACATGTTGCGTGTATTTGTGCGAAAGATGTTGGAATTTATTTGTAAATAATAATTATCTTCTCTGGGAGCAGTGTCAAAATGTTAACTGTACTTATTTATAAGTACATATTCTGAACTCACTCGCTTACCAAAATATTGGTTTTTCTTTAATTGCCGTTAAAACAGGTTTTTATTAAAAGGGTAAATTTCTAATGGGTAATTTTGCAACTGAACTCAAGGATTTTTATTTGGGACAAGGCGACATCTAGCGACAATGTTTGGTAAAACATAGCGCAAGAAGCTTTTTCGAAGTCTAACTGTTGCAGTTACAGTTAGTTAACAGCAGCTGGTGAACTAACAGTTAACTAACAGCGGCTGTTAATAGCAGCGCATGTTTTTTAACAGTTGCTCGTTCAAAGAAACCTTTCAATTTTTGACTAACAGCAGCGTATTGATGAAAACGTTTCAATTTTAAAGCTTTACAAGCTCAAATGTTTCAATTGTCGGTTAAATTTTGAAAATTGAATGTTATTAGCTGTGACTACGTGGCTTAACCATGACAACAAGATGTCCAAATGACCACAACACGAGGCCGCTGGCGTTGCCCTGAGCAACCTGCAGGCCAAGTCAGCTGGCAGGTGCTCAGCTTGTAAACAAAACAAAGAAGCGTTCAGAACCGAGTGAAAATACAAGTTAATCAAATAAAATAAGTACTAAACATAATTCAATTTTAGGCCAAACGAAGCGACGTATTCGCCATGTGCTAATGGGACTGGTGTGCGGTAAGCTGCGCAGCTGCTGCAGTTGCTGCCGCTGCTGCTGCTGCCAGGAGGCACCGCAGCCACCAGAAACGGCGCGCTATAAGGTGCTGCTACTGGGCGCCACCGGCAGTGGAAAAACCCAGTTGGGGCATCTGCTCAGCGGCGAGGAACGCGACGCCAATGATATGGACGCCACCAATGGCGTGCGCTGCTTTCGCCTGCTGGCCAACGGCAGGCCGGAGTTGAGCGCGGGCAGCCTGCTGCTGACCGAGGTGGGCGGCAGCATGGACATGCAGCGCATTTGGCCGCATTACTATGCCAGCTGCCATGCGCTGATCTTTTGCTTTGATCTCAGCGCCAGCTACGACCAGCTGCTGGACAACTTTGCGCTGCTGCAGCGCTGCCTCGAGCATGTGGCGCTGCGCGGCAAGCCCGTGCTGCTGGTGGCCACGCGGCACAGCGATGCCGTTCAGCTGTACGATGTGGAGCATGCCTTCCGCCTGGAGCAGCTGGCACGCGCCTGCGGCTGCCCGCTGCACATGTGTCACATCAGCGGCGAGGGTCTGTGGCATGGCGTTGCTTGGCTGCGACGCCAGCTGCATGAGCAGGCGCCGGCGCTGGCGCAGCGCATCAAATACGATGTCAATATGCAGGTGTGTGCATTTACTGTTCCCTTCCTCCCTCCCTCTCACTCTATCGCACGTGCGCTGACTCTCTCTAACTCTGTCTGTCGCTAACTTCTCAGTATTTGCATGTCCCTCCCGCTTGCACTCTGTCTTTCTTCCTCTCTCTCTCTCTCTCTCTCTCTCTCTCTCTCTTAGTCCATCTCACTCTCACTCTAACTACACTAACTTTTTTCTATCCAATTAGCTTCCTCTTATTCCATAACTATATCTTTTCTCCCTCTCTGCTTCTGATCCTAAATCACTTTATTACCTCCCACTCTCTGATCTCTCTCCTCTCTGTCTTATATGCATCTCTTTGTCTGCCTTGCTCTGTCTCTCTCTCTCTCACTCTCTCTATCTATCTTTTTCCGTCACTCGTCGTTTCTATGCTCATCTCGCTCTCATATTGCATTCACCCTATCACATTCTTTCCATCTTTCACTTGCTATCATACTCTCCATCTCTCATTTCTTTCGTTTCTCTCTCTCTCTCTCTATTTGGCAGTCTTGGCAGCGGCGCAAACGCGCATTGCTCTCCAGCAGCAAATTGGCGCAAGTGCACCGCCAGCGCTTTCGACGGCGGCAAAGAAAGGTAACGAGACCTGCCCGGATAGCACTATCCCGCTTCCACTTATGCTTTCGACTCTATTGCAGCTCTGGCCCATGCCTCTGCCCGGTGGCGGTGACGTCACACAGCCGCGACCAAGCACTGCGCCGGCCGCCATATTTGTTGTGCGTACCCCACAGCCTGCAGTGCAGCTATAAAACTGCCTGCGCTTTCAAGGAAATGTGCCAAAGATCAGTTAGTTTATGCCTATTTTTTTGTCACAGAATCAATAAATAGCAATAATATCACTTTTCTAATAAGAAATGCAGCAACAACAAAAGCAATCGTGTAAAATTTCAACATTTGTGTACATAAATAAGTTCATACATACATACATACATGCATTTTTCAGATTTGCCAGCTGATCTGCAGTTCCCGCTAAATGACGTCATTATTTACACACACACACACATTCGCGAATTCGAATTGATTATATTTGTTAATTAACTGCACAATTCGATTTAATTTATCACATTTTTTTACGCGTACTCCAATAAGCGACAAGTGTTGTGAAATTTCGAACACGCACATCGGTGACGTCACACCCGCGACCAAGCACAGAGCTGCCCGCCATATTTGCTGCGCGTACCTTGCAGCGTGCAGTGACGCCATAAAAAGTGCCAAGGATCAGTTAGTTTATGCCTTCAGTTTGTCACAGAACCAATAAATACCATTATGATCAATTGTCTAATCAGAAATACACCAACAACACAAGCAATCTTGTGAAATAAATAAATATTTCAGATTTTCCAGCTGATCTGCAGTGCCCGCTTAATGACGTCATTATTTACACACACACGCACGCTCGCAAATTGCATATTGTATTGGTTAATTAATTGCATTAATCCGATTTTTGTTTGCAACATTATTTAGAGTTATGTATATGCAAATTAGAAGCGAATTAGATTAAACGCGACGCGTACTCCAAAAAGCGATAAGTGTTGCGAAATATCGAACACGCACATCGATATCACTTTTGAAGAAAGCTATCGATAACGTGCAAGTCGCGTGGCAAGTTTTATACATATTAATGCAATAAATGAAATAGCAGAAAAATAATCAAAAATAAACTATAATGCACATATTTACAGCAAATATATGTATAACTTGAAGCCGCATTTTAAAGGCGTCATCGAACAAAGCCTGCTGCTAGCCATGTGATGTGCATTTGGCGTCTAACTTTTTGCGCGACAGCAGCAGCCGAAGCGGAGCGGAGCGGACGCGCTGGCTCCGGGTCCTTGCAGATTCTCCCAGCCGGCTAACTGCCAGCCGATGATGTATTGCAGCGCAGCAATAAGTAAACCACAAGAGCAGCTCGCACACAAACACACACACGCGCGCGCTCGCACGATATTCAAACAATTACCAACACTAACAGAGATTGCCACCCACCTATCAGGGCTGGTTGAGCGGGCGGCAGGCGCACACGCCGCTGACATTGATGATTGCGGCTCGTCGTTGTCGTTGTCGTCGTCGGCGTCGGCGGCATTGTTGTTGTTGTCGGCGTCTAGAGACGCTCGAACGTGTGCTCATAATAATCCCCGATATATAAGCCAGCCAAAAACCCGCCGAGGCACACACACACACACACCCATACATAAATAAACATGTGTCGCCGTGTGTTGTAACGAAAAGTGTAAAATAAGCATCAATCATCGCTTATTCGAGTTGTCATCAATCACACACACGCTGCACACACAGACGCACACACTGCGGTGCCAGGCAAAAAGTACAGGAACATAAAGCAACAAGCGCTGTTATCCTTGGTGGTTAGTTGCCCTCCCTATCCCTCCTCCTCCCCCTCCTCCATGCAAAGCATTTACAAATTTGCCGGCTGGGGCAGCCTTTAAATTTGCAACCCCTTTTTTCGCGCAACGCTCGCCACGCCGCACACTGGACACACACAAACACACACAACCCACCCATCTAATCAGCTTTGCCGCCAGTTATTAAATCATCAGGTTGCACGATCAGGCAGCCGCACGCCCAACCCCGCTGTCACATGTCTGTCAACAGTCAACGATGGACCCGAAAAAAAACAAGAAGTATATAATATATATGTATATATATTGTGCGTAACCAAATATCCTGTTGTTACCCCTGCTGCTGCCCCCGGCAGTTGCGTGCGTCAAGCCAGAAAATAAAGATTTAATCGGCATTTATGTATGTATTTTTAGGTTTTTATGATAATGCGCTCGTTTATCCTTATTTTGCGATATGGAACCCAACGAGTTGTCAAACGAGCGGCCCTTCAACTGGATGATGAGCATCTCATTTGTTAGGGCCCTGGCCAAGTAATGTCCGACTTCCTTCAAGGCGAAATGCCATTCAAGCTGACTTTTATGTACTTGCAGAGTTTGATAAAAATTACAACAACAACAAAATGTATATGTCATGCACTGGATCGATCAGAAGCGGACGACAGGATGCAACTGGAACGGGACAGAGAGCGGGTATTCAACGTGCCAAATATGCGTGAACACGAATCTCACTTGAACTATTCAATGTGCTACAATTGGGTAACGTTAAAAGTACGCCTTACAAAGCAAATATATCTTATAGATTGCGCCATTCGCTAGATTAAGCCAATATAGACGGACATGGCTAGATCGACTCGGCTCATCGTCTAGCTCTAGCTGATTGGATATGCTTCCTGTCCGTCTCTTTGAAACGTCAACGGGCTCCGGGTATACAGGGATGAGCATGAAAATCGAGCAAGAAGCAGGACTATTTATCTCTTATCAGACTGTAATACAAAAACAATCCAAATGCTTGTTGGACAACATGCAAGAGTAGAAGGAATTTAGGCCTTGGACTCAGTCTCTTTACTTTCACTCGCAGCTGGATTTTTTAATTAATCTGGAAAAACAAAATGATAACAATTGACCTTTTAAATAATGCACTATAATTCATTTTGAGTAAAAACGCACGCAACGTCGGACTTGCACTATAAAAGCAGGAACTGGAAAATCGCATGAGTAATCATTGTTAAAGGTTTTGCCAAAAAAGACCAGAAAACCCTGACAGAATTTTAAATTATTTTAAAACAAAAAGACAACTTTGTATTTTCCAAGATTCCCAATGCATCTATGCACTCTGTCAGCTATGTTTTTATTATTAGTCTGTTCTCTAGCTGGTTATATTATAAACCAATTAAGCCACAGGCTTTTAAAATACACACTGTGCACATATCACACTTTGTGGAGCAGCACACACACAGAGAGAGAGAGAGAGAGAGAGAGAGGGGGGGAGAGAGAGAGAGAGAGAGAGAGAGAGTGCAGCACATCCAGCAATAAGAATGATAATACCAGCTAAATTAAGCGCACAACTTGCCAATTGAAATCATAACAATTGGTGGCAAGCGAAAGGTAATGCCGGCGCAATGGCAACAAATGGCGAGCCAAAAGGTTGGTTTTAATTTCAATTTGTATAACAATCCTGTTATGCTAAAAGGTGGGATCTCTACTGTTTTTGTATAATTTCAGAGCGGATCTAAAAACAAGTGAAACCCAAAAATGCCAGCGCACCGGACAGACAATCAAATAAAGTCACGCCGCTTTAACATTTGCGGTTGCCGGCAGCAGACAGAAGGATATACGTTTGCTGGACCTGGACAAGGGGCCAAGTGATGGACAGGTTGCACCTGGGTAACTCGATATGCGCAGACAGGCACACACACACACCCAAGTACAACGCACACACACATGGATGCAGGCGAACCAACTTGCAAAAGGCTGCAGGACATGTACACGAAATTAATTTGCAACGAAGGGCACGAGGCGCGCGCTTTTAATCCAACATGATATCGCCCGCAAAATGTAAAACGTAGAGCTGACGCCCAACTGCTGAACCTGAACCTGAATACGCCCCAGCCCGCACCCAGTACCGCTCGCAACGACTGCAACAAAAATCAGAAAGCGGATTAAACGTATTCGTGAGAATTCGTCAACGATTTCACACCTGTTCGACGGTCGCGCTCGGAGTGTGAGCTGTAGGCGTGGTCCGGCATAAAATGCCAATTAGAATCTCAAGTTCGCAGTACGTTGGGCCACTGTGACGCCTTCGGGCAATAACAATAGCAACAGCATCCAGGGCGGCTCCTGCTCCTGCTCCCTTCCCACTCCGCCTGCCGGCAACTCGCACGACTTTTTCGCCAACGCAAATTGTTTATCGCCTTCGGGGCGCTTTATTAACTTTACGGCTGGCCGAGCCGAGCCGGACCGGACCGGGCCGTGGGCAGGAAGATCTGTACTCTCGGACTCTCGGCTCAGTTCCACTGACCTGACCTGCGCCCAGCCATAGGGGGCTTTGGTCAGCAGCGTCATTTTACGGACTTTCGATTTTCATGTGTTTCAATTCGATTTGCTTTGGTTTCGGTTTCCGCATCTTTGTTGTTTTTTCTCTCGCACCTTTCTGGACTCTTTTTCCTCCTCCTTTTTTTTTTTTTTTTTTTTTGTGTTGTTAATTCCCTTCCCTTCCTCGCCTTCGGGCGCGTAACGCGGAAATGCACTCAAAATATTAAATGCTTCAGTAGTTTGCAATTATTGAGCGCCGGCCTTGTGCTTAATTTATAATACGGCTCCGGCGTGAGATTCAGTAACAGGCCCTGCCATACACGGACAGCTGTCCGGCTGTTGACCATTTGCTCCAGGTGGCCGCTGGCTCTTGCCAGCATGTTCAGCTCAAATTGAATTGGCATTAAAATTCTGGTAAATGAATTTTTGAACACATTTTGCAGCATTTCATCATGTGCTTTAACTGAAATATTTCCGGTTTTTTTTCAGAAATATGTTTATTTGGATTACAGTTTAAGGACAGCAAAATATCTTAACATGTGAACTATACAGAGTGGAAGGAAGCAGAGCTGTACGAAAATTAGTTCTGTTGTAAATGTATCTAAATTGTCATTTACGAATTCAGTTGGCCCAATTGCAATTTATGTGACTGAGAAAATAATGTTGTGAAATATGTAATGCGAGCAATTTCGGGCCCGTCTGTTAACATCGGACTATGTGTAGAATCCATCAAAAACTAGATTTGTATGGCATATTCCCTTCTGCACGACAATTGCCGGCTTCCCTCTTCACCTCGCATATCTGCAAATGCGTATCGAATTGGACATCCATGTCTGCTGTTTACGGAAACAATCACTTGATAAACATAAAGCTTCAAGAAGAGCATAAGAACCTCATAAATACGCGTTTCAGCGTTTTCGGGAATTCCACTCGCAACTGTGGAATGTTGGCGGAAAACGGTTGTAAGCAACATTTTTTATTTACTATCCGATTGGCTTCTTACTCATTTTTAAATATCTTCATTTCAGACGTATTTTAAACTCTTCGCAAATTTCAAGGATCTTGGATGGAAAATGTTGTATGGACCAAAGCTTATTTTCCGGCTTCAAGCCTCACAAGCTTCGTAAATAAGCGGAAAACTTTGCGCTAAACACTTGGTTTTTATTTCGATGAATACAAACTCATGGGTGAGTATCTTTGTAAAATATAGTTTGCAAGTACGGGTGGACTTAAATTTCCACTAGCGGAAAAAGGGTGGAAAATTGAAGCCTATAATTTGAAGCAAAAAATGTTTACCGGCAAGGTAACATATTTGTGGATGTAAAAATCTAGACTAAATGTAACTAGAAAATGCTTGCATTTAAACTAGACTTTAACCTATTTATTGATATAATTCTTTTATTTGCTTTACTCGGGTATTCATAAAAAATAAGTAAATACTTTTCAAGATGAACTTACATAGGAAAATCTAAATAACTTTAAGTTGAGTACACTTAAGCTACGCACAGTCTCTGCTTTGATAAAAGAGAAAAAATAACTTAATATGTGGATAATGTATCTCATTAGACATAGACAAGCAGATATCTATAGACACCCTAATGATATCTAGATGTCTATCATGCTTGGATATTCCAGAGCAAGGCCAATTAAAGCAAGTCTCAAGCTATACAACTGGTATAAAATAACATAAGCTTTCAGTTTCACTAAATACGGCCGTTGGACATGCAAATGCCGAGATTTGAGGCATAAATATAAATTCCGAGACGCTTAACAGGCATGCCAGAATGGATTACATCGACATGCCGCAAGCAAGGCAAACGACTTTTGATAAAACCCAAAGAATCTATGAGATTTACGAGCTGATTTCAAAGAGTTGCAAATACATGTGTGTGGCCAGAGGGCGGGGCTGGACTGGACTTGGGTGGGCAGGGTAAATCGAAGTCGTCTTCAGTTGTTTGGCGCAAAACTTTCAATTGCGATTCTCGGCCAAGTTGTTGGAGGGGTCTTATCTTTATTATCGACGCTTTTATTACACCGACCGGGCGTGGGGCTGGCAGAGTGTCTGACCACCGTTGGTCGAATGGGGGGGGTGGTGGGTGGTTTACTCGTAAAGTATGTCATGTGTCATAAATGACAGATTCTTAGGCATACTTCATTGATCCCTTTTTGGCCGCAACGATTTTTACGATGCCTCCGCTTACACACACGCGCACAAGCACAGATCCTAGCTAAATTGTTGCAGTATCTGTCACACACACAAACACGTATACGTAGTGCGTGTTTGAAGTTTGCTTTTGATAAATGAATGGATTTTCAAAGGCGACGTTAATGAAATACGCACACAACACAAGACACACACACACACACACACACGTACAAGACAAAGAGCTCAGACACAGGATGTAGCCTGGCGTCGCCAGCTAGCTCAGTATAAACTCTGTTTAAGTCTGTGTGTGTGTGTGTGTGTGTGTGTGTGCGTTTGACTGTGTGCCTTCCATATATCCTTCAATCTATCAAACTCACGTGTCCGTCGTGTCTCAATTTACTCGCTTAGTTTATGTTCAACTGGCGGCGATTTTGCTGCCGGCTTCTTTCTGCCTTGCCAAGTATTTTGATAGAGTCCGTTTGGCATATTTATGAAGTCAACGCAGCGGGCATTGAAAGGACACAAACATTGTAGGACACAGAGCGATAGATAGTTAGGATACGAAACGTAGAGACTTGTGACATGCACATACTTGGACACATGACCCCAATGGCCTTTTTGCTAGTCCTCAGACGCAGGGCTCTCTATTTTGTGCATAGCCAAAGTCAAGGATTGCAAATAACTGGTTTTTCTTTAGCTATAAATGGAAGTTCCTTCCAAAGCAGACACAGACGCGTTTCCATAACTGAGAATGTGAAGAGAATGCGCCAACAGAATAAGGGATAAAGGCATAAAAACCAGTTCGATTTGGGTCTATTTCAATGATCTACCATTCTAAAAATATCTAAATGCAAAAAGAAATATCGAAACAAATCGATTTCCGATAACTTTTCGCGCTATATGAGCATTAATTCCAACAGAAGCTATATCACAGTAAAAATGATTACAATCGTGAGGTAATTACTAGGTTTTATATGTTGGCTGTTATCGTAATCGATATCAAGTCGATTATCGATAAATCGCAAATCGTTTGCCACAAATGTGGCTATCAATCGGCGCTTATAACACGGCCTTGCCAATGTACTGGGCACTTGGCTTAAGCCACAGCTCGTCAAGGGAGCTGGCATTTGAATATATGCTCTCTCGCTCTCGTGCTAATGCTCGCCATATAGGACTCTTTGTCTCTCTCTCGCTCTCTCTCTCTGGGGCAATCCAAAAATACTTAGCAACCACGTCAAATGTCACTAAATAATGCAGAGAACCAATTACCAAGGAGAAGGCGAAATCAAGTGATCCACTTGCAATTGCGATGTGTTTTTGGGCCAGTTGTTGGTGTTGTTGCGGCACAGATTGTTGTTGTTGCTGCTGCGGTTGTTGCTGTTGTTGTTGTTGTTGATGCTGTAGCTTTAGCTGTTCGACACTTTGTTTTCGCCTGTGCCGCAGGGCGCTGAAAAGTATGCCACATAAAATCGAACAAGCAGCAGCAACAGCAGCGAGCAGCAAAAGCAAAAGCAAAAGCAAACGCATTAAAAGCAACTTAATAATTCAGATCGAAATCACCAATCAGCGCAGCTGACATGTTGACAAACGACGCCGCCAACGCCAGCGCGAACGCGAACGCCGCCGCCGCCGCCGCCGCCATAGACAACGACAACGACAGCGACAACGGCGCGAACAGACGCGGAACGCGGCCATGGCAAAGGGGGCAGTCGAGTGGGTGGCGTCCGGGTAGGGGGCGGGTCACATGGATGAGGACAAGAGATTTACATTTTCAAAATCGAATGGCGACATAAGCCACCGCAAAGCAAAAGACACGCAACCACAGCCATAATGAAATCCATGATAAACAAGATAAACGAACACAAAAAAATATATATACGCACAGACACACATGCACATCAAGCTATATTTGTGAGGGCAAATGTATTTGGCGCATTGAATTACACTTAATATTGTACACCCTTCTAAAATGGTTTAGTTATTTCAAAGCAATTCGATCTGAATGAGTAGTTATTGAATCATTCGAATCATTTTATGCCTTTTAATCGCATTTCCCTGCAATATTCCCAATCTATCTTCAACTAATTAAATATTACTTGCAGCAAAAGTTGTCTTCAGAGTAATTGCTATACAATGTGCTAGCTCAACTAAAACAATTAAAACACTCGAATCATTTGAAACATTCGAAACCATTTTAAACGTGATTTTCATGCAATCTTTTGCGAACATTATCATTACTTATTATTCTTCTTATTATTCTTATTCTTTTACAATCACAAAGAAGAGTGTAATGATCAACCAAAACAATTAAACACTCGAATCATTTGAAACATTCGAAACCATTTCAAACGTAATTTTCACGCAATCATCATTTCTTTAATGTTCAAATCATTAACGAATAAATGCTTTGAAAGTAAATAAATGTTTCTCGTTGCGCAATCAATGTGATTTAATATTCATGCGAATTGTTTGTAATTATTTTACGAAATTTTAAATGAATAAAATAAAATGAAACTAAAAAAATCTTCTCCAAATCAAAGTCACTTAAAAATTTTTCAAATCATTTGCTTCATTTTGCGTTATTTGAATCATTTCGTATCATTTGAATGTTTTCGAATTTTTTGAATCATTTGGTTCAATAAAGAGTAGGAATCTGACATTTATTTGCTTTATTCCCAGTCGTTTCTTGGCAGATTTATATTCGGATTGAATCATAATAAATCGAATCATTCGGTTTTTTTTTTCAATGCGTTCTATTTTATTTTTGAAGTTCAATGTTTCTTCTAAACTACTTCAAGCAGATGATGCTCAATTTATATGGGCTTGCATCCAGTCATTTCAAATTAAATTTTAACAAAATATTTGAATACATTTATTTAACTTTGTCTACAAATAAATGGCTTGCAACATATACATGGCTTTTTTCGGCTGTATCAATGTGGCCAGCTGTCTACGCTAGTTGTTATACCCTATAGTGAAGGGCATGCCAAAATAGGGAAGAGCAACAACGTCGTCTTTACATTTACTTATATCTATTTCAGCTATGCCGCTTTATACAGTTTCTGTTTTGGCATATCGGCTTGCAACCACCACAACGCAAGGAGCCACCTTGTGGCACTGACACACACACACACACACACACGCACACACACAGCCCCCCATCTACCAACAAGCAAACCAGCCTTGGTTTAGCTACTGCTGCATTGGCGGCTCATCTTGGTCGTTGTCAACGTTGTCTTCGATGTCTTCGTTTGCAATCAATGAAAGATTTATGACAACAAATACACACACAGACACACACACACACACAGACACACACACACACACACATACAAACGCACGCACAGACACACACACATATTTGTTGGGGCGCTGCCTTTTTTTATGTCACATCATTATTTTTATTATGACGCTGCCGGTGGCGGCGTCGGCCCGTTATTCGAGAGTGATTAGTGACTAAAAATGACAACAATAATAATTGCATTGTGTGCGCGAGTGTGTGCGCGTGTGTGTGTATATGTGTTTATGTCTGTGTGTGTGTGTGTGTGTGTGTGTGTGTGTGTGTGCTGGCCACATGAATGATGGCCCATCCATGACATTCGATATGATTCACAAATAAGTACAAATATTTGTTATTGTACACCGCTTCGCTCCGGTCGCCAACGAATCTTTCCAGGAAAAACTGATTGGTTTACGCCAACTGCCGTCGCTAGATGGCGCCAATTGTCCGCCAAAATGGGATCAAAGTTACAATTTGATAAGCACAAATTTGAAGAGCGCCTCTAACGATCCGTGCCCCAATAACAGCTAAATTTCACAGAAATCAATTTAAAATACCGGGCAACGACTTATTAAGCGGAAGAGCTTTCGCCAGGTCTTAAATTTAAATTCAAAAACCTTAATCTGAATTTGCATTGCAGCATATCTACGAAATGCAAACCCCTTTTAATAGTATATCGATTTGGTTTTAAACTATTGCCCTTCTACGAGATTCTCATGAATTAAAGTAAGTCCCATTGGCTTCACTGCAAGGAGGAGGCGGCCTCAACTATGGAGGAGACGGTGGCAACTTAAGAATATTGGGCGAGGCGACCGTGGCTCTGGCTATAACGGAGGAGTTGGCAATTTTACCTGATTATTATTATAGTATTATAAACATAACTGTAACTTATTTTATATTATATATTTTAAATAAAAGTCACAACTATTACAATCATATGTGCGCATGTTTGTTTTTATGAATTTGATACATACATGTATTTAAATATGTGTATATGTTGAGCTGAGCTGAAAATTAACAAGAAAGGTCATATTTATAGATATTGCTCTTCTACGCGATTCTCACTAATCCAATTAAGGTTTAGCAAGAAATCTGAGCTTTTAAGCTAATAAACATTGTATCTGCCTTCCTGTTCTTTCAGTGATGGGTTTATGTCGAAGTTAGTCCCTGCCTACTCATAAGTGGCGATCAAATATAAAATAATCATGAATGTTATTCAACAGGTGAGTACATAATTACAAATATATATTTATCCATATAATATTTTATGTTTATTATTTCTAATTGCCCTATTTTATGCTTTGGGAGCTGGCTTAGATTAGGGTAAGGTTTGGGGGTAAAAGCTAAATTGAAATTCCGGACTGAAGCCGATTGCGTCGAGTTTGGGTTGGTTTTCGGTTCCGTTGGACTTGGTTCATAGTAGGAAATAATTGGAACTTCGGATTCGAACCGGTTCAGTTGAGCCTGTCTACATGAATCTTTTGTGCTCTGCGCTCGGTTGTTTGGCAACTTCTAAGCCATTTGCGTTCAACTTGGGAATTTTTTAAACTGCGATGCAGTATATCGTGTGTGTGTGTATTTGAGACAGTGGCTTGTGTGTGTGTGTGTGTCTATTATCTGTTGTCTGCTGTCTGTTGCTGCTCCTAACTCACATTTGACACTAACTGCATTTTGTAGACTTTTAGCCACTCCCCCAACACCTACCGCCCCCCATCCCGCCATTCTTCTCGCCCCTTGCAGCTCTGACTTGCCGCTCGTCCCGCTTGCCGCTGAGCGCTGACTGCGAGCTGTAAGTGAAATCTTTCAGTGCGTGTAAAATGCCGTTGCTCGGTTTTTGGGTGCCACGCCCACACACTTGCCTGCTAGTTGGGCGGCAGCAGCAGCAACAACAACAACAACAACAACAGCAACAACACCAAGCAACGAGTTGGACAACAATGAAATGCTTTTAGCATCGAGCTGCGAGCTGCGCAGCGCCAAGCGAAATTAAGTTAACAACACAGAAAAAAAAGTTTTGTGCACTGTTTTTATTGAAAATTGAGTTAAAAAACAGAAAGTGTCGACGAGTCGACGAGTCGTTTTGTGCGTGTTGTATTTTATTTTAACATGCTCCTCTGGTTGTTGTGCACGCCCACACACACACACACACACGCACATACACACACGCACAACACATCCAGAGCAGGGGGAAATGCAGTCGCATAAAATTCTCCCTAGTTTAATTTGACTAGAACCTAATCGAAAGCGGCTATCAAAACGTATTTAAAAACTCTTTAAACTAACACGTGCTTCTTATTTTTTTTTTTTAATAAAACATATTTTCCTTAATGAGATCAGTTTTTAGGTAGGCCCAATTCACAGACAAAGCCAAACCACATTTTGGACATGTTTTTTTTCTTGTTTGCTTGATTTGCCATTTACATTTGATTCAATTAGAAAATGTTATTTGCTTTTCAAAGTTTTTGTGTTATTTGACTTGACAAGTTTTTGTAGAATGTAGAAAATTATTTTCTAGCACAAAATCAATGCACTCTCATTATCGGACATGTTTTTTCTGGATGAATAACTTTGTGGGCACAATTTGTCCTCTGGACAACAATTTTTTCGGCCAGAAACATGAAAGTTTTTCAATTATTTGTAGCAAAAAACTTATTGCTACAAGAAAATGAAACTTTTTTTCAATTAATTCGAATAAAAACTTATTTCCACTCACTCCACTTTTTATATTTTAGGATATTTATTTTGTAATTTTTCATAAGTATTAATGGAATATTCCTTCTTTCTCATTTTTAATTTATATTTTATTTACATCAATTATTAGTATATAAAAATATGTACACATATATACAGAGTCTTGCACATATGCAAATAAAAAAAATATACACATAAGAGGGAAAAGTTTTTATATAAATTAATTGAAAAAATATTAGTACACCTCATACTAAATTCATATCGAAATGTCTAAATGTCTCTTTGGGCAATAGCAAATCACATAATTTTTAGAACTTTAGGAAATAGAAACTTTAAAGTTTTTAAACGTCCGATTTCATCGAAAATTGCCACAATTTTTCGACAAACAAATTAAGCATAAATCGCTTCACACCAATCAAACTACAATCGGAAATTGGTCAACATTTTCAGCTACCAGATTTTAAACGTTATAGTGGACTATATATAGTGGAGTATATATATATAGTAGTGCCTCCTTGATTAACCCTTAAGTATCCCTACCTTGTTCCAAAAGTTAATTAAATGAAGCTATATGCCAAGTGTGCACTTGACTTTTTTAGCTGTTGGCTTTGATCAAGCACATTGTTAATACATTGATATGCCATATGCAACATAATTAAATGAAGATTTTCTCAATTTGTTGATGACCAAAATGATGAGCCGGAGTCATTGGCCAAGCGGCAACGTTGGCGCAGCTGCCGCAGGCCAAGGACGTGGGGGCGGGGCGGTTTATGCACGGGGATAGGTGCTGCTGCTGGTGCGAGTCAAAGTCTCTCGAAGGTGCTCAAGGAATCTCAATAAAAGTTGTCGACAGGGCAACAGCACACACGCACACACGCACACACACACATGCAGACATGGAAAGAAGCTCTTAAGGTCTGCCAAATCAGCGCAGAGATCACACAGACATGGGCTCTGCGAGCGTGTGCGTGTGCGTGTGTGTGTGTAAGCATAAAATTTATAAATTATTGAATCTATGAAAATATGAACATCACGTACGCGACGACGCGCGCTTCAGCTGCTTTTCGCCAGGACGAACTATTCACAGCAGCAGCACAATTACAGATACAAATGCAGGCTACAGATACAGATACAGCTACGGATACAGGCTATAGATACAGATACAAACAAGACAATCGCACAAAACGAACATACAGTTATGCACAAAAGGCAAAGTGTGTGCGAGTGTGCGTGCGTGTGTAAGTGTGTGTGTGTGTGTGCGTGCATGTGAGTGTGCGTACGTCAGAATATGCACAGAATTTCATTACGCTGCCTGCGTTCGTCGTTCGTTTTTATAAATAAGTTAGTTGGCAACCCTGCCAGCCTGTTTATTTGTTTGTTCGTTTGTTTGTTGTTTGTTAAAGTTTGTTCATCTGTTTCGTCGCGTTCGACGTGCTCAACATTATTGGCGGCTTCGCTGGTTACTACTACTACTACGACATGTCGGTTGCTAGGGGGGCGCACCCCCCCTTCCCCCTCACAATCTCTAACCAATCCCACGCTCATCTTAACCATAGTTTGAAAAGGCGTCTGCCAGCAATAACGGTGCCAACTAGAAAACTTTTCTAATAATTCGTTTGATGAATTTCTTTTCCACGACAAGAAAAATATTTATACATAAAAAAAAGCAAAAATATATCTGCGGGAAGCCATAGCTATAAGGGCAGATATATTCATTGCCTGTACGCAGATGAAGCAGCTCTTGAAGCAAACAAATCTGAACTATGACGGGAATGCATAAGGGCGTTTTAGCATATTCCAATAAAGCTGCCATTAAAATTGTCGGTTGATTTGCCTGTTATTGACACAAGTTCATTAAGACTTTTCCCCATATATGTCAACTGGGGAGCTCTCCAGCGCCAAAAGTCTTGGTCTTTGTTGAACGACCTACCTAATCTACGTAGAAACCAAACTTGGTAAATTTTGAATAGAACCGAATATGTGGAGTAGGAAGTCGTAGAGCCTCGGGACAAAATTGTAGTCCTCTTAGCGAGGGTATATAAATTCGGAAGGCCTATCTTATGGGTTAGGGTTTTCAACACCCAAAATATTGAATGATTTTACGACACTGGCACTTAATGACGCTACTTAGCACTAACTTCCTCTACATACAGTTTGGAACACTAAAGAAACACCTCTGATATGAGAAATCTTTCAGCACTAACTGCAAATGGCATTTACCTACACTACCCAAAGCAAAAGCATAAAAAGACTGTTAGACCAGTTACGCTAGATGGCGCCACTAGCTCGATCACAATAGTAGGTTCCGAAATGAAACTACATACCGGGACTATTGCTGACGAAGCAGTTATTATCTGATATTCTGATTTATTGTGGAAATTGGATGCCGCCGTGAATTTCAGAGATCCCACAGGGGGGCTTTTGGGCTAATTAGGGAGGCACTTTTGCTTGCCCTTGCGAGGTCGTCCGCTCTCGTTTCGTAATGTGCCAGATTGGTCAGGACACAGTGCGTTGAAAATATGAGGGTTTACTTTGGGTGTCTGGTGTTCAGATCTCTAATGCTGCAAAGGCTTTTAAGAGATCTGGAACCTCTTGACCGGTAGCAGGAAAGAAGGTGGGTCAGCACTTCATCTTAAAAATAACCAGAAGACTACTCAGAGGAAGAGGGCCGCTCGCTGGAGCCAGTGTAAATAATCAAGAGTTGCAAGTATTTAAAATTTTCCAGTTAATTAGGCAATTTATTGGTATAGTTATTAATAAATCATATCAATTCGATGTCTGCTCTCTGTCACCAACCTGTAATACTAGTTGAGAATTACAAATACGATTTCTCAAAGAATGTTTCCAATTTTCCGACTAACAGCTTGGTAGGGTCCTACTCCAATTTTAATGAGCCGCATTTGTCGGTTAAACTGATAATCAAGTACGTGTTGAGCTTCGTCTTCAAAAATTTATGGATCGCATTCATTTAGCGTACACGACGCTAACTGCAACGCCCATCACTGAGCGAGGTACCGTCCTGTTACGAAAGAGTATATAAATCGGGTATGGGCCAATAAGAAGAGACTTACGAATTTACCAACCCTAGAACTTCAGAAGCAGGTTTAACAACTTGTTAAGCATTCAACTGTGAAAGGCAATCGAATGAGAACGAATAATTGAACATGTTTCAGCATCTACATGATTACCGATCGATCTCGATATGTTTAAATTGTGTGCTGCATGTGTAACCTATATGGAGTGGCAATCGCGTTGATGTATATATGGTTATCTATATAGTATTATTTGATATAGTAGAAGTTGTCCTTTGGGCCGTGTCCGGTTATCATTGTAGACGGCTACCAGATACGTCTCAAATTGTTAGTAAATTAATGCCCCATACTTAGAAGGGCTTGGTCGTATTGTTGATAATCAAAGTGTAAAATTGTTGAGTGTGCTGAATAAAAAAGAATATATAAATTGTGAATCGTAGTTAAAATAAATTATAATATTTGACTAACCTGTTGAGCACGAACTTAGAAACCGTCTCTCGTTCCCGTGAATGCGAATGCAAGGGCGACAGCGGAATCTGCAAAATTGGTTTGGCTTAGAGGCATCATCAAAGGCCATTTATACTTGTCAGAAATTGTGTGGCGAAACAACATATTAAAATAGAAATTAAAACAAAGATAAAGCTCAATTGAATAATGAACAACAAATGCTGAGAAAATCATTTGCTCAATTCTATAACAATAGAATGCAAGAAAACGGCCATTGGCCAAAAAGTAGCTCGACATATAATTAAAATTTTGGAATTTGGTAAATTTGTTGTGTTTCGTTTACGAATTGGCAACTAAATAGTTTTGGCAGCAGCTGCCCCTGCTCGAAATCTGATTGAGCTTCAAATTGACCCGGACTACTAAGAGAAATAAAAACAAGTAAGAGGTTCTAGTCGGGAGCACCCGACTAGGGAATACCCTGAACCCTCTTTGAGGTGGTAGCGGGGAGGTGGCGATAGGTCTAAAATGAAAGTTACTTGACATATATATAATATTCTGGAAGCAACATATCATGTTTGGTGACTCTAGCTCTTATTATTTACCCAATTTGTTCAAAAAACAGGATGTCGATATGGATTTTTATCGATTGCTTGGAAACGGAGTAAGTTATCGTTTATCGGAAACAAACTCGATCTGCGCAGGCACTAGGAGCACCTACATCTAAAATTTCAGTCTCTAGCTCTTATAGGTTCTGAGATCCTTGCGTTCATACATACGGACGGACGGACGGACGGACGGACAGACAGACAGACAGACGGACATGGCTAGATCGACTCGGCTATTAATGCTGATCAAGAATATATACACTTTATGGGGTCGGAGATGCTTCCTTCTGCCTGTTACATACATTTGCATTTTGCACAAATACAATATACCCTTTTTACCCATTTTCAATGGGTTCAGGGTATAAAAAGTGAAGATATGAGCAGAGTGTGCGTCCTTCACCTGATTAACAAGAAATGTAATAAATGTATTTGAATTATGCGCATTACTTGAGCTATGTGGGCGTGTGTGTGTGTAACTTTGAGATGCACACACACACAAGCACAGATACACACACATGGCAATAGAAATTCCAGCTCTTTGGCAAATATCCTATCCAAGGCAACGTGTTTGCATTTTGTGCGTAGCCTCAGCCCCCGTTCTTGTGCCACAGCTCGTATACGTAATCTATTTAATTCAACCAAGCAAGCGTGTCAGTCATATGTGTGTCATGTGTGTGCGGGTGGGTGTGTGTGTGGGCGCGCGCGTATATGTATTTGTGGAAGCTGCGTAGCTTCGCTTTGGCATTATCAACTCATAAATATTTATTGAATTTTAAGAAATTTTCAAAAATTGGTTACAGAAGTAGCCAACGGTCCAGACCAGACCAGACCAGACCAGACCAGACCAGACCAAACCAAACCAACCCAATCTCTGACCAACATCTGGATGTGGCGCTGCGTGGGTGGCAGCTCTGACGACTTGGCTATCAACACATATCCGTCATCGATTCTTCTTACCCGCAAGCTCGCCGCCCGGTCGCCGCCCGCTCGCCGCCCTGCGCTGGCCGCCTGTCGTTCCGTTTGCATTCTCTTATTTGGATTATAATTTTTTCCATTTCACATATGAATGCGTTTTCCTTGGTGGCTGCTCTCGCCGCTCGCTGCTCGCCCGCTTTTCTGCCCAGTTGTCAATTTCCATTTTCATTTTCATTGCAAGCGGCAAAAGCGCCGCCGCTGGACACAAAGTTGAGCATTGCAATCCTCGGGGCACGCATTGCCGTGGCCCCTGGATTGCTTAAGTGTTCGCTCGCAGTAGCTGTCTTAACTGGGTCCGGGAAAGATTAAGGAAAATGAATCAGTAAATGAAGAATGTTAAGTTTATATTAGATATCAACTTATTGGTTAGCTGGGAAACCAACAAGACAACATTACTAAAAACCACTAGGGATAATAAGGATAAGCATTAAAAAATATATATTTATTCCATAACAGTTCATTTATTTCGTAATGTGCTCATTATTATATCCATATATATATCAATGTCAGCTAATATGCAAAGATCTATGCGAAAATGCATTGAAATCAATTTCCGAAACGAACAGGCGGAATATGGATGGAAGAGTGATGTCTGTGTGAATTTATGTGCATGTGTGTGCGTATGTGTATAGCATGAATATGTGCATGAATATACATGTATTTTCATATGGATGCATGCATGTATATCTATGTATGTATATATATTTCAACGTTTATATGCATTTATGTGTGATTTCATGTCTGTATGTATGTATGTCTGCAAGTATCTGTATGTGTATATTATCTCATATAAAAACACAAGCCAAGTTTACATTACTTTTTGGTCCACCAGCTGTGTTGCAAATTAAATAAAACGTGAGATGCCCTGCTATGCGATTCTCAAGAATTCAAGTAAGTGCCACAGTTGTGTATATATGTATGTTCGTATATCTGTATGTATGTATGTATGTATCTCTGTATGTAGGTATGCATATGTGTATTTATGTACGTCTTTTTTATGTATGTATTTTAAAAGAGGAAGATGTATTTCATCCTCTAACTGATTTAACTGTAAACTGCTTTCTACCTGTCTTTTCATTTAAGGTCCATCATCTTTCTGCGGGTAAATATGATTCATTGGGTAAGTATAAAGAATTTAAATACGTTTTGTGAATAAAAATTATTACTATTGAATGGAACTAACCAGCTGCGTGTGCTAACCCTTGCTTTGCTAGCAATCGCATTGTTAGATACTTTGCAAAAAATATGGTATTTAAATCGTTTGCATGCAGTTGGGTGGCATTTTAAGAAGAGGTCTCTCCCTCAACCAACGATGGGTAAGCTTTAGATACAAATATAAAGCGTTCAGCCAATTAATTGAAACAAATAAAAGACTAATTAGCCACTATAGGATCTGTATAAGCTCTGCGGTATATGGACTACAAAGGCTTTGCCATTTCCACTTAGTTTCTTCCCGTTTCGCTACTCAACAAAATCTTTCGCACATGCAATTGAACACTTTGGTGTTTGTAATTATGAAATGAACTTTGACCAGGTACGCGACCAATCTGCTCTTTGCCCTTTTAATCGCATTAAATGCTCATATTGCCGTTTATTCAACTATGCCCCAACCCAGATCCGACCAAGCCCCCTCCGTGCAACCCCTTCACAGCATATGAAGCTATTTGGAGTTACGCTCGTGTTGTGTGCGTGGCCACGCCCACTGCCCACCGCCTAGTGCCCACAAAATGCAAAATTAACTTGTTGATGTGACGATGCAAAACGAATGGGCTTGGGGTGAGACGGTGTAAAGGGGTTACGGGGCTCGGAGCTTGACTTGGCTTGGGTTCGGTTGGGTTGTGGGGGTGTTGGTTATGGGGAATACCCATCTGATGGCAGTTTGAAAATCGTTTCGTGTTCGAATCTTATTAGTGGCTTATAATTACAATTGTATACAGGCCAATTATGTTACGAGACAAAGCGAGTGCGACCCACACACACACAACAAACACACACAGGTGCGATTGTGTGTGTAGCTAATTAACCAACGTCAGAAATGACCGTTAAGTGTTTGAGTGTGTGTGTGTGTGTGTGTGTGTGTGTTTGAGTGTGTGTGCGTTGCAAGTATCTCGATAATGATGTTCATTTTGGAAGCAAATCTCATAATACACACACACACATACAGAGCTGTGTTTATGTAAATGGAGACAGAAATTTATGCACAGTATTTGTTGCATAAGTTAGCGCTCAGATAATTAAGCAACCAACAGCCCCCCACAACACCCGCCACACCTACCACACTTGCCACACCGCCAACGTACGCTTTGTGCAGCGAGGCAGGAGCCACCACTTGAGTGTATTTTGTAATTGAATCCACGTCTGAAATCCGTCTGTGGTCGATAATTTCATTTTAAGACCCATTTTGAATACAAATTACAGCAAGCGGACGTCATGGTAGCACACGTTGCGCAGCAGCATTGATTATGATTGACCATATCCAGGCGGGAAATCCTACACCAAGACCCCAATACCTGCATTGAGCCAGCTCTGAGTTTTCCTGCCAGTTTGATCAATTTTCATTGTTCCAAATAGTTGATGGATGTCCATATGCTTGTTTCTGGTTTCCATTTTAATGTGAATCTTTCATTTTTGACATGTCCAGTGTTGTACAGCGAATGCGTATTGCTTTATATAAACTCATTCTGGATTCAAATTCATGTAAATCATGTATATCCTATGTAGACATAGGTCAAAAGATTATATATGTATTTTAATATATTAACATGCATATTGAATTGTTAAAAAGAAAACAAAAACTCGATCAAAACCTTGGTTGTGGAAAACCAAGTTCTTGAACTGAGCCTTTAGGGCAGACATTTGTTCGAACCTCTAATGATTTTTATTCGACTGTCAGCTAATTTAGTTTTCCACATGCCGAAGATAACTATTCCTGCATCTGCCATGTATTATGTCAACTGCTTTCCTTCAACTAATGTTTATTTTTGTCAGAGTTTTACTTTGTTATACTCATCTTCATATTCTCCATTAATTGCAACATTTAATTCTTATAATTATATACTCTTTAGAACTGAGACATGCCGACTGCCGATTATAAAGTTTATATTGTTATTTATCTACTTTGTTAGCTTGCGTTTAGTTATTTCTTTTTTTTTAGTTTTTCCTAGAATTTTCTGGATTTTGTTTACTAGAATTTAGTTAACATTTTACATATACTTATCTTTTATTTAGCTAGAGCTTTCCACTTATCTAACATGTTAGTTGGTTTACTTAAGAGGGTTGCTAAGCATTCCCCCCCAATTTAGATAGACTTTATTGGCTAAGACCTTTATCTGTGGGCTTTGTAGATCCGCAATTTGTAGGTCAAACTTATATGGTAAATATTTATCGTTACATGGCGTGTTTTAGGATCTATGTAATAAAGTTGAAAAACTGTTAAAGCTAACAGCGCGCTAGAAAATCAGACACTTCGAAGCTGTACAGAACTCTTATAACTTATAAGGACTGCCATAAAAAACACTCTGAAGCTCTCATATGCAAGGAACTGCGACGGCGTCAAATGCAAAGAGTAAATTCTAAGTGTTTAACAGTCAAAGAGTGATTCGCTGTTAAATCGGTTAGGTTTAAGGACAATTACGCTAAGCATCCTGCCTCTATGATAACTGACAGAGAGTCGTATCTCTTATACGCAGGGTGTGTGTCTTGACTAACCATGTTAGAGCTACACGAGAGTAAATTAAATTTACTTGGGGGTGGTTAGATATTTGGTTTCTATAGCAAATGCAGAGTATCAAATAATAGCTTAAAATATAAAATAACTTTGTAAATAAATACTAACAGCGCCGTTTATGGCATACATATAACAACTGTTATACTCGCACATATTCGACACTGACTGAGCACAAAGAGCGCGTGGCTCTCTTTGCGCTGCAGCTGCCTCTCTTTCCGTTAAATCACGCTGCTAAGTTAACAGCGCGTGTGACACTTACAGCGCGCAATATTCGCTGGCTATTACATAACTGTTATACAAGCCGCCAAGAACTTACCGCTCAGGCAGATAAGCAATACGCCAGGCCAAGTCAATGAACAAAATAATGCTGCGGGTTTTATAAAAATACCAAAAAAAAATTTAAGCTATCGATTGGCTACACACGCACAACGCAATTTAAAACTGGCTTGTAAACCTCATTGTAAGTTGAATTAGCGTGTGGTTACGATGAATGAATGAATATAACATGAATATAAAATTATTTTAAAGATATTTCAAAGCGCCTTGACATATTTCCACCAACTGAAAAAATAAAACTGAAGCCAAAACTTGTTGAATACAACGGCAGGTCGACTCAAATGTTGGGCATGTTTCACGCGCTAACCCGACCCCCGCACTATCTAGAATATTTCGCTTAGAAATTCAATATCTATACGTGCCTGTGTGCGTGCGAGTGTGTCTGTGTGTGTGTGTGTGTGTGTGGGTGTGGGCCAATTGCCTCGGCTGCCTGAGCGCCTAAAAAGCAGACATAATTAGTTTACGACGAGATTTTTGCTTCCCTTTTGGGGCAACACTTGGCTGCTGCATGCTACAAAGTCCTTGCGACACTTGCAAAAGAAAATACTCACATTCAAAAGAAATATTATTAAAGCGCAATGGCAAATGATTCTCAAATTTGTTATTTCCAAGCTTTAGCCGTACCTTAATAGGCTAATTGGCTAAACTTGCCAATCTCTGAAACTTTAACAGAACTAGAAAATTTTCATATGGGTGCTTTTATACACTTGTATACCCCTTGTAAGCACAACGTAGAGGGTATTGTCTTATTCTCATGAAATGTGCTACGCATAAAGGAAGACATCTCATCAGAACCTACAGCCGAGTTGATGTGTACGTCTCTTTGTTTCTACACAAACTTGTGTTCCAGCTTTATAGCTAACGTCATGTAGCTTTGCAGACAGAACAATTGTATGTTCGAGTCGACCAGATCGAATCACAATATCATATAGCTGTCAATGTTTCTATTTCATATTGAATTGGATTAAACTTAGACTCGGGCATACAGGATATCTGCTGGTCATGCACGCTCCAATTAGTTTTCTTGAGAAAAAAGTAATAGAGTTTCGAATGTTTCGCATACAAATTTTAAGAAGATTTCGTTTTTGGATATTTTTTAATTAAATGTGAACTCAACAGGATTGCAAAATTGAACGTAAATGTAATAGATCTAAGAAAAAATGCTTGGGTTATGCGCAAAATATTTCTGGCAAGAATATTTATGCTTGAAGTATGCGTACAACTTTTAAAAAGTGCAAAATTTCTCAGCTTGGGTCCAGTCTTTAGGAATTTCGGCATGGTACGGCAATTTTCAGCACGACAGGACTTTAACACTATTTATACTAGACTTGAGTTAAAATATTGAAGTTTTTTCTGAAATGATATATTTTTGTATGATAGATATTTTTCATTGAAAGTTAGCTTAACTAAAATTAATAAATTTTCATTCCAATTCCTTTTATTTTGATGCAGCCTATTGAATTGCCCATATATCATGCTCTACATTAAATTCTTTGACGCTTTCTCCTGATTTCTTAGTGTATTTATGACAGATTTATTAGGCTCAATAATTGTAAAGAATGTGCATGAATTCAAAAACTTCTCACATTTGGTTGCCTTAACAGTTTTGATGTATAAATCATTCATTTGCATGTGCTCACACCCCTTTCTCTCTCTCTATCTCAGTCTTCCCCTCCCTTTCTCCATCTCTCCTTCTATCTGCCTGTTTCCTTATCCGGTTCGTTATTGATGTACATTATGAAAAGTGCTAAAATATTAAAGCTAATTGTATGCAAGATATGATTTTTATTCGCAACGCGAGCGCTTGTGTGTGAGCGAGTGTGTATGCAAGTGTGGGTGGTTGGAAAAATCAAAATTTTACGCTCTGTTACACTTTCCTAAAGGCTGCACAAAGTTACGCCAAATGCGAGCGAAGCGAGCGGCTCGCGGGCAGAAGGTAAGGAGCTAGTGAATTGGGCTTGGGGCTGCGGAGCGGTGCGGTGCGGCAGGAGGTGGGTGGGTGGGTAGGCAGCGTTAAGGGGCAGTGCTTATGTGTATGTAGATATGTGTATCTATGTGTGCTTAAGTGCGTGTTTATGGCGCAATAAAACAGACCCTAACAGGCTAGCACACACACACACACGCACACAGACGGATGACGAGGCAATCGCAGTGGCTGCTGTTGCATGCCGCCAGCCAAATGAAGCAACCAAAACGAGCGGCCCAAAACGCAGAGCCCGAACCCGAACCCGAACCCGAACCCAGATCCACAGGCACGAGCCAAAAAGAGCAGCCAGCTGTCTGTCTGGCCGGCTGTCTGGCAGTCTGTCTGGCAATCTGGCAGAGTCGTCTGGCAGCCAGCATCTTTGGCTGTGTCTTTCCGCTTGTCTGCGGCGCATTTATGACTTCCACACACACACACACACACATACACCCACATACACGCTAGCGGCGCAGACTGTGGCTGCATAGCCTGCATATAGGCGCATAGACATATGTCTTATCACACACACACACATACACACACCCACCCAAACACACACACACACACACACACACACACGCGCGCGGCACTCTGGCCTGCTGTCAAATGCCATACTAAACCGATAATCCAATCATAAGTTATAGTCAAATGAGTTTGCTCTTCAATAAATTTTCGCCAACATCTTATTTTTTATGCCCTTTCTAAGAGTTTCATGAAGTGCTCACCATATTTGCAACACTAAACGGTATACATTATATGCCCGTCCATAAATATATGGATAGATGTATATATATATATATATGCTATACTATGTCATATATATATATATGCTATACTATGCAGTATATATACTGCATAAATATATATATATATATATATATGCTATAGTATGCAGTATATATACCGATTCCAAATCTTTTCTATCCAAGCTATCCGCACGAGTTGAGCTTACATATGAAACAAAGATCAATGCTCTGGTATAACCAAATATTTGAACGCAGCCCTCTTATTCGCTAGCCCGTTCGAATTTGATATATCTGTTCAATGTGTCTGTAGGTCATGTAAATACGTGTATAGCTGAACTAGCTTTATCGGTTAACAATATTATATGTCTCTCTTTGAACTATGGGTCAAAACTGAATGCTTGTTTGAAGAGCTTAAAAAAAGCATAATATTGCTAGTAGTAGTAATAGTAAGAAATATTAGTAATTAGTAGTAAATGTGAGTAATATAAATAATAGAGAAAATCGAACTATCAAGTATAGTTCAGTAAAGATTCTATCAAAATATTGGCAGTATAGGTCATAAAATACGTTTCCTTGGTAGTATTCCCTTATATTTTTGGAAAAGTGTATGTGAACTGAATGATTATATGGTTACCAAAGATTGTGATCTCCCAATACTTGAATTATAATTTGATTATATTGTCAGCTCTTAGTCGAGTCGTCTATCTGAACTAACTACTCAACCAAGCAATGCAGATGAAATTTGGTCTATATGATGTATAGTAAATATACTTTCGATTTGAGCAAGTTTACGAATTGAAAAAAATGAGTATATATTCATATAAGCAGAATATTTTGTATATTTATATACATATAACTATATATATATGTATAACTAATTGTTAGAGCAATAAAGATACAACACGCACAACTATAATTTCTCTTTTGGTTTCAACTTGTTTTTGTGATTTGCAGCACTGGCAAAAACCTTGAGTTTGGTCATTTGAGAATTCGCCAGTCGAAGAGAAAAATAGAGAGAGATGCAGAAAAAGAGGGAGAGTGAGAGAGAGAGCCTTTTTCATCTAACACGTTTCATATAACACGAAACCAATTAGCCAGCCAGTCGACAAGTTGTCAGCTACTCAAATTTAACACACTGCACAACTTGCAACTGGCAACGTTCAACGTGCAACAACTTACCACAGTGCAACGCAAATGGCAGCCATTTGGCCAGTTCCACAAGATGCCAACACCACCTGGCCGATTGCCGGACCTGAACTATGCATGTGCCCAGGCGGAACTGTTGGACACTTAACCATTTGCCCGCCCACGGCAATTGCCGCCAACAAGGCCCCGAAATAGCTGCTCGAGTGTGAAATGGATCCATCTGCTGCGAAATGGCGCTACATAAGCTGCTTATTACTTATACCTATTTGATGACAAAACGAAAAACTATCGGAATTTATGCTCTTCATATAAATTCGATGTATTTATATTTCAACTAAAGGGGTTGAACAGAGCTGCTAAACTCTTTTACACCACACCAGCTAGGAGCCGGAAATCTAGTTCTTTATTTACCTTTAACTGGATCCTAAGCCGGGTAAGTTACATAGAACACAGCCGAACCTGAGCTGAGCGAAGTACAGATAATAAATATAAATAAGCTAGTTTATATAAGTTTATAAAAATTAGTTGTAATTGATGCACTGACTAACTGGCCTATTGACGATTATCAGCCTAAGCCATAAGAGCTAGGAAGCAAGAATTCTTACAGTTGGGATTGTGGAGAGTTCCACTCGTAAGTGTGGAAAATTGGATGAAACCGTTTTATGTGTTCGATTCGTTCCGAACTAGTTTTTGAAGATCCTTAGGAAAATCAGAAACATTTGTAAAGAAGACATATTTTAATGACCCTTACTATGCGATTCTCATAATTTAGTAGGCATGATTTACAGGTTTTTTTGCTCTCACCCTATCTCTCTCTCTTTCTCTCGTTCTCTCTCCTCTCTCTCTCTCTCTCTCTCTCTCTCTCTCTCTCTCTCTCTCTCTCTCTGCCTCATTCTCTCTCTCTTGTATATAATAATTGAGGAACGCATGTTTCAATACGCCCTTCTATGCGTTTCTCATAAATTAGTAAGCGAAGCTGTAAGGTTTTCTCAATCTTGCTTGAACTCAATCTCTATTTCACTCTTTCTTTTCCTCTTCCCCCCACGAACTGAAGCTTAGGCCTTGGCTTCAAGCGTAAACCAAACCAGCGAAAACGTTAGCTGGACTAGAATATTATGCAGAAAGAGCGCTGTACTATAAAAACATACAACTCATCTATAAATATGAGCACTTGCTGTTGTTATATACGAAATCCATAGATTGACTGCATAACTAATTAGCTAAGGGAGCTAGAAACTGTAGGCGGAGAGTTTGCCCTTTTGTGTGGCTGCTCCAGAGGACAATTTAACCAACTGGCCAACATTTTGCGCAGCAAATTTCATAAACGTGGAAACTAAGCAAACGTGCACATGTATGTGTGTGTGTGTGTATGGGTGGGCGTATGTGTGGGTGTGCGTGTGATAATATCTATGTATAGGTTAAGGGTAAGTCTGTGAGGGCGTGTGTGCGTGTGTTTGTGTGTGTATGGCTTTTATTGAAAAACGTAATAAGCCCATGCCGCAGTCAACGTACATATGTCGCGGGTTTCCTTTTGTATTGTCATTGGCGTCGATGTCCTTGTTGTAGTCCATGTTGTAGTCCTTGTTGTTGTTGCTCCTGCTGCTGCTGCCCTGCTCTTTGTTGTTGTTGTTGTTCGGTGTCGTTTTATGTGTATGTTGCCCTTATGCGTGTGTGTAGCAACTATTAGAAAAGAGCAGCAGCAGCAGCAACAGCAGCAGCCGCAACAGGAGCAACAGGATTGCTGCCGCTGCTCCGCCAAGCACCGCTCCACACGCATTGTCCTTTGCCTGACTTTTGAAGTTTTGCACACGAACAGCGGCTGCCTTGTTCCATATATATTCATTTTTTTTTCGTTCGACTACAGCCTGGGCTGGCCTGCAAACGTTTGTGATGTCCTGCAAATGTCCCTTTTAACAACGCACCCACTCTGCATGTGTGTGCGAATATGTGTGTGCATGTGTGCACTCTTCTTTTGTTACAACGATTTTTGCGCAATTTCTTTTGTGCTTTGTGCTTTGTGCGGTGCTGCGGCTCTGCTGTCATAACTGTCGCTCTTTCTGTTGTCCACAACGGCAAGGACAACGGGCACCACGGCCAACGATGTGGATGACGACGTGCACGTTGCTCTTGCTGCTGCTGCTGCTGCTGTTGCTGTTGCTGTTGCTGCCGCTGAGCACATGCAATTAGTGCCAAATGTTTCCATATTTTTGCGAACACACAAACACACACATACACGCACGTCGAGAGCAAGTGAGTGGTGTCCAGTCCACAGTTGACCACACCATTCCGAGCAGCGTGCAGCATTCACTGACAAAACATCGCATCCTACACAGTTGCACCCCTGCACCTCTGCACCCTGCTGCCCCTGACACCCTGCCACCCTTGCACCCACTCGCAACCGCAGCAATCGTCCGATGTGGCAGCAAAAAAAAAGTGGAAAGAAAAGAGCAACATTTTTCGTTTCATTGTTGCCAGGCTCGGGGGCAATAACAACGAATTGTTGCATATCCTTACTGAGAAATTCAACAAATGGGTTTTTGCTTACTCTCACAAATCTGTATGCATATTACAAAGCTCGACAAATTTGAACAAAAGTTTGTATTAAAAGATACCAATAATACGTGCTGAACAAGTTATCGACTTTCTTAGTCTATTAATAAATAAAATATAGGTTTATGATATTTCAATCAACGAGTGAACACAGTATTTCGTACAGGGTACAACGATAATTACAAAGTAACTTATCGACTTATCGATTAGCTCGATTAATGTTAGTTATTCATCGATTTTAGACAGCGTACACCAACACCAACACACGCCCAACCGCTTGCGATAGTCGACAGGCTCCGATTTCGGTGGGACCTCTCGTGTCCGGATGGAGAGTGGCCATAGTGCCGGGCGGCTGGCTGTGTAAACGGCCGTAACATTCTGCACATATCCTTTCAGTGTGTGCGTGTATGGTTAATTATACATTTTGCATACATGCACATGTGTGCGTGTGTGTGTGTGCACATACAACAATGTGCTTTTGGCTGTGTATGTGCACATATCCGATTTCGTATGGCCGAACCTCGATAACAATATGCGTTCGAGTATATGTATATGCATATATATATTTATTTATATATAGATTTGTTTTTGTTTTGGAACGGGGGCTGTCTTTTGTTGCATGCCTCGTTCACTTCATAATTTTGTAGCTATTTTTAGGCTTTTTGGCGCAGGAAGTGCGCGTGACGCTCGTCCATATAATGGCGCCGGGACCTGTTCACTGGCCCAGTTATCTATTGTTAAGTATTCCACAACACACGCACACACACACGCACACACATGAGTCGGTATATGTTTACGTATGGGTGCTTATTTGCAAGGCCTTGACATCGTTTCTGTTTATGCAGCACCTAGGAGGCTAACTTCCTTTTCATTTGTAGTTGCTCCGTAATGTATGCTATACATAGTTTCAATGTATTAAGTCGCCTTTTGCTAAATAGTTTTCTTAGACGTTTTTAGACTTTTTGGTGTGCGCTAAAGCCCTTTAATTTATCCATATCTTACTTAACGTACCTCAACATTAATTGTAGTGTATCCAACATAGGCTTCAATGCTTTTGGCTGTGCAACAAGTTTGATATCCGATTTCTGTAGTAAGATTAGATTGAACTTGATTGATGTTGCTTTTCTTGAGCATGATTGTATTTTGAAATGCCAGTGAGTTTTGATGCTTAATATTGTTATAGCCATGGGCTGAAACAGAACGTGCTTTTTCTATGGTTGGTTTATAGATATGGTTATAAGCTATAGGCATATGCTCAACTAATAAGATCCATTCTTATACTTAGATTTTAACACTCGTGTGTTCTTTTCTCTCATTCAGACTCTTATTTTTAATATACTTTATCTTCCTTTTACACCGGCTGTTTCTTTTCCATGTTCGTCTTGCTCTTTCCGATTGTCTTCATGCCCAATCTATGCTTTTTTACATAAATATCTTGCTTTACTTAATTAACTTGTATAATTTTTTTTATTTGAACTTTACTTGTTTATATATTGTATTCTATTGTATTGTATCCTTCCTAATTCCATACACATTTTTCTTATACCCCTCCCGTTATAACCTTGTTCTTCTTCTATTTGTTTACACTAGATTAGTGTAATTCACTAACTGAAGATTCACCATCTTCAACGTACTTCTCTTCTTTCTCATAAATATATTTATGTATCATCTCATTTATATTCACAATCAACTTAAACATACTTTATGGGGACTTTGCTTCTAATTCTTCTTATGAATATTTAACCTTCTCTCATACAAACATACATATCTTTTACGTACATTTTGTTCTTTCTTCGTATGTACACTCATTTTCTTATGCAATATTCGTATTCTTCTTTTATTCATCGCTTTTCTTCTTATTAGTCATACTTATCTTCATTATCTTTAAGCTTTTGCTTTATATATGCCCTTCTTTTTCTCAAGCATAAAGTTTCTCCTCCCATTTTTATTATGCGTGCTCGTATCTTTTTATCTTCTTGTTCGCACTTATCTTTCCCTTCTTAGGGAATGCATCTTAGCATCCAGTTTGTTTTGTTCACACTCCTAATTTATGGATGCTGGGGCAATTCTTCAATTTGTTTGTTTTCTGTGACGCCTTGGACTAGGCTTATTAGGCTTGGATTGTGGCCCCAGTTTCCGATGCGCTACTGCAGCAGTCCCTTGCAATACTCTGGCATACCCTTACCCCCACTGCATCAGCCGTCCCCAAACCCAAGCAACGTTTAGTCTGCTGCATCATTTATCATGTGAAATGCGCCAGACACAACAGCCAATCAGACCAGCCCCAGGACTGAAAGCAGCGCCTGTTGTTGGACTCGGGCTCGATCTGGGTCTGTCTGGGTCTGGGGCTGGGTCTACCCCTTAGAATATGCACAGGACCGACAGCTGCACTGGATGTTGCCTGGCCGTGGCAATGGCCCTGCTGCTGGTCCTGCGTCCTGTTCCCGGCTTTGGCTTTGGCTTTGGCCCCCATAAAAACAAGTGCAAATGCAATTTGAAAACAACATTGTGTCAGGAGTTGGGCGGGCGACTTGCTAGCTGGCCATGGGCTTAACGGTATTTGGTAATTAATAGGCCATATAATGTACGATATGGCCGTGCGTGTGTGTGTCTGTCTGTGTGTGTCTGCACTGTGCGCCAGGGGTTTTTATGATTTAAATTGTACGCCTGAAATACAATAATAACTCCGGGCACTTGGCAAACAAATAAATTAATTGAGCTGCATGAATGGCTCTCTGCTCTCTCAGTCTCTCATTTCTAGCTCTACCCTGCTCTTTCTCTCTCTCTCTTTTTATCACCCTCTAGCTCATGCTTTCTCGCTCTGATTATGGGAAAGTATTTGTGAAAGAAATATGAAGTGATAGAAATTCAAACTACGAATGCTAACCCGCCACCAACAACAACAAAAAAGTAAAAATATTGCATCGGATATAATCGACTGCGCAATACTCTATTGTCAGTGTGGAAAAACTACTCAAACCGGAAACGGAAACGTAACTCTTGAAGCATGTGAAAATAGGCGAGGAAACAATTAAAAAAACAGTCGGATGTTGAATTAAGATATTAAAAATTAAACAATTATTTGATTTGATAAATTTTGCATTTATAATTATTATGATCATTATTATACTTATTTATAATATTATTATTGCCATTATAATCCTTATCATTATCATTATCTCTATCATTATCATTATCATTATCATTATTATTATTGTCATTATCATTATCATTATCATTATCATTATCATTATCATTATCATAATCATTATCATTATCATTATTATAATCAATATCATTATCATTATCATTATCATTATTATAATCAATATCATTATCATTATCATTATTATTATCATAATCAATATCATTATCATTATCATTATCATTATTATAATCAATATCATTATCATTATCATTATCCTTCTTGTTACCATTATTATTAAGATCATCATAAAAGATATTAGCGCTATTAACATTGGTATTATTATTATTTTGAATATTATTATTGTCCATACATTTATGATTATTTATATAAAACGAACACCAAACTAAAAACCAATATACCCCGTTCTCACTTGCAAACAGAGCATAACAACGTTCAGTCATTCAATCGGCCCGCATGCATTGAACAAATTTAATTGAACGACCAGAGCAGAAGACAAGCAGAGGGGAAACTGGGGCTGCCAAAGGATCAGACAACTATTAGCAGTATGTGCATGGATAGGGTAACTAGCCGGAGTGCATATAGAGGTGTGGGTAAGTGTATATGCTGTGCGGCATAAAAGGCGGCTTTTTATTGCAAAAACATATATGTATTATCAAATGCAGCTGTTGCAAATTTATTTGCTGTTGTTGCTTTTGTTGTTGTTTTAGTGCTTACGACGTCCATAAGTCAGTTAAATAAATCATTGGAGCATCTAAAAATAAATCTATAAACAATAAATATCAACATAGCTGGAAAATAAAAGAGTCAAGAGCATGTTTATGCATCTGCTGAGGTCAAGAGACCAGTTTCCACTTCCACTTCATCAATTTGTGTATTTAGTTAAGTAAAGTTGAATACAACTGAGCCCTAAGTTTAGCTAAGCAACTGTTCAGTGTTGCACAATACTTCAAGTAAATAATACGCAATTCAATAAAAAGTTATCTCTTTTAACCATAATACTAATTGAAAATGTTTAAAAAACCAAACTGGTTTTGTAATCTTAACCAGATTTGCGCGCGTTGTACAACACTGTATCTTTAAAATGCAATGCTACTGACGTTTGCCAGCACTGCCCAATTAACAACATTGTCCATTAAATAGGCCCACAAAGGACCGCAAGGCATTTGCGCATTAAACACATTCTGTTTGTTACGCCCAAAATGAATATGTAAAATATTATATTTGCATCTGCATTACTCAATGCGATGGAAATTCTGGTCATAACAATCTAACTAGACTTCAAGTTTAAGTGCAAATTTTTTGTTCTATTTAGTTTTAGCATGCATATTCTGCATATTTGTGTCGAAAAGTTTTGAGGGCGTGTCTGGCTAAGCGGCTTTGCAACGCTTCAGTTAAGAATTCAATTCATGAAAGTTAATTGTATATTTTGCGTATGGGTAATTATTTTGTGCCACATAACTTATTTTACAATGATGAGCAAAATGCTTATTAAAACTTTAATTATGGATGCACAGGTGCCTGTAATGCACACCTGCGAGCACTTAATAGCCTCAACTTCTTGTGGTTTTCATATGCAATACGGTTGTAACGTATATTCAAACTAAGTTAAGAGGATTGAGTCAGGCAATTAGCCAATATTGAAAATATAGTTTTGCAATTAGGTTTCCAACTAGACTGTAACTTTCCAATGTTATTTTAGAAGCCTTCGCTTGATATTGGGTTTTATTAATAGTAATTATCCTAAACCTCCTTTGCCAAGGCATTGCCATTAAATCAAACTGAATTATGAGGATTGAGTCGAGCCAAATAACTTCATACCCGGCTGTTACTTTACTATGCAACTTTAAATCCATCCACTTGATGTTTGGTTTTATTGATAGTTATAATCCTTTTTGCTTATGTATTTCAATTAATTATTTTATTCCATAAACTGCGCTACATATGAATAGCATTTGTGGTACCTCATGTTAAATTTGTTGTTGTTTCAGGAGTAAATCTTAACTATGCAGTAAATTTAGCTCATTTCTAAATGTTATGAACATTCAATATAAATTTTAATGGCTTTTGGCAAAATTTGGCGAGTAATAAAAGTGGGTGTGGCAACTAAGATGCCCTTCGGCGATGCTTGCGCATTTGCGTTTTAATTCTATGAATTATAATTAAGTTGAATAGGAAAATAATGCCGAGTTTCAACTTGTTTTAATAGTTTTTGGGCTATATAAAACGGGCTCAGGCTTAAGTAATCAGATCAACGGAGACCGAGAGGGGCAGAGTGAGGCTGGGGTTGAGCGAAGTTTCATGAGCCTGCGACTTGGCTGGGCTCAACAAGGCTAAGCGAAGCGCTGCGGCTCTTTTGGTTTTCAAGGATTTCAAGGATTTCATGCGCTTAATGGATAGCTTATACATATATATATATATATATGTATATTTAGCCGCACATAAAATGCTATTGAAATTCGGGCTGCTCTTAATTAATAAGTGTGCGCAGCATTTATTGTTGCATTTCACACCCTTAAACCGCACACGCCCCCTGCTCTTTGCCCTCTCCCTGCCGCTTCTTGTGGCATACACAGCATTTTTAGCGATTTTCATTTATTGGGCAAACATTTGCAGCCATGTGGTGCTTCGAGTGTGTGTAGTTGTGTGAGTGTGTGTGTGTGTGTGTGTGTGTGTGCGCGCGGGCGTTGTGTGTGCCAATAAACCCATCAAATGTTTGTAAATTAATTTTGTGCTCATCACTGCTGTTGTTATTGGCTTTTAATGCGCATTTGGTTTTGGCTTTGCCTTTGCCTTTGGCAATGGCTTCGGCAACGGCTTTGGCTTTGGCTTTGGCATTGATGACTTTAATCATTTGCGCCATATGCGCTCCAATAATGACGTCATAATACCGAATCGAGAGTTTGGGAAGCTGCAAAATGGATCCAATTCTGGGATGTGCAGCACACTGGGCGCATGGCAAGAGCGCAAGTGTTGCTCCAGCTTCAGATATGTAAAGTTCTGGTAAGGGATTCCCTTAAGGAAAAAAAACTACGGATTCAGCTGGCAATATATGGTCATACATATATGGGCAAAATATGCCTACTTATTGAGGTATCTCTCTCTGACTTTTTGTTAACCCATTCTAACTGTAAAACTACATAACTCAAATTAAGTTTGGCAAATAGACAATCATTTCTTCAATTAAAACAGAAAACTTTTTTTTAACATATCTTGACCAAACTTGGCATATACTTATCATATATTTCTATAGAAAGCATTGGTCGAAAATTGTTTTTGGTTGAGGAATAATTATTTTCAGCATATCTTGAAAGAACATCATAGTGGACTACAATATAGCTCCAATATGAACAGAAGGGTCGAAATTTAAAGAACAAATTAATAAAAACATTTCGCATGTGTCTCTCTCTCGCTCTCTCTCTCTCTCTCTCTCTCTCTCTCTCTCTCTCTCTCTCTCTCTCTCTCTCTCTCTCTCTCTCTCTCTCTCTCTCTCTCTCTCTCTCTCTCTCTCTCTCTGTCTCACTCTCTCTCTCCCTTTCGCGCACTCCCGCTCTCTGTTGCCCTTTTGTTGTTGTTGCTGCTGGGGATAGTGAGGATGATGATGCATCATTAGGTTGGCTAATTTTAATTATACCAGCGCCCAAATTGCTGCTATCATTTTTAATAATATGCCGTGTCGCTGTGCGCCCTCTCGCTCCCTCTTTATCCATCTCTTTCTTTCAGTGTGTGTGTGTTTGTGTCTGTGTTGGGGTTTAACTTCTGCTCTGGCAACAGCGGCAACTGTTCTCGTTTGAACTGTCTGTTGCTGCTGAAGCTCTATGGCAGCCGGCACGGCCCAGCACAAAGCCAACAAATTATGCACTTACACACACACACACACACACATAGGCACATATATGCATAGTTGTCTCGCTGTTTGAGTTATGTGTGTGTGTGTGTGTGAGCAGTGCTGAAGCACTTGACTTTTTACGTTCCTTTGAGGCACAGGGCTGGCTGCCCGGCTGCCCGGCTGGCTGCCTGGTTGCCTGCCATGGAGTGTCTGCCTGGCTGACATCTTCTTGCTCCATTTGGGCGCGCTGTCGTGTTAATTTAGCGCGAAATATTTGACAAGATGACGCGCTGCCTGTTTGGTCCTTCGGCACAGGCTCCGCACACACAGACACTCACACACACACATACACGCGCGCACACACTTTCCGCCTTCATCCTTGCCCCAATCGGCGAGACATGCAACGTCTGCTGTGTAATGATCGAACATAGTTGCCGGGGCGCCTGTCTGTGTGGTTATATATAGTATATGCTCTATGTATGCATGTGATGTATGTGTATGTGTATGTGTGTATGTGTGTGTGCAACAGACACTCGTATCGATTTATAAGTTGCAACACACGCACGCACACTGACATACACATGCTGACATTCGATAGCGCCTCGCGTCAGTCGCCTTGGCAACTTTTAAGCTCTCCCCTCGTCCCCGCATCGCTCGCCTGTGATTGAGCTGTGCGCTCTTTAAGTGATTCGATCTCCAGCTAATTCACAAACAATCCACAGCAAAAGCCACAAGCGCCTTATGACAGTCAATTGCCATGGGCAAGATTGCATTTGCCTGCCGGAATTCAATCGTGCAGTCTTAGCTCATACTTATCCAAGATATCATCCATCTATTGGGTGCTGTGAGCTGAGAGCTTAACAAATTAATTTAAAAAGAACATTTACTACATAAGCATCAGCTCACTTCTGTATTTCATTCACTAGTCTAATATTGCTTACTATTTACTAGTTGAAATAATTAAAATTAAATTTACCAAACTTTACGCTTTTAGTCTAGTACTGACTGACGGACTGCCTGATTGATTGGTGATCAACGCACAGCGTATGCATGCGTGCATGTATGTTTTGTATGTATAATTGGATTGTTGTATGTATGTATTTATGCATGTGTGTTTATGTTTGTGTATATGTATTTGTATGTAGTTATATATGTGTAAATATGTATGTATGTATGTACATATGTGTGTATGTGTATGTATGTACGGATGTATGTATGTGTGTAAGTATGTGTGTATGCATTCATATGTGTATATATGAATGTGTTTATGTGTATATATGCATGTATGTGCGTATATATGTATATATGTTTGTATGTAGTGATGTGTGGTTGTATGTGCGTATGTGTATGCATCTATGTATATAAGTGTATGCAGGCGTGGCTGTGTGTATGTAATAATGTATGCATATAAGAATTTGTGTATGTTTGCATCAATATATGCATGTGTGTATGCATATGTATACATATGTAAGAAGTATTCTTAAACAATGCCCTACTACGCGATTCTCAGGAATTCAAGTAGGTCTAATAGACTTCACTCCAAGGTTTTAACTATGGAGGAGATAGCTTCTTCTATATTGAAGCAGATGGCAGCTTGAACACTGGAGGAGACGGCGACTTCATCGATGATGGAGGAGGCAGCTTAATTAAAGGAGAAAGCGGCGGCAACTTAAGCAAAAGAGGAGTGAGCGGCTTTATTATTGGAGGAGGGACAGTTTAAACAATGGAGAAGTCGGTAGTTTTAATATAGCAGGAGACGGAAACTTTAGTGAAGCAGGAGACGGTTCTTCAACTGTAGAGAAGACGACCGTGGCTATAGCTTTGGTTTTGTGGCTATTGAATAAACTGGTACGTATAAACATAACAATTACTTATTATAATTATTTTAAATGTAATAACTATTACAATCATGTGTATGCATGTTACTGATTTAAGTAAGGTTGAGCAAACAAGGCTAATAAACAACTTATCCGCTTTTGTTTTCTTTCAGTTATGTGTTTATATAGAAGTTCGTCTCCCGCCTACTGAAAGATGCCTATTAAATAATCGTGCGTGTGAATTGACAGGTGAGTACGTATAAATATATATTTACCTATTTATATATTCAAAAATATTTGTTCAAATTTGATTCAACCAGTTCACCAACCACAAATATAGCTTAATATTAGATATTAAAAAGAAACTTTTGGCATTATTCGACTATTAATACTCGTGCCAAAATTAGAGCTTCTTTTGAACCACTTTTGAACCTCTGTAATGTAATGCCGAATGCATTCAATTATTCAGTAGTTCGGCTCAGGCACAAGCACGAAATCAGAGCCTATAGGAACTGCGAACTGGAACCAGTGAAGCACTCACACACATGTACAAGCACACACAGACGACAGACAGAGTCATTTATAAAATTTCTAGCAGAACGTGTTAAATGGCGTCAATATTAAAAGTTCAAATATGACGCTGACGAGCAGTAGTAAAAGGGTAGGGTGGGAGTGGGGAGGGGAGGAGAAGTGGCAATTGGTTTGGGGGCAGCTTGACTATGGGGATAGAGATTGCTGATGACGATGACGATGTCGATGGTGTTGATGATGATGATGATGATGATGATAATGATGATGATGCTGATGATGATGATGATGATGATGATGGCGACGATGAGAACGTAGACATAGACAGCGAGAGCGAATCAACAAATGTTGAAGCTATTATCGTAGTCGCAACATGAGACACATACACGTACACACACACACACACACACGGATACACACAGCCAACGTATACATATGCTGTGCGCTATTGCTCATCATCTTTTGGCGTTAGCAAGTGCTTCGGCGGCAACTTCCAACTTCTAATGGCGGCATTATGCAGCCACCCGTGCCACCGCTGCCCGTGTTGCCGCACCGCTCGCACACACATGCTCGCTGGGTGTTGGCATCTCTTTTGGGCCAAAATGAAAATGAAACTGTTGCAAAATCCCATAAAACGGCCAAAAAGCTTTTGTAAATGACGCCAACAGCTGTCGATGGCGAAAGGCAGACAACGACGCCAGTCGCCGCCCCCATATAACACAAGCCAGCCCCCACTTCCTCTCCTCCGTGCAACACCTATTAGCCATGTGTGTATGTGTATGTGTGTGTGTGTGTTTGTGTGCTTGTCCTGCGTTTTGGCGCGTTTTAATAAAGCGACAATGACATTTTATGAATTTTCCACTTTGTTCTTGCCTTTGCTGGCGCGGCCCCCCACGTCCACATTTGCGTCCTCGTCTACGCCCACGCGCACGCCCACACTTCACGCCTCAGCCGCCCGCCCCCCGCCGCGCTGTTGGGCAGGACAACACGCGGCGTCCATTGTTTGTTTGTTTGCTTAGAGTCGCAGCGCAGTTCCAGCCCTGCCGCCAGCCACGGCTCCAGTTTCGCCAGCGGCTTCAAATGAATTGTCATTATCTCTTGGCGAGTGTTCGGGTGTCTGTGTATGTGTGTGTGTGCGTGCTTGTGTTTGCTGCCTGGTGTTGCATAAAGGCGCGTTTCAGTCGTCTTTGATATCCGATTTCATTTATAATTAGCTGCAAAGTTTACGGTTGCCATACCTTTGCTTGTGGTTGGTGCGGCCGGGTCAAGTAATTTAGTGTCATCCGCTGGGATGTTACTGCTCCTGCTCCTGCTCCTGCTCCTGCTCCACTTCTTTGCTCTAGCCAGTCCTCCAACCATTCTCCATTCAATTCTCACAGTACACGCAGCGCAAAATAATTAAACGCAGATAAAATCAGGAAAAGAAATAGGGGGATTATAAACAAATCAAAAAACTTAACTTATGTTAGAGCAGGGCAATTTTTCTACAGAGAAAAAGAAAATCTAAAATGAATCAACTACTTTCATATATACTGAAAGCCAAAACAAACGGTATAAAATAAAAAAAGTTATTTATAAAACCAGATTTGCATTGTCAAAGCGAAAATTAGACATTTTCGGACTCTTTGACCCCGAAAAGTATGCTAATTAAAATTGTAACCTAATCGAAAACGGGAAGAAGACCCAATTAAATACCCTAATGATGATATTTGTAGTTCTGAAATTTGAACATAGTTTACTATCTAGAAACTTAACTAATGCTAGAACAAGGCAATTTTTCTAAAGCGAACACTAAGAGAACAAAAATAATCAAATTATTTTAGGAACTTTTGCAATTCAAGGCAAGCTAAAGTACTTAATGTATAAATAATAAATTAAAATAAGAATTATATATTTTATAGCACCAAATTTTCGTTAACAATGTGCAAATTCGAAATTCTCTTATCTCTAACTCCGAAAAGTATGCTAATTAAAATTGCTTGGAATGGAAGAAGCACCAATGAAAGCTGCATTCTGCTTTAGTTATGTTGTTTGTAACATTTAAATTGATTTTGGCATTTCGAACATAGCTCAAAATTTTCACAACAATCAACACCATCTATCAGTTGAATACAGAATATATATCAGCTCGATACGATATTTTTTTTTTATATGTATCTATATAGAAAATTTACTTTCTTAAATTTGATTGTATCAATGAAACAACTTAAATAAAACTTATATGAATCAATATTTATACAACTTACTCTACAATTGAGTCTAATAATAAAATTAACAAATATACGTTCGTTATATAAACCGATCTGAGAGATCGATTGGATGAGTCCTCCGCAACCTCCGCCGCATTCGGACTTCTCCAAGTCAATGTCTCTTTAGAGAACGTTGATGGGAACTTTTGATTCATTAATTTATTATGGGAAACATTTGGCATAGCATTGCAAAACATTTGATATTTTAAAACAAATTCTATGCATTTCGCAAAGCCAAAAACTCTAATTGTAAAAGTGGAAATCTATAACTAGCCCAATAGCTTTGGAGTTGGGTTGTGAATGAGGTCTGTGCCAGTTCCGCATATTTGTGTTTTGTGGTTAGACATTCTTTGGTATATGGCTGTAAGCTTGCTTTAATATCTTGCAGCTAATGTTTTTCGGATAGATCTCGGTAACTGCAGACTTGACATTTGATATATATCCTCGCTTATAATACGCAGAACAAGTATATATCTATAAAAACTGCTATATATAAACTGCTTACAGTGATACCTTGTTATAGTAAATATAGCAAAGCTTTTCAAGAATGCACAGCTTGGCGCTATTTTTAGGGCATCTGCCAGTCGGGCACTTTTGCTTATATTTAGTTTACATTTGAAAGATTTCAAGTGGTTTCTCTTCATTTATTTCTGTCTCGGCCCGTGTCAGTGACCGTTTTTAGCAAATTGCGTCAAGTTGAAGTCAAGTGGAACCGGGGGCCAAATTAACAGCTAATTACGTGCGAATGCCAACTACCAAAGAATTCCAAATGGCACCTGCTGTAGCCGGGGGTGGGTTAGCGGGGCGCATTGTGTACAACACGGACAAGCATGGCTGGACAAACTCGAACGCACAAAATAATAATATAAAAAAAATATATATATATATATATATTAAAAAAAAAAGACGAAGAAATGGGGGCTTAAAAACGCTCGTCGTACACGTAGCTGCCAATTGCAAGGGACAACAAAAACGTCAAACATTATTTGAATACAAAATTTCCTTGAAAAGGGTTGGCAGCATATGCTGACACAGGGGGGTGGCCGACGAGGGGTCGTGGGTTCGGTCTGCAAATCCAGCGCCCAAGTGACAAAAGTGAGAAATTAGTCGATGTGCCCGACACCAGAAAGCGTTATGAGTGAGAAGGGCGACCAAAGGCAACCGCAACCCTTGTACCGAGGCTTTAGCTAGGTGGGATTTTCTATCGCAATAATTTTGTTTAGGAAAAAAATGTCAAGTGTCGGAGCGGGGTCAACGTTGTCCTTGTCGTCAACGCAATTAAAATTCAAAGAGCAAAATGCATTTGCCACGCTCACGCACGCAGACGCAGCCCAGTCGCCGAGGCTCGTGCCGGGACTCAGATTTCCAGTTGGGATTGTAATTCAAATTGTGTTTAAGACAGCATCAGCCGTATATATGCATATGTATATACATATACTAGATGCCCGACGCATAATTACATGCTAAATTGTGCGACACAAATAACGAGGCATTAGAAGTGGCTGGCAAAAACGTATCATACTCAACGGCAGAGCGATGGACGCAGTGGGCTCCACTCGTTTCTTGTGGCTTTTCCCTTTTGCCATTTTCTTTTTTCCTTGTTTTTAGTGCAAGTATCTCATGCCTTGTTGCTCATTTGTTGGGGCGATTTGCATGCACTGCGTCTTATCGGCTGGCAAATTAACGCCCAGATGTCTGGCATTTTGTTGCTATTTGCATTCCGGACTTCTGATTGCGGCACATGTGTGTGCCCAGGAGTTGGCTGTGCCCGGGCTAGCTGCCAGTTTGCCATGTATATTGTTTTCTTTTTTAGTGGCTGCTTTAATTACGGCATTTGCTCAACTGCGCAAACTAGCAGCTACAGCCACGTTCTGTTAGCTCAGCGCAACAATATTAATATTCCAAATCAATTGCTTTAATTAAAATCAAGTGAAAAAGCGCTAACTGTGGCACACCGAAGCTCCAACACCCTTCTGGGCATATCAATAGCAAGTGATTTTACACACTAGCTTTATTTACATACGATTATTCCTATATCAGCCACATGATAAACACTAAACACGAACGGAAATTACTTTCCTTGTCACCCACAATTGGTAATGGGCTGGAAAAGAAAGAGATTGAAAGAGATTTCTTTATCAACTCCGATAGAGCTTTAAGTTCTAGTAAGGCGAACCTGACTTGGGCTTTGCTCAAGTGCTGGAAAAGCTAGCTAAGCTTCTTATTGCCCAGTTAGATGAAGCTCTCTTTCAAGCAATTCTCTCTATAGAGCTATTTTGCGCACGAGTGTGAGGATTTGGATTTTCGTGGCAGCTATATGATATAGTGTATCGATCTGGCCGAATCGACTCGGTTGTTGATGCTGATCAAGAGTTGATGCACTCAGCAATGTCTACTTCTAGGCGCTGCGCATTTCGTGGCGCAATGTGGACATGCTCTATAGTAAGGGTATACATATATATATATATATACAAGCATCAATACAAATTCGGCATTCTGATTACTCAGATTCTTTACATTATTGCCAATCCCAGCGTGCTCTCAGTAATTATTCGCCAGTTGTCAATAAATATCTCCAATATTAAGCAATATTTTGTATTTATTTACAAGGTGCTGCAACAGTTTATTGAATACACAAATCCAGATTCTCGAAGGGGAGACCTGCAGCAGCAACTATCGAAATAACATTTGCAAATCAATTCATTTAATTCGAATTGAGAAGCAAACACAAACACATGTAAACAAATATGCGCAAATTATGTTTGGAACACAATCCTTTAAGCCCGACGCATTTGATAAACAAACGATATGCAAGTGACAGGCGGGTGACATGTTATCGAATTTAATCAAAATGCCAATATCGATATTATGCAAATAGGCAATATATATTTAAATTTTAATATTAACGGCTACAACAGTTAATTGTGCTTTTCAAATGAGCCTTTTTATTTATTAATATGCCACTTCAGTTCCGCTTGAGTGCTCCTGCAGCTTTATGGATACAATTGTAATGACATGCCACACACACACACACAAACACACACACACACAAGCAGAAAAATCAGTTAGATGGCATTAAATGTGGCGCGAGATGTTCCGAGAAATTCCAGCAGGGCGCAAATTCCAGAAGGGAGCAATGCAGCGAGCCAAAAATAATGAACTCCAAATGAAGTAAAACAAAAAGAAGCACACAGTATTAATTATTCATATTTCATTAGTGAGCGCCACTCACCGTACCGAGTGCCTCCTTCTCAAGGGTTGGCGGCAGAGTCAAAGAAAGGCGTGTGCCATATAAAATTTATAAAAATCAAAGTAATGTTGCCAGCGTGCGGGCAGCCGGGGGAATGTCAGTCAGGGCAGCGCCGCAATGAAAACAAAGAGAGGGGAACGGAGGGTGGGTTAAATACTAGCCAAGACTAAGAACAGAGGTCCTGCTCCTGGTCTCGATTCTGGCCCTGGTCCTGGTCCTGGTCCTGGTCCTCGGTACCTGCTACCTGTTAGCTGAAAGTCGCTCCGTTTGGTAGACATCATCATTTGTCTTGGCCTTGCCATCGTTTTGGGCCGCGGCACATTGATGAATGAAGTGCGTACATATCCTGAAAAGGCCAAAAGGCCAAGCGACATTAAAAATGCACACGCAATCAGAAAATGTTTCATGCTGGCCCCGACGGCAGTTAACATTTAGCAGGCAGCAGTAGGCATCCAGTTGATGGATCAACAGCGCCCAGATAAGACAGCGTTGGGCGGGCTAATGAGCGAGTTGAAGTGGGCCAGGCACAACTACGCTGCCATCGCCCATCAACTCTTCTTCACGTTTAAGACCCTGAGCCACTCGCTTAAATGTCTGAAAAGGGTATAATGGTTTTGTGCAAATTTACGTAGCAGACAGAAGACAGCATTAGCGATCCCAGAAGGTAGTCAAGTATACATATACGAATCGCTAAACAGGGCTAGTTTATTGAATTTTTAAAAAATTTTACATTTGTCGATATTTCCTTCATTATATTTCCGTTATATCGATAAATATCGATTTTAAGGCTTGCCTTTTTTAAGCTTAGATTTTGAGAGTCAGATACTCCAAACTTTATGTTTACACAGATAAGGAATATTTTACGTTTTGGATACATATTTCCATTCTCCCCCATTTCCATCATATCGATAAAATATCGATTCTTTCTTTATTAAGCATACCCCAACAGCTATGAGAGTCAGATACTCCAATCTTGGTACGCAAGGTCGTGGAGTATACTCAGATGACGAATTTTTTTTTTATTTTGGATACCTCTTTCCATTCTGCCATGTTTCCTATATATCGATAGATATCGATTTTGGACTTTCTCTTTTAAGCATAGCCCGATAACTATGGGAGTTAAATGCACAAAATTTAGCACGCAGATTAAGAATATTTTACTTTTTCTATATATCCATATCTCAGGCATTTCGATTGCTGGAGCGCTTGGACTTAGGGTATCTCCTGCACGGACACGCTTGCTTGGTTTTTTTTTGTACTTGCCTTTGTTTTTTAAGCCTTTGAGCTGGGGCAAACGCAGTCGCCGTCGTCGTTGACGGCAATTAATAATTTGTTTGGGCTTTCAGCGGCCGTCCAAAGCAATTACCGTGCTCAAGGTGCAGTTGCCCAGTTGCCCGGTTGCCCAGTTGTCTGCGTCCACAGCCGACACCTACGCACCCAAGCAATTCGGCTTGACTTGAGGCGAACTTTCGCCCGTGCCGTCCCGTCATCTTATCAGGTTCACTTACTGGGTCAACTTTGTCTCCACCCCAATGATTTATTAAGCCAAGCGCCCAACTTGTGCTTCTCCAGCTGCTGTTGCTGCTGAGGCTATTTTCTTTGGCACGTTCGCGCTGAGAAAACAGACGCCTCCCATGGCAGCTCTCATGAGTGTGTGTATGTGTGCGTGCGTGTATGTGTGTGAGTGTGCGATGTCGTTGGCTGTGGCCAAGCGTGTTGACCCGTTTGACACCCATTAATATGCACAGATTCGCATAGCTGATGTACTCGCCAACAGTCTGATGATGCTTTACTAAATGTATTTCCTTTTTTAAAGGATTCTGTTGGCTTCTGACCTTGAACAGCATAAACAGGTGTGTGTGTGTGGGTGTGTGCATTCCTTGGCAATCGCTTTCCACATATTTTGGAACTATCCAACACTGGCGATTACAAAATAAACTAAGCACTACACTTTTATTTTAAAATCTAATTCTGTCTATGTCATGTATTTAATACATAATGTTATTGCACTGTTTCGTCTGTCATTTCCTCATCGCCGCTGCTGGTGTCGGATAGATTCAACGTTGTTGCCACGCTCGACTCATTGGCAACTTCGTAGTCGACGCGCACAGCTTCGCTGTCCATGCGTAGCAGGTATTTGACCTCTCGCAAGATGTCTGGCTCTGGCGGCTCCACGTTCTTCTCTTTTAGTGCGTTGTTCAGACGACGTCGGCGCAGATTTCGACAGGGCGGCGTCAGACCGTGTGGCCATAGATACTTATCGTCCACTTTTAGTATATCTCTGGTGTCCTCCAAAATGGACGACAGATTTTCCTTGTCATCATCCCAGGGGGCATCCGATTCGGATTGCGTATTGGCTTGTTTGCCGGCTTGCTTTCCCGCCTGTTTTCCAGCCAGCTTTCCAGCTTGTTTTCCCGCCTGCCTTCCAGCCTGCTTTCCGGCGTGCTTTCCAAGCGGCTTTCCAGTCTGCTCATCAGCCAGCTCATCGGCCTGCTCTTCAGCCAGCTCATCAGCTTGCTTTTCAGCCAGCTTTCCGGCCAGCTTTCCGGCCAGCTTTCCAGCCAGTTTTCCAGTCTGCTTTCCAGCCTGCTTTCCCGCCTGCTTCTTAGGCTGTCTTCCGGGCTTCTTTGGGGTCGGTTTTTCGGTCTGTTTAGCAGTTTGCTTCGCGGCACGCCTTCCGGCCTTCTTTGGGGGCGTCTTCTCGGGCTCTGTGTCTGAATTTGACACAGGCGCATTATCCAGCTCCTTGGCTTGTTTGGCACGCTCCCTATCGAAATCCTTTGGGCGCTCCCTACTGCACACTAGCAACTGGCAAATATCGGCCGTTTTATACAAATTCGTATTGTCAGCCGTTTTGTAGCTCTCAATAACTGTGGGCAGATCAACAAGTTTGGCGTGCAGCAGCTGATTATTTAGGTGCACCTCACCGTATCGCAGATCGTTGTCAAGCTGAATGCTTAGTTTCTCATTGATGGTTTCCGCTTCTATAGCTTCGTGCACTATTTTGGCAAGGTCCTGTCCGAAAATAAATCAAAAATATAGCTACGGGTCGATAATACCTGACAAATATTTTTATATTTTTACCTCCGGAAACCGAATTATAAACTGACTCTCCAGCTCTAGCTTATCAACTGGGGAATTTACCTGTGGCTGGATTATTTTTTTGGACATAGTCAGCTTTGTTTTTACTAACTGCAAATGAAGCACCTGTCAAAGTGGAAATTTTCATTGCAGTGCCTACAGTGTTGCTCAACGTCTGAGGCATATCGATAATACGCTGCGTATACGATATACTGGGGTTTTTGCTTCACAGCTATTTGACAGCTTCTTTGCCCCGTCTGCTTCTGCTGCTGCCTCCTGTGATTGTTATACTCGTTCAGAGAGTGTGAGGAGTATATTAGTTTTTGTGCAACACTTTCGGCACTATTGAAATTGGAGACTAAGCTTGGTATATGTGCAGTATATATGTATATTCACGGATATAACTTGATGTACTGATAAGCTTCTCCTACATGTACAGAGGCGTAGCAAGTTTTCGCATTCAATTTGGCACATAGTCTGTTAAAACTGATTTTGGATTTAAGAGAGCATTACGCAGTCAGCTACATCCGACTGCAGAACTCCTACTTATTATTAATTTCCATTGTAATTTTGACGCTTCTTTCGATTTGAAGAATTTGAATTCCACTCGTTGCAAAGGCAGCTACATCTCAGAACTGTAGAAGATATCAGCTCTCAGTTTCGATTCGATTTCTATATATTTTTCGATATACAACCGTGTTCCTGTTACTTGATGAACATCTTTCCATTTTACTCAACTTAAAAGGCAACGTCTCAGACGTGCTGTAATATTAATGAGGAAATTTAAAAAACCTATATAATGTATAAGGATAGTGAACTTTCGTTTTCAGCTGGCAGCACGACTTATAGCCCATGTACCTATGCCATGTATGAATGTTTTTCCACTTATTTGCATACAAGTTGGAAGTTATTTCGTGCTATTAATATTCCATTGCGTATTCGCGCGAGAATATATTCCATTTTTAATAACACAAAACTTTATGAAAATTTTATAAATAAAAGGCAAGTGTAACGCCAACAGCAGCTACAACAACAAAAATCCATAGCCAAAAGGAGAGCTCAAAAGTCAAAGCAAACAAGCAAAGGGCAGAGCACAAGGCGATGCGGGTTGCACGTTGAGGACTCCCAGAACTGCCAAATGGGAAACACAGCTCCAAAGGAGGTGGAGCTGGAGCTGGGCGCTGGGCGCTGAAGCTCAGGGTGCAGGGCGGAGCTGGGCAAAGCAACGGGATGAGCCCAGCCGAGTGGGCGGGCCAAAAAACAATTGAAATGTGAATATTAAATATACAAGTACAAGATTTTTGTATCCCTCCAGCAAGTAGTGTGCTGCCAGCAGACGCTGCGGTCTTTTCAGGTGCGGTTCGCACCACCTGCCGCCCTCCCCCAGAAGGCGGCAACTCCCCGCGGCGTCATTGTGTGCATTGCGAGTGGCAACAAAATAAACCGTTTGATGCCATCCACGTTGGGCGCAACTGATTGATGTCGAGATTTGCTGGGGCGCATACCCTTTAACGCCTCACCACCTCTCTTATCAGAGATTGGCAATCAGTTTGCCAGATGCCTTCAAGTAAATACATCGAGATGATAAGCTGTAAGGCTGGCGCTTAAACATATTGTTGCCTGATCCCGTCTGCCAGTAAAGAATAAGTGTAAAATCATCAAACTAGATTTTGAATTTAATATCCGGAATGATAGTCCAAATGTCAAAAGTGTGTTAGAAATATCTTCCGCTGAAAATATGAAAAATGTTCGTATCGGGTAATTGTGTCACTTTTACTGTTGTCACGGGCATTATAGTCTTGCAAGGAGATGTGTAACATATAGAAGAAGACGCCTTCGATCCCAAAATTTTATATATATATATATATCACCTGATTTCGATATCATATATGTGTCTCATTCCATAATCTAACTTTATTTATTCGAGAATTCCACAAATAAATAATAGGAAAATGTTAATTTCAGAACCAAACCATTTCTGACGGAAGTTGTGGTGTAACCCCTTGCCCGTATTGCCAATCGATAGTTATTATCCGTACTGCAAGAGTATTTAATCTGCGGCGTGTTGCTTTTCCTTGCTTCGCCCATACCTTTGCAGAGGATATAACTACTTTGTCACGTGTAGTGAAACGCATTGAAGAAGAGATATTCGACCTTAATACTTATATTAGATCGTATGCGTCTATCTTAGAAGTTAAGCAATATCATTGTGAGCTTTGGCTGTAGGCTAAGAAGCTAAAATCAAATTGTTAACGAAAAACTGGGCAGATTTAAAAATACATATAAAACATGATCCACAATAGAAACTAATTGCAGGCCAAGCAAATTGCTTACAGCATGTCCGACTCTATATGGTTGTATGGCATAAAAGCCTGGGATGTTTTTCAGCTTGCACAGCCCGGTCATATAGTACTCGCTCTGTGTGTGTGTGTTTGTGTGTGTATGGCATGCAGCGAGGCACATTAATTAAATAAAAATTGATTTTTCAAGCGCATGAAATCCAATCAACGACCAGCTCCAAGTAGGGACAACAACGAGTGGCTCGCACATAAAGCTATGTCCTGGATCAGCGCATCAGCCTTGTAGCACCACCGCATCGCACCACCAACTCCTGCCCATAGCCTGCCCACTGCTGTTGCTGCTGCTGCTGCTGGTTGTCAAATGAAGTTAACAAAGTTTACGATTTTTTATATATTTTGCGTTCGCTCGACTTTCAATTTTTTGTTGGTATTTTTTTATTTGCTATATTTTTTGTTGTTGATTTTTTCTTTTTATCGTTTGCATAAGTATATAATATGAACATGGGACAGCTATTGTGGCGCTGGATATGCCATGCTTTCTTTCTGGTACATGGTGCCGCATGCCGCATGCCACATGCCACATGCGTTTTGTATCGCCTTTAACCATTGGCCACAGTTTAATGTGCGCTGTCGCCCTTTTTGTGCGGGCGGTATTTAAACCACAGCAAGTCATCAGGCAAATTGAATTTTCAACGTATGCTCGCACACACACAGGCGGGCACGCCCACAATTACAATGCCTGGCTTAAAGCTCTACTTGTTTTATATAGCACTTATAGCAACTACTATGCCCCAGCCCAAACGACTGTCCCTCTGGTGCCTGGTCAACGCCATTTGCCGTTTCGCTTCTTTCGTTTCTCGTTACAAAATTACCCACGATAAAAATTGAATTACTTCGTCGGCGTTGAAGCTGGAGCTGAAGCTGAAGCTGGCATCGCATTCTAGTCTTGCGTTTGCCTCCTGGACATGGAGAGATCTGGGTCTGGGTCTGGGTCCTGGTCCTGGTCCTGGTCCTGGATAGCAGCGTTGTCGGTGCAAAGTGTTATGCTTACTCTTGACGCGCCCACAGCCACGCCCACGTCTCAGCGAGACTACTTAGGCGACGTTGAAACTGTCGCCGAGCCTGGTCCTGCAGCCTGCACCCTGCACCCTGCACCCTGACTGTAAGCGCCACCTTCCTCGCGCCCCCTGCTATTATTGTGTGTGTATGTGTGTGTATGACTTCATCTAATGATAAATGAGCTGCAATGGATGACAGCGAATCAACTTAAGTGTATTGCTCTGCTTCGGTGACACTCTCCCCCCAGCCCCGCCTCTTCCCTTCGGCTGTCTACTTGCACTCCGCACCCGCCTTGCCCGACTCTTCACTCCATGTCCTGCTGCCGGTCTGTGCTTTTTCCAGCACCCTGTCATCCAATGCACTTTCCCTTAACGCTTTTTGCTTGTGTTTACATTTCACTTCAAATTTCTATGCTACACTAAATATTTACATAGGAAAAACTTTGCGCGTGTAAGTGAAACGCTTTAAAAATGCTCGGGGGAAAAACTTATGCGAATGTTTCGCCACTCATTAACTTATCGAAACTTATTTTATAGCAGGGCTAATTAGAGAGATTGGTATTTAATGATTCCAGCTGCGACCAGTTCATAAAGAGAGAAGGGAGATGCTGAGATAGATAGGGAGAGAGAGTGAGAGAGAGTGAGAAAAGAGAGTGATAGCGCTTGTGCCTGGTATGGCTCATGTTAGTTGGCAATCTGTTTAAGTGCATTGCCGTTCTTTTATCAGTGGCAATAGTGTGACAGTCTGGCAATGCTGCTTTGGATGGCCATATGTGCAATGCAAGGTGGCTACACTAAACATCAAACTTCATGTTAAATTAACAACATTCTTAAATTTAGCCAGCAATCATTTTAAGGTTAAAGTGGCTAACAGTGGCTGGGAATAAAACATAGACTTTTTTTTTTATTCATGGGTTAGCTTAAAAGCATAACGTTGACTCAAAACATTAAATATTCTCCACAAGCTCCCATAAATGTCATCCAATTATTTCCAAAGAGCAATTTACACCGGACTTTATTATTAAATGCATATATAAATTATATTTTATTTGACAAACTAATTGTTAAAATAAATAAACAAAAAAAAAAAAAAATGTAAATACATTATTGTAAATATATCATTGCTAATATCATTGAATTTATTGTGAGATTATATAGTATGAATGCTACAGTTTTCGTTTCGTCTATTTGGTTTGGCATTGTGTATATGTCGTCTTTACTTGTGCAGACACGTGGCATCATCCTTGGACACGCACTTCAGAGTGCGGTAGTCAAAACGCTCCTTGTTATCGCAGCGCAGATGCACGAACCTATGCTTGCCAGACTTCTTGATTTCGCAGCGGTAATACTTTCGGCAATCGCGCACATCTGGATAGACGTCGTCCTCATCGCATTCCTCTTCATCCTTGAGCTTCTTGATAACGTTCTTTACGAATTGCTTTTTCTCCTTGGAGTTCAAATCGTCGTTGTCATCATCTTCATTGGATTTTTTCTGTTCGCTGTCTTTCTCCTCATTGGAATCCTTTGATTTTTTATTGTCCTTTTTGTCATTCTTTTCCTCAGTAGAGCTATTGGATTTTTTCTTATCGTTGTCCTTTTCCTCCTTTGAATCTTTTGACTTGCTGCTGTCCTTCTTCTTATCCTCTTTCGATTCTTTCGGCTTGTTGTCCTTATCCTTCTTTTCGTCAGAGCTGTTCTCATTAGAGGCAGGCTTCTTATGCTCCTGCTCCTTGGACTGGTCCTCAGCAGGCTTTGGCTTCTTCTTGTCTTTATTGCTCTCTTCAACCGAGGCATTCTCATTGGAGATGGGTCCACCAGAAGGTTGCTCTACAGACTCATTTGTTTCCGACTTGTTGCTGTCTTCAGTCGGGGCTGGTGTGGGAGCAGCGGTGGGCTGGGCAGGCTTTTTAGATGGCCGCCAGCTATTGACCCAGTCATGCCAATTCGGCCAGAAGGGCTTTACAGTCGGTATATTCTGGCCATTACCATTGTTACTGCCATTTCCGTTACCTGGTTGCTGGGGACGTTGCGGCCAGAAAGGATGTTGGGGGATTGGTCGAATGGGTGGTCTTGGGTGGCCTGGGTGCACAGGGTGAATGGGTTGACTCGGGCGCCATGGATGTGGCCAGCCCGGACGCCCTGGATTCACAGGAACTGAAGGGATAGAGGGAACAGATGGAATGATGGGTATATTGGGATCGACTGGAGAGTTGGGATTCACTGGGGAGCTGGGATCAAGTGGTGTATTGGGATCAACTGGTTTGTTGGGATTCACTGGTGCGTTAGGGTCCACTGGTGCATTAGGGTCAACTGGTGCATTGGGGTTTACCGGTGCATTGGGGTCCACTGGTGCGTTCGGGTCTACTGGGGCATTCGGATCTACCGGTGCATGGGGGTCCACTGGTGAATTAGGATCAACTGGTGCATTGGGATCCACTGGTGCATTGGGATCGACTGGTGCGTTGGGGTCGACTGGTGTGTTGGGATCAACTGGCGCGTTGGGGTCCACTGGTCTATTCGGATCAACTGGTCCATTGGGATCAACTGGTGCGCTGGGATCAACTGGTGCATTGGGATCGACTGGTGCATTGGGATCAACTGGTGCATTGGGATCGACTGGTGCATTGGGATCGACTGGTGCGTTGGGGTCGACTGGTGCGTTGGGATCGACTGGTGCGTTGGGATCGACTGGTGCGTTAGGATCGACTGGTGCGTTAGGGTCCACTGGTGTATTGGGATCAACTGGTGCATTGGGATCAACTGGTGCGCTGGGATCAACTGGTGCGTTGGGATCGATTGGTGCATTGGGATCAACTGGTGCGTTGGGGTCGACTGGTGTGTTGGGATCAACTGGTGCGTTGGGATTGACTGGAGCGTTGGGGTCGACTGGTGCGTTGGGGTCGACTGGTGCGTTAGGGTCGACTGGTGTGTTGGGATCAACTGGTGAGTTAGGGTCCACTGGTGTATTGGGATCAACTGGTGCATTGGGATCAACTGGTGCGCCGGGATCAACAGGTGCGTTGGGATCGACTGGTGCATTAGGATCAACTGGTGCGTTGGGGTCTACTGGTGCATTGGGATCAACTGGTGCGCTGGGATCAACTGGTGCGTTGGGATCGACTGGTGCATTGGGATCAACTGGTGCGTTGGGGTCTACTGGTGCATTGGGATCAACTGGTGCGCTGGGGTCGACTGGTGCGTTGGGATCGACTGGTGCATTGGGATCAACTGGTGCATTGGGGTCGACTGGTGCGTTGGGATCGACTGGAGCGTTGGGGTCGACTGGTGCGTTGGGATCGACTGGAGCGTTCGGATCAACTGGTGCGTTGGGGTCGACTGGTGCGTTGGGATCAACTGGTGCGTTGGGATCTACTGGTGCGTTGAGGTCGACTGGTTCATTGGGATCGACTGGTGCATTGGGATCAACTGGAGCATTGGGATCGACTGGTGTGTTGGGATCAACTGGTGCATTGGGATCAACTGGTGCGTTGGGATCAACTGGTGCATTGGGATCAACTGGTGCATTGGGATCAACTGGTGCATTGGGATCGATTGGTGCGTTTGGATCAACTGGTGCGTTAGGATCAACTGGTGTATTGGGATCAACTGGTGCGCTGGGGTCGACTGGTGCGTTGGGATCGATTGGTGAATTGGGATCGACTGGTGTGTTGGGATCAACTGGTGTGTTGGGATCAACTGGTGCGTTAGGATCGACTGGTGCATTGGGGTCGACTGGCGCGTTGGGATCGACTGGTGCATTGGGATCAACTGGTGCGTTGGGATCGACTGGTGTGTTGGGATCAACTGGTGCGTTAGGATCGACTGGTGCGTTAGGGTTCACTGGTGTATTGGGATCAACAGGTGCATTGGGGTCGACTGGCGCGTTGGGATCAACTGGTGCATTGGGATCAACTGGTGCGCTGGGGTCAACTGGTGCGTTGGGATCAACTGGTGCATTGGGATCTACTGGTGCGTTGGGGTCGAGTGGTGCGTTGGGATCGACTGGTGCGTTGGGATTGACTGGTGCGTTAGGATCGACTGGTGCGTTAGGGTCCACTGGCGCATTAGGATCACCTGGTGCATTGGGGTCAACTGGTGCGTTGGGATCGACTGGTGCGCTGGGGTCGACTGGTGCGTTGGGATCAACTGGTGCGTTGGGGTCGACTGGTGCGTTAGGATCGACTGGTGCATTGGGATCAACTGGTGTGTTGGGATCGACTGGTGCATTAGGGTCCACTGGAGCGTTGGGATCGACAGGAGCATTGGGGTCAACTGGAGCGTTAGGGTCGACTGGTGCATTCGGGTCGACTGGTGCATTAGGTTCCACTGGTGCATTAGGGTCCACTGGAGCGTTGGGGTCGACAGGAGCATTGGGGTCAACTGGAGCGTTAGGATCGACTGGAGCATTGGGATCCACTGGAGCGTTAGGGTCAACTGGCGCATTGGGATCCACTGGGGAAACAGTTGTTCCACCTTGATTTTCAGGGGCGTTAGGATCAACTGGGGCGCTGGGATTAACTGGTGCATTGGGATCAACTGGTGCGTTGGGATCGACTGGTGCGCTGGGATCGACTGGTGCGTTGGGATCGACTGGTGCGTTGGGATCGACTGGTGCATTGGGATCAACTGGTGCGTTGGGATCGACTGGTGCGTTGGGATCGACTGGTGCGTTGGGATCGACTGGTGCATTTGGATCGACCGGTGTGTTGGGGTCGACAGGCGCATTAGGGTCTACAGGTGCGTTTGGGTCGACTGGTACGTTGGGATCGACTGGTGCGTTGGGATCGACTGGTGCGTTGGGATCGTCTGGTGCGTTGGGATCGACAGGTGCGTTTGGGTCGACTGGTACGTTGGGATCGACTGGTGCGTTGGGATCGACTGGTGCGTTGGGATCGACTGGTGCGTTAGGATCAACTGGTGTGTTGGGATCGACTGGTGCATTGGGATCGACTGGGGATACAGTTGTTCCAGCTGGATTCTCGGGGGCGTTGGGGTCGACCGGTGCATTGGGGTCCACAGGTGCATTGGGATCTACTGGAGCATTTGGGTCGACTGGCGCATTGGGGTCGACTGGTGCATTGGGATCCACTGGAGCGTTGGGGTCCACTGGAGCGTTGGGGTCCACTGGGGATACAGTAGTCCCCTCTGGATTCACAGGCGCGTTGGGATCAACTGGTGCGTTCGGATCTACGGGAACATTAGGATCGACTGGTGCGTTGGGATCCACTGGTGCGTTCGGATCTACGGGAACATTAGGATCGACTGGTGCATTGGGATCCACTGGAGCGTTGGGGTCCACTGGAGCGTTGGGGTCCACTGGGGATACAGTAGTCCCCTCTGGATTCACAGGCGCGTTGGGATCAACTGGTGCGTTCGGATCTACGGGAACATTAGGATCGACTGGTGCGTTGGGATCCACTGGTGCGTTCGGATCTACGGGAACATTAGGATCGACTGGTGCATTGGGATCCACTGGTGCATTAGGATCGACTGGTGCGTTGGGATCCACTGGTGCGTTGGGATCCACTGGTGCATTGGGGTCGACTGGTGCATTTGGATCAACTGGAGCGTTTGGATCCACTGGTACGTTAGGATTGATAGGTGCGTTGGGATCGACTGGTGCGTTAGGGTCCACTGGGGATACAGTAGTTCCCTCTGGATTCACAGGGGCGTTGGGATCAACTGGTCCGTTAGGATCGACTGGTGCGTTGGGGTCAACTGGTGCGTTGGGATCAACTGGAGCGTTGGGGTCGACCGGTGCGTTCGGATCAACTGGTGCGTTGGGGTCGACTGGTGCGTTGGGATCGACTGGTGCGTTGGGATCGACTGGTGCATTGGGATCAACTGGTGCATTGGGATCGACTGGTGCGTTAGGGTCGACTGGTGCGTTGGGATCGACTGGAGCGTTGGGGTCGACTGGTGCGTTCGGATCAACTGGTGCGTTGGGATCAACCGGAGCATTGGGATCGACTGGTGCATTAGGGTCCACTGGAACGTTGGGATTAACTGGAGCATTCGGATCGACTGGGGATACAGTTGTTCCAGCTGGATTCTCGGGGGCGTTGGGGTCGATCGGTGCATTAGGGTCCACAGGTGCATTGGGATCTACTGGAGCATTGGGATCAACCGGAGCGGACGGATCCACAGGTGTATTGGGATCGACAGGTAAATTTGGGTCGACTGGAAGATTGGGGTCTGGTGGAGATTCAGTTGTTGCCGCTGGGTTCTCTGGTACATTTGGATTTACTGGTGTGTTTGGATCGACTGGTGCGTTTGGATCTACTGGGGCATTTGGATCGACTGGTGCATTAGGATCAACAGGTGCATTGGGATCGACTGGTGCATTAGGGTCCACTGGAACGTTGGGGCTAACTGGAGCATTCGGATCGACTGGGGATACAGTTGTTCCCTCTGGGATCTCAGGTGCGTTGGGATCAGTAGGTGCGTTGGGGTCTACCGGTGTGTTGGGATCGACTGGGGCGTTAGGATCAACTGGTGCATTTGGATCCAAAGGAGCGTTGGGTTCAGTTGGGGCAGTAGGGTCAACTGAAGATATTGTCGTTCCCTCTGGGTCCACGGGAATAACGGGTTCAGTTGGATTTATTGGGGGTGACGTCGTTCCCTCTGGGCTAAGTGTTGCATTTGGGTCCACGGGTACGTTAGGATCTACTGGTGTATTGGGATCAATAGTGGGGTCAACAGGGGATGATGTAGAGCTTCCTGGCGTTGGTTTTGTTGGGCGTGTTGGGGCACTTGTTTCCCAATTGGGACCGATGGTTGTAATTGGATCCAATGTGGCGTCAGTTGTAGTGTCCGCCGGCAGTGTTGTATCGGGCTTTGCGGGTAGATTAGTTGTTGTGTCAACTATCGGCTCTGCAGTTGTCTGTAGGGTAGTATCTGTAGTTGCCTCCTCTGGCACATTGGTGGTATCAACGACAGCAGGGGTTGTGCCAATGGGTAGCTCTGTTGAATTGGCAGGAACTAGACCCTCAGTACTGTTGGTAAGCACATTGTTTGCAGAGCTGGTGGTAGACTCGATAAGTGCCGCCGAGCCACTACCACCAATTATTGGATGGTCGGTGACTGTTGTCATCTTGGCCACCGCTGCCGAAGACGCCTCACCATCTGATTTGACGGGTACACAAATCTCCAGCCCATCGTTAATACAGAGAGTATTGACTGGACAGGAGAGAACTTTGCCGGTAGCCACATCTCCCACGCAGGCCTGATAGGTGGCTGGTCCCACGCAGATGGCCGATTGGCCGCTGCAGTTGATGTTTATGATCTGCGCACTGGTCTGTACGGCCTGTTGTCGGCTGCCGAGCAGTGCGGCTAACTATAGGAGACATGGGGATAGAAAAAGAGGGAGAGAGAATAATGAATTTAGTATGATTAAGCTATTGGTCGCACTGGTGCACTGTTTGTCACAAGTCGGAGTCTCGGGACCGTAACAATTACACTGGTTTAGTTTCACTTGCATAAGATACTTTCGAGTCGCCGCCGAGTGCTATATACGATATCCAAAGTAGCAAGATTCCCGGCAGCTTTTGTTAGTTTGTTTGGTTTTAGTCACGCGTATCCAAAAGCCCGTAAAGTTGCCACACAAAATGGTTAATAAAATACAACTCATCAGTAACAGAAACAAAAAATATTAATTATTATTTCAAATTTTGATTTGAGGTTCTGGCATGACGATGTGGGGAACGGGAAAATCGGGTTTTGGGTTCTGTGGCGCGTTAGTAGAGTTTATGCAATTACCACAAATAACATCAAAAACTTGAATATTTTGTTCGTCATCGTCGTGTAATGTATTTGGTTCGAATAAAAAATCGTTACTATCCTCTGTATGAGCAGGCGAGTCGCTTTTATTCGAAAACTTCCCATCCGCTCTTATCTCTAGCGAATCTGTTTGACGCTATGTAAATAGCCAATGATTATCTTTGTTTGTCCCAGATAAGTTTGCGACCAATTTATGATATTGCAGCTAAAATCTGAAGCGGCCTAAAGCTGTTTGCGGCTGTGAGCTATTTTTTTCCGACTACACTTGGTAAATCTATTTTTTTTTTTTTAACAGATATTTTTCAGTTTCATCTGTTTTTTTCCTCAGCTGACGCAATAGAATAAAAAACAAATTCGTTGTATGGATAAACACATTGGAATGTTTTTCGTTGTTTAATGTGATAAATAATAATCACACTCGGTAGATATCAAACACTAAGCCCCGACATTCTGGAGAAAACTATTTTTAATAGGGCTTTATATTTTTTATTTATTTTGTTGAATTACTTTTTATTGTACAACTTAATACGTTTATTTTAAAATCAAGCATTGATTGAACAATTATTTATATACATATATAAAATATTACATTTTAAAAAAATGCAATATTTGTGTTTACATAAATACAGAACCAGCTCCATACAATATTCAGGAGCAGCCAACTACTTGGCCATGTCTCTATTGGTGTCGATTGATCGACAAATTTAAATCGGATATCTAAGAAATTCGTAAGACGTTTCAAGTGAATCTCAATATACGAAATAAGCTAAAAGCAGGAGCTATGAATCAATGGGAATTATCTTAGCTCAGTTTAACAAGCTGTGAAGAAGACCTTGTTACTTTGATATGGACATGAATTTCTCAGTAATTAAAATAATTTTTATATGTAGTTTTTAATGCTAAATTCTTAATGGGCTATGCGATATGAGTCTGTGCTCGTGCAAATAATAATAATTAAATAATCTAAGCTAATAAACGTTATTATCTCGTTAGAGCTTCCGATGGTCATTAAGTTAAGCCAATGATGATATTTCACACATTTGTTTAACTGCCGTACGTAATCTTAATCTAAGCAAGTAGACCCTAGAGTTGAACTTGATAAACAAAAAACAAGAAATATATACGAGAAGGCTGCGCATTTCCTGTGACAAATTTGCGCTATTTGCCAAATTTTAAGAAAAATAATAAATAGACGGTACAATTCTTGTGTATCGAACATAAATTACCCTAATGTACCAAATACTTCAAGTCTTGTTGAATGGAATATAACAAAATAATAATAATAAGATATAGTTAAGGCAGAGGCATTTGACAATTAAACTAATGGCAAGCTTTTAAGGCCATAGCTTATATAGAATTCAGATTTTGAATTTGATTAAAGATAACACTCATTTATTTATCGCTTTGAATGAAGGATATAATTATGGGGTATAGCTTAAATGGTCGGATAGTTGTTTTTAATGGGCACCATATTTTTGTTGCCAACATAGAAACACCCTCGCATAGAGTATTGTAATTGAGGTGCGGTAGCTCTTAGTTATTCAGTTCCACGGCTGGATGGAGATGTGCCTCAGAGTGAATTCCAACATAGATCATGACTAAGACCGATCTGCTTATCTGGCGGGCACATGATGCACATCTCACACTGATGTAGCTTTGTGTCTGTGCGCCAGCTACTGTTTGCCAGCGGGTCTGCTAGCACCATTTTATGACGCAGGCAAGCCCCTCGGGCAGGGTGCGTCCATCCAATTGAAGAGTTTTGTATCTCTTTTGCGTATGTTTTTGCAAGCATCATGATAAGGCCGAAGGTTGAGCGCATTTCGTATGCCAAACAGTAGTAACAACAGTAACAATGATCATGATCGTGAATTCGAGTGTGATAAGCTACAGCAACCGGTCCAAGATTACAAGCGAATGCTGTCCAAGTAATCCTTATCGCACAGATGCAAGATCTATCAAGATAAGCAAACCGCTAGCGACGTCAGTTATGTGAATCCACGAGCCAACTGTGGACAGTCGCCGGCCCATCCGTAAATTGTCGTTCGCGTTGTATAACAGACAAGCGTATGTTATTAGGCATTATTTATGAGCAAAGGTCCAAAGACCTTTTCACCCAGGCCATACTGACTAATTGTGGGCATTGGCTTAACATCTGGCGATTCCCAAAAGCAGGCACTGTTACGTTACAATATGTGCCGGGGGGAGGAGAGTACATCAAACAAAAATTGAAGAGCAATTTGTAGGCTCTCGTCCATGTTTCGCATTGCGTATGCCCTTTGAAGCCGGCAATTCCATAAAATTGTTAAATTAAACGTCTTTTTTAATGCCCAATATCCAATGAAAAATTCTTGAAAGGGTCTGTTGGCAAGCATGTATGATATGCACCGACAACGTGTGGTATACTTAATATAGATTCCAAAGAAAGCGAAAAAGCATTCGATTCATTCAAATCTACACTTTTTGTGTATACAAGAGTTTCGATATAGGCTGATCAGATTTACGATATAATTAGCTCTTATATCGACAAAATTCCAATAACATTTGCTTTTTATTAAGATAAAGCTTTCATTTTCAGTAGGCACATATTTTCTTGAAAGATATTAAAAGTTCTCAGGAAATGGATTTTCAGAAGAGCTCACGAAAGCCACTGCACATACAGGGTATCCACGCAGTTCATCTCTTTCACCTGGACTATGCGTGCTTTCTTTTTTGTCAGTTGCTTCATTTAATGCGGTTAAACCATGATATAAAAACGCAAATGCAATGCAGGCACTGCGGTTTTTCATGTCTAGACAATACAATAAATACAGTTAGCCATATATTTGTATTATCATATGGTGTGAATACACATGCATACACCCATGCTCTCTATGCCCGATACATATATTTTATAATTGGCGTCAATTTGCTGGCTTATCGCCTGGCGGTCTGTGTCACAAAGTGTGCAACATTATGCACAAATGAGGCACCATTTTTTTTTTAAAGTATATTCGTCAACTGTTTCAATGTAAGACTCAAAGTCTATACTGCCAGCGGGTTACCCGAAAAAAGATCAAAAGAGAATTAAGGCTAGTCGAGCTTAGTTTTTAGGCCTGTTTACCTCAATTGCGAGTAAATATCACACATACGCAGTGAGCATTTTTTTGTTACTTAAGTGTATTATATGTTCAAAAATGTCATATTAAAAGAACATTTATTATAATTTTTTCTTGCACTAAATATAAGATATGCAAAGCTGGAACTCTACATAACTGTCATAATACCTTCGTAGAAGAATGAGGCAACATCTGAGCTTGGGTCCTAACATTACCCAGCCTAACCTTACCGATTCTCCATGTGCAATGCTTTGTCGTACTATGCGTCTTACCTAACATATAAAGTATACCACTTGATTATAAGAGAATCTAAGGCATTACACTGCTTTGCTAATCTGCATAGAAATCTCTTGAGTCGATTAACCCAATGCTTATTATGGTTGCCTTTCTGTTGTTGCAATCCTGATCAGAATGCTTTCCTTACCACGTCTTCTGCTCCTTCCGCCGCTATGTCTTCAGCTGCTGCTGACTGTTGCTCTGCTTCGCATTAGTCTGGGCACACTTTGCGCTCAGCTGAAGGCTTCGCTTTGACTGGTGATGAGGCAAACAGTCGACGTGCTAATTCGTTGCGCACCCAGTTGAGCCTGTGGCTGCCGGATCGGGCAGAGTCCCCAGTCGACAAAAATGTAACCAGGACGCAGCGCGCACACACACACATACGCACATGCACACAAACCGTTGCTTGCAAATCAAGCAAAGGCTCGTTGTCAACCGGAGGGCCCATCCCCCTCCCACCCCCTCACTCCACTGACCACCACCTTTCGCTCCAAATTATGCAAGTCGTGTCGGTGGCTCCGGCCGCGCTGCGTCGCGTTAATGTTGTTGGCGTTGCGGCCGCGACTGCGGCGGCTGCTGTGGCTTTCAGTGCAGCGCTCGTGCCTCATTGGCGTTGCACAAAGCGGGCGGCGGTGGCTAAATTTGCATAAATTAACAATGTTTCGCAATTGCAGCCACTGATGCAGCGAATTCTTGTGACCAGCCACCCGACGACCCACTCATTCGCGCCGCCGTCGCCCACATGCCCGCACATGAAGTAAATGTGCGTGTGTGTGTGTGTGTATGAGTGTATGCGTGTGTATGTGCTGTCCACCATGTGCAAAGTGCGCGTTTTATTGATTTGATGCTCCAATGCACTTATTATCCCTCAAGCAGCCAGTGCCAGTTAATCCCGTGGCGATGCGGCGCCATTTTACACACAAAAACACACAAACACACCCAGACGCTCACACATTCGTGTATATATACGCATTAGGGTGTGCCCGAAAAGTTGGTCAAGTGTGTGCAGGAGAAGGCTCATTAGTCAAACCAAGTGGAATTGGTAATGCGTGTATTTCGCATGGCGGCCTGGAAAACCAAGTGGGATGAAGCGCAGCCAAATATATAACGCATATTAGTTTTATAAATAGATTTCCATACAGCTTTTCGCTCAGAAAAAAGAAAATATACGAATTTTCAGCGCATTTTCAAATTAACAATTTTCAAAATTTACCTAACTTTTGTTTCATCAAATTAAAATGCATATTGTTGCATTTTGAAATTTGTTACATGCCAAAATGAGTTTTTAAGTAGTTGAACTCGTTTGGAAATCATTTCAAGTATTAATTAACTGCATTTATCAAAGCACTTTGTCATGGATTTCAAAACTCTTGTCGTCTTTTGAACATAGGCCAATAAGATCTAGATGCTTGAATATTTACAAAGTATTTAAAAGTGTGCATGGCATTATTAAAAGCACCTTAAACGTGCTTTAGTTTAGGTAAAGAATTAAAAACAATAAAGAGAACAATTTAAATCTATTTGCAGAAATTTGAATTGCTTTCTATAGCTAACTCTATGAGTGTGTGTGTGTGTGTGTGTGTGTGTGGATTTGTGTGCGAATAAAAATGGCTGCATACCGTTGTCGGTTAATTAAACAGCTTACAGCTGCGCACGCTAGGTGGCGTTTCGTGAATGGCTTGTAAAGGCCCACAAGTTTAAAAGCCGAGCTGATCGCGCTGCACTGACAATCGCTCCATTCACAATGGTCACAGTTACTTGGGGAGAGTGTGGCCAGCTATAGATCGCTGAAATATATGTTGTTGTCACTTAATTGAAAGCAGCTTAATTGCAATTACTTTGATTTTGTGTGCGTAATGTGAACACATTTGAGTGCACTCATTTGCAGCATGAATGCTTTGAATTTAGCAATGAGTGCATGCCTTGGCACGCCCTGGGCAAGTGTCCCACAATTCAATTTGCATTTTAGCAACTAAAAATGAATATCTTGTAATGCTTCAATAGACCCTCAAACTCCAGCGCTGGACTTGGAGTTCATTCTCGTACTCGTTCCCGTCTTCCTCGTCCTCATCATCATCATCATCATCATCATCATCATCATCGTTGTTCTTATTTGTTTATGTTGCGCAAAGTAAACAACTAATTTTAATTTGCCGCAGGAGCCGCAGACGATGACGATGACGACGACGGCGACGACGACGACAACAAGAAGATGATGATGACGACGATGTCGCCGGTCGAGGTTGCCAGTCGATGCCAGTGGGCACAACTGGGCAGGCAACCAGACACTGGCGCTGGCATTCAGCGGGCGGAGCACTGACAAAGGATTGGATCAGTCGAATTAAATAAAAGAAAGAATCACACACACACAAATACACATATATATACACAGGCACAACAAAACCGCAAACAAGCAATGCATATCTCTCTCCATCTCTCGTCTTCTCTCTCTCTCTCTCTCTCTCTCTCTCTCTCTCTCGCTCTGTCGTTTTTAGTGTCTGTCTCATTCTTTTGTGGGTATTTCTTATGTTTTATTTTGTTAGTTTGCATTTTGTTTTGACGTTTCATTTATGTAAATAACAGCAACAATAACAACGACAACTGCAAACGGGCTCCCAGTCAAATTATCTTTAAATAATTTAGATTTGTTGGGTGTGTGGGCAAGTGGGCGTGCCCGCCTGGCCATAACATGAATGCAAAGCCAACTCGGCGAACTTTTGCGATGATTTCAGATTCTGGCTTTTATTTTATGCTTTCCACTGGCCAAAGGACAGGACTGCTTAATGCACCACAGTATGCGTGTGTGTGTCTGTGTGTGTGTGCTGGTTGAACATCATGAAAGCGGAAACGGAAGTGCTTACCTTTAGCACACACACACACACACACACACACACACACACATACATACGGTCGGCCACACAGGCATACATTATTATATATGGCATGCAAAAAATGTTTGCTGCGCCTTCAAGTGCTCCCAAAACTCGCGACCAGGGGCATGGCTGTGGCCCTCTTGGTAGACTGGTCCACACACACAGCCACACACTCACACACACGCACACACACATGTACATGTATGTACATACATTCAGCCAACTGAGCTTTAAAATATGTCCACAGGTGCACAGGCCGAAACTGGGGGCTGGAATTGACTTTCAGCTTTTGACTTGTGTGCCAAAAGAAATACATACACAAAATTGCCATTGCCCGAGGGTCGATCAAGTAGTTTATAATACGTCAATGTATGCTTATTTAATTGAGAAATAATCAATGCAATACAAAATAATGAATTTAAATTGTTTGAGGTTGAAATAACAATATCATTTTACCTATTCAGTTGTACAAATAGTATAATATGTATGTTTATGCAAGCATCTGATTCGCAGCAGAATTTGTATAACAATAATTTGTAAACGAGCCTGAAAGTATGCTATGACTTTTCTTTTCTTTCTGTCATCATTTCGTTGTTAACAAGTCCTGATTCATTTTTAATGCGAACAACTCAAATTAAACATATTTGAATATTTACAAATACAACTTATTCTACTGTTAATTCTTACATAGAAATATACAAAGATGGTGGGATTATATTAGCCGATCTGAGAGATCGATTGGATGACACCTCCGCAATCTCCGCCGCATTTGGACTCCTCCCATTCTAGTCCTGATTCTAAGTGCTTAGTTACTTACTGCATATGCCCAACCTCCATGGTCACATTATGGAGATTGCGCTCTCTCCGCGAATGGCTGCTACACTTCTGGGGAACTTCTCGATTGACCCTCGCCTTGTAATTTGAATTCTTGGTCTGTTGCGTTTACTGCAAAAGGCTAATTGAAATTTGCCATTAATAATGCAAAAAGGTCTCGGTGAGAAACTTTTAGGTCCACCCACATGGCACACTACACATTTGGAGTGTGTGCGCGTGTGTGTATCCTTGTGTGTGTGCGGGGCAGGCGGCTGTGCGTGGGTGTACCTTTGCTGTTTGCACATGTGTGCGTGCTATTTTAAATATTTCAAATATTTGTAACATTTGCCGGTGCCGCCACTCAAGTAACCAAAAGTACACTACACACAGCGGGCCAGGCCAACCATCCACCGGCCTCCACCCACCGGTTGAGCCCTTCGCTCCCGCCCACAATTTCGGCCTCGCCATTTACCGCACGCCAAAAACATCAACGGCGAAGGTGAATGCTTATTTTCTGGTCCGTCAGCCGCCGGCTGATGTCGACGTCACAATCACCACATGTAAAAATGCTGCCAGTTAGCCGTGTCCCGGTGCCCGGCGCCCGGCGCCCGACTCCCATTTACCTGAAGCCCCATATATAGAGGAGTAGAGTGTGTGTGTGGCTGGCGGATGGGGTTTGGGGTTTGGCTTCGCCGTGCAGGGGCTGCTGCGCGAGTTATGCCGTGATTTCGCGATCTGACGGGGGCGTCCCAGTGTGTGGACTCGTGAGTGGGGAACCGTTGGCCAAAAGGACGCACAACAGCAAATAGGGGAAAACAAAGTAAAACAAACTCATGATAAAGATGAAATGGTATAAAATACGAGTATGTGCAGCTGGGGCTGAAGCAAAGATAGCGCCGGGTAAAGGGCATCGGCCTGTTGAGCAGCCTATGCCACCCAACTCACAACATGAACAATCACACACAATGACAAACACACACACACACACACACACGTGAATGACAGCAGATATGTCGCTGAGTGTTGAGTGAGTGGCAATGGAAAGATTCGTATATTTTGGGTTTATGCAGAATGGGATACTGTCTTCAAATGTCAGCCAACTGCGCTACAAAGCGGCTCTAACGAATCTTCCAACACTCTGAGCCTAATGAAAACAGGTGAAATGAGATAAGGAAAGAAGGAACATACGATGAAATACCCTGAAGAAATGTGAGGAGAATTCCGATGCTCATAAAAAAGGCTTGCAGAATAGAAAACTTTTTGAGAAAACTTTTCCATATTTCAACCGTTTCATTCTGATCATCCTGATTCAGCCTGATCGTTATAAAATTCGGCTCATATCTGTGGACCAAAGGGGAACTTGAAATTGCGTGGTGGGGTGAAGATAACTCGCAAAGAAATCGGCTTTGCATGCAAGAACTTATTTTGGACAGATCGTTTCTCTGACAGGTATATTATATTATTATATAGTGGTCCGATTCGAAAATTTCGGACATATCGAATGCCTACAACATAAATACGGACCTGTTTCGTGACGGCAGACGATCGACTCGTTTGTCACAACTGATCAAGAATATATATATATATATTGAGTATGGGGTATGGTAGATACCTGCTTCTATGCACTGCACATATCATGTCAAAACTATAATACGCTCTACAAGGGTCGTACCTACAATATAAATCGAAGGAATTAGGTTAGTTTATAGGGAATACAGGTAAATTTTCCATGCAATCAAGATTTTGATGATATATACTATATGTATATTAATTTTCTTGTATTCTCTGATAAACAATTTTCATGACATTATGTTTTACACCTATATAAAACCTATATGATAAAACCGAAAACCCCAAATTGTAGCGCATTCAAATTTCGAATGCGATTTTTTTCATGTAACTGACTCCCACCACATTTTTTTTTAGTATTTTTGGTTCATGTCGTTTCGCTTTTTTATTATTTATTTCACTTTTTATTTTGTTGATTGTTTTACAAAACAACAACAGCGACAACAACGGGAAGCAAACCGAAACGAAACGAAACGAAACGAAACAAATGCCAGCGCCCTGGCAAGCCGTCTCCAGGAGCTGGGCGGAGTTGGGGGTTTTTGGTAAAGCAAATGGAAAAAAATCTCTTGAGGCTACTGAAAACTGAGTTTTCTTATTTTCTTTCCCCCGCCGCTCAGCTCCGTTTTCTGTGGCATTCCCAGTCAGTTGGGTTCGGATACGGTTTGGCTCTGTATTTTTCTTGGCCAGTTATTTCTTATGCTGCTTGGTTTTTAGCTTTGCGCCCGCCCGCCCCCTGCTGCCTACCGAAATGATTCACGGCCCTCTACGCTCGGGGCACTGCCGCACACGCTGCTCGCAGTAGTTGGTGGCTTAAACACATGAAACAATTATAAAGTTAGCAAGAATTGTAAACCCGAAGAGAAAACAATTTAATTGAATTTAAGCAGGGGTTGTCATATCCTAATGGATTTAAAGCAACAACAACAAAGCGCACAAAATTTACAACAACATCAAATACAAATAAAGCATAATACATAAAAAATGAACAGGGCCCAATTCGAATGGGGAAGTACACAGCATAGAGCTTTGTGTGGCTGCAAGTCGGAGGTGTGTGTGCGTGTGTGTATCTGTGTGTTTTTACTAACTTTCTGGGCCACTAAATGTATGTTGGACCTTTTGTTCGTGTCTGCCGCGCAGAGCGAAAGCAGAGTTTTGGTGGTTGTCTATTTAATATTTCAAGTGTGAGCATCTCTTCTATGGCTCATTACTTATGTAGATATTTTTAAGCAGATTATGTAATCAGCTAGATAGGTGTTCGCCCATGAATTATTAGAGGATAGACAAAGCTGGCTCTACAACTGAAATATGCTATACAAATTAATTTTATTGGATTTCATTGTGAATATTTCTGCATTTGGCAACTCTGGTTAAAAAGAAATCGATATATTTGAGCGGCGACTGCTTTTGATCGTTATATTTTGAATATCTTTTAAGCTGAAAACTAAAATCCTCATACCTTTGACGCAGCCAACAGCCACGCCCACGCCGCATGTGTCGCTTTATCTGACTTTTCTTTTATTTTTTATTGTTTGTGTTTTTATTGTTGCCGCCCAACGCCCACTGTGCAGCGTGTACCGCCAAACGGCGGCACTTTGATTCAGTATTTGAAATTGAAATCAGTTTATTGTGGCGCTCAAAAATAAAAGAAGTATACCAAATACCAATACCAATACGCAGGCAGAGCTCAGTCAGGGGAGCGAGAAGGCAAAAAGCGTGCAGCAAACGGCATAAATAAAGCAATACAATATTTTCCTAATTTTCGCGCGCGCACGCGACCAAAGAAAAGCCAAAAAACCAAAGCAAAGAAAACTGTCAGCAACAGCAACAGGCGGACGCTGTCACTGGGGCAGCAGCAGGAGATTGCACTGGTCGGGCCGACGGGTGGGCAGGAGCACAGGCAGGCTGTGCTAGCAGCAGCAGGAGTACCAATAGACAAAGTAAATGCTAGATGACGGGCTAGAGCCGGGTTGGGGTAGCTGGGGAGTGGGGAGTTGGGGAGTTTGGGAGTTTGGTAGTTGGGAAGTACGTATCTAAACCAGCCAGTGTCTATGGGCTATGGATAAAGATGTGGATGCAGCGAAGCGGCTATTGCGTTGCGTTTGCTGCCTGTTTGGCTTTTGTTTGCTGTTGATTTCCGCTGCTTCCGATTGCTTTGTTATTATTGCTGCAAACAACGCATAGCTCCAGGTGACAGATAGGCAGCAGTTTGCGTATTTCTAGTGATTTAACCTTGATAGAAATAAAACAGACAAATGCGCTGAATTTACTTTCGAATTACATTTTGCTTTATTTCATTAAAGCCCTCTCTTACTGAACGCAGCTCAGGCGAACGAACTGATACGTCCCTGCGATATCGATCTCCTCCACCGACAATCCATTGACTTCTTATGAACTGTCGCTGCAAATTACAATTGCCGGCGCACGAAATGAACTTGTGAAATCGAAGCTAATAAGTTTTCGTGTTTATTTGGCTCACTAATTGCTTTTGCTTGGGCAACAATTGTATTATCTAACCTCGGCATAACTGACATATGAGCCTTTCGCTGTGTAATGGACGCTTCTCTGGTGTCCGAGTTTTAATTAATATCTTGTGCTGTTGCAGTTACGTGTTTAGCTACGTGTGCTCACCAATTAATCACACCTAAGAATATAATCACAGCTACAGGCTGTTACACGCATGGCTATGTGCATGGCTGATCGTTTATAAGAATGTGTATGGGTAATTTATTACTGATAAACTATCAAATACCGCAAATCCAATATGTGGCCAAAATGCTCTATTTACACAGGAATTGTTTGCCTTGCGAAATATGAAAATGTTTTGCATATTTGAATTTGTTTCTCATTGCATTTGTTATTGTTGCTGTTGCTGCTGCTGCTGCTGCTGCTGCTGGTCGCATAGCATATTCCAGAATTGATTTATTTATTCATTTTCATTTTCATTGATTTGTTTGCATTTATATAATTTAATAAATTATTTCAACTAAATTAATGCACGATACATCCAAAACCAAACCTAACTCTGCAACTGATTCACAGTCTGAGGTTTCAAATCGTTCTCCTACAGCTTATTGCGACCCCTCCCCCCTCCAACTGTCCACGACCCCGAGCACTGATTGCTGCCTGGATACATTTTAATTTTAATCAATGCATCTGCCGAAAGCATATTACACACACACACACACACACACGCACACACATAGAGTACAGAACATGGTTTCAAACAAACTTATGAATGCACATAGATCAACATCATTATTTCAACATTTGATGTAGGGTCGGCATAAAGGATTAGGCGGTTTAGAGTAACCACAATAATTTTGGAGTGGAAGGCAAGCAAACAATGTTCAAGCTAAGCACTCTCAGGTAAAGTTATCCTGCAAATTAGACCAAGCGAATTAAAAAACAATTAATGCTGCTTAACCGTAATCCATCTAACCAATCGTCGTAAATTGCAGGCACAGAGAACTTAATGCTAATCTCGTAATATTTTCTTGATGGCTAATTGCAATTTCGATTAAAAAAAAAAAAAAATGAAACTAATATTTCCATATGATTTTTTCTTACATCAGTTTTCATGTCCAATTGAATGCATGTTTGAATATGTGCATAATCCGATCTGTTGCGGTCGAAATAGTTGCAGTTCTTTGAGGCTTTCGCATTGGCCCAAATGATGATTACAAAATGGCAAAAACTACAACATTTTTGACATTTTTGTGCAACTTTTGGTATTTTTGGGGCAAACCAACAAAATGTATCCAAAGATTTGTGTTTAATCTCATGACATGACCATGAACAGGACTTCAGACTGGCAACACATTGTCCGCATGCGTATATACATATACATACATAAATATATGTGAGCATGTGTAAGGCGTGGGCACAGGTGTGCATGTGTGTGTGAGCAACTGGCATGTTTTTGGCTTTTTGCAGCTTGGCGGCATGTATGTTGTTAATTTGTTGCAGCTGTGCATTGTTGTTGCTATTGTATTTGTTGTTATTTGAATCCAGTGCTTTAGGGATTAAAAACACGCAACATATATATGCACACACACACACACACACACACACGCACATACAGACAAACATAAAAAGCATTCATGTATTTATGCAAATTTAATTTTATTTGTTTTCAATATTTTGGTAACTTTGTCGCTGATATTTCCGCCACACAAATAAACAAAAATGCCAGCCGTCAGCCAGGCGCAAATGTGTTTGTTAAATTTTACACACACACATACACACAAACACACACGCACACACACTCACATACACATGCAACACATCACATGCCTGTACATGACGGCGCATTATTTTCCATTTTAATAATTCAAATATCAATTTGTTGTTACATTAAATATTTAATTTGTACTAAAATGTGTTAAATTCTTTGGGGTATTATAAACATATAACTCACACATACACACACACACACACACACACACACACACACGCACTCGCACATGCACTCATATACACACATGTGTCATGCAATTTTTGCTTTGCTTAATTACAGCTTAAAATCTTTGATTAAAAAAAACAATCAAACAACAAAATAAATGTGCAAAACATTTGCCTCTGCCAATTTCTGTTCTAGCTCTAGTCGCATTTTAGCTGAATTATGTAAATCCATGGACTTTATGCACTTTTTTTTCACAGTTTAACGTTTATTAGTTTTCCATATTAACTCAAATAGTTCTTAAATCTATTCCAACCTCAATTTGATAATGTTATAATGACGAAATTTCAAATGCCAAATCGAAATATAATATTTTTGGACTTGTCAATTAAACTTCTATTCAATATCACTCAAGTAATCTCAGTTATTGGACTCTGTAAGATTAGTTTCACGTGGGCATTATCAAAATGTCTTAGATCTGTTCTGACCTTAAAATCAATTTATGATAATTGAATATTACCTACGACAAATATAAAGTCTCTAAAGCTCTATTTGACTATATTCTTATTCAAAAATGTACAATTATCTTTTGAATAATATACAAAAATACTATATATAACACCCTTTTCATGTGTATTACACAGTTTTAACGCTTCCCCACTTTTTATTGGGCATATAATTAACACTTTGTCGGACAGTTTGTGGGGGATTAACGCAAATAAGCAACAGCCGTCGGGCAGATGAACAATGTGTCCGCGGCAAACAACATAAAGCCCATAAAGCCCTTGATCCGATACCTTAATGCACATACATAAGTATTTGAGTGCTCATTAACCAAATATTTGCACTGGTCGCAGCTATTCAAAACCAAGCACAACTGTACTTTCACAAAACTAGATTACGATTAATGTTAACTGTTTTTTGCAAAGTATTGAAGAGAGAGAATGTGATAAAAAAAAAAAGGTGAAAGATAGAGAGAAGCAAAAAAGAGACAGACAAATAGAAAGATGGTGAAACGATTACGAATGCGAAGCAAAGAAGAGTCAGCGTGAGATGAATCATCATTTAATGTGGTAATATGTATTTGGGTTTGAATAGAGTTTATATACCTGTGTATACTATGGGCAGGATATTTGCTCATAAAGTATCTCCCATCACCTTGTGTATACCGACGATTCGGAAGAACAACAAATAGGTTACTCTAACAACGGAATCGACTAATATTTGATATAGACCAAAAGTTTGAATAAGTGGTATGAAAAATAAGAAAAACAAAAGTTTTCTAATAGAAAAGTACTTGATGACTAATTGGCTATCAGGGCGGCCCTAACGCTAGCTTTGCACATCCCTTAGCTTTGGGCTTATTCTCGTACATATGATGCAGTTGCTTTGTCATGTTTGCAGCCAAAGTTGAGCCGCTTTTAAATGCTTAGCTGAACACTGAACACTGAACACTGAACACTGAACACTGAGCATTGACCAGCCGGATGATGAGGCGCTACCAGCTGCAAATCCCCAGCCCGTATCGCAGCGGTTGCCGTAAACGTTACCTTGGCGATCCAAAACGCAGCCAATCAAGTGTAAAATCATAGAATTTTTAATTGATTCCGGCGACGCAACGCAGCACAAGTTAACATTAGTTTTTCCTTTTTGTATACCCTAGCTATGGGTATACGAGTCATGGGAGGCTTGAAACAATCGTTTATATGCCCATAAAGCAAACTTGAACTCAGCTCTGCTGTTGTCCATGTGCATGAACTTTGGTTTTCTTGTTAGTAGCACATTATAACATATATTAAGTAAAACCGACCAAATAAGACTGGTCTTTTCCAATAGATTCGACAAAACCGCTTTTCTTTAAAGCCCTTTAATTAAATGATTTTACATTACATTATGAAATTAAAAAATATGTTATATTGTATAACATAACCATGCAATACTCTCCATAGGCATTATCATTTTACACATTCGCTTTTCAGTTGGCCCACGTGGCATTTTAAGGGGTATTTCGAGTGCCAGCAAACCTAAGATATCTCGGTTCCCTTCTGATATTTTTTTTTTCTTTTCTATACCATGTCCACCTTATTGTGTATTTTTTGTTTTTCTTCGTCTCTGTTCGAGGGGTCTGGGCAATTCTAGTGCATCGGTTGGCGTAGCCATCGCAGCAGCTTTTTTCAGTTAATTGGCAGTTTGTGTTGTTGTTGTTGTTGCTGTTGTTGTTGCTGTTGTTGTTGCTGCTGTTGGCTGGCCCAGTGCGTCATGGTGCAGTGTCATCCTAGCTGCTGGGTGATTGTACGGCCACGGCTGCTTGACGTGTCGCAGTGTGTGCTCGACATTGGCAAGGAACGTGTGCAGGGGTTCAATTGCCAGTACCAGGTGCGGACCACTTGGCCAATTGAATTGTTCTGGTCCTGGATGACGCACAGCGTTCAGTTTGTTGTTCAATTTTAGTTGCGTTTCATGTGCCTCTGCCTGCCTCCCCCACTAAGCACTGACGTTCCACTCCAATCCTCCTCCATATCGCCGTTCAATGGCCGTCCGAACGACTCGTTGATGTTGAACAAATGCCATTGAGCTGTGAGATGTAGGCGGCGGCTATAGCAGGCGGCAGGGGGGGGGCGGATGTGGGTGCGGGTTGTGCCGGGCTCAGACAACTGTAATCAATTCTGTGCATATGCATGCTGGCATAGATGATTTTTGGGCAGCAGAAGGCAGTTGCCAAAACAACCGGAGAAAATCCATGAATTCTCCGAAAACAAAATCCTAGCCCCTCGTAGTCCAGGTCAATAGAGGTCTTTCCAACGCCCAACTGCGCTGTTATTGTGCAACAAATGAACAGATTCAGAATGCAGTTCGGGAGATATCGACTTCGAAAAATTTTCAAATAATCTATGCTGTGAAAACCCCCGAAGGTTTGTGCTGCAGGAGCATTCCCCAGCCCCTAAATGCATAAAATTAAGTTTTAACTGAAATCAATTGATTGGGAAAAATATGCCCAAAGCTGCAAAAGCTTATTCCACATCTTTGTTTATGGCTTGGTGAACAAACAAACTAGGTCAAACTCTAATGTTTTTCAGCTTAGTTGTCGCCTTAGCAAAAATTATATATATTAAAATCTCAAAAAGTATTCAAGCTTTTGATGGAAAGCACATTTAAGTCTATAAGAAGCTTTGAAGTTTCTCCAAGCTAATGCAGCTCAAGCTCGACTCAAGAGTTAAGTCTACTTTTTATCTAAAGCTCAGAAAGCTTCTTTTATACGTAAAGCCTCCAACCTATATAAGATTTCAACAGAAATCTAAAGGCTTAAGAAGCAAAAGCTCTATAAGCTTTAGTTCACAAAACTGCCAACATAATTACTTTAAAAGGATTCCTCAGTTTTTCTTCAGATAAGGCATTCTCCTTAGATGCAAACAATTTTATAAGCTTTCTTTTAAAGCGTAAGTCTCCATATTGATAGAAACCTTTGAAGACAATTAAACTGTTTTCAGTCATATACCTAATAGAAATGTAAATAAAAATATTAATTTCAAATATCACAAAATATAATAAATTACATTTTATTGAATTATATTGGGAAGAAAATCAAAAGCTTTAAAAACTATATTCTAAGCTTTCCCATGAGATTCTCAAGTTTTCAAAAGTTTGTTTGACTACAAAAACTCTATGAGATGTGAAAGCTCTGACAAAAAATCAGAAGGATTCTGAGATGGTATTTTAGGATTTTTCCACTAAACAATTGACGAAAACTAACCTGAACGATCTCCAGCTTTTCACAGCTGCCAGATAATAAAAAAATGCGAAAAATCTTTCGGTCCACAGCTTGGTTTGATCCTTTAATGGCAGTAGAGGAAAAGTCAAGGGAAATCTGGTAAAATCTTGAAATATCTTTAACTTGCCAGCCGTTGTTCTAATGCATGCCGCCAATTTGTGCGCTGTCGCAGCGAAATCCACTCAAAGGCCATAAAAAACCAGCGTGCCAAATTCGAGTTGAGCTCGAGCTTTAACAGCAGCTGGTGAAGGGGGCGGTGCGAGGCGCGGGCTGCTGTGAGCCAGGCCCATTAAAAAGATGCCAACAAGGCAATTGTCAAATGTAAATGGGCAAGCGTAATAGATGTCCACGAAAGGACTCTCGCTCTCGGCACGAAACGCAATAATTTGCAAATTTGCTCAAATAAATTCCCATGCAGAGCGAAAGAGCGAGAGCCTAAAATATTTGCCCAGCCAAGCCACTGGCAAATGTATGCAAAGTCCCAATGGAGACGGTGCTATGGGGCATGCGGCAGGGGGCAGAGGAGGTGGATGTCCGATGCCATTTCTAAGGCACTGTCTCTCCCTTGTCAGTGATATGCAAAACATTTGTAACGCCCGCTCCTAGCGCGACGCCCACAAAGCCCGAACGCCAACGTCAGAGATAAGCGCCAATTGTAGCCAATTGAAGGCGGCACAGCGTGGCATAAATAAATAAATAATCGATTGCAGTCGAGCAGACGGCAGCAGCAGCAGCAGCGGCAGCGGCAGCAGAAACCGGGCGACTGCCTGGCTAGAATCGATTGCTGCCGGCTCTGGCAATTAATTGGCCATTTGTTTGGGGCGTCGTCCATATCCGCAGCCCAGCTTCAGGTTCAGCTCCTGCGGCTCTCTAGCTGCAGTCACGCACGTTGCCGCTTCACGCACGCGACACTTGACAGGCGCTTCAAAGGCGGCAAATCCCCAATACGCTGATGAGAATGAATGAGCTGCCGCCAGTTACACATGTATATCTATGTATCTATAGCAACGCCTGCCTGCCGGCCATTGTCTATAACCATTTATTTGGCCCCCGGCATTGACCAACTTTAAAGCCAGCGACCTGCTGACTGCAGCGCTAGCCATTAACTTAGACGCTGTCCCTGTATGGGTGAGCTTTTCAAGCTCTCCATAGCAGCATATGCTTTGCGTAAAGCGGCGTAACCAATAAATGCGTACGTGTGTTGTGTACGTGTGAGTAGCTTTTGCATGTGTTTGCTTAAGCATGCACAATTTATAATGTGCTATCTCGGAGCAGCCGCCTTTGAATAGATATTTAGGGCGTTTGCTTAAACAACATTTCATGGGAGCTTTTCAAATTATTGACTTAAGAAATACTTTATTACATTATTTTGTGGTGTAAATGAAATCAATTAGGATGGATTTTTATTCGGCAAGTTATGCAAAAACTGCTAATCTCAGATATGTTTATGTCTGAGCGGTATATTTTATCTATCAAATTCCAATATAAACTCTTTTGAAAGCAGGCTAGTTTCAGTTATGATATTTCTAACAATAAGTCCGATATCTGAGGTATAACCAAGGTATATACTCTATGCCAAGTATAGTTCCAAAGTATGTCATGAGTATATAAAAAAGTTAACCAAATTAAAGAGATTTCTGCTAGTGTTGAATACAATAAATATCAGGATATATTATGTAGAACATACGTATTTATATGCAAGTAATAAATTTCAATTATATTAGTTGGGAAAATAGTTGGTCTTACCATAGAACTAGGAAGACGACATTTTTACTATACTTACGGGAAATTCCATCCACAAGTGTGAAAAGGTTGCGAAAAACATTGGATTTCGTTCGAAACGTCTGAGAATTATTTTGAGACATGGGGTTCCAGGCAGTACGGGTGGATTTAAATCTCCCACAGGCGGAAAATGTGTGAAAGGGCGGGCAATACCGCATAGTATGTATAAATAGTAGAATTATACTTCATTTACGTGCACTTTAAAGAACTCAGATCTATGCGATAATTATATATATATATGGATGCATCTATAAGCAGCTTTCATTTGTACTCCGTAGAACACTTGAAAGAGATTTCGGTGGTTTCTCGTTGGTCTGTTCAACAATTTGATTCGTTGTTGAGGCTAAAAACTTTGGCAACTTTTGGGCTTGTGGCCAGAAATTGTGCGACTGTCTAAGTTTCAGGCTAGGATGCTGTCTCCGGCTGTGACGGCTGCTGTTGCTGGTTGCGGGTGCGCCCGTCGGCTTGGGCGTGGGCGTGGGCTGGGATATGGGCTCCGACTTGAGAGGACTGACGTCGTTGGCACAGTGCGGAAGACAGACGACGTTTTCATTGCCACAGTGACTTGAGCCAGAGAGAGGAAGTAATTAAAACACAACTCAAAGGACATTTTAATTTAATCCCTTTGAGCTTGTCTCGCTGCTGTCTCGTCGCCATCAGAAACATGCGCCGACCGCCAAGCCCGAAATTTTATTTGCACGCCGGAAGACGGCGTCGATGTGGAGCAGTCGCCTGCCCCCGCTCCAGATCACAGCTGCCAGTGTCCTTTTGTGGAGCAGCTTCAGCTGCAGCGGCGCATAAATCATAACGCTTTGGCGCCCGTCCGCCCCTCGGCAACTCCGCCCGCGCTTTCTATTTTTATTTGCCCAGCATTGGTCGCCAGTGTCCTGCCCGACTGCCTAGCTGCCTGCCTGCTGCAGCTCCTGCTGCTGCTGGCGCTGCTGCTTCTTGCATTTTATTTATGCCGACAGTTTATTAATGTCAGGCGCGGCGCTGCAAGTTGCAACGGCCAATCGCCGCGTTAAAGGACGAACAGCTCCAGCTCCAGCTCCAGCGCCAGCTCCAGCTTCGGTCCGCAGTCTCCAGTTCGGGCTGTGTCGCCAGCTCCATTTGAGACTCAGGCCAGGGCCGGACCGGGCCACTGCTTTGCTTGACTTGTATTTGTATTGGTTTATGGCTATGTGGGTGTGCGTCTGTTTCCATGTGTGTGTGTGTGCGGTTGGGTGGCTCATTTGAATGCCGCAACTTTTGATTTGCGCCCACAAGCCAAGAGAAGGAGAGCGTGAGCTGTTGGAATGGCATCGAGAGCCGACCAGACTCTGCATACAAGCGGAAGCGTCAAATACTCGCACACACATGCAGCCAGCCAGAGTAACTAGGCTGCCAGCACCACTTGGCTACATTCCATGCCGCCGCCCCCCCCCTCTCTCTCTCTACACCCCTTTCTCCACCCGCTGCCCACCCCTTTTGTACGCTTTGTTGCTTGTTATGCTAATTAGTTTTCGACGTTGACGTTTGCCAACAACGCCGGACGACAGCGAGGTTGCCAACGATGTCTTTAATTGGTTCTCATGTTGCCCATCGCCCATTTGCCAGACTACCCTTGGCCACCGGGCTGCTCCTGGTGCAGCTCCAGCATCAGCTGCTGCCATTTGCCACTTGGCAGTTGCAACTGGCTCCGCTGCCTTTTTTCTTGCCACTTTGACACTGGCAATTAAGTGCAAACTGCATGCAACTTATTTGATTTGCCATTGTTAGGAAAGCAGCCGCAATTTGAGTCCGGCTCCCGACCCGCTATCAACTTGCAACCCTCCACCCAAAATGTGTTGCAACTGTTTCTTTTGGTGCAGCACAAAAGTCGCCAATTTAATGCAAACTGTATGTGAATCACAAGGCCTGCTCTTGAAGTCCATTTTGGCATTACAACACCATATCTAAAATCCTTGCCGGACTTGTGCCTTGATTTTGGTTGAGAGTCCAAGGAATGCAGGATTAAGGACTTTTTCTGAGGATTCCTACTGCCAGATATAGATAAAAGAGGCTATTATAACTAGGGAAGTGCAACGCGTAGAAAAAGAATCGCCATGCCAAATTACTTTAAGCACAACCCTTCACATATTCATAAAAGGGTGCTGAAGACATTCCTATTATAGTTAAATGTTGATTTGGCATTAAAGCTATATACATATATGTTACATATACAGATGTTGAGACTGCTCACGAAACACACATCAATGGACACACATCTGGTACTCATTCTGTTTTGCGGTTTGCGGCTACTAGAATGTATTTCTAAAATGGATGCTTTGCCCTGCATTCCAATTGTCAAATTCAAACTCAGCACTTGATTCGCTCGCCGCCCTTCCAACCCTTCCGAACCTTCCAATGCTGACCAGCTACTGCTGCCAGCCCGCAATTGTGTTTTGTTGTGTTACCCAAAACTGTCAACATTTGCAGCCGGTTGGCAGGCCCGGCTGTCCAGTGCAAACGTTATGATAATCACCGACAACGATGCGGCGTCAGCAGCAGCAGAAGGACCACAGGACGATAGGGGCCATCAGGTGGGGGAGAGACGAGGCCAGGTAATAAACAATTCCATTTACCGACAGCTGTCAGCAAATAATGAAAAATTTAATAAAAATATACGCACACACGAACGCATGAACGTAGGGGCAACAGCAACGGAAGCGAATGGCAAGAGGCGACTGGCGACTGGCGAGAGGGGAGCGGAGCGCGCCAGATGGTTAGGGGGCAAAGGACATCAGTCAGCTTTCCACTGGAGGATGCCGATGACCACAACCAAACCATCCGGCCTGTCCACAAACTGTCCAAATATGTTTGGTTTTGTTGCCGTTTCAGTGTGCTGGCCGCTGAGTGAATCGTTCACAGGCATTGCAATGAAACGAAACGGAATGGAACGGCGGCGGTGTGCGCAACGTTGCCACCCGGGCGCAATGATGAGCGAAAAATTGACATGCATGTAATTAGTGACACAAGGACATCGACCATTGCCTGACAACTGACGCTGTCTGGATCTGGATCGCTTTATTCCAACGATTGCTGTTTGCCTGATGACCTCCACACACACACACACACACACACACACACACACACACACACACACACACACACACATACGCACACGCATACATATATCAATTATGGCGCTCATGTCCTCGCGAACAGCCAACTCTGACTTTTCGTCTGTGTAAAAATTAATTTTCTGTTACGCAATCAAAAAACGCACGAAATACGAAAAACAGTAGCAAATAGACGATGCATGCGCTGAATCTATAACGAATTGGAAATGATCTACAAATAATGGCTTAAAAATAATTCTGATTAAGCTAGGAAAAGCCATTGATTTGCCTCGAATTCACAAACTTAAAATGTTTCACTACAGCTATTCCTTTATACATAATATCCTTCCAGCATGCTGTAGCACAGCTTAGACTTGGCTTCACAAAGTGTTCCATTCTTGCATTCCATATGATTCTACATTCCATTCATTTGCTTCCTTTTTGTACACATTCGAAGTCTCAATTATGCTTTGAGCTACTTCGTCAGAGACGCCTTCTGGTTCCATTTTTTACCGTTTGTTAACAATTTTAAATATTTACATTTCCACAGACACTGTTCTTTTCTAGCATTTCATGTCATGAGAATCAATTAGCATCCTTCGAATGGCATAGCTTCGTTTAATGATGCAGACGCATGCTGTTCCATACCATAATTCGACGTCCAAATATAATTTATTGGCTTCATTCTACACTGTTGACATAATAGTTCAGGAGCTTTATTCGTATGTTCCATTTCAGCATTCCATAACATATCATATCAAGTTAATAGAGAAAAGTGGTTTGTTTTAGTAAGCGAATTTTGCAAATCTTGAATGAAATGCAAATGCTTATGGCTAACCGCACTGTGGCGTAGGGCATATCAATATTTAAGCGAAAATGATGACATCTACAACAAAAATTACGCAATCCAGCCGCTGTCCAAGTGTCCAATGGAGCAGGAAACCGGCAACTCAGTCCAGCATTGTCTCTTCAGCATCCGCGTCGGCGTCCTCGTCACTTCTGACATTCACGTTGACTCTTCTGACACGTCGACAAATTGTCAACAACGTTGCCACAGCATTTACCATGAAAGAAACGAAGGCGTCGGGCAAGAAGCACGGTCAAAAAAAGAAGCGCGACAAAAAATAGGAAAATTGGTTTGGGGGCATGGCCAAAAATGGTCATTCACTGAAACTATAGAGGTTGTCCTCTATTAGCTGCAGCTCCAGCATTTGCACGCCGGATGACGCAACATTTTATGCCGCTCAGTGGATTTGCAACACTTAACAGCAGCAGCAGCAGCAGCACAGCAGCAGCAGTGGCTGTGACACTGGCCCTGGTATAGTCCTGCTGCAACTGGCGTTGGCGTCTGCCACATTTATCAACGCCTCGTTCAGCAGCCGCAGCAGCAGCCGCAGCAGCAGCCGGAGCAGCCGGGGCAGCTGAGGGGCTTAGGTTAGCGGGGTGCTGTACCGAGTGGCGCCAGTGCAACTATTCAAGCTCCTGCCTATAAAAATGTGCAGTTTGAATTCTGCTCGCTGTTGCTACGAAAAATGCAATTCAGCACGATTTGCATTTTTGGGGGGCTAACTCTGGTGGCCATGGCCCACTACTTGGGTCACTTCACCAAGTGCATGGCGCGTGCCGAGTGGAGAGCGGTGCCAGCTAAATTGTCCATGCACCAGCTCTAAGCTTTCCCAAAAAAAAATGCAACAATGTTGATTGCATCAACTGCTTAAATAGTTCATTAAACCGAGTATTAATTGCAATTAGAGCGCTTATTTTGGACATGTTTTCTTAAGTGGAAATTAAAACTCACGCTAGTTAATCTTGAATTTCTCCAGTTTCATTCTCACCATTCCGTTGATGGTCAGTTGGCAGCCCTATCGACGGGTTGGCAGCGCTGCTCGAACTATGTTGTAAGGTGGCAACGCTGCCAGCTTTCAAATTTAAACAGGCAGGCATGCTTAAATGCTTGTCAAGTGGAAGTTAACAGAATAAAACCCCTACCTTTTGGATTTCAAGACTCATTTTTGTGCTCTCAGAGTGTTTAATTTAATTATATTACAATGCTAACTATTACTTCGGCATCAAGTTTCTACAAAAGTGTCTTACTAGATGAATACATCTTCCGCCTTTATTTCGGTTGCAATTTGTTGTAATTGAACTAAGTATGTCCAAACACTAACCTAACGAAGTGTTTAATTTTCACCGTCAATGCTAAAATATGGGTCTCAGCCTACAAACTGATTAAGATAACATAAATTGATCGCAAATGCTTTACAGCATTCTCTTGATATGCTCAATTAGTACGGTGAACACATTTACCAACACTGCCGGTAGCACTATACAGCATTTATCATTTCCATAATCACTTAAGCTTAAGCCGTGTTGATTAGTACACTTACCAACACTGTCATTAGGGCACAACTAAGGATTAAATATATTGAATTGATTGTCGAATTAACCAACACTATTATTTACATTTAGTATCTCTTTGTGCTCTTATGAATCTTCTTCTATACATAACCAAAAAATACATGGATTGAGGTTGGTATTGAGGTATTTACCAACACTTTTTTGATTCATCCTTCAAAGAGGGTGCATTTACCAACACTGACGCAAGTGCAACACAACTCAAAAGATTTGAAGTCAGCTTAAAATGCAAAACGCTTTTTCTGTAGTTCGATCAACAAATAATGCTGATGCTCGACTTTAATGCAATTGAAATCTGCCAAGACGGCGGAAACGGAAATGCAAATGGAAACAGTTGTAACCGGTTTTGTGGCAATTTCAGCTGCAGTGGCAGCACGCCACAAAACAATTGAAATTTTGTTGCTTTTGGTAAATAATTAAGTGGCGCCTTAAAGGAGTCACGATGCCTTTCAAGGCTGGCGGACTGGCAGACAGGCAGACGGGCAGACAGGACGCTTCACATATTTTATCACGAGCGATTCTCCCGGCTCGGCCCGGCACATTAATCAAAGCAAAAATGCAGGCAAATTTCCATGCGAATGTGTTTCGAGTGCCTTTTACAGTTATAAATTTGTGCACACACATACACACATGGGGGCACTCTGTAGCTGCTCGCTGGCAGCGTGTACGCTACTCGAGGCATGCCACACGGCAATGGGGAAAGTGTCAAGTTAATGCCAACAACAACAACATCGGCGTCAACACCGTAGCAGACACATACCGCCTACTTGCACTGGGCGTGGCTGGAAGCCAGCTACCCAACCATCTAATGACTGCGTTGACGGCGCCATTTGCTCGACAAAAACTCAACAGACACACACACACACACACGCATAGATACTCACATGGACACACATAGAAATTTGCACTTGCAAAAATTCTGGGTCGAATTGGGCTACATTCGGAAGAAACCGTTATTTTCGTATTGCTAAACAGACTAAACACATTTGCTAAAACTTGTTTTTATACAAGCAAAACAAATCAGATATCTGCACTCGAACTGGTTCGGTTCAGAGCCGGCTTGCAGCTTTGATCAAAAGTGTATTAATTTTAAGGGAAACTTCCTGCTCAATTGAATATACATATGCTATAGTCATATTTTAACTATTTGTCTATAGATATGAGAAAATCCACCATAAATAATTATTCACAGTAATGTTAACTTATAGAGGTTATATGGAACGCTCCAGCTCAAAAATATTGTTGAGTATTATACTTGAACATACTATATATTTATATCGTTGGGCATCCCCGATCTATATATGTGGCCATCCAAACCGATCCGTAAAGCAGTTGAGTGGTGTCTAAGTCCATTGTAGTCAATTTATAGAACTTTAGCTTGGCAAACTTTTGGGTAACTCCATTATATCGAATCGTGATAGCATGAACATACTCTCCGTAAAATCTATCTTACAGTATTATTCTATTTTTTAGAAGAGTTTCTTTTGGCTCTGCCCAGGAACTGTTTACCCTCAAGAAAATAATTGTTAAGCATTGCACGTGTGCACATATTTTTCTCAGTGTACGTCTAGCTTATAATGATGCTGTTGCTGCTGCTGCTGTTGCTGCTGTTGCTGTTCCTGTCGTTTAGTTGCTAAGACGATGCCGACAGTTGGACCCGAGTCTTTAGACAACTCAAGCGAACTGAAGTTGAGTCACGGGCGTGCACTGACAATGATATGTGCCCGAGCTGAGAGTACTATGCACACACCTATGCACACACCTGTACAAACATACACACACAATCACAATGCTGTCAAGGCCACACACATACATACATGCGCGATGTTGGCGGCGGGGAATCACCGTAGAGACACTTTGCACCGGAAATATTGTTGACAGTTGTGGCATATTATCATACGTCGGGTGTTCCAGGCGCGCGCCTCGTAATTGCTCAACATTTTTCGCTCGACCTTAAAGAGCAACTCGAGAAGAAAGTGAAGCGTAATTTCCCGCTCATCGCTAAGCCGTCGTTATGGAAGCTCTAATCATTTCGCCAATTATTCTACGCAATAACAAATTCGAAAAGCAGCATATAATAGAAGTTCTTAAATTTCCTCAAAATAAATTGCGACATGCATAAATGAGCACACAGGGTAGGCCAATCTTTGAACTGCCGTCACTTTGTTAGGGCTAAGCTGTTTATTATTCGCTTTTGAAAAGGAAAATAATTTACGCATATTTTATAATTGTCATTTGAAACTGTTAACATTAAAATGTATTTTTATTCATTTTTTTTACTTTATTCCCAGGACGAGCTTTTCATTTGTTCTTCGATAGGTCTTCCCATTTTCATAATATATCGATAAATATCGATTTTAATAAATGGGTTTTATTTGCAAATTGCTAAAATCTTGTAGAAACTGGAGAAACTGGTTGACGAACCGAAACTTAAACATGGGATTGGCTTAAACCCTAAAAAACCAATGACATTTTATTCGTTTGCCTCATACAGGTTTTTATTTTATATATGTATAACTATTTTAACTATAAACAAATATATTTACATTTTAATTATATTATATTATTATTTGAATTATTATCAAAATAATCGTTGAAATATCAATTTAATATTTCTCACGAAATATTTTGAACACTTTATGGCGAGCTTTCAGGAAAACGAGTTTCGAGGAAAGCTTTAACAGAACGTCCCTGTGCCGCCATCTGTTGGCAAGCTTGTTAATGATTAAAGTACACAGAAAATTTAAAAATTTTCGAGATTTATCCTGTAGTAGGCCTTAAACTCAACCCGACTGAACAGCTTCCGTATATTTTTTTAGTTTTTTATACAGTTTTATTCAGCACGCACACACCGAAAGTTAAACAAGACGGCTATAGATATTTTGATAACTTTTTTGAGGGAAATTTGATTAGGCAATTAATACATTAGATATATTAGTTATCAGAGAAAAGGTTGAGATGGCTTTGGAGCGGATATGCGGCATAGATAAGGCGGAATTTATGCAGCCCTATAATGATCTGAATGTTGCCTATGCCCAAGTGGAGGTCAACACGGGCAAGACCGTGTTCGACAGTGCGTATTCTGTAATCGCGCCGCCCTTTGAGGATCCGAAGAAGAAGATCAAGAAGTCGCTAAAGAAGAGCAACTTGAACCTGGAGATGTCGCACGGGACGACCACATTGGGCTTTAAGTACCAGGGCGGCATCCTTCTTTGCGCCGATTCGCGCGGCACAAATGGCGAATTTATTGCCTCGCAGGAAATGAAGAAAATCATTGAGGTGGACAAGGGCATATTGGGCACCATTGCCGGCGGTGCCGCCGATTGCGTCTACTGGGATCGGGTGCTCACGATGGAATGCCGTCTGTTCGAGCTGACCTATGGACGTTCGATGACAGTTAAGTCCGCGGCGCGCATCATGTGCAACATTGCATACAAATTCAAGGGATTGGGCCTCTGCATTGGCATGATGCTCGCCGGCTACGATTTTGATGGGCCCCAGCTCATCTACGTGGACTCCGATGGTCAGCGCGTCGAGGGCAATTTGTTTACGATTGGCAGCGGTGCGCATTGTGCATTGGGCATCTTGGACAGCTTCTACAGATGGGATATGTCCGATGAGGAGGCCTACAATCTGGCATTACGCGGCGTTTACCATGCCACCTATCTGGATGCCTATACGGGCGGACTTGTTCGTCTCTATCATATGAGACCGCACAAGTGGTCAATTGTCACCGTCAAGGATTGCATGGAGCTGGGCGAAATATTTGCCAAGGCGCAAAAGGAATATCCAACCGGCGGACCATCTAGTATACTAAAGAAGGGCTTTAAAGCGGATCCTGAACCGGAGGAAGAGAAGGTAGAATCAGTGGAAACGGAAATGGAAAAGAAAAGGGAAAAGAAAAGGGAAAAGGAAAGGGAAAACGCAAAGAATAAAGAAAAAATATTATTTAGTTAAGTTTCATAGGTCAATTTTTTAGGGTTCCAATCCACCGAATAAGCTCTGCATTTCCTCTCCCAGCTTCTTTAAACACATTCCCATTTAATCGTTATCAAATCTTGATTAATGTTAAGTAACACAAAACAGTGTTGAAAAACGCTTATAACCTAATTCTTTTTTAAAATCTTCAAGAATAAGTATAAAACATTTCCGTATCATTGCAAAACTCTCTCTAATGTAAGCTGTCAAAAGTGTAACCAAGCCATGCTTATATTTTCTTAATTATTTTTAAAGTTGTTTTAAATGTATCTGCGCTTTAAGCTGAATTCAATGCGGTCAGGCAAAGCTTTCAGTTAGCTTTGACAAACGTAAACTGCCGATGTGGCGCCATCTGGTGGCCAGCTTGCAGATGGTTAGAGTCTGCGCTATGCTCACAGCGAAGCTCTTGTTTAAAGCACAAAATTCAAATAGTAGGGAAATTTGTTGATGGTACTTTTTTGTATCGTATGGACACGTTAATTTCCCTAGCACACGTAGATGCTGCAGTAGGCCAAGCAATTCCCATAGCAAGCCTGCTCGAGTCGGCTGAGCTATATAGAATGTGTTCATTAAGAAAGCAAAACAGCAGCAGGAACAATTCAGGCCAAAGCAATTGCATTATTGAGCTGCTACAAAATAAGGAAGATAAATCGAATAACTTAAAACTTGGAAATATGTTGAGCAGACAGGGCCTCATATTGGATGCATTAAAACATAAGATACAAGTGGCCAAGAATGATCTGGAACGCTACCGGGAGGAGTATACCCACTGCCAGACAATGCTGCAACGTGAGCTGAAGCGTCGCAGCCAATTGGAGGAGAGCTACATGGACCTGCAGCGTCGCAATGTCGAACTAGAGGATGAGCTACAGCTGGCCCTGACGCACGTGGCCCATCATCAGGCGACGGTGCGCGAGGCACGCGGCGCACTCAATGAGAGCGATCGCCTGCGCAAGGCACTGGAGCATCGCGACCAGCTGCAGTCCGAGAAGATCGAGCTGCTCGTCTGGGAGCTGGCCAAGCTGAAGCGTCAGGCCAAGGAAGCCGATCGCACCGCCCAGTACAGCGGCCAGCGTGCCGATCAGCTCTGCGAACGTCTCACACACAGCGAGCAGCAGCTAGAGGCCAGCCGCACCAGCCATGCCGTGCTCCAGGCGGAACTGGATGCCGCCGCCCAAAATCTGCATTGCGTAGAGCGCGCCTTTGAGCGCTCTTCTCAGCAGGTGCAAAGCTTTGACCGGCAGGTGGCCAAGCTGAAGCAGCGCCTGCACGAAAGTGAGAAGCGCGCCCATCAGGCCGAGCTGAATGCGCACCAGCTGCAGCAGTCCTCCGCCAATTTGGAGAAGCGACTCGAGGAGCGTGTCGAGCAGCGCTGGCTCAAGAAGCTCCACAAACTGGACCTGCAGCTCGTTGCCAGGGATTAAATTCGCCCAACCTTTCATGCCAAATTGTACAAGTTTAGCTTAGCAGCCCATCTAGCATATCGTTTAAATATTATGTACTAGTCTATTTAGGTTTAACGAAAATTATAGCAAAAAAAAAAAGAGGAAAAAAAACACCGGAGAACAATTAACTTCGGCATGCCGAAATTTTAATACCCTGGCGGAGACTTATATATTTATTATACTAAACAAATCATATGGCATGTGAACGATATAGTATTCCCTACTATTTTCAACTATCTGTCTGTATCTATCAGTAAATAAAAAAAAGGTTGTTGGAACCAAAAATACTTTTGATGCGCAAACATTTCGATGGAAACGGTTTAAAAAGTTCGTTGAAGCAAATGGAGTGCCATTCAAGAGTTGAATTTAGAGTAGAATTTCCATACATTTCTTTTCAATTCAGCAGCAAAGCTCATCAGAGCGATATGTTTAGAGTTCCAAGAGTTCCAATTTTGAAGGCTTTAGAAAAGAATAGTATGAACCAGCTCAAATGAACATGAAGAGTTAAAGAGCCATTCAACTAGATTTAACTTTTGAGCACTAAATAAAGTACTTTAACAGATTTCATGAACATATCTTAACTTCGGAACTAGTTTATAAGACAGACGGACATTTTGTCAACTCACGCAGACAATAATAAATATCGTGCTCAGCTATGCTAAATATGGTAGACTCCGCTAGGTTATGGTAGGCGCATTAATATTATGAACTCTTATGTGGCTGTATTTGGAAGAGTATCTCGTCGGCGTTGCGAAACTTGAGCGAGATGCCCTCGACGAACTGCAGCTGCTCGAGCTGATGATCACTGCCAAACTCAAAGTTGGCTATCAGCTTGACCAGAAAGACCTTCATGATGAAGAAGCTATAGCGACGACCTGTAAACAAATTGTTCAAATATTAGGCACTAAATCATTTAAGCTGTTAATCAAGGCCAAAAGCTCACCTATGCAGGTGCGCAGCCCCTTGGAGAAAGGCAAAAAACTGTACGAGTGTCGACGCTGCTTCGCCCGCTCCGCGCCTGACTGCTGCTGTTCGTCCTGATGCTTCTCCTGTTCCGGCTCCTGGTCGTGATCGAGCTGCTGCTGCTGTTGCTGCAGGAAACGCTGCGGATCGAATTGCTTGGCCCTGTCGCCCCACCAGGCCGCATCGCGCTGCATGTTGAACGTGTCCATCACAACTATCGTATTCTGGGGCACAATCGCCTCGCGTCCAGCCAGCTGAAAGTCGCGGCTCACATGCCGCAAATTCATCGGCACCGTTGCCAGCAGACGCAGCGCCTCATTCACGAATGCATCCAAATAGCGCAGCTGCTGCAGCTGCTCCACGCCCACATAGCTGGCATCGTTGCCGTGCGGCAGCACGCTCGCAATTTCCGTACGCAGTCGCCGCTGACAGTCGCCCTTGTGGGTGGCCAGGCACAGCAGAGCAATCATTATGCTGTTCGAGACCGTCTCAAAGGACTGGGCAAATAAAACCGAGATTTTATATAGAGTTGATAGTTAAGAGAGATCTATGTATACTCTATCTTTTGATGGATAGATAGGTGCTTTAAAGATGACATTTAAATAGCATATGCATGTAATCAAAATCATTCCGATTCCCTTTAAAAGCAAATACACCTATCACCTATCGATAAATATAGATCATAAATTGATGCTCTATGTTTTGATAGATAGCCAGCTATTCGGTTAAGTAATGCGCTCTCTATAAAGATGTTTTAAATAATCCGATTACCTCTAAAGGAAAATATTTAACTTGTTGGATACCTGCTTTATAAACTAAAAATAGCGAAGACTTTAAAGAACGTATTTCCCATAGTGTGGGATAACAGAAGAAGCAGTCCAGTGGTTGTGTGTATATGTATATGCATAATGGAAGCTAGAATGCTTAAAATGGCAGCTAGAAGCTAGGTTCAGAGCATCTCCTAGTCGGGCACTCTCGACTAAAGCACTTTTACCCTTTTCCATTTTGAGGGTTTGGGTTTAGGCTTAAGCTTAATCTTAATCTTTCTAGAGCTTAAGCTTAATCTTAATCTTTCTAGAGCTGTGTATGCTGCAAGAAAAGGAGCTTATCCAATTCAATGTACATCGAAAACTCTGCTTAATCGATAAAAATCGATACAAATTGGTAAAAATCGATATTCAGTTTCAGGTTTTATAGTCAACGAGATATATATGCATATAAAACGACACTAGATAAGCTTATTGATCAACTGTCTACATTTAAACTTTGGAAACCCTCGCTCGTTTAATCTCTGAGATCGAAAGATCGATATATTAGTCCGATTTCAATGGCTACAGACTTACCAACTGCATGGATAAAGATCAACTGCTTATAGTGTTAGCACCGACTTAGCTTTTAAAAATCTTTAGTGTCTGGTACTCACCACCAAAACCATGGACTGTGCCTCATCCTCGATGTCCTGAAGCGTTAGTTCGCCATTGGCCGCCAACTGGAACATTTGCTCGATGAAGATGCGTCGTTGCCAGGGCACATCCTCCTCATCGTCGATGGCATTGCGTAGCTGCCAATTGCGATGCTTGCGCTGCACGATTTGTGCCACAAAATCCACCAGCAGCTGGTTGCATGCCTCGGCCTCGGCGTACAATTGAGGCGCCAATAGGCGATGCAGTAAATCGATTTGCAGCCAGGGCTTCACAATTTTAATAGCCGAGATTTCGAGTAGCCTATTAAAAAGTACACACACACACACACACACATCAGCATTAGTCTACGGCCTTTGTGCCGCTGGGGCTGAGACCACTTACCGCTTGTAGGTGGTTGCGATGTGTGCGTCATCCGCTTGCGTGAAATTTGTCGGTGTTCCCATAATGGTGACTGCAATAAAAGGCAACGAGGTGTTAAGCCACAGACACTCATAGAGATAGAGATAGCGAGAGCGAGAGTGAGAGAGAGAGAGAGATGTGACATTCAAATATTGCCCGCTGACAGCAGGCAGAAAAGCCTTAACATCAGCTACCGACAACATAATTCGCCCCATGCGACGCGCTGAGCCTCAGCTTTAGCTCTGGGCCAAAGAATCCCACATCACCTGCCCCTTCAAACCAGCCCCCTTTAGCCGTCAGCCAACTGCTAATGGCCAGCGCTAACTGTTTTATCCAGCAAAGTGTCAAATGTCAAGTAATTAAATTTGGCCCAAAAATTGAAATGAACGCAGCCAGCGAACGCCTTAAGCACAGTCAGCCCAAGATGTGTGTAACTAAGTATAATGGAACACGCCACATCGCTCTTCTTCGGGCTCTTCATACTAATTCGCTTATATGTATGTAGTTGGAAAATTACCACAAGTTCGAGGTAAAAAAGTTTTTAACTTTAAGTTCAGCATTATTAAAGTGCAGCCATATGCATATACATATGTTGTGTGCATGTTTGTATGCATGTATGTATGCATGCATGCATATTTGTGCATGTAGACATGCATGTATGCATGTATGTATGTATGTATGTATGTATGTATGTATGTACGTATGTATGTATGTATGCATGTGTACATGTGTGTACGCATGTATGTATGTGTGTACGCATGTATGTATGTGTGTACGCATGTATGTATGTATGTATGTATGTATATATGTTTGTATGTATATGTATGCATGAATGTGTGAATGAAAAAAAAGTCTTCTTAACTAATGCCCTACTACGCGATTCTCATAAATTCAAGTAAGTCCCACAGGCTTCACTTCAAGTTAAGGAGGCGGCTTCGACTTTGGAGGAGGCGGAGGCGTTAACTATCGAGGAAGCGGCTTTAACTTTGAAGGAGGCGGCAGCTTCAACTATAGAGGAGACGGCTGCTTTAATATTGGAAGAGGCGGCTTCAACTATTAAGGATATGGCAAGTGGAGCAAAGGAGGAGACGGCAGCCTTAACTATTGAGGAAATGGCGACTTCAACTATTGAGGAGACGGCGGCCTCACCTATGAAGGAGGCGGCGGCCCTAATAGTGGAGGAGATGCCGATGCCTATATAGTTTACGGAGGAGGCAGCATCAATTTTAAATGTGGCCATTGAGAAAAAACAGGTACGTATTATAAACATAACTATGTCTTATTATATCCGTATAATATGAAAAATAAGCTAATAAACAAAATCTCTGCTTTTCTGTTATTTCAGTGTTGTGTATATATAAAAGTTAATCTTCCGTCTACTGATAGATGACGATAAATAATCAAGCGTGTGAATTGGCAGGTGAGTACCTCATATAACATACATATATTTTTATAATATATAGATATAGATATATAGATATTTTACGTGCATGCATAAAGTTGATGTTATCAACTATAGCTGTGTATTTTAAAAGCCCATAAAATAGATATACATTCAAGATATCGTCTCTGCTCTTTCTGACGGCCTTAATAAGCCCCAAAAGATAAGAAAGACAAATCGGTTTTAATCGATTTAATGGAAACAAAGCTTGAACCTCGTGATTTGGTTTAGATACGTGTCTGAATGCCATATCTGTACCCATTGCATAATGATCGAGCTAAATGCACCGATGTCTTCGTTAATAAATGTTCCATAGCTTCAAATTAAGTTACAAAAATAAGGAAAAGAGTATGTATGAGTATGCAAAGTCAGCTCAGCGTGGGGCTTAGGGTACCTCCTAGTCGGACACACCCGACTAGAGCAGTCTTGCTTGTTCAACTTATGTACTTGCTTAGAAGTCTCCATACCAAGTTCGTTTGCGAGAGTCGACTGAGAGCTGAGTTCCAATACACAGTCGGACATGCGTATATGGGTAAATGTGTGTGCATACGATTCAGAGTTACATGCAACATGTTGAGTAGCAAAATGGAAATACCCTTTGCTGAGGCAGCAGCAAAATCATAACAGATTTTCGCGCCTATGTCGAAGCAATCAATATCCAATCCACTAGTTACTGCATAAGCCTAATCATAATTTACAGTTCAGCATGCCCCCCAAGGCCCAGCCGAAAGCACTTCTGGTGCTGGCCTGCAGCTTTGGTGAATGGTGACCCTCGGGTCTATGGGGCTCTGTCTCAATGGGTTCCGCGTACGTGAGCCGCATGGAAACTGGACAAACGTGTCGTGCGAGGGCAGCGTTTGGGCAGTGGCCGTTTTAACTTTCTAGCTGGGATTTGGTTAAAGCATTCAATGGGTGGCTACTCACGGCAGGATACCTCCAGGACGGCGCGGCTGAGCATATCCTCGGCATCCTTGAACTTAACCGCCGTGCCGTGCAGATGCGACTGTGTGGCAAACTGTTCCACCAGCTGATTGCCCACCATATTGAAGACATCGAAAAAGCTGATGACAATGTTGTGATTGAAGGCGGGATTCAGCTGCTTGCGACGCAGTTTCCACTTTTGACCTGCAATCTCGACAATGAGTGGATGGCCCGGACTGGGCTGCAATTAATACTTACCGCGCGCATGCAGCAGACCGCGACGAGCAAAGAAGCCCTCCTGCATGAAGGTCTTGTCCAGACACTCGGGCGCATTCAATATGCATTCCATGCCCGCCGGATCATCGATATAGAGCAGAGCGCGCGTGCCAATCAATATGGCCAACGGGCGCTGGAAGAGCACGCGCAGACGCGTCACCTTGTCCAAAATGCCTGCGGCATGAGGCGAAGGTATTAAGTGGGCAGTGTCTTCAGGTAAATTATTTGATCTACTCAACTGTTTGGATGCAAATTGATGCAGAGCAGAAACCAGAGCAATGGCTGCTGTGCCACGCCCCGCCAGCCATTTAGCTGCCAGATGAGGCGCCAACATTTCCGCTGCTGCCAGCCCAGCAGCAGGGCCAGCAGCGTGCCACACACCCACAATGCCACGTACAGGTGCATTATTGTTGTTCTTCTAGTTCCTCTTGTTGTTGTTGTTGTTGTTGGCGTTGTCGTCGTCTAATGCGGTACTTTATAGGCAGCTCAGAGCTGGCACGTTTACGCAAGCGATTTCCTATTCCGAATCCGAATCCGTCGCTTTGTCTCGATCCGTTCGCTTGGCCAACGAAAACGCAACTAAAAAACGCGTCAGCGGACCGATCGAACATTGGCCAATAGACAATAAAGAAATTATAATATTTTTTTATTCATAATTTGTTTATATATGTATTATTTTTAATTGCCCGCACAATGCACACGCGGCGTCCACTTTGTATGCCCTGTAACAAATAAAACTGCTTAAGATATAAAGCCCCAAAACTATAAAGCACATATCTCATACATATTTCCCAGTGAACTCAGAGACCCAAAGCGCTAAAGCTAGAAACTTTGGTATGTAGACTCTCTTATGTCTCAACTGTATATGCCGAAAGTTTCACAACAAACGCATTTGAAATACAAAAGTTTTTGACAAATATATTTGAAGAATTTGCAGACTTGCCTCGATTGAGTTCAAGAAGTATTAAAAAGTTTAAAGAACTAGTTGATTTATTTTAAATTTTTACAAAATACAGGGTATATCTGTGTTGGGTCATAAGCATTCGTATTTGTTTTCATTCAATTTGTGTATTTTTATAAGTATTTTTATATATTGTTTAGTTTTGTTTTTATTTTTATTTTTATTTTTGGGCAACGCTACGTGGACTTTGTGTCGTCGACTTGAGGCCCGAACCGAGCGTAGTAAATACATATTTTCAACTGTAATTGGTTCGGTTCGTTAGCCAGAGTTGCCATTAGCTATGCGGATAGCAATAACAAAAGCTTGGCAACAACTCAAACGCAAATCAGCGTCGTCTCCAATTCCCGATCCACACGAAGAAGCCAAGTCTCTCTCTCTCGGCTTGTTAGTCGTTTGACCATAAAATTATGTCACGTAACGTGACGTATTAGTTTTTAATAATTTCCGTTAGCCGAACTATTAATTTGACTTTACCATAAAAAAAAAGAAGAGATTTTGGAAAAAATAAGTGCATGCATTCCATACTTGTTAACCAGGAACCAGGTTTTAATAGACAAAAGATTGAAAAATTAAAATTGCTTTCATTTTGAATATTACAATTAGATGTTAGTGCGTAATCATGGAATCATTTGATTAAACTTTACTTGCATATGGAATAAATAACTTTTATTATAGATTTTATACAGATTGAACCTCAACTTTTCACACTGTATGCCTCACCTATTGAAATGCCAAGTTTCCTTTCTGAGGCTTACTCTGCTTTATAAAGGGCTACCAACACATCTTAAACAGCGTTGCCAGATGTGAGCGACCTCTTGTCAAAGTCAAAATGAAAGTCAAAGTCTGCGTCAAAGTCAAATTCGGAATTCAGAAAACCTTTCGATATACATGGGTATGCAGGTACTCATTATACCATTAATCGAAACACGTAACTTGCGGCTGTCAAGGATTTTTATAGAGAAATTTATTAAAATTCCTATGCAAAAAGGGAGCTGAAAAAATGCTGAACCGCAAAGAGGCAACGGAATGTCACCAAAGTCGCATTCATTATCAAAAACAAAAGGCACGAAAGCACAATAGAAGCGACGGGCATTAATGCCATTGATGAGATGGCGACAGGGGCGAGCACACATAAAGAAAGGGACAAAGCATCACTAAATAAGCGCGCGTAAGGGGGGGTGAGATGGGGGTACATGGAAAGCAGAGAGTGAGACGGCCGCATAAAGAATTTCTTGATTAAGTTATGGAGAATGTCAGGCACGAATGTCATGAGTGTCGCGCGCGACTCTTCTCCTTGTCACTCCCACACTCGCCCTCTCTCCCGCTTTCTCTCTCTCTTTCTCTCTCCCTCCGCCACGCCGCTTTCTGCTTGTCGTGCATCCATCTCTTTCGCTCCTTTGTTGTATGCTTGGGTCAAGTCAATAAAGCATACTGATTAATGTCAAATTGTTGTTGTGTCTCTTTTTGCATAAATTATGCATAAATCGCAAACATTTGCCAGCCGTTGTCCTTTAAAGCACAAATACGGATGCCAATGACGATCCCGTTGCCCCGCAATGTGTCCTTGCCCCTTGCCCCGTGGGTGCACCGTGTCCCGCAACTGCCTATTGTCGCCGCGCACATTCCAACCTCAGACCCAGAGCCAGTCCCAGTCCCCCAGATTCCAGCCTCCGTCTCACTTGATGGCACCAGCGCCAGCATTTAAGCTGTTTTAAGTCGCTTAACACACACTGCAAATAAAGAAATCAATAACAAAACAGACAACGACTGTCAAATACCCTATAAAATAAACAATATATGTTTATCTATCAGTTTGCATGTGCACTTTCATGGTGGTGGGACTCTTTCTCGTTCCTATTCTCAATCTTTTTTAATCATAACAATATGCCTTTTATTAATTATGTTTATACCCTTTTATTATATCATACCCTAACTATAAAAAGGATACATAGAATAGATGAGCCTATTTTCACTGTGCAATTTTGTTCCTTAAAAATGTTGGTCTATTTTTTTTTATTGAACATAGGTACCAAATATTATATTGGGTAAACATGGGTCTTGCATAGTCTTAATTGAAAGATTCAGAATTAGAATCAGAATCAGACATTCCAAAAATAAAGTATACATAGACTCTGGATCCTATATCAACTGCAAATAAAAAATAATATATTCTTTATCCTCTACTGCTAAGAACTTTGGAGTTTTTTTTTAGAATATTGTCAGAACCTTTAGTACACAAAATGATATTATCTTTATTGCAATGAAATGTATTTTATTATGTTAGACCTTTCGGGATTTTCAAGAACTCTTAAATATTAAACACAATTAAATATATAAACAAATCTTATTGCAATATCATTCAGAAACAGATACCATCACTTGATGGATAAAAAAAAAAATATTATGTCAAAATTTTCAACAACTTTTCGTAAATGTCTGGCAACTCTGCACGTGTCAGCATATAGACTTGAAACTTTGAAAATTTTCAACAGTACTTGGATGTGTCTATTAACATTCTTATCGGGTATAAGAGAACGTAACGTTTACGCTGAAACTGAAGCCGATGTAGCTCAATTTGACTGGCTGAGTGAATGTGTCAGTCGCATGTTGTTCGCTTTCTGATACCCTGTACTAAAGAAATGATTAAAACAGGGCATGATCGAGAGCGGTGAGCAAGCAGCAGTCAGTTAGAGACTGTTTGAAATATGTAAAGATCATCATTGAAAACGGATCACTAGCTGTCCAAGAGAACCTATATATTATCGTAGCTACAGCCACCAAAATTGTGGATCCAATCTCTTATAACACACGAAGCTCCAATTCCATAACTTCCTATACTAACCAATTTATTTAAAGACCTCTTGAAACGCGAGATATAGATATAACAACCGATTGTACAATAAGTACGATAACTATATCTTTTAACTGTAGAGCTTACAGGGTAGCTCGAATTCGTGGTTTTGTCGTTAACATGTAATTTGCTTCATGTTTTTGTTTTCCGCTGCTTTTCTGCTTGATGCCGAAAATGCGGAAAAGCCGTCATAAAAAATGAAAATGCGAGACAGCGGCAACGGCAACAACAACAACAACGAGCAGGCACAAAAATTGTGAATCTGTGTATAAATTTAATTTCCCCGCATGAGAATTTCACATAATCAAATTTTTTAAATGCAAGCGATTTAAGGCCACGCTTGAGAACAAAAAATACAAAAAAAAAAAACGGGGGGATGCCCACAAAGGGATGACATGTGTGTAAGTGTGTGTGTGTGTGTGTGTGTGCGTGGTGAAGGGGGGCTGGATTGGGTTGGTGGCTTGGCTTTTGGGGCATGTTGGGACGTTGCTTGCGTTGACATATGAAATATTAACGGGTCCAACGCACAACATACAAAAGTCAAGTGCATGGGCGTGGCAAAAAAAAGGCACGGAGCAAGGGGGGAGGGAGGGGGGCGTGAGCTGCGCCCAATTTGCCATCAAGCGTAAAAACAAATTTTCTTTAACGAGCCAACGTCGCGGCAACAGACATGTGCAGCCCTATAAACTGGGTACAGTCAAGGTGACAGAGTTGCCAGACTGCGAGAATCTTAGACAGACTACCAGACTGCCAGACTATCAGACTGCCAGACTGTCTGTTTGTATACGAATTAGAGCACATCAAAAGTTTGTGACATTAAATTCTTTTTCCTGTGTGTGCGCGAGAGTGTGTGTGTGTGTGTGTGTGTATGTGCGCGTGTGTCTGCGGGTGTGTGCGTGCGATTGGCGTGCAGATAAATGTTTTAGCAAAATGAAGACGAAACTGACTGGAGACTGTAATGATGCCGCACGTTTCTTCACGCATGGCATAGTTCCACAAGCCAGGCATTGAGAATCCTGAAACAGGGGCGTGGCTGTTAAGACGTCCTGTTGGGGTAGGGGGCGGTATATTAAGGGCGTGAAGCGTCTGATTAAATGTGCTTTGCATGCGTGTGCGTGAGCGCAAATGCAATGGCAAGCAGCCAAAAAGGCGATTACACAGCCTCACACACACACACGCACACACACACATTCATGTGACTTGCAACGCCTTCTCACGTATTCTTTTGAGCGTTTCGCTGCGTTACGCGTGTTGCCACTTGACTTTTTGCGCGCCACACCACAAACTTTGATTCACAAAATTCCACTTGCTTCACACACACACACACACACACACACACATTCACACACACACTCGCGCACGCTCGTATGCATGTGTGTAAATATAAGCATTTAATCGCGAGCAAGCTTTGTCCAGGTCACGCTCCGCTTGACTGCCTGGTTGGGAGGGAGCCATCGCTTATCTGCCTGTGGTCCATGAAATAAAGCTAATCGAATCACAATGTAAATAGCGAAATATTCGTTGAGCATAGCCCAGCCAGATGGCAGATTTGTTTCACCATAAGTTGCTTATTGATGAAGTCTACGATGCCAAAAGCTTACGTGATGTCCTTGGTGACACGTCAGCGATGGCGTCATCCTAGCTATGGGTATGCCGGCTAAAAAGGATGACACTCGAAGACAACGTAGCTGACACATCATTCAGCGTGTCTACCCACTTGAGTACACCTATTCCGAATAAAAATAAATTTCTTACTTTTAAACTTAACTCTTAAGCCAATCCATGCTTATTTGTTTTCACATTTCCCATATTCTGATAAAAAGTCACTTAAAACCTGACTCACAGCAGCGCGATATAACAATGATCAGTTCAATATTTACATACATATGTATGTAGTATGTATGTACATGTATGTATGTATGTATGTAGTATGTATGTACACACATGCCATGCAGTTAGTTGGACTTTGATTATTCCGTACAAGTCGGGACGATCCTATTTTTTGTTTCTTTAGCTTTAAGAGCATTTAAAGTGGGAATCCCCTTTTGTCTATCATATTCATTTTCTGACAACAAAAGATTGATAAGTAAATTTATTCAGCTGAGTTTTTGCTGATTAGCTCACATAAAGAAATACACACATCCACATTCACACATGTGCATACAAGAATATTGTCTGATTGGCAGAATAAGATAAGAAATATAAATATAAAGAAGAATATTACAGATTGAAATGTATTTCAAAAGTTGCAAACGGGGAATCAAACCGATATGTATTTCCCTTCTGGTTTCCGAACCAAAGCTTACGTTTCGATAACAAGTTATTGGTAGCTTGAATTGTTATCGGTTTACTGTTCGAGTACTTTAAGCCCGAAGACAACAAAATTTGTGCTAGTCTCACATAATCATGGAAATGTACACGATGCGTAGTTATAATTTTTTATTTCTGAACTTAATACAACAAATACAAATTAACTTTAATTCCTAACATATGCTTGCGTTCGCATAGAAAGCAAAACAATAAAAAAAAAAACAACAATTGAAAACGAAGTTCGTAAAAGAAACCGTAATGAAGAAGCAAAAGAAGCAAGTGAATTAATTTGAAGCCAGAAGCTTGCACACATACAAATACATACATTGCCATGCTTAAGTAACGGGAAAGGCCTCTACGCTGGGCCACGCTGTTGGCAGCGCGCTCTTCTCTGCCGGCTGCGGACGCTCTCACAACGGAGAGGACAAATAGCCTTGGAGACAGCATCGGTAACGGTTCCGGTACAACGGCTACGGTTTCGATAGAATCTTTTCGATAAGCAAAAAAAAAAATCGTATATCGGTTACATTTCCAGTTATGAATTGAAATCGGTTTGGTTGCGGTTTCGGTTTGATTTCCCGATATACTCAATATCACACTATATCACACTCAATTAAGATAACGTATTAACGTGACTAGCTCACGATAGTTGTGCTATCTGTCAACACTCACGAGTCACGCGCTCATCTGCCGTTCAAAGCTGCGCGCTCAGCTCAAGATCAGCGCGTCGATCAGTGTCAATCGAGAGTCGAGATGTTGCGGACGTTCTCAATTTGGCTGCTGTTCGTGGCGGGGGCTTTGGCTGTTTGTGACCTGAATTTGCAGGAGCCGAAGCCGATTGTGGTGAAGAGATTCGGCAGCAAGACGGCCATCGTGAAGCGTGCCTTGGCGAGCATCCAAATGTCCACGAACGAGACGGTGACCTTTCACTGTCCCACGGGCATCAGCATCAACAGGAACAGCGGCCAGTCGTTGAAGATCAATGCGGCAACGGCGGAGCTTGTGTGCACTGATGATGGCGTCTATCTGGATGATCGCCAGATAATCCAGCAGCGCAGCGGCGCGTACATCAGCTGCAGCGCCGGATTCAGCCAGACGCTGTACGAGAGCAACCACAGCCTCACCGGCTGCGATACGGATGCGATGACGCTGCTCGTGGGCTACCGGCTGCAGGCTCTGCCGGATGTGAAGCTGCTGGGCATGTGCTACGATTTGGGAGCGTCACGTTTGCGCTTCGTCAGCTTTTTGGCGTATGCGCCGCGCAATGCGCTGCTCGAGATGCAAACGGACCACGAGCTGGCCGCCCTGCAGCTGGACAGCTACATTGGCAGCCTGAGCAAGTATTTTCGATTTCCCACCAAAGCGGAGTTCCAGATGCAGGTCGACCGCCAGAAGCGTTTGGGCGAGCTCTACGATGGGAAACTCTTTGAGTACGAGAGCCTGCTGCAAGACACGCAACAGGTCCAGGAGCTGAACGGATATACCGATATGCTCAGCATTGTGTGGCTGCGCGCGCTCCGCTCGGGCAACTGGCGGCACTGGCTGAACGCTTTGCGCGCTGCTGCTAGCGGCGGCGGCGGCGGCGGCGTCGGCGACGATGACGACTCTGCTGGCAGCAGGTTTGATGTGCGCGTGGGCGTTTCGGGCGTGGCAACGCTGCCCGTGGCCCACAGCTGCAACGCCAGCCGGCCGCTGCTGCTGGAGGAGATCGGCGGCAACACGCTGCCGGTGCCTGCGCACATTTGGGCGCATGTTCGTGCGCTGCAGCCGTCGGCCACTGTGCCCGATGAGTTTGTTGTTGTAGCACACAATTCGCCATACGTAAGCTTTACTCTCTCTCTCTCTCTCTCTCTCTCTCTCTCTCGCTCGCTCTCTTAAACCGTCTCTCCTGCTTGCAGTTCAATGTGCTGGAGCTAAGCTCGTTCTGTGAGGACATCTGCGCTGAGATACCTTGGCTGAGCAACAGTCTGTTTGGCCAGCTGCATTTGGTGCCCAGCTACGGAGTCGTCAACTGCTGTCGCATGGATCAGCTGCAAAAGCTCAGCGACTTTCCGCTTGCGCCAGCAGCGCTGCCCGCGCCGACAGCGACGGCCTCAACGCCAATATCACTTATCTAACTTCAGCGCTCTGAAAGCTTTTGCTGCGCGTCGATCGTCTAAAAATAAATTTGCTTCAAAAGCTTCATCTTTTTGTTGTTGTAGTCTCTTGTGATACTCTTTGAAAGCTTCGAGCTGCTTGCTTATGGATTTTACGTAGCTTTTAACAAGATACTCAGACGTTAGAGTCTTCGAAAGGTAAGTTGAACTTTTTTTTGTTAATATTTATAAGATTTAAGTTGAGAATCTTTAGCTATATGATTCATAATTTAGATGTACTACAAAAACTACTCACTCTTAGAATATACTTGAAACCTAAATTCATAAACTAGTCGAAAGTAGACCAATTTGGCATTGACAAAAACCAATCTGGCAACGCCATATCCGCATATGTCTGCCCAAATGCATGTTAATATGCATTAATATATAATCTTGATCAGGGTGACATTTTGTTGTATGAACGCGTTGCTTACTTCACGAGGTTTGGCTTTTTGTTCATTCTTTGGCCTCTAAATCAATTTGGCATCTAAGTCTGGCAACATTATTTTTGGTCCAAATTCATGCAAAAATAATACCCTCAAATATCCTATATAGACATGTTGACCTCAACATTTCCCACCCCCATAACTCGGTCAAATCTCATCCGATTTGCACAAGGTTTGACTCTCTGTTCATGGTTTGTCCGCTAGACCAATTTGGCATCTTAATCCGGCAACATTATTTTTTGCCCAAATTCATGTAAAAATGATACCCTCAAATATCCTATATAGACATAGGTAAACATTTCCCACCCCCATAACTCGGTCGGATCTCATCAGATCTGCGCGAGGCTTGGGTTTTAACTTTTTATTTTATACGCACCACGGGCCGGGGCTTTCCCGCTAGTATTACACCATATATATTTTTATTTATATCACAAAGGATTTGCAAGTCAAGTACTCGTAATTGTTCATGGTTATGTGCTTTTAATCCTGTAAAAGCTTTTTATAAACTTAAATCGCAGCTTTGGTTCGTTACGATGAACGTTAATAAACCGAAACTACTTCAGTTTCAGTTACGTAAATGATAAAACTGTTTCCCAGCCGCAGTTATGTTAAGAGCTGCGGGTATTACGAGGCCGCTTCCATTAAAAATCCTGCCATAAAATACTAAAGAGACAACACTCTGTGGGTTTTTTTTTTGTAAGTGAAGGACCAGGGCCACTTAAAATGCAAGCCGATGATGAAATGTGCATATAAAAAACGTATCTGGCGTTTGTAATAGCCGCGCACTGATTCGAATTTAGTTTGGGGGTTAAAATTTAAAAAAGGAACGCCAAAAACGACTAATAAATACCCTTACAGCCCCGTATTTGGCTTCGCTGTGCTTTCCGACCGATTTGATGGTGTCTCACAGTCATTTCAAAACAAAAGTGAAGCCTTATGATGCTGGGATTGGTAACGATTCCTTGAAACACAGAAAAGTATTCATGGAAGAACTAACGTTTCGACTGATCATTCATCATATATAAATATATTCCTATATATAGAGCATATAAGTAACTTATGGCTCCCCTTTGTCACCCTCCATGCGTTACACATTTCATGACAAAATTATAATACCCTCTACAAGAGTATAATATAGTATAAATCCTCGGCACGCCGAAGGTTTGATACTCTTGTAGACATTTGCCTTACGGTTTTATAGTTATGTGTAAAAAGTGAAGGTCGTTAATGCTGAGCTTGATGACAATATCTTGGAAAACAGAACATTTTGCCCTGCAAGAAGCCACTTTTCGATCGATCGTTCCTATGGCAGCTATATGATCCGATGTTGATAATATTCGGCATATGTATATGCAGACAGCCGGGTGAAATTTATGCCGAGTTTGGTCGAGATGTCCAAAAGTTCGACAGCTATATTATATAGTGGACCGATCCCGCCGGTTTCGACAAAATATGTACTGCTTGCAGCAGAAAGTCGGATTTTCCATGCGTTACACATATTGTGACAAAATTAGAATACCCTTTACAAGAGTACAAAAAAAAAAACTAAATAAAAAGAAGAATATACAGCCTCATATCATTTTTTATTTCTTTCTTTTTTTGTGTGCAGCGCGGCAATGAATATTAAAATACTTGTGTGTGTGTGTGTGTGTGTGTGTGTGCGGGGGAGTTTTTTGTTGCATGATTTCGTTAAAAACTTTTAATTGGATTGCAACCGCTTTAATACTTTCATAACGGCAAACGCACGTCCTCTTGGTCGCACAAAACAGAAAATCAATTAAAATGCCGCTCAGTCAACGCGTTGAAGGCTAAAATATGCGTCCAGGCCAGGCCAGGCCAGCCAGCAGTCAGCAGACAGCTCTCCAGTCCACGGGCCATCAGGCAATCAAGGGGCTTGCCAAATCGATTCGCGGCAACAAAGTATCATCCAATACAAGTAAAACAAACTATCAATAGCCGATTTCAATGGCCAACATTTTACTTTGACGCTTTGCTGGGGGAGAGCGTCGGCAGAGCACGCCGAAGAAGACGAAATATTTATTAAATTTCATAATCGAATTGTAAATGGGCAGGTGGAAAAGGCAGTGTGTTGCATCATTTTTGACTGCTGAATGCATCAATTAGCGCTTAGCGGCAAATTAATTTTACAAATATCATCATTTCTTTATGCTTTTATTTATTTTGCCCAGAATCGGCCAGCAATAGATTGACGGGCAGGGTGAATATAGAGAGCATGCCTTATCAAATAGATAATGGACGATGGGATTATCTAGTTTTAACTTCTGCAGCAATGTAAGATGTTCACGTCTTTTGGCCAACTGATGGGACGAGCTTCAGAGAGGGCCAGTCTGCTCTGATATTAGCCAATCGCTATGTCGGTTGATTTAGAGCAACATCCAGTTTAGACGAGACATCTTGCAGTTGGACACTGTGGCCTGGATGTGCGGCATAAAAGCCAGTAGCTTATCCAGACTTGGGGCCAAACATGTGGCGCCTCATTCAACTGAATGTTCCAACTGCGAGCCCAGCTCTCTCTCTCGGGTAAATGAAGCAGAGCAGATGTCATCTCTATGAGCCACCTTTTCTAGTCACATTAGATTCTGCTGTGAAGAGAGAGTGGAAGAGCGGACCAACTACGCTTTACTGTGGGACTTCTTCAGACCTCACATTCACCTGGAACTGTCGCCCCTTCAGGTATGAGCAAAACGTAAGGTTGACGGAATCCTGCTCCCTTACTGTAGTTTAAATCCTGTATTATAAATGTTAATATACACTCGACTAAAGGCGTACATATATGATTCAAAATATAATCATCAAGCCGTTCGAACAGTTCTTAGAATAGAAATCAGACCTTTCAGTACTTTTACCAGTAATTAATTTGAGTTCAGAAATCCTTGAATAATGAAAACAAATCTGAAATGTATCCTTTAACCAAGTTGATAAACGATTTGAAGACTTCGCTCGTTGAATTAAAACGAATTTTTGCTTCATACTGGTATGGTGGTCATTTTTTATTAGATACTTTTTAGATTTTTGTTCAGCGTGAAGGCTCTTGTATATATTTGATTTTATATGTATACATATATAATATTTTTTTTTTGTCTATTTTTTTGTGTAATTTTTTACATTTTTTTTATATTTTTTTGTTTTTGTTTTAGTTTTTGCGTTTTTCTATATAAATTTCCATCTACATACATAGTTTGTTTTTTGTTTAGCTGTAGAACAATTATCACATCTTAATATATATGTAGCTACACTTAAAATTATCCATTACATGTTTTGTGCATATGTATTTTGTGTCCGTCCAAATATTTCTGTCTTTGGTTTTGTATATAAATCCTTGTAAAACTATGCAAAATCTCTAGCATACCCAAAACTCTCCAGTGATCATCAACAACATCAACAACAACGGAAGGATTATTGGATAATAACATCAAATAGGGTAAGCTCAAAATATTTATTTATATCAAAACCTTTTGTAAACCTTTATTGAGGTTTGTAAAAGAAGGTATGATGTGCTCATCCAAAGTGCTGAGGGATACTCAAAACTACTCAAAACCATCGATAGTATGCTTCTTTAAGTCTTAAACATTCAAACTAGAAATGACTCTCAAAAAGGTATTCGAATTTGTTAGCTAAAGAGCCGTTCTTGGTACGAGGTTACGGGTTCAAAGCCCAGTGCATGGATTTGGGTTTAACTTAGCCAAAGGCCAGTTCTATTCAAAAAAAAAAAAGCTTTGGCTGGTAGCTTATAGCTATATCCTATATATACTAATACAAAAGTAATAATTATAACAAATAATAATTATTATTACTATGGACTCTTTTTAAAGTTTGTAAAATATTTACTTTCAAACATAAGCCTAGATAAGACAGAGTGTGATTCTGGTATATTTTCCTACTTCTATACCCATACTCAACTGATCTTATATTCATTTCTACTCGTACTCATAAACTCATTTGTACTCACACCAATTTTTATTCATTCGTTTGAGTACTTTTTGCATAAATCTACGAATTTATCCGTTTTTTCTTTTTATTCTTTTCGTACTTATCCACACACAAACTCATCTGATCTTATTCTCATTTCTACTCATTCTTAACCGATCTTATACTCATTTTTACTCATGCTCAAATGTAGTTATACTCATTTCTATACATTATTATGAGTAGGTTTTGCATATGTCTTCGAATTTCTATATTCTTCATACGCATTCTCATCTTATACTCATTTCTACTCATACTCATTTCTATATGAGTCCTATATGAGTCTCTTTTGTATAAATCAATGAATTTCCTTATTTTCCTCTCATTCTTGTGCTACTTATCCACACACAAACTCATCTGATCTTATTCTCATTATTACTCATACTTATCCGATCTTATACTCATTTTTACTCATGCTCAAATGTAGTGATACTCATTTCTATACATAATTATGAGTAGTTTTTCGAATTTCTATATGTCTTCGAATTTCTATATTCTTCATACGCATTCTCATCTTATACTCATTTCTACTCAAACTCATCTGCACTTATACTTATTTCTACTCATTTCCATCCGCACTCCTATTCATTATAATAATTGTACTACATTCTAAGGAGGCCGGTTTGAGCCAGTTCCAGCGTCTTGAACCAAACAAAATTTGATTTATTTAAGACAAGCAACTACCGATAGTTTGTGACAATCGATTTGGACGTTTGCCTGGCTGTCGGCTGTCCAAAAATGCGAAATGGCAATAAACACTTGGCCACTCGGCTACCTTGCTGTGAAGGTGGATGGGTTGATAGGCTGATAGGTTGGTTCGTACTGTGGGCATCCTTTTTATCTGACACTCATTTCGACAGACTCAAAGTTGGCTCATTTATATTGTATAAACAGTGCCGTTGGCTCGCATTGAAAACTGTTTCAGTTGCCGCTGATGCTGCTACTTATTGCCCCCGTCCGGCACCGTCCCTGGCCCCGGGGGGCTGTTGGCCGGGTAACCCCCCCTCTTCCTGCTTTGATAGCTGTTTCTCATTTATTTTCCTTACGGGTTTTTCCACATTTCTTTTACATTTTTTTTTTTTTTTTGTCTGTCATTTGCCGCTTTAAGCTGGGCCACTGTGAAAGGCGTGTGGCCGCCAGTTGTTGTGCAGAATCGTCGGTACATTTCAAAGGCCAACAATTCATTAGTTATTTAAAGAAAGTTTTTGAGCCCCAACCCTGCCAGCTGACCTTTTGTCTTTGCCATTTCAGTTCACAATAATGTGTACGTTGATGTTGACGCTGATGATGACAATCATATACTATATAAGTCCACAGAAAAACAAAACAAAACAAATCGAAACTAAAAATGGAAAGGGCCTGACAAACCCTTTGCCAAAAGCATGCCATTTGTAATCCCGTGCCGTGTCTCAATGTGAGTGTGTGTGTGTGTGTGTGTGTGTGCGTGTGCCGTGTTTCTGTCCCGCCCCGACGAAAATGCAATCGAATAGAAGAGAAACAAAAAACAAATGCATTTCGTATCCTTGCATAACTCGCCTAGTAGATGCACTCGCCCAGCAAATCGCATTCACCCTTCTCCAACGGCTTCAGCCACAGCGGATTGTAGTTGGGGCACAATTTCCGATGGATGGGCATTTTGATTTGCACTGGCGTCGGCGCCACACCCTCCCAGTTGTGTCCCTCGAAGCGCTGGCCATCGGATCTGTTGCATTGCATGCTAAGCGGCTCCTGGATGTACATCGTATACAATTGGTCAACGTGCGGCTTTGTCCATTCGATAGTCCGATAATTCGCAGAACGTGCCCCGTTCAAGTGTATGCCATGCTGATGCTCCTTGCTGCGTGCGTGTGTGTGCGTGCACAAGGTGAGCGATTGGTTGAAGGGTTAGCAGGTGGGCAAAAGAGACAGGGAGCAAAAGATGGATAAAATCGTGTAATTGCCTTCGGTTAGCCAAATGTCGAAGCTTTGTATGTGCGACCATCAAAGCCATTTTAATGAGTAAATTACCCGTTCCCATCCCCCACGCTCTCATGTTCCCATTCGCCCTATTCCATTAACGTGCAAGCCTTGAATCAGTGTTGAAAACTGTATCGATTTACTGCATTTTCTAATTTGCCAGTCGCACGTTAACGCTGCCAGTGTTGAAATTACGATATTGGCGATTAATTGCAACTAAACACCTTATATTCTTCTTCTAGTTACTATATCCTTGCATATTATTCTATTGCAGCAAACTAAATGTATGGAATAATGGAATGAAACACTAAAACAAAACAAAGATTTTACATTTACCCTTCTGTTTTAACATTGAGACGAACTATATCAATCTGATGACTTGATAGCGTTTTTATATATGCTTCAGCTACGCCAAATTAAAAGGAAAATAAAATCTAATAAGTTAATACAAAAAAAATCATTTTCAACACTGGAAATGGAACATGGGATATATGGTATAGAATGTTGAATTGAAAATTGCAAAATGACGCAAATGAAATGGTTGGAATGATGAAATGCAACATTACGCTTTTGCCTTTGAAACATAGTTGGAATGATTGAAATAAAACATTTCGCTTTTGCAAACTCCAAAAAGGTTCAACAAGCATAACTAAATTATATCATATAGAATGCTGGAACAAAGCTCTGAGAAAATATAATTTTTACAACATGAAATGGAATGGAATAAAACATTAAATCTCTCTCTCTATCACACTTCCACTCTCACACTCTCTGTTTTTGGTATTTTGCATGAGACATTGAAACTTTTTACACTTTGTTTTCGCATCATAAATTTTGGAATTGTATTTGTTAGCTTCTTGGCCGTACAAAAAGCTGACTTTAACTAGTTCAAAAGCGATTGCCAGGCACTCTGAAAAGCGCAATAGATGTCTACATTTTGTTAGCTAGGCTTTTCCTACGGTCTGTTCAAGTTTGCAATAATGCGGATTTTACCTTTTGCTATGCTGAACAGTCCGTAAATTTTCATAAGTTTTTCTTTCTTTTTTTTTTATTTGTGGGGTAGGGTGGCTCGTTCAATCAGCCGCCTTTTGTCTGGCGCAAACCTTTAAGCCCACTTTTTGGCCCTTTTGTAAATTGGGAGCGCCAACGCTCAAACGCTGTCGAAAAGCTCACAAGTCTCTAATCTAATGTAAAAATTTCTACTTTCATTCTTTTGACGTTGCCCTCCAAACACCAAGCACCTAACAATGCGACGCGTTTCAAGCACTTGGGAGTTGGTTCCCTGGTTCTCTGGTGTTCTCTGGCTCTACTTTTGGCCCGGGCCCATTAACGCCGGCAATTAGCGTGCACCTTGGCGTAGCATTTGCTGCTGGCAGGAAGCTGCAGACATTTCCGTTATGAATACGCTTAGGGCGCCGCAAGCCGCAAACCGGAGCCACAACAAACGCCGCAATGCCAAAGTTTTGCCTTTGATGGCAATGCCAGGGTAAACACAGACGGAGAGAGAAAGAACGAGAGGGGGCTGAGGGCACAAGTACAAGAAATACCAACTGGCGAAAATGTAGATTGAAAAGTAACGCAAAACATTAACGACGCCCACGCAGCAGTGGCCGCCTCTCATCCGCTTACCGCTTCATATAGATAAAGTAATCCTCGAGCGTCTCCTCCGAAACGGAACTCTTGCACACCTCCAGCTTGGTCGCCGGATAGTAGTGTATATAGTTGACGCACATCTCATCGCTAATGGAAAAGCCGCCCAGCGTGGCATTCGTATCGGCAAGCGTATTATAATAGCACGTTGTGACCAGAGCGTCGCCCTGCATGAAGAGAGAGAGAGAGAGAGGGAGAGGGAGCGAGAGAGCATATGTAGCGCATCTGGATTAGGCAATTTCTCAGTCACGCATCCTTACCGGCAGCACACGCGGCTTGTAGTGCAGTGTGCGTATCTCCTGGAAATGATGCGAATAGTAATCATCGCGATTCACCTCGCGCAGCTCCTGTTCGCCGCGAAAGTGTCGTGTTAGAATGCGAACGCCCCGCAAATGCGTATGCAGCTGCGATCCAAAGATGATGATGCCCGTCCGTGGCAGTGCGGCCCGTGTACAGTCGGCCACACAGTAGCCACTCAGCGGGAACGCCGTCTGGCCGGGCGGTATGGCCATTTTGTCGGTATACTCCAGACCCAGTTCCATGACGCCGGCATCGTATTGCCGCAGTGTCTTTGATAATTTGATGCGGAATCCAGAGCTATCCACCAGACCTGCAGGTCGTATGATTAATATTAATGCCATTGCTGGACAATTGAGAGGGGCGGGGCGTGGGAAAGGCGGTTGGATCGGAGCACACACAAGAGCATGACTCAACACGACGTGTTTTTGTTCCATACAAAATTGTCAACTTTCGTGCGTGTTCGTGTTTCACGGATTTTCAAGCAACACGTTAAAACAATTTATTAATATTTTGTTATTATTCTTATTATGGGTAATTTATTGTTTTTAAGAAAATAACAAAAATGTTGCACCCGCCCTTGGGAAATTTCAATTAATTTTCCCATTCCACCCAGCAAATTGGATTTTGCCAAAACTGTGAATTGTGTTTGAAAATAAAATTCGGGGATTACAGGAAAATTAATCAGGCTATGAAATCTTAGCTTTATCTTCATTTAAATGTTCCCTTTCCACACTGAACACCCAATTCCACACAGCAAAGTGGATTTTTCGCAAGCTGTGAATTACGTCTTACGTACGTGTATTCAACAGTTTTACGCCCATTGTTTTGGTGTGGATCTTCTAAAATCGGTATAGGACTTGCAAAAAAAAAAATATAAAGAAAAAGCTTTATTAATTGTTTGCGTTTCCATTTAAATCCAACCATCTCTAGCCCGTGCTCAGTTACAGACGTTGAGCTGAGTGGTGCACTCGGTACGCTTTAGCCATGCCCACACTCTTGTGGCCATGTAATGCGCAAGACGATGCCATCGACAAGGATATAAGGGACACAAGGACACTTCAAGCAGCAATAATGACATTTTCCTCCTGTTTTTCGCAGTCGCAGCACTCGCTCTTGCTGTTATTTATACAAAAGTTTTAATGAAATCACCCCAATGCATGCCTGTAAATAAATGTGTGTATATATACATATAAATATATATGTATATATACACATATCTGTGTACATATGTGCATTTTTGTACACTGAGCCACTTGAGTGCGGGCCACCAAAAAGGGGGCGGCCAAAGGTTGCGAAACGAGTCACACAAAAGCAGCTCAACAATCATCAAAATCGAATTACCCCGGGTACATTCCCATTGTCAATGTGACCAAATTTTCGCCCCTTTTCTTTTCCGAGACAACAAAGCAGTGTTGGTAAACAAACAAAATAAAAAGCAAAAGACTTTGTAAGCAGCTGTGCACAGCAACTATTACAATGAGCCCCGCAGGAGGCCCAATTAACTATTAAAATCTCCAAGCATGTCTGACATGAGAATATCGTTTGCGATTTCAAAAATTCTCTTTGGTACCGGTCTCATATCGTAATTTGTCTTACTAAAATATCGAATGATTTAAACATTTGAAAGAAACATTGATAAGGTAAATATAAATTGTGGTCCAGTCGGGAGTGCCCGACATTCACAAGAACTTTAGCTTCCACACGCATGCGGCTTAGCCAGCTCCTGTGCTTCTCCATTTTGCTTCTCACTCAGAAAAACGTGTTCTTGAATAACTTCGGTGTTTATAGTCCGATCTTTATGTAATTTTCAGGCCAAATTCATGATAGCCAAGTACGAAGAAATACTAAAGCGCAATGTTATAGCTGTCACAGTTTTTAAGTTTTGCTATGAATGGGTGTAGACGTCCATATAGTTGATCAAGAATATGATACTCTATGCAAAGCGGCTTTGCTATCTTCCGCCTGAACTTTCTACACTTTCACAAAACCTGAGTCCCTGCCGAAACATTTTAAGTGAGAATTCAATTCGTATAAATGAACTCCCAATATCAACTGTAACTTTACTCACCCGCCTGCAGCTCCGGATTATTGAAGTGCACCTCGAGTCGAACGTAGGGATTAAAATCGGGTCCACCGACTGGCAGGCCAGCCTCTGATGGATATGTAAAAGTGCTGGCACCCATGGCCCACAATGACATTACCTTGGAGCAGACCTTGGCCTCCAACGGCAGCTGTTCGCAGTCGCCATTGTACAGTGGAATCTCAACGTGTGCGTCCGTTTCGCAGTGGAACACCTCCATGTGATGTATAATGCCGGGCGTCTTGATAATCGGCTCAAATTGTACAATATGCAAACGATTCTTGATTATGTCATCCAAACGCTGCACATGACACCAGTAGGTGGTCTCCTGCTTGGGCACCGGCGCCTGTTCCAGCGTGATCTCAATGTGCTCCAAATCGCTGGGAGGGTGGGGGGAATACTTCAGATCGTAAGATCCACAGAAAGGCGAAGCCCTGAAGCACTTACGTTTCGGGTATGAGTATCTTGTCGGCGCGCAGCAGCTGCAGCATCTTGAGACCCGCCTCATGTGGTGCACTCACATTGGGCAGCGCAAACTGATGATCCTCCAAGGCGAGCTCCGATTCACCGCGTGCCCAGACCACATACATGGTGCCCTCCTACAGCAGGTTGGCAGGGTTAGAAACGGATGCATACAAAAATGAAATGCAACTCACGTGTAGTCGCAGATCGAGCGGATCGCAGGTATCAAACTTGCGCTTGAAGGCCAGCGTAAACTCATCCATTTTGAAGACCTCGCAGTCCTGCTGGTAGTCCTTGCGCACCCAATGGCCATCTGGGCTGGTGTACGTGTCGGTGACCACATTGAAGAAGCCGTTCTGATTCTCAAAGAAACAAATATCCGCATCGGCCAATCCGCCGCGTTTCGAGAAGCCCAAATAGAACCAACGGTGCTGCTCATTGAATGCATTCTGCAAATGGAAAAGTACCTCCTGCTTGTACCAATCCACCATCCAGCTCAGCTTGATCTCCTTGTCATCCAAATAGACTTCATGTAGCTTCGTATCCGAAAGACCTGTAAATGGAGTTAATAAAATGCTTTACATTGTTCTGTTAGCCGAAAGTTTTTCATGGTCTGAAGTAGTCTTAATGCCACACGCAAAACGGAACGTCAAGGAATAATATTGTTGTTTAAATATTTAATAAATCAACTTCGACTTCCAAAATAAATTTCCCTCTCCGTCAAGGGGAAATGCTAACCAATCCTAGAGGCAGGAAGCTGGCTCCAACCAACGACAAATTGTTTTAGTCTTAAGTTTCCTTAGTTTGCTGAATGTCTCAGTTCATAAAAAGTAAGAAAAACGAAAACAGAGTTAATCTGATAAATTCAAGACCTCTTGCCTGCATTCCGAGCGCTCTCGACTGTTATTTGACTCTGGCTTTTTGCTATTTACTGACAAGTCCGAAATGAATGATAGCAATAAGAGCACGTTTACAGTTACGCGTTGGATGGCGTGGTCAAAAGTGGGTGAAACGGGAGAATTTGTAGTACATGGAGCGATAATCAAGTTGCCTCCGTACTAATTACCAAAAAAACAAAAGCGGAGACGGACGCAAGGCAAAGGAAACGAATTCAATCTTTCAGCCATGTTATCTGCTCTGCTTCGAACCGCACTCAAATCCTGTGCAGCTGTACACGGACCAGGTCATTAGATTTATGTTACCAAAGGACTCTTGGCCAGGCAACCGAACATCAATTACAACTACAACAGCGTCTCGACTGACTTGCTGTGGGTTGGACCCCAGTCACTGGAGCGGCAGTAACGAGAAAGAAAACCCAATAAAATGTCAAATCCAATTGGCAAACACACACACACACACACGCACACACACAAACACACACAGCATCTATATCGTGTGAACGTAGTTTGCAAAGTATATCAAACTGTTTGACAGCAGGAATATAGAGCTAAGGGGCATTTGCCAAGTTGCCGAAGGGCTGTTACATGGAGTGCAAAAAAGCGACGGTGGAAACACTCGATTACAATCACAAGTGACAGCGATTCGCTGCGTCTCGCCATTCGCCTCGCATGAGACCAACGAGTTTATTGAGATAAACCAGGACTAGATCTGGCCCTGGAGCAGGAGCAGGGGCCAGAGTCGGGTCCAGAGCTGGGGTTTATGCCGGGTTTGGAATTGGGTAACTGCAGCTGATGTCCATTGCTTTGCTGCGTTGATGAATTCCGCTTCCCCTTTTTTCGTGGTTTTTTATCGCAATTGGAGCTGGGAGCAGCGTCTAGGGATCTCTGATGTGCTTCGCAGCCATTGCGCATATCCCCAAACGTAAGCTTACAGATATGTCCAACAATTTGAAGGCTACAAAAATGGTTTGCGCACTGAATCCCAATTTGCATTAATATAAATCGCACCTAGAACTAAATTGTTGCTCAAAAATTAGTCACAACAAAAGTTGAACCAGCTCTTTTTATAGAAATGGTTTGGTTTACATGCACAAAGTCGTTTTAATCGTGTCTATCTGTTTGTCCTGCCAAAGCGAGAGACTTTTATGTTCAAGCTTATAATATATTCTGGATAAAATCGATAATTATCGATTCTCAGACCTGCGTTCTTGGCCATAACTCAATAATTATAAGAGCTGGTAAGACCAAATCTGGCATGTAGATGCTCGTTTTGTCTAGCTAGCTGCAGAATATTTCACTTTTTGAGCACCTCGCTACATGCCAAGCTCAGCGGAAGTAATATGCCCCAACGGAGTGGATGCTGGAAGCTGACGTTAAGGTAACTGCGCTGAGAGTTTTTCCTAGTTCGATTGTCCGGCACTAAAATTGATTTGTTATCCTACATATGTCCCACTGCTAAAACACACACGCATACATACCCCTGCACACACACACACACACACACACACGCACAGACAACAACCATTCACAGGCCCTCGCATATATCATAGCCAAACGGCGTCCGCGCCAACTCGTTTCTGTTTGCTCTGCATCCGAGTCAGAAAAAAAAAGAGTAATAAAAAAATGAAAAAAAAAAAAAGGGAAAACAACGTGTTCTCACACCAAATTTCCATTTAGAAATGCTTCTACGTAGTAGTTGGCGCTGGCGCTGTCGTCTCTGAAGTGGAAATCGCAACGGCAGCGGTTAAAGGCAACAACAAATTGCGCTCATTGTTCGGTTTTGTCAATTTATCATTTGTGCAATGGCAACAAAATGCGCCAAACTCATGAATAACTGAATAATGTTTAAAGTTTTCAGTTTCAAATGATTTTCATTTTATGTTATCATTCGACAGACATCTGGACAGCACATTTATAAACATCATTTTGCATTTGCATTATGCAAAAGTATGCACCCAGTGTTATCTGAATTAGCAAGCGCAGCCGATTGATATACGGCCTTTGAATACCCTTTCCATGTGCTAATTTATAGTCATAATCAGTGATATATCCATTTTTCATTAAGCTTACAAAACTTGTCGTTTGGCTTGACAAAATCCCCAAATGACATTTCTCATCGCTCAGATTTTTAGTTTTTGACTACCAGAAGGTGTATATATGGGATTAATCACACTCAATCATCCCTTAAAGTTTTGGACTATTTTTATTGGAGGAATGCGAAAATAAATACCAAATATTAAGGTTTACATAATCGCCTTTAAAGGTTCCGAGACAAAAACTTGTCCATAGTACAAATGGTTTTTAAACATTTCTTATGTATTGTTGCTTCTATCGCAAATGTATCTTCCGCGCGACATCAGCGTCTATTAAACACTCTCTTATCTCCGAGGATTGTCATGAGAGTATTGCGCATAAGCTATAGAAACTAACGAATTCATGAGTGTGTGCTTAAAAAACTCACACACACACACACACACATGTGTATGCACGTATTGTACAAAAGTACTTCTTTAATTTATGTAGCCTACTTTTGAGCTGCTGCACTGTGACAGTCCAATAAGCGCCAGTAACTATCTTTTAAATTAAATCTAAATATGTCAGATGCTTAATCTTAGCTTGAGACACACACACGAGCAAACACACACACGCACACACACAAGCATACACACACTCACGCATACACAGACTGTCAAACGGCACTCTAAATTCAAGACACAGCGCTAAAAGTTTTAATTCTGTTGAAATTCGATTTGTGTTGCCCACTTTTCAGCTGAAGTTCAAGCCAAAAACTATCTGTGAAATTGTTGGGGCCCCCCTCCCACCTGCTCTTCCCTCCCGCTTCCCTCTTCCATCCGCCATCTGATGTAAGCCGTCTTCAGTCAGAGTCGAGCCAGTGACTCGCTTTTCAATTGCTTTATTCTCGAATGCTTTGTCTCAACTTTTCAATTGCATTTTCATTCACACTTAACAGCTTTTACCCGGCGGCAATTTAAGCTCAAATAACAACAACAACAACAATGCATTGCACACATAACTGTAAATTTAATAAACTTGTTCGGAGTTTATTGCATTTGCTTGACTGCTCTTTAGCTGTACGCTCCCAATACCAAAAAATATATAGATAAATACATATACATATATATATATATATAGATAAAAGCATATATATAAATACATGAAAAAAAAAAACTAGAAAAAATGGCTTTCTTCAGCACGCCGCAGATTAAATACTCTCGTAGACATGTGAAGTGGTAGGTCGATTTGATATGTTTTTTAAGATATGCGAGAAGAATTGTGAAGCGCGCAATGGCAGAGATTGGCTTGGCATACAAAACCTCAGCTTTCCACAGATTCTTCCCAAAAGTTGTCTGATAATATAGCATGTTTCCGACAAAGTTAAGCTTATATGTATGTTAGGAACATAATTAAGCTATTAAAAGCTAAATTCGGTCGAGATATTATGAAAGGGAAAGAGGTTGTTCATACAATTTCTTTATGCTCGACCAATCTTGCCTTGTATTGGTCAGATCCGTTCGATTTCGACATATGTGCTGCCTGCGAAAGAGAGTCGCAGATTTCATGACAAAATTCTTTAAGCTGAGAGTGTAGCTTACATAATAACAGACAGACAGATAGATAGACATATTTGGTATACGCACACACATTCAAGCACTCCAAACTTGCCAAAGATCGGACTATAAGCACCGAAGTTAGCCAGGCATGCATTTCGCATGCATAGTGTGGAGCCATTCAAAGAAGAAGCACAAAATACGCAGCTTGTGTGTGCGTGTGTGCTTGTGTGCGTGTGTATATACATATGTGATACTGGTATTGAAGGAAGTTCGAATGCTTGCATCAACAGCTCGGCGCTGGGTTCAGGGTATCTCCAAGTCGGGCACTGCCAACTAGTTTTTCTTTTTCGATGCTGAACTTGAAATGTCAGTTTAATGCTTAGCTATGTATGTATATGTGCGTGTGTGTGTGCGTGTGTGTGTTGCTGGCAATGGTGCTGCGGTGGCTCGCTTCTATGTAGTACGTGAATGTGGTGCAGAGTACAGCGCATAGTTGAACGTTTTTTTTGCCTTTTCGAAAGTGAAGACGGCAAGGACGATTACGAGGGCGAGGGCGTGGGCGAGGACGTGGCTGATGATGAGCATTCGGCATGCCAAGGCGCACAGGAATTTTCTTATTATTCACTGCATGCGAACAAATTTGAAGGAGCTTAGGTGGGGCACCCCAGAACCGCCCAGTGGCATCCTGACGTGTTCTGCTTAGGCTGCTGCTCAAAAATATTTTTAGTATTTGTGTGGAAGGACGCATTTGCTTGTGCTGCCATAAAATAGCTGATGTCATTATTGTAAGCGCTAGTTGCACAAATCTTCAATTGCTTTAGCTAGCCCCTGCCCCACCCTGCACAGTGGATCCCAGTATCCTACCCAACCCCTGCTCTGCTCTGCTCCTGCTCCTGCTCCTGCTATATACATATATATATATATATATGTATATATATTTTAAATTTTTTATGCCTCTCTCAAGTGTCGCTTGGGCATCCTGGGAATGCTTGGCTTGCTGCTGCCCCACTGAACCACCATCCGTTTCCTGCTGGCTCCTCTTAACACGCTCTTCTTAACCAGCTGAACACTTTATTGAATTCCCTTTTTAGCGCTTTGCTCCATTTCGATTGCCATGTCGACTTGTGCGAGTCCTTCGGTCCAAGTCTTTTAATATAAATTGACTGCTCTGTTGTCCGGTTCTTGTCGCGTTGAATTATGAAATGGTGGGCCATCAGGGGAAAAGGGAAACGAAACAGAGGGCGGCTTGGGGATGGGGGCGTGGCAGACAGCATTTATCGAGCAAAAATTTGCCCACACTTTTCCACGGTTTTTCGCTTGATTGAGACAAATATTTGTACAAAATTTTTGCTTTCGTTCGGGTCAACGTTGTGGTCGCCCAGCTCTATAAATTATTGAGGATTTATTGCGGCCAGCTCTTACATAAATCAGCAAATACACACTCACATAAATACATGTATATATGTATATATGTTGCCTGCATTGGCATTGAGGCTGTTGCCATTTTGATGGACCGCCTCAAACGAGCTCACGTTTCATGGCCAGGTTAATATAATTGCAGTGCAAAGTGCTTCGCATTCTTGCCGCACCGCCCACTCTTTCCCTGTCCACATTCCACTTCACGTTGACATTTCTGAGTAATGGCGCTCTCAAGCCGATAATTTACTACTAGAGAGCAAAGCAGAAGCAGAAGCTGAAGAAGATGATGAGAAAAAACCCCTCCACAATGTCAGTCAATGCATTTTGTGTGCCTACACAAAGAAACCGTTCGCGCAAAGTCAGCATAACTGGAAATGTTGTTAGCGTGAAGGCGAAACGAAGCGAGAAGCGCTGTGAGAAGTTATTATGCGAAAAGCCGTCAGAGATAAGCGGCGTTACAGTTTGTCAATAGAACAAATGCTGCAAAGCGGGGCATGAGAAACGAAGCGAGAAGCTAAGCGATAAGTTTAGTAAACAAAAAAGCAAAAACTGAAACAGGAAGTTAGGTTAGAAGCAATGCTAGGTTATGGAGCAAAACCAAGCACCCAAGGAAAGCGATAAGATAGATTGAGAGAAAAAACTAAGTGAGAAGCAAATAGAAAAGTTGTTTAACTATTGCAATGTCCAGTGTAAATTAAACAAAAGTTGTCAAAGAGAAAAATACAAAAAGGGGAGAAATAGGGCAAGAAGCTAAGCAAAAAGTAGGATAAGCGAAAAATTTAAAAAAAGCAAATTGTAATCGGAAATAGATAAATGAGGCAAGAAGCTATGAAGAATGTAAGATAAGCAGTAAAACAAGCGAAGGCAGAGTTTAACTAAAAAGCTAAAGTGCTGAAGCGAGAAGGCAAGAGAGAGTTTTATTAAGTTAATAAAAGTTAAGAGAGAAACAAATAGAGAAATCAGCTATGCAAAGACTAAGATAATCAGAAAAACAAACGAAGCGAATAGTGAATTGAGAGCCGAGTTAAATAATAAAACTGAGAAACAGATGCGAGAATGAAAGTGAGAGCCTTATTAAGTTAATAAGAGCTAAGAGAGAAGCAAAAAGAGAAGTCAGCTGTGCAAGAAATAAGATAAGCAGAAGTGCAAACGAAGGGAGTTGTAAATTGAGAGGCATAGTTAAATTAAGGAGCTGAAGCGAGAAGTGGAGAGCTTTATTGACTTAATAGGAGCTAAGAGAGAAGGAAAAGAAAAAGGAAATCATAATTCAAATGTGTTACAAGTAGAGCAGCAAACCAAGAATCATACCGAAAAACTGAAATAGAAGCGAGATGCGAAGAAACAAAAGCTAAAGCGAGAAGCTTCAGCGAGCATGCAATGTGAAATAAGAGTAAGGCTGGAGTGAGAAGCAAAAACAAATTAAAAAGCAATAAAATAAATGAAATATGAAAGGAAAAGTAAAAGAAAGTGACAGTTGCTATTTCTGCCAGGCTTATCACTTCTCCGCCACATAAAAACAAACGCTTCTCGCTTTGCCAAAATTGAGACTATGTCTGTCGAGTTTCTATAGAAAAGCAGATATTGAAATTTGTATTAAAGCAAGGCTCGACTGAATATCGATGAATGTGATATCTGCCGAAAGTATAAACCAATTATCGAAGGCTGAATATAATTAACTGCATTTCAAATAGCCCTCTTTTGGGGATTGTGCCGCCGACACGGCATATGTGATCCATGAAAACTGTGTGATGAGCGCCGAATGCTGCACGGGACGAAGCAGACACGCACACACAGACACAGAGACAGGACAAGCACACAAAGGATATATGAAGGATGTGCGTATGGCCAGTGGCACATCCCATGTGAGGCACAGCAAGGCAGGTTAACGTGACTCCACGAGCCACGAGCTGGCATCGAGTCGGATGCATAAACAAGAGCCAACAAAATTGGCCCGAGCCGGGTCCAGATTCAGATTCAGGTTCTCGTCCAGGTTTCGCTTCTATCGGGCCAGGGCCATGCGCTGCCAAATGGCCGTCAGTTGCGGTACACCGACTGCGGCTGCGGCTCTGGTTCCACTGATAAATAAATTAAAAGGCACACGCGAAACGCCAGGATACCCAAAAACTGCCCAATGCCGAACGCAGCCTAATAAAGCTGACCGGGCGGCCGTGAGTGTGCGGGGCAGCATGCGGTGGCAGCTGGGCATGTGGTAATGTGCACCGAAAACATATAAAAAAAAAAAAAAAAAAGAAAAAGAGAAGAAGAAAAAAGAATACCAGCGGCTTGTGGCCACACTCAGACCCGTAATGTGGACACGAGGCAGCGCAATTTGAACTGGCAAGCCACATAGCCCGAAACCAAATTGGTAAAAAAAAAAAAAGAAACAAAAAAAAACATGTTCACAGCTGGAGACGGGCAAAGGGTCTGCTCCGCAGCGGGATGAGTCTAGCTTTTGCTCGACAAGGATTCGACATAATGTGTGCCGTGCTTTCAGTTTGGAAATCCAAATCCAACGCGCTAACAAGCATCATGAGCCGAGAGCATAATTAAAAGTAAAATTGATATTCAATTTAAGGGATTGTGTAATGCTTGATATATATCGATAATTATCGATCCTAAATGTAGTCGATTTTGAAACGTACAAGCTCGAAGCAGGAACTCCAACTTGGTTTTTAACTATGAATCCAATGTGAACCAAAAACTGAACAGAACTTAAGTAAACCATAAATATCTTCAAAAATGCTTCAAAAATGGCTTAAAATACGAAGCTTTTGCGAGAGAGCCTGCCACAGAGTAGTCCAACACAGTAACATCTATTCTGCTATATTAAACTTGTCAAGACCCAAATCATACTATGAATTCAAGAATCATGTTACCAACCTGCTCAAAAGTGTTGTGAACCGATTCAAAGGTGATTTCAATTCATATGCAGGCGAGTAAATGTTTAGATCCTTATCGATTTTGGGTGTGTCATAATCGATTAAAAACCGTTTCAAATTCCATTTTCAAACTAATATGTTATGCTAAAAATGTGTGTGAGTCGCTTGTCAAACGATGCGCGAACGTATGAACTAGTTCAATAACAACTTTAAAAGATTGCTGACTGTGAGCCGGCTTGATATATTTTAATCTTAACTAATTCGCAACTATGTGTTGCTGTAATTAGTTTAATGGGATAATCGATCGAAAACCGATTCAAATTCAATTTCGCAACTGTGAGCCGCCTGGCAAGCATTGCTCGTATGAACTAGTTCAACAACAACTAATAAAGAGTGTTGCGTTAGCTTTCTTGATAAATGCTTTTAAGACCAATTGAAATGCATTTGGAAAATAACGCATAGAATACAAATACTGCACAAGTTATCGAACTGCTCAAAGTTTACGGCTGTGAACCGGTTCGTAAATGGTTCAGATGTAAATACTTGAAGTTCGAACTGTTAAACGGTTCCGACACTTTTGTCGCCCGTACAATTATTTTGTCAAACTTCAACTGTGAGCCGATGCGGTCTATTTGCCTGAATATCTGTAAAGCGGTTCGTCAGCCAGTTCACAAAAGTTCGGTTCAGTTAAGTTCAGCTCAGTTCAGTTCAGTTGGGTTTGGTCTGATTGGGCTAGGCATTGTTTCAGGCTGTTGCCGACGCGGCGCAGAACAGCAGCCACAACTACATGCTACAGGCTTTTGCCCCCTTTTCAATTTGGTTGTGGCAAACATTTCAACTGTATACGTGTGCGTGTGTGTGTGCGTGTGCGTGTGTGTGTGCGTGTGCTGTGCCGGGTTCAAATTAGGTTTCATCTGCCAGTTGCCTTTTTCACTCTGTTTGCAAACTAATTTACCGTTAGTTATTGCGATTGTGTGCGTGTATCTGTACACACACACACACACATTTATATATATACCCATTTATATATATATATATATATTTTTCCATCTGTATACAAATGCCGCCCACCCCCACACAAAGTCTGGGGCATGCATATGCCGGCCATTTGTCTGCCACGCCTCGACCATAAATTATACGCTCTTGGCCCAGGCAACAAAACACGGCAAGATGCCCAAAGATACACACGCACACACACACACACAGATACACACACACACACACAGACGAACAACAAAGTTGTCACTTATAAATGTGTAGTTATTTCCATTAAATTGTTGTCATCACTCTGACATTCCTTTGAGTCTCATCTTGCCCGCCTTCGTCCAGGGCCACTTGTCGAAAATGTTGGCCTTCTTAGCCCCTTCCGCTCAACACCCCTGATTCACGTGGACCACAAGCAGCTAGGTAATCTACGCCTTAAATTCGTTGTCATGGGCTTGGTTTTTGGTTGAAGGGGCAGAGGCAGGGGCATGGGCAGAGGCAACAAGGCCGTGCAGCTTTGCGGGCAACCCGACTTAATCACAAGTAAACGAGGCCTTTGCCGCTCGTCGCCCCGACCAAATCTGCAGCGTCAGCCATTCATTTGGTTAATGACATTGTGTGGTGGCCGCTGCGGCAAAAGTAACACACACATAAAACACACAAACGCACACACACACACACACACACAGACAGCTAGAGTTAGAGAGCCAGGCGCAGGCCAAGTATCTCAAAGATACTTTAGCTGCTGGCCCATAAACTTTTTGCCGCTGCCCGCAAGCACTGTCAACTGACAGGGGCCAGCAAAATGCTTAAATGAGACACCTTGCCACCTTGCCATCCCCTCCCCGCCCCTCCCACGCGCCCCCAATAATGTTGTTGTTGTGTAACTGACAGAGTCAGCAACACTTTTGCATTCAGCATGCAGCTGGCCGCTCGCGCTTCAATTATTTTAGCCGCAACAGTCGCTCAGCTTTTGTGCTAATGCAGCATGTGGCATGCCACAGAGACACTGCCCCACCCTCCTCCACTTGGAGCACATGTGCGCCCCTCTTTATCCGAGACCACACAAAACATGGCACAACAAAATTAAATAATAATAATAATAATAATCAAAATGAAAATGGAAAATGAATTCGAAAATTACAATAAAAAAAGGAAAAGAGAAAAGTTGCATTGTCAAAATGTAACTAAATTAAATTAAATTAAATGTAGGCATGCACAACTGGATGTGTGTGTGTGTGTGTGTGTGTGTGTGTGTGTGTGTGTGTGTGTGGTGTGTGTGTGTGTGTGTGTGTGTGTGTGTGTGTGTGTGTGTGTGTGTGTGTGTTGATGTGTGTGCTGTCTGTATTGTATCTAGCAGCTTGTTTTTGCACATTTGCATACACTCGCTGTCAAAATAAACGTCGCACCCGAAATTTGCATCGCAAATTTTAACAATTGCTTCTCGTTTCAGTTGCCGTGTTCCGCGTGTCAGGCAAATTTGAATTTGCGAAAGTGTTTCATTTAAGCGTTCCCTCGAGACTAATGTGCAAAGGCTTTAGCGAACCTGCCAATAATTGGTTTTAGAATGCATTTCGAAGCACAGTACCGAAACGTGGGAATAGAACAAGAAAGTCTTCAATAAAAATGGTAAATTTTAGCATTTTACATTGTAGCAATGGGAAATGGAAGCGAATGCTTCACTTCGGAGACAGATTTCTAAATATTGTGAAATGAAACATAAGTTTTATGCACCTTTTACCCAAAATTAACAACTAGGTTCCAGAACTAGGTTCCCAAGAATTTAGCAGTTGAATAACTTATATATCATGTCTCATGCCTAAATATGTTTCATTGCCGCGTTCCACGGATCCAGTACGCAAAAGTGCCAAAAGTGTAAATGCCACAAAATTAAACACAAATAATGCCGGACATACTTAGCTAAGGAGCTTATAAAGATGCAGTAAGATAATGGCGCTTTCATTTATCGATAACAATAATCGATAATATTTCAAATTCAATTTCACGCTGCTCAATATATGCAGACAGCATTGTTTAGGTCGCCTGTGCATTGCGCTGATCCAAGTGCGCGTTAGTACCTTAATAATAGCTTAACATTAGCATAGATTTTATCCGAGTGTGTGTATGCACACGCACACACGCACATACACGGACACACACCAATTTATACACGCGTTCTATATGTAAATACAAATCGCATATGCAGCACTTTGATTCAATTTGGTTCAAGTTTTTATCACCCACACGGCAGTTGGGCCTAAGAAAATAACACACCAGCACACACAAACGCATATATATATATATATGCACACACACACACACACACACACACACATATCCACACACTCCCTCACACTTAGTCAGTTTGTACTAATGAGTTTGAAATGTAAAAACCACTCGACACTTTCGCCGCTCTTGAGGCTTTTCCCCACTTGGCACTTGATGCATTGCACTTTAACGTTGAATCCGAATGGTTTTCGCATTTTTTCATATACATATATATATATATATACATATTTACGCTTTTTTTCACTTCTAATGCAGCGCATCGTTGACCCGATTCGAAGATTTTTTGGTTATTATCAAACGGGCATCGACATCAGCGATAAATTCAAATGCAATGTGTCGCCCCAACACAAATGAAATAGGGCAAAAAAAAAAACTAAATACATTCGGATTCAGAATGTCAAATGTCCTCAAAAAATTAAAAAAAAAAAACCTGATATATATACCATGAGATACATACAGTATTCAAGTCTAATCAGCTGCTGAAAGATATTCAAAAATTATAAAACTGTTTCTATGTTTACACAGAATTTGGCAGAAACGGAGTTCAGATTGTAATTTACACAGATAAATATAAATATAGATATGTATTGTATATGTAGACCTAACCTAAACCAGTGCAAACTCAGCCTAGGTAAACCTTATCTAACACAATGGAAGCTTAAAAATGTTACATATTCCAATGGAAAACTAAAATAACCCGATTTCGAGTGTAGTTTCAGCAAGCATACAAAACGTGATTATGTCAAAGACATTGGCGAAGGGAAACTGAAGAGTTTTGCCATGCACAGACCCATTATTCATGCTCGCGTTGGCCATGCCCGAAAAGTTAAGCACCTACACAGAACAAAGGAGTGTCCGAAAGCCCAACAACTGTGGTAAGCCGCGGCTAATGAGTTGAGCATTTTTTGCCACTCATTGTCATTTGTGAGAATTGAATAGAAATGCCCCACAGCGCCTTTTGTAATTGGCTGGATATTATGCCAAGCAGCTGAAATGGGGAGCAAAAATGAAAATGAAAGTGAAAATCAAATTAAATTGCACCACAATGTGGTCAAATGAAATGAATGTATTTATGTGTGTATGCATACTAAATATATACGAATGGCAATGCTCTTGCTGTGATTGCTGGACCAGAAGATGCCCTGTAGACAAACTTAATCCGGTAAGTAAGGGGCAAGGAAGTAAAGACTAATAGACTAGAAGACTTACATTGAAAAAGTTTAAAGATATCCCAACAAATATTCTGCCTATTCAGTCTAATTGGGTTCTCTTATTTGTTAATAACTAAATAATACGCATCTATAAGTTAAATTTTTAGAAAGATTTAACAGAATTCCATACTAAAGAAGCTGCATACCAAATTTGCTTAGCCTAGCTCAGCTAGTCGCCGAGTTCCTGTGGGCTGTTTATGCATATACCCTGTTTTATTGTTTTAATATTTTCATAGGGTAAGCTGTTGCTTGACTGCCGCCGTTGAGGCGCCGCAAATTTAATCAAGCAAAAATCAATTTAAAATAGATTCACTTTCCGCGCTAATTGATGTGCCGCCGGCAAATTAACAAATATTTGCCAACAGGCAACAGCTAACAGAACAGCGGCTAATTAAACACTTTACGCCTCATTCGAGACGGCTAAAAATGAAGCCAAGTCTTTGGATCGGCATCTTAGACATTTTCAGCATAAGCAAATTGCCTGGCAACGGCATTTTGACACTTGCCTGCCGGCTTTCCACGGCGCCTTTGATGGGCCCTTTAAGTGTGGGCAGCCGCTGAGCAACTAGTTAATTAAAGCAATGTAAATTTAATTGACAGCATTTGTGGTCTCGCATTGGCATGCAGGCTGGCATAATAAAAGATAAATATTTATAATTAAAGTAAAACAAATTAAGTTAATTCAAAAATGTGCCCATACCCTGTACCAATACCCTGTACCAATGGGCAGTCGCCAAATGGATACGTTGAACTAAAGCACATTATTCTAACAGCTGTGTGTGATCTGAATAACGCTCTATCCATGCTATGAAGTAACGCTCTGCTATGCGATTCTCATAAGACTTGGAGACTATAATGTTGATTGAACGATAAGTATTGGTATGAGGTATTCAATTGCGTGGACTAAGGCTACGAAAGTTTATCCTTCTTTACTCCTTCTATTTACCTCCCTCCCTCCCTTTCTTTCTTTCTCCCTCCTTCGCTCTCTCTCTCACACGTTCTATGTCTCTTTCTTTCTAAGTAACGGCCTACTATGCGATTCTCATGATCTTTTTCACTTCTCCTTTCTCTCTCTAACTTACATTTTGTGTCTCCTTTATTCAACTGCTTTTGCTCTAACACACTCCCCATTTATTTAGTTCCTTAAGTGTTATGCATATATCAATTCAGGCTCCCTTCTCGTTAAGTAGATGGCAATAAATAAGCGTCGTGTGCATGCGAATTTGTGGGTAAACACACATAAAAGAAGCAGAATGTAGTGTTAGGCGACATATCTTCAATATTTCTCAAGATTTGACTTATAGTCATTTTTCTGGAAAAGTCTTTCCACATTTGGCGCTACCGTTAAATCGCCACAATATATGTGACAGCTAATTTGACAAACTGTTAAATATTTAACAGGAATATGGTGTTGCCACTTTGTTATGCAAGCAACTTTGAACAGCCGCAACTTGTGTTTTTCGAGTGGGCGATTAATAAAAGTTTTCTCATTCGGCCCCGACTGGCAACCCCGGCGACACAATGTTGGCAACTTAACGACATGGCGTTGCCATCTGTGATCACAACTTGGATATAACATTGTTGTTGCTGGGCAAATATGAAATGCCAATCTGTGTACATGAACTTTGACAGTAAGATGAGAAAATACGCTTACGTCTGTGTGACGCCCGCTGTCAGAGTAATATACGCAATATCCACGCAAAGCCACATAAAGCCGACATAACTTGTGAGTGTGACCAGAGCGATGAAAAGTCTTGCGCCACATTAAACAAATCTCAATTTGTATCCGAGGGAAACATCAAATAAGTAGATAACGTGGGTCGAGCAGCGCACCAGAACCCGCCCACCCTTCCCCCGCCTACATATGTAACATGTCACCTGGCTGTCCCAGCTAAGTGGTTTCCGTAAGACCCCACTAAACCAACTAGTGAGCTGGCTGAGCAAAATTTCGCACCGGCTTCGCATCGATTGCCAAAAGCAAAATTCAAAGAGAGAAATCTTTTTGGACAGCATTTGCTTCAGCGCACTTGCCGTGACAGACACGCCTCATGTTACCACATGTGCGAGTGTGTGTGTGCGACTGTGTGTGTGTGTGTGTGTGTGTGTGCGTGTGTGTGTGTGATTGGCTGTTTGGGACGAGCAAAAAGTGACTGGCGCTTAATAAAGCCACACGAAGCGGAAATGAGCATGTAATGTTAACGGAAATGCGTTGAATAACGGAACGACGCCATCTTGCCAAACGAAAATCCGTTGCACGAACTCCGGCACAACGAACAACGCATGCAGCATACAGCATATAGCATACAGCATGCATTGTGCTCGCATGTACCGCAGCGCGGCGGGGGGCGCAAGTGGCCGGGCAGGTATTGCTGCTGAAATTGAAATTGGCTTGGCTTATTCTAAAATACCCCAGAGCAACAGCAAAGTGTTAAATTGTGTAGCAAGCGAACGCGCTTCGCAAAAACAAAAAGTAGCAAAAAAAAAAAAAAAAGATGACAAAATAAGTGAGAGCGCCTTGGTCATGGACACTCGGTCGACTAGCTGATACCCTGTATTGCCGCAACATGTTTTCGCACTTATCTAATTACATATTCGTGTGCCTTCTTTTTTAAACACCCGACATTCAAATGTGTGCATGTATAAGAAATTAAACAACTTTGAGAAAAATTAATCAATATTTATATAAATTGTTTTTCCAGTTCTTATGTATAAAATTATAAAAATGGCTCATTCTTTAACTTTAACAAATACGTTAAATATATGTTTACCAACTGGCCTGCTTACAATTTCTATGTACATCGATATTTATCGATCATAAGAAAAAAAAAGAAGGAATTTTTTAGAAAAAAGTAAAATAGAAAATTAAGAAAATACGTGTAAAAAGAAAAGAAGTCAATAAAATTATATATTCTTTATATTTATATGCTTCTGTTAACCAACTATCCTTCTTACAGTTTCCATGTCAATCGATTTTGAGAACAAAATTGTAATTCTTAAAAAAAAAAGTTATTTAATGTTTGTTTAAGGTGAATTCACATTCCAATTAAGAAGTCTCTATTGACTTAGTCTGTGGGTCTCTCTCCTAGTCTCTAGTCTCTAAGATCGACATTTTCCGATCAACTCAGCTTGTCGTTCTCGTCAAATATATATTTTTGGTTTTAATATTTTATACTTTTTATAATTGTTCAATATGTGCAGGGCATAAACAGGCAAGAAATACTAAGCTTTAGCTGGCAAATACTCTACAAAATATTCTCTTTAGCTTCAGTCTAGCAATATTGATGGAGTTTTGTGAACACAAAATTAGTTAATTTTAAGCTCAATTTCAGGCAATCGTACCATGGCAGCTTTAAATTATAAGGCAAACTTAATTGAGAGTCTATTTAAGATAGACAAACTAACATAGATCTACATACATAAATCTGATTCAGCAGGTGCATGTATATACATATACATATATATCTTACAAATATCTGTACTGTTTCTCCCAATGCGTTACACAATTGCTAAAAATGTCATAATGGCCGCTGCGCGAGTAGCAGAAAACGAATCGAACGCTATGGAATGAAATGAAATGGAATGGAATCAAATGGAATGGAAATGGGATGGGAATGAGAAAGAACCGAGTGCAGTTAGCGTTGCACTCTGGGGAATCCCCGACAGAACGTGAATGCCAGCGCGAAGAGCGTGCCAGGGATAAACTACGCTAGATACGATATATATATACATATAGACAGAGATATAGGACAAGGTGGTGAGTGAGATGCGAGTGCATATATCCGACACACTCACACACAGACGCAGGCAGACACAGACACTCGTACATCATTGGTTATTTATTGGTTTCCACTAAATAAATCGACTCGAAATTGGCAAACGTCGCAAAATGGACATTATTGGCCTCTCTATTGGTGCCCGCCACGTTCCACATGCACATCGGGCAGCTCGCACGTTCAATATTCGGAATCTGGGGCACGGAATGCTCCGGACACGTTCTACTAAATCAAAATGACTCTGTCGACACGAGATCCACAAACTTTAACCCAAATAGTAAGTAAAAAAAAAAATAATAAATATAAAACAAAATAGAAAATAAACGAAATGCTGTCAAGTTTGTTGCTTGCCCGAACAGCACGGACACATGTTTAAGTTTATTATTTATTCAGTCAACTTTTTACTTGGCACAGTGGGACACATCGATGCCCATGCCTGCAATATTTCAATACACAATTTGAGCTCTTTCTATAGACCCTTTTCCCCTTTTCTCACCAAGTATTTTAATAACATATGAAATTGTGTTGGCAAATTTTAATGTGCGAATGTCCCAAGTTTGATTAAAACGTGAAACTACTTAAAAAAATAAGTAAAATTCTCAAACTTTTTCAACATATGAATAAAATGGGCGTGCTTAGAGCTGGTTGATTATGAAATCCTAAGCAAATTCTCAATCATCAAGAACCAGAAGAAAGACAGTTCGGGTCAGCCAAGTCCCACGTTTGCCACAATTAAGAACAATTTAGCCCACTGTACTTAGGGCCTGGCACCCGCACATGGCACACAAATTCGCGCACGCCCACATATACAAATAGATTTCTATGTATTAGCTAAGTGGGTGGTCTATTTGGTATATTTGGTCTATTTGGCTGGGCTATTGATTGTCGGGATCTTCTGACATGGCTCGGCCGCCTCATTAGCCAAAATGCTGTGGCTTATTTTGCGTGTAATTCGCTTGATTGTCGGCTGATTGCAGCCGGCAGAAAATACTTTTGCATACTTTTGGGCCATGGGCTCGTCCCCAAAGATTATGGGGCCACGATTATTAGACAGCATTTACCGATGTCACGTGAAGTTCAGCCCCGTCTCCACACCCCACACCACACCCCATTTGAAAACTTGCTATGAGCAAGCAAATATCTATATATATATATATATATGTATTTTTTTGGGCTACTGTCAAGGGATTTGGCTTTGACAAGCCAGAACAGCCGATGCGAACGATAAGAACGGCAATAACTTTAAAAGTCGCTGCGGGCTGCCCTCCGACACGCCCCAAACTGGCGCATTCCAAATGGGAGCAAGTTGTGGGTGTGTGCATTGTGTTGTGTGTGTGTGTGTGTGTGTGTGCGGATGTATATTTTTTGAAAATCATTTGCCATTATGCTTGTGCTACACTAGTCACTGCGCCCTGAGAGACCCAAACCTTTATTTACAGCAGATAAATAGAAAGAAAAGGTCATGGCATGATAAGCCTTGTCACATAAATACAAGTATTCTTCATCTTCTCGAGCTGATCAGCTTTGGTGAAGTGATTTGTCCTTTCTAGTTTATGGCGTGTTGGTACAGTGGAATCGAATCAGTGGATTCGGAACAGTGGAATTGGAACCGTGTCATTGGAACAGTGGCAGTGGCATAGCAGCTATTAGGAATGAATGGAACTGAAACTACAAACTGTAGTGCAGTCAATGAGAAGAAGCCGCAAAAGGAAGTCAAGCGGAAATAAAAACCGCTAAAAATGATCCGCTAAAAATAACTCTGTCAAAATCGCAGCTCAAATCGGAACATCTTAACTTTACAAAATATTCAACCCATTTTTCGGAATTCTTTTTGATTTTTCATCTATTTAAAAAACCAAGCCCCTACTAAAACTCCTCCTCGACGTTATAGGACCAGAACTTTGTGCAAACTAAGCCGATATAAAATGTTAGCATGATTTGTGTTAGTTGCGCTTAGCTGCATAGACAAAAAATGAACGTGCTCTGGTCGCGAGTGCCTGACTAAAAGATACCCTAGACCCAGTGCCGTGCTGCCCTTACAAATATTTGAGCCTCCTTCAACACTTACATATCTTCCTTCCCCAGCTTCGCACTATGGAAAATGACCTTGGAACCCATATATGATTACCAAAAGTCACTGCCCCCCCTTACAAGCTCTTTAATTTAGGGGAAATGGGGAGAGCTATCCAAAAAGTGAAATATTCGGAATCTCTGTGTAATAAACGAGAGACTACATAACACGTTTGGTGTAGTCTATAGAACCTTCGGTTTTGTGCTTAAAAAACTATATGTCAAAATCGATATTTATCGATATTATGCAAATGGCGAATATATAGAAATATATATAGGTTTCTCCAGCTATTATAGCTTTCGAAATAGACGCCTTCAGACAGACAGATCAAGAATTTCGATACCTTATGCTATCGACAATCCCTTCTGTTACATACACATGCAAAACAGTATTATACCCTATTCTGACAGTGCTTCAATGGGTTCGAAATAAACAAAAATGTACATGCATAGAGAACAGTTCAATCAACCGTAAATCTTGGCAGCAAGCTGAGCAGCCTCAGCTGTCACAGTCCCCATTGCCCCACTCAGTGGGCAGGGACGGGGGAGGTGTGGACGGGTCGGGGAATGGGTGTCGTGCACCCCTTAAGGTTGGTAGCAACGAACTTTACCGGGGATTTGCGCCAAGCCAGCTTAGCGTCAGTCCAAACAAAAACACTTTGCGAACAACAACAACAGCAGCAGCAGGAGCAACAGGGGGCCGCAGAAGTGAGGGGTGGGGCGCCCATGCACACACAAAAACTGCAGCTGGGCACACTAAACGTGGCGCAAAACAATAACAACAACAGCAACAACAGCAACAACAACTAAAGCATAAACAAAGGCGCAGCTGCGCCTGGGCACAAAACTCGCTCGTAAAGCTTTCAATTAAAATTAATAAAAATTTACGCGAATTAAATAAACACAGCAAAGCAACAACAACAAGGGCAACGGGAACAAGAACAACAAACACGCAGGTGAGCCCGCTGAGCCAGGTGAGGCCAGTTGCCCAGCGGTGGGCGTGGCTGCTTAGTTGGACGCAAATGGAAATGTTTTCCATGCAAAACGCGTTGCGGGCGTCGGAAATCGACTGAATGCGGCACAAGCAACGCGCTTAGCTTAACCCAATGTCAGCTCCGCATATAGCGAAGCCCATGCATAAGCCATATATAATATACGATCTATACATACATATGTATATATATATATATATGTATGTGTATATGCATCAGCGTATAGCTGCATATTTACATAGATGTGCAGGGTATATTAACATGCCCGGCGACTGGATTAAATAAATTGAATTGTTTGGCACAATATGGCCCCGACCATTAAACAGCTACCCAACGCGCACACACACACACACCAACACATCTAGATAGAACTGAGTTGTGGCTGGGCTGGTGGCAGGCAGCAAAAACAAAGCCAAGTTAAGCCAGGGCAATCGACGATGCACACAGCGAAAAATCGCTGAGAACAAGAAGCAACGCTGGCAAACAAGTCAATAAATCAAAAAAAGAACACAAGTCGGGTGTGCACGACTAGAAGATACCCTGAACACAGCGCTGAGTAAACTCGACTAGCATTCGGGCTACCTACAAAACCTATATACATATAGATACACACACACACACACACTTTGCTTGGGCTGGAAATGTGCTCTTGAATAGCATCGGGGCTTAGAGTCCGATCTTTATGCAATTTTCAGGGCATAAATGTAGTACTCAAGCTTGTGTGCATAACAAGAGGATAGGATCTACATAAAAAAAAATATATATATATTCCCTTCGATTTTTCACGCATTATAGAAAGGCATTCAAAAAGTGCAAAATTTGAAATTTGCCCATACTATACGAGAATCTGCATAACAAGCTTAAAGTATCTAACTTTTATAACCTCGGAATTATGCATACTAAAACCAAGTCTCTTAAGTGATATTTATCGATATTGTGATGAAGATATGGACAAAAAATATGATACCCTCGTTTGCTATCACAAAATATATATTTCTCCCCAGCGCTTGTATTTGCCAAGATCGACGCGTTTACCTAAACGGGCAGACAGGCGTGCAGAGCTATATGTACTTTTTGGGTTCAGAAGTGGTTTCATCTGCTTGTTAGACATTATACGCCTTTTACCCATTTCAGAGTACAGGGAATTAGAAAAAGAGGGAAGTGTTAGGTACTGAACAATTTTGGAAGGACTTATCAATAATATCAACAACTTAGTCTCCGCCTTCCCAAGACTTACTAAGAATGAATTTTGTTAGCACTAGCGATAGTTTCTAATAATATTTTATTTGAAATCATAAGGTCCCAAAAATAAAAATGGTTTCTTAGTGTTGCGAAACGATCGATAATATCAATGCTGCAGTCTATGCTTATAAATCTTGATATTTAACAACACTATGTTCATCGGAATCTATTTATGTATTATCATAAATCTGTAGGTCTCTGATCATGGTTTATTTTTGCCGGCTTCAAGAGTTTCTAATGGAATGTTGAATCTCAAATCTCAAGGTTCTTCAATATTATGTGAAATTCAAGTGTTGCAAAACGATCGACAGTATCGACGTTTTTCTTGATTGTTTTATAAGCCCTTGACTATTTGCAATGGATACGAATATACATGTTTCAATAAGTGTTGCGAAATTAGGAAGAGATCGAGAACTGAAAATCTATATTTATTTCCATAGGAAAAATGTTATATCCTTTACCTGTTTTTATATTCATATATTATTTAATAATGCTGGAAAAGTCGATGCTTGTTCTGCAGTTTTTAAATATCGAGAGCAAAATGTTGTGAAAATTTTATAAAATATCGGTAGCTACCGCTTTAAGCCAGAAATAAGGCGAATAACTTTTATATATCAGCTCGATAGATGGCCACGAATATAAGTTATGCACTTTATGGAGTGGAATCCACGCACATTAGCAAAAACTTTACTGTACCCTTACCGCCCATTCGATGTAAGCGTACATATAGGGTATAAAAAATATAAAAAAAAAAAGGAAAACGAAAACAAGCGAATAAAATAGAAAGTAAAATAGGGGAGGAGAAGGACAACTAGCACAGGGCATGGGGAGTCGAGCCAAGGCAATGGCAAACCGAAAGCCACATGACGAAGAGTCTGTGATTTTATTTCAGCTGAAGGGCCATGTTATTGTGTTTATGGAGCACTTTGCCGACATGACAAACACTGGCGTGCGGCTTTAGCCAACACTAATCAGACGCTCTCAACTAGTGGGCATTAACGATGTCAAAGTAAGGCCATCGGACCTATAACAATTTTATTACGAGGCCCAACGCATATAACTACATGTATATATATATATATATATATAGATTTATTCATGCGATTTGCATTGAGGCATTGCGCAGTTTGATTGGGCATAAATATATGCATAGAGCAACATATGCCTACGCGAGAAATGGAATGAAATGAATGGTGGGGGTCGCCCATCAATCAAGTCAATCACGAATATGTTTTACATTCGATTTTGATGGCCTATTAAAAGGAAATGTCTAAGCACTTGTTGCGCACATTTATGAGTTTATTTAAACTAAGCGACACATTGAAAGTGTGATTATCGATAATCAAAGTTCTCGCTTAACAGTTTGGGATATGCACTGTTATCGATTGACTACATGCACATGACTTAATGCGCGTTGCTCAACACTTGAAGCTACTTTGTAGCGTACTTTTGTGAGTTGATAGAAGTTGTAAGACTTTGAAATGCAAGTACCGTTATGGATCGTAGATATCACATTAGTTTTGGTCATTATCAATCACAATGATATCAATTTCAACTATTAACTGCTACAACTATTTTGCTGCACTCACATCAATAAATGTTTAATGCACAACACTTGAAAGTTACTTTGTTCGAGGCAATTCAAATGTATCGCCATATAATCGTTATCGATCAATGTCAGAAAGCACACACAGACACACAAACACACACACACACACACACACGGAGACAGACACACCTGCACAGCTTCATTACATTTGTGCTGTGCAGCGAGCCAAAGACGGCGCCACAGAATTGTGTGTGTGGGTGTTTTTTTATTTTTTTTTATTTTGTTGTCCTTTTCAGCCGATGGAAGGATACATTTGTAGGTTCTATTGATTTTTAATACGCGTCTTGTTGGCAACCAACGCGTCGTCATTGGGCCATTGGGCAACCCGGAGCCAACTACTTTGAACTCGCTGTGGAAGCTGTCGTGCAGCTCGTTCAGTGGCTGTGCTTGTCTGTCTGTGTGTGTGTGTGTATTTTAATGCTTGTAAGGACGAAATATACAAACAAGCCAACGTGTCACAAACACACGCACACAGTCGTGCTCAGCCTGCTCAACATTTCCATTGCCTTGTGATAACTTAATGCCAAACGCATGCTTTTGCATATCAGATTGTACAATGCGGCGTATGAGTTACTTTTTTGCAGCCATCGTTAAGTGGCAGCCACCATTAACACAGAGCGACAGTATAACGTTAAAAAGAAAAACGTAACGGAGGAGTTACAGGCAAAACCAAGCTGCAGTCAATGGAATGTAATCCGAGCTGAGCTGTGCTCACGAATAAGCTGTGCATTCACATGAGCTGCACATATGTGTTGATCAAGCACTCAGGCGATCACTCAAAGCTAAGCTTGCTCTCACACTCTCACTCGCTCTCTCACTCCCTCTTACTCTTGTTCGAGCTGCACTCTACTCGCGACTAAGCTGTGCATTCACATGAGCACTCAGGCGATCACTCAAAGCTAAGCTTGCTCTCACACTCTCACTCGCTCGCTCACTCCCTCTTGCTCTTGTTCGAGCTGCACTCTCCGCAGAGCTCTACTCGCGACTAAGCTGTGCTTATATGTTGGTCAAACAACCAGGAAATCACTCAAAGCTCAACATGCTCTCAAGCTCTAACTCTCTCTCTCTCTCTCGCTCTCTCTCTCTCTCCCTTTTCTTCTAGCTGCACTCTGCGCTGAGCTGTGCTAAAATTGTACGGAGTTGGTGAAATGGAATAGTTACTATCTGTCCATGTTAAAATGAGATGCGCACAAAAAAACTTTTTCAATAAAATTAATTTTGTGTAAAAAAAGACAAATTAGTGCTGGATTAATCAGCTCTCTTACAAATTTGGCAAAAACTGCAATAAAGTAGAACACAAAATGCCTAAAATATTTCCGACAATGTACAAAATGTAATTAACAGAATTAGTTTTTGTTTGTACTTTGGAATTTAATTGCAACTCTCAAACAAATGAGCTTGCTGTCTCTTTCACCCATTCCAAGTGGCTGCCACATGTGGTACACAAACTTGTCCATAGACATTTTCTGTGAATTTTTCAACTATGCTTTTGAAAAAAAATTTAATATGTAAAAGAAAAAGACAAACATCGTAACCAAATTAATATGCAAATGTTCAAAAACCTAACTATTCATATGGAGCAGAAAATGAAAACTTATTTTCATTAAAAATCCATTTCAAAGAAGTTCATTATAAATTCTTGTGCAAAAAATGTACTCTTTCGTTGAACAGAGTACGTTTGCTGCACATGTGCTCTTAACTTATGTTTGATTTAAAGATAGTAAAATGAAATGGATTTAAAGAGAGCAAGGAAGCTCAGAGTGTCATTTCGTCGCCATTTAAATTTCAGGCGATCACTCAAAGCTGAATCTGCTCTCTTTTGCGCTCTTCAGCTTTTGCTCTCTCGTTTTTCGTTGTACTTACGATTTGCGTTGACGCTCAGCGGTTGCGTGAGCAGCGTCAGCAGCAGCAGCATTGCAATAACGGGCAGCAGCTGCATTGACTGCCTTTGTTGTTTTAGCTGCTGCTGCTTCCCTTTTTGCTGCTCTCTCTTGCCGACATCCGTTTGGCCTTTGCTTGGCTGCAGCGACATTTTTGACAGTTACGATAATCGCCTGCTGTTTACCGTTTATCGTTTATCGTTTATAAATCGCGTTGCTGTCGTTGACTGCCTGTTTGAGTTGTTCTTGTTGTTGTTCTTGTTCGATTGTAAGCACACAAATGCTTAAAATAAAATAAAATATACATTTTAATTAGTCACTTTTGTGTTTTTTGCCTTCACTTATACGGCGCGCAATTTGCACACTTTGTGCAGCATACTTTGCTGCGCCCGCAAGTCGCACAGACTCTTGCCTCATGCCTTCGTTTTTAAGTCTCATTGCTCCGCAGTGGCTTTAACTTATTTAAAAAGTTCTCAACGTGCCACAGCTACGTGCACGACGCAAGCCAAACTGACATTGTGACCAACCACTGGCTGGCTATCTCTCTCTCTCTCTATCTCTCTCTATCTGTCTCGCTATCTCTATCTCCCTCTGTATTAATTGGCATGCCAAGTCAGTCTGAGTGCGGTGCATTTGGGCGTGTGAAGTAGACAAAAGTTTGACAGGGTGGCAACGCTTAATGTAACGATACATTTATCATGCCTAAACTACGCTAATCAAGTGCAGCTTTATATCTAGCTATCTCTCTCCCTCTCTCTCCCTCTCTCTCTCTCTCTCTCTCTCTCTCTCTCTCTCTCTCTCTGTAATGATAGAGCATTTCCATGCAAACGCAATATGAACTTGATTAAAATGGCTTTCAATTTGTGGCATCGCATTAAAATGCACATTTACCATGTCAAACTTAAGTATAATCAATCAACCGGATCAAGTGCACACAAAACTGGCATTTAATACACTTATCAATTTGTTTGTTCCGAATGACTGACTGACTGACTGAGTGATTGACTGACTGACTGGCTGACTGGCTGACAAACTGGCTGACTGACGGACGGTATGAATGACTGACTGACTGGGTGACTAATGGACTGACTGACTGACGGACTGGCTGATTGATTGACCAACTGACTCACGAACTGACTGACGGACTGGCTGACTGACGGACGGACTGAATGACTGACTGACTGATTGATTGACTAACTGACTCACGAACTGACTGACGGACTGGCTGACCGACGGACGGACTGACTGACTAACTGACTGATTGATTGACTGACTGACTGACGAACTGAGTGACTGACTGACTGATTAACTGACGAACTAACTGACGAACTGACTGACGAACTGACTGCCGGAATGACTGACTGCATTTCCTTTAAGAATTAGTTGCATTTTTAACGTGTATGTATGTGCACACTAGGAAAAGCTTTTGGATGATTTCCAAATTCCAAAATAAGTTCATGGCAAACATTTTGTCTAGAGATTTTATTTACAAAATTTACATCACAACAAGCTACACTCCATCAAATTATACAATTTCAGCTGCACAGTTAGCTCATATTGTCCACATGCATATACCTACATATATATAAATATATATATATATATATATAGACCACCTTTCCAATTAGATTCAGATCAACTGGCATAATATTATAAGCTACTTTTTTTTCTGGTGTACAGTGAACGAAATTGAAAGCAAATTAAAATGCAATTTCTAACGTGCCTTTTGTTGTTATTCTTCTTCTTCTTTTTCTTCGTCTTCTTGTTTTTTTGGGTCCAACTTTTATGTCGGAGATCCGCCCGCTAAACGAAATACTTTGGAAAGTACTTAAATTTGAAGCAAAACTTGGCAACTTTCTGTACGTGTTGCTGGGAATGCAATTTCCATTTTGATATCCCACGTACCGCCGTTGCTGAAATAGGAAGATTTTCTTGCGAAAATGACAGATTCAGACATTTGTGCAGTAATGCGGCTCAACGTTGCCTGGCTTGGCTTAAAAAGGACTTCATTTCAATTGGTTTTCTCCCCATGCCCACCAGCAAAAAAAGCAAATACTTTTTATATATAAATAAAAAATATGCTATAAAGCTGACAAAAAAAAGAAGAGAGCACGAAAAACTGTTTTAATTAAGGAAGAATGCAAAAAATCCTTTAAATACGGAAAAGACTGCACTCATTTTACGGAATAAACAAAAAAAATTCTATTATTTGAGACATTCTGTTTTTTAAGTTTACATAAAAATCTGGTTTCAAGTCGTTTTTTGTTTTGAGTTTTTTTTTAGCATAAAAATTCTTAATTGAAAAATTCGGAAATTCTTTTATCAATTTGTTACAAAAGTTTTTTTTTAAGTTTTAGAAAATATTTTTAGTATTTATAATACATATTTTGAATATGTAGTTATAATAATTATTTTTAATATTTTGAATAAACAGAAAACAAATAAAATTATATATTTTCCAATTGTTTGCCAGATTACAATGAAAATAAGTTTGGAATATTCAAATTTATAAAAAAAAACTTTTAAGCTGCATTTTTATAAATATTCTAAAAAACACAAACATAATTTTTTCATTTCATGGTTAGAAACAGGAAAAGGTTTTAGATCAGTGAAGAATTAATTTTCTAATAGCTGAGCTATATTATGTATAAACATGCTCTGAGACTGAAAATAAATGCTCAAAAATTTGCATTTTTTCAATTTATTAACTACACTTTAAAGAAAAGACATAGAAATTGTTCAAGCGAAAATAATTCAAAATATTTGCCAGCATTTGAAATAGATTAAAAAACACGCTTAAATAAAGTTCTCAAAAAAACTTGGTCAATTTTTGGCACAGTGTATAAAACGCAATTTCCTTTTGTATATTGATAACACGAAAAGGCCGTAAATCATGAATTAAATGATTTTACGATGCAATTTGCAATTTGTTTTGGCCCATTTTGAAAAGGTCAACGGATATTGGCGAGAATTTGTTTATGGCCAAATTGCGAAATATTGATGCGACTTGTCGGCAGCACCTGCGGCCATTTTATGCGGCGCCAAAAGATGCCAAATGTGGCCAAAATCGTTGAAGGTAACAGCAACAGCAACAGCAACAGCAACAACAACAACAACTGTGAACTGTGTGTGAACTGTGAACTGCAGACGACACGGAAATGCAACACTTTCCGTTTTCCGTTTTCCGTTTGCAATTTTTGGCCGGTTATTTCCTTGGTTATGCACTTTGCACACTAACAACAACAAAATGGACAAAAAAAGAAGAGAACAACAAAACAGCAGACGACACACAAGAAAACAATGTTCTTTTTTCGGGTTTTTTTTCTTTCTTTTTTTTTCGTTTTTTTTTTTTTTTGCCAACATCAACACAAACACAAACAAAGCGCTCGCCGAATTTATAATGGCAAAGTAAACAGCGCTCAATTCGCGCGCGACTCTTGTGCCGTTTTAACCGTTTTACATTTACCGTTCAAGCAATGCTTTTGCGCGCGCTTTTTAAGAACGCGTCTCTGCCAGTGCTGCTGCTGTCTCGGCTCTGCCAACTCGCTCTGTGTGTGTTATGCGCCCTACGCCTGCCGCACGTAGAATGCTGGACGGCATTGTTGCTGCCAGCGGCTTTTATACCAAGACGCCAGCGGCTGGCGTTCGGCTTAAGTTCGGTTCGCTGCGATTCGTTTCGACTCGGCTCGCTTTGGCTGGTCTTTCGCCTATGTTATTCGCTGGCGTTTAGCATATGTCCGTGTTGGCAGCGACAACGACAGCGACAACGGGCAGCGACGCTGGCAGCGATGCTGGCATTGTTGTTGGTGTTGGGCATCGCTGGCTGGTTGGTTGGTTGCCTGCATATTTGCTTTATGAATGTGTTTACCAGCAAACTTTTTCACAATGTTGGCGCGGTGGGGTAGGCAGCAGCAAAAAGCTGCTTGCTGCTTGCTGCGTGCGAAAGTGCCAACACTCGCATTAATGACAACAAGAACAACAACAACAACAACAACAACAACAATAGCAACAAAAAGAAGAGGAAGAACAACAGCAAAGGACAACAGCAATTACAAATAACAGTAACAAGAACAATTGTAAAGCCTGCTACAGCTCAATTAACTATGTATCTGTCCGGTCGGACTCTGTGTGTGCGCCTGTGTGTGTGTGTGTGTGTGTGTGTGTGTGTGTGTGTGTGTGTGTGTGTGTGTGTGTGTGCACGTCTGACTTTTATAAGCGTAATTACGATTATTCTGGCAATTACGGAAAATGCAATTGCAATGCATATGCTGAATATTATTTAACCTGCAAATTTACCGTGTCAATTGTGCGTAACACCTATACACATGTGTGCGTATTGCCTGAGTCTGCATGTCAAGCAAATGCAATCATTTATTTCAAAAATACAAAAAAAAAAAAAAAAAAACTACACCAATTAATTATGTAAAGTCAACCGCATAATATCCTGCATTTTAAATACCCTATCATTTGCCAAAATAATATTAAGGCTAATTGCATTTTTAAACACAATGTCAACCCATTTTATTTGCAACTCTTTTTAACATGTTTCCAAATGGCGCCTTTTAAATAAGCTAATAAGAATTTACATATAATTTGTAAGCCCCGGAAAGTATGCTATACAAAATTGCTTCATTCCGAAATGCAGCTATTATCTGTTTATTTATGTTTATACATTATTAAATGCCTGGCACACTTAATCCGAAAGTAATTAATGTCAATTTGTTTGTCTCTGCATTAACATATTATTTACGAAGGGAATCAATTTTATAGCGTGGCAATTTCAGGCAATTCATAAACTATAATAAAATATTCCCATATTTTAGGTTTTCCATACTTGTTCTTGTCAGCACATTGAGCGCGAAGTTTGGGCTTCAAATCCATGTGAAGACGAAAGGGATAATATTTACTCAAAAAATAAAAGATATAAGAACTGCAAGCTGTGCAAAATGTGGCTTTGGCCTCCGAAAATCGACATGAAACGTGACGAAAAATCTGCCCATAAAAAGCGAAAGTCCCCCAATAAACGTTTGGGTTTGCTTAATGCAATTATATTAAATTAAATCTTAAAAAACGCCAATTTAAATAAGCAATTATGTTGTAATGTTTATTACGAGCTTTAAAATTCTACGTAACGTGGCACGCGTGCTCAATTATTTACTTGCGATTTTATTTATAATATTTAACAAAAATTTCAGCAACGTTTGCCGATTTATTGTTAGGGCAACAACTTTTTACGCTCTATAAAATTTAATTGTTATTTAATTAGATATTTTGCGGTAAGTTTAAAAAAAAAAAAACGTGAACAAATTTAACATAGGAATTTTACAAAAATGTATTCATTTGTCTATAAGCTCTTTGATGCCAATAAAAAAAAAACTCCTTTTTTATACCCTGATCCCATTAAAAATGGGTAAAAGGGGTATAATGTTTTGTTTTAAATGTATGTAAGAGGCAGAAGGAAGCATCTCCGACCCCATAAAGTATATATATTCTTGATCAGCATCAATAGCCGAGTCGATCTAGCCATGTCCGTCTGTCTGTCCGTCCGTCCGTCCGTCTGTCCGTCCGTCCGTCCGTCCGTCCGTCCGTCTGTCCGTCCGTCCGTCCGTATGTATGAACGCAAGGATCTCAGAACCTATAAGAGCTAGAGACTTTAGCTGTAGGTCCTCCTAGGGCCTACGCAGATCGAGTTTGTTTCCGATAATCGATAACTTACTCCGTTTCCAATAAATCGATAAAAATCGATATCGACATCCTGTTTTTAAGGCAAACTTGACATGTAGCTTCTAGAATAGTATATATATCTGCATTTGGTGTTGGAAGAAGAGGGTTCAGGGTATCCCCTAGTCGGGAGCTCCCGACTAGAACCTCTTACTTGTTTTATAGTGGAAAAGTTTCTATATAACATAATATAGAAGCATGATAAAAGCATATCCAACTAATATTTCGCTAACGAAAAAAACACAAATACATTTTCAACTGAAAAATGCTAGCCATAAATATTTAGTAAAGAGCAGATTTTCATAAATAATTTGCCAAGAAGTTAACCTTTAACAGGACAAAGTGAAAGTGACACTGGCTTATTTAAAATTAGAATTGAAAATAAGCAAAGCAGCGAAATTGCCTTACTCGACAGGTGAGTCGTCCAGGTGACAGCGTCATTACGGCGACTAAATAACGAGGGTACTTATTTAAATGCCAAGCTAGCCCCTGACATTTGAAAGCCGGCGGATGGCCCACAACTGTAACTCCAAGCCATATACCTATAAAAAGAAAATAATAATAACAAGTAGCCAAATCATTGCAGTATTTCTTTACAGTGGACACGTGCAAGAGAGCGCCATTTAGTCATTAGCAATTAGAAGCGTAATTAATAATGAGTTACAAAACTTGAAGTGGATCTTTCTCACAGCCGAAACCCCCTGAAAATGGCTCAAATTGGGTATAATGTTTTTGTGCACACATTTGTAACACGCAGCTGGAGACATATCCCATCTGTCTGTCCTATAAGTGCTAGAGTCTTAAGACTTGGCACGCGCAAATCAAGTTTGTTTGTTTTCAAATCATCGATAACTTTCACCAACTCCGCAAAATCGTGCAAGGTAAAAGTCACAACATTTACTATACAGAATATTTAACTACTCCACAAACTTATCAAAAATATTCAGTTCTAGTTTGTCTTTGTCTTTGTGGCAAGCGCAAATCAAGTCTTTCGATAACTTTCTCCACATCCGCGAAATCGATCAAAAATCGTTATCGTACTTCTGTCTTTTTGAGCTTATAGGAGCTAGAGACAGCAAAGCCAGCCTTCAAGCTTTTGTTCTTTAAAAAGAAAGGTCAAAATGTAACAAGCTAAAAAGTTCGAGCTACTAAAATGGCCTTAGCCGACAGTTTTTGGGCCAAAAGCAAAGCTGCTGTTTAATCGATAACGATAACCGATAAGCCCAATGAACAATTGTGCTAGACAAGTCTTAATTATGCAAATGATGCAATGGCAAGTGCAGCTGTATCTGTATTTGTCAGCTGCTCAATCATCATTGCGACCAATTTGTGCACACACCTAAGCACACACACACACAGACACACAGGCACACAGACAGGCAGACAGCAACATGAGTGTGATTGAGATTGATCTGTGTTTATGTTAGCCCGCATCGCGGCGGCTGCACGCCGACACTTGGCGCAGTTACCAAACGTTTGGCGCCGCATTAGCATCTGCAACTGCAACAGCAACAGCAGACGACATGCTGCCACATGCTGCCAGATGCTGCCGCACGCCCGCATGCAACAGCAGCTGCGAAAAGTATTTGCGCAATGTTTGCGCCGTTGCCACTCGCATGTTTTTGCATCGCCGACAAAGTTTGCCACACGTTTCGCTTGCTGCCACAAATAGCGTTGACTACATTTGCTGCCATTTGACAATTGTTTTGACCGCCCCCGCCCGCCAACCACCCCACAGCTGCTGATGCTGCGCATTTTACTCACGCCATAAAATAAGTTTCAGCTGTCATAATGTTACACAGTTGCAGCTGGCAGCAGGCGGCAGGCGGCAGGCAACTTGCAACGAGCAAGGGCAACTGGAGCTGCTTCCTGTCGTGCGGGGCGACTCGCATTTCACTTTCACAACTTGAACCAAATGGCAACTGGCAACCGACTAGATAAAGAATTCATGAAATACATCAAGCAGCAGCCAGAACATCAACTTCCAGTGCAAAGCCCGGCCAGAGTTTACCCTAGACGCAGCTCCAAATGCCATCCGCAGCTCGACAATAGGCAACATTTATTTCTCAATAACTGGGGCATTAAATGCCCGATTGTTGCGCCATTTTAAACAACTTAAGATGACATTCATGGGCGCCAATGTACCAGAAATCAGATCTATATAGGAGAGAGTGCGGTTATAGTTGTTCAGTTTTGGGCTTGTGGCGGGAAGCCGGTCAAAGAAGTGAAATATTCTTTGGTTTTGTCTTTTTATCAAAAGTGTGTGCAGTTTATGGACTCTCAGCAACCGCCTTTCGCAATATACACCATTTTAAAAGATGTGCAATGGGTACAGGGTGCCGGGGTACAGGGTATACGAGCAGCCACAACCGCAAAGAGTAGGAATCCTGACGCTGACACAGATAAGGATGACGCCACTTGCCAAGCAAGCAGTCAGTGGTTGGCTTCGCCCCGAAAAGTATGCAATGGGTATAAAATAAATATGCAGCGATTTGTATTCAAATTATGTTCACTTCCATTGCATGCCATATAAATACACAAATACATGCACGGCAATATGCACAAATTGAACGATTTTCAGTTCGATTCGAGAATGGGTTAGAATGCTGGACATAAGTAGTTTGCCCTCCGACCCAGCAGATATTATGATAACCAAAGTGTTTACGATTCAGTTTCCCAGCTATTTGCGATAACAAATGGCGCACAAATATGATTGCCCCTTTGCCTGAAAGGTCTTCAATCCATTTGGCACAGCTGATGACTAATTTATTGCCGGGTCACAACTAGTTCAACTTATTTCTTGGGCTTATATTCATGGAATCTAATATTCGTCAGTCCATACAGTCCATACAGGGAAGCTGAAATTTTCACTGTAATTAGCCTACGTGATGCATGTCCACGTTAAGACGGGGTTTTGATAAATTCCACCCGCAACTGTGGAAAAATCGTGAAAACCGGTTGTATGAAAATCATTTGTTTACTATCCGATGGGCTTCGAAGTCATTTGCAGACATCTTTGCTCAAATTCATTTGTTCAAATTCAGATTTTTCGGAAAATCCATCCCTTCTTGATGGAAATGAGAATCAAAGATTTGTTGAAGTTTCGGTTTCAAATCGCATATGCTATAAAGTTAACAAAAAAGATAAAATTAAAAAAAAAAAGTGACAATAATAAAGGTCCAGTTGATATTTCTCGCCATAAGGCGCAAGAGTTAAGGAACCTTCTAAGCAAGTTTTGAGCGACTTCAACTTTTATAAATAAACTTGATCCAAAAAAAAATCTTATAACTATCGTAAAAGTAGGTAGCTAAACAAAAGTAACAGAAAATAAGCTAGAAATAAAAGAAATTTAGAACCAAACAAACAAAAAAAATAACTATCGTAAATGTATCTTCCAGGCGATACTCATTCGTATCTTCCAAGGAAAACACTTTCCAAAAGCAAAAAGCTGCTATCTCATTTTGTTATCTTCACTTACAGGGTATACAAATCGGGCTTACAGACTCATAACATTCATAACATCTATCTGGTTCGCTTCGTAGCAATTTCCTGGCTCGCACCGAGCCCAAGGTTCGTAAACCTGGGCATTAGTTCAATCTTTTGTCATTTAAATTCTCCGAATTGTAATAAAACAATTCACTTCTTTTTTTTTTTTAATTAATGTTTTCGTATTGCCCAGTGCTGCCCGAGGGCATAGAAAACGAGTGCCATTTTGTGTTGAGTTCATACAATTGCAATAGGGTCGAATTGCAGCCGAAAGGCTTGGACCAACTCAAATGGTAACAGAAAATTCATTAAAATGCAATATGTAAACGCAAATTGATATAGAAATATGTGGCAAAAGGTTACCAGGTGCATGGGTGGAGGCATGTGGCTGAGAGGAAGGAAGAGTTGGGCCAACAACAATACGCAATACGCTATGGGCTGTCCAACGATGTCGAACGGGATATGGACACGGATACGACTGTGCGATGCAAAGAAGGAGACCGAGACCGAGACTGCGACTGCGACTGGGACTGGGACTTGGACTGGGACTTGGACTTGGACTGGGTCTGAGATGGGAGCCAAACCAATTGCATGGCCATCGTGTGCAAGAAAATCTAATAGAAAGTTTAGCTAGCACCGCAAAACCGGTAAAATTCCATTGACTGGCAGCTTCGACGGTTAGTTGCTTCGGTTGGTTGCTTGGTTGGTTTGCTGAGGGCTGCCTTCGAGTCCTTGCCCTGACCTCGCCTGGCCTCGCCTCGTTGCCGTAGCTGGCAAACATTCGCAATGGCTGCCAGGCAAAATAGCTAAACATTTTTGCAGGTAACTTTTTAATTAAAGCCGATACCAATGTAGAGACAAGCAACTGCCGGATACATCATCCGGAGCCGTCAACAGCTTTTGCCCATTTGAGCGCCGGACTCAAGAGTTTATTATATTGCATTCCCCATGCATGCATGCATTTCAAATATTTGATTAGTTTATTGAAATTTGAAATGCGTATAAATATACAAAATATCTGCATTTATTTCATGCCAATGAATTTAGTTTGGCTTTTTTGTTTTTGTCGCTTTTTGTATGCATAAAATTTGCCAGCCAGTCAGCAATTATTCTCGTTTGGCAAAGCTGAATTGCAAAAAAAAAATTCTTTTCTCAATTGAAATGCCATTTAGTAAACTTTATTTGCAAATGCAATTCAAGTACGACAACATAGCACGAGGTTGCACAATTAACTGGTAATTGGACAAAGAGACATACAATGTATCCAGCTCTTGGCTCTGGCTCTTAATGTACAGCGTACAGTGATCGCTCGCCAATGTGAACGAGCTGGAAGAAGTGTCTACTAGCTCAAACTGTAAGAGCTACGACGCTGAACAGTTAACTGAGGCTGTCTTTGGGGCCAAAAGTAAGGCCTTAGAAGAGGTTCGACTTTCTAGGAGGTCCGTCTGAGCGACGGACTAACAAGCGGCGGGTCTCCGGTTCAAATAGTTGTGAACAAATAAAAAGGCAATTACTGGAGACCTAAGCCCTTTGAAGGCAACACATTTTTTAGAATATATGTACAGAAAGCTTGTCCAATTGATAAACTTTGGCTTCTACGTGTCATGTTAAGGCCAAACTTGTGTGTATATGTTTTTTTGATAAGTTCAAACTTTAGTTTTTCTAAATATACTAAACATTGTATACGTCTTACCAAAATGATGATCTATTTAACAGGTCAACTTCATGGGGTTCAGTGTAAACATGGAATAAAACAAAAAATTGTCTGCCCCCTTTCGAACTACTTGAATACCAGCCTAGAGAACATCTTAACTAATTTGGAATAGTAAAACCTAAGGGAAGCTGTCAGCACGTGATTTCGCAGTTAGTCATGTTACAGGATATAAAAAAAAGTCGGAGAAGAATACATAAATTGCAGAGGAAACACTTGAAAACATAAAAACGCAACTCTTCAAGCTTAAAGGACAATGTAACTGACTGCCTGAGCAGCATTCCTTGCAGGTCCTTTTGTGGCGAAAAAAAATCAATTAAAATTGTAAAGCTCTTTAATTTGAACATTTTACTTGAAGCCAGTTGACAACATTGAATTATGACTAGTCAGAAGTCCGTCTGCAAAACAATAAAACTAAGCAAACAACTCGACCCTATAAATAGTTGAAAACCAGGAGAAACAAAAAACCGAGTAAATGCTTTTATCGAAAGTGCCCGACTAGGCGATACCCTGCATACATTTGCAAACTTCGAATCGATAGGAGGACAGGAGGAGAAATGTTGGGTAAGTCCAAATTTCTAGCCTCTGGCTTTTGGATCTAGATCAAGAATACAAGACTGCCATTTCCAGTTTCTTATCTTATTTTCATTAACGAGTGAAATATGCTCAGAATTGAATTGATTTTAAAAACCTTCTCGGGAGGTAAACAACGTACATCGTTTTAGCCTGATTGAAGCACATGCTTCTGTTTACAGACAACAGCAAAAAAAAAAAATATATGAGTTAACTGTTATATTATGTGCATATGATCAGCATACACCGGATGCACTTGCACAAGTGCAGGGTATAAAAAGCAGCTCTTCGTGCGCGTCCATCACCCGCAAAAACTTACCCATGCACAACAACAACAGCAACAACAAGAAGAAGAAGAACAACAACAGGGAAACTCGTCCACTGTCCACGTGCCAACGCGCGTGTGAATGTGTTCCCATTCGGAATGGATCCATGTCCGTTTGCTTCCTTCTTTCCTTTACTTGTGCTGCTGCTGCTGCTGCTCTTATTGTTTGTTGCTGTTTTCATTTTTATTGCCCGGCAGCCACAGTCGAAGTGAAACTGAGTAGACAAAGTTGGACGCTGCGTGTTTGCACTGTCCGCAACTAATTGGATTGGCGTCGGCCATTCAAGAACGAACGGAGTTTTAATATTTGCTCACTCGCATGTTTGCACTCGTATATATATGTACATATGTCATGATTAATTGAAATGTGTAAAAAATTAAAAGTCAAAGTAATATTGAAAATGGCTGCCATTTGCTCTGTCCGCCATTTTGCCAACACTTGGCAGCTGACGATCGCCCCATCGATATCAGTTTTAGCAGCAGCGATGAGCGCGTGTCGTGCGACCGCCTATCGATATTATGGCAAAGTGTAAATAAATGTGATATCGACATGATACTTTCACAATGGTGCAATTGATGGTGCTTTTAATATGCAAAACCAATGTATGCTTTGCATTGCATTTTGCCAACACTTATTTGCGAACGATCGCCCCATCGATATCAGCTTATCGATATTATGGCAAAGTGTAAATAAATGTGATATCGATACGATACTTTCACAATGGTGCAATTGATGGCGCTTTTAATATGCAAACCCAATGTATGCTTTTTTGCATTGCACTTTTTTCTGTTTCAATAAATTCAAATACTACTACGCTGCTGACATTTTGTGGTTTTATTGGCACATAAATAAATAACCGACTGTCAAATTGCTGAGGTGTGCATTTCGTTGGTAAATACTAGATGTAAATATATGCTCAAGCGAAGGCAGTCGAATGAGCAGCGGACATTTAAATGACAAAAATTAAACATATGTATGCAACGGTCATACTGCACGCTTTCGATTTAAATGACAAACGCGTTTAATCCTGTAATTTTGCACGTGATCACAAAGTACTTTAGCTAACGTGCCTGATTAGCTACGAATTTAGAAAGTATTTCAGTTATGGTGCAGCTAAAAAAAACTACACCAACCAAATTTTTATGGAGTTAAAGCCCAACGAGATTTAATGAAACTTAACTAAAGAAATTAATTATTACACATTCATGAATTCGCATCATTAGAAAGCATCTCTGCCGCTCCAATGCATTTATTATTATGTGCCAATTGTGCAGGCGCTGAGAGTCTTAATTAGACCATTCACGTGACCGACCGTAACAGTGCTTCGCGCTGTGTTCCCATTACCGTTAACGAGCAACATACGGACTGGCGGCCATCTTGGCCTGGTCCATGTCCACTTGTTGTGCGCAGAGTCTTCAAGTTGTGCTCCACAACCGTTTTATTATTTTGTTTATTTTCTGTTTTTTTCTTTTTCTTTCTACTTCTTCGTCCCTTCTTTAAACAATCCTAGAGGAGGAAAAAAAAATTAAAGAGAAATTGAATGCTCGGGGCGGCGGGAGTCAGACGCTGCAGACATGAAGCTTGTGACTTTGGCAAACGTATTGGCTACTGCGTTGGGTAACGGCATCTCGTGGCAAGTTTGTTGCGAAATGTGCAACCAGCAACAACAGCAACAAAAGCGAAAAGAAAAAATTGCAAAGCTTTCAAAGTTGCGCAGAGCAAACTCGTTTTGTGGGCGGGCAATGGGGAACGCTCCGCTAAGCGAAAAGGCAGCCATTGGCTTCATCAAAACATTTCACAACGTCGCTTCGTTTTAATGGCGGCCAAGTCGTCAACATGGTCGCGCCGGCAACGGCAACGACAGCCCAAGCGACCGACCTTTTGTTGCTTAATTGGCGCGCTGGCCGGTAGAACCGTTACACTGCCAGAAACGGTTGCTCTAATGTAGGGATGGGCACGTGCCGAACCGTTTCAGCACGACACGACACGAATACAAGCCAAAATTCGTTGCATATATCACGACTATCGATAAATGCATGTTTCGTAAACATTTCATTGAAGAACAGCTTGGATTAAAGTTGGCGGCTATGTTAAGCTGAGATTAAATTTGCAGGTTTTGCCATAGTTTTGGTCAGAACCTGAGCGTGACATTTCAGTCTTCTGCTTCGCATTCTGCAGCATTAAGTCACATTGCTAATATATATCGATACAAACTAAGACAGCGGGTGTTATCTACAAACTTTGCGATCCCTTTCTATATTCATTCATCTATGCATCCGTGCCGCAATCCCTTATATATATATCTCCTTTCTTCCTAGCTTCCAATATTAATACTTATTTAAATTAATTTATATAAAGCAGGCGGCTGAAGAGGGCGTCAAATATAAGAACATAACTTTAATCCTATTAAATTATTTTCGCTTGCATTTTTATTGTAAATGCCTTAAGATTTCGGAGCTCTACTTAGTGGAAGACACGCACGATATTCAATTTCTTAACACGATCGGGTCGTCGGTTCGTGTCACGAACACGCGCTCAGCTCTAAGCGCAATGTGATGAGTTCAGCTTCCCGCGGCCTGCATATGTAATTCAAGAGGCAGCAACAACATTTTGCGCCGTGTGCGCGATTCGTTCACGTCCACACGCCATTTGCATTCCGGCATTGCCATTGTCCTGCGCCAACCGATGGCCTCGTGGCGTCCTGGGCGTGGACAGGTCCGTGGGGGCGTAGGGGCGTGTGCTGCCGCTGCTGCTGCTGCTGCTGTACGTGTGTGCCATATAACTTTGGCAACGGCGAGCAGCAAATACGTAATCACAACAACAGCAGAAGGCGTCAGGAATGACAGCAACAAAACAATGTGGCAAATGTGCAACGTGAGGCGTTGGCACTTTGCTGCTCCAGCAGTCGCCTCCGCCAGGGACCAAGGGACTAAGACTGAGGCTCAGCCTGCGACTTGCGACTGCGACTCGAACGGAGACTGGGGCACTGGCCATCAGCACAAGCACAAGCAGCAGCAGCAGGAGCCGGAGCAGCAGCGCGGTCATTGCAGTTATGTCACATGGCTGACTTAATTCATTCATTTAGACGACTCTCGCAATTGTAGGTGTCGCACCCTCTGTCATTTCGACGCAGTGCAGCAGTGCCGACAACAGCAACAAATATGAACGCTGCACTACCCTGTAATTCGTGGTTTAAATGCAAGCAAATCAAAATGATGAATTTCGCATTTAATAATAAAGAAAATTCGGACGCTTAACCTGCAAAACTGTAAATGTTATCGATAATTCTGATTTGCGATGACGGAAAGAGGCGTGGCCAGCCTTATTTGTAGTTATAACGGAACGCTAAGCAATTGAATTTTCGAGAATTCATAACTGTTTTCCACTAACAGGAACAGTAATTAAATGCAAATTAGAGTTTATATATATATATAACGGTATTAGCTGTGTGGACAACATATGCCCTTACACCCGTGGGGCACAGGGTACAAGAACTTCTGCAACGACTACACAAGCAGCAGTCAGTCAGTCTGTGGAGAGCCATTATGGCACCGACATTGTCAATGACTGGCACTGGCGAATTATTATTGCCTGGTGCAGGCAGTTGGACGCCAACGACGCCCAATGTGCTTGTCATTGTTCCCAGTCCTGCCCGCCATTGTGCACTGTGCATGCAAATGCAAATGTGTGTGTGTGTGTGTGTGTGTGTATGTTGTACATGCATACATATACATACATATGTATGTGTTGGCATGACATGTATGCTCCATCTTGTTATGACATTTGAACCATTTCGCGCAGGTGGGAATTGGGTTGGACAGCAACATGACTGCAACCATTTGTCAGTTAGTCAATCAGCAGCTTGGGTGGGCGCACACACGCATTCATATTTATATACATATAATGATTGATATGCCGATGAAGTATTTGGTGCACAATGAATCGGTTAAGTACCAAAGCGTTGAACGGGAAAAAAATGTTTTGTAGTACAGTGTTGTTAGATCGTCCGCAAATTACAGCCAGCTGATATTTAAATGCTATGCCCAATTGTTGATAATACACCAATCGATATAAGTATCGATAACGGCATATATGTATATTTGTGTGATCTGCATACTCAGCTTAAGATGCACAGGCTCTTTTATTATGGTATTATTTATTTATGCATGTACATGTTAGCCAAATAAACCATGTATAAATAGACTATTAGCACATAAAGGATATTTTTTTTAGAAGATTTATTATTTTTTGACAAATTAAATGCTGCACACCAGCTACATCAAAATGTAATTCAAAGAGCAACGGTCGCATGGTTGCGTCGGCTGGCAGCACTGTAGTGTTGTAAGGCGCATGCGCAACGGCGTTGCCACACATTCATTTCAAATTTGACTTTTGCGCTAACGAACGTCGTGGAGAACGCAAGAACACACAAAAGGGACGCTACTACGTTTAAAACCAAAATACTATATTAAACAAATATATATAAAACGTGCTAAGCATAACAGGTACGCAATATGCTTGGCGCTACTATAAACACACAAATGACAACGATGCGCAAAAGCGCCGCTGCCGTCGCGGCCTTGGCAAACAACAAAGGACAACAAGCAGAGAGGCAGCAACAAGTGCCGCAACAGGTTGCCTCCAATTTAACAGAAATTATAACAAAATTGCAATTGGATTATGGCAACTACAAGTACACTGTCTATCGTTGTGCTAGCAAGTTTGTGGCATTGCAAAAAATCTTTCACAGTAAGCAAAAGGAATATCTGTAAATTTGCCCATTTTTTTTTTTTTTAATCAGCCTTTTTTACAGCTAGCAAAATACCCTATAAATTGGTGCTGGCCATACTGGAACGCCATGGGATGCCCGTGAGCAGCGGAAATTGTAATCTGAATCTGATGGTGCCGCCCTTTCAGCTCACCTCGCTGCTGCACGACGTCTATTTTGCCTGCGAGAAGCTGGGACACTTTAACAATACACAAAGCTATCAGCTGGAAACGGCAACAGCTTTATTGGCCAATTTCTTTTGGAATGTCTACGATCCGTACGTGTTACTTCTCGTTATATATATTATTATTCTCATAATAATAACCCTATATGCTTGCAGTCAACGGCATCACTCGATCTCGCTGCTGGAGATCAAGGTGACATTTCTGCTGCTCTGCAAGCTATACAGCAGCGAGCATATGGTGGGCGACTTCTACAGCCTGCTGGCCGATGTCAAATCCCAGTGTGTGTCACGTTACGCCTTCGAGCAGCTGCTGCACACGCTCAGCAAGCTGCTGAGCTACCTGGGCGAGTCGAAGGCCTATGGGCCGCACAATTTGCAGCCCATGATGGAACAGTCCTTTGCACGTTGTCATCACGGACTCGCTGGCCTCAATGAGCAGCAGTTTCACAATCTGTGGACGCACACGCAGACGCGTTTCCTTATCTATGGCAATCTGTTGGCGCTGATCAAGCGCATCGAGGATACGGAGCATCTGATACATAGCAATCAGTGTGCCGGCTGTCGCATAGAGCACATCATTGGCATCCGGTTCAAGTGTCAGGTGTGCCGCGATTTGTCGCTGTGTTTGCCATGCTTTGCCGCTGCCGCGCATGTCAGCGGCAAGCATGAGGCATCGCATCGCATGTGCGAAGTGTTTGTTGAGGATCAGCCGCAACCGCAGCGCTGGACAAACTATTTGTCGCGCCTATGCGGCTGGTTTGCCTTTGCGCAGAAAACACAACGTGCCGAGGCGGAGGAGGAGGAACGTCGCGGCTTTTGCAATGCTCAGGAAAGCGGCGCTGGCGTCTGCCAGCCCAACAATGCCACCGAACTGACGCCCATACCAGCCGAGACGCGCAGCATACGCAGCAACTCAACGCTGCGCCTGAAGGCGCCTCCAAATGAGAAACCACAGCATCAGCAGCCACCGCAACAGCAGCAGTCGCCACCACAACAGGAGCTATGTATGTCATCAGAAATGAATGCCCAAGTCTAATGTAGCCCATGTACCCAATGCGCAAAAAGATTATTTTGTTCTTGACAGGCCTGAAGAAGAATCTCCATCTACAGCATATAGAAATAGAATATTTACGATCTGTCAGTAAAGCAAACACATTCTCCTTCGTATATTCCATCCCATTGCATATACCCCACTACGTTTTCAATAACAGAAACAGAGTACATGAGCAGTCGGCATGGAATATATATATACTCCACTTGCACATATCCTCGTGCTTCTCTTTTAAATGTTATGCTTATATGTTAGAATCCACGTGCCTCTATTTGCATTTGTATGCGCTCTACATTTTGAATGTTGATTCTGCGACCTTCTTATTATTGGGATTGTTTTGGCAATTTCTGATATTCAATGTTTATCTTAATATTTCAAACATTTGTCTTTCAGGCTCCTTGACGGGCCTGGCCAGCAATGCATCGGAACGCCTGCAATCCATCATCGACCGTCTGTTGCTGCAAAATGCGTAAGTAGCGCCTGCTATTCACTTTTATAACGCATCACTCTGATTTTCACACTGATTTTCTCTGCAACAGGAAGCTGGAAACGCAACTGCAATTGCTGTCCAGCACGTCGAGCGCTCAAATATCCGAGTTTCTAAGCGCCCATCAGAGTTTCCTGCTGCAAATCATTGAGGATATGCGTCAGCTATCGGTATGCCCGCCAGACGCGCAACCATATTAATATTGTATTTACAACATATTTATATATTCGCAGCGTGCCTCGTCTGCCGCACCGCTGATCAGCTCCACGTTCTTGAATTCCAGCACGCCGCAACGCCTGCCGTTGCCCGTGGCACCAGCTGTCTATGATATGTACGCGCCTGTGGGCGCCAATTTGACACATTCCAGTGCGTGTTAATTAAATTCCTTCATTCGCAAATGTTCTCTAACTTGCCTTCTCACTCGCTCTTGCAGTCAATGGCGCCGAGCTGAATCGCAGCTATTTGGAGGCCAACAAGTCGGATTACTCCCTAAGCGACATTAGCTTGTGGTTCGATCAGCGACGTTCCAGTTTGCTGCCCACAGCCGGTGCACAGCCGGCGGCGCTTTCGCTGCCCATGCCGCTGGGTGCGCTCCTGGAGCAGTCGGTGAATGTGGACATGCGGGACACGGAAATGGTGAACTTTAAACTGCTGCTAAACAAGGTCAGGGAAATTGTCGAGGACTCGTACAGTGACAATGCGGAGCTGTCAGCGGCCACACAGAATCTGGAGAATGTGCTCGACAACATCATCAAGACCGAGGAGCAGCAGCGACGCAGCAGCTGCAGTGCCAGAAGCTCTCAGCGTGCAATGTCCTAAAAACACATTTGATTATATTAACTATGTGGACAAACTTGAACAATTCTTCATTTGACGTGCTTTAAATTAAGCTTAATACTGTATATAAAATATTGTTTAAGGTCAAACAAATGTTTCTTAACAATTTGACATATTGTTCAAGTCGTTCAAGATGCGATTCTTCTAATTCTGCCTAATCCTATATGGCATATATGAAGCATTGTATGTATGCCTGGTAAGGATGAGAGCAGAAGCATTTATATAAACATATCCGTCCACGCTGAGTGATCTGATCAACATTTTTTTTTTCTTAACCTTAAGCTGTAATTCGCAGAAAGCATGAAACATTTACTTATTGTGCGTGGATGAAATGGTTCGAAAATGATATGAAAACTAAAGCTAAACTTGGTTGAATAACTTAAAGCTTGAAATAACTTCCTGTTTGAATAAAATAGTTTCGAAAAGTTAATCGACAAAGAACTCAAAATCATATCTTAGTAAAAATTTGAAATCATCTGACCACTGACCTATTCTTCTTTAAGTCTTTTTCGTACACGTTTTACTTCTAATTTTTTTGTTGATCATGTGTGCATAAACATATAAACTTTCGATTTACAACCGCACGAGCTTTATTTTTTTGAGATTTCTCTTTGCGTCGCATTCGTTAACGTTTCACGGGCAACGTGCCTATAAAACTAGCTCAAAATCATTTAAGCATGAGCTTAGTTCAGTTCAAGGTTAAAAACTGGTTCACAGCTCAAATGATGTCACAAAGACATAATATTTGACTATACAGAAATGCGTAGTAATAACAACTTTGAATACAAAATTAATGCTTTTCATTATTTATAAGCTAATATAATATAAAATAAGTCCAACTTGATTCAGCACCTTCTGAAAAAGGCACTACGCGGCATGCAGCTAGCTTGTTTCCAGCTGCGTTTGGCTCTTGATGTCAGCTACCAGCAAATCGGTGGCCATTTCCAGCTGATGGACACGCCTCAGGCTGTTGGCCCAGATCTGTGTTTGCGGCGACTGCAACTGAAACAACTCGGACTTGGCCTGCAGTTCGTCGCGCAGTGCCGATTCCAACAGCAGGGCCGCATTTGCGGGCACACTACACAGATTCTCGTGCAGCTCCAGCAGCGAAACGTTGCAGTGCAGCTGCAGCAGATCCCTCAAGAGTCGGCGCAGCAACAGACACAGCTGCGTCTGGCTGCCGGCATAGATGTGCCAATGCTGGTCAGGATCGTTGCGCAGCAGCAGTAACTGCAATTGACAATTGTAAAATATTCGGTGGACAGTCGAAGAGGAGGAGTCATTGCGGCCATGCCCGCTGTTGTTGCCAAAAGCGAAGTCCTCTGCCAAGCAAGTGTCCTCCAGCAGCTGCAAAGCTGTTAAAGAAGAGCATCTCTTTAGGTATGGAGCTGTTCAAGAGACGTTACCGAGCCACTTACACTCCCTTCGGAGCTCCCGCTCTTCCGGCACAGTTGTTGCAGCAAAGCCCAGTTTGTTGACCAGCAGCTGCTCGAATTGCGTTTGCTGCTCCGCGCCCTGAAACTGCAATCGCAATGCGCAGTGCGACGTCTGCGTCATGATCACGGCGAGAAAATCCTGATGCAGCGTTTGCGCTGCAAAGCTGGGCACATGCAGCTCCTGTTGCTCCAGCAGCGCGCAAATATTGATGCTGGCCAGTTGCAGCTGCAGCTGCCGCTTGCACTCGCCATGCAACTCGTACAATGCCAGCAGCTGTATGGAATCCAGCGACAGCAAATCCTCTAGCTGAAGCCGAACCAGCAGCACGGCGCTGCGTTCAGGCGGCAGCTGCTGGACGCAGGCGGCGGGCTGCCAGCTGAGACCTTTGCTCTGCTGTTCCTGGCTGGCCCAGAACTGTGCCAGCTCGTCGTAATCCTCTGGCGGCTGGCCATCCGCCTGCAAGGGCAGCTCGTACAGGCGATGGACATAGTTCAGCCCGCAGCCTTGGGGCAGGTACAGTAGCGGGCGCACAGCATGCAGCGTGGTGGCACGATTGCTGCCCGCCGTATTGGTTAGCAGCATGCCCAGCACCAGCGCATCGCCACAAATCCGTGTCCAGATATCGCCGCAACGCCGCAGCAGCTGCTTCTCCTCCAGCAACGGCGAACGCTCGCCGGGCGCGCCGAATGTGTGCAGCTCGCGTGCGCGCTCAAAGTCCATTTGCGTTTGCGCGCGCTGTGTGTGCAGCTCGGCGCGTGCGCAATGAACGCGCTGCATCAAACGTTTAAATCCGGCGGCGCTGTTGTTGCCGCTGCTGCTGCTGCTAGCTGGAGCTGCCCCGAGTGCATTGTCAGTTTGAAAATTGGTGCGCAGACGCTTGCCATTGCAGAATTGCAGCTCGACGTAAGCCTGATATTTGATGGGTCCCTTCACGAGCCTGTATGCCTGCACATTGTCGTGCTGAGCAATCAGCTCGAAGCTGGACCCATGCTCATTGGGTCGCTGCAGCACAAGCAGCTTTTGCCAGCAGCGCAGCAGCACATAGATATGCTCACCCAGCCAAACGAACTTGCCAATGCTTAGCGGCAGCTCCTCGACGGCGTGCAGCATGCTGTAGCTGGTCGCATCGCCGCTGGTATCGGCGACATCGTCGCGTATGAGAAAACTGCTGACGGGTCCGCTGTACGCCTTCAACTCCGTGGCCAGCTGTTGCAAGCTTGTGCCCCTGAGATCGATGTGATGCAACAGCTCCTTTTTACGGAACTCGTAGAACTTTAAATTACGACCAAGCACCAGGCTGGATTTCGTTTTCTTAACATGCAGCTGACTGCAGTAGGCAACTGTGTCGCGCTGCGTCAGAAATTCGGGCACGTCCTCCTCGACGAGCGTCATAATAAATGTAAACAAAAACAAAAAAAAAAAAACAAAAACAAAAGACCGCAAAAGGCAGCGTGCTAGAGATGAGCAAAAGTATAGTGACTGCCACTTGTCAAGCAGCTCACAGAGTTGCATTCAGTTAGATAGTTGACTGTCGAGCAGCACTGCCAGAATTCAATTATAACGGCTATGTGATAGTTGTTTAACACTATTTTTTATTAAATTGTAAATTGCACGAAGCGCAAGTATTTTGACAAAAAAAAAATTGCTTACAACTAATAATACATGATATACACATTAAATAGGAACAAAGAAGTCTTTAAAAAAAAAAAGGATTCGAAAAATAGTTTTCGGAACTTTATCCACATCACAAGGCGGGCCACTTTGAGCGCCCCCTCAAAAACTCTTCGCTCTCTTCGATCCCTTAATGGGAATTTCAAATCAACATTTGTTCGCGCGAGGCCATCAACAGCGGCTTCTGCTGTACGCCAGCGGACAGGACGAGCGAACGTCGCATCCGATTGCGCTGCATGCTGCTATTGCGCTCCCGCACAGATTGCCGCAGCTGCTGACGACGTGCGGCCCCCCCGCCGGCTGCATCCTTTTCGGCGGCATTCATCGCCGCCAGCAAATCGAATGCAGCGCGTTTTTGCTCCTTGGTCCACATATTGGTCAGCTGTTGCGCCGCCGGCTGCGGCTGCTGTGTGGCTGGCAGCTTGGCAGCCAACGGCGGACGTCGCGGCTGATGCTGCTGATCCGATGCTGCCGGCGCAGGCGCTGCAGGCTTCGCGGGAGCTGCTGGCTTCGCTGGCGCTTTAGCCGCGCGACTGAGTCCAAACAGAGACAATATGGACTTGCGACGTGTGCTGGAAGCCTGACTCTCGGCGGATTCGTTGCTGGAGACGCTCGTTTGCATGGGCAGCGGCGCAGCTGGTGCCGCACCCGTTGTCGGCTCCAGCGAATATTTGGTGCATTTCGGTGGCGACTGAAATGTGACCCGGCGCAGCGTACTGCTGCTGTTGCTCTGCAGCTGCTTGGGCGCCGTCAGCATGGCCAGATTCATTTTGGCCACCGTCGGCGATGTCTCGTTCAGCTCGATGCTGCAGTAGGTGTCATCGTGGCGCGTGGGCAGCGGCTTGCGCGGCGGCACTGGCGGCACTGAGGGCACCTGCTGCCGGCACTGACACTGACACTTGTTCTGTGCTTGGGCCAGTGCCTGTGCCTGTGCTTGGGCCAGCTGCTCAGCCTGCTCCAGCTTGAGCCGCAGCTCGCGTTCCATTGTTTTGACCCGCTCCTCGGCCGCTTGCAGTTCGCTGGCTCGCTGATCCAGCAGTGATTCGTGTGCGCGTATCGCATGCAAACGTTGCTGCAGTGCATCATTGAAGATGTTCTGTGTGACGCGTTGCGGACTCATCTGAAACGCAGCCGCTGGCTGCTCCCGGCGTATGCTCTCGTAAAGCGACGGATCCGATTTCTGCAGCTGTTTGCTGCCAAAGATGCGCCGCTTGGCCGAGTAGAAGAGCTCGCTGCGCAGATCGGGCGTAAAGACGCCAGTGACGCTCAGGCGCCGCTGGCCATAGCCCTCATTGAAGCTATACTGCTCCGTGAACAACGTGCTGGATAACTCCGGCGATTCGGGAAACAGCTTGCCCACGCCGGGCAGCTGAAAGTCCTCACCAGCGTCGACAAGACGTGGAAACTCAGCAACCAACTGGTTGATATTGCGCACCAGCAGCGGATGCCGTGTGATTACCTCAATGCCCGGACGCTGCTCATGATCCACGGCCAACATGAAGCCAATGATGGACTGCAGATCGCTGCTGTAGATTGCCGGAATGCAGCTGAACTGACCGTGGGCAATGTTCGCCGACAGCTGCTCAAAGGCGCGTCCCCGGAATGGCGGACGCAGTGCGCACAGCTCATAGATGAGACAGCCGACCGCCCAGACATCACTCTTGCGATCGTACTGCCTGCCCTTGACCAGTTCCGGGCTCATGTAGTGCGGTGTGCCCACAAAGCTGGCGGCAAAGCTCTGATCCCGGCGCAAGACGCGCGCCAGACCAAAATCGCCCAGCTTAACATTGCCGCTGGCATCCAGAAATATGTTCGCCGGCTTGATGTCGCGATGGAGTATGGTGCCGCTGGGTATCTTATTGTGGCACACCTGGAGCGCACGGCACAGCTGGAAGAGCACACGCCAAATGTACGGCTCCTCGAAGCGTTGCCGTTGCGTCCGTGCGCGCTGTATTAGCTGGGCAAGATCGCCGCCATCACAGCACTCCATCACGATGTATATTGATTTGGCCTCCCGGTTTACCAGATGATGATAATACTGCACTATGTTGGGATGCTGCAGTTGCCGCAGCACGCTTATCTCCGATATTAGAGACTCGCATTTCTCGTCGTCCAGCTCGTCGTAGTTCATGCCCTTCCAGGCGTATAGTACGCCGGTGGTTTTATCCTTTACCTTGTAGCAGGTGCCAAAGGCGCCGTTGCCCATCACGGCCAGCACCTCGTAATCCTGCAGCGTTTTGTTGGCAAACTCTGATGTGTGCTTATGGGCTGGGGACTCCACGGCGCTGCCCCCGCCGCCTAACGGCTCGTTGCTGCTCATGCTGAGGCTGTGATTCCAATAAAGGAGCAGTAACTGTTGTTTACATAAACTCTTTCCACTTTTTAATTCAATTTCTATTCGCCCGCTCCCGTTCTGTTTGCATTGAATGCCGACAACTAACTGAGCGCTGCTCCTGCAAACGAGTTTCGGCAAATTCATGTACGCGCGCGCACACACACACACACGCACACAGTCATGCGCATGCGCACCCACACACACAGTTTTACCTGCGAAAACCAACAACAACAACAACAACAGCAGGGCACACAAAACAAGTGTTGTATACTGCATACACATTAGAGATGAGCCGCATGCCCGTACCTGTGACTGTGACTGGCACAAGGGCGAATGAAACGGCGCAAGCTGTGAATAAACCAAACCACAGACAATTCGTGGAGCGGCAGCATTATACCCTCATTTTACCATAGCCGAAACAAAAGAAACGACCAGCCGCTAACACCAAGGAGAGCGAGAGAAAAAATGTGTCGATGCAGTCGCGCATAGATATGTGAGTCACAGTAACAGTCACAGTCAAAAATCATAACATAACCCAACACTAAATGCATATCTTCTTACGTTCCTAGAAGGCTGTCGCTGTTGCATTCACACACACACACACACACCCACAGAGAGTAAGAGAGAGAGGGAGGAAGGGAGCGACGCCGTCGCCGACGCACTTTGCAAATCTTGCACGCTGCGCGGTCGTGCCGTTGCTTTGGGCCTGTGTACAAAATAAAAACCGTTGGGTGTGCATTGAGGACAGTGTCTAAGGACAAACGTCCTTTGGCACAGCACGCCCGCAATTTGAGCAATTGTCTATGCTCGTTGCCCACACAGTGACCATAAAAATAAATTACTTTTGTTGCGTTGGCATTTCAATTTGTGCGCCTGTTGTTTCACTTGGTGTCTGCCCTTGCGCCGCTCAAGCGGATTATGTTACACGCACAGGCATACGAAAATCAAATTTCAGTTTTTAGATCCTCTTTGAGCTTAGTTATTATGAATTTCAATACGCTATGTTTTCATTCAGCAAAACACGAGCCGTTTTAAATCCTAACGGATTTTGTGCATAAAAACACTTTTGTTAATGCTGTCTCGCTCGCACGCAAGGTGCAATTATGCTGCTAGCTGAGATTTTCGTGTATGTGTGTGTGTGTCCAGCACCAGGTAGAGCACACCAAAAACGAGTTATCTTGGGCTTATCGTTAGCCCGTGTGTTGATGGTTTTATGGTTTTTCATGTGTAAAACAAACAATGGCCAAAAGGCACAGGCAACAACGTAATCCTTCATAAAAAAATCAGGGTTCGACTGTCCTACGATCCGTGGTTTGCGTTTATTGTCCACCATTGTTTGTACGGGCCAGTGTTGGCAACTCGAATTATTAACCTCAAATTTGGCCTTTTTTCAAGTATTTTCTGTCTGTTTATTTTTAAGTCTTACAAAAGGGTATAAGAGTTCATATCATTTAAGATATGATTTTCTTTCGCTTTAATCATGTTTAAATGCAGAGTTTACGATGTGTCTCCGCACAATTTACGGACCCTACTCAATAGTATTATAGCTGCATAAACATATTGTTTTGGCCCATGTCAGACTACATTATAGAAAACAGATGGTAACTAAACAATATTTTGAATGCAATGTTCCAAAACAGTATTGAAAACAATTTTGTTAATTAGAAAATGTAGCTGTTTTCGTTTTTTTTTTTCTCGCTAAATCTAGCCTTTGCAAAACAAAATTTGACAACACTGGCGCCGGCGACCGCAAGATGTTAGGTCAGCGAGAGATTGGTTTGTAATGCTAGCGTTTATGGACGTGCACAGGTAAACGCACAATTCCGCTTAATAAGCCATAGATCACATTTACCAGCATTTCACATAGCCATGTTACAGTTTATTTTAACGACAGTGAGGGGGAAAAAAAAAATTGTAGTGTTAGTTTATGCAACCTTAATGCGTAATCACCAGGACGGCGGCTGGTCGTCGCTGCCAGCGGGGCGGGCGTAGAGGGCGCTCTTGTCGCGGAACATGGTCATGCGTTCCGTTTCCTTTTTATCCAGAAAATGGCCAATCGCAAAGCCAAGCAGCGGTAACGCCGCCCATAAGGCACGCTTATCCAGACCGAGCACCATTTTGTGTTCTCTTTGATTTAGCTTTGACTCTTCAGCGCCGCGCTCTGTGCTGCTAGCAATTGTTGGCGTTTCCACGCGCGCGTATGGGACCAGTCTGCGTAGATGGAGCCGACTGCAACAGTTGGAAAGAATATCACTGCACCGTACTTTCGCGCCAGCTGCAAGATGACGCTACTGCCCATATGTATGTGTCTTGGTCAATGCGAATGAACTGTAAACAAACAACAAATAATGAGTGCCACAATGATCGTGTTATTTTTGTATTTTTTTTATATATTTTTTTGTTTTGGGTTACGTAATGGAAGTGTAAGAAACGACAGTACTAATGACATTTTAGTGAGTGCAATGCCAACAATTGCTTATTCTGTACGTACACGAGCAAAGGACGTATTCGTTTCAAACAGCTTTACTGAATAATATAAGAAAATTGCCAAATTCTTTGTTGTTATTAACTTACGCTTATGCAAAAGCCTGGTCGATTTGAGATGTGAGATGAAGACTGCTTGGCGATATATCGATACAAGAAACAATATGTTAAAAAACATACTAATATCGTTAGATTAAAAAAGTTAAGTGCGTGTCATAAATATTTTATTTATTACCTGTCACAGCTGTGCACCAAATCTAATACATTTTTTTTTGCCTAAGTTAAATATAAAGAACAAATTTGAATAGCACTATTTTATACTTTAAAGTTGCTCGCCAGAATACCAATAATACCAAAATACGTATTTTGTATAGTCTTATCTTGGTTATCGATACTAACATTGATGTCACATGCGGGTCCGATAACGATGACATTTCTGATACAAATTTGCCGGCGCGACAACAACTGGGCCGGCATTTTGGTTAAAGATTCCAATTGTTATATTGAGTTATTTGATTTTGTGTAGTGTGCGACTGTTTGTGCAACCAAGAAACTCGCAAATCTGGATGCATGCAATGAGATGATTGCCGTCGCAGAGCCGCCACTGGAATTCATTCCTCGCGGTCGTCAGGCGGCAGAGGAGCATCCTGGGCCCACAGAACCGCCGTTGCCCAAATATTTGCCCGCCGAGCATTTGCTACTGCAGCGTCTACAAAATGTTAATATCTCGGCCGCCACAGAGGAGCCACAAGAATTCTGGTGCATACGCGAAATCTATGATGACTACGAGGCCAGCTATGAGCGCGCCCAGCGTCGCCAGCAGCTAATCGAGCAGACCAAAAAGTGCGGACCGAATGCCGCCGCTGCCACGCAGCTGACATCGCTGCCACAACAGTTGCTGGAACCGATCAAGCAGCGTCGTGAGGAGCCCATGTGCGACTACATTGTGAACAACGAGGAGGAGCTGTACGTGAACAAGCATACGGTCATCTGGACGCAGGGACTCAACGATGACGATGATGGTGTGCAACGGCGCATGTGCTTCACCTGCGACACGCCGGTGAAGTTCGCCTGCTTCCTGAATCGTCGCTTTGTGCGCGGTCGCTTGGCCCAATTGCGCGCCGCTGTCCAGCCGGAGGATGACAGCTTGACGGCCATTTGTGTGGTCGATCAGGATGCGCTGCGCGTCTATTGTGACGATGGCGATGACTTCTTGGCCAATCTTGATTTTCCCGTCTCGCATCTGTGGCAAACGGAGCACGGCTTGCTGCTGGAGAAGGACTCCAGCAATGCGCTCGTCTCGCATCTGTCCATACCAATGCCGCGTCTGTTTTCCATGTCGCATCCCTTGCACGAAGCCTGCCCGGTTGTGCTTAAAACATCCACCAGTTCCACTGGATACATGACCGAACCGGAATACAGTGTGGTCTTCACAGCCGAGGATTCGGACCTGGTGCTGCTGTACGATGCCAAGTTCTTCAAGCATTTTGCTGCCCGTCTGCGCAAAGTGACGCCCGAGGAGGTGAACTATGTGAGCCAACAGCAGCAACAGGAGCTGCTCAACCAGACGCTGCAGGGACATCGCGGCACACCGGGCACCAGCAGTGTCCATAGCTTCAGCTCCAGCAAGCTGACAGGCGGTGGGTAAACCTTTAAATATACACTAACACAAGGGGTGGGTATGGGTTATGTCAGGGTATTTAAGCTTCGACTTTCTAATCTCATGATTCAAGCTCTTGCATCTTGATTTGTTTTGCAGCTACGCCCAAACTGAGCACCGCATCCTTTCTGGGACGCAACGCTCCGGCTACGCCGGCCAACAATTTCTCCAAATATGGCCTCAGTCAGTCGCAATCCTTTAGTGGCATCCTGGGTCAATCCAAGTGAGTAGCTACCGCCGAGTTGTATTATTTGTGAAGTCCACCGACTAATCTTCTGGCTTCACTCGTATGCAGCCGCGCCTCGCTGGGCACACCGCTTAGTCAGCTGCAGAATAGCATTAGCCAGCAGTCGGTGTCCGTCAAGGATATGCGCAAGATGACGCACGTCAAGCCGGCCAAGCCCATTGAGCCGGAGATGTGCTTGGAGCACATTTGGACAGAGAATACATACGGCACGTAAGTTTGACCCAAAACCCAATAACAACTGTCCCCAGCTCGGATTTTAATTTCGTTTCGCGTTTGCAGCCAACGCGAATTCTGTGAGATGGCGACCCGCGCCTTCATCCACACGGATCTGGTGGGTCAGACGTATTTGTGCTATTTGCTGCCACGTTCCTGCCGCCTGCAGCTGGTGCTGATCCATGGCTACGACACCAGCGAGCTGCAGCTGTCCACGATGGCCTCCACGCTGCCCGCCAAGGATGCGGTGGGTCTGCAGCGTTTGCATATGATTGCCGTGTTGGATCCGGGCGGCAATCTTATATTATACACGGGCACTGTGCTCATTTCCAAGGTGCACATAACGCCGCAGCTGACATCGACGGCGCCCAGTGTGCACAGTGCCACGCCCACGCCAGGAACTGCGCCCGCTGCGACTGCACATCCGCATACGCCCCTGCAGGCCATGCTGCCATCACAGCTGAAGCCGGCCAGCAGCTCCTTTGTAGAGGTGCGTCGCAGCAGCCTGTTGCCCACCAAAGCGGCAGCCGATCTAAACGCCTTTGATGAGGAACTGGAGCTGCATATGCTGTCGCCCATACAGCCGCAAGCCATGTCCTATACGCAACGCCAGGCGCATAACATATGCAAAGGGCTGCGCGATCCGGCCGGCAATCGATTAACCCTGGTCTATGCCACCGGGCGCATGTTGCGCATTGCCCTGCCGCTGCTCAACGATACGCGCCTCATTACACGCTGTGTGGCCGCCCTGCGGCAGGTGCTCAATCCGACACAGTTTCTGCACTTCATCATACGCTGGTACAGTGCACGCAATCCGCCCGGTTCGCGGGACTACAGCATCGAGCAGGAGTGGCAACTGTTTCGCAGCACACTGCTCGGCCTAATGGGCTGCATGGGCACGGCGACAGCCAACGAGACAGCCGAGGTGGATGAGTCCTATGCACGCTGTGCCACGCCGCCAATGCAAACGCCCCACATGGGCTGTGGCGCGGCACAGGATGAGCCGCAGAAGCGACGCAAATACAACGATTGCGAATCCTATACCGACGACGATTGGGAATTTATGCTGTTGCAAACGGCGCTCTCCGCCTGCCCAACAGATCCGCCGCATGCGTACAGTGTGGACGTGACGGCGCCCTTGTTTCGCATGCTGCCCGCCATATTTTATGGGCTGCACATGCTCTACGAGGATCTCAAAATGGATTCGGTCTTTCAGAGCTCGCTTCTCTATCTGGCTTCGGTAAGTGTACATTATAATTAAAGTTAAAATAATATTTGTTTTCTTATTGTTTTACCTGAAGTTTCTGCACCAATTGGCAATTGATATGCAGCTGGACAGCTATATATTTCACTATCATCTGGACTTTCCGGAACTGACGCACAAGACGACCAAGCTGACAATGCTGGGCAGCGAGCATGGCGCCCTGATGCTCTACCAGGAGCTGTTGCGCATGCCGGCGCCCAGTGTCCATCTGCAGCTGGAGCACGTGCTGCTGGGTCGGGAGGAGGTGCCGCCGCTCAGCTATTTGGAGTGCATCAACGAGCGTAGCCGGAATATGGTGCAGCTGGTCTCGCTGGTCATGCATGGCCACACCAAGCTCAAGCACTGGTGGCAGCTGCTCGAGATCTTCGGTGCCGTACAATCGAACTTTAAGAAGCGCCCCAAGCGCAGCATCTCGTTGGATGTGCCACGATGCCATCAGGTCCTGGAGCTGTTGCTATGCATGCAGCTGACACGTCGCGATATTGAACGTTTGCCGGCTGCAGTGCATCTGGTGGTTGCCGAGTGCCTGGAACAGGCGCGTCTAATGCCGCCCATGGGCAGCAGCATGGCCACCTATGAGCTGATACTGCGACCCGAGCTGGCGGCGCATGCGCAGCTGCCATTTCTCGAAACGACTTTCGGTCAGCCGCATTGCGGGCGCGTCTACAAGGAGGATTCACTGTCGCCACGTATCGCGCCCAGCAGCGGTGAATGGCCCATGGCCGAGCCGGAGGCCGAGCAGTTGCGACACGATGGCATGGACAATATGGACACGAAACTGTTGCGTCTGCGCTTCCCAGACGACATGCGCGTCGAGGAGGTGCGTCGTCTGCTCAACAGCGCCGATCCGGTGGCCATCGAGGTGCAACAGTCGCCCGGCACCAGCGATCACGAGTTCATCGAGGAGCAGGAGAAACAGCTATTTGCGCTCTGTGCTCGGACCATGACCCTGCCGCTGGGCCGGGGCATGTTTACGCTGCGCACCCTGCTGCCACGGCCGAGCGATAATATGCCCATGCCCAAGCTGTGCCTGGTGGGCCGGGAGCCGGTCAAGGGCACCACCATTGAGATGCAACAGATTGAGTTCCCTGCCAATATGCATATGTGGCCATCGTTTCATAACGGCGTCGCGACTGGCCTGAAAATCTCACCGCAAGCATTGGAAATTGATTCCACATGGATTGTCTACAACAAGCCAAAGACACAGGCGAACAATGCACTGGAGCATGCCGGATTCCTGATGGCTCTCGGCCTCAATGGCCATCTCAAGTCGCTGTCATTTATGAGCGTCTACAAGTATTTGGTCAAGTGCGATGAGATGACCAGCGTCGGCCTGCTGCTGGGCATCTCGGCGGCGCATCGCGGCAGCATGGACACAAAGACAACAAAATTGCTGAGCGTCCATCTGGAGGCCCTGCTGCCGGCGACTGCCATGGAGCTGGACATACCGCAGAGCACACAGGTGGCCGCTCTAATGGGCATCGGTTTGCTTTATCAGGGCTCGGCTAAGCGGCACATTGCCGAGGTGCTGCTCCAGGAGATTGGCCGGCCGCCCGGTCCCGAGATGGAGAATAGCATTGAGCGTGAATCGTATGCAATGACTGCCGGCTTGGCACTCGGCCTGGTCACCCTGGGCCAGGGTGAATCTCCGGCTGGGCTGCGCGATCTGCAGCTGCCCGATACGCTGCATTATTATATGGTTGGCGGCGTCAAGCGGCCCATTGGCGGCTCACAGAAGGAGAAGTATCGCCTGGCCTCGTTTCAGGTGCGCGAGGGCGATAGCGTCAACATTGATGTGACCGCACCGGGCGCCACATTGGCGCTGGGTCTCATGTTCTTCGATTCGGGCAATACGGCAATTGCCGAGTGGATGCAGCCGCCGGATTCACGCTATCTGCTGGACATGGTGCGTCCAGATTTTCTTCTCTTGCGCACCATTGCACGCGGCCTAATCCTATGGCGGCAGGTGCAGCCGGACAACGATTGGTTCCAGGCGCAATTTCCCCAAACTCTGCGCGCGCACCTTCGTCTGCCCACGCGCGAAGATGAGCCGCCCGAGGACAGCGATGTCGACTATGAGGCCATCACGTAAGTTGCCCAGGCCCAGTCGATTCTCTAAGTATTTATGTGCCAACTATTTGTAGACAAGCGTATTGCAACATTTTGGCTGGCGCCGCCTTTTGCATTGGGCTGAAATATGCGGGCACCGAGAATCCGGTCGCATTTACCACACTGCGCGCCGTTATCAAGGAATTCCTGGGCTTTCCGGGCACACCCATGGGCGAGTGTGCCGGCCGCACGACCATCGAGAGCTGTTTGATGGTCCTGCTTATATCCATTTCGCTGGTGTTTGCCGGTTCCGGCAATTGCGAAATTCTGCGCATCATACGCTATCTAAGATCACGCGTTGGCCCACAATATCCGCACATAACATACGGCTCCCACATGGCCATACATATGTCACTGGGTCTGCTCTTTCTGGGCGCCGGCCGTTTTACCATTGCCAAGACACCAGAGTCCATAGCGGCGCTCGTCTGTGCCTTCTTCCCCAAGTTTCCCATACACAGCAACGACAATCGGTGAGTATGCGACTATATCTGCAAGGATGTGGCTAATCCAGCGCCTCCTTAGTTACCATTTGCAGGCGCTGCGTCATCTCTATGTGCTGGCCGTGGAGCCTCGCCTGTTTTTGCCGCGCGACATCGACACCCATCAGCTGTGCCTGTGCAACATTTCGGTACTGGAGGTGGGCGCCACGGAGCTGCGCCGCCTGCCCATTGCGCCGTGCATTCTGCCCGAGCTGAGCACACTGCAGCAGGTGATTGTGGATGATGAGAACTATTGGCCCGTGTGCTTTGAGCGTTCACGCAACTGGCATCAGCTGGAAAAGGCCTTGGAGCTAAGTGCGCCCATTGACATTAAGAAGCGCACCGGCCGTCTGTCCCATCTGGAGGATCCGGATCGCTTGAAGAGCATGCTAGCCCAAACATTGACCATGGAGCAGAGCATTTGCTGGCAAGTGGATGTCAATGATCTGCAGCAGTTCGCCAGCGAGCGTCTGGTCAAGCCATTTCTCAGCCGCTTTCTGAACACCAAGGGCACAGAGCTGAGCTATGCGGAGCTGAGTAAGCGCCATCAATTGATGTTGCTCTTCTACAATGCCGTGGTCAAGGATCGCATGCATCTGCTGCCCGTTTACCTAACGCTCTACGATGTGAGTTTGCGCTTTTTTTTTTGTTTTTTTTTGTATTTCTCGCATTTGGTAATCATCACGCCGTTCGATTTGCTTGCAGCATGTCACCAAGCAGGTGGCCAACAACACTGATATATGGCAGGTGAAGCTCATCGAAGCCTATTTGGGCAAAAGTGCCAGCGAGCATACGCTCATCTCCGTGGAGCTCATACAGATGATGCAGGAGATTGCCAAGCTGCAGCTGGAGCAATGGGCGCGAGAGCTATGTATTCCATTGCGTGAATTTCTTACCCTAAAGCGTCTGGAGCCGGGCTACATAACCAGCATATGTGGACAGGATCTGCAGCGTGTCTTCTGTGTCGTTAATTATTTCGATCTGATGCCAAACATGTTGAGCAGTGTCGATCTGAGCAGCGGCCCCATCAACTACCTGCGCATCATAGTCGAGTTCAACAAGCTGCAGCTGGGTCCGCAAACAATATTTGGTGTGCTCAAAATATTCCAAGCTTTGTCCACCGAAAGTGTGGAGCAACAGCAGCACGAGGTTGCCTTTTAAAACAAAAATCAAATCTGCGCGCCTTCAGTTTTTGTTATCGCACAGCGGCTTTGGCAATTTGTTATCGAATTCGCAAAGCCACAACTAGTTATCGAATATGTTTTTAAAGCCGACCTCAACTAACGCTCGTGTTTTGCAGCACTTGATGTATTTACTGCGCCTTGCAACACTGAGATTTACAATTTAAATTGTTTCCAATAAGAAATATAATTATTATAAAAAATGATATGTAGTTAATATTTACATACACTTATTTGTACATACATGAAAAAAAAATATTAGTAAATTGGACCCCTTCTTATTTACCCTGAACCCCTTGAATATAGTTTTGTGAATTTGTCTGTAACAGCCAGATAAAAGCAGCTCCGACTCCCATAAAGTATTCCTGGCCGAGACGATCCATGCCATGTCCGTCTGCCAGTCCGTATAAATGCGTCGATCTCAGAGCCTACGTGGGGACTCGTACTGCCCGCGATGTAAGAGCTTGTTGCCGATCATCGATAACTTATCCAGTTGCCAAGAAATCGATTAAAAATCGATATCGAAGTCCTGTTTTTGAGCAAATCTAGGAGATTTGTGTTGAGGGTATCTTCTGCTTCTGTTTCTGGGAGATTTGGGTTCAGGGTATCTTTTGCTTCTGTTTCTGGGAGATTTGGGTTCAGGGTATCGTCTGCTTCTGTTTCTGGGAGATTTGGGTTTAGGGCATCGTCTGCTTCTGTTTCTGGGAGATTTGGGTTCAGGGTATCTTCTGCTTCTGCTTCTGTTTCTGGGAGATTTGGGTTCAGGGCATCTTCTGCTTCTGTTTCTGGGAGATTTGTGTTGAGGGTATCTTCTGCTTCTGATTCTGGGAGATTTGTGTTGAGGGTATCTTCTAGTCGGACAAACCCGACCAGAGCACGCTTACTTGCTTTCAGATAATGCGCTGATGCTCGCCAGCGCTGGGCTCGACAACTTTGCGCCGACAACAGCGCTGATATAAATAAATGCCCAGCAGGGGCAGCGGCGTCATAATGGCCACGGACACCGGCACGACGGTGGTCAGATCCGCCTGCGGCTGTGGCAGGGTGGTGCGCAAAAAGAATATGGCAATGCCCGTATTCTGTATGCCCGTCTCAATGGCAATGGTGAGGGCATCGACGGCGCTCTGATGCAACAGCTTGGACGCCAGCCAGGCGACCGCATAGCCCAGTCCGGGCAGCGCCAGGCCGGCAACGGCAATCTGTTATCGGGCGGTAAGTTAGACAATGGACGGGCACAGGGATATATATATATATATATATGGGAGCAACTCACCTGCCACGAGAACAGCTGGAATAGATAAAAGTTGGTGACGATCGCAAAGATGACAATGAAGAGTATGAGGCACGCGGAGATCGGCTTCAGGAGGCGCACCAACACCTGCGCCAAGCGTGGCAGCCAACGTTGGATGGCCAAACCGATAAGCAGGGGCACAATCAGGCTGGCACAGTAGCTGGCAACCTTGTCGTACGGCACCTCCATGCCGGCGCGCTCGAAGATCAGCTGACCCAGCGTAAATATCCACAACGGCAGGGTGGCAAATGCGGCCACATTGCTAACCGTGGTCATCAGCACGGAGAGATTGATGTTGCCGCCCAGCACCGCGGACCAGGTGTTGGAGGCGCCGCCGCTCGGCGCAATGCCCGTAAAGAACAGGCCCAGCTGCATGGCCGGCGAGCTGGGAAAGATGAAGACGCCCAGCGCATAGCTGAGCAGCGGCATGCCCAGCACCTGGGTGACAAAGCCAATGCACGGCCCAATCGGACGCGTCACAATGCCCTGCAGCACATCTACATTGAGCGCCGCGCCAAAGTTAATGTACAGCAGCGACATGAGCAGTATGATGGAGCCCACAAAGACATGATCGATGACGCGTTCCGGTCGCACCACCTTCACCAGCAACGAGCTGGCATTGCTGCCGGCATTCTGTGGCGGCGAGCTGCTGTTGCTGGCCGCATCGTACAGTCGCACCGTGATCCTGGCCTCGCCCAGAAAGTGGGCATCCACGCGTATGCGTCCCCGCCAGCCATTGTGCGACACCAGCTCCATGGGTATGCTGGCATTCTCGGACGCCACACTGGCCAGCTGCTCGGCGGCGCTCTGCAGACGGAAACTGTAGCGGCCCGTCTGCTGCAGTTCGTCTGCTATGTCGGACAGTGTTAGCTGCACCTCGTCGCTGCGTTCCATTTCCAGCTGCAGCAGCTCCGGCTCGAAGCGCGCCTGCCAACTGGCGCTGGGCACTGTCTGCTGACACAGCATCAGTGCCACAACCAGGAGCCAGTACGTCATATTCATTTCGGTCCACCAATGAAATTCTTTCAATATTTCTAATTGCGCAATTGGCAAGCTAACAGATTAAAAACAAACTTACAGCAAAGGCAAAACGTTTCTAAGTGCAACAGCAGCCTGCTCTGTTAATGTGGTTGTTGTTGTTGTTGTTGTTGTTGGGTGCGAGCCAAATAGAGCGAAGCCACAGACACACACACACAGAAACACACAGCAACAACACACACACACACAAAGCACGCACACATAGATAAAAACGAGTTACATTCGTACAGGTTGTCAATTAACATACATAGATGCATGTGCATGTGTGCTTGCATGTAACTGTGTACATGTGTACATGTGTTAATTGTGATCTTAACAGCTGTTTTGCCCGTTGCTTTCTTCACACTATTAACATTATCTGTTAGGCTTTGAGGAGGTTTCATGTTAAAGCCAGTATTGTAAAAATACAAAATTTGGTTTAACTCTTATTGTAATCAATGCATGTTTTTAATGTGTTTATGTTTTAAAGCTCTTGTTGCAGCTAACAACTTAAATATTTCAAATATACTGCGTCATAACATTAACATTTGATTTGCCAGTCTATTTATGTTTTTTTTTCAAATCTAACCTCAAAATCGAAAATATGCTTTTCCTTATTTTACAATCTGCGATGCTCAAACGAAATTTTCAAAAACTAAGTAGGCTTTTATATAGAAATACAACGATTTCGATTATACAATTAATTGAGGTCCCATTCTACACACAGGACTCAGACGGAACAAGTCTAGCTTCTGTACTCTAAATTGGTTTTATTACAAATAACCACAAAGGATTCATATGAGAATAACATTTTCAGCAAATAGAAAGTTTGCCAAACTAATTCGCCGCAGGAAATGAACGAATCATCTGAAGGTTGTGCGAGTTGTGTAAAAGAATTTTGAATGAAGGTAAGTTCCCGAACAGGCAGATCCACGTGCAGATCCCATACTTTCCGCTTCAATTCAGTACAAATCAGATTTCTTATATATATATATATATATACTATATATGTTGTATATTGTGTCGATTCACGGCAATTGAGAAATCTTAGGAAATAGCATTGAATGCGAATGTGAGTAAATTTCAAGTTTTGATTTTTATTGAAGCTTACGATAAATTGCAAAAATACGTTCTTATATATGGTTACGACGTATATAGAAAAACGTGATCGCACAACGATTTTTGGGAGCTCTTTAGTATCTGTAGTGATCGGGCTTGAAGGGACCCGTCTGCGGCACGCCCAGGTATTCGGCCTGTTTGTCCGAGAGCTTGGTGAGCTTGACGCCCAGCTTATCCAAATGGAGGCTGGCCACCTCCTCGTCGAGCAGCTTGGGCAGGACGTGCACACCGACAGCATACTGGGACGATTTGGTCCACAGCTCAATCTGGGCCAGCACCTGGTTGGTAAAGGAGTTGGACATGACAAAGCTGGGATGGCCATGGGCACAGCCCAAATTGACCAGACGACCCTCGGCGAGCAGAATGATGTGCTTCCCATTGGGCATCGTATAGCGATCCACCTGCGGCTTGACATTCACCTTCTCCTTGGCATTGTTGTTCAGCCAGTCGACATCGATCTCGCAGTCAAAGTGGCCAATGTTGCACACAATGGCATCGTCGGGCATGTTGAGCAGATGCGTTGAGGTGATTATGTCGCGGCAGCCGGTGGTGGTCACATAGATGGAGGCCTCCTTGCTGGCCTCCTCCATGGTGGTCACCTCATAGCCCTCCATAGCCGCTTGCAGCGCATTAATCGGATCGATTTCGGTGATGATAACGCGACCGCCAAAGCCCTTCAAGGCCTGGGCACAGCCCTTGCCCACATCGCCATAGCCAGCCACACAGCAGACCTTGCCGGCGATCATAACATCTGTGGCGCGCTTGATGCCATCAATCAGCGACTCCCGGCAGCCATACAAATTATCGAATTTGCTCTAAAAAGAGGATGAACGAGATGTTAAGCCGAGATCGTGATAGTGCTTGTTGGCGGCGACTCACCTTGGTCACCGAATCGTTGACATTGATGGCCGGCACGCCCAGGCGACCATCCTTGAACATCTTGTACAGATTGTGGACACCGGTGGTTGTCTCCTCGCTGAGGCCCTTGATGCCCTTCAAATAGTCGGGGAAACGTTCGTGCACCAAATTGGTCAGATCGCCGCCATCGTCCAGGATCATATTGAGTGGCTGGCCATCGGGAAAGACCAGCGTCTGTTCAATGCACCACATGTACTCCTCATCGGTTTCACCCTTCCAGGCATAGACGGGCACTCCAGTGGCCGCAATGGCTGCCGCAGCATGATCCTGTGTGCTGAATATGTTGCAGCTGGACCATTGCACCTGTGTGGGCACAAAGTCAGGACCGTACAATTTAGAACATTTGAGAGGAGGAGCAATGCAGGAGCAGGAGCCGATGCAGGAGCAGGAGCAGGAGCAATGCTCTAAGCTTGCAGATATTCATAAAAAGAGGATCTACGATCTCGAAAGCTAAAGAAGCCAGCTCCTTAAATGGCTTCAAGTAGAAAGGAGCCGATCCTAAAGTTTTGTCTGTTGATGCTGATCAAGAATTTATACGTTTGCATTTAGATATATTTGCTTAATGGGATCGCTTCGGATTTTGTGATGAAATTCATGTACATGTGGAAAAGATTGGGAGGTAAACAAGTTAACATATCAATGGGTTCTTGCGATGGCCCCACTGACCCCCGGAGATTAGATTTTTGTTTGTTATCGGTGCGCCTTGAACTCACGCGCGACCCCCAAGCGTGAAAAATAGAATTTTCGGCGCGTTTTTGTTTTTTTTTTCGATTGTTTTAACAAAAGATAAGGATTGGGACACATGGCGACAGCTGTCTGGGGAATTGCTTACCTCGGCGCCAAGCTCGACCAGGGTCTCGATGAGCACCGCCGTCTGGACGGTCATGTGCAGGCAGCCGGTGATGCGGGCGCCCTTCAGGATCTTCGACGGGCCGTACTTCTTGCGGCACGCCATCAGGCCGGGCATCTCGTTCTCCGCAATGATGATCGCCTTGCGTCCCCATTCGGCGAGACTGATATCGGCTGCCAGGGGGAGAGATAAGATACGGTTGAGAACAAAATATATAAACAACGGACACGGACACGGGCACGGGCACGGGCACGGCAACAATGTGCTTTAACCTCTGGAAACATGTGCGCCTCATGCATGCATGTGTGTGTGTGTGTGTGTGTGTGCCGGCATTACTGGGCACTTATTTGGCGCACAGATGATGCGCAGATTTTGATTTTATTTTTAACTCACCAACTTTGTACGTAGGCTTGGACATCTTGCTAGGATTCAGAATAATGCAGAGAGACAAACACACGACCGAATTGACGACGCGCGCAACGTTAAGTGGCGAAAATAGAACTCTTAAGATCGTATGAAATGAATCGAGTTATCGATTTGAGCACTTCATCGATATATTCATGAGCTGCTCAATTTACGATATTGCATGCAGTCCATGGGCATCGATTGCGATCTGAGCGAAATACCAAATATCGTTGTAACCAAATGGTATATTGGTGCAATATCTATCGGCGCATTACTAACATAGCGATTCTATTATAAAGCAATGTACACGTTTTTTTTAAATACATATAATAATACTTTGTAAAATATTCTAAACGTTTAATCGGAGCGCGCTCTAAACGATAGTTTGCTGGGTTTACAGCACTGCTGTTAGCAAGCGCAAATTGTCACACGCAGAGATATCGGCGCCATTTTATTTCTCGTTACTCGCTACTCGCTCAAAGATTATCCGCTACTCGTTGCACCTGGCACACACGCGTTTTCCAAATCGTGCTTTTTTTCGCCCTCAGTTTATTTTTTAGTGTGCGAATTAAACATTTAATTGGTTAAACAACAAATTCACATAATGTATGTGCTTAACAGCTGGCAAATGAGTGAATGCTAGTGCTTTGTGCGCTAACAAATTGAATTGAATACGTGCGTGGTGTTATTTTTTTTTTTTTTTGCCGAATGCAAAGTACGACGGCGACGCACAGTTCGACCGCAACGCGACGTTGATGTCAGTTTGTGTGTGTGCGTGCGTGTGTGTGTGTGCGCAATAAAAAAAAAACTACGAATTGCGAAAGAGCAAAAAGGCAAGAGACAAAAAATAATTCTACGTTCAGCAATCAAACAGGCAGCTCGCGGGGAGAAGTGCAAAAACTGTAAAAAAGACAAAAGCGGCGCGCGCGGCGTGCAATGCGCTAACAAAAAATAAGCAATAACAGCCATTCAGTGCAGGGGAGGGGTAAGTGTGTGCAAGCGGCTGCGTGGCTCTAACAGCGACTCATATACATACATACATACATATGTACATATGTACGTATATATATATGTATTTTGTAAGCGCTAAATGAGTCGACTAAATAATTTATAAAGTGTAGGACAAAAAAAGAAAAAAAAATCGTAACTCGTTATAAATAGTTCAAGCAACAAATTGCTCGTCCGCGGTGCAAGGCCAACCATTTTTAGTGTTAAATAAAATCAGCGAAAAAGTCTGCGATCGTGGCGCCAAAGTGCAAACTGGTGTTGGTCCAGAAGCAGAAGCAGAAGCAGCTAAATTTGAGAGCGAGCACCAGCAGCAGAAGAGAGCGCCGCGTGTGTTGGAATCTCGTCGTGACACGCACACACACACACATACATACACAGACACGCATTTGACGCACACATAGCCTCATGCGTGGAATTGCAACAGTGTGGCCGTTTTCATTTTCATTTCTTTTTTCTTTTTCTTTTGTGTTACAGTTTGGCTTGCATGCGTGTGTGCATGTGTCCTGCACACAGTGTTGCATTTTGTGCGTGTACGGGGGGCCGGCTAAAATCCAATGATGTCCGCATTTGAGGATGGCCCACAGCAGCAACAACAACAACAACAACTACTACTACAACAGGAACAGCAACAACAACAACAAATACAAACTCCGCAGCCGCGCACGCCACTGAGACTCGCAAATGAGGCCGCCAACAACAGCAGCAGCAGCAGCAGCAGCGGCAGTAGCAGCAGTAAAAACAACAATAATGTAAGTACAGCTGCAGCTGTTATTGCATTGCCATGCCTAATCTCTACTCCTGCCACCCTCCCCTCTTTAGTCCATCATGGGCAAAGTAAAGTTGCGGGTATCCAGCATACTTCCGGATTCACTAAGCAAATGGTTTTCACCAACTGCTGACCCAAATTCCGCCGCCGCCGCAGTCGCTGGGGAACAGTCGTCGTCGTCGTCATCGCCGCAGCTGCCGCTGTCGCAGCATAATGGCAGCGCGCTGACAACTCAAATCAAACAAAAACACAGCCGTCGTCGCATACAACTCGAGGCAGATGATGCGCCCGATATTGCCGTCGATGACGGCACCAATGCTCAGGATCTCAACGAAGAGGAGGTTCAGCTGGCCGATAACATAGCCGAACACGATCTGGCCGGCGAGGACGAGCAGACGCGTCGCAGCGAATATAATGTTAGTCTATTGCGCAAACGTCAACTGGTCGCCAACGAAGACGACGACGACGATGATGACGAGGACGCCGAAGAGGAGGACGACGACGAAGCCGACGATGGTCCACAGCAGCTCAACTATCGATCGCAACAGCCAAATCGCAGCGTCAATTTCCGCAGCAGTGCGGCACAGCCGCTGCCAAAGCGCAAGCGCATCGAGGTAGGCCCAGCCGCAGATCATATGCTTACACTCACTCGAGTCCAAGGCTGCCAAATACATGTCTAGATTGTTAGAAAAAGAAGAAAAGAGAAACACTCAAACAATTACATAACCTTGCCAATTACCTTGCCTTGCCGAAATATGCATTGAAAGGATCTTAGGCTCTCACATTGAGCATGCAGTTGTCTAGAAAAGCTTTAATATTATTTTGTCATTTATATATTCCAATTAATTGGAAATTGTATCTCCCTACAGCCAATGGAAAGCACGTTTAGTCCTCAATTTAATGCACAGCGTCGACGGCCGCAGCTGCACGCCTCAACGCCAGCTGCCAGCGATGCACTGCGCAGCCAAGCGCCACCGAATCGTTTCTCAACGCACTTGAACCTCTACGGACATCAGCGTCAGCGCGAGCCCGCCTACAATTTCATGTCCGCCGGCAACAACAGCAGCAGCGAGGCAGCTGTTGCCACCAGCGGGGATTTGCCAATGAGGTAAGTGTTTGTGTTGTTTATAGCCTACATGGCGGTGGTGCACTTCATCTTATTTCTTTTCTGATCTCGTGAGCAGCTCGCGACGCTCATTGAATATTGCGCCAATGACTGAACGCCGCGAAATGGCGCTGCCCAGCTATAAGCGGCAATCGCTGCTGGGTCATCGCGGCCTAATGCCCAACTGGCGCAGCTATCAGACCATTAGCGAGGTGCCCAATGAGGAGCAGCAGCAGCAGCAGCAGCAGCAAACAATGCGCCAGGAGACAAACAACAACAACAACAACAACAATATAATACAGAGTAAGCGCAGCGGAGGCACAGATTCCCAATCGGAGTGCGAGAGCAATGAGAGCCATGCGGCTGGCGGCGGTTCAGGCTTTGGTTGTGGACGCATGCACAACCTCAACAACAACAACAACAACAACAACAACATCAACAACATCAATAGTAATAGCAACCAATTATTTTATGGCAATTTGCAGAGCAGGAAATCGGTGTTCAATACAAATGCAAATCCAAATGCAACATCGATGCTGCAACACCACAATTCGACACTGTCGCTCAACTCGCTGAATCATCGCCGCCGGTTCAACGCCTCAATATATGGCAGCACATCGGCGCTGAGCGATAGTCGCCTGTTGAGCAGCAGCATGTCGGGCAATTCACCATTTTATCAGGGACCCACCGCCTTTGGCGGCAGTTCGGCGAACAATCGTTATTTTAGTCAAGGCAATTTGCCGATCAATTCGGGCGGCAGCTCGCCGGCGCCATCGAATAGCGATAGCGTTTGCAGCAACAGTAATACTGTTCGCCCCAATATCTGTCACAGCAGCTACGGCATGAAGCCCATCGAGATGCGACCACGTGGGAATCTGTGTGCCGGTGGCGCTGGTGATGGTAGCGCCAATGTGCCTGGCTTATCGCTGACAGCGCAGCGTATACTCAATCTATTGGAGAATCATACGACGCCGCTAATGGATGCCAAGAAAATGGGCAGCACATTGCGTGAACATCAATTGCAGCGCAGCTCAAGACACCTGACCGCCGGCTCCAAGCCCTATTCCTATCCCAATCATACTTTGGCATTTGGCTATAATAACACCGCCGGCGGCGGCAGCAGCAGCAGCAGCAACAATCGAAATAGCGATACGGATAATAACTCCAAATTGCTGGTGCCCACCATGCTGCAGCTGCTCGAACGTCGACGTTTGCATCGCGTGGCGCCCAGCACACGTGCCCTAGTTGATGCCAAGCAATTGGAGGAGCAACAGATTTTGCATCAGCAGCATCAACAGACCGCCAACTTGGCAGCTAACTCCAAAACCCCGGTCACGGCCACGTCCGTGGCCCCGAGCACGGGCAGCCAGAGTCATACGAATAAGATGCGTTCACGTTTATCCCATCAGTTGCGCAAGGATGCGCGCATTGTGGATGAGCAGCAGCTGCCACCAGCGCCCCTCGATTTGCCCAATATACGTTTTCCGGTGATGGCCAGCGAGCCGACATTTGATTTGGTTATTGCGCCGCCGACGACGATGTCAACTGCAGCAACAAATGTCCAGCAGCAGCATCAGCTGCCCAAGCTGAACAACAGCAACAACAACAGCAACACCAACAGCAGCAGCAACAGCAGCAGCAACAACAACAACAACAGCAGCAGCAGCATTCGCCGTCGCGGCCATTCAAGCACACGTTATCAGTTTGCAACACCGCAGCCACTCAATTGCGCCGAGCCTGCCGAGACATCTGCGGCCCCACAGAAACGAATGAAGCATAATTTCATATTTGATCCGCCCGTTCCATTGGATGAGCCGACCACCAAGTGTTTGCCCAACTCGTTGCAGTTCAATGGTGCCACATGCAGCAGCAACTTGAAGAGCACCGGCAGTGTGATTGATGTACTCCAGCCGCCCAAGCGCACAGAAGCTCCAGCAGCTTTAGCAGCTCCAGCAGCAGCAGCAGCTCCTTTAACAACGGGTGGATTTGGTGATCAGTTTAAGAAATCCGCCAGTGAATGGGAGTGCGAGGCGTGCATGTTGCGCAACAAGCAGGAGCTGAACAAGTGCGTCGCCTGCGAGACGCCCAAGCCAAAACCTAAAGGAGCAGCTAATGCTGCTGCTGCTGCCGCTGCCGCCTCAGGCCCAACTGAGGACGAGACGGCGCGCCTTAAAACCACAAGCCTTGGCACACAGATGTGCATATCCAGCATTGCCCAAAACAGCGGCAGCAACAGCAGCAGCTTTGGCAGCAACAGCAACAGTTTTCCAAGCGGCTTTGGTGATGCCTTCAAGCCGCCATCAAATATGTGGGAATGCGGCTGTTGTATGATCATGAACCCGGCCAGCCTTAATGAATGCCTTGCCTGCCAGTCTCCCAATCCGAAGAGCAGCAACAGCAACAGCAATAGCAGCACCAACAACAACAACAACACAACCAACAACAACAGCAGCAGCACAAGCAGCAGCAACAGCTTTAAATTTGGTTTTGAAGCTGCCGCCGCCGGCGGCACAGCTGTTGTGCAGCCGAAGGCGGACGCCGGCTTCCAGCAGCTGATTGCGGCACAAAAGTCGAGCAGCTGGAATTGTGAGGCATGCATGGCACAGAACGATATCAGCCGCAACAAATGCATATGCTGTGAGCAACTGAAGCCCGGCGCCACCGTCGAGGAGGCTACAACCACAGCGGCTGTGCCCAAGTTTATGTTTGGCTTTCCAGCAAAGGCCGCTGCAACAGGGGCCGGAGCAGCAACAACAACAACAGCGGCAACAGCAACTGTTGCTCCAGTCACGCAGTTCAAATTTGGGTTCGCGCCCGCTGCAGCAGTAGATGCTGGCAAGGATGTGGCCGATAGCAACAAAACTCTTACAACAACAACAACAACAGCAGCAGCAGCAGCAACAACATTCAGTAATTCAACAACAACAGCAACAGCAACGACTAATGTCTTCAAAATTGGCTCGGCAACTGCTGCCAAAACGGTGGACTTCAAACTTGGCGACAATGCAGCACAGCAGCAACAGTTGTCGTTGGCAGCGGACAAACCTGCGCCGGCTAGCAGCAGCAGCAAGGCGCCGGCAACATCGAGCAGCGGCCATGGCTTGTTTGCAACAACAGTGACACCAGCAGCAGCAGCAGCAGCAACAACATTTGCATTTGGCGGCAACACAGCAGCAGCAGCAGCAACGACAGCAGCAGCAACAACAACAACAACACCAGCTGCCGCAGCAAAGCCCGTGGAGAGCAATTTGTTTAGCTTTGGCAGCTTTGGACCCAACACAGCCGTGTCCAGCAGCACCAGCAGCACCAACAACACCACCAGCAGCAGCAGCAGCGGCGGCGGCAGCAGCAACACCATCAGCTTCAAGCCACCAGCAAATTTATTCAGTTTCGGCAGCGGTGGCAGCAGCAACAACAACGTTAGCAGCAGCAGCAGCAGCACGCTGCCAGCAGCAACGGGGACAAAAACAACAGCCTCGTTTCTATATAGCCCACAGACTGCAGCTGCAGCAGCAACAACAGTTGCGCCAGCAACTAGCTTTGCGCCAGCTGCGACAGCAACAACGTTTGTCTTTGGCAGCCAATCAGCTGTTTCAACAGCAGCAGCAGCAACAGCTAAAACTGCCGTCAGCAGCAGCAGCAACAGCAACAATTTCTTCTTTGGCGCGCCAGCAACATCAACAACAGCTGCTAGCACCAATGCCAGCAATGCCGGCATCTTTGGCTCCTCGATCACAACACCCAAAAGCAGCATCAGCAGCAGCAGCGGCGGCAGCAGCTTCCAAGCGCCGGCCAGCAGCAACACAGCGCTGTTCACCTTTGGCAGCGGCGGCGGCAGCAACATCAATGCTAGCAGCAGCAGCTTTACCAGCCCATCATTTGGCTTTGGACCGAAGCCCACACCATCGGCAACAGCACCTGGCGATCTGGCGCCCGGCCTTGCAACGAGCAGCAGCAGCAACAGCAACAACATTGGCAGCAACACAACAACAACAACCACAACAACAACAACGCTGACCAGCTTTGGCTGGCCGACAGCAGCGGTAACAGCAACAACATCAAAAGCAGCAACTTCATTTGCAACAACAGCAGCAGCAGCTACTCCTTTTGCCAATAATCCTGCAACAAGCGTTGCAACCTCAACCACAACTTTGCCCATTTTTGGCAGCAGCCGCGGCTGCAACCTGTTCGGCAGCAACAACACGACAACAAAAACCACAAATGCAATGCAGCCGCTGGCGGTCAGCTCGCCATTTGGCATGGCGTCAACAACAACAACAGCAGCAGCAGCTGCCACCGCACAGCCCAATAACGGCGGCAATGGCACAATCTCTGCGGTCTTTGGCAATGTTGTGAATAGTCCGTTTGGCACAAATGCAGCGCCCGGTGCCGGCGGCGTCGCCTCGCCGCTGACAAACATATTCAACAGCAGCAACAACAACAACAACAACAAGGGAACACCAACAGCAGCAGCAGCAGCAGCAACTGTTGCAGCAGCAACACCTAAACCGGCATTTAATTTTGTCAGCTCCAACGCACCAATAGCTGCGGTAAGTGTTGTATAACAACGCATTTTGAACAGTTCCATATTGACAACATGCAATCTCTCTGCACAGCCCGCCGGCGGCGTCTTCAACTTTGGCGCAACGCCCGCGAATGCCGCTGCCAGCGGCAGCAGCGGCGGCAGCAGCAGCAGCAACAACAGCAGCAGCGCGTTGCCAAAGCCAGCCTTCAATTTCACGGCAACTGCACCACAGACGACGGCATTTAATTTCTCGGCGAACTCAACAACAGCTGGCGGCAATGCGGGCAACAGCGACGTAAGTTCAAAGTTTTTGCAGCCAGGCAACACTCGTAGTTTATTTTAACTGGTTTCAAGGAAACGTACATTTAAAAAAAAAAAACAAAAACAAAAAACCAATTGCAATTATTGTTGTTGCTGTTAGCGGCTGTTTTTTCCTATTACTGTGCATGCATTTTCGGCAGTGTTGTTAAATGTCGTTAACTGTGTGTGTGGTTGTGTTTGTTATCGTTTATCGATGACACATGCATACATTATTAGCAAAAAAAACACAAAAAAACAAAGATATTATTTTCGTTTTGTACTTATACTTTTTCTTGTCTTTATTTTTTATTTCTCTTCTTCCATCGCTCTGTACTGTTGGAAAAAACCAAAAAAAAATATATATATATATATATATATGCCATTGTAATACACCCAACCCAAAAACTATCCCTTTGGGCACGGGCACGATTATGCGATAACTACCTTCTACTCTTACTACTCATATTACCTCTACCGATAATAAAAAAACAACTGCTGTGCTGCCAAATACTACCAAATACTACTACTACTACTACTATCGACTACCAACACTATCAAAATATACTACCAACTGCCAACACTACCAAAATATACTACCAACTACCACCTACCACCTACTACTACTATTTATAATGGTGTGGCCCATGAAGTTCTTTCCAAGAACGGAACGACTTTTCCAATTTGGGGCCAGTGGGCCGTCAACTGATGCTGGTGGCACATCATCATCCATGATGCCAGCAGCAGCAAATCAAATGTTCAATTTTACCGCCTCAGCGCAGCAAATGCAGGTAAACTTTAAATGGACAGTACCTCGATTTAGATATATACATCTATATATATATATATATATATATATATATGTGTGTGTGTGCATCTATATAAATATTTGATATGTATTTATATTTGTTATTAATAGTAGTAGTTAGTTTGGCGCTTGCGTATCGTTCATTTCTTATTAGATGACATTTTTCAACATTATCAATATCTCAAGCATGCTTTAGCTTTTGCTGTGCTTGTCAAACTGCACATTAATTGAATAGAATTCGAATTGAATATGTGAACATAAATGTGTATGTATATATATGTATATATGAATATTTGTTTGTAGTGCTCAGTTTTGCATGCTCAGCCGCGAAATGTTTGACAAGCACTGACAGTAAAGCTTTTCAATTAACCACGAAACAAAACAACATCCGCTCCCCAACCACCTGCTCCCGACCAGGCCCCCTCACACACCTTCCCATGCACACATTACATGATCACATTTACAAATATTCCATTTCAAGCTTTATTTACATTTTAGCACATAATTTTTATATAATTTTACATACACATGCATACCGAAATACACAAAGAAAATTGCCAATGAAATAAAAAAAAAAAAAAAAAAAGTGTTGGAAAAGCAGCAAAAGATGTGCAAAATGTTGAAAGCTGGCAAAATTTTCTTAACATTTTCATTTGCGCCCACAAAATTAGCGAACACAAAGAAAAACATTCGAATTGTTCAAATTACAACACTTTTAAAAACAAAAACCCAAAAATATCTTTTCCAGTCAACGCCAAACGCCGCTCCGTTCCAATTTAATGCCGGTGCGCCTGCGCCAGCCAATATATTCGCGTAAGTAGAGTGACAGAGATGGCAATATAGCCGTGTGCGCTTGCTACAGATCAGAGTGAGCTGAGAATGTGTGCAAGGAGGAAAGAGAGTGTTTTTGTTTAATTTGGCCTAATGTTAAATTGAAACAGGCACACCCACCCCCCCCACACACACACACACACACACATACATACACACACACAACAAACAAACATACTCACACAAATAATAACAAAATGCATCATTAACCGTTACAAGTTTGGCATTGCATACGTTTTATTTATAAGGCACTTTTATGTTGAAACATATTCTCGTTGAATGCACATTCTACATTTGTACATGTCATTGTGCCATACATATGTGTGTCTCATCTTAAATACCTCTGTGTGTGCGTGTGTGTGTGTGTTTATTATCTTAGTGTGTGTGCGTGTGTGTGTGTGTGTGAGTGTGTGAGTAGCATAAGCTCTCGTTTACTCGATTCGCTGTGCTATGAATGTACTCTCTTGCTCTCTCTCTCTCTTTCTCTCACTCACTCACTCACTTGGTGTTTTCAGGCGCGCTTGCTCGCTGCACCAGAAACACCCTGTACTAATCGCTAATCATCCTCCTCCTAAAACATTCACAGTTTCAATCCACCAAACGCTGGCAGCGCAATGCAGAATCCACGCCGCAAGATACGCGGACCGACGCGTCGCCTGCCGCCGCGGTAGAAATGGAAAGTGGCGCCGCCGCCGCTGACGCCGCCGCCGCCGCCAACAATGAAAGAACCGGACAACAATGGACAACACTGGGACACGGACTGGGACGTGGATGCGAATTGGGGGCGGCGGAACAGCAGCTGAGGCACAACGACAGCCACACAACGACGACAATTCGTGACAGCGGGCAGCAGCAGGAGCAGCAGCGGGAAGGAGAAAAAGAAACACACAGGACGGCGACGAGGACAAGGACGACACTGAGCTGCCCCTCCGAACAGCAAACACCAACGGCGACGGCCATGTTACAGCGCCGCAGCAGCCGGCTGCATGAACGCCATCAGCAAATACAAAATGAACTGCAACAATTGCAGCAGCAGCGACGGCGACGGCAGCAGCAACAGAAGCAACAAAAACAACGACTCAACAAATATCGCTTTGTGCGCAGTCCGATAGCAGCCGCAGCAGCTGCAACAACAACGGCGGCAGCATTGGCGGCCAGGGTTGCCAGACAGTACAAATTAAGCTTGCTGAGCAAAAGGCAAACGCGCAAAAGCAGCGCCAATTCCAGCGCCAGCAACAACAGCAACGAACTGGAAGGCGCCAGCGCCGCCAGCATCGGCAGCAGCCACAGCGGCACAGTCCCAGCCGCCGCCGCCGCCGCGTCACACATGCTGCGCAGTCGCTATAAGCTGGTGCGACGGCGCAGCGCTGCCGACTGAAAGGCCGAGCGGCGTACGAAAGCACATGAAGAAGGAACAACAACACAACGAGAGTTAACTGAACGGGCTGGAAGGACGCCAGCGCGTGACGGAACAGACTGGAACAGTGCAACACTACAGCAACAACAACAACAACAACAAGAACAAGAACTACTAAACGGATTGACGGAAAACAACTTTTGGAAATCATCATTATATAAAATATATACATACATATATAAGTTTTGTTTTCATATATGCGCGCTCTGGAAAACAGCAACAATTGAAGGAAACAGAATAAGAAGCAGACGCAAAAGCAGACGCCGACGCCGACGCAGACGCACATTGTCTGCAGCAGCAGCAGCAGCAACAAATCTGATGCGCGCAAGTCTTATAAATTTTAGTTATCTAGTTTCATTTATTATTATTATTTTTTTTCTTAAATTAACTTAAATTAATTTTTGTTGATTTGTCAAATTTTAGGACCCAAATTATACATATATATTATATATAATAAAAAACTATATAAAGCCAGTCGGGGAAACATTTAAACGTACACGCTATGGAGAGACTGTACACGCAGCAGCCGTTAATTTCGAACACCAACCGCAACAATAACGGGATAAAAACTACAACTACAACAACAACAACAAATAACAGAAACAAACATTTGTAAATTTGAACTGTATTTTTTTTTTTATATGGTGAACTTTAGCGCTTTTTTTTAAATATAAACAAAAATATTATACATACATATTTATAAAAATTTAAACGATAATTATGTAATAATTATGTTGTGAAATTGTAAAGAACATGTTAAAGAGACGAACGAAGAAGAAAAAGAAAAAGAAAAATAGCGCAAAAAAAGAAAAGAAAGTATACATATATATTAAATGGAATCAATTTGTTTAGACAATTTTTAAGTGCAACTCGCCCGACGACTAGAAAGCAACTATTTAAAAAGAGAAAACAAAAGAGAAGAGAAGAGAAGAAACTCATTACGTATATGTATGTCATTGTTTATGTTATTCAGTTAAGATTCGATTCGTACTTCCGTTTCCGTCTCTAAAAAAGCAGTTGTTACAGCAAAAACAACAACCACAACCCTAACAAAATCGGAAAGAGCTATATACATATATATTTATATGTATTTGTATAGCTAAGAAACGACGCAGAAACAACTACAATTATATTATGTGCGTGGTTTTTTTATAAACAAATAACATAAGATGAAAAAGAAAAACTGGAACCCGAAGTCTTAGTGTTAAGCGACTCGAAAAAAAAGTAAATAAACAGTTGACAAATTGAAATCATAATGTAAATAAGTAAATATAAACGGTATGATAATTAAAAACGTGACAAAAATATAAAGTCAACTCTTTGAATTTTGTAACAAACTGTAATGCCAAATGGCGCGCATGTTCAATTCAAATCCCAACGGACTGTTGGCAATTAACAGTGTTGGCTAAACTGTTCGGGCAGCATTTGAAAAGTGCCCAGTGCTCTCAATCATCAGAAACTAATGTTGCTCATCGTTATAAAGTTTTCAAAATATATATATATATATAGAAAAACACTTGCATTCTAACGGGCGATTATTCAACAAAACTGTTAAGTACTAACAGGCTGTTGGCAGCTGAACTTTGCCAGACAGTGCTGCCAATGCACCTACAGCTAGAGATGTACAAACGCTTTTGATTGGCATCGCCTACTCATATACGCATATTTTCACATATCACACAATTTTAAGAAATGTAAACAATAATTATAACATTTTACAAAAAAAAACGATTGAAAGTCGAGGCTGGCAACAAAATGAAGTGACCGCCTATTTGAGTACATTGCCTCAGTTTCGTCGTTTCTTTATTTTGTGCTTATCGAAGTATGGTCACTCTCAACTGTAAAATATAATTGGGGTTAAATTTAAAACACAGTCCTAATATACAAATATAGAGATTTGTTTTTCAAAACAGACGCCTCTGAACCATGACTGCCAGCTGAACGTTATTAAGCTCTTGGAGCTGAGGAGCCGAAATCGAGACCGGGTTTTATTTTAATTCACAACGGGTTTTGGTAAAGCTTGCATAGCTAAGTTATAGTCGATGATGTGTAATCTGTCTGCTTCGTGAAATATGAAGTTTGTGTTATATTAGTCTTCTTCAGTCATCTCGTTGCATTTCTTTCTCTCTTTTGTTTACTTTCCTACAATTTTTAAAAGTGCAAAGGTAACAGTGTTAAAAAATGCACAAAAACATTACTCATCGATATATTCACTTTTAAACATCATATCAAATTATCGCATATTCGCGACGTCAATATCGATAGATATCGCTGCGATATCAACATCCCCAGTTAACAGAAAAGCGCACGACAAACATAAATTCGTGGAAATTACGCACGGGTGTTTTTTCGTAGCTCAATAGTACTATTTGTTTATTTTTTTCGGTTCTAACTTAAATGAAGCACATATGCATATGCAAATGATTTAGTGTAATTTGTGTATAAATTAAAGGCAATTGCAAATGTTAGATTTTAAGATGGGTATCAAATGCAATCAGCCCAGCAGCAGCAGAAGCAGCGGCAATAGCAACAACGACAACGACAACAACAACAAAAAGGCTGACTGACTACACCCAAAAACGCAACAAGAAAAAGGCAGCATATAAAGGAAACAGTTGGAGGCGAGGAATAACAAAACGACAGGAAAAATGAAGTAAAAGCGACAGCAGCGAACGAAACGGCACTTCAGTTGCAGTTGTAGTGGAGTACACACGCACGGTCACACACACACCCGCAGGCATACACACGTACATACATACATATACAAACAAAAGCAGCACACAAAGAGACATTTGCATGCATATGTGTGGGTGTAGTAGCAGCAGCAGCAGCAGCCCAGCTCCAGCGTACAAACTTCGGTTTCATTCGGCAGTCGTCGTTCGTCGTTGCTCGCTCGCTCGCTCGTTTGTTCGTTCGTTCGTTCGTTTTGTTCGCACGCTCGGTTTATCGTGTTGGAGTAACAGCATTCGCCTACGCAGCAGCAGCAGCAGCCGCCGCAGCAGCAGCAGCAACGACAGGCAAAGGAAGCGGTTTAAGAATGCATGGGCATGCACAAAGTACGAAGCACGAAACACGACAAATGCGAGAAACACAAGAGAAATGCAAATTTAACAGAAATTGAAATAAGTGCAACGGGTTTCCAATTCCACGGCGCATTGTAATTCAAAACGCAGTCGCAAATTTATGCCAAACTGATCAAAAGCGGGTGCGCGCGCGATAGAAAGAGGGAGCGCAAGAGTTTTCGTCCAGAGTGAGAGACATAGGCCCTGAAGACATACGAGAGAGAGAGAGAGATAGAGAGATCAAGCGCCGTTAAATCGGATCACGTCCATTTTAGCCACAGCCGCAGTTCCTTTGTTATTGGATTTGTTATATACCCAATTGCTGCTCCTGCCTCCTGCTTGGGACGTCGACGTCGTAATATGGATTGTGGTGCTCTTGCCGCGCAGCAGCAGCAACTATTACAACAACATCAGCAGCAACAGCTACAACAGCAACAGCAGCAACAACAACATCTGCAGCAGCACCCACGACAACAAAATACGCTAAATTGCCTGGAAGCAACAGCAACAACAAATGTAAGTTTACACACGCACACGTACACATATACATATATGTATGCATATGTGTTCGCTTTACATGTATTTCTCTTTTACTTCCACTTCACGTTCGCCCCCACACACAAACCGATGCGCTGCGTTATGCTGCCTGCGTCGCAGCTGCCGTCAACGTCGCAGTCAGCTGCATTAGCTCTTCTTACAGTTTATTGGTTTTCTTATTAGATATTTTTCATATGAGTAACTTTGGCTGCGACGCTAGCAGCGCAGTCGCTGCTGCAGCAATTGTCTTTAGCTGCGTGTGGGCTGACAGGGGGCGTGGCTGCTAGCCATGTGCATAAATAATTTAAGATTTTGATTGCATGTGCATGTGTGTGTGTGTGTGTGTGTGTGTGTGGAGGGGTGGGCAGCTTGTACTCTTGTGAAGGCAGGTACAAAGTGCATGCAGCATTATTTTCTGTCTTGGCCAAGTTCGCAAAACACAAAAAAAAAAAAAAAAAAATGAAAAAAAAAAACGAGGCAACTGGAAAAACGAATGACTCAAAGACTATTTAACCAACTGATGATTAATCTCTGCATAGCTACAGCTGCCGCTGCGGCTAAAGAAAAAAGCAATGAAAAACACGTAAGAGCGCGCTAGTCGCTAGAAGTCGACTGCTAAATACCCTGTAGTCAGCAGCACACACTGCTTTAGTCTTCGACTTAACTGGAATTAACGGAATTTTTACATTATATTAATTATAATCATGTTGAAAAATAGTTTTAATACAAATTTGACTAAAACGATTTCTCGCTCTAGAAAATAGTTTTTTTATTTGTGCATTTTCCCATCAAATCCTAACTAGAAATTATGTAGGGTGTCTTAAGTTCATCAATTCTCTAATACTCCTCATACATAGTAAACCATATCCCCCATCGTGCATATTATAAATATAGGATATATAATAACTCACAACAGAGTCGAGAAGTACCGACGCCGAAGTAATTGCCGATTTGTACATGGTACGAACTTTTGCCCATTACTTTCACCGTGCGTAAATTCTAAAGCAAAGAAGTTCAAAATAAAAACAACAATGAACGCGAGAAGTTCAAAATAAAATTGTTTGTACAAAGGCCATAACAAAAAAACAGAGAAAGAAAGAAAGAAAGAAAGAGCGAACATACAAAGCCAAAAGCCGTTGGCGTTGACGTATGTTCGGCATGAGCGCTGCACAACAACAACAACAACAACAACAGCAGCGGCAGCAGCAGCGACAGCAGCAGCGGCAGCGGAAAGAAGAAGCAGAAGGAGCCGAGCAGATCAACAACGCACTCTGTTGCTTTTGCGTTCTTTGTTTTTGCCGCAGCGGTTAAATCTTTCTGTTGCCCTTCACCCCCCGCTGCCGTTGGTCGCCTTTTTGCTGGCAAGTTTTGTTTTGCAGAGGTACGTGACTGCAATAAAATTTAACTGCAATTACGTGTCGCATGCTTTGTGTGCCGAAAATGGCCAAGAGAAAAGCAAAAGAAATGTCCAAGAGGCGAACGAGCAGCATTGAATGCCTCAAGGATGCGCACAGCATGCGATAACAGAGCGCACAGTCGCAGCTAACGGCACATTTCGACCAGGTCCTGTTTTGTGTTTGGGTTTGGTTGCGTGAGTAATTGCCAGTGCTGCCAGTCAGCTTCAATTGTTTTTGCCAATGGGCAGCACCTTTGCTGTTGCTAACGCACTACAAGGTTGTGCGAAGAGAGAGTGCGTCATTTGGTCAATTTATGGGCGCTCATAAGTTTATAGGTGTCGAAAATGAACTTCAATCTGATTTTTGACAGCTTTCGATTGCTTCAGTTTATTTTTTTATTCTCTCAGCTTTGCAATAGTTCACACTTCTTTCATGCCTGGCTTGTAAAACGGCACAGTGATACCACCCATAGAAAAAATAGCATGAATATAAAAATTGTATTAACTGAAAATTCAATAATTTTGATAGATCTGCGAGGTTTTTAAAGTTTTTTTCTGTTAAAGAGTTGTTAAGAAGCTGCAAATAATAATAAATGATTATGTTGCCATTAAAAATACTGGCTACAATATGTGAGAGTTTCAACATCTCGATGTCTACTTTATTTATAGATAAATGCCATTTTCTCTTATTTAATGAATTCCTTATCAAACTATAAATATTGTGCTGATGTATAGTTCATTATTATTTTGTTTTGAAAAGCAGTCAAGAAAACGTGTGACGTCACACGCGTTGCCACACATTTTGTCGCTGTGCGCCATGCGTTACCTTCGCCGCTGTCGCCATGCGTGAGAGAGCGAGCGAGCGAGTGAGCGAGGTTTATAGTGAGCGCGTCGTCGCCGTTGCTCGCATTTATCTTTCGACCGATGCGCGCACGAGACGGGCGACAGCAGCGCTGCGGATAAACGAAAACGGACAGCGAAAAATAAAAATTGTTAACTGTAACGAGCGCGCGTTCGGTAATTAAAGACGACAACTCAGTAAAAGTTAATTTTTTTTGTATTTCATTTATATATTGTCGCACACATACACACTTAACGGTCCTTTTTTTTTATTGTAATACATTTTTGCTGTCGCTTCGTGTTCGTTGTTTTTGTTTTTTTTTTTTTGTATGTGTATGTTTGTGTTTGTGTTCGGCGTTTATTAAGTTCCTTGTGCTGCAGAAACAACAACAGCAACAACAACAACAATAGCAAAAGCAAAAGCAATTAGCTCCAGCTGCTTTTGTTTATACAGCACAACAACAAACGCGAGTGTGAAACGCGGCAAATGAAGCAATAATTAAAAGTGCCTTTTTTAATTGAAGAGCAGAATACAAACAACAACAACAACAACAGCGCGCGGCTGGCAATCGAAATCGAATTGACGTTAACATTGACGCGGTAAGAGCAACTCACACACACACACACACACACACACATACACACACAGACAGAGAACACAAATACACTCATGCATTTATTCCTGCATACAACCCTGTTGACTTGCCTACAAAAGCTCAAGTTAAGCAAAGGGAGAGAAAGAAACAGAGAGCGAGCCCAGCAGAGAGTTGTTTGTTTTTGTTTTTTTGGCAGTTAATGTTAATGTGTTTCGCTTTTGTCTTGCATGTGTGCATGTACGTGTGTGCGTGTGTGCGTGTGTGCGGGGGCGGTTGCACATCGACTTTAGTTTATTTGCTTTTATGTTCCAATCAATGTGGGCAAGTGATAGGGAGCATTAGTAGGGGGTTTGCCCAGCCATATGCCTTATGGTTTTATTATTGTTTACTTCGTTTCATTTTGTGCCTTATCTTCATCGTCGCACTCTTTACTACAAACCGCAGACTCCCACACATACACGTGCTTTGTGTGCGCTCGCGTTTATGTGTGTATGTGTGTGTGTGTGTGTGTGTGTGTAGTTTCATTCAACTTTTCTGCATGCGGCAGCGAATTTTGTTCGTGTTCGGATATGGCAACGCCGCTACGTCTGGCCTCTTCTTTTTGCCGGTTTCTTTATTCGAATTTTTGTTGTTGTTTTTACTTTAATTTTTGCAAAGTCATATGGTCTTGGTATGTGCGTCATCCTGCCACCCGCATCCGCAGCTCCTGCAGCAGCACCCGCATAACATACTCGCACACACACACACACACACGCACACAAGCTCTCTCTCTTCCTCTCTCTTGCGCTTGTTGTTATTGGTGGTGTGGCCGTTTAATTGCTTCTGCACGTTCGTCAAATATTTGCTCAACTCTTTTTAATTACATTGCCCACTACACACACACACACACACACACACACACACACACACACATACACACACACACACAGGCGTTTACCGTTTTACCCTTTCACACAAGCGATTTAGAAGTAAACGTTTAAGTGTGAGTAGCGGAATGTGGAGTACACGTCGCAGAGTACAGTGTGACATTTTGTTATGATTTGCAAAGTAAATCAGAAATCTCAAAGAAATATACACTAGTTGTAAAATGTTGATTATTTTAAGATTTCTGGTTGCCAATTTACCTTAAAGTCGGTTTTTGTATTACATTCTCTGCTAGAACAGTTCTATAAGAAGAGCTGAAATCAACACAAAAGATCTAAACATTAGTATGTGGGGAAAGAAAGAATTCAGAATAATAAATAACAATTACCAAAAAACTCCACTTGAACTTTAACTCAATTTGTGTGTTGTGTCTATGTTTTTTGGGGAATTTTTATTGTGATGCACTATTAATTTTCCACGCCTCTTTCATAGCATACACAACTGTATATATACACACACATATAAATTTCCATATGTAAATATAGCCTTGTGGCGAAGTTAATTCATACTGTTTGCCCTGAACCGAAATGAACATATTTCCCATAATATTTTTAGACCTATAATGAATGCACTGTTTCGATTCTGAGCGTAGACAGACAAGGCAAACACATTTGTTCGATTCGATGTGCGTTTGAAATCATAATTTGTCTCGCACTCGTATCAAATACTTGTGCTTCTGTGTTGCAACTTTTTACTTCCCATTTTTAAGTAGCTCATTTCATAAGCTTTTCGGCATGAAATCGACAGCACCAGCACCAGCCGGTTCGCCCCCACAAGGTTATGCCTTGGCCCACTGTGCGGCGGCGGAGGTTGCCAAAGCCAGAAGTGAATTCGCTCAGTTGAGCGCATTTTAAATTGCCCGGCAATACGCACAGCAGCCGCAGTCGCAGTCGCAGTTGCGTCGCGGTCCCTGTCGACGCAGCAACAGCACCCATATGACTTTTGCACATGGCTGCGCCGCGGCGTCGGGATGCCGTTGCGTGTTGCGCGTTATTGTTGCTGTTTTTAGTGCTTTTCTTTTCATGATTCTTATTACACGCTTTGCTGCTTATGGCAGACTTTGCTTTGCCATGCTTTACTTTGGCGGCAGCGACGCTGGCTGCGCTCATCTTTAAAATACATATTCGTATGTACGTATATGTATGTATGTATTTATGCGGCTACTGCGGACGCGACATCTCTGCTGCTGTTCATTTTAATTTTTGTTTCTGTTGCTGCCGCTGCCGCTGTCGCTGTTGTTGTAAATATTTTATTATCGCTTGTTTCCGTTTAGTAACGAAAATGGGGAAATGTGTGCGCGCACGCACACATACATATGTACATACATACAAATACGCATACGCGTACATATTTAAAAATTCTTTTGTCGCCATATTCATTTCGAAATTATGTACTTGGCTTGTTGCTTCACACGACGCTTCGTCGCGCATCACCCATCGGTCTACCCCTCCCCCAAAAACAGCCTTGTCAATTTAGCTACATACATACATATGTATGTGTGTTTGTCTATCTATCGAGCAACATAAGCACACACGCACACGCACACGCAAATACATGCATTCATACATGTTTCATTCGATTGCTTGCCATTCCGTTTTTAAATTCACCCCCCCACCCATCTCCCCCACTTTTTCTGTCACATGGCTGACCCTGTGCATTTCTTGTAATTTCATTTGTATTGGTAGGAGGAAGGCAAATACACAAAATAGACCGAATGGTGACTTCTTGTACTTTGCTTTTACTCTCTCGCTCGCGCTCTCTCTCGCTGTCGGTCTCTCATTACAAAATTAGCGTTATAATATTTGTATTTGTCATTTATTTTTAGCTGCGGTTTTTTGGTTGCCGCATTTTGTAAATTATATTTAAACACGATTAGCTGTTGCTGCTTGTCGCCTCGCCTCGCCTCGGATCAGATCAGAGCGGAGCGGAGCGGTGCGGTGCGGTGCGGTGTGGAATGAAACGGCTGTTACCAATGTGGGCGTGCAGTGACCCAATTTCTCTAATAGATTGCATTTTGCCACAGCTCTCTCACAGACGCACACATTTACACAGTCTAGCATCCACATGCACACACGCACATGCACGCACATGCATGTTGCTGATGTTGTTTTTGGGATTATTTAGCGCATTGAACTCTCTGCGCAGTTTTGCCTGGTCTCTGGCTGCTCTGGCTATTTAATCTGCTGCTGCGCTGCTGCAGATCTGGCGACCATTGCAAACATTTTGCGCTTGGCATTTCCTGCCCGCCAAATGTTACATAAATTAAAAGAAGAAAAAAGTAAGAGAGAAAAAAAAAAAACAAAAAAGAGCAAAAAAAAAAAGAATATGGAAAAATTGTCGCAATGTTCGCGCACATTTGCGATGGGCCTCCTCGCCACGTCCATTTCTTGGTTCTGTTGCCATTTCGTTTCATTCCTGTTGCTGTTTGCATTCCCATTCCCCCTCCCTCCCCCCCGTCCATATCCATATCCATTCCCAGTCGCTGTCGCATTTCTGTTCCCAGGCCGCCTTTTGCTAATTAAGTGCAGCACTTGACTTCGTCAAAAGCTCGCCATAAACATCATCAAATTGAGCACACACACACACACACACACACACGCATAGCATCTGTGTGTGTGTGTGTGTGTGTGTGTGATTATACTGTTGTATTGTGTAGCATGTATAATTTATATGGCATTTTAGCACATTTGGTGTTCCGCATTCCACGCCTAATTGCTCTCTATGCGATTCCAAAAACAAAAACCGTTTTTTTTTTTTTTTCCGTTTTTTCGATTTTATTTTGAAGCAAATCTTGCCCAAATATTCATGCTAAATATGTACAGTGATCTCTCGGAAATTGAGAACTTTTTTTGTTTTCTATTCGATTAATATCGAATATATTGCATTTTTTTTTACAACTTTCCAGCAACAAGCGTGAAAAATGGGCGGGAACACAATAGCTTTAATAAAAATAAAGTCAGCATTAATTCACTAGAAAGTCGTAAAGTACATATATCTAAAATTGTTTAGAATTTGCTTCTCATATTCGAAATAAATAAAAGTTGTTTAAAGTAAAGCACTTGATACGGTCGCAGCCCTGGTAAAAGCTGTGAAATAATACTCTATAAATTCGACTTAATTTTTTAACAGCTGTTTTTTCTTTTTTTGATACTAGGATTGGGTGTCAGGATACAGTCGCAAGCTATATTTAATATTTATCTGGTTTTTTGTTTTGTTTTCCGTCGAATCGATTTTCGTATGACTCGTTTCCACTTCTAGAGTTCCCAGCTGGAACTGCTGACTCAGACGACATTTCATTAGCTCATTTGCGTCTTTTTTTTTTTTTTTCTTCTTTTGTATGTAACAGCAACCACTTCTCCCCCTACTCCTCCGCCTCCTCCCCAGAGACCCGGCACAAACGAAATTCTGCCCCTGTTTCGCTCGCCGCATGCAACGTCTAACAACAACAACAACATCAAAAAGCGACTTGTAATTTGATTGAGCTGCAATAAAAATTTGTCAGTCTGGCAATAAAGAATGGGGAGAGGGGGGAGGGGGCACCCCGTGGCAGCGAGGGGGGTGGGGGCGGTCGAAGGTTTTCTATTGGAGCATGTAATCATATGTTTTTATTTCATAATATATAATTTTTTCGAACTTTTTATTACTTCTCATTCCTTGATATGATTTATTGTGTACCGGTTGGTGGGGGACGATGGCGGAGGGGTGGGAGGGGTGTTTGAAATGTTTATAACAAATGTTCTGCTTGCTCCACCTGCCTCCACCCTCCCCCTCCAGCTGAAGGAAATCAACAAGTGATTGATGACGCCCAAAAACCTCATGAACTTTAAAGTGAGAGCTGCACATGCATTTATATATGAATATGTACATGTGTGTGTGTGTGTGTGTGCGCGTGTGTGTGCGTGTGTGTGTGTGTCTAAGTCGACCGACTAACCCCTAAGCCGGAGCACGTTGCGGTATCAAATTACACATGCCGCATTTGCCGGGTGGCTAGCTACAACAACTTGAGTGTGCGGGTGAAAAGAGGCCTGACTACACTGACAGAAATTATGATTTCGAGCCAGGGAACTAACTTGTGTGATAAAAAGCTTTTCTATTGTATTAATAAATATGCAAATAATGTTTGTATGAAGGAAAGAATATCCTTCTAATGTGAGGGACCCTTGCAATGCACTTTTAAAGTGCCAGAAACAATAAAAAGTTATAGAGAAAACTTGATATTGAGGCTCATTGAGCCCATTGCTCGTTGAGAACTAGCTAAAATTTCAGCTAAATAGTCCAAGATTGAGCTTAGGTAGTCTAAGATTTGTAAAAAAAAAATCTATACCATACAATAATTGAACTTATAAAAGGTTGCAATTAAGATCAGGAGAATGAGAATATTTGATTTGGGCAGGGGTTGGATTTTGTAAAATATGTGCAAAGTATCTCAAATAAGTATTCCTTAAATAAAAGTTGATCGAATGGTAAACAAACAATTTCTTGCAACTGTTCTTAACTCTTTTTTTTTTTTTGTATTCATTACTTTTATCAATAATCAATAAGGTAATTGTAGTGCAAGTTTTAGCTGATCAGCTCTAACGGTTCGGGCTGTGCGCCAATCATCAATCAGTCAATCAGCAAAAACTGTTGTTATACTAGTTTTTCGCAGAGTGTACTGTACCCACACACACACACGCACACACGCACACAAAGGGACTGCTCAGAACGCAGCTGTTCGGCCACTTGTGACGTTGATGACGATGACGAGGAGAAGGATGACGCTTATCTTGATCTCATAATCAGCAGCGGCGACAATAGTGTGTGCGAGGGAGACAAGGAGAGAGAGGGAGAGAGGGAGAGGCACAAAAGGGGGAATCGAATGCGCGTCATTTTACCATTTTGGGCGTGGCAGAGACGAGGCGAGACACGGGACGCTGCTCGCTGCTCGCTGCTGGCTGCTGGCTTTGTCTGATCCAAGTGGCAGGTGCAACACGCAGCCGTTGCCTTTTTGTGGACACTCCTCAAGATACTCGTTAGTCATGATGCATTGTGTTTAACCCTAAAAAGCACCTTGGCCCGATTTGTTGCCTGGACACGCGTCGCACAGTGCAACAGGAACTGACAAAACAGCCCCTAAATAAAATGAAAATAAAAAAGAAACAGAAAGAGAAAGAGAAAGAGAAGTGAAACGAATAAAGAACTCAACGCTTGATGAAACCAAAGATTGTGCTGCAGATTTCTTTTGCATTTCTCGGTAAAATATTCTCCCTCTCTCTCGCTCGCTCTCTCTGTCTCCCTCTTGCTTCCCAAAGCAGCGACAGATGGTTTTTTTCCTTTGGTTTTCCTTAAGGGTCGTTCGCGATGGTCGCGTGTTGCTTTTTTAATTCGTTTTCTTGTCTTTGTCCATTCACTTTTTGGTCGGCTGTTTGAGCACGCTTCAAGTAGGGGCTTTGCCGAAATGAAATGAAAAAAACAAGAAACCTCAAGAAATAAAAAATCAATCAACATTCGAAACTCGTGCAGCTGTCGGCTCAATTTTACCAGAGTGCATACGAAATGTACTCGAAGTATGCATCAGACATTAGAATTAGTACACGATTTTCTTGAATAAAAATTGTAAATTTCGATTATTTTTCATTTGTACTTAAGAACACTTTTTCTCTACAAACAGCTTCCTCTTTGGCCGAAGGCTCAAATAACGTCACTGAGAAAGTTAGCTGTGAAAGGGCGGAAGGGCCAACTAAAATATACAAATTTTGAGCTTAAGTGATAAAAACTTTTCGGCATTTCACAGCTGTCAATTTCCATAACTTTTCCGGGCAGCTCCTACAAATTATACCTCTCTGTTTTTTCTGTCATGCTTCTCCTCTTGATTTGAGTTTGTTTTTGAAGATGTTCCTTTTGCATCTTTGGAAATCAAATCTTGACTCTTCAAATTTCCTTTTCAATGTATGTTTCTATCTGAATTCGAAATAGTTTTTGTAATGGAATCTGAAAGAATTCTAAAAGGGATTATTGGAAAGCTGATATATGTATTTGAAATGAAATAGATATTTCATAAATATTCAGCTGCCGCCTGCTGGCTGATGGCATTGTATTGCTCGAATGTGTAGAAGGTTTTCTTGGAGTTTGAGCGTATGTGTATTTAATGTATCTTCTATTTGGTTTCACAATTTGCCCTTGTTGTTGCTGCTGCTGGTGATTCGGAAACGGCGTACTTGGCCTGTTTGACAATTAAGCTGCTTAACGAACCAGCATACCCCGCTCACATATCATTTCGAAGTTCGAAATTTGAATAGAGTCGTTTTACGAGCGACAAATTTGCAAAAATGAAAAAAAAAAAAAAAAAAACAACAACAGAAATCAGCATGGGATTCGCTTTATAAGGCAATGGGCCACCGCGACACGACCATCAAATGCTAAACTTAATGCATTCATTTAGTTCTCTAATACCCTAACGCGGCGGGCATTGAGGGCCAGCTCACGGGATGTGCCACGTATTGAAGTTGGCAACATTCCCTACTGATGATTGGTTACATTTGTTATATACTTTTTATAGATAATTATTTCATGTTTACGTAGAGATTTGGACTGCTTTTCAAAATTCGGATTTATTCGCTAAAGTTCCACGCATTTTTCACGCTCGCGCGTGAATTGCTTTCTCTTAAAAACCGCCGAAAACTTTGCTACTCTCAATTATTTTGATTTTATTATATCCCAATTATTAGATTACATAAGTGTTATCTTTCTGCAAGGGCATTTGGGCGTCGGTTTTTCTTAGCGCGTTTTCCTATTCAATTTTTATAACTATTTTTTGTTGGTCTGGCGCTTTGCACGCACTTGGGCCACAGTTGGGCTCTATTGTTAATGTTGTTGTTGTTGTTGTTGTTGTTATTTATATTAATTGTCTACGGAAGTTGCTGTAAATGTCCGCAAACATGAAAATATTTTATATATATATATGTATATGCTTTTATGCTTTATCTGCAGAGGAAGCGGGCGGCTGTTGAGCCAGGTGAGCCAGCCCCAGCTCTGCCTCCCGCTCCCTCCCGCTCCCTTCCGCAATTTAATGCACATGACGTCATTTGGCCAAACAGCTTTTGCACGCTTGTTAATTAAAGTGCTGCTGCTGCTGCTGTTGTTGTTGTTGTTGTTGTTGTTGCCTAGTTAATGACAGCATTTACTTAGTTAAGCTTTAGTATGATTATTCTATATATGCTTGGCATAGTTAAGTAAAAGTAATTGCGGCTACAATTACAATTTGTGTGCAACATGCCTTCAATTAGCCAAATGTAAAGCACCTGCTAACCTGCTCAACCAACCCCCAAACAAACCCCCAACCAACCCCAGCCACAGCGTAGCTTTGACGGTCACTCGGTCACTTGGGGCTGTCCAAGGCATGTCCAATGCGATGATCAGCGAGCATGCAACATGCTCCAACAGTTGTCGAGGTCATGCTGGAGAAGCCTATCCCAGCTGTGCCAGATGGTGCAAATGGTTCAGTTTCCATGTTAACTGCGAATGTAGGCAGCCACAGTTTAGGCCCAGTATGTGGCTGACTGAGTGTGTCTTTGTGTTTTCTTCTTCTTCTTATGGGAGCAGCAGTTTCCAGCCTGAGCTGGTCTGGTGCTAGTCGAAGGTTAGAGTTTCTATTGTGAAAAACTGCCAAACAACTATTGGCCCGTGCATATAGAGTTTAAGCAGAATGTGACCAACCGATTAACGACTCGACTCAGGCCATAATTAGAGTCTAAACATTGAGCCAAGATCACGCCCGAAGGTGAGCAGCTGCAACCAGACAGCAATTGGAGCAAACCGTAAGCGATCGCAGTTGATCAAGAATTGTTTTTCCACTGATCACAAATAGTTGAATCATAATAGTTGAATAACAATCGATCGCACTCAACATTTGTTTGAGTTCAAAGTTCTTGCTAACTTTCTCTTGTTGAGATCTTAGGCAAGATCTTAAGTGTGGAGGACACGGGCAGGGAAAAGCCAGACAACCAGAATGTGCCCAAGTGCATTAGCCATTGTTGTTGTTCGAGTTGGCACTTAGTTGCGAGCGAGTCGCTTGACTATCTAAGCCCACAAATGGATGTACTCGCATTCGTACCTTAACAACAACAACATCAACAACAACAACAACAACAACAATAACAACAAATGGCATAGACATCATATAAACTATGCAAATAGCAGGTCGTAAACTAACAAGAGATCACAGCACAACTGCGCCGCGACCTCAATGTGTGTGGCGCTCGATGCCGCTGCTGATGGAGTTAAGCTTGTTCTTATACCCTGTAAACCGTTGAATGGCCCAACAGGGTGTTTTTCTTTATGCGTGTAAATAGGGGCCAAGTGTAGTCGAGCCTGGGTGCGGCAGACGTGCATATACCTTGCTTTTATTTTGTTGTGGATTTTTAAAAACTCCCTTAAGCGAGAAAATATATTAATTGTACTATAAAAAAAGAGCGAGGTATACCTTTCGATACACATTTTCTATATAAATAAAACTCTTTCCATCATATTATTAACAATACATCATTTGTGAACTCAGCAATTATTGGAGCTAGAGTCTAGTTTTAGATATCCAACAAATATATCCAATCTTTAGGACAACATTCCTGATTTCTCGCCAAAACAATTGGCAAATGCATTGTCTAGAGGTTAAAGGGCAAGAATTTATGAAAGCTTTTGATATGCAGACTTTTTCAATTATGTTTAAATTGACTTGTATTTGCTTTTCGAAGCCTGTTTTTCAGCTGCTGCTTAGGCTGAAAGTGCGGGTATATCTTACGCTGCTCTGCAGCTTGTCACAGGGTATGCACTCGTATATCTTGCGCCACCTTGCAGCTTGTTATAGGGTATGCACTCGTATATCTCGCGCCACCTTGCAGCTTGTTATAGGGTATGCTCTCGTCTAATACTTTCGTCAAAGGCATTTCTATTGTACTGGTTGTTGTTGTATTTGTGTTTGTCAATGCAACTCAATTAGAATAGCCGCTGGTGTAAGTTGTTGTTGTTGTTGTTGTTGTTGTTGTTGTTGTTGTTGTTGTTGTTGTTGTTGTTGTTGTTGTTGTTGTTGTTGTTGTTGTTGTAACAGAAGCTGTCATTGAACTTTGAACAAACGCATGGCGAGCAGGGTCGCAGCGGGGTCGTCGCAGCCGGAGTCAGGGTTGGGTATGCCACACAAAATTAAAGTTGGTAATGGCAATAGTCAAAAGCAATGCCACCTAAACACACGCACACACATGCAGCACACACTCACACACACACACAAGCAGCACACACATACACACACATGCAGCACACACTCACACACACATGCAGCACACACTCACACACACACACACACACACACACACACACACACACACATGCAGCACACACACACACACACACACACAGGCACAGTTTATAGAACACTTGAACCCATAAATCAACGCAGTCGTCCAACCGATCCATTGTGGAGCGACCTCGTGCCCCATACCCTTACCCCCGCCCACTTGCCATTTGTACGCTTATCCCCTCTCTATATATACATATACATATATATATATATATATGTATATATATTCTTTCCGTTTTGTGCGTCCCTGGATTTTATCAGCTTGTGTGCCTGCAACTTCAGCTGCCCTTCGTGCTGCAATGCGCCACTTCGATGACTGATGGCACACAACTAGACGGCAGTCAGAGAGGGGGAGGGAGAGAGGGAGAGAGATGGTCAGTCAGTCAGTCAGTCGTGTCATGTCATGTCATGTCAGCAAGTGCCAATTACCGCTAAGCCTCCAAAAATCTTTGTGACTCACTCGACCGCCAAGCGACTCTCGTCTCTCGACTCTCGTCGTTGGCTGTTGTCAGTTACCTGTTAAACATTTCCCAGCTCCAATCATGCCGTCAAGCGGTAAATCACAACAAACCTTCTTCTGTGTGTGCGTGTGTGTGTCAAATACATCACTTATCCAAACACTCGACCAAAGTGAAGTAAGTCCATAAAACTCTCAGCAGTATTGACTTTGTCTTTCAAGTTCTACAAGGCGAAAGATACATAAGTCATAAGTTCTGCCAGAACATTATTTACAGAATGCGCCTTTCAAGTAGTTGCACTACCAAGTTTTTCTGAGGCAACTGCAGAAAACCCATTTGCATTCGAAAGAACTATGTTGCTTGCCAGAAGCCCCATTTCTGGGGGGGTTATTTATTACTCAGCCCCATTATCATAGTTCTTATTAAGTTCTCTCGAAGGTTATCTCTTTGAGAGAAGAAACCAACCCGAGTTTCAAGACGTTCTTTGCAAATACTCAACATAGTATTATCTTCCCCCCTTAACAACTCAATTTGAGTTCTTGCAAGATCTTCAAGTTCAGAAGAATTCTGCCGCTTTATAGGAGAGAGCTACGAATGTTGTAGTTGTTCCCAGTCGAAACCCATTTTAATTACTTTTCAGTAGTGTTTCACATGTTTATGACTGCTTTGAGCATTATGTTACCAATACAATACTTTTATTACATATGTATGTACATGTTTTTTCTTTGTAACAGAAAGAAATCCAAACAGTATGCGAGACTTTTATGAAATACTATCTTACGAATGGAATGTGAAGATAATCCGATTTCATTCCAGGTTTTTTCATAAATTGAGCAAAGCTTCTTTGTCTGGGATTTCAAGCTGGTTGTAGTGTAAACTGCAAGAGATGCGCATCAATTGTAATCGATAAACACAAACGATTGTAATCGATAAACACAATCGATTGTAATCGATAAACACAATCGATTGTAATCGATAAACACAATCGATTGTAATCGATAAACACAATCGACTGTAATCGATAAACACAATCGATTGTAATCGATAAACACAATCGATTGTAACCGATAAACACAATCGATTGTAATCGATAAACGAAAGCGATTGTAATCGATAAACACAATCGATTGTAATCGATAAATATCATAGTGTGTCTTTTTATCATAGTTCGAATCTGATTCTTCGTGTCGAAATTGTGTATTCTAATTTGGCTTTCAACATTTTATCTTCATAATGTGTTTTATTAAACAATTAAAACGACACTCGTTTTTCTCAAGCAATAATAAATAAATAAATATATGTAGATAACTATGGGCAGGCCCAAAGAACAACAGCAAAAACAACAACAAAGTTTGTTTTTCTTGCGAGAAATTAAAAGAAAACTCTTAGTACATGGTTTGCTCTTGGAATTGTCGGATATTATTCTTTCCTAGGAAAGTTACAGCTGTGTAAATATTATTATAATTATGCTGTTGTTGTTGTTGCTGTTGTTGCTGTTGTTGTTGTTGTTGATGCTGTTGTTGTTGTTGCTGTTGCTGTTGTTGCAACGTGACGAAAGTCGTGTCGAGTCTAGCCAAAACTGTGTGTAGCTCCTTTTTCCTGCCAGTCGCCGACTTCCTCTCGCAGCTCTCACTCTCTGTCCCGCCGTCTCTCTCTTTCTCTCTGTTGCTCTCACTTAACTTCCCTCTGGCTCTCGCTCTGGCTAGCTGCCAGTCGTAGTCGTTAGTACGTGACTTATGTATAGGAGAATTACTTAACACTTGCCAACTCTGACAACGACAACAACAACAACAACAACTGCGGAGACTTAAGCGACAACTTTGGGCGATAAAAAGCGCTCAACTATCAGCGACTGCGACTGCGACTGCAGCTGGAATAATGCCAATCAGCAAGGGGTTGACTAGCAGAGGGGCAGTGGAAAGGGGGGAGGGAGGGCTGAGCTGCAGCGGCTCAGCTTTGATTATTATTGTTGTTCCTCTGGCTGTTGTTGTTGTTGTTGCTGTTGTTGTTATTGGTTGCTGCCGCTCAAACGGAAATGTGTAACGTGTTTGCAGCTCGACTGAAGCTCGACTCGATGCAGCTGCGAGATTGAGCCGCGATCGAGACCTGGGCACGTAGCGAAAAAACTGTGCGCTGATTATGGCCAACAGTGCGGCGCGTGGCAGGGGCAGGGGGGGGCACACACACTGTGCAACGGGCACTTCATTAGGCACATAAACCATATGCCCCCCCTCTCTCTCTCTCTCTCTCTCTCGTTATTTATATGTTTATTTGTTTTTGGCGTGCTTTGCAACGCCCTCACTTTCAATCCGTTCCCTTTCTTACTTTATTAACAACACTTTTCCTTGCGAATCTGGCCTGAATATCAAATAAATTGACAAACAAATAAATACGTATATCAGTTGACGAATTGCGTCCGTCTTTCAGCAATAGAAGCCTGCACGCTTTCAAGCCCGCTTTTAAGCCCGTTTTTTTTTGGCGTCTTTAAAGCGCTTTCGAAACAGAATCTCGAATCACTTTTAATCGCTTTTTAACTGCAGTTGGATCTTTTGTTTGTGTAGTACTTAAAGAAAAAACTGGCTTAAATCGCGCACTTTATTCGAATTTAAACCAATTTTGGAACAACTCTTTGAACGCTTTTCAGACAGTTTTTGATGCTCGTTTCCCTCTCCCTGCGCCCATTAAAACTGGTTAAAATGTATTTGTGCCAATATATAACCCATAAAGTACATATATATATATTCTTGATCAGCATCAAGAGTCGAGTCCATCTAGCCAAGTCCGCCCGTCTGTCCGTATGTATGAGCGCAAGGATCGCAGAAGTTTTAAGAACTTTGAGTTTGAAACTGGGCGACTCAAACAAAACGTTCAGATTGCATCCAATCAAACTTGTTTAAAGTGGCTTATTGTTTGAAATATTGGTTAACTATTTTCAGTTTTCAGTTCAGTTTCAGTTTTTAAGCTGCTTTAGAAACATTCTCAAGCAAGCCAGCGTCAAGGAGGGCTTAATCAACTCAATTTTCATAACCTTTGAATGCATAGAAAGCTGGTCCAGTTTTATATCGGTTCACATTCGTTTATTTGGTTTCAATTTGTAATCGTTGCTTGTGTTCGATTCTTTGCAGATAAGTCAGCTAACCAGCCAGGGGATCATCGTTGGCAGCGCTGCCAGCGAAGGATCGGAGGCAGTTGGTGGAGTCAACAGCGGAAGTCCACAGCACAAGTTGCTGGGCGTTGGGGATAATTCGAGCGGCGCTGGCGCCGTCAAACTGCGCAAGCACAGCGAACGAACGACGCCGGACGCCAAATCGCACGCCTCCTATCGCATCTCCATGGCCAATCTGGAGGATACACAAGAGTCCGAGCTAGATCTGATACTCGGCGAGCTGAGCTTGCTCGAGGCCCAGATCAGTTACGGTGAGGCGAGCTTTCTGCCCGGCGTGGCAGCTGCCGCTGGTGGCGTCAATGTCGGTGTCAATGTTGGTGGCGGTTTGGCTACTCCACCGCCGCCGCCGCCACCTGGCCTGGCCACCATATCGGCAGCCTCGTCGCGCACACATTCACGCACAAACAGCAGCATATCCGGCGATGTAAGCACCACATCCTCCTCGTCGGGCATCTCAGAGAACGGCAATGGCCCGAGCAGCATTGGCCTCAGTGCTGCTGTGGGCAATGGCGGCGGCGGCGGTGGAGGCGGCGGAGGAGGAGGAGGAGGCGGAGGAGGAATTGGAGTCATGGGCATAACCACTGGACACATGACCATGGGCATCACGCTGGGCGTTGTGACGCCACGTGAGCCGCGCACCGAATCGCCGGACAATGATTCGGCATTTAGTGACACCGTTTCGCTGCTCTCCAGCGAGTCGTCCGCCTCGTCCAACACCTCGCTGCAGCAGCAGCAGCAACAGCTGCAACAGCTGCAACAGCAGCAGCAGCTGCAGCAACTGCAGCAACAGCAGCAACAGCAACTGCAGCAGCAACAGCAGCTGCTGCAACAGCAGAAAGTACATTTGCAGCAACAGCTGCAGCAACATCATCAGCATCAGCAGCCGCTGCAGTCCTCAACAAAGGCAGCCAAAATACAGCTGGCGCTGCACAAGCTCGAGAGCGCCTCCGTGAGGCGTCTCTTTGTCAAGGCGTTCACCTCCGATGGTGCGTCCAAGTCGCTGCTCGTCGATGAGCGCATGGGCTGCGGCCATGTGACGCGCCTGCTGGCCGACAAGAATCATGTGCAGATGCAGCCCACGTGGGCGCTGGTCGAGCACTTGGCTGATCTGCAAATGGGTGAGTGTGGAAGTGCAAAAGCAAAGCATGTATGTGAGCAGTTCCAAGGGCAGGGCGAAGCCAGCCGCAGAGAAGAAAATATGCTCAAATGATAATCTTTTAACGTGCTTGACATTAAAGGGAGATAGAAAGGCAGACAGAGCGATAAAATAATAGATACCTGATATTTTTATACTCTTCTAGAAGCTACATTTCAAATTTGGCGACTCTAGCTCCTATAACTAACGAGATTTGCTGAAAAAACCGAAATTCGATATCGATTTTTATCGATTACTTGGAAACGGGGCAAGTTATCGATGATCGGAAACAAACGGGGTCGGAGATGCTTCCTTCTGCCTGTTACATACATTGGCATAAATACAATTTACCCCTCTCTCATGGGTCCAGGGTATAAAAGAACGCACTTGGCTTAATCGAGTCGGACGCCTCTTTCCGCCGTTTGCAACTGTTTCAATGGGCATAGAATATATGTAATAAAATTGCCTCTTTGAGGTGCTAGCAGGGAGGTGGCGATAGATATAGAATGAGAGATACTTGACATATATATAATATTCTAGAAGCAACATATCTTGTTTGGTGACTCTAGCTCCAGGAGGAACTACGTCTCTAGCTCTTAAAGGTTGTGAGATCCCTGTTCATACATACGAACGGACGGATGGACAGACGGACGGACAGACAGCCAGACATGGCTAGATCAACTCGATTGTTGATGCTGATCAAGAATATATATAATTGGCGGGGTCGGAGATGCCTGTTCTGCCTGTTACATACATTTACATTTTCCATTTCATTTCCATTTAACGTGTCTCCATTTCAATGCACAAAATGTTGCTACTTGGCGCAGTTCTTCCGCGAACGAGGTCTTAAAGACGTTTGGGTCTGTGCTGGGCGAGATCCGATAGAACTATAGGGAAGTAGGTCTCTAGGGAACAGAAGAATCTTGACCCAAATGCAAAATGCTTGTCCATGTCGAGTCTTGGCTCTGGAACTGTCCATCTACATACATATCCCTATGCCCAGGCAATTGGTTCGACAATTCAAGTTTCTCGTCTTTGTTGCAGAGCGTCTGTTTGAGGATCACGAGCTGCTGGTGGATAATCTGATGACATGGAATTCGGATGCCGGCAATCGTGTGCTGTTCCAGCAGCGTCCGGATAAGGTGGCGCTTTTTGCCAAACCCGAGCTCTATTTGCCGGGGCCACAGATGGCGCCCGGCTCGCAGCATGATGATCAGACGCGTCACATGCTGTTGGAGGAGTTCTTTGAGACGCACGCCCAGCTGCAACTGGACGGGCCGCTCTATATGAAGGCCGATCCGAAGAAGGCCTGGAAGCGGCATCATTTCGTGCTGCGCTCCTCCGGCCTCTACTATTTCCCCAAGGAGAAGACGAAGAACACACGCGATCTCGCCTGCCTGACGCTCTTCAGCGGCCACAATGTCTACACGGGCATGGGCTGGCGCAAGAAATACAAGTCGCCGACGGATTATACATTTGGCTTTAAGTCCGCGGTGGACTCGTCGCTGGGCAAATCCTGTCGCTCGCTGAAAATGCTCTGTGCCGAGGATGGCGTCACCCTGGATCGTTGGCTGACCGCCATACGCATCTGTAAATATGGCAAACAGCTGTGGCACAATCACAAGCTGCTCATGGAGGAGCTGTGCTCGGGCGCCGGCACGGGCGGCAGCTTTGCCGCCTCGATGCGCAGCGAATCGATTAGCAGCATCTCATCGGCGGTGCCGTCGCAATGCGGCAGCGTCTCCTCGGCCATAAGCAGCATGTCGAACTCCAGCAGCGGACGCGCCTCGCGCGCCTCCAGCTCCAGCTCCAGTGGCTGCCTGTCGGATGAGAACAATGCCTTCGATTCGGAGTTCACCACCGGCACCATCAAGCGCAAACCCTCCATGAAGCCCAATCTGCCGCTGACCACAATGACGCGCCAGCTGAAGGAAGTGGGCGAAATAACCACCGGCCCCGTGGCGGTGGCCACAGCAGCCGCCACAGCGGTCGGCGAATCGGCTGCCTCACCGGAGCGCAGCGGCACGTTGACGCGACGACACAGTCGCCGCAAATCGCAGGAAAGCAACGGCAGCAGCGGCGGCACGCTCAAGCGTCGCCCCGTCGTGGCGGTCAGTGCGGCGGTGAAGCGTGAGGTGATCTGCTCGGCGACAAACGATGGCGGCGGCTCCTCGTCGTCCAGCAATTCAACGCCGACGCCCACGCCCAGCATTTGCGCCAAGCCGCCGCCCTGTCTCAGCGATGCGGAGCTAATGTGCTCGTCCACGTTGTCGCTGGACTCGCTGCCACCGCCGCCGCCGCCACCCGCTTTGCATGCCGACGAGCAGGATGTGTACGGATCCCAGCTATCGCTCGCCTCACTGCCGCCGCCGCCGCCGCCCGAGGATGTGCTGGCCTATGTGGAGCCCACATCGCCACTGACGCCAACGCCCATGTCCATGGGCATGGGCATGCCCATAGGCATGGGTATGGGTGTGGGCATGGGCATGGTCATGCCCAATAGCAACGGCACACTGCCGCCCGCGGTGCCCGCGAAGCCCATGAAGCCCGCTGTCAAGCAAACGCTGAAAGCGGCGCCACCCTATAAAGCGCCGCCCGACTATGTGGGACCCGCCGGCTTGGGAGGCACGCCAGCAGGCGGCCCAATCGTCCAGTTGCCGCCGCTGCCGGCGCCCGTGCAAAAGAAGGTCTCGTTTGCGGACTCGCCGGTGCTGCTGCGCCGCAAGATGTGCTCACCGGAGCCGCAGTTGCCGATGCGTGCGCCCAGCACAACGCTCAGCACTGGCTCCAATGGTAGCGCTGGCATCGGCGTCGGCGGGATTCCCGGCTATCAGCCGCAGCCCATCTACTCGCCTGGGCCGCTGCTGCCGCCACGCACCGATCTGTCGCGGCTGTCCGGCTGCAGCCAGAATGGCAGCGATGTGGTGACATCGCCGAAGCGTCTGCAGGAATCAGCATCGAATCCGCCGCGCGATTTCCTCAAGGATCTGCAGCGTGTGATGCGCAAAAAGTGGCAGGTGGCACAGAAATGCAAACTGGAGCCGGCAACAACGCCGCACGAGGTGCTCGGCTTTCGCGACTTCAACAACGAGGATCTGCTCGCCGCCCACAATCTCAACTCGGGCGCCAACTCCTCGCACTACTATCGCGAGACGGCCAATGTCAGTCACTGGGTGCAGGAGCACTACGAATATGCGCACAACGAGTACGCGCTCTACGAGAATGTCCATGCCCAGAGCAATGGGGCGGGCAGCAGCAGCACCACCAGCACCAACAACAGCAGCAGCAACAACAACAACAATGCCACAACAACAACAACAACAACAACGACAGTGGATGCAGCTGGTCCGCCGCCAGTGCCGCCACCAGCGGCTGTGGCAGATGCAACAGCGGCGCTGCGCAAAAAGCGTCCGCCGCCGCCGCCGCCCAAACGCAGCGATTCCACGCATCTGACGCATCGTGTCTAGAAGCTGGGAGATTCTCGCTCCAGCAGAGTTGTCGCCAGTGCAGTGAGTAGAAACATTCTGTTCCCTTCAGTTCAAGGCTTGGCTAACTCTCCTTTTCTCTCTCTCACTCTTGCTCTCTGCAGGTGCCACGGTCTCTCTCTCGCTCCATCTCTATCTCTCATTCATTCTCCTGGATCTCCTGGCTTCAACGATCCTGCAACAAGAACAACAACAACAACAACAATTTCTACGCGTCTAAACTTAAGTGCAAAAACAAATTCCTAACTAAGAGCAAAACAAGCGAAACAACCCTAAATACTAGTACATAAGTCTGGGGGGCGTCGACACGCCCACTTCTCAAGTATTATATATTCAGTTCAGCTTCAGCTTTAGCCTATTTTTCATGTGTGCGGCAAAAGTCTCTCTCTCCCCCCCTCTCTCTCTCTCTCTCTCTCTCTCTCTCTCTGTCTCTAAATTTGTATAATACTGAGTGTACGATTGCACACACAGCGCTGGGCATTTGTATAGGTGCACTGCTTAAATATATGTATTCAAACTTTGAGAGAAAGTTTCGGTTTCAATGAGCAGAAGGTAACATTTTTACAGTTATCAATTTAGTTAAGATTAGGGGCCCAATGCTTATCGTTAGTTAATGAGCTTTACTTTGATTAATTCGAAATATTGTTATCATTTTATTTTATGATTTTTATTATTATTTCTATTTGTATGTTGATTATTCGCATTTTTATTTTGTATGATTATTTTTTTTTGATTATATTTTTGTTGGATTACATTTGACACAAATCTCTTTAAATTACAGAAAATAATGATTAATAGTAATTATTTGAATTCAAGTGTTTTGAATTGAATAAAGTATTTATACAATTTGCACATTAGAAAACTTGTGTTGGGAAATTCAGTTATAATTCGTAGCTTACAAATTTTCCTTTATATTTTATACTTATTATTTTATTTGTTTACTTTGTTGCAATATTTGCTGCTCTCAAAATTGTTTGCTTCAGTTCGAATTTATAGCTTTTCTCAGCACACATTTGTTTGGTACTAAAGCTTAAAGAAATGCTCATTAAGTTTGAATAAGTTTCTATTTGAAGCCAAAATCCAACGGCCTGTTTGACCAATTGTACATTATACAAAGACATGCAGTATTTCCCTTTTGGCAGTGCAACTATTCAGGTGAACAGCGCTGTATAAATACTTAAATGCAACTGTATGCAAATGGCAAGGAAATCACAATTTAGTTCAGTTCAGGAATTTGAGGATCCAATATGTTTATAGAATATCTATAGACAAACTGGAGATTCCTCAAAGACAACAACAACAATTTATTTGAGACACACAAACTATAACAAAAAGAAATATATATAAATATATATTGTATATTTGTTGATTATGTGCGCTAATCTTTTAGTTCATATTTTAACACAAACTTCTGCCGCACACATTTCGAATAGTTCACAATAAATTGCAAAATCAAATTAAAAAATTAAAAACAAAATATGTTTAAGCTAATTGCTAGATTGTAATCGAAAAAAAAAAAAAAAAACGAGCAACAATGTTTTGTTTTGTACTATATAAATAATATATACATATGCCTATATATATACAATTATATAAATACAATGTTTTTTTTTTTTTTACTTTGCATTTGCATTAACTTGTTTATATATACATATATATATATATTTTTTTGATTGTTAACAATTATTTTTTTTTTATTTAATTTTTTGATGCCGTGCATTAAATGCGCCTGGGAAACACAATGGAATAAAATGAAAAAGAAAAAGAAAACAAAAACAAAAACAAAAACAAAAACAAAAACTATGTTGCAAGCAAGCCTTATACAACTATTAATCAATTAATGCATCTTATACATAATTATATATATACAAATAAGTTGATATACGACTATATACATACTAAGTGCATATGCATATAAATATATAAGTCTTATATACATAGAGAATGTCATTAAAAATTGCTTTCGCTTTGCATATTGTCGCTGCCTATATGTTTTGGAATTGTACTTACTGCAAATCTGGACAGAGACCGCAGCCAATAACTAAATCAAATAACTCGAATTCTTTGTTTTTTGTAAATTTCTTTTCGATTTGTACTGGTATTTAGCAGGCGTTCCTAATGGTTCTTCATGTCCAGCAATCAACTAGAACAGAACGGAACCAAAATCAAATTGTAACAAGTAGCGAGTAACGAGTAGCGAGTAACGAGTAACGAGTAGCGAGTAACGAGTAGCGAGTAACGAGTAACTGTAATTTGTAACTGGTTTGCCATGTTTTGCATTTTGTTGTATAATTTTAGCACAAAATCTAACCCTCACCCCGTCCCCCTTCACTCAGATATAATCAGCACAATCGAACGCAAAGCCAAGTTAATAATGTTGCTGATAATACCCATATATGGGCATATCTATATATACTACCTATATGAATATGTTATGTCAGCCATCTAGCTTTTGTAATTTTGTTATGCTTAAGTACGAGACACGATGAAAGTGCAGTCAAATCGAAATATATGCATACTATTATAGTTCACTCAGCACTGTTGAGTAGCCAGCCTTGCAGAACTCTTGGAAATAATGTGCTTAGCAAAAATGGTTCAAATTGCAAGGAGCTTTATCAGAAAAAAACTATGGTATGCTTAACAGAAATGCATGCTTGAACAATTCGATTGCTTTAGAAATAGATTTGATGCCAAAATTGATAGAAAAACCCTTCGAGATCGGGCTTTAGTGCAAATGTTAATGGAAATGTAACGATGTGATTCGTTCGATGCGCTATATATGTATATAGATTGTTTTAAAGAATATTAAATGATTGTACCGATTTTCAAGAATACAGCTGAGCTGAGAGCCTAGTTCCGATGGCGCCTAGATAGGAGCTCGACTCGCATTCAGCATGCTCGGACCAAGGCAAGGCTATTTAAACAGTTGTTCGTTCAGATATGACTAAATAAATCGATTGCACAATCAAAAGCAAAAGCAGAAGATTAGCTAAAACATGTCTGTCCTACGACAGTTGGATTTGATCACCAGCATATTTTAATAAATATATAGTACTTTGTTCTCAGTTCGCAAATTGTATTATTATCATTATTATTATTATCATTATCATTATGTATGCTATATTATATTATTTGCATTTTGTTGAAACGAAAGCCATGTGGGATGTGCATAGAATTTTACATTGACTTTTCTATATCTAAAAGTGTAAGTGTATGTGCATGTGTATGTGTATATGTGTTTGCTTATTTAACTCAAATTTAAACTAATGGAAATGCCAATTTTGAAAGCTTGCATAAAAACAAATACTGAATTTATATAAAATACATGAAGCTATTTTTTAGATACTATTATTATATAGGTACACTGAAAACAAAATTAAGTAAAAAAATAACAAAAAAAAAAAAAAAAAAAAGTCTATATATATAAATGCTATGCTTGATAAGAAATGTGCCATAGGCGCTGGCGTGAAAAACAAAGAAAAACAAAGAAAAAAAAAGAAAATAAAAAAAGGACTTGCAAAATGCTAAATCAATGTACTAAAACTTAATTCAATTAGCATAAGTTATATAAATAAAATGATAAAAAATAAAGAAAAAAAAACAGCAATTTTTATAGCATAATATCGAAGAAGAAAAACAAGGAGAATGGAAAAACGTACTAAACAAAAATTGGAAAATACTTTAAGTATGTGCTAACTAAGCGGATTTTTATAAAATATACAAAAGCAAAATATTTGTTTCGAATTTTCGCATTGTTTTATTATAATTGTTTTTTTTTTTTTTTTTTTTATATTTATTTATATATATTTTTTTGGATAAGTGTAAACCTCAAGTAAATCAAACAAATGGAATAAAATAAGCGATACTACAAAATAAACTAAATTAAAATTTGAAGCAAAAACAAACAAAAAAGCAGCCACAGACAAACAAAGAAGAGACTTTAACAAACAAAAACAACTTCATTATGAATATACATATATCTCGTAACTAATATTATAAATGAAAAGAAACAAAAAACAAAAAAACAAAACAAAAACATAAATATGTATGCATAACTACAAATTTACAAAAACAAATACAAATACAAACTACAACTACTACAACTAATTAAAATGCAAAAAGAAAAAGAAAAAAAATAAAAATAAAATAAAATAAACAGCAGTAAAGCATAAAACAATTAATAAAAGGGAGCGTAAGGAGAAGAGTATTTAAATGTAAACAAATGAAAAATAAATGAAATTTTTTGCAGGTCTATTATATAGTGAACAATGTTGCCATTTGATACGATTTTTTCCAACAAGACATTTAATATATATACATACATATATACCTTATATTCCGATTCAAATGGAATTTTTGTAATTTTGATAAAAACATTAAAAACCACATGGAAAAAAAAAAAAACAAGCAAACCAACCAACAAACTAAGCAACAACAATACACATAAACAAAACAAAATAAAACATTGCGAGGAAAATGTGTTAAAAAAAAAAGAAAATGCAACAATGAGAAATAAATGCAACAAAATGCCTAAAATCCAACAAAAAAAAAAGAAACAAAGTTTAGAAACATTTGCGTTTTATTTATTAACCCTAAAGAGCTGACAATGAGATTCTATTTTTGTGCCACCGGAGGTGCAACAAAGTACCAGGCCACAAAACGAAGCAAGCGCAAGGTCGCGATCCCTTCTGTTTTCCACGCGTGGATAGGTGGGGCAACAGCGCTGTCGCCTCTTCTATCCACCGAGTCTGCACCACCGACTCGTCGTCTTCCCACCAAAGAAAATGTCCTGTAGTTATCCAGGCATAGGCGGACCCGTCTCCGGTCTCTGAGGGGTCGGTAATCCCTCAAGATACCGCTACCACGAAGTACAGGGTATGCACATGCATGCCTACACAGGTTTGCATATACATATATTCTTCCGATTATGTGTATGTGTGCATGCAAATATATAAGAGTATGTGTGCATGTGCATATGGACATTTGCATGTCTATATGCATGCTTGTACGTTCATATGGATGCATGATATATGTATGCTTATACGTGTTATGTATGTGTGTATGTATGTGCGCATGTTATCCGATATCAGACGCATATGAAATTAACTTTACCTTTTAGGCAACTCATCCCGCTGTGCTGCAAATGAAATAAAACGTACGATGCCCTACTACTCGATTCTCAAAAAACCAAGTAAGTCCTGCAGATTTGCATGCTTTGATCGTAAGTGTTGTGTTAAAAAAGTGTGTTGGCAGACTTATAAAAGTGCTTGTTTTTATGTAAGTATGTTTCTTTGTATATATGTATGTTAGTATGTATACATGTATGCATGTATGCATGTTTGTATGCATATATGTTTATATACATGTATGCATGTATATATGTTGATATGCATGCATGAATGCATGTTTGTATGTATGTATGCATGAATGTAGGTAGGTATGTATATACATATGTATGTATGTATGTCTGTTTGTATGTATGCATGTAGGTGTGTGTGCATGTCATCTAGTACAACACTCAGACCACGTTTCCTTTATTTGTTAGGTAGCTACGCTGTAAGTTAGACAAAACATGAAACGCCCTACTATGCGATTCTTAAAAATTCAAGTAAGTCCTACAGATTTTCATGCTCTGATCGTATGGGTTGCGTTAAAATAGTGTGCTGGCAGACTTATAAACTTGCTTCTTTGTATGTAAGTATGTGCATGTATGTATGTACGTATGTATGTGTGTGTATGCATATGTCTTTCTAAGTATGTATGCATGTATATAAACGTATACGTATGTATGTATGTTTGTATGCATGTATGTTAGTATGTGTGTATGTTATCTTACAGAAAACTCTGACCAAGTTTACTTTTTAGATAACTCTACCCGCTGTGCTGCAAATTAAACAAAACATACGACCCCCTACTATGCGATTCTCAGGAACTCAAGTAAGTGCAAGGTTTTGTTTCAACTGAACTATCACAATACCTTTTAAAAAGCACTGGCAACTAAGCATTTGCCTTAGACAACTCACGTATCTCCATGCAGATAGAATCATTTTATCATTTTATTTGACAGTGTCCTCTAGCGTTTGGAGATAGTTTGGTAAGGATTTGATTTGATTTCGACATGGATTAAGTTTTATTAATAAGTAAGGGTTATTACCTAGAGATTAGAACTTATTTGCCAGCCATGCCACATCGATTTTATGATTATAATTAACTATAGCAATGCGGAGCAATTGTACAAGAGTATTCGAGTCTCGCAGCTATCCAAAATTAGTCAAACTCAAAGGAACAACACAGCAATCAACGAGCACGCCAAGAAAAAAGGGCTCCAGACGGACAGATCAGTAAATCATATTAATGCTTCAGCGATACAGGAGACCAGGGCTGACTGAGGAGTGTGGCGAACGGGGCGGGAAGTTAACCAGCACACACCCGAAGTCAACGAAGCGCAGCTCAACCCACCTCACTAAAAGAAAAAGGTCAATTGATTGGGTGTGAGGTAGCATATGCAATAGTAGCTGGGGGAAGTGAACCGAATGCGACGATTGAATTGCTTCATGTGCGATTCATGCAACGCACGAGGTGCCACCAATCATTTGGGCGGTTGGGCAGGATGTTTCCCGGCGGCGCTACAACTCGTTTTCACTTTCACTTTGATGGCAATGGCACAAAATCTCTGTTTGGTGAATAAAACCTTCGAATAAGTGGAGCTTAATGTTAACTAACGCTGTTAATATAAGATTTAACAGTACTGACACTTCCTTAACAGCGTTAGGAATGTTAATGCCAGACTGTAAAGCATAAGAGTCATGGTATGAAGCGCGTCTGTCTGGCTCAGACTAAAAAGAAGTATGGAGTTATGCTCGGGCACTGAGAAAAGTTAAGTAGAGCTCTTCATGTTAAGGTCAACAGCCAGGCTTTAATTAACAGTCACTTAACATTCAGCTGCACTGCTAATGTCAGCAGAATAACACTAAGTTCAAATGGCTTAATACCAATAAAGAAAAAATGTTATTTAAAAATCTATTTTAAAATAATTTAAAAAAAAACAACTAAAATAAATATTGATTTAGCAAAGTCTGTAAAGGCTAAGTTCCACGCCCAGGAACACGCCCATAATTAACAAAATAATATATTTTGCATTCAATTTAACATGCATCATGCGTATTGTGCCCACTGTGCGATGTGAAGGACGGCGACGCCCAGCTGACGATGCTGGAGAAAAAGATAGCAGACACGCATACTTCCGCCTGCGCCCACACACACACACACTCACGCAACACCCACACACACACACACACACACACACACACGAAGCTTTGCAAATTTACGCATTTTAATTTCCACGCACTGACCAACCGACCAGGCGCAAGGCGACACTAGGCACGAAGCCTGCCGAGCAGGACAAGCAGCATTCGCAACAGCAGTGAGAAGAAGAAGAAGCAGAAGGCGCACAGGACCCAGCGACACGACAAGGATAACAGCCGAACGCGAACGAGGAGCACAGCAGCTAACAAGGACAAAGGCGACGGCGACGACGACTCCATAATTTTGAATTTCTTTCTCTAGGTGGACACGACCAAGCGCAAGCGACCAGGATGAGTACGATGGGGACCTTGGCTGACGAGGGGTGGGGAGCTGTGGGGTCTGGTGGGGCAGACGAGGACGATTTCCAGCTGGCCAAAAGAAAAGGGTTGGCAACGTTGCGTTGTGTTTGCTTTTTATTTAGCTTGGCATTTTATTTATGCTGCGTGGTCGTTTCGTTGCCAATCGCAACGTTTGCGTTGCCGTTTTATACCCTACCACAGCGGGCATATTAGCTGCCGGCCAAGTGTTAGTTACCCATAGAATTGCTGATCTTTTTGTTATTATAAAGAGATTTTTCAAAATTCAAATCGTATACTATTGCACTCCACTCGGGGTATCTACTTTGAGAAAAATGGTCAATTATGTGGGAAAAGGATGTGGCAGGATGTTTACCGGCTGCGTTACAACTCGTTTTCACTTTCACTTTGATGGCAATGGCACAAAATCTCAGTTTTGTGAATAAAAGTATATTGAGTCGACCAAAGTAAACCAAAGCTGTTAATGTTGGGTCTAACAGTGTAACTTTTACAGACAGTTGCTTAACAGCGTTGGGAATGTTAATACCAAGCTGTAAATCATAAGAGAAATGGTATGATGCCATGCTCAAAAGAAAAAGTTAAACACGTTTTTTTATTATTTCTATATTGTTTATAGATTTTTACACTGGATCGTAAATCCACTCAGAGTAACTTTTTTTGAGGAAAATTGTATATTATAGAAATTTTGCTTAGTTCCTTGCTTTTGCCCTACTTCAAATTCTACACAGAGGCCCAATTAAATGCTCTCTTTCTTTGTGTGTGGCTAAGTTCTGTTTAATTTTCCAACTAGACTGATTTGGAAAATATTAAAATTATTAAAATACTTATTGGAATATGTCATATAAAGATTATCTTTCTCTCAGCTTAAAAAATCTGAAATCTAAGCATAGGTCAATCTTTCCTTATTTCTGTCGGAATCGGACCACTATATCATAGCTGTCTAGGTTTGCTGGTAGAGTATTTCAACTTCGGCGTGTGATCAAGCACATTTTGGCGCGTTTTGTTGTGCTTTTTAAATTGGCAAGCGCCAGCGGGCAGCTCAGCAGCCATCAAAACGCAGCAGCACCCCGCCCATTAGCCATTAGCCGGCAGCCCAGCAGCCCAGCAGCCACCACCGGACGCTGCTGCTCTGTCGCTCATCAGGACGCAGTGAGGGGGGAGTCGAGCCTGGACCTTAACCCGTTCGTGCGTTGCGTTGGCTGCTTCGTGCGTGCGTTGTCCAGTGGTTGGTGGATTGCTGGCCGGGTGGGTGGTGGATGGTGGGTGGTGTGCCGGGCAGCTGGTGGGCTTAATTTAAGCGGGTTTTATTTTTTCTCAATTTTGCGTTTTTTTTGTCCACGTTTTTACATGCTTTTCGTTGCGTGTTTTTTATTTGATTTTGCTGCGTACATAGAAATATATACATATGTATATAGGGGATGCTTTTCTGGACTGGACTGTGCGTGTGTGTGTGTGGGTGTGTGTGTGTGGGTGTGTGTGTGTGTGTGAGAATCTCGTTATGCTGTCTGTTGTTTGAAATGACCGCTGCTGCAGCGACGTCGCGCCGCAGCCTGCGCTCAATTTGCTGTAACTCTTTTTTAGGCCTTTCTCTTTTCCTTTTCCTTCCCCTTTTCTTTTTTTCTTTTTTTCTTTTTTTTCTTATATTGTTGTTGTTTCTTTACATTGCGTTTTTTTTTTTTTGCTTTTATTTTTTTGCTATATAGAATTTGTTATATTATGTATTTAATGTGTTTTTATGTATATTTTTTTGCTCTTTGCCTAAGCTAAACAATTTTAATTGAATTTTTAACAAAAATACAAAACCATTTATTTAGTTTTTTTTTTTTGCTCTGCCCTGCTCTGTGCTGTCGGGGGCAGTGGTAAGTGGGTGGGAAGGGTGGGGAGGGTGGGGAGGGTGGAGAGGGTATTTGCATGTGTCCAGCAGCATCAAGTTACGTTTTTTAATGACTAACGAAAATCGTTGCCTACTTTTGAGCGCCAGTAAAAACAATTTCCTTCTACGATTCTTTTATTTCCAATCTGTGTTGTACGAACACTTAGCGAATTCCTTAATTAATAAGATTAGCAAAATAGAGAGAAAAGTATGTCGAACATGACAATTAAAGAATTTGATAGGATTCTTGAAAAGAAACTTAGTTAAGTGTCTGGTCCGAATGGCAGGTCTCGTGTGTCCGAAGTCTTTGTAGTCTGCGAATCTGCCTACTGTTGTCCCGCTGACTTATGGCCAGGTGGTTTTCGTGTTGCTCTAGACGTTTGATATGGTTATTGCTGAATCTGGCAGTCTTCTCCAGCACTGTGGGAAACCAATAAAAATGAATGCGTACAAATTGGAAGCTGTCAATTTATCAAAATAAATTATTATTATCTTTTAAGTTAGGCAGGTCCTTGCCGGCAAAAGCGCTTCGTAAGCTGTCTGCTGCCCCCCGGGTACATGCTAACATCCGATTGGGAAAGAGGCCTCGAAGTGCCCAGATACATATTATATCTAATGTATATCAAGAAAGACTTTTTAAAGCAAATAAAGAGTTCAAGGTTGTGAGAAATAAAATTGGAAAAAAAGGATTAATACAAAATCCGTTGTTCTCGTCTTTGTAATATCGAAAAACATATTACATTCAAATTGCGTGGAATAAGTACAGTAAGTACAGTCATGTATTGAAATGGAACGGAACGAAATGAACACAATTGGAACATAAGCTCAATAAGAAATAAAATGAAACAGTAATATCGAATGAGTAGCAAGACCAGGCATAGAATTGGAACGGAACGAAACGGAATGAAGACGTTGAGAATTTAATAACTACGGAAACGGAACGGAATGAAGATGATTGAAACAAAACTTCAATAAGAAATGAAATAAAAATAAAAAAAGAAAACAGTAATATCGAATTAGTACTATGACCAGGCATAGAAATGGAACGGAACGGAACGGAATGAAGACGTTGAGAACATAAATTCAATAACTACGAAAATGAAACGAGAAGAAGAGAACACACAGATAATGAAAATCTTGCATCCTTTTGAATACAACAACGTAATCCATATCAAAAACGGGACCAGGCCCGACCCTGAAGAAGATCAGGTTATGCAAAATCCAAAAAAAGGGCAAAAAGTGTGACCAACGTTTAATCACATATAAAAAAGAGAATGGAATAAAAGAAGTGGACATTGTCATGGCAAATGATGCAGATTTAATTGGCAAAAGCAAGAGGGCAGCATCATCAATAAAAGAAAATGATGTCCAAAATCAAATTGAAAATGCGAATAGAAATGTCAAAGGGCATCGAAAATGGGAAATGGGAAAAGAAATGTCTTTGATATTTAATATGTTTAAATATGCGAATCCTTTGAGGCGGGCCGGGCTAAATACAACAAAACAAAAAAGAAGCCTCATCAAATAAAATGAAAAACTGAAACAAAAAACCAACACACGCGCCGGACGCACAGCATACATGTGTGTGTGTGTGTGTGTGTATGTGTGTGTTTGTATCTTAGATATATGCTGATATAGTAGCCGAAAGGGGAAGGGGTGTGGTAAGGGGGCGCAAGTGAAATTCATTCAAACGAAACGAAATGAAACGAATTCAATTGAGATGACGACGAGGACAAAGATGAAAACGAAGACGCAGACGAAGCCGGAATAATGCCAATGAAGAGTAAAAAGTAGATCGATAGATAGCAGCCACTACACACACACACACACACAGACACAGACACATGACCAGCATGTGTGACCAGTAGGCATCTAGGCATGGGGGGAGGGGGGGGGGGGACTGGCTTGAGCGGGTGGGCAGGAAAGAGAGAGAGAGAGATCGTAATGCAAACTGTCAGAATGCGTAACTCAATTTACAATTTTGCTTTTACTTTTGCCTCGCTCTTCTGAAACCCCCCCCTCCACCCCTTCCCCTTCCAATCCAACTGCTTCTTCTTTGCCTTTTTTTGCACAAAAGAAAAAGCGCGTGTGTGCGTGTGTGTGTGCGTGTAAGGGTGAGCCAACTGTATGCTGAATTAAAAGAAAATGGAAAATGCTAAAAAACGAACGGCTGGACACGAGCCAGCAGCCGAGGGTTGGGCTTTCTCTGCCGCCTCCGCTGCGTGGTCCAAGCAGCTGCCCATGATAAAGTCAGCCCAATGTGCGTGTCGTGTGCCCGCACTGCGAGTGGGTGGGGTGGGCTGGTTGGGGGTAGGTGGGGCGTAAGTTGAAATGGTAGTGAGAGTGCAGGGAGGGGAAGGGGGGCTGCAACATTGTAGGCTGGTCAACGTTTTTTGTTTCGCACGAATCCTTTCGCCTGAGCAACACCCCCCAACCCACCGCCAGCCCCAACCACCTGAAGCCAACATGGAAAAAATGCGGCAGAGAAATGCCAAAAATGTTCGACTAGATCATATGCTGTGAAAATGCTTCAGAGTAATATAACTAGTATGTGTTTTACAGATGCAATACTTATCAGATAATGCTGTGCTAAGTTATATTTTATTGTATTACCCAACACTCTAACATAGCATATCATTTTTGAGCACTCGCATAGTTTACCTATACACCACGAATAAGCTAATAAGCCCAAATATACACTAGCCTAGCGTATCATTTGAATGAAAATCTTTTCAAATCAAACTTCAAAACGCTTTCCCTACACTGTGAATTTCGCGCTATACAACACTATATAATGTGCTAATCTACAGCATGCCATGTACAACCAAAACATATGGCTTTCATATGTGGTCATGGTTCATGGAGCTATATCATCATTATTTAGAAAGATCATGGATCTATATACCATATCAAATCGTTTCAGTCCATTCCATTGCATTGTCATATCATACCTTACCACTCCATTCAAACCATTCCATATCCTTTCTAACCACACAATTGTACGCAATTCTGTAACATGCATTAAATTTCCTTTCCTTTCATTCCTTACCATATCATTTCCTGCCACTCCGTAGGCTCAAAAGAAAAGATACTACGTGTGGGATCAAGTTCTTCAAAAGATCACAACATTTTTCCAATATTTCCTTACCTATACGAAGTTATCAGAAAAGATAGACTCAAAATTTTGTTGAGCAAAGAAAGGTAAATGAAAGCCTATATAACAAATTTGTTAATATCGGAGACCCATGGTTTTTGAATGGGTTTCGGGGACTCGACTTTGTCAACTGAATTGGCCATTTCTTTTAACAGAAATAAACTCACTTCAGATACATATTTTCTGGCGTTTTCTCTGTTAAGCTGAACAACTTTTCGTTTTTACAATTCTTACATTTACAGGGTATAAAAGGCGAACAAAAATTGTAACAAAAGCGGATGCTGCGTGGGCGTCAGAAGGGGTGCAAGTTGTGGGTGAGGGGTGAGAGGGGGCGGGCCGTTTGGTTGTTAGGTAAGCAAAAGAATGGGTTGCCAAAAAAAAAACAAGAAAACCAAATGGAAAATGCTACGCACACACACACACACACACACACACACACACACATGCACACACACACACACATGTACGCTCGTTTGGACAATTGGCCATGGCTTCCATTTTTTTGTTACCCAGCTCTCCCCCTTCCACCTACATTAATTCCTCTGTTTGCGAAGCGTGCAGAAAAGCTGACCAGCACAAAAAAAAAAGAAGCAGAAGAAGAAGAAGCAAGAAGGAGCAAGAGCAAACGCACGAAATTACATAGAAAATCTTCGGCACAATGCACATAAAAAAAGGGAAATAAAAAACAAGCGGGCAAAAATCTTTGGAAAAAACGTGGTAAAAAAAGGGTTACGAAATTACGTCGACGCAGACGCCGACAGCGGCGTCAGCTTTGACGTTGGCATCGACATCGGCGTCGACGTCGATGTCGACGTCCAAGTAAAGAAATGTAAAGAAAATTACAAAATCACCCCCTTTGGCCAGGCTTACATGCTTACAGTTATTACCGCGATAAGGTGAGGGTGTCCATATAGGCCAGACCAAAGGGCTGCTGTGGCCGGGGGGTGCGGGGAGGACAGTAGACAGAGGACAGTTGCTTCAGTCGGTGGGTCTGGTCGTGGGCTTATCAGAGTTCCGGAAATGAGTTGTGTAAGTTGCAAGTTTATGTAGCTGCAGATTGTCCTTGTCTCCGCGACGATATGAATGAAAACTATTCCGACAAACAGGTTACGGTTCACTTAGGAGCATCGCAGGGTGTGCAAATAGATGAAAGTAGCCTTGATAATAATCGGATGAATTGATTTTTAAATAGAGTTTTCCAGGTCGTAATAGAATCGTCGTGTATCGGATGCCCTAAATGAATATTCCCTATGAACCCCGATTACCAATTCTTCTCTCTAGTTTCTCTCTTTAAATATTCGTTATCAATTGGTCGGGGCTGCAACTATAATAGCCATATGCTTAATATATACTAACTTTTCTGTCTCCATAGTTCTTCCCAACTTTTATTATTGAATGTGATTTTGATTATGCCTCGGGGTAAGAAAACAACCTACTACGTATTCATATAGTTTTGTATCAAAGTATATATACATATATACATTTATAAAGTCTGCAAGTAGAGTTTATTTCTCAGGTTCTTATCTTATTTCTAGATGTTCTGAAATTCAATCTCGACTCATTATCACCGAATTACTTAGAGCCTACTTTTTGGCGTAGAAACAAGTAGAATTGTTTCTCAGGCAAAAGCTACATTTATTAGAATATCCGATTCGTCCTTGAACATGATTTCAGATTTGTAATATATTATAAATATACTTCTACTTTAGAAAGCGTTTAAAATTAACGGAAAAAAGTGTTCTTACAAATAGAAGTTTTTAATTACAGTTAGCGCTTCTTTCCGAGAGTCTGTATGGTATAAGGACAATCTACTGATGCTATAAGGTATAAAATTTAAAGTATTTCTATAAACTCATAGCATATTAAATAATAATCAGAAAGAAAGAAACTTTCACTGCTGTGAAAATACATATGTTATAACTCAGCGCAGCTGTCGCAGCAGCAGCAACAACTACAACAACAAAGGAGCAGGAGCAGGAGAAGGAGCAGGAGAAAGACGAAGATTTTGCTGTTTGGGCACATTAATAAACAGCTAGCAAAAGTGCTGCCCATGCCCAAACATAACACATACACACGAGCACATATGCACAGGGAGCGAGAGGGAGAGCCGCACATGTTCATGCATATGCATATACATTATAAAATGTGGTACAGACAACAACAACAACAACAACAAACAGCCCTCCCCCACACGCACACAGACATCAGCAAACACACACACACACACACACGCACACACGCACAAGCTGGTCAAGCAAATACAGCAAATCAAACGCAGTCATCACACGACCCAACCAACCCACCCTGCCCCCCTCAGACTGTTCCCATTTGTTCACACACTTTGCCTTTTACTTTTGCGCGCCAAAGTATGCTACAAAAAATTAGATGCTGACCAAAGCGCTGCGCTGCGCCGTGTCGTGCCGCGCCGCGCTGTCGACGTCGACAGCAGCGACAGCGTCGGCAGCAAAATGAAAAATTACATAAAAACCAAATTTATATATACACTCACACACACACACACACACACACACATGCATGTGCATATGCAGGAGAAAATATGTCAAAAAAAATGTAAAAGAAATTGAGAAAAAAAAAACGAAAAATCTTCCCTTAGCTTTTCATTTCAATGTTGTGTAGTTGACAGTCAGACGCAATGTCCAATGTCCCCCCACCACCATCAGCATACAACCCTGCAACGCCCCCTTTCTGTTCTGTCAATTGTTGTTGCTGTTTTAAGTAGGAAATTGTGTCCGAGCTGCTCGCTTGCTCTCGCTTATCAAATGAATTTCTTTTGTAAACTTGCTGCCCGTCAAGGAGCAGCGCTGAAGGACACGACACGACGGGACTGGCAGAAAAACAGACAGACAGGACAGTAACAGACAACCCTTTTAGCTACGCCCGATAGTCAGGTGGGTCGGGGGCAGCGGGCTCCTATTGGACTAATGCTAATGTCGCATATACGCTTGCCATTCGCTTTGTTTTCAATGTTTTCGCTTGTTGTTGTTGTTGTTGCTGGCTGTTTTTTACGTGATTTTGCATGAGCTGGTTTTCGTTGTTTTTCCTCTTTTTTGTTTGTTGCTGTATTTTTTGCTTGTTTCTCGTAGCGAGTGGCCGATTTAAAAGGCATCAGTTTAACCCAAATTTTTTGGCTGCCACTGTGGGAACTAAGTCAGTGTGTCTGCCTGCCAAAAACCTAAAACTATGCACATACAAATTCAGGCACACACTCACACACACACACACACACACACACACATGTGTGTGTAGCTACTATAAACTTAACATGCAGCTTTGAGCGTTCAGTTGCCAGTTTTTAGTTCTCAGCTCTTACAAATTTTGCTGTGCGCTCAAAAGTATGCTACGCCAAATGCGGCGGACCGTGCAAATGCCACGCAATCAAAAACTTTCGCTCTCACGCTCTCCCACTCTCCACACACACACACACACACACACACACGCGCGCGCGCTATCCCACTCTGCCACTGCGGCTGCTGTCCATTGCCCACCTACATGTATCTGTGTGTGTGTGTTGGTGTGTGTGTGCAAGTGTAAACAGAGCGCAGGCATTTTGTTCTTGCGGTCGCAGAACTTGAAAACTAGTTTGCATAAACCAACAACAAGCATGCATGCGTGTGTGCGTGTCTGTGTGTGTGCGTGTGTTGGTGTGCAGCAACTGGTACAGAGATAGGGTTAGTTTTCGGCCAGCCTTATGTACAGGCTACTAGCTGATAGCCCCAAACATTGCCTTGATTATAAATTTCAACTTAATTACATAAACAGAATTTAATCCTTTCTAACTGTGTCGCATTTTATATATATGGATATCTATATATTTATATATATATATATATGTGTAGGTGTGCGTGTGTGTGTTTGGGTATGTATGCTAACACGCATTGCGTATCAGAATCAGTGCATGGTTATGTGTGTGTGTGCGTTAATTTATGGGCAGCATAACTATCACAAAACAAGCACCCGAAATGTGTGCACAGTGGGCAGAAGTAATTAAAAAAGGAAACTAGAAAATGCGTATTTGTTTCTATAGAATTATGCATATTCTTTTTTTCCCTTTTCCAAAGATTAACAACATAAAAAATAATATAAATACAGTTTGAATAACTTACAATAATTAAAACTAAAAAAGTAAAACAAAGAACGTTTCATTTGCAATAAACAATTCTTTCCCCTTTCAAGCATTAAACACTCCTTACACACTTTTTTGGAGTATTCTGAAATAATATTAAAGATAAAAACTATAATAGATTATATGATATTATGTAGAGGAAGTAATTTTGAACGTTTTTATATAGTTGGGGAGCAGCTACACCAAAGGCTCTAGAGCCTGAAGCTATCTCCTCCTTTCCGTTTTCAAAAGTATTATTTTCAATTATTTTCATTTCTTCTTTGATTTCAATACGTAAACGTTTTGCAGACAGTGTCAGATGGCAATACAACAATGTCTTTACAAATAGTCATTTAAAAATGTTAAATGTTATTTAATTTTTAAAAGTTCCTTAAATAACCTGTCTATTAACATTTTGTGAACTGTTTGCTTTATTCAATGATGTTTCAAAACTCAACATATACAAATTGATTTAAGGCGTTCAATCTGAAGTTTTGATCAACATTTCATCACAGCTTGCACCACGGTGCAACGGGACAAACGAAGGACAACTGAGGACGAAACTTGTTCATGATGAATATTCTAAACTTGTGCATTAGTTTTGGGCTACCCCTAACCCAAAACACACTCACATTTCCCTGTCCACAGGCACACACACGCATAGTTTAGAGCTGTGTGAAGTGTAGCATAGAAACAGGCGTCAAGAACGCGTGCCTCCCCTTGCCCTTGCCTCTGCTCATGCCTTGGGCTGTATGCTATATATTATTTCGGCTGCCCAGGCTGATCAGAACAACACACACCTGACTCACACACAGACGGACAGGCAAAGTGTGAGAAAGAGAGAGAGAGGAGAGAGAGAGAGAGAGAGAGAGAGAGAGAGAGAGAGAGAGAGAGAGCGAGAGCGAGAGAGAGCGAGGCGAATGTTAAACCAATTTCCACACAACAATTTTAAATTTCCGACTTGGTCCAATACACACACAAAACTTAGATTTGCGAATGCCAATTTGAGGGCCTTCAGCCCGAAGCATGTTCCAGCCACACACACACGCACATACGCACACACGCACTCACACAGCTACGCCTAGCGTTAACTTACAATGAAATCCATTCCCATTCCCATTGCCAGTCCCATTGCCAGCGTCGCCTGCCGCCTGCCACGCCTCCATCAGCTTGTAAATTGCGCAAGTTGTGGCGCAGGGTATACGTTTTTGTGTGAGTGCACGTGTGTGTGTATGTGTGACTGGGCGCACTATTTTACATACGTAATGCTAACTTCATGGGGCTTTGGTAAAGCTCATAAGCGCCGCTGGCTACAGCATCGAAATTAGCGTTTGGACCTTGGACCTGGCCATTGGGGAGTTGCGCAACTCAAAAGTGGGCGCAGGGGCGCATAGGGGTGTCCTTTACACACATATGTAAGCGTGTGTGTGCGTGTATGCGTGTGTGTAGCATGAGAGCGACCTGACATATGTACTTAAACACTTGCATGTAGCTCTACTTAGCTCGACAGACTCATGAGCCCGGCTGTGCACTTGCTTAGAAAAAGGCTTTGAGTTCGAGCCCCCATAAACAACAGTAAGCTCTAAAAGTCCGTTTGCACTGGTTAAAATGTTGAATTTACCTATTCATTTGGGCGTGGTCAAATCAGAGACCGAAATTTTATAGAACTTTTACAACAAAATTTCATTTTCATAATTTCTTATTATAATTTTTTAAATAACTCAGAAATCAATGTACTTTTAAAATAATATTTATTTCTCTATATATAGAACAGTTTATCCTGACTGACCGACTCATTGACTGACTGATTGCATTGAAATTTTTACTGATTGAAATTTTTACTATAGTTACCTTATGTGATCGAGGTGCACTCTATGGCGGGACGTTGGGAAATTTCACCCAGAACTGTGAGTCAAAAGTTTGATGAATGTTTATTTTTCGGCTTCAAGATTCTCACCACTTGACTTACATATCACTTAAGTTCAAGATATTACTGATAGATTTTAATTTTCCATGGGCGAGAAATGCATGTGTGCATGTATGCATGTATGTATGTATGTATGTTTGTATGTGTGTATGTATGTATGTATTTATGTATGTATGTATGTATGTATGTATGGATGTATGTATGTATGTATGCATGCATGCATGAATGTGTGTATGTATGTGTGTATTTATGTATGTATGGATATATGTATAAATGTATATATGCATGCATGCATGAATGTGTGTATGTATGTGTGTATGTATGTATGTATGTATGTATCTATGTATGTATGTATGTATGTATGTATGTATGTATGCATATTTTTATATAGATATATTTATCTATGTATGATGTGTATGTGTATATGAGCATACACATGCGTTGATGTGTGTATGCATATACATGTATGTATGTGTATATGTGTGAGTATCTGCATGTTAATATGTTTGTACGTATGTACTCTGTATGCATGCGTGTATGTGTGTATGTATTCACGTATATTTGTACGAATATATGTATGTTTGCATGTATAACTGCGTGTGCGTATGCATGTATATGTACATATATAATGTATGCATTTATATATGTACAAATACGTATGCATCAAATTTGTATGTTTATATGCAATACCAAGATTACCTCTTGCTGCGCTACAAATTCAAAAAATAACGTATGCCCTACTACTCGATTCTCATAAATTCAAGTAAGTCCCATACGTTTCACTCTAAAGAATTAGACGGCTTCAACTATGGAGGAGACGGCGACTTGGGCATAGCAGGAGACGGCAGCTTAAGCAAAAGAGGAGGCGGCGGCTTCAACTATGAAGGAGGAGTCGGCTTGAATATTTAAGGAGGCGACGATAGCTATAGCCTTGTAGGAGGAGGCGGCATCCATTTTAAATGTGAAAATTGAAAAAAGGTACGTATTATAAACTTTACTATGTCTTATTAAAGTCGTATGTAGAATGGCTGTATGTCGAGCTGAGCTAAAAATGAATATGAAGCGTATGCATGAATACTGCTCTTCTAAGCGATTCTCACTAATTCAAAAAAGGTTGAGCGAGCAAGCTGCGTTTTGAAACTAAAAAAACGATCTCTGCTTTTCTTTTCTTTCAGTGATGTGTTTATATAGAAGTTTGCCTCCCGCCTGCTGATCGATGACATAAAAACATCGTGCGTGTGAACCGACGGGTGAGTGCGTAACTCCAAATATATATTTATCTGTATAGTTTGAAGTTTTTATGTCCGATTGGCTTCCACCCGCAACTGTAGTAAATTGGCGGAAAACGGTTGTGTAAAACTCGAAAACTATCAGGTCTTGGCTTGCTTTGTTTTTTATCATTATAATTATCTAAATTCATTTACATTAATGAAAGTCGTCTCAAATATTGACTGATGGTAATTCAGTTGCCGAATAATACAAGACTTCAATTCGATTTTAAACGTATGGGCAATGTGAAAATCAGGCTGAAGTCTTGCTGCTTGCGACAGTCGAAGCAGAATTTGTCAGCAGCTGAGACACACACACACATACTTAACTTAAGGCAGGGGGGCACATGGAGGCAGCTGAGATACAAGTTATGTGACTACGGCTCCAGGATGTGGCCGTGGTTGTGTGTGTGCGTGTGTGTGTGTGTGTGTGTGTGTGCCTGTGGTAATGCGTGCGTTCGACCGTGCGGCGCGTTCGTTGAGCCGTTGCGTCAGGACCCACAAAGACGCATGAATTTTTTACTGGACTAGAAGCGAAGGCAGCCAGCAACCAGCATTGGGACAGCTACTGGCAGCTTCCTGTTTTCGAGTTGGTTTTTTAGTCTCAATACCCTGTAAATGCGTATGGAAAGAGCGGCATGCCAAGCAACAGAGCGACCAAACACAAGACTTACTCTCTGCAGGTGCAGCTCTGCAGAAAGCGCATCAAGGCTCTGGCGGGCTTTCCCACTGATTTTGACACTCGCATATGCTAAATTCCAGGGAAAAGCTCCTTCATGACGAACATTTATAACTATTTTTTATATTTGAATTTATCACGAAGGTAAACATACTCAAATAATTCTATTTAAGCTTAGTAAAATTGAAGGCAGATATTATAACAAATTTCAGTTTTATTCTCTGATTTTCTCAGATTATTGCGATTGTTAAGATGCGAACTTAAACAGTTTTATTTTTTACTGTCATGTAACGTGTGCTTATATATGAAAACCCAACAGTTTTCTCTTTTTTTGAGAGCTTTATATAAATGTTTAATTAAGGAATAACTGCCAGTCGAGCACTTTTCAAGCTTTTCAGCTTTTATTTTTTATATTTTGCAACTTTGTCACTGGACGCCACGACTTACGTGCGATTACTTTGGATAGCGCGTGTCTGCGTGTGTGTGTCTGTGTGTGTGTCTGTGTGTGTGCGTGTGTGCTCGAGTGTGTGTTTGCTGTTGCCTTGCTACCCCCATTTGACTTCACATGCGTCAAGACGTGGGCAACCCCCCCAGCTCCTATTAACCCCCTTTACTCCACGTTATGCCGCTGGCCAAAAGCTGAAAGCGAAATGCGTTTCTGTGTCTGTCGCGCTGTCTATTTGTTTATTTGACAACATTTTAGAGCACATGTGTGTGTGCGTGTGTGTGCACGTGTGTGTGCGTGTGTTATTTATGCTCCAAGTCTGAGCTCCATGCCAATATTTTATTCGGTGCCATTTGCTGTACTTGGCCTGCAATTGAAATTAGGCTTAAGCTGTGCCAGAGCCGGAGTTGCCGCTGCTGGCCGATAGATGGCGCTGGCGCAATTAAGATGCCGCTTAACCGCTATTTTGTTGGGCCTTTTGTTGCCAACTGTACTCGGGCTGTGCCGGCCGCGTCGCATTAGCCAAATGACATTGAAATATTACAAAAATTTAAAAACCATTATAAACAGACAAGAATGCCCCACCCCTCGCCCCACCTCGCGCCACCATTCAATTTACCCCCTTTACACACTCTCTGTATAGTATACATAAATATCTTATGTAGACACTACCTATGGGGCGGTGGCGGGAGCGGGGGCGGGGAAGCGGTGTGCCGGGGGCAGGGGCTAGCTCGAAAAATTCTTAACACCGAAAATTGCGCGCGAATAAAATAAAAAAAAAGAGGAAAATAAAGAGAAAAATAAAAGAAATTTCTATATATATATATATAAATAAAGAGGAAAATCAACAGCAGCCAAGTAAAAAGAGGAGAAAAAAAAACATCCACTTTTGCCCGTTTTTGTTTTGTCCTTGTCGTGTCGTAGTCGCTTGCTCCTGGTCCTGGTCCTGTCCCGGTCCAACTGGACCGCGCTGGGCGGCAAAGGGGGGGGCGGTTAAGGGGGCGACGTTGCGTACTACCAATTTGCTAGTGACCATAATCAACCCCTTTTTTCTTTCTTGATTTTGTTTTTTATTTTGTTGTTTTTTTTGTTGCCCAAACGATTTTTGTTGTTGGTATGCAAAAAAGTGCGTAAGACGCTGGCTTAGAGGAGGTGGCACTGGCAGTGGGTGTGGGTGTGGGAGGGAGGAGGGGGAGGGAAGCAAGGCACAAGTAAATGGAGTAACGAGTGCGAAGTACAGCTGTACAAATCAAACAAGCAGAGGCGTCGCCGCAGAGGGGGGCTGAATTGATAAGAGTAGTGGGTGGGCGGGCGGTCGGTCTAGTGTGGCAGATAAATATCTAAATGATGCCACTGGGAAAGAATAAGAATGCCCACAGATTTCCACTTATTTTCACCCATGAAGCGCAGGCAATACTGATTGAAAAATCCCGAAAAGTCTTATTTAGTTTGTCATAGAAGCTACAACTTGTAGACTTGCTATGTGAGCTCTACAAGTCGGAGATCAGATCAACTTCTTCAGCTGCCAGGCTCCTGACTGACCCCATCTTAGAGAGGCACCTCCAAAGGTAACAGCCCTGCAATCTAGCCGCGAGTTGAATCATTTGAATGCCATACAGTATTGGGCTATGTCGTCAATTCCCTTCATTGTAAATATCCCTCATTTTGACTATACCCTTGCTTCACAGTCTTTCGCTAAGTAGAGATCGGACGATATTGATTGATTCCAGTAAATTGTAGGCCTAGTATATCTATATATTGCTATTTATAGCTAGAATACTTGGTCGGAAGGCAGACAGCAGCACACTTCTTGCGATTTGTGCCTACATAAACAACTCCATATACTGCGTTTTGATTTCCCTTCAAAAAGTATAAAAATATAAAAAATTGAATTAAAAATTCGATAATGAAAAGATTAAATACGTTATGAAAGTGGCAGCAATATGCAGTTAAGGTTTCACGGGGCTTATTATGCACCCTTTTTTGAATGCTCGCAGCTGAGAAAACAAAGGCAAGTACCCTAAGTTCCGACGGATAGAGAAGAAGCTGTTGGTTAGGAGCTGCAAGAATCTCAGTTCTAGAACCTCAACTGGCAGACCCTACTTCGTATTTTTATTTATTTTTATACTCTTATAGGGGGTATTAAAAGTTTAACGCCTAGAAGGAGACACCTACGATCCCATAAACTATATATGCTTCTGAGTCAATAATCGTGTTGATAAAGTCCGTCTGTCGGTCTGTCCGTCTGTCCATCGATCCATCTATCCATCCGTCTGCCCATCGATCCATCCATACGTCTGTCCGTCCGGCCGTCCGTCTATTTCTATGCGAACTAGTCTCTCAGTTTTGAAGCTATCGTCTTCAAACTTTGCATAAGTCCCTCTTCCTGTTCCAGGCAGTTCGTATATCGGCTGGATCGGACTATTATATCATATAGCTGGCATAGGAGAGATCGTTCTATTGGTAAGTTCTGGCATGTAAAACTTCTTTGTTCTTTCGAGATATCTTAACAAAACTCAGCATTTAAAGGTTTCACACTATATTCCTCATATGTATGCAACATACCTATCAACATCGGACTACTATATCATATAGCTTACATAGGAACGATCGGTCGAAAATGAAGTTCTTGTATAACAAAGTCTATATGTTTACTAATATATTTTCATCAAGCTCAGCATTTACGAGCTTAAATATTCACACATATCTGTACAGCCGAAGGACAAATGTCTACAAGGGTATTAGCTCCTTGGTGAGTCGAAATTATTTCTACTTTCGCGTCGTTTATTAATTGATTTCATATTTTATTTTATGAGAATCATTAAATACATTATAGCACAACCATTTGGAGCTACGAATATCAAATCAAGCCCGACTAGCTTGAGCCCCTTTCCCGCACCCATCCAAGACCCACCCCCTCCCCCCTTGTAATGGCCGCCAACTACGCGCGTGGCATGCATCAAAGACTCGTAACTACGTTCCATGCATATTCAAATTTTTTGGCCAGGAATCAGAGCAACGAAAATCAAGCGCACGCACTTAAGAGCCCGGCCAGAAAATACGAAAAAAAAAGAACGCCCCAATCAGAGCACTTGTCCCCAGCCCCGAGTCAACTGCCCAAGCCGCAGCGCCGAACCTTTTCCAGGCCATAAAACGCGACGACAAAAAAAAAAAAGAAAAGAAGACAGTGAAAAGAGAAGAAAAATTAAAATACGCACAAAGTTTTGACAGCTGAATTGGCATAATGATGGGGTTAGTGACGCCGCTGGGGGTGGGCTCTGTGCGGGCAGGGCTCCGGTTGGGGTTGGGGTTGGGGTTGGGGTTGGGGCTGGGGTTTCGGCCATTGTCACCGCCTGGCCTGGCCGCCCCGCAGCGCTTGCTTCCCTCTTCTTTTTTCTTTCGTTCTTGGTCGCCTTCATCGTTAATTTTATCTACGCAAATGCAAAATAATTACTTTACTTTTTCTTTGGTTTTTCCGCTTACCCCACCCCCCTCCTCCTCCTCCTCCTCCTCCTGCACGCCCCACCCAACCCTTTGGCGTATAACCCTTTCGGGGCAACGGCTGTCGAAATTTATGTACTTTTGCCTTCGTCTTGCTATTTCTTTTTTATTCCGCTTCGTTTTTTCATTTTTTTGTATTGAAAAGCATTTTAAAATTCAACGCCAGCTGTCCTGCTTGCTCCTTACATACATTTGGCAGTATATATACATATATATATATATGTATATATGTATCTATATCTATATATTTTGCATTTTCTTTTTTAATTAAAGAAAAGGGTTAAAAAGTTTGGCAGCGCCGCGCGACGCAGCGTTTCGCTGCTGAAAAACGGGGTTAAAATCAAAATTTTTGCCCCGCGTTTTTCAGTTTCTATTTAGTTTTCATTTATTTTCAAATGGAAATTTTTTAATAACAAAGCAAAAGATAGGGTTGCATTCGGCCTCATTACCCGTCCATGAGCCATGCTCCCTCTGTTCCCGTTCCCGTTCCCCTTCCCGTTCCCATTTCCTTTCCCGTTCCCGTTCCCGGCCTCGTCCTTGTGCCTCTTGTGTCTTGGGGTTAGTCGGAAAATGGCAAATAAAAAACCAAAAAAAAAAACACATTAATGTAATTTTTCTACATGGACTCAGGAGCGGGAGCGGCTGCGTTCGCTGGCAATGGTGAGTCCCAACTGTCCAAAGTCCACTTTCTTTAGTTTCTTAATACCCTGTATTAAGCTTCTAACGGACTGAAGTAGGCAGCTCCCCAACAACCCTATCCATCTACGGTCCATCTGAACTCAGGAACTTTAAGAGCTGGGAAAAGCTAACTTGGATCTCAATGGAGATCAAATGCAGCTAAATTGGAAAATTTCCATTGCCTTCACACTCCCCAAACTGGATGCAAAGGTAAGTCGAGCGTAATTACTTTTTAATATAAATAAGTTAAGCAACTATCACAATCCAAACAACTTTATGGAATTCTCCTCCAGCTTACAGGGTGTTTTCTAGTCGCGCACTTTCTACCCATACATTCCCAGCTTCCTTTCCCATTTGTTTTCCCTTTTTTTTCTGCACTTTCTTCGGCATGTGTTTATCTTTACGTCTCAGCTGTCCCATTTCCACTTGGGGACTTTTCTCATTGACTTGGCAAATGGAAATTGTATAAATCTTTCATTACATTAATTTCACTTTGATGCAAATAGTTGCGACAATTGCGATTGAAAAGTGAGCATTCAGGGCATTTTCAATTGCAGATAGTTCCCTCTTCCAAGGCTAGATATAATCTGCCTAAGTAATTACACGTAATTCAGCTGGTTTTTCCAACACGAATCGCCAATCGCCAGTCAAGCGAAAGTTCTTGGAAAGAAAAGGGTTCACCCAGCAGCAGAAAGTGGCTGCTTCTTGCGAGTCCTTCAGCAATTCATGTTAATTAAAGAGATAGCTGTTCGCCCATTAATTGCCCTCACTCATATTTGAAAAGAACAAAAAGAGTAGAGCAGGAGACGGTCCGGATAGGCGAGCGTCGATCTAAGGACCTTTCAGAGATAAGCCCAGCAAAGTCGGGATATGGCTCTTTGTACAAAAAATGTTCTTTGAAATCACTTAAAATCTAATTGAAATATCTCTGAAGAACTTTAAATCGCTAAAGGTTAAATTACATGCAAAGTAACTATTCCAAATTCCGATCGCAGTACAGTACGTCCGTCCGTCCGTCCGTCCGTCCGTCCCTCCATCTGTCCGCATGCAAGACTAAAGACGCAAATATTCTCTGTTCATCATTTAAGAGCTTCATTCTTCGTTTTTGGCAGGCAGTTCCTGACTTTCTTCAAAGATCGAGCCAAAAATATGAAAATACAAACCGCAAATATCGATATATTCCAAGGTCACAGTTTGAAAGCAACTGCTGGGGCCTTACAGTCTAGAAGTCTTCCAGGCTTTGTATGTAGAAGGTTTCATCAACAGATGCAGGTGGCCATTGTCAGTCTCAGGCATCACTTTGGCATGTGAGAACTCCAAGTAGACTTGATTTCTGTTGTAGGTAATCAGATCAGGGCCCAAAAACTCCGCCTTTAGGTTCGGTTCGAGCAGTTGGTTGTGCACAACTCTGCAACGAAATTTCGTTTGAAACCTTAACTTGTTATATATTGAAGTAATATGATTTATAATTAACAATTGCCCATTCTACAGAAAAATATTGGAAGTTGCAGATATTTTCATATAGAAACTGCGGGCTAGATTTGTTCTCCACCCAAAATTAACATTTATCCAACATGATTAGACTAATGTAAATTATTGGTTTCTAAAAGATTTTTATTGCTCATTATACCCTGAACCCATTAAAAATGGGTAAAAGGGGTATTATGTGTTTGTGCAAAATCCAAATGTATGTAACAGGCAGAAGGAAGCATCTCCGACCCCATAAAATATATATATTCTTGATCAGCATTAATAGCCGAGTCGATCTAGCCATGTCCGTCTGTCTGTCCGTCCGTCCTATAAGAGCTAGAGACTTGAAATTTTAGATGTAGGTGCTCCTAGTGCCTGCGCAGATCGAGTTTGTTTCAGATAAACGATAACTTGCCCCGTTTCCAAGTAATCGATAAAAATGTATATCGAAATCCCGATTTTTAAGCAATTTTGGTAAATAATAAGAGCTAGAGTCACCAAACTTGACATGTAGCTTCTAGAAAAGTATATATATACGATTATCTGTCATTTTATACCTATCGCCACCTCCCCGCTACTCTCTATCTATAAGCGCGCGCTGCATTTGGTGTTGGAATATGAGGGTTCAGGGTATCCCCTAGTCGGGAGCTCCCGACTAGAACCTCTTACTTGTTTTTAATACAAGATTTGGTTCCAAATATGATTTGAATAATATAAGCTATTGGGCGACATGTTATTTATGCCCTGGAGCTAAGTCCTTGGAAAATGTTTTTCAATTTGAATTTTTTAAAAAGTGTTTGGCTCGGTTGTTTCTTAAGGTTCGGTTCATAGCAACAATTCATTTTCAAAGCCTAGTTCCGGCTTAAAACAGGTTTGCAGCCCTGGCTAAAGGATTAAATATTAAGAAGGCATTTGCTCGACTCCCCTTCAACTGTCCCCCACAACAGAAGCTCACACTCTCTGCTCCCCGAATTGGCAACAGTTTGCATTATCCTCGCATTAGTTTCGACTCGCTCCGTTTGCCCGCTTCACCCCACTCCCACTGCCACTCCCACAGCCACGCCCACTCGCGCGCCCTCTGGCTAACTAAACTGTTGGCCGTAGACGTCCTCGCACAATTTAAACTCACATGCAGCCGCATTTATTTCTATTCAATTTGATAATAACCCAAGTGTGCGTGGCTCTCGCAGGAGTTGAGCTCCTGGCGGACCTCGCTCCGGTTATGGCAGCAGCTGCTCGGGCGGCCACAGTGGAGCATTTAGAGTGGACGCAATGTATCAACGGCTGTTACAGGCCCCCACCCCCACCTGCAGCCCCCAGCCGCAGCCTGTTACTGCTCTGGCTGATGTCTTCTTCTTTTGCTTTTGCCCACGCACTTTCACTTTCGCTTTTACTTTCACTTTGCCCCAACCCTTCGCCCCCTTGCAAGCAAAAGTGAAACTCATTTTCCCCTTTTTTTCTCGGCCAGCATATATATATTTTTTCTTTTTAGCCCAAGCAACGCCCACGAAAAAAAGTCCAAGTAAAAAGCAGCCCAAGTAGCGCAAAAAAATACCCCCTTGAGTTTATAACTTAAAAATTCAAAGCACGAACAAAGTTCTAATTTAAACACCGAACAACAAAAAAAAAAAAAAAGAAAAAAACTGGAAAGAAGCAGAAACGGAAAAAAGCACGCGGCGAATACATGTCGAAAAAATTGGACATAAAGTGCACGGCAGGCGAGGCGAGTAAATAAAACTAAAAAAAAAAAGCGAAAATATTCGCCAAGGCAGCAGCAAAAGAAAGCCTCAGGACCAGGCCCAGGCCCAAGAGTCCTGCTCGTCCTTCCTTCCTACCACATCCAACATCCCACGTCCCCGCCTCTCGCTGCGGACAACGGTCCACACAAATCAAGTAAAGGGGTGGCAATCGCAAGTTCCTTGCGAATAAAAAAGTAAGAAAACTGCGTAAAAGGCGGCAAGTAGCAAAAAGAAGAATATATATATATATAAGTATAAATAAAATAAAAACAAGAAACAAGTGTTGTCTTTAAAGTAGCGAAGATTGTATACCCTAGTGGACCCATAGCAGATGCCTGACATATTTGCATTCCATCTCCTGGTGCTCCATTGCTGTTAGGATCTTGCTCAGCTTGTCTTGCTAAGATTGGTAAAGATATAAGAAAAGAAAAGTGAACTCCCAATATAATTTAGCATCTCTTCTTTGTGCGGTATTCGTAAACGTTTTGCTCTCTGCATATGTCTAAGCCGTGTAAATATGCTGACGGCGAAACGTTGATGCATGCCGCACAATGTAGAGATGCCAAATTTATATGCCCTATAGAGATCGGGAGCGAGAGAGATAGAGAGAGAGAGAGAGAGAGAGAGAGAGAGAGAGAGAGAGAGAGAGAGAGAGAGAGAGAGAGAGAGACAGAGAGGGACAGAGAGAGAGAGAGAGAGAGAGAGACAGACACAGAGAGAGAGAGAGAGAGAGAGACAGACAGAGACAGAGAGAGAGAGAGAGAGAGAGAGAGAGAGAGAGAGAGAGAGAGAGAGAGAGAGAGAGAGAGAGAGAGAGAGAGAGAGAGAGAGAGAGAGAGAGAGAGAGAGAGAGAGAGAGAGAGAGAGAGAGAGAGAGAGAGAGAGAGAGAGAGAGAGAGAGAAAGAGAGAAAGAGAGAGATGAATGTCATATAATACTATTTGCTTTAATTGTTCTTTGCCTCTCGTCACATTACGCTTTCCACCGCCTTTCCAAAGAAAGTATACTTTCATATAGCATTATTTAGATTAGTGTAACTTTTCAGCTAAAAAAAACAGTTGAATCAGATACAGATTAACAAGATAAGTAGGCATATGCGAACTTATATCCAAAAGGTTACACGGCAAAAATCATCTAATCTGCTGCAAGCAAAACGTTTACGAATGTCGCACAAAGAAGAACTGTTAAATCAATCTCTTTCGCTGTTGACAACGTTTAGGGATGTCTGAATATCTGAGTAGCTGAGCTACCCACAATTCAAGCCTAATATTTGAGCATTAAATGAACTACTGAAAAGTTAAACTACAAGTACTTTTTCAGTCTCTTCTTTTACTTCAACTTGAACAGGGTTAACCAAGGCGGACAAATTTGTCGCATTCCTTCTCTGTCTTCTTCAATATCATGCCCTCTCTCTCTTTCTCTCTCTATCCATTGATCACAGTCAGCTTAAAGTATTTGATCTATTGTAATAATCTTGAACAAATTGGAAAGAGGAGAGTCTCCGACTGAGCAATTGACCAATGGGCGAGAGCCCACGCCTTATATTAATTAATATACTTAGCGCTATATGCATACAAGTTGATGGGTATTTGTGAGGGGGCTCGTCGGCGTGAGGCTGAGTTTGCTGCCTAAGTTATTTACTGAGCATTTTGAAGACGACTTGCTACTTCTTGATATACCCTGTAAGCAGAGCAGATGTTGAAGCATATGCCTAGCCTTAGGCATACGACTGCTTGCTCATATGCAGACATCTATCTATATGAGAGGGTTAGATCTAAGTCCTATTCGGCAGGCAAATTCAGTTTATCTTCGACTAACGAAAACTATGGCAAATCTCAAAGGTAAAGCCTGACTATGGCATACCCTTTTCTTTCGATATCAGCTCAGATACAATTTTCAAGTTTCTACCGTTCGGAGCGTGCATGCATACAGGGTATCTGCCTGTCGAGCATTGTAAGTGTTGATTATTTTTTTCTCTAGCATCTTATTTTAAATGTATATAAATGTCGATTTTCATTTACCGCGTGGCCAACCCTTGTGCGAATCCGAATGCGAATGCGAATACGGATGTTGATGTGGATGCGGGCCAAGGGTCCCAGCTCATTATGTCCATCGTCGAAGCCCACTTATTTACTGGCCATCGCCTTCTCGAGGGCCAAAAAGCGGTGGCATCATTGCCCTTTGATACCCAGTCATCAAAGGGGTCAGCTGGGTCATCGTAACGGATATATAATCATTTCACATGCAGATTCTATGTTGGGTAAGCCCACTCCGAAAAAAACTCCGAAAAACTCTGAAACAATTCCAAACCAACTCCGAAAATATTACGGAAATATTCCGATTAGAATTTTGGGCCAGCTTTAAATCATTTTCATATGAGATACTACGAATTTTTTCGGAGTCACCTTTTCGCTCAACCTATCACCAAATATATTTATACACCTATTTTGTCTAGCAAATTTTAAACTATTTTATTAAAGTTTCCATTATGGATTTCGACCCGTGGCAGCTGTATAAAGCGCATTGCCCAGTCGAGCATTTTGCTTATAATAAGTTAATTTTCCTTTTTATTCATTTTTTTTTTTTTTTAAAGAAAGGGCAAAAACTTTTGCGCAACTTTATTTTTCTGTTTTTACCCCCAGTCGCTAGCTGTGTGGGCGGGGCTTCAAAGAGGGCGGCCATGCAATTATGTTTAATTGGACCTGCTGGGCCCGAGCTTTTGTTTTTTCGGACTTGAAAGCACTGCGCTATGGAATTATATAGAGTGCCGCAGTGCTTAGCAGAAGAGGAAACAGAGCTAAATACTTTGCGCTTGGGTCTGTGGGCGTGTGGTTGTGAGTGTGTGGGCGTGGACCATCACTTAATGAGGTCTAATCCTTGTTTTTGTGCTCTAAGTATTTAAATTGTAAAAGTTATTAAAGTTTCTACTTTCTACTTTCCAACTTTCGTTGGATTCGGTAGCTTACTTATTTCGATAACACCAACTCATACTTGTTGATCTTATATTGGTTAATCGATATCTTTATCATTCCGATAACTTCGTTAATACACTGACTCATCAATAGTATTTGATAATTTCGATAGCCTCCGTAATTTTATATATATATCTTATATCTATAGTGTTTGATAATGTTTTGATAGCTTCGTTAATCTATCGATTATTCGTTTATTTCGATAGCTTCGATAATTTCATAATGGCTTATCGATAGAGATTGATCCTTTCGATATAATCGATCATTATGGTCTTTTCGATAGTATTTGAAATTGTTAGATATGCAAATTCCGTTGTGTGACAAAGCTTAGAAATATATCGAGTCTGCGATATAGATCGACCCCAAGGGTTTATCAACCTTTGCCAATTCGATATTGAATATATGGGCATGCACTGTACGTAAATCAAATACACGCAAGCGAAATTTCTTATATAGAAATATATATTTGAAATTGCAACCGTGCACTAGAAACAGTGTTTTTCTCTAAGTGTAGAACAGAGAATCGATGCCTAATTAATATTTTGATTTTGTTCAACTGTTCTTCATGCTGATACTCAACGCCAATCGGTTAAAGTTTTCAAATTTGTTGTTTATTTACTCAAACTTATCTTAAAGTTAAGACCAAAGGTTAAATGAAGGGCTTCCAGGGCCTTTAGCTAGATGATAGTATCTACTTAAATTTAAGAAGCTTTAAGACTTATTTATTGTTAAATATTGTTTTGCTTAGGCATAAGTTGATTGCATCTTATTGTCATTTACATTCTTATTTCAATACAACTGAGATTTTTTTTAGAAATTTTATAAATATACATATGTTATCTAGACAAGGTTTAGCAGCTTGTCGGGTTATGTTGATAGACAAATACTTTTCGAATTAAGGAAAACAGAATGTTTTGGGAGCATTTAAATTAAACGGGAGGCAGCAACAACATCAGCAATAGCAATGACAATCAAAGTGCAAAAATGTTAGACAAAAGTTTCTGATGGCTCAAATAAAAGTACAACAACAACAACAAGCACAGCAGGAACAGCGAACAACTGGCAACAACTCGGTGAAGCTGCCACATTTACGTCACTTAAGCTGCCCGTTTAGTGGCGGCTTACACACACACACACACAGACACACACACACACATAGCTCACACACATAAAAACAGAGGGCACACACACACACACACACACACACTTGCGGCAACAACATAAATTAAGTTATTTTGATAATCAAAACTGAAAAGCGAATGTTGTTGTTAGACAAGAGCAGCGGGTGGCTGCGTGTTTTGTTGGAGCGGGGAGGGGCGCGGCACAAGTTGGGGGCAACACGGAACATGGGCATTCATTTGTAGTTTATAGTTGTAGTTATAGTTGCCAGAGCATGTTTGGCGGGCGGGGGAACAGGTGGGGGCTGGTTGTTTTCGTAAGGGTTGCTTCTGTCCATTGTTGTAGACGCTTTGCATTTTACAATAGGATATACGCACACACACACACGCACATACACGCACATACGCACATACACGGTCACACAGACTCACAGTCCTCAAGTCCTGCTGCTAACCCCATCAACTACAGTCCCCAAGACAGCTTGCGGCCAGCGGCAGGCGGAGGCAACATAGTTAGCACAATTGTGTTGCATACTTATTCGGGCATGCGTCAAAACGAGATGCCAAGTGCGTGCGTGTGCCCCTGTGTGTGCGTATATGTGTGTGTGCTTGTCCAACAACTGCCCAGGCTGGCCAGCCCACAGCCTCATAAACACACACACGCACACACACACACACACACACACACACACTCACACTCACGCATAAACTTACAATTTTAAAGGCTGGAAAGTGCGCACCACCTTCGCACACACTCACACACACACACACCAACGCACACACACGCATATAGAAGCAAACTAATTTACCTACGCCAGCAGTTTTTGGCACACATACACACACACACATATGCAAACACACATATGCAAATTTTGCAATGCTTTATTTTGAGGGTTGGCCGCTTGTGTGTGTGTGTGTGTGTGTGTGATGGAATGGGTTGTGGGGAAGGGGATGGGGAAGGGGGGCTGTTCTGCTACCGAACTTGCGACGTCATTGTACACGCTCTCCTGCCCGCCCCTCCACCCACGCTAGTCGCGTTCTCCTTCTCCTTGGAAGTCGTTAGGCTGCCTTTTGGCCATTGTTTGGACTTATGTTTCCCTCTCACTTTGCAAGCCATCAAGTTACACCCCCCTCCTATCCCCTCTCGCTAACTCCTTTCATAGCCGGCGGCCGCTAGGCCTTGTCCATTTAGAGCAGCAAAAAAAGAGAGAGAAGAAGCAGAAGAAGCTGCCGCATGCTGCATACATTTTAATCTTTAATTTATGGCTTATTCAAAACTAATGACACTGAAAGTGTCCACAATGCCGCAGTCTCCGCTTTTGTTGCGTTCGGGGCGTGGCAGTGGGCAGTCAAAGGATTCTGGCTGCCACATGAAAGGCTTAAACAACACCAGCCATTGTTTCGAAGCGCCCAAGCATGAGATACTCGCCAAGGACATCGCATGTACGCAATGAGCTGATATATATATCTGATATACATATATATCTATTAATATCTAGATCTAGATATTATACTTTTATATAACAGGTTCTTTTCTTCAAATATCAGACACATATCCCGTGAGGAATTTAATATAATTCACATAGATATTTGAAAATTGAATATCAAAAGTGGATTGAATGAAAATACCAAGTTTTACGCCCAATTTACTTCCGTGAAGTTGTCTTCCGGAATCGCCGAGGCACGTATTCATGCTTTAACAACAGATAACTTTATAAATTAGCCTGAAATTCAACTTTCGTAAACTTTGAGCCGCGGGCTATTTATAAATATATTTTCTTTATATGTTTGAATGCTTGAAAGTTAGCGACTTCAAGAGCTGAAGACTTTACATTTGCGATGTTTAACCTCGCATGGGTCGCTAAATATTAAACTCTTTTATTGACAGCTCTCTCCATTTGCTGTAAATCGATAAATATCGGGTATGCATCCCGCATATCTCCCAGATTTTGAGAGCAGAAAGATAACAAGAGTAGTCTCGTCAAGAATGCTCGACTATGGGATAACCTAAACCTTTTTTCAGGAGGATCGTAGGCTCAAAATTGGAAAACTCATGCGTTCAGACGGACAGACGAACAGAGAGAAGAACATCGCCCGATCGACTCGTCTGTTGATGCTGATCAGAGATATATATACTTTATGGGGTCGCAGATGCTTCCTTCTGCCTGTTACATACATATGCACAAAACCGTTATACCCTTTCTAGCCAGGGTATACAAATATGAATGTCTGATCAAACTAATTTTCCACATGCATCAGCCAATGTTTTCTTTGAAACTCTGACTTGTCATCTATTTTTTCAAATCATATTTCAATCATTCAATTTGTAGCTAACAATAGCCCGTTCTACTGAAAATATCGGAAGCTGTCGATATTTTCATATAGAAGTTGCGGGCTAGATTTGTTCTCCACCCAAAATTGGCATCTACCTTATATGGTTAGACACATGCAAATTATTGGGTCCCCATTTTTAATGCTTTGTGCCTAAGTCTCTTTCAAAAGCCCAGATTGCAGTTGTAAATATGTATATATAATCAGCAGTGGGCGGAATCGTAGATACCTTTGAATATAGATCTGCAATACATCCCAGATCCCTCACAGTTGATTCGGGAATTGTGAACTATTTTAGTTTTTGTAAGCATGTTTATATAATCTCTATATAATCTCATAAAAATTGTATCAAGTTTATTGTATCTGTATCTGTATCTGTATCTGTATCTGTATCTGTATCTGTATCTGTATCTGTATCTGTATCTGTATCTGTATCTGTATCTGTATCTGTATCTGTATCAGTATCTGTATCTGTATCTGTATCTGTATCTGTATCTGTATCTGTATCTGTATCTGTATCTGTATCTGTATCTGTATCTGTATCTGTATCTGTATCTGTATCTGTATCTGTATCTGTATCTGTATCTGTATCTGTATCTGTATCTGTATCTGTATCTGTATCTGTATCTGTATCTGTATCTGTATCTGTATCTGTATCTGTATCTGTATCTGTATCTGTATCTGTATCTGTATCTGTATCTGTATCTGTATCTGTATCTGTATCTGTATCTGTATCTGTATCTGTATCTGTATCTGTATCTGTATCTGTATCTGTATCTGTATCTGTATCTGTATCTGTATCTGTATCTGTATCTGTATCTGTATCTGTATCTGTATCTGTATCTGTATCTGTATCTGTATCTGTATCTGTATCTGTATCTGTATCTGTATCTGTATCTGTATCTGTATCTGTATCTGTATCTGTATCTGTATCTGTATCTGTATCTGTAACTGTATCTGTATCTGTATCTGTATCTGTATCTGTATCTGTATCTGTATCTGTATCTGTATCTGTATCTGTATCTGTATCTGTATCTGTATCTGTATCTGTATCTGTATCTGTATCTGTATCTGTATCTGTATCTGTATCTGTATCTGTATCTGTATCTGTATCTGTATCTGTATCTGTATCTGTATCTGTATCTGTATCTGTATCTGTATCTGTATCTGTATCTGTATCTGTATCTGTATCTGTATCTGTATCTGTATCTGTATCTGTATCTGTATCTGTATCTGTATCTGTATCTGTATCTGTATCTGTATCTGTATCTGTATCTGTATCTGTATCTGTATCTGTATCTGTATCTGTATCTGTATCTGTATCTGTATCTGTATCTGTATCTGTATCTGTATCTGTATCTGTATCTGTATCTGTATCTGTATCTGTATCTGTATCTGTATCTGTATCTGTATCTGTATCTGTATCTGTATCTGTATCTGTATCTGTATCTGTATCTGTATCTGTATCTGTATCTGTATCTGTATCTGTATCTGTATCTGTATCTGTATCTGTATCTGTATCTGTATCTGTATCTGTATCTGTATCTGTATCTGTATCTGTATCTGTATCTGTATCTGTATCTGTATCTGTATCTGTATCTGTATCTGTATCTGTATCTGTATCTGTATCTGTATCTTTATCTGTATCTGTATCTGTATCTGTATCTGTATCTGTATCTGTATCTGTATCTTTATCTGTATCTGTATCTGTATCTCTAGCTTTATCTCTATCTCTATCTTTAGCTCTATCGTAGTCTCTATTTTCTACTTTAGCCATGCGATCTATTTATATGTATACAAATTTATTCTATATTTTCTATGAAGCTCTCGAAATGCTCACTTGACCGCCGGGCACCAGCTACAGATGAATATTGGATGCGAGTAGTTGGCTGTCATTAGATATGCCTGGCAACCCTTAAAGCACACACACACACACGCACACCTAGATGTGTGTGTGTGTGTGTGTGTGAGTCTCAAATTGTTTGCCATTTGTAAGCGTTGTATGTTTTAGGCCTTGCTCGTTTGCTGTTGTTTTAAAATTAAAATGAATGCCCGCAAGCAATAACTACGACAAGCCAAACCACCCAAAAAACCAACCCCACACCCAACCACTAGCCACTCGCCCACCGCCCACCGCCCACCGCCCGCTGTCCAAGACAAGCCAACATCATTATGCGTGGCTGTGTGTCCATGTGTGTGTGCGTGCGTGTGTGTGTGCGAAATAATCTCGTAAATTACGCAAAAAAGGAAACACGCCGCCAGGAAGACACAGCCAGCAACGAGACAAGAACCAGGAACGAGGAGCGAGAAACGAGAAACGAGAAACGAGCGCACGAGCCGAAGTCCAAGTCGTGGCGAGCTGCGGTGGTGCGAGGCAAGTCGAGCCTTTGGCCGGTGGTTGGCTGGCTGCTTGTTGCCAGACAACGCACCACGTGGACCATGGACCGCCATACATACATATACATACATGTCCATGCACACACGCACACACACTCTTCGACTTCTTGGCCCTGCCAGGAACTAGCAACCACCCGCAGCCGGCGGGGCAAGAGGTGCTGCTCGAATAGCTCGTAACACACAGAGCTGCAGGAATTCCCCATAGACGACTAAGTCGCTTCTCTTCAGGTTGACCATAGTTTTAAATTGCAAAACCTTAAATCATATATGTTAGGTTCAGTTGGGGCTCAGCTTTCTTAACAGCTTCACTGTTAAATGTGGCGCGCTTTACCTAACATTCTGCTGTTAACATCAATTGTTTCACATAAATATTCTGCTTGCTAACATTATTGCGTTTACAAACTTGGCGAATGTTTATAACTATGCCAATTACTAACCTCTTCTGTTATCAAATTGGGCTAACATTTTACAACATTTTCAAGTGCTCAAATTATCACGATATTTGCTTTTATAGTCAAGACACTTAACACTAACAGTTATGTAAGCATTTACATTTGAATATATCATATTACTGTTACAATATGTGTACATTATGTTAAGACTCTGTTATGAAATGGAAATATATATTTCCATTCTATTTAAAAATATTTATTTAAGTAGATAGACGATCACATGTTAGCTAACTTTAACATGGAAAGCTCTTCTTATCTGTTATCTGTTATCATTTTAAAAGCGTCACTTCAACTTAGCTGATTTATGTTATGTGAATAGAATACTACATAAATGTTAAGTAAATGGTGCAATACTTATGTAGCTTTAACAATAATAAATGCTTTTAACATATGTAAATTAACATGTGCGCATATATCATCTGTAAGCTCGTATGTTATATCTCAACATTCATAACTCTACACCAACTACATTAGTTTACAATAACAATGTTAAAAGAAGTAAATATTTTTGCAAGCCATTCTTCACAGCTTGCGAATGCTTAACATTGCACTAGTTTTATGATAAACAACTAAAGCAATGTTAAATAAACTTTAACATATGTTAGCGGGCCTATGTTGTTAACATTTGAGAGCTTGACAATGTTACCGCTACTGTTAATTAAACTGTAAATACTCTAATTTGCTACAAAATGTTATCGTGCAGCCCTCGCACACGCACTCACGCACACACACATACCTATGTATGTACATATATATGTACACATGCAGCACATTGTAAAATCCGTTCCGTTCAGAGCTTGCCCCACGTACACACACACACACACACCGCCCGCTTCAAAATTGTAGACAGCGCCCAGCGTCGTGTGTCCATTCACAACACTTGCGTCGCACACAATGTGCCCACCCATTCCTCAACCCCCCCCCCCCCCCCCCTCTCACTCTCTCTCTCGCACCATCTCTCTGCCTCCCACCAGGTTCTACACGATGCCAATGACGACGTCTGCGTTAGTCCTTTCGGCCACACACACGCACACACATGCACACACACACAGAGAAAGGCACTCTGGTCCACTTATGATGAGTTTACATTTTCGAAAGCGAGACATGAAAATGAAAATTGGGCAAGGAAACTTGCCAAAGCCAGCTACAACAACAACAACAACAAAGAAATTCTCCCTCTGCTCGCACGCATCTCTCATAGTTGGCGTGTGGGCGTGGCAGTAGGCGGCTGTCACACATTCAAAACAGCTCAACGCAACGCGTGTGTGTGTGTGTGTAAGAGTGTGCGGCGCGGCTGGACGGGGTTGGGGTTGGGGTTGAGGGCAGCAGCATACAGGAAGCCAAATGTGGCCCATCGTCCAACAACAGTTGCCGCACGCTTCCCCCTGCCCGCCCACCGCACCGCGTCCACAGACAGCCAGGCTGGCCGTTACGTATGCATATTTTGTAAAGGGGCTGACGCGGCGCAAGGGGCAAGCAGGCTAAGGGCGCAAGGGAGCAAGGGGTAGCTGTGGCTGTGGCTGTGCGACTGTCAGCCAGACGACGCGCCGTACAAATGAGCTTGAGCAAGGACGCAAGATGTATGTGCTCCATGTGTGTGCGTCAGCCCGAACGCCGTAGACGATGGACAGCCTGTGGAGGTGGAGGGCTGCTGCCAGAGGGGAGGCAGGTGGAGGGAAGGTGGAGAGCGAACGGACGACGGCTGCCATTGCCATTGCCATTGCCACTGCTGCTGCTGACTTTGAATGTCCATGTAGATATTTTGCAATTTTGAAATACATGCGCAGTTACACACACACACACACACACGCGCACACAGAGAAAGCGAAATGCTTTTAACATTTTCTAAGATTCAAATTTCGTAAATTATCCCTTTGCGAGTTCGTGTGTGTATGTGTGTGTTTATGTGCGTGTGTGTGTGTGTGTGTGTGTGTGTGTGTGTGTGTGTGTGTGTGTGTGTGTGTGTGTGTGTGTGTGTGTGTGTGTGTGTGTGTGTAGGCCTTGTTGTTGTGCTTGGCTTATCGATGGGCGGCTCATGTTGCGTCCATTGGCCAAAACTACACGCACGAGCCGCACATTTTGGCTTCTGCCTTGCCCGGCGACCGCCCTGTACTTAGTTTCGGTTAAGACGAGCGAACAGATTCCCCATCCCTCACTCACCCCCTTTCTCCTTACAGCCCCCACCCCAAGCCCAGCTCCAGCTTGCATAATATCCGCTTGTCCTCTATATTTAAACAGGTAGCTCAAACTTCAAAAGGCGCTTTTCCTTTTTTCTACAAGTTCAATTTGTCTTACGTCGCGTTGCATGCCGCATGTTGCAGCTAGCACAGCCCGCACACGCATATTCAATTACAATTGAAAATCTATTAACGTCTCCAAAACAAATCCAAAGAAACTTCTCCCAAGAAGTACATAATATGAAAAATAGTTATCAATCTGGAGGATAAACCAATAACGGAAGAGTATTGTTCCAGAATATTGGTAAAGTTTTTCGAAAAAATATATTTAAAGAAACGCAATTTGGAATGAAATATGATACAAAAGAAGAAGAAGAGATGGGGATTTGGAATAGGACTTAAGACCAATTTATATATCTACAACTAAGTATCTATAGGTTTTGAGAAAAACTAATATTTTAAAATGTGTTTTATTGGAAACAAATTGACAGACAACTTTGTTAAATTGGCAGTTTCGACAAGCTCTTCAGTTGGCATTTAAATGTAATTCAACAATTTTCTTGGAGCTTTTGAGCATCATTTCGTATAATTTTAGATTAGGAATTTCTAAAAGATATTAATTTTGAGCTAATATAATTCAGGATTCGGTTGTTTCGATTTCGATTAATTTGCAGATTTGGCTTAAAAATCGATTAAATCCAGTTGCGTTTATTTTGTTGTTTATCTTAAGGTTCTTTGGTTCGATAACAATCGATTTTAATAATTATCAGCTTAGCCTAGTTATAAGAACTTATTTAAGTTCAGTTTATAAGTTCTTTGCGCTAATTGTTACTTTTTTGCTTTGGGTTCTAAAATTTTTCCACACTTTGCGGCTCCACCAACTGCTTCGATTAATTATCGATTAATCTTCGATTGTTATCAAATTGCATGTTATGTTTCTTTTGAATTCGGCTTTCGGCTACTTTTTGTTGTTATCTCCCCGACGACAGCCCCACCCCCCCCCCTGCTGACATTGTTACGTAGCTGCTATTGTATTGGCCAACGTCTAAGCGTGTGTGTGTGTGCGTGTGTGTGTGTGTGTGTGTGTGCATTGAGTAGTTCAAATTGTATTTTCTGTGTGCGCTGGCACTTTGCATACTCGCAGCTTCACGTTTAAAATTAATTTATTTTGCCAAAGCGCGACAGACACACACACACGCACACACACACACACACACTCACATACATACACACACACACTCACATACATACACACACACACTCACATACACAAACACACACAGGCACACACACACACCGTTGCCCATTGGCAAGTGAAAGTGTTGGACGTTTGGCCGCGACCGTCGCCGCTGTCGCTGCCGCTGTCGACGTTTGGCGCTCATCTTTTTGCTGCTGTCCGCGCTTTTGGTTGGCTGCCATCTGAACTTTGCGCTGTCATCCGGCCTGGACATGTGTGTGTGCGTGCGTGTGTGTGGGTATGTGTGGGTATGTGTGGGCGGTGTGTGGGCGTTGTGTGTGTAGTTGGCATGCGGTTAAAAAGGTATCTCAAAGATACTAAATACTTTATGCATGAATGTGCCAAATAGATTTACGAGAAACGAGAAAGCAGTAGCCGCTCGCTCTCTTTAAATGCATGTGTGTGTGTGTGTAATGTGGTGGTGGCTCGCACGTATGTGTGTGTGTGTGTGCCTGTCATGTGTGTGTGTGTGTGCGCGTCGATATTAAATTTAAATTGGCGCTTGAATATTTTAGAGTGAGCAGAGAAGCAGCAGCAAGAGAAGGGGGAGGAGCAGTCGGAAGCAGAAAGAAGAAGAGCACAACGGACACGATGGCTTGCAATTAAGCTTGATGTGAGTGTGTGTGCGCGTGTGTGTGTGTGTGTGTGTGCGTTTATACTACATTTATACATACACATGTGCGACATGGTTACTTGCCCATTGGCCATGTGTGTATGTGTGTGTGATGCCTTTATGTAAGCCCTTAAATATTAATAACAGTTACAATTTTTAATGATTAAAAGTTGGCGCATGTGTGTGTGTGTGTGGCCAATCTGCGTGCCTGTGCGTGTGTGTGAGAGTGGGAAAGAGAGAACTGAGCAAAAGTACAGTTAGACAACAAATGCGAGTCAAGTTTTGACAAGTGTTGGCCATTCCATTACAACCCCCTTTCCACTCCACCAACACCATCACACCACGCCATTAACAGCAACAACAACAACTACAGCAACGTGACCACATTAATTTGCCTGCTCTGTGCTGCCTACTTTCGGGTAGCAGCAGCTACAACAACAACAACAGCAAAAGAGTTTGATCAAATCAACGAGCAGAAAAGAGAAAGCAGTGCAAGAAGTAAAACCAATCAAAGAGAGCAATGGGCAAACGAGCTGCACTCTAAAGAGAACTCAAGTATGCAAATATGCAGTATATGCGTGTAAGAACTAATTAAAGAGAGAAGAGAATGCAAAAGGAGCTGAAATTAATGGCGGCCGCCTTAAAAGCCAGAGCAAATATGCAAACAAGTACATGAAAAATGCAAATGCACTTGTTGCCCGTACCAAATGCAGCAACATGTTGTTGCGTTGCGCTCTTATCGCAGACTGCTGTTGTTGCCGTCTCTGCTGGATTGAGGGCGGGTTTGTTTACATTTGTACAACGGTTGATTCATAAAAAGGCCAGAGACGTGCCAAAGGCAAACCAAAAGAAAAACTTGGCATAAGGAACAAAAAGAAGGAAACAAAAAAAATAAACCAAGCTGGAAACATAAGCAAAATTAGAGCACACACGGGGGCCACATATGCGTGTGCGAGTTTGGGTGTGTGCGTGTGTATGTGTCACACGTGTTGCACATGCATTGCATTTGCAAAATGAGAACAACAACAACAACGAGCACTGCAGATTAGACACGCACAACGGGCTTGCTAGCAGCGGGCAGAGTCTGTTTATGCAGACAGCGGCGGCGACAGCGACTGCGACGGCGACAGCGACAGCGACTGCACAATTTCTGCCAGCCATTTTACATGACACCCCACTTTTTCACGCTCACACATTCGCCCTAGCGCTCTTTGTTCGTGTGCATTTGCTCATTTGGCAGTTGTTGCTCTCACACCGACGTTTCATTGCCATTTTGTTGCAGTTGGCGCGCAATGCGTTGGCATGTTTAGCGTCTGTGTGTGTGCATGCGTGTGTGTGTATATGCTTGCGTGTGGCTGCAGCATTGTTTGCATTTCAAATTGAATTCCTTTAAAATTCAATTCCTGCCCTTTGTGTGTGTGTGTGTGTGTGAGAGACTGTGTACGTTTGCGTGCGTGTGTTGGCATTTTTGTGCGTTGTGCATCTGCTGTTTTTTCTGTCTCTCTTCTTTGTTGTTTTTCGTCTGCAGTTGTTTTTGTTGTTTTCAATTATGATTGAGCAGCATTTGTCGTACGTTTTGTTGTTTTGGTTTGGCTTAGTTCCCTTGTATGCACACATGCATTCGTGTATGTGTGTACTTTTATGAGTGCGTGCGTGCGTTTTCTGGCTTGTCACCCCCAACCCACTGGACACAGCCATTGGGAACAGCGGAACAGCAGTGGCTCGCGTAGCCACTCTTTACTTTTTGGGCATCTGTTACGCTTGGGATCAGTTCTTGAGCCAAAACTGATCCCAGGCGAAATCGTAGCAAATCTCTAGAAATATGCAAATGAGGGCCGAAGAGAAGCAGTTGAAACGTCGCCGAAGTGTTAAGAAAACAAAAAGCCACAGAAGACAGTGAAAACACACACACACACACACACACAAATAAGGAAGAAGAAGAGAAGAGGAGGAAGAGAGGAATACAAAAAGCAAAAGGCAAGATTGTGCAAACGAAAACATCAGCTCAGAGCCAAAAACAATTCACCAAAAACAACAAGCCATACACTGTGCTAAAACAAGGAGAAGAAACAAAAAACTAACAAAAATTTAAGTCTCTTTTCTTAATAAAAATTCTAAGCAAAACTCTCTTATAACACCTTATCTAATTCTTGACTAAGTACAACTTTTCTCTCAGTGTTGAAACGAAGTATGTATATGTACATAGTAAGAATTTTCGCTGGGTAGTTGACAAATGTCTTCGTGTGAAGTGCAAATAGATCTTACATGAGATGTTCAGCGCACAAGTACATAGAAAGCCCACAGTACATGCGCACATGTAGGCAAACACACATACATATGCATGCACAAATTTGAATGCGAGAATAATTGAAAGCTTTCCAACAGGGGGGGAAACATGCGGAATTGCAACGAAGTGCAAGCTGAGCTTAAAAGTATGTTAATAACAGCAGAAACGTCAGCGGCGGCAGAGAGCGTTGTTCTAACTGGGTTCTACATTGAGCATTGATATTTAAGAGAGTATTTTTGGGGCTGTCTTAAGAGTATCATAAATCCGTTGCACTAATTACTTGAATAGCCTCCCTTTTTTGTTTTTACCTCTTTTGACCCAATACCAAGAGGCTGCAAAGAGACTCAACATGACGAGCCCGAAAAGAAACTGCGGATATTCATATTTTACATATGTATGTACATACTTATGTATATTTTAACACATTCACATACATTTATACATATGTATGTACATGCATATGTATGTATATGTGAATGACGCTGCCACAAAGTCAACACCAAAATGCCAACACCAACAATAAAAGAGAAAAACAACAACAGCAGAGCAAACTCCAAGCCGGCTTTAGCAAAAAAAACAACAAAAAAATAAGAAAAGAAAACAACAACAAACGGGCGCAGGCGCGCAGAGAAACCACAACAAACGGCGCAGCCGCAACGCCGCAGCGCCATACATGCAAAAAGCGACGGGGGAGTGGAATGGGGAAGGAGAGCCAACGGCTTTGGCCCTGAGCCAATGCGAGCGTGACTCATGGGCAGCGCAATATGTTGCGACGACGTCGACGGCGGCGCCAACGGCTTGCCGAAGTGGCGCTCGCGTTACATAAGCCGAAGCTGAGAGACAAAAACCGAAGCCAAAGACGAAGCTTAAACTAAAGATGAAGCTGCCAACGCGTCGGCTTAAGCTTATGTTTGTTTGTTCTCACACCCGCTGACGCCCTCTCACTCGCTCTCGCATAATTAAAAAGTAACGGCGCTGACAATGACAGCTGTACGCGCTCAATTAAAAAGTCATTAACTGCCACACACACTCGTGCACACAGAAAATGAGAGAGGGAGAGCCCGCTATAGGCAGCTAGAGATGGACACTGGACACGCATTAAGGACTAGCTGTGATTGACGCTGACACGCAAGGCCTCTGTCTCTTCTCCTGCCTCTACCCCGACGCAACACACACACACACACACACACTAACACGCACGCACGCACCTTGTAATTAGAGTTGAGTTAGGCGGCGACGGCGGCGGCCCTACCTGCGCCTGCGCCTGCGCCAACGCTCTAGCAACTGTTGCGTGTCATAAATGCGCCATAAAACTGCCTAGTCCCGCTGCACACTTGAGCCGGCTGCAGCGACTGCCGCATCAGCTGTCCAAGCGGGCTTAAGATCACCCACCCCATATGCTGCGCACGCAGCTTTTCGCTCTTCTTCTCTGCTGTTAGACGCTGTCGCGCTGTTTTTATAATTGCTCTCATGCTGCTTCTTCTATCTCGCTGCTGCTCCTTGGCCTTGTCTTGCACGCGGCTGCTTTGCTGTTCATTTATGTATGTAAATACAGTGAAGATTCGCTAAGGAATGCGACGCTTCAATTAATTATTATTACTACTTTATACCATTTTAATGTTTATATAAAACCTATAAATGTATAAGTCCGTAAAAAGAAGCTACTTTTAGGCATTCCCTAAATTTCAAATTAACAGTGAAGGTCGCGTGAACATCCTGCGAGCCACAACAGTTGCTCTTAGCCTCTGCCCACTGTACACGAAACACACGCAAGCAGAGATTTTCGAAGTTGCGGCCCGTTTTGTTTTGTTTTTGGTCTTTTTTCTCTTTCTGTGCCCCTACTTTGGCTCTTCCTCTTCAACGTGCTTCGTCGTCGTCTTCGGCGTCGTCTTCTTTATTGTTTTATTGTCAGTTTAGGGATTTGACAATTTGCTTGCTGATTTTTTATGACAATCATGTATGTAAATTTTCGGCGTGCCTTCTGCGCTCAACTCTTCCTCGTGGCCCCCGCAGCCCTAGATGTGCGCCTGTGCGCCTGTGTGTGTCCGTGTGTGTGTCGGTGTGTGTGTGTATGTGTGTGTATGTGCTGTTGTATGTGTATCTGAGCGCCATTAGCTGGCATTTGGCTTACGAGATTTTTAAATACTTTTGGGCATATTCAGGCGTCCCAGCCCAACGAAAAAAAAAAGAAGTAAACCTTAAGCTCGAACCCGCACCCGCACCCGCAACCGCGCCCGAACCCTTCGCACGGCTATTTTTAGTTTTTTTCGCTCTGGCTTTATGCTTGTATTATGTGTGTGTATGTATGTATGTATGTGCATGTATTTTTTATGCTGTGCATAAAAGTTGGGTTTATTAATTTTAAAGCGTTGACAAGTTTTACGAGAGCCCTTAAGACCAGAAACTAGGCTAGTAGTGTGAGGCGAACGTGTGCGATTCCGTGAGCCCGTGAGTCCGTGAGTCAAGCTGGCTAATAGAGCAGGAATGTGGCCCAATATGATGGTGACCAATTCGAGCAGATCGCAATGCCTGCCGAGCAGCTGTTTCGAGTTTGTTTTCTTCGCTTTGTAAAAGTTTTCTTTTTGTTGCTTGGCATTTGTTCGTCAATGTGGCGCGAGTCCGTGCATCAAATCAAATCAGTTAACAATTGCCAAGCTAGTCGAAACAAGGCCAAAACAATGTGTTTCATTTGGCTAGCTGTGTTACGAGCCGAGTTACATTGGGTTAGTTGTTCCAGGCCGGGTCTGGAAAACAGTTTGGGGCCGCATCATCGCCCAGAAATGGCCAAATGGAGCTGTGAGTGCGTCTTTTCTTTTGAAACGCAAAGCAAACTAAATAAATAATAAAAAGCAAATCAAATGCAAATAACAACAATGCAAAAACAGCCAGCGTTGGCAAAGCAAAAACAAATGCAGCCACAGAAAGAGACAGCAAAAGCGGCGACGGCGACGGCGGCGGCGACGGCGGCCGCGACAGCGACGTAAGCGAAAACACAAAACGCACGGCACATAAATGCTGTTGCTGTTGCTGCTGCTGCTGCTGCTGCTGTCGCCTTTGTTGCTGTACTATAGCACACACGCGCTCACAGACACACACGCACGCAAGCCCAGCAGCGACAGCGACGCGGGCAGCGACCACTGCGCTGCTGCTTCTATGCGCGCATATGTGTGTGCGTAAGTGTTTGCTTCTGCCGCTGCTGCTTCGGCTGCGGCTGCTGCTGCTGCTGCTGCCGCTGCTGCTGCCAGAATGCCGCATGCACGTCGGTCATTTGTATTTGGAAACACAATTCCGTTCCGTCATTTGTATTTGGAACGCCGTAGCAGAAAGAAGGACACGAGCGAATAAGCGACGAAGCGTGCGAACGGAGTGGAGCGGCTATTTTAGCTTTTAGCGCCCTTTTTTGTTTCATTTTCTTTGTACATGTAAAATATAAAAAATACAACATACGGCAAAAAAATCAACAACATTTTTGGCAACATTTTCGGCAAAATAACCAAAAACTATTTCGGACTTAAAAAATAAGAAAAATTCTAAACGAAAAATGAAAAACTAAAAAACGAGAAAATTCTAAACGAAAAACACAAAAAAGTTTTAACAATTAATAACCGCGTTTTGTATTGTTTTCCATTGTGTTCGTAAACATTTTTTCTGTTGTTACTAAACCGACTACAAAAAAACACAAAAAAAAACAAATCTAACAAAAAAGTGATCTTGGTGTGAACATAATGTAACCAAAAAGTATGAATATCCAAATGCTAAAGGAAAACGGTCGAAAAAACTAACCGGCGAACAGCAGGAGAAAGCGAAACGAAATTGTTTTCGCGCTCGCAAAATCAAAATTCTAAATTCGAACACACGCAAAAAAAAAAAAAAAAAAAAAAAACACTTATCCCAACAGTTCTTCGTTTCGGTTATTTTTTTTTTTATGTTATTATTCTTCAGTTGTTTTGTGTTTCGGTGAAGTAAAAGAAGAAGAAGAAGAAGCAGACGAGAGAGCAGCAAGCCGCTAAACACAATAACTGCACAAAGCAAAGGCGCAGATAAGTAAGCAAAAGCAATAACAAGATCAACAGCGACGAAGATGGCGATGGACACACATAATGTTGATGATCATCAACCACCACCAACATCATCATCATCATTATCGTCGTCGTCGTCGTCGTTTTTGCCAATCAAATTCATAATTGTTATGTAGTTGTATATACATACATATATGTATATATATATATACATACATTTTTTTTTTCAAGTGTGTGTGTGCATGTGTGTGAATGCAAAACTATACGAACACTATGAACACAAAGAAATGTGAAAGCAACCGCAGCAAGAAGAGCAAAAACGCAGCCGCAGCTGCATTTCTAAGAGAGCGCAATGTTAACGCAAAAAAAATGTTAAATAACTCTCAGCACATGTAACTTTGGCATGCCTTGTATTTGTTTTTTTTTTTTGTTTTTTTTTTAATGAACAGTGATAAGCAAAAGCTGCAGCTGCGACTGCGTTGCATTGCCGCTGCCGCTGCCGCTGATACTCTTAAGTGATCAGCATGCACGCCTGTTTTCTCTCTCTCTCTCGCCCGTGCACAAAACAAAGAGAGTGACCGTCTTTTTGTTTTGTGAACTGAAGAACATGCAAAAAAAAGCCAAGAGGCGAACCGTTAGCTGAGAGCGCAAGCAGTGTGTGTGTGTGTGTATGTGTGTGTGCGTTAGTTAAATAAACGTTAAATTGAAATGAGAATTAATAATAATATTACATCAACATTTTTGCAGTACAAATACCAAATACATAAAAACAAAAGCAAAACTAAACCAAACGAACGGCAAAGCAGCCAACGAAAAAAAAAAAACAACAAAAACAACAACAAAACAACAGCAAATAAAACAACAGCAGCTGCAGCAGCAGCAACAAGAAGAAGAACAACAACAGCTAGCAACAATTAACAAGCGAGCCACATGAGCAGCAGCGCGACGCCAACGCCGACGCAGACGCCAACGCCGACGACTTATGTAGCGCTACATGGCGAGCATAAAAAGTGAAATGCCGCCACTGCACGCGGCAGAGGCGCTAGCCGCCAGCAGCAGCAGCAGCGCAACGGATAGCGGCGGCGGCGGCAGCACAGCAGCAACAGCAGCAGCGGCAACAACAGCATCAGCAGCAACAACAGTTGCTGCTGCCGCCGCTGCTGCTGGCTCTGGCGGCAGCGCGCCCGCAACGCCGAATGCCAATGCAACAATCAGCGCCGCTGCCGACTCCAGTGATAATCAGCCGGGCACGCCGCAGCCAACAACACAGCAGCAACAGCAACAGTCGCTAATGGCTGCCGAGGCACAGCAGCAACAGCAACAACAACAACAGCAGCAGCAGCAGGCGTCGGGCATAACGCATCAGCCCTATGCGACCCATCACATGTATCCAGCGCAGCAGCAACAGCAGCAGCAGCAGCCGCCGCCGCAGCAGCAGCAGGTCTATGGCAGCATCTATGCCAGCGACATGCAGCAGCAGCAACAGCAGCAGCAGCAGCAGAGCTACGCCGCCAGCAGCTACATCAACAGCTACGAGCAATTCTATCAGCAGCAGCAGCAGCAGAGCGCCGTCGACTATGGCAGCGCGTATATTGACTACACGAAAGCCGTGCGCTATCATCCGTATTTGCAGCAGCCCACCTCCGTGCTGCCGGCAGCAGCAGTTGCCGCCACAGCGGCAACAGTTGCCGCCGTCGAGGATGCAGCCGCGGTGGCAGCAGCAGTGACAACAACTGCGGCAGCAGCTGGCGCTGCGATGAGTCCGCGCGTGGTCAGCAGCAGCAGCCCCACCTCCACCTCGTCGCATCTGCAGCTGAGCAGCGCCACGCCCAGTTCGCCGGGAGGCGGCTGCAAGCTGCAGTGCAAGAAATGCGGCATACTCAACACCAACGAGTCCGAGCTGCAGGAGCACATCGCCAATGTGCACGGCGAATCGCCGTACGGCAGCAGCGGCTACGCCAGTTCGCCGTACATCAAGGAGGAGATGCCGATGCCGACGCCGACGGCGGTGGCAGCAGCAGCGGCTGCGGCGGCGGCAGCCAGCGGCGAGCTGCTCGACTTGGACTCCCAGAAGATGGTCTATCATCAGCAACTGTTGCAGCAGCAGCAGCAACAGCAGCAGCAGCAGCAACAACAACATCAGCAGCAGCAGCAACAGCTGCAACAGCAGCAGCAACAACAACACGATGCCGTTGTCTCGGGGCTGCCGTTGGCGTTGCCAGATCCGCTGCACTCGATGCAGTCGATGCAGCAGCGCGCACTGCACAGCTGGGAGCAACAGGCGCCGCCAGCGGAGGCGGGCCTGCCCGCGTACATGCAGCCGCTGTTGGACAAGTCGCCACATTATTACGGCTCGCCGAAGCAGTCGCCGTATCCGGCGACGGGCGGCATCAAGCAGGAATATGCGCTGATCAAATCCGAGTATGCCGACTCGCAGCACTATGTGGACAAATCGTTTGATCCGACCGCCGCGGAGGTGACCACCAGTCCCGCCGAGTTTCCCAGCACCACAACGGGCGTCGGGCCGCAGGATGGCGTCGTCGGCAATGCGTCCGGCAATGCGGCGCCATATCGCGGCTTCGAGCCGCCCAGCTCCAGCTCGGTGCTGCCGGCCAACAGTCTGACCGCCAAGGCGGCCACCTGGAAGTCGAACGAGGCGCGTCGCCCCAAGACCTACAATTGCACCGCCTGCAACAAGTGGTTCACCAGCTCGGGCCATCTGAAGCGCCATTACAATACGACGCTGCACAAGAATGCGGTCAAGTCGAGCGGCCAGCCCGATCCGGCCACGCTGCCCATATCTGCCCATCATCATCCCGCACGCGATCCCGTCACGAAGACCAGTCGACGCGGCAATGCTGCCGCTGCAGCGGCAGCAGCAGCAGCCGCCGCCGCAGCAGCAGCGGCTGCCACACAACAGGAGCCGCCAGCGCCGGAGCCGCCCAGAAGTCCGCCCGATTATGGGGGCGGCGGTGTTTGTGGTGCGACGGGCGTGCAGGTGGGCGCCGCCATGTCGCAGTACTCGGCCTCGCCGTCGCCCACCGCCCAGCAGCAGCAGCAGCAATTGGTTGCCAGCAATGGTTATGCTAGCAATGGGCATGGTCACGCCCACTATCATGGCCACTACAACATGCAGCAGCAGCAGCAGCAGCAACAAGTGCAATCGACGACAAACGCTTCACCACAGCATGCTAACAGCAGCAGCAACAACAACAACAACAACAGCGGCAGCAGCAGCAGCAGCAGCAACAATCACAACTCCGTTTTGAACGGTCACCCAAACGGGCTAGCAGGTCCCTCCGCCCCAATCAACAACAACAACAACAACAACACACAAATGCCGTCCTCCCAAATGAGGGGCCTGCTGAACAAAACAACAATCAACAACACAACAACAACAACAACAACAATAGCCACAGACACAACTATAAAGATCGAACAAATGGAGGACAGCAACTCAGCAATGGTCATGGAGGAGCAGCAACACCAGCTGGAGGAGGACCAGCAGCAGCAGCAGCAGCAGCAACACGTGTTGCAGGCGGCACAGCAGCAGCAACATCACCCACTGGAGCAGCAGCAACAGGTCAGCTATCTGCTGTCGCGGCCATATCACAGCAGCAGCAGCAACAGCAGCAACAGCAACTCGCCGCTTACTATTTACCACCACCAGCAACAGCTGCCGCTGCAGCAGCAGCAGCTGCAGCCGCCGCCGCTGCAGCAGCAACTGGAGCTGGACCAGCAGCAGGAGTTGCTGCTGCAGCAGCAGCAGCAGCACCACCACCACCACCAACTGTTGCAGGCAATGGATTTCTCACGCACCCAGCCGCTGCTGCCGCCGCCGCCTATGGCAGCGCTGCTGCCGCCTATAACAATGGACTACAACATGCTGGCTTTGGATATGCAGCAGCAGCACAGCAATATGCTGCAGTGCAGCAGCATCAGCACGCAGCAGCAGCCGTCGCTGCCGGTCACTATTACCACCACGCACACGCCCACCCTCACGCACACGCCCATCCACACGCACACGCCCACCACCACGCGCACGCCCACGCCCATGCACACGCCCATGCACATCAATATGGACATGGGATGCACCACTATGCAGGGGCAGCATTACCTGGCACCACAGCCGCTGTCGCCGCCGCAGCAGCAGCAGCAGCAACTGTTGCTGGTGGACAACAACAGCAGCAGCAGCAGTACGGCCAGCAGCCATACGCCCAACAGCATCAGCAGCAGCAGCAACATCATCAGCAGCTCAGCGGCAGCGGCAGCAACAGCGTCGCCTCCGCCGCCGCCGCCGCAGCAGCAGCAGCAGCAGCAGCCGCCGCACATCATCACCAGCAGCAGCAGCAACAACAACAGCAACAACATCACCAGCAGCAACATCACCAGCAGCAACCACACCAGCAGCAACAGCAGCAACATCTCCAGCAGCAGCAGCAGCAACAACAGCAGCAGCAGCAACACCCTGCCATGCTATCAGCAACTGCCGCCGGTGCTGGAGCACACAATGAGCTATCACACTATTATTGGTAACGAGCCGGGCGTAAACTATGATGCCTACACCAGCGATGGCCATCAGATATTGCAGCTGATGCCCGCCTCGCTGTTCGCGCCCTATGCCCCACTCTCGCCCTATTCGGTGGCCGCACAGCGTTCGCCGCAGGAGGGCGACTTGCCGCCGGTGCATACGCTGACCAATGCGTTGCAGGCACAGCAGGAGGCGCAGCAGCAGCAGCATCATCAACACCACCAGCAACACCAGCAGCAGCAGCATACAACTTTAACGCTGCTGGCCACGCCCACACCGTATTCGCCCACGGTAAGCAGCTCGCGTGCAACACCAGCCCTCGAGCTGGACATGGTGTCGCTGATGGCACAACAACAGCAACAACAGCAGCAGCAGCAGCAGGAATATGAGCAATATCAACTGCAGCAGCAGCAACTTGAACAGCAGCAGCAGCATCAGCTCGAGCAGCAACAGCTCGAACAGCTGCAGCAGCAGCAACAGCAGCAACAGCAGCTGCAACAAACTGTTGCCGTGCTGCCCAAAAAGCGACGTGCTGCTGCCGCACTGTCAACAACAGCAGCAGGAGCAGCAGCAACACAGCCGCCGAGCAAGAGACGTCGCAACAGCAGCATCGGTTCGACATCGCCGCACTCGACAACATTGCCATCGGGTCGCATCAAGTGCCTGGAATGCGACAAGGAGTTCACCAAGAACTGTTACCTCACACAGCACAACAAGAGCTTCCACTCCGGTGAGTATCCATATCGTTGCCAGAAGTGCGGCAAGCGCTTCCAGTGCGAGGAGATCTACACCACGCATCTGGGCAGGCATCGCACCCAAGACAAGCCGCACAAGTGCGAGCTGTGCCCCAAGCAATTCCATCACAAGACCGACTTGCGGCGCCACGTGGAGGCCATCCACACGGGCCTCAAGCAGCACATGTGCGATATATGCGAGAAGGGCTTCTGTCGCAAGGATCATCTGCGCAAGCATCTCGAAACGCACAATCGCCCGCGTGTTGTTGGCAAAAAGGCGGCAGCTGTTGCCGCCGCAAAGGCTACGGCAGCAGCGGCAGCAACAGCCGCCGCAGCCGCAGCCGCAGCGGCAACAACAATTGCGAGGCCAACAGTTAGTTGCATGCAACCAGCCAATAATAAGCTGGACGATGTGGCCGCTGACGATGATAGTTTGCTAGACGACGATGACGAGGACGATAATGATGCACAGCAGCAGCAGCAGCAGCAGCGACAGCAGCAACTGTTGCTGAGCGGGGAGCATCATTTGATCAAGAACGAATTTGTTGATATTAAGCACGAGTACGAGGAGGAGTTTACGGAGGAGTTTCAAATTATTGAAAAGGACATTGAAATGTATTGAGCGCAGGGGCACGGCCACGGGCTGGGGCTGGGGCTGGGGCTGGGGTTGGGGCATAGCTATATATATAGAGAGCAGGGGGTGTGGGGCTTTGGGTGGGTCTTGGGTCTTATAGGGGGTGGGTGGGGCATGTCTGCAAATGCTCGAGGCTTTGAAACACAAAACTTTTGGTAACAACTTTTTATTGCACCAGCGGCAATAAATTGTTATTAATTTGTTTTTATTTTTTAGTTTTGACATTTTTGAAAGTTTCTTCCTTCTCTTTGTGTTGTGACAAATTTTTATTGCACTTGCAGCAATAAATTGTTGTACGGTTTTTTTTTTTTTTCCCCTTTTTTTTAATTATTTCATGATCAAAGCCTTTGGCCTTTGCAGACACGCCCACTCAGCACAGCTGTAATTAACAAAACTTTTGCCATATATGAGAAGGAAAACAAAACAAAACAACAAAAAAACACACAATATTCAACTATATAAATATATATATATAGATATATATATATATATCTATTTTTTTGTATTCGAAATTCCTAATTGTTGTAGCAGCAAATTTAATTTAATGACAAACAAATTTATGTTAAATTGTATTATTATTATTAATTATGAATTAATTAATGTATTATTTCTTGTCTTAGTTTTTTGTATTTTTATTTTAATTAACTCCTCCCCCCATTTTTTTTTTTTGTTTGTATAATTAATATTTTAAGGCCGCGCATACCTCAAAGACAAGTAGAGAAAAGAAAACAAGAGAAAAGAAACGAAACGAAACGAAAAGTAAAAACGCTTAAAGAATCAAATCAGGGCAGAACCATATATCTATATGTCTATATCTATATGTCTGTATGTCTGTATGTCTATATATACGATGACTATAGCATTAGGGGCAACTATCGTATATGATCTTCAGGGATCTGTTAGCGCACAATTTAGTTGATTGTTTTTTTTTTTTTTTTTTTTTGTATAATTAAATTAAATTAAATTAGTTGTTGTTTTTCTGTCAGCCTGTAAACCATAAACACGAATGCCATATATAAATATGTAATGCCAATTGATATATAGCTATATATACGATATACATATATATACACATAGGTAACACTAGCCTACAAAACGCCAAATTGTCAGCAAAAAAAGAAAAGAGAACAAGAGAACAAAACAAACACGCAAATATCAGGGATAATATTTACACTTATCAGTTATAAATCGTACATAGAGACAGACGTCTATATATATATATATATATATATATATATATATATCTCTTAATTATATATATATATGTGTGTAGAAATTGCGTATTATATATATTTATTATTATTAATTTCTAATTTATGCATTTCTCTTGTAAGCCACAAAAATAAACGCAAAACAATCCATTTATATTTATATAATTTTTCGTTTTAATTTTTCTATAAGCTAAAAAATTGATAATTTTTTATGATTTGCCTTAACGTAATACTCAAAACAAAACAAAATGGAATACAAGTTTGCCATTAGCTTTATGTTTTCATGTTAAAACCCATTTTTTTTTTTTACGCACAAAACAAAAAACTTCCTTAAAATCTTGCTCCATATTTTTATATAGTTTATACACATGCTAAATTTCTTATTATTAAATTTATATAAATACATGAATTTTTTTTTTTTGTGTGTGTGTGTAACTAGCGCAACAAATTTTTAACTATATATATAGATTTAGATATTAGAATTAAAAAGAGCGCAAAACAAAAAGAAACGCAAAGACAAAGACAAAGGAAGGCGCGAAGAGGCAGAACGGAAGCAAGACGGAGACGCGTACCAAACCAAGATCTATAAAAAAAAGCAAAATAAATTATTGAAAATGTTTCAAACCAAAAACTTTATAATTTTCCTCATTTCTTTTGGTTTATTTCTGGATTATTTTCTTATATACAATATATATTATTTTGTTTCAGTTTATTATAAATATTGTCCATGATTTTTATTTACAGTTTTTGATTTCATTTCTGAAGGCACAGAACAAGTCGATTTATCAAAGTTTCAAGCTCAACATCGAGTGTGTTTTTTTTTTCTCATACTCTTCTAGTGTGGGGTCTCTTTATATATATATATGACTATATCATATGATTCTGGCTTGACAAGTACATTAGATATATATGTATATAGGGGAACAAAATCATGTTACTCTAGAGAAAAAGGCTGAACTTTGAGAATTAAGTTTTACTTTTAGCAAGCCTTAACTTTTAGTTACTAGCCAGATTTATTAAAGGGCTTTTAGATAATTATAACTGGCCGATTCTGCTGAGCTGCAAAAAGTAAGCCCTGCCTGGATGCTTATATTGGATATATATATATATATATATATATGGATAAGGTTTATATATATATATATGGATATAAATATGGTATACATGTATGAAGCTGTATACATATAGCTATAGGTACAGATTTGGTGTATACAAAGCTGTATATACATATGTGTGTGTATATGTATGTGTGTATATGTGCAGCTACATATATAATGTTATCTATAGGTATATAGATAGTTTATACATTTAGTTGTATATATATGTACATATGTAAGCATAGGTATAGCTACATATATATGCATACATATATGTGCCTACACACATATACATATATACCCTATATATATGTACATGCGCACACTTATGCGCAAAGTAAGGGCATTTAAAAGTCGCTCAGCTGCGCGTCGTGCGCTGAACTTCTTGTTAATTTTGTTAATTATTTTTGTTGAAATTTATTTTTGTTTGTTTTTTTTTTGCTGTTTTTGCTGCTTGTTCCGAAGAAACTACGTGCGTGTGTTTAAATATTATTTTATTTTTTTGTTTTTTCTCGAGTGAAGAGGCCGCATACGAAAGTCGAGACGCAGGCAAATTGTGGCAAGCCGAATTTTAGCGACGCGCCGTTGAGTGTGTCCAAGAGAAAGACATGTGCACGTGTGAGCACACACACATGTGTGTGTGTGTGTGTGTGTGTGTGTGTGTGAGTGTGTCTTGAGATAGTTATATATATGCCTATATATGGCGAATTCGGTTCCTTGTGGCAGCACGACAACAACAGCATGAGGCATAAGACAGCTGCAGCCAAAAGCTTGAGATAGTTTTGCCAGCTAGGCTGTAGATCATACAAAGACATATATGTGTATATATGCATACTATATCTGTTTGTACTTCTCTGTTAACTGGCCGTGCGCTTTATGGCGACATCTAAGTGCCTCGGCAACAAATCATAAGCAGCAAGCAAAGTATCTTTGTATCTGTATCTGGCAAATGCCAAAAAAAAAAAAGAAAGAAATGAAATGAAAAAACATGAAAACCAAAGACATAACACGCACACATGTTGCCAGCTGCCTGTCTGTGTGTGTGTGTGTGTGTGTGTTGGAGTGTGTGTGTGCAGGAACAGCAGTAAATAGCCAAAAAAAAAAGTATATACACACACACACACAGGCGCAGCAAAGACAAAGTAGAAGAGACAAACGAAAAGTGCGCGCCACAGCAAGCGGCAGCAGCAGCAGCAGAAGCAGCACGAAGCACGCAGCGAGCAGCGAGTGTATCTCAAAGATACGCAAACGCAAACAGCCAAACGACGCGACGCGACGCGTCGCCGAAGTTGAAGTTGAAGTTGCGCGCCTGCGCAGCAGCGACGGCAGCAACAGCAACGTCTCCGACTATGGCTATGTCATCATAACATACAACGACGTCGTCGTTGGCGTTTGTACACTGCGCGAAAGAATCTACCCAGTAGTATTTACTTCCATTGAGTTAGACTCCAATTATCAGTCGAGCAAAATCCAGAAAACCCCGCTTAACGCTCAAGAACCTGTATAAAAACCCTTTAAATAGCACAGATATGGTATGATCTTTGAGCAAGGATAAATCAGCCAGAGCTAGGGTCCACAGCAAGCCGGGTTAATGTTTACCAAGAATTCATCTAACTGACATATCTGCATATAAACCCTTCAAATATCACATATTTAGTATGATCTTTGTGCAAGGAATGATCAAACACTGCCAAGGAGTTCGAACCCTGTTCCCTTATATCCATTTATCCATTTTTTACCAAGAACAAATCCAACTAGCATAACAATATAAATCCTTTAAATCTTGCGGCTTGAACCACGGCTTTCGCTCTGTGCTGGCGCAAAAAATCAATATATCTTTATCTATATCTATATGTCTATACCTATATATCTATATCTATAGCTATAGCTATATCTATATCTATATCTATATCTATATCTATATCTATATCTATATCTATATCTATATCTATATCTAAATGTATATCTATATCTATATTAACTTCTATATCTTTATCTACATCTATATCTATATAAATTTCTATATCTATCTAAACCCTTTAAATAGCACAGATTTAGCTTGCTTTCCACAGCAAAGAGGGACTCGAACCTCGCTTTTCTTCTATCGCCTGCCTTACTAGCACTTTTTTGGCTAGTTTACGTGTGCAGATGCCACAAATTTCGTACAGTGTATTCGTATCTGTGAATTTCTACTTGCTGCTGACGCTGCTTCTGCCCTTTGGCTGTTGTTGTTGTTGTTGCTGTTGTTGTTGTTGTTGCCGCGTTTGTTCTCGCTGTGCGTTTTTCTTACGCGGTTTGTTTGTTGAACATCAAACTGGTTTCCTGTACATATGCTCATCCAGCAACAACAACAACAACAACAACCATCTGTAATTTTAATTTTTCGGCAAGGCAGAGATTTCGATCGACGACGACGTCGCTGCCCAGGTAGAAATTGTGTACCTTTATATTGTTTGCTTGCGCTGCGAGTGTGTGTGTGTGTATCTTGTAGATAGCTCGAAGACAGTAGATACACACACACACATGCGCTGCTCTCTTTGTTGTGTGTGTGTGTGTGTGTGTGTGCGTAATCCTTGCTGCCTTTTTCATGTTTTTCTGCTGTTTCGTCGTCTTCTGCTTATGTGTTGCAACAACAACAACAACACGAGCAGTTACCATGATTCATAGTTGTTGCTGCTGCCGCTGCCGCTGCCACATGTATATACATACATATGTACACATACATGCAGACCGACTATGTATCTGCAGCTCCTTTCAATGCGTGCCAACAAATTTCGATATATACATATATATATATATCTATATGCATATATATAGAAAATCTTGCATTGCTCGGAGCCAAAAACTCTCTGCACAATAGCTGCCTGTCAAGGCTTTTGTCTGCGTATCTGTATCTTTGCCCATGTAGCTGTATCTTTGCACAAGTATCTGTAACTGTGCCTGTGTGTGCCTGTGTGTGTGTGTGTGTGTTGGTGTGTGCAAATATCTGTGGCATACATTCTCATAGAACAGCCGTCGCATGTTTTTCTTTTCTTTCTTCGCCTTTTATTCGATGATCGTTGCGCAAATTCTGTGCAGGATTCGCATTTTAGCTGCTGCCCCAGTCCCAGTTCCAGTTCCAGTTGCCGCTTGCCGCTTGCGGGTTGCCAGTTGAATTTGTTGTAGTTATAGCCAACTGATACGCTGCCCCGCCCCGCCTCGCCTCTGGGCACATGTGTTTGGCTTCCATCTGAGCTGTTGCTTCGCTCTTTTCTTTTCCTTTGGTTGAGTTTTGTCTTGCAGCAGAATCCTTGCCGCCCTGCTCCTGCCCCGCCCCGCTCCGCTCCGCCCTATCATAACTGTTTAACTGTGCGCAAGCAACCTTTTGCCCCATATATAGTATATATATATATATATTATATGGTATTTTATTATATATTGTTTTATATATTTTAATTTATTTTTGTGCCCGCTGTCTGACACTTGATTGACTCTCTTATTAACCCATGTTGCGCCGCGCATTACTGTATTTGAACAAAAAATAGAATGCACAGCAAAAAGGTTAAAATTTGCCTAATTCCAAAGGGTCGTATCGGGTCGGGTCGGGTCGGGTCGAGGCCGAGCTTGACATCTAACACAAAAACTCAATCAAATTAGCGGCAAATGTGAATTATGTCAAGACCCGCAAAGCAACCCCCCAACCCACCCACCCACCAGCAGAGAGCGACGAGTTTTCACATTTTCCACGAAACTGTTAACTGTCTTTTCCATTTGACTTTTCCTCCGAGCCGCATTTTTGGTCTTCTTTTTTACTTGTTGTGTTTTTTTTTTTTTTTTTTTTAATTACCAAACATTTGACAGCATCCTGATGCTTATATTGTGTTGTCTATAAAGTGTAGATACACACACACACACACACACACACACACACAGACAGACACACGCACAGAGACAGTCTTAACCTTTTTGGGTTTTTGGCTTTTTAGAGAGAAAAATGTTGCGTGTGAGCGTATTGCTAGAAAAATCAACCCCCGAAATAGCGTTAGATATTTGATTTGTACAAAATTCAATGCCAGCAATAACTAGAAGAAGCAGATAAAGCAGAAGCAGCAGCAGAGCATGGCATGGCCGCCATGCTGCATCATCATCATCATCATCATCAACATCATCATCATCATCAGCAGCATCATGATCAGCAACAACATCTTGAGCTCGAATCTTGAGCATCTGCCAATGCTGCCTCCGCCTCTGCCTCTGCCTCTGCCTCATGCTCTTCCCTTAATTTCTATCTATCCGCCCGAACTGTGATATACAATTGCCAATAATGGGTAGTTAGAAGGTTGAACGCGTTTCAAATACTGCCAAGAAAAAACTGTTTTTACATCTCCTTTTTGATTTTCTAGTTTCTTATATAGGGCTTTTACATACATATGCAAGACAATATGGTATATATATGTATTATATCAATAATAATATCTGTTAGTTTTCTGGCACTGGAAATCGAGTCTTGGTTCACAAATCACATCCATGATTCGATCTGAACTTTTATTCATCAACAATTCTTAAACCAATCGCTGGCTTTACTCATACTCAAGCCCAGGCCCTGGCTAAGGCCTTAGCTTGTCATATATTATCCGGCATTACAGTAAATAACTGCATATACCGATTAGACAAATGTATGACAGTATATTGGCATATAGAAAAATATGCTTAGATAAGTGTAACGTATGGGGATAGATTAATGTGGCTTATGCCTCGAGGCTAGATGGAAAGTTTTTATTTAGAATCGCAACATTATTGCAAAATATATATCAGCTTTTGTTTTGTATGTTTCTGAAACTGTTTTGGCTTGGAACTTGCTTCAGATTTCAAAAATATTTTTGGAATATCGCAATCGAGTTGGTTTTAAATACATAAACTCTTTGTATATAGTTCAAAGCTGCCATGTTTTCATGTTGCTTTTGAATTAGTTGAGATTAGATTCTTCATTGAGTGCGACACCACAAATACTTTCCATAGAACAAGTGCGAAAGTGTTCGTAAAATGCTTGACTTGAAAACTGTTAATGATATATTTATATTATATATATATAATATATACCCTATATACCCTAGATATACCCTATATTCGGTAACTAAGACACAGTTGGCTTTGATATCGAAAACTTTTGCTTTCCCAAAACAAATCCTGCTCCTCGGAGTATAGAGTAAAGAGCAAGTCATGCTCTTCTCGAAGTGCTTCACACAAGGAGCAGCTCTTTGCTCGGCTCATGATATCACAACAACAACAAAAAAAGCAAAAAACAAAAGAAACTTGCAACATTCTTGAACAGTTGCCAAGCATTGTTTTTATCGATTTTTTTTATGGCCCAACAATTCCCACACATACTTAGCATATTTATGTGTGTGTGTGTGTGTGTGTGTGTGTGTGTGTGAGCATATGTTTGTTTAATTATTATTAATTATTGCAATCAATTCGCCAGAAGAAACCACCCACAAATGCAAATGCGCGCGCACACACACACACACACACACACACACACACGCACAGGCGCTGTCAGCTGGCAAACAAAAGACTTAGGCAACGAACTTGGCCTTAGCAGCTTCCTCTCAAAGCGAAGCGCCAAAAAAAAACTGCAGAAAAAAATCAAATAAAATTTTGCAAAATAATACAAAAATAAAGCACACAAGCTGCCAGGCTCGGAGGCTTTATATACGCAACTATAATAAAAATTTATATGTGGCATATACACACACGCTCACATGTGCGTGCGTGTGTGTGTGTGTGTGTGTGTGGCTAAGAAGGAGCGTCAAATGGCGCACAGCTGCGCGAAGCCAAGCCAAGCCAAGCAACATTTGTTGTTGCTCACAAATTGTTGCTACATTTTGGCTGCTTGTTGTTGTCGTTGTTGTTGTTGTTGTTGTTGTTGTTATTATTTCATGTGTGTCCTAATTCCAATTCAACAGAAATTTTTGTCTCACAATCACAAAAAACAACAACAACAAAAATAACAAATTTATATATATAAAGTAAAGCGAAATAAATCTTAGAGCCGAGAGGCAAGCAAAACGAGTTGAAATTAAGAGAAAAAACAAAATCTACAAAAAAAAAAAGTTTAGGCTAAAGTTTTGTGTAGTTGTTGTTGCTGTTGTTGTTGTTGCTGTTGCTGTTGTTGTTGTTGTTGTTGTTGTTGTTGCTGTTGCTGTCGGCGCTTTATCCGATTTTGTGCTGTGCGCTGCTTGTTGTTTTTTATGACGAGTTTCCGCTAATTGCTGATGCGCTGCAGATTAAATGAAGCAGCGACAACAACAGCAACAACAACAACAACAGCTCCGCTCCAATGGGGAGCACGCCCAGCGCTTCGAGACGCAAAATGTCACAAAAAAGAAAAAACAAAATAGTTTAATACCTATCTATGTTAAAACAAGTAAGAAGAGTACGCCAGTCGGGAGTGCACGACTAGGACTTACCCTGCAGCCACGACTTGCCCGGACACATCTGGTCAGGCATATGTAGGGGCAACCGATTCGCGAGGCATATTCACAATACAAATTATACTAGGAATATGCTCCATTAAAAAGCATAAGTTCTCACGCTATGCTAGAGGGAAGAGGGGGTGGAGGCGGAGGTGGACCAGCTTGCAGCATGCATGTATGTATTACAGTAAGGCCCCGAACAACTGGGCCGATTGCCAGTGAAGCGTGTGTCGTGCTTGTCAGTCAATGTTCTGTCTTATCGACAGCCGCATGCGCTACAGCCAACCATGCAGAGCCTATCGATGGGCATTAGACAAACGTTGAGGTAAATCTGTGTGTGTGCGTGTGTGTGTGTGTGTGTGTGTGTGCGTTAATGGCAGCAGCTGCTGTAACAAGTGTTCACTGTATGCGCAGCGCATGTAAGGGTCGTTTAGATCGAAGCCAAACCCTTGCTGCGGTTGCTCTTTAACGCCGCGGCTGTGGCTGAGTCTTTTCCTCAAGCCTTACACTGCGCGAAACGAAGGGTGATTAATAAAACGAAAAACATTTTTTAGCCACGGCTGTAAGTTCAGTTTTTAAACAAAAAGTTGAGTTTGAAAAAGGATATAACAGTGGCGTTTTATGTTAAGCTGCTCTTATTAACATGTTTTGTATTGCATAGCATATAGCAGCTGTTACGTGCTTAACATTCTTAGCTTATGTTAAGCAGCTGTAAGCGCATGACTTTTGCATTAACATAAGCTGTGGCAATGTTAAGTAGAGCTGTTTGGCAAAGGCGACTTTAAAGCTGAGTGTTAAGTAAAGATTTTGATTGTGATTGAATTGAACTGCCTTTTTTGCTGCAGTGTATGGCCTGTCAAACACACACACACACACACACACACAGAGTGAAGAAGGGGCAAACCGAAATTAGAAAAGAAAAAAAAGGCGTATCGCCGTGTTTGTTGCCTCAACTCTGGCTGCTGTTGTTGTTGTAGCGCTTAGATTGTGGGCCAGAATGAACGAGAAAAACAACGAAAATAAAAAGCAGAGAATTATACGAATTATAAGAATTACGCTGAAACTGAAGAGAAAGACATCTTATAGATATCAGATTATGGTGCTGCGTTAGCCTAAGCTAATAATTCTAGCACACCTTGTGTGCGTGCGTGTGTGTGCGTGTGCGTGTGTGTGTGTGTGTGTGTGCATATGAGCATAATGAGCTATAATTGGATTAAAGATTTATTTATTGTATTTCGTTTCGTACAACAATTTTACATTCGCCTGCGCCAGCTGGGCGCTGGCAACAACCGGGCCAACAATCGACAACTGAGAGCTGAGAACTGAGAATTGAGAATGGAAAGGCGAGGTCTGGGCTCTCGGGTTGAGAGATCGGGCACTCGGTATCGACATTGACTAATTAGCGGTTCTCTCTGGGCAATGTTTGGATAATTATTATTACTGGCAAAACACATTTGCATTAATCTCGCTTCTCCCTGCTTCTCGGCTTCGGCTTCATCACTTACTGTTCTTTTTGCTCTCCTCTTGTTGCAGCTACCGCCGCATCCAGCAGCCGGCGGGCCGGCGGGACAGTGAAGCGCCAATATCAGCTCCAAGGCGAGGGCCAATACCAGGCGCAGAATCCAAACCAGATGAGGAACTACAATGCCCAGAAACGGCTCAAAATTTAAAGTAAATTGATTATTTCGGCAAGTCCGGGGCGACGAAGTTTAGTATTATAATTATACCAACTATCTAAATTACGTATGTATTGTACGATTATGTATCGAATAGTTTTAATCTACCCAAAACCCAACCACGATCCCAACCCGAAGACCCCACTCCAAAAGTGTGTCTAAAATGTGCCAGGAAGTGCTAAATTCTTCCATTAAAGTTGGCATCGATGTTACGTCAAATTTTATGTAGTATTTTTTAAGCACAACCATTTGCTGAGCAGCACAATTTAGTACATGTACTAAAGTTAGTACAGCAGTTAACCAAACGATTCGGCAAGGCAGCTGCGTGGGTGTTCTAAATTTAGTACACAGTCAAAACCGTTAGAGTAATAAGAAATACATGCACGCAGCTGTACTAAAAGGTGTACTAAGCATTATATGCGATTAAAATGACAAACAGCTTTTTTAGTACACTGTTCCGAAACGTGTGCTAAATATAGTACACGACAAAACTTACCAAACGAAGTGTTTATCATTTAACGCTTGCACACACTATTGTGCTAAAATATACTAACATGTACTAAAACGCAGTAGTGCGGCAGGTCCAAATGTTTTTTGAGATTTAATGAAAGCTGTACTAAATGTTGAAGTGTCGAAGGTTAAGAAACAACTACATATAATCGTACTAAAAGCTGTACCCAATTTAGTACATGTACTAAATATACAATACAAATAAAGGTTCACTTTCAGCAAACCCAATAAAAATGCACTAAATCTCGGTGTACTAAAACAGTGCTAAAACGAATGAAACACGTACATAAGTCAATAATAGCTAGAAATGCATTGTACATATAAAATGTGTATGTGTTATTACGATTATAGTTTCTGATCTAAATTAGTTCACTCTTTTTTTTTTTGGTATTTTTTTTTTTTTTTTTTTGAAGATAAGCTCCTACATATACATATACTTATATCAACAATGTGCATATCATTTTTTGGGCAAGTTAATACAATAATTAAGCTTAAATAGCAAAGGTTAACTAAAAAATGAAAAAAAAAAATAAAAAATGGACAACAGCACAAGGCAATAATTTTAGTTCAATTGATTTCGATTGGAATTTTGATTTCAACATGTTTCAACTGTGCAATACAAACAAAAACAAAACTAAATTTAATATACATATATATACAATTTTTTTTTTATACATACATACATACATACATACATATATTCATATATGTATGTATGTATGTATGGCAAGTCCTAGTGTAAGCGCGAATACCTCAGCCGAACAAGAGAGAATTCTATTTATAGAAAGATATAGCAAAAATAACTGAATAACAACAAATGATCAACTGCAGCTCAAGCAACTACCTCGTTAACAATAAAGGAAACAAAACTGAACTAAACAACAAATAAACTTAACAAAACTCTGTCAAGAATATATCAATTATATAGTATATATACATATATATTAATCCACACACACATATATATATATATATAAATATATATATATCTCACGAATACGTAAAACTTAAACAAATAACAATTTATACGAATTGCAAACAAGTTAAATTAAATGTACATTAAATTTTAATTGTTTATATATATAACAAATTATATATATATATATACATATATACACTTATACATATATATTTAGCGCAGCAGCCCCCCGCCCCGCCCACACTTCCGCGTCAGCGAATTTTTTTCCATGTTGTCATCAGTTTAAATTTGAATATTTACAAAAAAACAAAAAAAAAACACATTTTGGCCAAATCACAATTTGTTGCACACATGACAACAGGCGTGTCTCACTGGGCGTGGCCGTGGCTGACGCAAGGCGTGGCACTGCCGCCCACTAACCCTTAAAAAACCAAAACAAAAAAACGAAATCGAACAAAATGTTTCTCATCCTTAAATGTAGTTGTAGTTGTGCATCTATTTCGACAACGAAAACGAATTGAAAATTATTTAAAATAAAATATATATATATATAAACAAAAAAAAAGGAAAAAAAATTAACGAAAAAAAAAAACACAATGTTTTAAGCGATATTTTCATTTATTTCATTTTTATCATTTCCTCTTCAATTTTGAAACTCGAAGCAATACACGAAGCAGGCATTTTTTTGTTTCATTTCTCGAATTGACTTTAAAGCGAAACATATTTAAATTATGTAGCAACTACATGTTAAATTTTAGCAATTAATTATTAAAAAAAAAACCAAACGAAAAACGAAAAACAAAAAACGAAAAGAGAAATTTAAGAAATCAAGTGAAATCTATGCCAAATAAATGTATCTGAAAGCAGGCGAAAAACAGGACAAGGAAAATGTAAAATTTCAAAGCGAACTAAATCAATTTTGAAGGCACCAAAAAGTGAAACGGAAGAAAACGAGAAAAAAAACAACTGTTAACCTTCGGCCAGCCGAAGCTCAAATACCCTTGCAGACCTAACCTCAAATACGTTATAGTTATAGTAATCCGTCTGAGCCGATATCATTTAACATTTCAACTGTTCTTTAATCAGCCCCCAAGAGAGCTCATCTGATATTTTGAGTAAACTTAATCAAGATTTCGTTTCCTGCGATTGCAGCCATCCGCTCAGTTTGCAATCGATCTATCGATATATATATATATATATAAAGATATAGATCTATAGATTCCCATATGCGTCACATCTGCAGCTAAAAGAATTTCTCGTTACAAGTTAAGGTATAAAGGCAAATTGACTTGCTTGAATTTGCATACCCGATTGCAGCGGAAATGTTAGGGTATATACCCTGAAAACTAGCCGACTTTAAAGCCCTATGCTTCTAAGTAGTATCTAAAATCCAGAGCTCAATAACAAATACTAACAACAAATAACAATAAATAGAACAAGGAACCGTGTACCTCTCAACACCTGGCTAAGGGCAATTCGAATTTACGATTCCGATTTCAGCTTCTAGTCGGCGTATCAGTGTGCATGTGTGTGTGCGAGTGTGACTGTGTGTGTGACTGTGTGTGTGACTGTGTGTGTGTGTGTATTTGTACATTTTTACTCAAAAGAAAAAGCCAAGTAATACAATATACAGTAACAATTTTTTGATAGCGCACCCTATAAGATTTTAATGGTATTATAACAAAAGGCGCGAAAATTAATGAAAAGTTATAAATGAAAAATATGAGAAAAACAAAGAAAACATAACTAAATGTTCGGTTGTGTGTTTTGCCATTTCGCATATGTATATCAATTTTCCTTAAACTATATAAATGTATTTCAAATAAATGGTAATGTGTAGTAAACGGCAAACCGCTCCATAAGAAAAAAAAAAAAAAAATAAAAATATATATGTACACCTCTTAATTAAATTGGGGCAACATTCTCAGCAGCAACATGAATTTATGACAACCAGACAAGCAAGGAACTTATATACCAAATATCTTATATATATATACAAAACGAGACATTCGTATGCGTCTGCCACATATAAGAAAGTACACTCAAGTACGACTTAAGAGCGGGCATATACCATGTACCATGTACCATGTACCATGTACCACGCACCATGTACCACGTACCATGTACCACGTACCATGTACCATGTACCATGTACCATGTACCATGTACCATGTACCATGTACCACGCACCATGTACCATGTACCATGTACCATGCACAATGTACCATGTACCACGTACCATGTACCATGTACCGTGTACCATGTACCATGTACCACAAAGCACAATGAGAATGAAATGAAAAACAAATTACAAAATTGTCAAAACTAAAACAAACAAAAATGTGTGAAAACAAATTATATATATATAAAAACCAAAAAAAAAAAAAGAGAACCGATTTTTTTTGAGCCGAAATAAAGCATAAAGCAATGTAAACTACAAAAAAAAAAAAAAAAAAAAAAGGACAAAGCTCTTGTATTATTTTACTTGGGTGTACTTGGGGGCAGATTTAATAACATTTATATATATATATTTTTTTTATATTTATTTATATATTTTTTTATATTTTTAATTCTAATTTATTTCAGCTCAAATTTAGTCTGTCGGAAGCCAGTTTCTATGTGCGGGCACAATGGAATCTACCCAATCTTGAGATCCAAGTAGTGCTCCTATTTTACAGGATCTGCAAGGGATCGGATCATGCTCATAGTTATAGCGAGCAACGCTTTGGACTTTCTACTACTTAGACTTGGACTTTTCTGAAAAAGCTTGTGTCTAGGGTCAGATGGATAAGTTTGGATGTTTATAAATTATTTGTGGGCAATTTTGGCTGCTAACCTGCGTGCTTTGCTTGTCTATTAAAGGGTATTACGAGCTCGTGAGGACCCCAAAAGACTTCAGATTAGCTTCAGGTGTAGAGTTGATTTAGCCATATCCGCTCGTCCGTCTGTCCATCCATCCGTCCGTCTGTCCATCTATCCATCCATCCACCCCTCCGTCTGTTTGTCCATCTATCACTCCATCACTCTATCCATCCATCGATCCATCCGTCCACCCGTCGTGTTCTATGCAAACTAGTCGCTCAGTCTAAAGGCTATCGTCTTCGGACTTTGCATAGGTCCTTCCTTCTGTTGCAGGCAGTACATATGTATATCAGAATCGGTCGAATGGGACTAAACTCTGCATTAATAGGCTTCACCCTCGCTCTCGACATATGTATATGCAAAATCCTATCAACATCGGACTCCTATATCATATAGCTGCCATTGAAACGATCGGTCGAAAAGTAGGTTCTATATGGCTTATTTTCACACATCTACAAAAGGGAAATGTCTACAGGGGCCTTAAGTCTTCGGCGTGCCGAAGATATCCGTACAATCTTGGTTTTTTTTTTAACAATTAGAAAATACATTGATTATTTTATCTATGGCCAACTTTAGGCGTCTTTAGACTTTCAGCAGGCACCGTGCATACCCTGAACATACACACTCCCAGCCAAAATAACAGTAGAGCCCTCTCCGGGGAATACTCTTAGAAGAAGATGGAAATTATGATTGAAAGATAATAATGATGATGTTGAACTTGAAACTCGCTTTCACAAATGACGTAATAGACTACAAACATAGTTAAGTACACGTCTATCAAGCATGCACACACACACACACACACACACACACACACACAGTGAGGCACTTGTGTGCGCCTCGGGTGGGGGGCAATAGCCACAAGCAAAGTCAAAGTCAAAGGCAAGGGCAAGGGTAACTGCCAGAGGCAAGAGGGAAGAGGCCGAGGCGCAATCACGCAGACCGTGTCCAATTAAAAGGCGCCGTACATCATTTCGAATGCAGCACCAGCAAAATGGAAAAATCTACAGGTGGTGGCGGCAGCGCAGGCGACGGCGGCGGCAACATTTCAGATTTGAGTTTCCTGCACGGCGAAAAGAAAATTGAAGAAAGAGACCAAAAAGTAGGCGGCTATCGGCTGCAGCAGCAGACAGGATAGCCAGAATATGGCGACAGCAGAGCGAAAGAGTGCGAGGCAATAGAAAATAGTAGAAAACAGACGGCATTTGCATTGTCAGCTAAACAACAGGTTGCACGCACACACATGCATGCACGCACATGCCTGCTCTCGCTCTGCCTCTCTCTCTCTCTCGCTCTCTTTGACACCGAGTGCGCGTGAGAGCGGGAGAGCGCGTGTGAGGGCAGCGCCAGGACAGCGCAGCGATCGTTTTTGTTTTTCTTTCATTTTTTTCAATTTCGTTTCGTTGCGTCGTCTGTCCTACCGTCTCGCTGTTTCCCCTACCGTTTTGGGTATGTCAAATTATTGTAATTTATTATTGCATGCCAAGTTAATGAGTCCTGTGTGCGCGCTCTCTCGCTCGCTCTCGCTCTCAGCAATTTTGCTCTGCCAACTGCTGCTGCATGAACAATGAAAATCGAAAATTGTTTTTCGAAATGCCGAGCGCGCAGTCAGAAGAAGTAGAAGAAGAACAAGTCGTAGAAGAAGCAGAAGCAGACGATAAAGGAGAACAAAAAGATATTTCAGTGCACACCTTCCTGCATTTAATCCAGTGGAAAATCAAGAAAAATAATGCGACACGCAGGTAGAAAACTGTTCAAGTCCATGTTCTTTGATTGCCTTTTCTTTCAGCTAAGAGTGTGCGTGTGCATGTGTGCGTGCTGGTGTGTGTTTGTGTGCGTGTGAGTGTACGCGTCTGCATTGATTGATATTGTTGGTGTTTCTGATTACACTCTCCTACGAAATGGAAAGCTAATCAAATTGCGGCTGGTCAAGAGAGCAAGTCGAGAGGAGAATGCATTTTAGTTGGAAAGTAACTGTGGAAGCAGAGCTTTTAGCGCAAAGCTGTGCGTGGATCCTTATTTGCCATTCGCTCTCCCATTCACACTCACACGCACACTCTCACACTCACTCGCAGAGCAGCTAATTGAACTGCCCGCCAGGGGGCGCATTTGCAGGCATATGTTAGCCGCTGTTTAGTCCCTTGTTGTTGTCCAACCCCCCCCCTGGCCAGCTACAGCCACTCACGCTATTGAATCGGAAAACCTTTTAAAGCGCTTTGCGCTGTAAGCAGCGCCTAAAAGCAGCTTACAGTTACACTTACCCACACACACGGGCAAGCACACAAACACTCAAACGCACACCCACACACGCATGCGGATGAAAAATTTTTGCATAGCAAAAAAGCAAAAGCAAAAACAAACACGGACACAGTACAGCAGTTGCCCCAGAGAGGAAAGTTTTCTGCACGATTGCGATGCCCTTTCAATGAGTCCGAGACCGAGCCCTATTTACATGCACGCCCAAGGGCAGGAAGCTGGAATAGTCGCCCTCGCCCCCCTTCTCACATCACACACTCCATACATAATCCCATAACTTTTCATTGTGCAAGTAATTCGTGTGTGTGTATGTGTGTGTGAGTATGTGACAATTGGTATGTGTGGGTGTGAAAACTACTAGAACTAGATTAGACCAGGCGTTGATTTTGCTAGAATCGGCAGTCCTGACTAGGCACAGTGGACTTTGCGAATGCCCTACATAAGAATGTCGAATAACTTACATAGAACACATATGTATGTACATATCACTGTCAGACATATAGATATTACTCTTTTCTACACTCAATGCATTCTCTGTACATCTATGCGCAACTACATATACATATACACCACGTTAGGTATACCTAAGCTCTTCTACAGAAGTCTACACTGATGTAGACCAGACCCCTGTTGCTGTACTCTACATAAATGTAACTCTGCATCACTTTTTCTAAGTTCTGGGCTACTCTATACAAATATTGAACATTTAAGTACTCTACACTTCACATTACCTTAGTGGATATATTTCTACACTTGTCTACACTGGTTTTATTCAAACTACACTACTCTACACTAGTCGACATAGCATCTATATACCTTCCAGCTACTCAACACGAACTTTACAACTCCACTTCATTGTTTTAGTGTTTCGCACTGTTCTACACTATATGTAAATTGCCGAACACTACTCAATATCGAACTGTCGTACTATCAAATTGGTCTACACTACTCTACACAGGTTAGAATATTTTCAATTTTGCCCTAATGTATTTGATACCAACACCATACGATTAATGCGTAGATCTACGTAACTCTACACTGGTCTCCACTAGTCTACACCAGCCACACATTGCTTCATATTGCTTAATTGCAATGTTAAGAACTTTCGCATAACGTTACACGACTTTGTAAACTCTCCACTCAACTCTACACTACAGCCAAATCTATTTGACTGTTCCATCAGCTGACTCTACAACCAACTGACCGCACAAGTGACCATTGCTCAACACTGATTTATGCCTACTTGCCAGTGTAGCGCACCGCGATACCAACAAAAACAACAACAAGAAGAAGAAGAATAAGAATAAGAAGAACAACAGCAACATATTGATCCAATACAATAGTATATGTAAATTTTTCATAGATTAAATATATTTACATATACGCACAAGACCTTGAAAGCCGCTCAACGCACATCACTCCGCCTGCTTTCACTCTTCCAACCCACCGACACCCACCCTCCCCTCCGCCCATGCTGCTCCGTGTCAGTGACAGGCAGAGAGTCGACATCCTGGTCTCGGTGCTGCGTCCTGTGTCCTGCGTCCAGGAGCGCTGCTTCCGTTTGAATAAAACGCATTTTTCAAATATGCCAATGTTTGTGTGTTTGTATGTGTGTGCATGAATAATGTACATATGTATATGTATATACAAATACAATTTACATATGGATGTGTGTGTGCGTGCGTTTTAGGCGTTTTGGCCAGTTGGCAAACAGAGCGTTTGCCGACGAGGCTCAGGGGCGGCCCCAGGGCACGGCTCAGTGCCAGTCAAACGCCAGCCCCGCCCCCCTCCTCTGTATAAACAGCCCCAACCCTATGCCAATATTGAAACTTTCAACTACACACACGCACACGCACGTGTGTATGTGTGTGTGTGTGTGTGGGTGTGTGTGTGTGGACCACTTTAATTTTTCACCCACACAGAGCGAGGCCCGGCTAACTGCCGACTGGCCTCCTGGTCGAGACGATAAAAAAGCTTAGGCTTATGCTTTCGCACATTTTAAGCCACCCCCAACACACCCCCACAAACCCCTCCCCCCGCCCCCTGGCCGGTGACGCCCACCGAAGAGCGGCCACTACAAGAACATAAGGAACGTCTAGTGCAAAGCATGCGTAATTTTTGCCGAGTGGGAGGGGGAGTGGAGGGGGGGACTGCTGTGAAGGGGGTAGGCGGCAGCAGGCTGAGACAAGTACAGTAGAAGCTCTGCCAAACGAAACTGTTAAACATTTCACTTTATTGTGCTTATTTCCCATGGTTAATAACAGTATTTGTTTATATAATTTAAATATGTTAAAGATGCCAAAACCCGCGATTTCAATGGGTTGCGTTATGCGAGTCCGTACTGTATTTCCCTGGAGCGTGTGTGTACGCTCTTGGGTGCTTTCACTGTACATGCGACAGCGCGCACATGTGCCCATGACGTACTCCCGTGCCACAGGCACCCTCTGCGGCCCCGCAGCCTGCGGCTAAGCTGTCCGGCAACGAATTGCGTTTTGATTTTGCATGGACTTTAAGCCAAAATATAATAAAAAAAAGCTGTATACGCTTTTTGAAATGTAAAGCACGCATGTGTGTGTGTGTGAGTGTGTGTGTGTGTGTGTAGCGGATTTGATTCACAATTAAATAGGCTTGACTTTAAGTTTTTGGCTAGCAGACTTAAGAAAACGCAATAAATAACGGCAATTTCATTAGTCTAATGCACTTGGCCATTCGCCGAGCAACAATTGAACACGGCTCAAAGGATATGCCGGAAATGTCATGTGTTTTATATACGCAAATACACAATGGGCACACAAGTTTGGCAATTAATCGTTTGGCAGTCGACACATTTGCATGTGATCATAAAAAAGGCATGTTTGCATGTTTAATAGCATTTAAATTTGCCGCCATTTGTCAACGCAGACGCAGCCCTGCCAACTTAAAGTTTGTGGCATGCGTTGCCAACCATGTGTTAGCTCTCAATGCGCATTTGCTAGTTAAATTGCAAGAGTTAGTTTGGCTCATGAACCAAACGGGTTTTTACGATTTTATATCACATGCCGTCGTATTTAATTTAGTTTAACTCCGCAGTTCCGTTAAACTAAAAATATGATATTGTGTTGAAAAGTAAAATAATTGATATATGCATAATAATACAATAACTTGTTCAGTTTAAGTGACTCCGTTGGAGTTCTTTGCTTTAAACAAATGGTTTTGCTTTTGGTCTTTCTGTACGATTTAAGCTAGGCGGCCAAATTACAGTTAAAAATACTAAAATCGAACAACACGCTCAAAAGTGTAGGCCCAAGGTTCGGCTCATTTGAACCAGTTCCGCTGCATAGTTCTATCGATACAAAGCTAGCGCCAAGCGACAACAACGTTCGAAAAAAACTGCTCTGCTCTGCTCTGCTCTGCTCTGCTGCCAATATAAATCGAAAGGTGCAATTAATAAACATAAATAAAAAGTGTCAGTGAATTCGCGACCATGACTACGATTCGCAGTCACAGCGCTGGCCACACAAATAGCAACAGCAACAACAACAGCAACAGCAACAACAATCAGAATGGCGACTCGCCGTTGCAGGCTGCGCTGCCAGCGCAGGACGCGGCGCTTGCGCAGGCCATTGGCTATGTGCGGGAATTTAGCTGCCAGGCGGCGGCTTATCATCAGCTCAAGACGGAGGAGTCGCTGGTGCATCTGCTGCGCAGCATCGCGCTGCTGGGCACAAAAGTGCCGCCGCATTGCTATGCGCCCGCGCCGGGGCATCTGGAGCTGGCCAAGTTCTTTGTGGATCTGCATGCGCTGATGAGCGCCCTGGACGGCGACAGCGACGCCCTGTGGAGCTGCGTCACGCTGCTGCAGCACTGCAGTCGCAATCTGGAGGCGCGCAGCGCCATTGTGCAGAAATATTGCTTTGTGCCGCTGCTGGGCTACCTGCTGAAGCGGACGGTGCGGCCGGAGCGTGTGCAGCGGCTGTTGCTGCTGCTGCAGGATCTGACATACGGCATACGCATTGGCTGGGAGGAGCCGTATCTGGTGGTGCTGCTGGAACATTTGGTCGATCTGGTGCACAGTGTGGAGGACTGCGATCCGAATGCCACGGACGTGGACAACACACAGGCGCAGCTGGCGCTCTCCATACTGGTCAATCTGTGCTACAAGAACTTCGTGGTGCTCTTTCTCTTTCTGCGCAGCGTCAACATATCCAGCTTCAGCCGGCGCATACAGAACTACGGCCTGCTGGCCTACAAGATGCTCATCATCCTCTCCGAGGATGTGCACGCCTTCGAACAGCGCGAACTGCACACATTTCTGCGCACCGCCTTTGCCGGCATGGAGGACTGCCTGAAGCAGTGGCATGTGCCCCAGCTGCGACACATTGTCGACTTCCTGCTGGACGCCCAGTGCCATGCGGGCCTGCAGCGAGCCATGCTCAGCTATGGCCACTACTGCGAGGACATTGAGCGGCTGCTGAATGTGAGTCTGTGAACGTTCGCGCACTTATGCTGACAACTAACTAATTGCATCCTCTTTTGTCATTTGCAGCAAATCGAGGCGCGTCGCCACATGGACGACTCCTCCAGTGAGGACACGCGCAAGCAGCAGCAGTGCTGCATGGAGCTGATCTTCCGCCTGATTAGCCATGTGCTGCAGCTGTCCGAGAACAACAGTGTGATCAGCCTGGATGCCATAACGGCGCGCCTCTACGAGCTGATCTGCGACTGGCTCGAGTCCGAGCTGTGCGGCGTGGCGGCCATCGAGCTGCTCGGCGTGCTGCTGCGCCTGGGCAAGCGTGGCGCCGTCTCGCAGCTGATAGCACGCGAGCCCGCCAACGTGGTGAAGCTGGTGAACAGCGCCGAGCGCAGCGATACAAAGCCCGCCCATGTGACAGCCATTCTGCGGCTGCTGCTAACGCTGCTGCGCGAGTCCAAGACGGAGAAGCTGGTGCTGTCCAAAATATCCGAATCCTATTTCGATAAGATTCTGGCAGCGCCGCTGAGCTTGCTGCCGCAAATGCTTAGCACACAGACGCTCGCCCAGTCGGAGGTGGAGAAGGCCATCTACTGCCTGCTGTTGCTCATCAATTTCGCCAGCATTGCCAAGAAGGCCTATTGGGACAAGTGCTGTGCACTGCTCGAGCTGCCGCAGCTGCAATATGCCCTGGCACGCGCCATGCTCAGCGGCAATGAGCAGCTGGTGGCCGCTATGCTCCAAATAGCACAATTCGAGCACTTTCCCAAGGCAGCCGTGGCCAAGGTAAGAGCAACTGCCGTCCAGACTTCCACATGCCCCTAACCTTCTGCTTGCTGCTTTCAGTTTGTCTCCAGCATTGGCAGCAATAACAGCCAGGCGAATCCCTGCCCCGAGCAGGCGGAGCAGTGGCGCAATTTGAGCGCAATTCTGAAAAGCCATCGCACCTTTATAGACAAGGAGCTGGCGCAGCGCGTGAATGCGCTAATCGAGAGCATCGGGGATACAATGCGTCGCAATGAGCTGCACTCGGCGCCCGTGTCGCAGGTGATCGAATTGTATAACCATCGCATCGACAGCCTCAACAGTGCCGCGCAAAACATGCAACAGCGTCTGGAGCAGGCCAGCGTTCAGCTGTGCCACAGCACGCAGCTGACCAATGTACAAAACGCGGAGCTGGAACGCTTTCAGACCAAAAACTTTGAACTGCTCATCAGCCAGGAGCGGTAGGTACTCGCAGGTGCAATAACTGAAAGCGGCAGCTAATCCTTTGCTATATCTTTGTGTACAACAGCCTGCAGACGCAGTGCAAGGATCTAAAGGCGCAGGCGGGGCAGCTGAAGAAAAACCTTAGCGATCTGCTCAAACGTTGGTCGGAAACCTCCGAGCAGCTGCAGGCCAGCGAGCGCCGTCTCTCGGTCAAGCAGTCGGAAATTGCGGGCCTGCAAAGAGATTGCGAGGAGCTGCGTGGCAATCTCAGTGCCAAGAGCGAGGAGCTCTCCAAACTTGAGGCGCTTAGCAAAGATAATGTAAGCAAAAGCAACTATGAGGACTCAACCCTCAATATGATTTACTAACCCCCGATCTCCGTCTGTTTGCAGTGCACACGCATCGAGAAGCTGAAGAAATCGGTGACTGCCTACGAGCAGGACATCAAGGAGAAGCTGCGCACCATTGAGGAGCGCACCGCAGAGCTGGCCAAAACGCATAAGGCGCTCGAGGAGCAGCGTGAGGCGCGCAAAAAGTCTGAGGATTTGGTTAGCGTGCTGGAGACGCAGCTGCAGGAAAAGAAAGAGCAAATCGAGAATCTCGAAATGGAGCAAAAGGAAACCGAAGATCTGCGCAAGACAATCCTGAGCCTAATGGAGAGCAAAAAGCCCAAACGCAAAGCATAATCCATTCTCTTAATATCATTTATTTGTTTCTACAATATTGACTTAGTTGTGTGTTTAGAAAGAATTAGGCCAGGTATACAACCCAATCACAATCTTACAATTTTAATTATACAACAACTAGCTTCTTTTTCTTTTTTTTTTTGCCATTAGCAACTAAAAATAAATTATACTAAATCGCATGACTGAGCCGACGGCTAACCGAATCGATCGAAAGATTGTTAACTTTAATCAATGTGCTTTTCCTCCGCGTCAGTTTTCATTTGAAAAAATGAAAAAGCCTGGAAATTTATGACACACCTGCTGGCATACAAATTAACAACTATTCCTTTTATTGCCGCCCATAAGTTTACAAATTAAAAAGTTGTAAAAAAGTTTTGCAGCTCAAGCGACAAAAACTATGTTCAAACTGGGCTTCAATAGGGTCTCGAGACAGCTGGAAATACTAGAAGAAACAGCTATGGCTAACTAATAATAATGCTGCATATTAAAGCTCTATTAAGCTCGGATTCTGGTTAGTACAGTGGTCGCTCGTATATCCTGCATTAGAGATTGGAAAAGTCTAGAAATTAGAATTCGAATCTTTTCAATACATTCGACGCTTCGCATTTAAAATTTGTATTTATTGTTTTTTCAGTTTTGCATTACAATAAAAGCCATACAATTTTTTTATTTTTTATATATATATATTTATTTATTAATTATACCGTTTATATAGAAAAATATGCCTTAGATAATGCACAGGCTTGCCAACTACTAAGAAACGTCTGTGCGAGGGACCACTGTATTGTGTCATTGCAGAATTATTGTACTATAGTGTGTTTAAAATTCACGTAGAAGCCACAGCCTCTGGCCCCGTTCTGTATTCAAATAAGAAATCGCAGCTGTTTTTTTTTTTTTTTTTTTGTATATACATTTTTTAATGCAAGCATTAACAATACAATGCAATTGATTGTTGCTGAAGTGCAAATGAGAAAAAAAAAAAAAAACAAAACACATTGTATTACAAATTCCAATTTAACCGAAAAGAAATGTATATGGGGTGGGGGAACAAAAATAATATATTAAATATAAATTACAAGATTACAAGTGCATATACATGCGAGTTGCGTGTGCCTGTGTCTGTGTGTCTGTGTGTGTGTGTGTGTGTGTAAATTTACTAAATGTTCGCTAAATAGTTGATTCGATCAATCGACCATAGGCGCTTAAATAACTAACACCAGCTTCTTTACTCGAACGGGGGATAGTTGAGGAAAACTACTTGAAATGAAAATCTCTAGAGTGGAAAGCGCGCAGCACAAGAAGAACAAAATTACAAAAGTCCGAATGATGAAAATCAAAAAGGAAAGTCACGAAACTAAAAGTTATATATAATCATATATATAAGTGTATGTATATGTATATATATATATAGAGCACTATGTACAGCTCGGGGATTGGAAGCATTTGCGTGGGAATGGAGTCGCAACTGAAGCAGGAGCTTTAACAACAACAAATTGGCAAACTTGAACTAAGACTGTGTTGATTTCGATTAGGTATAAAAGTGTAGCTATCCAAAGTGTGTAGTGTGTGCGTGTGTGCGTGTGGGCGCGTGTGTGTGGCCCATGTGGCGACTGCGGCACTTACGAACCGAAGTGCTCCTTGTCCTGGTCGATGGGCTCGAACTCATAGCTGCCACGGCCATCGAATTGCAGATAGTAATCGTGATGGACCCAAAGCGATTTCCGATGCGATACCGTGAACAGAGTGATGCCCACCTCGCGGCAATAGCTGTACATCTTGCCCTCGACATCCACGGAGACGGCACTGGTGCACTCGTCCAGAATGGCGAACTGCGGCTTGTGATAGAAGAGACGGGCCATGGCGATGCGCTGCTTCTCGCCGCCGGACAGCACATCGATCCAGTCCTCGATCGCATCGAGGCCATTCTCGCGCTGCTCCAGATATGTCAGCTGGACAATGTCCAGGAAGTGCAACAGATCCTCGTCCGATTTGCCCAGGCGGCGCATATCGTCGCGCATGTGCGGATAAATGATCTGCAGAGGGAGAAAGCAAATGTTTTAATACGCTTCAGAGTGAGCGAGAGATAAGGCAGGACACCTAATAAACACGGGATAACAGCAAGCGGAAGAACAGCGCAGCTTTTTATAATGAAAGCTTAAAGCTCTGGCGAGCTTTCGATTAATCGAGCAATTAATTGGACGGACGGGAACAGTAATAGATGCCTTATGCACAAATAGCACAGGTTAGAGCGAAAGAGAGAATATACGAGAACTCATTTTATATGGTTTAATGTGCTTTCAATTAATAGAGAAAAAAGAACAGATGCCTTTCGCATTTATGTAATTTGAAGAGAATGAGAGCTGAGCAAGAATTAAATTCGACGAAGACTGAAAGAACGAAATTAATCCGGTTTAGAGCTTTAATAAGCTTTCAAGCAATAGAAAGTCACACGACAAAAGAGAGAGAAAGAGGGAGAGAGAGAGAGAGAGAGATGGAGAAGGGACAGAGCTGGCCCAAAGCTTTCATGTGCAAAGAATACAAGAAAGCAAGCTTTAATGTGCTTTCAACCAATCCAGCAAATATATAAGAAGATGACCTAAAGAATATAGGAAATCTGGCTTAAAGCTTTAATGTGCTTTCTGTTTAAAAAAGCAATAAAGTTGTGTGTTAAAATATGAACATCGTTCCGGTGGGAACAATAAATTTGAATAGAGCTTTAATGAGCTTTGCAGAAAAGCAAATCAACAATAAGTAAATAGGCAAAGGGAGGGAGAAAACGGGAGCAGAGTTACGGATTTCGTGTGTTTTGTTTAAAGCTTTTCGAATAGAAGAACCAAAGTTAAGGAACTTGAAATGCAAACGATAAATTAATGAAATGTGAGCTTTGAGCTTTTACCTGATCACGCAAGCTGCCCAATGTCATATAGGGGCGCTGGGGAATGTAGAAGAGCTTGCCACGCGATGGCTTTGTCACCTTGCCGCCCCACGTGGGCCACAGCTCGCCGAGAATGCGGAACAGCGAGGACTTGCCACAGCCATTGGGACCGCAGACCAGGACATTGGTGCCAGACCTGCGAGACAATAATCAATGAGATGCTGCGTATTAGGCGCGAAACAGAAACTCACTTGACTTCAAAGGTCAGCTCCTTGAGCAGCACATCGCCGTTGGGCGTCACCAGAGGCACCTGCTCGAACCGTATGATATTATCCTCGAAGCACATGACGCCCTTGTTGGGGGCAAAGCTGCTGGCGTTCGCATCGGTGCCGCCGTTCTGGGTGATGCTGTTGCCATTGACCATGGTGCGCTCGTAGGTGCCCTTGTTGAGATCGCTCAGCACCTTGATCAGCTCGGTCATGCGGGCCGTGAAGCCGGCCAGCCGGGACATCTCGCGTCCGGCCAGCACCAGACGGCCAATGGCCTCCGCCAGCTTGACCAGCATCCGTCCGTACGTGTAATAGGCCTGCAGGCGCTGCCCGCTGTTCTCGCCGGACAGCAGCGGATGGTTCTCGGAGAAGAAGGGCAGCGACACCGCGTAGAAGCCCACAATCGAGGCGAAATCTGCAATGCGAATAAATTCCATTTTGGTATTAAGCGAAAAACAACTGCAACATGTAACAAAAGCTATGTTCTCTTTCTATGTGAGCTATATGATATAGATCTATTCGATATCTATCGAATTGGGCGGCTATCGCCGAGGTTTGAATACCCTTGTGAAGCAAGTGCGGAGAATTCTGAAATTGGCAATCGCCAAGTTTGGTGAAGATATCTCGTAAAACAGAAAAGTTTTCCCACTTCCTTTTTCTACCGATTCCTTTTATAGAGCTATACGAAATGGTAGTCCATTGTTGAAGTTCTATGAAAGCAAATATTCATTAAAATGTTCTTTTCTTAAACATTTTACATTTATATGATATACTGAACCGATGCGACGGGCAACATGTTATCAAGATACAAAACAACAGACAGAAGGGGAGCCTCGGGTTTGTTGGGCTTATCGTGAATCAATATGTGTATATAGAATATGGGATCAGAGATGTCGATTCGGCTGCCTTTACTGATTGGGAATATAAATATATAAATATAGTATAAATACTTCGAGGTCGAAGACTGTCTGCGATGGGTTATAAATTTCGAGCAGAGGCTATTTTATAAATTGGTCATGGAATGTGGAAAGAAGACATCTCCGAGCCCATAAAGTATATATATATTCTAGATCAGCATCAACAGCCATGTCGGTCCGTCTGTCTCTCAGTCAATCGAGAATCGAGAACTTATCCATCTAAAGGGCACTCACATTTGCCGACGATGTTGTCGATGATGCCCATGCTGACACGGAACTCGAGGAACTTGCGCAGATGGGAGCGCAGCATGGAGTAGCTGGCGAGCAGTGTCTTCTTCTCGCGCACGTTGCCCTGGTAGAAGGCGACCTCCTCGGAGTTTGTGATCAGCCGGCTGTTCACGTAGCGGAATTCGCCCTCCAGCTTCTGCTCCTCGACGGTCAGACGGCCGGTCGGGCGACGCAGTCGGGTCAGAAAAACGCCCGCAAAGAGCAGATAGAGCATCAATATGGACGGCGTCTTGCCGCCCAGATTAACGGTCAGCCTATACACATAGATGAATATGTCCAGCACCGGCTTGCTAATGTTCGAATACAGATCCGTTGCGCTCTCGCAGAACTTGTCAATGTCCGTGGTCAGCAGCTGATCCGCGTTCGCTATTCGGTTATCCAGATTCGACATTTTGTAGTACGTGTAGCCACTGGAAGAACACAAAAAGAGCAAAAACAATTGTTCAAACATGTTGATTTTTGTGGTTTTTCATGGAGATATGGGACCTTAAATATGCATTACATAACAATTTGGGAAGTCGCTGGCTCGAACCAAATACCTGCCTTTGATTTCAATAAGTTCTTGAACCTGGCTTTTCCAAATTCTTTTACCTAGACTATGGTTCAAGTCCTCGCTAGCTCCCCACATATATTAACTGCCCATTTTCAAGGATTGCCTGGACCTATAATATGCATTATATAACAATTGGTGCTGCCAACCCAAAAGTGAAGTCGCTGGCTCGAACCAACTACCTGCCTTTGATTTCAATAGGTTCTTGAACCTGGCTTTTCCAAATTCTGTTACCTAGACTGTGGTTCAAGTCTTGGCTAGCTCCTCATATACCACATGCAACATTTTATATTTTTAGCTGCCCATTCTACTGAAAATATTGGAAGTTATTGATTGACGAAATATTTTTGAGAAGCATTTGGATCGATTGTTTTTACGGCATTTGCTTTGGTGCATAGTAAAAAAAAACGGTTCAAACCCCGTTTGAGTTCTCATTCGTGTTGGTTCATAGTAAAGAAAATAATTGGGTTTGAACCCAGTTTGGAGTCCCAATTAGTGCATTTATTTTTGGCAAAACATATCGATTCGCCTTTCTTATGAACAATACTTGGGTTTATGATAAAAAAAAAATGGGTTTGAACCGGAAAAACATTTGAACCAGCTTTGGTTCAAACCCAGTTTGCAACCCTGATTTATGCATATATTTTTGGAAAAACATGTCGATTCGCTTTTCTTATGAACAAAAAGTTGGTTCAAGGCAAAACCAAAGCCTGTTCAAACCCAGCTTGAAAATAACATATCGAAGCGCTTTTCCTATGAGCAAAACTTTACAATAAGGCTTAAATATGTTTGTGCTCGTTTGAATCTATATATTTGTATAAAGCTCGAATAGAAAGAAGCAAGATTGAACTGTTGAATCATTAGTGTAATTACTTGAAAGTATAGTTGATATTGTGTTAAAAAAGCTGAATATAATCGTACAGAGATTAGTTAGACGGAGCACACTAGAGCCCAGTCAAGCACTCTCCCCTCGCGAGAGTCAGCCTTAATAATATGATAATGAAAACGTTTTGATTGGAAACCATTTATTGCAACGTTTGAGCATTCATTTGTCATGGGCATAGTTTAAAGAGCTGTTAAACAGGTATTATATACACATACATATATATATATATATACGGGTATTCGATTTACTCACTTGAGGTACTGACTGTACAGATGATGCGTTAGGTTTGTGCGGAAGCGCAGCTTCAGCTCGCCCAGACTCCACTTGAGCACGTTGGTGACCACCGAAATCTGTGACGAGACGAGAGGGAGGTTAGCGCACACCTGGCCACGCCCACACGGAGGCAGAAACTTACAGCTGGTAGAGCAGCGAGATATTTGAGCAGCGCCGTCTTGAACTTGGCCCGGTTCATATGTATTATGGTGCTCTCGACGACGGTCGCATTCTGTATCATCCAAATGTCGCTCACGGATCGGCCGATCAGCGAGCCGGCGATCAGCAGCAGGAGGCCCGTCTCGATGCACCAGAATCTGGGTATAAGTATGGCTGTTGGCATAACGAATATATATGTACACATTAAGCAGACGAATCGATACTCTATATAAATTGCGGGTTCACTTACGCAGCAGCTGTCGCAGCTGTTTAAAGAATACTGAATTCACGTGCGCCTTGCTCGACTTTTTGTCCTTCTTCTCCGATATCGTATACTGAATTTTATCCTCATAGCCCGATTTCCTTTAAATAAACAAATTCAATTAATTATTTATTTAGTTTTTATGTCTCAGCAATTAAAATTTGCAATAGTTTATAGTTATTTCATTTCGATATCTGCTTTAACTTTCGAAATTATCGATAAATATCGATTGGCAGACATCGTTTTTTAGGCATAACTCGAGTAATATATAGGAGCTGGATTCACCGAACTCGGGAAGTAGCAAACGTGCTTGTGTATGTGTATGTGTGTGTGTGTGTATACATGCATGTGTGTAAGTAGAGAATGCTTGCAATGGCAGCTGTCTGCTGGGCTTAGGGTATCTGCTAGTCGGGCTCCTAGAGCCTCTAGAGCTCCCTTGTTAGAAATGATGTAACAATATTTGTCGGAAAGCCCAGTAACTACGCCCTATAAGCATATTACTTCCCAAACAGCAGAGCCTGGACTTGTCGCAAGAGTCTCAACAAGTAAAGGAACACATATATGGCATAGTTTATATAGTTCTCTTTATGCGCAGCAAGATGGCCGCCAGTGTTGGTAAATGTCGCGAGGCGCTGCGCGTGCGCTTTCTTCGCAACAAGAATGTGAGATTCGCGGGCGTCGTCCTGACGGTCTCCCGGTGCTGCGGCATGCCACATCGGAGCAGCGCATGCTGCTGAAGGTCATGGAGCTGGAGAGTCCGAATCGCTGGGAGTGCCACATTCTGCGGCAGCTACAGGAACATCCCGCCATTATCACTCTGTGCTCACCGAAAAAACCGAGCATGCCGCCTACATCATGGTGAAGGCCATGGAGATGAACGTGATGGACCTAAAGAGGACCTGAAGTTCGACAATATGCTCGTCAGCGTGGACAAGCAGGCCACCCTGATAATCACCGACGTGAAGACCGGCCCCGAGATGCTCGGCAAGATTGGCTATGGCCAGCCCATCGATTGCTGTGCCGCGGGCGTCTCGTTCCATCACGAATCGCTTTCCCATGGGATTGCCCGCACGGACATCGAATCGTTTAGGGAATGGTTGGATTTCTGCGATCTACTTGCCCATGTGCTAGAACCCGAACCCGAAAAGAGATGGAACGCCGCGCAGATATTGAAGCAGCGAGAGATTTCTCTTTTAGTTTTTGGTTTTCCTTTCGTTCGTTTGTTTACTCAAAACCGTATTCGTTAAATTCTCCATCAAAATAAGTAAGTACAAAAAAATGCTTGTTTTAATGCCCAGAACAAGGTGAAGTGCACATATATCGACTAGTCGATCTAGTCGATCGATTGTGGAACTTTGAGAAATCGATAAGTATCGATTTTTTTTTATAATTTAGTTTGTGCTCCTCTTGGCGTCTGTCCAACTTGATCTCGAAGTAACTTGAATTCAAACTTCTCTCCTATCATACACAGGTTCTTTTTATAGGCACAGCTCGAAAAACACAATGCTAGATACGCCCAAGTTGGTCGAAAGGTTCTCACATCGTATATTATCGTAGGGTATTTCTCCACCTATTCCTTATCCCAAATCTATACAATACTCTTTATCAGTTGAAACATCGAAATGCGGAAGTCTGACACCATGAACGATTTTTGAACTTGTTCACAGACTTGATTGATGTTCTGTGCGCAGCCCATCAATCATTTTAAACGCAAGACATTACCAAATAAGTGTTAAATAATTTGTACTTAAAGAAGTCATTTGGCAGCAAAAGTGAAAGCACCTTTGAACCGGTTCAGAAGATATGAGTTTTATATAAGAACTGGTTCGGAACCAGTTAAATAGAAGTAAAAAAAATTTGAGTAAATTGCCAAGTCTTTTAAGGGGCTATACCTATTTGCTCTTTCTTTTCTTTAAAGACCAGTGTTGATAAGGTTCTAAGCTGCAATTCTAGCAAAGATTAAATATTGTATCAATTAAAGTCCAGTGTTGATAAGGTTTTTAGCTGCAATTGTAGCAAACGCAAAGCTTAAAACACATTAAAGAAGTAAAAGAAAAGAAATGGAGTATATAGACCCCAATTCGCCTATTCTTTTTAGGGGCTATAGCTATAACACTTCGTGCCAATAATTTGGTCTATCTAGAACACTTTGCTTGAAAGACCAGTGTTGATAAGGTTCTAAGCTGCAATTGTAGCAGAGATGAAAGATTGCAGCAATTAAAGTCCAGTGTTGATAAGGGTTTTAGCTGCAATTGTAGCGAAGAGAACAAAGTTGGAGTATATAGACCCTAATTAGCCTTATCTTTTAAGAGGCCAAACCTATAGCACTTCGTGCCAACAATTTGCTCTTTTAGCACTTTACTACACTTTGCTTTCAAGACCAGTGTTGATAAGGTGGTTTTTAGCTGCAATTGTAGCGAATGCAAAGTCTAAAGCACATTTGTTAACTGCCTTTGAAACAGATTTTACCCACTTTACAAGCGCAGTTGTAATTCCCATTAAAATGGGACATGAGTCGGTTTTGATGGCAATTTAATTGTCGCGTGTAGCGGAAATTCAAGAAATGATTAAGCTGGAAGAGCGACAGCACAATGAGGTAGGTCCACGTGTATATCTATCTATGTACATATATACATACATATGTATATACATATATGTATCTAATCGGATGCATCATTAGCGAAGCACTTAATCAGTATTGAAGTGCGGCATCTTCGACTTTGCAACCGGTTGGCTTTAATTGCTTTGCCCGGATGCGGATGCACTGCAGCCGATCAAAAGGGCAGACCGTTCCAAATTTCATAGACCGCCGCCTCCGGTTGCTTATCATGCGGGTCGTGGTATTCGTGGACTGTGGAGTCTCGTCTTGTGGGTGGCAGTCAAGGCAAAGTGCAAAGTGCTCGTCCGTCCGTCCGTCCGTCTGTGTTCTTATCAAATGGCCGTGCCCGACGCTGAGGTGTCGCCTGCCGCCTGCCGCCGGCTGCCAAATTGCGGCCGGTTTCATAAAAATTTTGATGATTGGCGATGACTTGCACTATTTGCTGATACATTCTTCTTCTTGACAGGTTATTGTTGTTTTCTTCTTTTTTTTTTTTGGTTTTTCTATTTTTTTCTCTACATTTATTTTTAGTGGTCGTCGAGTTTTTATTGTTGATTTGCTCGTTTCTATCAATTCCAACGGATTTACACACACACACACACACACACGCCCAAACATATGTATTGTGTTTATATTAAGGCAGCGAGTATGTGTGTGTGCGTGGTGGCGGGAGGGGGTAACGTGTAACACGTGTTCGGGTCCGTAGGTCGGTCAATCGCATTTGATGATCAACGATGCCCCGTCGCGAATGCTAGAGATGTGCATGCGAGATCGTGAGCAGGCACGAAGACATTTAACAGCACTAGACTTGATTCCAATTGGCAACCCTTTGGCTGGCTCTTGGACTTTTCGTGCTGTAATTGAAACACAATTTAACTCCTGCTTTCACTTTGGCTAAAAATTAAAGCAAAGTTAATTTTAAAACCATTTAATATGGGTTTTTCTGACATTTGTGCTTTGATTGCTTTATTGCTTCATTTTGCTTTTTAGCAAAGTGCTTTTTGCTGTTGTATGTTTTATCGTGCTCTGATTGGGAACGGACAGCTGCGATTGCGTCCATCTCTAATCGATACTTTCCACTTGTTTGGTCTGATTGGAAATGTTCGCTTTTGCTATCAGCTGCTTTTCCTGTTGCTAATCGCGGTGATTAATCGACTTAAGCAGCCGGCGGCACACATGAAATCCAGCATAGTGCAAAGGGCCTTGCAAACGCGGCGGCAACAATTTGTTATGCGCTTAAGAGCTGGGTAAAATTTATATGTTAATTTGGTCAGCACTAACCAATGGGAAGAGACAACAAGAGAGAGAGAGAGAGAGAGCGAAAACAGTGTTGCATAGTTAAAATATATCTATGTATACACACATTTGCATAGGTGCGTACGTGCGTGCGTGTGTGTGTGTGTGCATGTCCATAGGGGCAAATGCGACGATCGCGTTTTCGGTTTTCGTCTATTTTGCCTCTTGAAGTTTGGCCAAGCAAATTTGTCGATTAACACAACAACAAAACAGATAGAGCCAAAGAGAAATAGACGACGACGTCAGAGACACAGAGACACACATGTACACAAAAAAGTTGCATATGTATTGCTGCCGGTATTATTTTATTATCATCGCCGCGGCGTTGTTGGGCCAGCAACAAGACAGACAAGTTAACACACACACTCACAAGCACACACACACGCACACACACATGCACATACATATACATATATATATTCATATATGCGTGCATGTGTGAAAAATGAACAGATTCGTAACGGCAACTTTTGCCGTGGGTGCAAAGTTCAATATCATTTCGAATGTCTCATCAATATACATGTGCATATATAAATATAAAAGTGTATATGTATGTATGTAGTCAGAAAGATGCTTCAAAGTAAACCACTTGATAAAATGTTCGTTAACTCAAAGCAAGCTGCTTCCTCTTTCTACTTGCACTATGCAAGACGTTTGAATGTGTGTGTGTGTGTGCATATAAATATATATTTAATTCATTCAAATGTGCTGTTCATTTCACGCCCAAGCCAATTTAACGTTAATGTCAAATTTGACTGTGCCAGCAGGTGCATGTGTCAAGCGCTTTGAATTACGCAAATTTAAGTGCATATATTCGGAGCAGCAATAGTTCCAGGCACACACACACACACAGGCAAGAACAATGCAGTTTAACAGCAAGAATTACTGTTAAACGCGAATCTGTCAATTAATGCTGCAGTCGCGCGTCATAACTCTTATACGCATCGATATGCATGTATGTACATACATACATACATATGTATGTGTGTAGATGAGTTGGTGTACAATTTGTATGTTTGCCATGAACGAGCGTTTTTGTTTTTTTTTTCTTTTACCGTTCACAATTGCCGCAATATAGTTAACATGCATGCATGTATGTTTAATACGCCGAAACATTGCGCAACAACCGGCGACGCAAAAAATGTTATGTACCTGTAGAATGCCAGGCAAAGATAAACAAAAATTAACATTCATTCTGGCGAGTGTGTGAAATCCAAAGGCGGAACCATAAAAAAAAACAACAACAACAACAACGCATATGTACGTATGTATGTGCGTACATTCCGAAATATGAAGGCATATTTATGTTAACTTGATTCTTATAAGCAAACAATTTTAATACGCAAAACAAAGAATGTACTCATTTATTTGCTACTTTCTCTCTATTAACTTAATATCAAGCTCAGATTTGTTACAATTCGATTGCAGTGGCAACTCTTGTGTGCGAACCAAATCGAATTAACAAATCGAATTGGAATTTACATATATAGTATGTCTGGCAACTCTTTAACAGTCTTTTCGGCTATGCGAGTGCATTTGTTGTTGTTCATTATGTTACACACATACGCACACATATGCATACTTAGCCACTGCAACAGCGCAAGAGATGTACAAGCATACTCACGCATCCACCCACACGCACGCACGCACACACACACGCACACTCGCATGCAAATTGAGAAATGTAAACAAAGCAATGCCGGCAAGTGTCTGTGAACTGTTTGCATGCATGCATGCATGCATGTACATGTATGTGTGTCTGTTTATATTCATTTCGATTGCATTTTCGCTTCAGCCGCCGCCGCCGACGCCGTGGACGATGCCTGATGTCAAAGTTGTTGCACTTTGCAACACCGATTTGCATAAAAGGCCTTTTATCACCTCCCGCTTCGAGACGCGTAGACGAAATTGACAATGCAAATCGATGCGCAAATGTATTAAGCGAAGGGCGTGCAAGGGGAATAGACGGCAAAGTAACCCGATTTGGCAACAGGTTGACATTGTTAATTAACAGTAAGCGCTATCAAACCGAATCGACTTGAATTTAATTAGTTCATTTCTAGTGTAAAAAGCCATCGATATCGACTACAGCGAACAAAAAGCAAACACTTTACAACACTTAGTTTAGTTGCACAAAGTATGTTCTCTTGTTTATGCTCAAATGATTTGATATTTATCAATTAATTTGTTAAATATCGTAACTATTTGCTTGTCAATTTCGGAAAGCTTTACTTTTGACCGACTTTCATACTAAAAATGTTCATAAACAAATTGTCTCTTTCCCTGTGTTATGACTAAGCGTTCAGATAAGAGTCCACATATTACGATCCATTGTTATTGCAAATTTGATGGCCAAAGAAACGTGTCAATAAGTAAATGGAAAATAATTTAGCCAATCCATAAAAGCAAGCATTCCTATCACATATCGTTTATACGTATGTACATACATCTATTTGGCCTGGCCACGAGTGAAATATAGTCTATACAAATACATATGTATTAATTCCAATGCCCCAACAAGGCGACTACTTAGTCTAATTGTGAACGTCATGCAAACAAAATTTGATCACAATTTCAATTAATTAGACCAAAGGCTTCATATATATACAGGCAGTTATATCTATGCACACGTATGTATATACATACATATGTGTATATATGTATATATAGATATATGTGTGTATAGATAACAACATTTTAGGGACAACGTGTACGAGCTAAGCGTTAAAACATTTAACAACAGCCACTCAGACGTTTGAGTTTTGGGTTTCGGCACCCGCCGCAGATTAGATATCGGAAAAAAAGAACCGACCTTTCCACTTGTCGGCACGTGAAATATAGACTGAATTATCAGCAGCTGCATGGAGAGCTTTAAGCGACTGGATGAAATGACCAGGGTAGTCAAGTTGCATTGGGATGTCTCTAACTCTACGGACAAATAGATCCCATGGATACACAGCTACAAATGTCCAGATCACGAATATCTATATATATATATATGTATATATGTATATATAAATACTTACAAGTCATGGAATTAGTGTTGGCAACGCAATTTTAGGGGGCTGCAGGGTTTAAAAGCCATTAAACACGCTGGTCACATTAACTGGACGACCCCTTTTTAAATTAATGGATACGAACAAAAAAAAAGCACTGCTGCATATCGACAGAGACAAAGACAAGAAGAAAGAGAAGAGGACAGGCACAAAAGGGGACGCCAATTGCGCGCACTCGATCAGCTGGGGGACACTCACTCTCGATATTACGGTTGTTGCAGCTGTTGCCGTCCTTGGACGGAAGAGCTGCAAAAAAGAAAAAAAAAAAAAAAAAAAAAACCAGTTGGGAGCCGTCCGCTATGCACAAGCGACGCATCGTACGATCCACATTCACGCACACGCACACATGCACACATGCACACGCACACGCACACATACACATACAGCAATACAAGCCAGCGCGCTGGCCAGTGTTGCCATGTTGGCCATTTTCTAGCTGGTGCTAGCCTTTTAAAAGTCAAAATGCGTTACACCTTGTTATATGAAGAATGTCGAACGAATATTTGGCCTACAAATATGAACCTAGTTTTTTTTTTTTTGTATATTTAACATCACATTTTCAATTTTGTAATCCCTTTAAAAACCAAACAAGCTTTCATAACATTTGGCATTTTATTTAGTCTATTTTTAGCAATTTGGCAATTTTGTTGATTTAGCTTCTTTTATGCTTCAGATTCTCGCAACACTGGCTGTCGCGCAGCGCATAAAAATAAAACATAAAATTCGAAAATTTTCAATGTCAGGCACTTTGGTAATGCAGCCAAGACCTTGCCCAATATTTCTAGGGGCTGTTCAACGAGGGGTACTCACCTCTTGTTATTGGATAGTTTGCCATATGCGATTATCCATAGAGCTGCCGTCATGCCAGCCACGCCGACGATGGCGCTCTGGTTTTGCGCCAATTTGCTCAGAGCCGGAGCCATTTTTTTGCGAAAGTATTTACACTCTTTCGCACACACGCGCACGCACGCACACCAACGCACTCGCTCGCACTCACGTGGGGTGAAAACAACAAAAACAACAAACAGAAAAAAAAAAATAAAATAACAAAAGTGCGTTTGTTGTTGCCTTTCTGTTATTTATCCTGCGTGACAGCCCTGTGCTTTCGCTCGCCCAACAGCCCTGTCTCCAGTGTGTAACTCTATCGCAGTGTATACGTGTGTGTGTTTGTGTTTGTGTGCGCGTGTTAGTCGGAAATTAAAACGTTTGCAGACCTGGCGTTGCACTATTATTTACATAGGCATTAAATACTATGCATCGGTTTGGCCAGCAAATGCACTTGGGGTTGTTATGTCTGATTTGATTTGATTATTTCTTTTTTGAAAATATATTTGTTTGAACGCACAACGGAACTGGCCAAGTGGAAGAGTCAATCGAGTGAGCTCTTGTACAATACAACTGATGAACAATTAACAACAGTTAGTTATATCAATATGCTAGGACTTGATAAAAAAAAATATCGTTTTTTTTTTGACGCTCCACATCCGCATTTAAACAAATACACGTTCGAACTCCGGCGAAACAACAACAAATGCGAGCATTTGAGATGTGCGCATTTAACTATTGATGAGCGGAGTGTGAAAGGCACAGACCGAATGCAAACTTATCGATAGGTCTGCAGTGTTGACAAACAACAAATGGCCGCTGTTGAGCAGCACTGTCGCAAAAGACTCTGCCAGCTGATTTCTGGTAGCGCTTCTTATCGATATCTTTTTGCTGCTGCTGTCCAACAGCTGATCGCACAATTCCCCATAGTTGCATGTAAATTCAAAACATTGGAGCACACTGGCGCTATTTTGTTTGTCGAAGCTAAGCGTCACACACACACACACAGACGCAGACAGTTACTGCTACTTACGCGACAAACATCTTGGCGAATTGATTTACGAAATTTGTCTGTGTATAGGGTATGTATATGCATAAATGTGCGCAGATGGGTTTATTAATAATTTTTTCATTTGCATGTGTGTGCATATATGTACACAAACACACACACACACACACACGCACATACATGTGTGTATGTAATCAATTTGATTGCTCGCTCGGACCGAATGCAAAAATCACAACAAACAAACGGATTGAACATCAGCGCCAGTTGACATCCACACACAGCAGCAGCAGCAGAAGCAGCAGCCGCCACCGCAGTTGCTACCACGTTAGATAATCGAGCAACGCCCCCTGCCCGCTTACCCGACGGCCGGTCGTGACAGCGTTTGATTGACCAGGTGCGTAGAATTTGAGCCCAAAACAAATTGCAAAATGCAAAAATCGATTTTATGCTAAGTGGACACACTGTGCGGCCTGTTCTTGAACTATTTACGCATATGTGCGCACACACACACACACGCACACACTCACGCGAGAGCAATTGGCTCCGCCATCCCCCAAAATAAAAACTAGGTGAGGAGAAAAAAAAAAACCCGCTTGAGGTTAAGTGCGAGCGGCTACCGTAAATATAATGTGCGTTAAATAGTCATAAATTGTCGCTTCTGATTTTGTTTACCGTTTTGCGTGTCGTCGTCAATTGAATTGCGTGCGAAACACCGCAATTCGCACCAATTTTCCCAATCAGCCGAGCAGCTAAACAACGGCAAAAACAACGAAAGCAACAATTCCAATTAGATTTGCTGATGTGTCAGCTGGAATTGGAGCCACCTTTGTTTTCCCAGCTAAATATTAATTTGTGCAATTAATTTATCCCCCTTTTCTTTTGTTGGCAGCGCTGCGATTTGATTTGTTTATGTTGCTTTTTTTTTTTTAAATTGATTTCACTTTTATCTTATCTGATGCGCATGCCGTTTGTATAGCGCACTCTTATTAGAATAATGCAATTGCCGCAGCGCCCATTGCATAACCTGTTGTCCACAGTCCAATCAGCACATGCAACAAACATGAATTAAATAAAAGATTTCATTAATTACAGCATATACAGCTCAATATACACGCATGCTAACATATAAATCTATTATCGCTTTATTGACGCTCTCTTTAGCACCTGGACGTAGGCTCTAACTGAAACTTTGATATCAGCATATTGATTATTTCTAGTTGTTGTTGTTTATTTCGATACACACACACACACACACACGCACACATGTATTTACCTGGCTAACATTTCATATATGCGTATAGATACACAGTGAGAAATTTGAATCTAAAAGGCACAACATTTATTAATTGAGAAAAGCTTTTTTATGTTTTTTATGTTTTATGTTCAATTTCTGACTCCTTATAAAACTAATACAAAAGCTTTAGTTTTTATTTCCCCTTTGCTTATCGTTTTATTCAAAAAAAAAATGCAGCAATTCGTAAAACAAATCTAATATATCATATAATAGAATCCAACATATTGCAAGTAATCATAATTGAACTGAGCTTTTGCCCCAAAGCGATACTTGATTAATTGAAATCAACAAAAATGTTACTACCTCCGTTTATTAGAGCTTTAATCAACTTTTTTAATTTCAATGTTTAAAGCTTAATTAGGTTTTTCGCTTCAATAAGCCGAAAGCAACGACTCAAAGCTTGCGCTTTCTTTAAAGCGCGTTTATTATCATACAAAGTAGAGCTTTAAAAGCACCTAAAAGCTTAAAGCAAACTATATACACTATTTATTGATCTAATACAAAATGTAATTTATAACATTGTAAAGCCTGAAACGTAACTGAACTTTTGGAAAGCTCAAAGCTTCGCAGCTGCTTAAAATTGAACTGAAAGCTTTTTGCTTTTTCTTTTCTTGTTTAGCTTAAATAAACGTCCTAGTCTAATGTCCAACTAAAGAACTTTAATCTTATATTATAATTCCCAAATAGTTTTTGGTATCAAGCTCTTTTTTTGTTTAGTGTAACAAATGTTTATACTTATATACTGCGTATCGTTTATGCCGCTTATTGTCATGTATTTCAGCATTCTGTGTATAATTTTTGGCAAACACTTTCGTTTCAGAGAACTGTTCTATTGCGCAATTGCGATTCCAAAGTACAATTTATTGCCAACAATACCTTGTTCTACATCTAAGTATATACATATATATATGTATATGTATATATGTATATGTATATATGAATATAGAAAGAATATATATTGAATCTATAGCATAAGCTGAGATCTGCCGCTGGGGCTGGGGACGTCACTGATAAGCGTATTTTGTCTGGCGGGTTGAAAGTCAAAAGTACACGAATTTTGATAGCACCTAATAGCACGCGTATATGGCACATAAGCCCATCAAATCATATGTGCACATAATCCGATTCCTATCTAAATGGGCCCAACTAAAAGGCTACTGTCATAAGTCTTCGAGCATCTGAAAGAAAAAACAACAAACAACGCGATAAGCCGACAACAGGTGTTATCTCCACAGACAGAAAATATTCCTTAAATTTTGTTGAGAAGAAGACAAGCAAAATGTTATTCAAATTATTATTGATGATCGCATTTATCGATACTATCGGAATTGGTCAAGCGCGAGCGTGCCAAATGCATAACAGTGTGACCATGCTCTAGCATAGGCAAAATGCCTTCATACCACTTTATCCGTTACAAAGCTCAAAAGGATTTCCATCGCGGCATACAAATTCAATTTATAATTAGCTTTGGCCAAGCAATTGCGTCTTAGCAACACAAACATACGAGCTGAAAAACCGGTTAATTGTTATATTATATAATTGAATAGCGGCTGCTACGCTTGATTGTAAATATGTTAATGTGTGTGTGTGTGTGTGTGTCGATGGCACAGGCTATACAATTATTTTCTTATCGTGTGTGTTTGATAACAGGCCCCCCAATAACCGAAAAAAAAACAAAAAAAAAAAAACAAATATCTCACACCAATGGCAAGGTCGATAGCAATAGCAATCCGGCTGGTTTGGTTCTTCAACTCTTATAAATCAGGCTTAAGCGCACGCTCTTATACGCATTCGAGTCAGGCGTGTGTATGTATTTGTATTGGTGGTGCTGCTGCTGCCGCGTCGATTTTTGCACTGGACATTTATTCATACCGTTTTTTAATTCTCTCTCTCTCTCTCTTTCTCCGTTCTCTCTCTATTTCTTTGGCAGTGTGCTTGCAACAACAGTGCTTAAGCTAAATATTAAATAGGGATACCAAATTAACTGTTAAAGATGAGTCGCCAATTGTTAAGGAACCCGTCAACGCTGCAGCGTGCTGCCAACGCGGTTGCGACGTCAGCCAGAGGAGCAGCTGGCCTGACGTCGCATCTGGAGCGTAACAGCAGCCAGCTGCAGCAACAATGTAAACTGACGCCAAGTGCTGTCATTCGCCGCTGGAAATCGCTTCTACATAACAATAACAGCGCTCAAAAGCTACGGACGACGGCAACAGTCACGACGACAGCGACGCAACGTCGCAGTCAAGCTGAAGCATTGAACGCGCGTGGTAGCCATTCACCGTTTGACGCTCCTGCTCGGTTAGTAGCCTCATCATATACAGTTTTTTTTTGTTTGTTTTTTTTTTTTTTTTTGTATTTTATTTTGCTTCGTTTCGTGCTTTGTGCTGGCGATTTTAATGTTATTGTGTTCCATGTGGCATCAAAACAAAACCAAAGCCAATTTGCATTTAACATTAACCTTTTAATTGAGTTTGTCTGTAAACTTGAACAGCGCGTAATAAATTTTTGATTTCCCTTTCTGTTAACGCACACTTTTTGCAGCTGCATGTCCAACTTAGCCCAAGCCTCCAACATGAACGTCTTGCAGTTGAACAATATCAATGCCAACTATGTGTCCATGGAGTATGCGGTCCGTGGCCCGATCGTCATACGGGCCGGCGAAATTGAGAAGGAACTGTTAAAGGTAAGCCCGCTTAACCCCTTTCAGGCCCGCCAACAACAACAATAACACACACACACACGCACACGCACACGCACAGTGCGCTCTGCCAATTTACGTTGCGTGCTCAGCCACACGCCATCTAGCGTGCGCTGTTGTGTACTATTCGGTCTTCACGCCGTTATTTTTCTTCTTCTCTTTTCTAAGGTGTTTCGGTGTGTGTTTTTTTATTCGTTCTTACCACGGTTAGCAAATTATTTACATTTCGCGCACCTGTTATCCCTCGAATATTGTGTCTTTATGTAAACCCTATCAATATTTGGTTTTGTTTGTTTTTCAGCTTCAGATTTATTAATTATTTGTATCTAGTTTTAAAGAAGACTTTAGTGCATATTCGTTTCCGGAGTTATGAAATATTTGAATGGCTTTTTACTCAAAAAATTTGAATATTCAAAATCGTTTAAACACACAATGTTATTTAAGAAAATGTTCCTTCCAGGGGCCTTCGAGAATTCCAATATCCGGAGATATTCAAAAGAAAGAAAAGAAAAGAGTCCCGTTATACAGTCCCGTTGTACATTATATGTACACACTTATTATTATAGCTGTACTCGAAGTATTGCCAATATGAAACTTATCTGGAATGCGATAAGCTCTTGCTCTTGTTCTTCTTCAAAATTTGACGAACGAACGGCTTGGCCATAAAATACTTTTTATCAAACTGTATGTAATAGGCTTTAATTGTTGCCCGGGTCTATTACTCTCGCTTGTTTGTTCTAGAGCTGAATTATTCTCTATTATTGGGGTCACACTTTTTCAATTATCTGCTCTTCAATTTCAATTGCGTTCAGCTTAAGCTCTAAATGCTGCTCATACACACATACATGTATATATATATATATGTATATATATTTCCCTTTGTTTTCTATACGACGCGCCCCTCTTGCTGTTTCGGGCTCAAGGCCCGAATTTGGCGACCAAGTTCGCTGAACGTCCTTCGAAACACCGGCAGCATCTGCTGCCTCGCCACAGGGGCCTTTCTTTTCGATTATATAAGTCAAGCTGGCTGCTCTTGGGGTAGGTAACGGGGGGCGGCTATAGGGATGCTGTTGGCAATTGCAAGGGGCGTTGTTATCAAACAAACAAACAACAACAATCACATCAAACATGCGCATGAGCTGTGACTCGCCCACGCATACATACATATACATAGTACAGTGGTCACTTGATAAGTCGAACTTCCGGTAATTGAGATTGTTTCTACGTTTTTGCTTACTGAACTTTTGACAAAAACTCAAATCTACCTTTTTCTTTGATTACATTTTGATTGGTATTTCATAATTTTGAAAAAATAACCTTAAAAAATAAAGTATCCTTTGAGTATTATTCTATGTAAATAAAAGTTGTTCTTAACATTTATTACAATGGGAAAGTTTTTGGATTAATCGCCGCATTAGCAAATAAAATATATGTTAATATAATGGGGAACAATAATGCAATTCATAGCTATATCTTTGCAACATTATTGTATGTACATTTTGATATATTATTATATACACATTTTATTTTCGATTTTTTCTTATGTATATTTTACATTTTATATATTTTTAATATTTTTAACGCCCGTTCCAAGCGCCCGTGGAATCGTTGCGTTCTTGGCAGCGAGAGACTACTGTACAATACACACACAGCTCCATATTGATATACATATATGTATGTATGTATGTTGTGCTCTTTGTCGTTGTTACTTTCACGTTTGCCTTTTTGCAGCTCTATGCAAAATATTCTCTTCGAATTTCATGGGTTCACATTGGCAGTGCGATTACCCCGCCCCTCGTCGAACACACTAAACTGCATGAATGCTAATATATGTGTGCGTGTGTGTGTGTGTGTGTGTGTGCGTGTATTTCATCTATTCATTCATTGTTTGGCTGACATTCTTTCTCTTTATGACTTTTTACTTTTTCCCCTGTCTACTGTTGCTGACAGCTGCCCCCGTCCCCCTCATCAACATTATGCCTCATTTCCTCATTCGCATCACTTATACTTTCTCTTCTTCTTCTACTTCATTGTTGTTGTTTTTGCGTTCTATCAAACGCGTGCAGCATCAGCTCTCCAGCTCTTGCTTTGCGCTTATGATAAACTCAGCAGCAATTTGACAGCTTGCCAAATGGACAATCGAAGCGTCTATCCATACCAAACGCTTGACATTGTTACTCACATACATACATACATACATACATACATACATACATACATGTTTATGTTAAGCTCTGATCTCTTTGCACAGCGTGAGCCGCTATCGGAAATAATTTACAGGCATTGCGCTGTTAGCAACATGTTTAATTTGTATGTTATACATATTAATTTAACATACTGTTAATTTGTGCGCAATTAGCAATATGTTAGTGTGCTGACATGCTGTTAGCTCTTGCGAGTTGGTAACCTCATGCTGTTAGTAGAATGTTTCGACTCTGTTAAGCGACTCTTTTAAAGGTGTCGCGATGTTCAGCTCTGAAAATTGTGTGGCAAGCACTGTTAAGTTGCTTTTGAGCATTTAACATGCTGTTAGGTATTAGCAGTTGTAAATGTTTTTACACTGTTAAGTATTTGTTTGTTTTATGCATGTTATATACTATCTGTGCGTGCTGTTACAATCAATCGCGCGCATTGCTGGCGAGCTGCTGTTGATTGACGTGCTCAAATGTTTACTTAGAATGTGTAAATGAATGCACATGATAATCGTTCCACCTGTTGCACTCATTTGGTACAGTTTGTCTAATTTGAACCACTTTTTAGCATAGTTATTGACATTGATGCGACCCCAGCTCTCTTTCTGACACTCTATTATTCTTTTTACCCACCGATTCTCTCTGAGCGGCTCGACTGCCACATTAGCAAATGTACATTAACAAATCGAAGTACTTGCCTAGCACACCTACACACACACACGCCCCCCTATTGATAGACAGGCGAATGTATGTGTGCGTGTGTGCATATATTTATACCTGGCAGGTGGCTGCGGTTGATTTCGATGAGATATGACCGCAGAAGGTTTTCGCTTACAGTCTTGAGTGCAAACTCAATTATCAATACAAGCCACAACACGCACGCACACACTCACACACGTACACATACATGTGCAAATGTCATTCTGAAAGTCTGTTGAAATATGTACACAAGTATAATTATTTTGCCGCAACTTAAAGTTCAGGTGTTTGGGCAAAAAGTAGCCAGAAAACTGAGCTCTTTTTGCCTTCTGTTTAATTATACAACTAATTCTTCCAGAAAAAAAACAGCTTTAAAAAGGGCATTGATCATCAGCAAACATATTGTACTGTAAATTAAGATGGCAAAGCGTACAAATGCCACTTAATATAGTTCAAAACCTGCTCGATGTGAAATATAGTGAGAGAAAACGGTTCTCACTTGCATATGTAACGAATCCACAGACGCGTTCTATTAATTTGAACAGCTTTCCATCTGTTGGAAGTGGTTGCGAATTACACAAACGACTTTGCATTTCAACAATATTCATTTAGCCCCGGGCGACGCCGGGTAATTGCTTTAAGCAAACATATGCAACTGTAGTTTTGACTTCTTCAAAGCCCTGCCCACTTAACTGCAGACTTGGATTCTAGTTGAACTATAATTTGCCTAAATAAACAAGTCAAACAATCGACTAAACGAGTCGGCATATAACATACTAAGTATTATATATGGCATACATGCGCACATAGTATGTGCATGTTAATAAATAATTGAGTGCATTGTACAGGGTGCAGCCGAGGTGTGAGAGGGAAGGGAGGTTGGGCAGCAGGCAGGGCAACAGCTCGTATGAGTAATTCCTCGTTTGGATTTGGATGTGGGAACAGAATGCGAGGCGAATCACGAACGCCGCGAATCCAAACCGAATTCAGTCATGCGTCCCGCTGCTAAAAAAACAACAACAACAACAACAAGAATGTAACAAACTATTATGAGATAAATAACATTAAGATCAAAAGCTGTTAATCGACTGTTTATTAACAGCTCTCAACTGTTAAAGTTGACAGCGGGAATTGACACTGAGTACTCTCCCGCTCTCCCTCTCACCCTCTCTTTCTAGTGTCAGTATAACAAGAGGAAGATCGAATACTCTAGACATATTGCTCAGAAATGCCCTTATACGACAGCTTAATTTTATGAAGAGCTATGTTATAGAGCTATCCATAGCTTCATCGGACTGTTATATCATACGGCTTTCTATAGTTATATAGCTCGATGGGAACATGGCTTTAGCTATATATTCTCTTCACATAACTGCAAAATCTTGTCAACATCGGACGTTATTATTATGTAGCTCCTATAGATCTATATATATATCGGACTACTATATCATACAGCTATATGTGCTCCATAGGAACCTAGCATAGATATATATTTACTCTTATACTTCTAACTATCCTATAAGGGTTTTCGATTTGTTGATAAGTATTTGCTAATATATAAAGAGGCTTTCATACGAGAACTTTATTTTTAACCAAACGTATCTGGGTTAGCTATATGATATAGTGCTTTGATCTGCCCGATTATAGCATATACATATATGATAACTTTTAAAGTATGAGACTACTTTTGCGTAGATTCAGACACACATCTTTATCGACTCGGATCAACAGTTTATATTCTAATCGGGAATATATACATACATATATCAAGAATATATGTCATATGGGGTTGTACATTTATTGACAAGATTTTAGTATTCTCTATAAATTGAACATTTCAGTCCTAAAGAATATACGTGATATCAACAAATGCCTTTTCAGTAGTCTCGATACTTATCGATGTTGCCCTATATATGTATATCGAAAACGTAGTCTCCAGTAGCATCGATACTTATCGATGTTGCCTTATATATGTATATCGAAAACGTAGTCTCCAGCCGTATCGATAATTATCGATTTTGCAATATATATCGAAAACGTAGTCTCCAGCAGTATCGATACTTATCGATGTTGCACTATATGTATATCGAAAACTTAGTCTCCAGCAGTATCGATACTTATCGTGCCAGACAAAACCGGGTAACAGCCGCTCGTTATAATAATAATGGGAATTCTATGTCCAAACCAGCCCGAATCTAGTTCAGCGCCTAATAAAATCTTTTTTCCGCCAGTTAAATCTGTTTATAGCAATTTGAATAATTGAATGCTAGACCGAAGTATAATTTAATATAATAACATATATAATTAGAATTATAAATAACTGATTGTTGCTGGTGCCACCTCCTCTAATGAGGCCAGAAAACAACTAGGCGTCAGTCATTAGTCATTAGTCGTTAGTCATCAGTCGTCAGTCAGTCAATCATTCAATCAATTTGGCCAATTGAGCCAACTGTAATTTGGCTAATGCCTTCAATAATCTACGTTCATTTTGCAGGGCGTAAAGAAGCCATTCGACCGGGTAATTCGGGCCAACATTGGCGATTGCCATGCGATGGGTCAAAAGCCATTGACCTATTTGCGGCAGGTGGGTACAGGCATGCGGTACAGTAAACACTCGACTTCAATGACAATCTAATTGCTGCAGCTAATGGCCCTGACCATGGAGCCATGCCTACTGGACTCCCCCGAGTATCCCGATGATATCAAGTCGCGTGCTGTCGATATTCTGGCCGGCTGCCAGGGCGGCTCGATGGGCTCCTACACCGACTCCGCTGGCATGGAGTTCGTGCGTCGCCAAGTGGCCGTCTTCATTGAGAAGCGCGACAACGGTGTGCCCAGCGACTATCAGAACATCTATCTGACTGGCGGCGCCTCGCCAGGCATCAAGAGCATTCTCGGCTTGCTTAAGTGAGTATCTCAACTGGGTAAATCTCGCCATGAAAGTAGTTCGAACCCAGACTGTGGCATAGAAAACATGCTCAATGCAGCTCCCGCTTCGTAACTTTGGTTCGGTTCATGAACCAGAACTTAGGCAACTGTGACTCCAGGTCTGGATTTGAACCTTGGCTCTACATATATTTAAGTTCTTTGAAGAACAACTGAATCTTATATAAATTCCGTTTATTGTCACATTTATTCACATTCAGAGAACCGAAAATATCGTGAGCTGAAAGATTTTCAAAAATATTTACAAGTTTTGTATTGATTTGTTTTTGAACTAGTCTAAAAATAGAAACTAGTTCGATTCATTTTTAGCTTTCTCTGGTCAGGTTTAAGGTTCGGTTCGTGGTATATAAATAATACCAAGTCCGGGCTTTATTTGTTCTTGAGCTAATCCAATCAATAAAAGAAACTAGTTCAGTTCATGGTATATAAAAAATACTAAGTTCAGGCTTAAACAGGTTTGGTTCTAATTAGCCTTTAATCCTGATTCTTCTGTAACGTACAAAAACAAGAACAAAGTTAATAGTTTTCACCTCAAATTTCAGTATTTGGTTTAAAAATAAGCCTCAAAGAAGAAAGAACTTGCTTTTGTTGCACTTTTGAACCAGTTTCAACTGCTTAAATCCGGCTCAGGCTTTCTCCAAGCAAATTAGGCCGGGCCTAAAACAAGTTCTGAACCGTTGCTGAACCATTTGCAAATCTTTAATGAACATTTTTGGTAATATCTTTTTGAACAATGAAATGAAAAATATTAAAAGTGTATTGTGCTTTTTCTTTTACTGACAGTCGCGAGGTAAACGGTAAGCAGCCCGGCGTAATGGTGCCTATCCCACAGTATCCGCTGTACTCGGCGACCATAACCGAATTGGGCATGTGCAGGGTGGACTATTTCCTGAACGAGGGCAAAGGCTGGGGTCTTGATCGCAAAGAGCTGCAACGTTCCTTCGACGAGGCGAAAAAGCATTGCAGTCCGCGCGCACTGGTTGTCATCAATCCGGGCAATCCCACCGGCCAGGTGCTGACACGCGAGAACATTGAGGAGATCATCAAGTTTGCGTACGATAACAAGCTGGTGATTCTGGCCGATGAGGTCTACCAGGCGAACGTCTACGACAAGGACTCCGAGTTCTTTTCGTTCAAGAGGGTCATGAACGAGCTGGGCGGACCGCATCGCACCCAGGAGCTGGTCAGCTTTCTGTCCGTCTCGAAGGGCTATCTCGGCGAATGCGGCATACGCGGCGGCTACATGGAGGTGGTCAATATGTGTCCCGAGGTCAAGGCCGTGCTGACCAAGTCAATTACGGCCCAATTGTGCAGCACCACCGCTGGCCAGGTGGCGATCAGCGCTCTCGTCAATCCACCCCAGCCCGGCGAGCCGTCCTATGAGCTGTTCGAGAAGGAGAAGTCCGCTGTGCTGGATGCGCTCAAGGAACGCGCCGATTTGGTCTACAAAACGCTCAGCAGCTTTGAGGGCTACACGGTGAATCCCGTGCAGGGCGCCATGTACGTCTTTCCCAAAATTGAGATACCGCCCAAGGCTGTGGAGGCGGCCAAGGCCAAGAATATGCAACCGGATGTCTTCTATGCGTTCGAGCTGCTCGAGACGACGGGTAATGTCCACTGCAATTAAATACAAAGCGACAAATTGATAAATCCAATTCACAAATTGTTCCTCAGGCATTTGCATTGTGCCCGGCAGCGGATTCGGCCAATCGCCCGGCACCTATCATTTCCGCAGCACCATATTGCCGCAGACGGCTCTGCTGAAGGAGATGATGGAGAAGTTCCGTGTGTTCCATGCCGATTTTATGAAGAAGTACAAGTAGACGCCGCCAGCCTCCCGCTGGCCACCCATCCGGCAACCAAATTGAGAAGTGACCAAATTGAGCAGCTTTTAATTTTTTTTTTTTTCCAAAATTATAAAGTGTATTTAATAAAATATAAATGTAGTGAACAACTTATCTATAATAGATGTGCGAGTTCCTGTACTCTCGCACGAGTTCAACCGTCTAATTGGAATATTTACGACATATATATATACATATATGTATATATACATATATATATGTATATGTATATATGTATGTGCCATATGTTTATGGTTTTGAATTTGAACAAAATTGACAATAATGTTTGTTTGAGCAAAATAGTTATTTGTTGCTTTGTTGCCATCTTTTGAGATTGTTATAAATATGTATATATATATATTATACATATATATTGTACATTTGATGTTCCCACTAAATGTTATATATATTGTACTATTGTTAAAAAGAAAAATGATATATATCGCAAATACAATTGGCATTCAGAATTTACAAATTGGCATTTTTGCGCCCAAAAGTGTGCAACTCGCATTGCAGGTGTTCTTTTTTTTTTTGTTTTGTTTAGTTCTCATCAATCACACTAGCAGTTACCCTGTAAAATGTCTCATCTATTATAGAGTCATCTCACATATTTTATAATCTTTGAGAACATCTCTCTCTACTAAGCGATCGTTCTGAAAAACTCGTCATATATAGTTCGCTAAATATAGATGTACCAAATATCATAACCAATTTAAACAATTTGAGCAAAAGTTTATCGATCTATGCTTTTCGCCTCAAGACAGACTTCTCTTGCGGTACTAGAGTTTTCTAGGCTACATATACTATATACATATATGTATATATATAAATACTTGTAATTACATTATAGCTAGCACATCTTAATCAGAAGCTTAGTTCTCGAAAATTGTAGTAGAAATGGGTTAACAAAAAGGGTAAATATATTTGTTTATCTTCTTCTCGCTTTTGGATACTATAAAAAAGACTGAGACGTATAAATATGGATTGTAGATTCGCGCACTTACGTTTCTTCAAAATCGATAAATATCGATTTCCAGTCAACGTTTTTTTTGTTTCTCAGCATAACTTCCAGATCGAAGCTCGAACGAAATTATCGAGCACTTACGTTTCTTCAAAATCGATAATTATCGATTTCCAATCGCAGTTTGTTTTTTGTTCTCAGCATAACTTCCAGATGGTAATAGCTAGAGTTCTTTAATTGGGCATGTACTTCTATCATCTAGTTGCCATAGAAGGAATCGGTCGAAAAATGGATTTTTCATGGAAAAGTTTTGTATTTTTTTTCAAGATATTTTATAACAACTACAGCACTTGCGAGCTTCACATATCTAACAGTCCGTTAGATATATTCCGCTTGATTTCTTACTGTATTTGCTGGATCACATAACCAAGCGTGAAGCTCAAAAAATTGGCAAGAACCTTTATCATTTACCATCCGATCGGCTTTAAGCTCATTTCCAAAAATCATTCCTATTCATTTGAGGTTTTCCCAAAGTCCTGGATGGAAAGTGAAGATCGAAAGTCTATTATCATCTGATTTTCTTGTTGCTTTTCTTCTGATCGGATCAAAGATGGAAGAGGAAATCCTCCGAGCCCAGGCCTCCTTGTTCACATATATATACATATATATATATCATTGATTCAAACGCTTTACGTATTGTATTTCATAATTTTTATTATGTTCACCTTAAATTGTCATATTTTTTTTTTTTTTTTACAATTTGTGTCGATAGATTACGAGCAAAAAAAAAAATACAGGTGAAAAAAAAAAGAATAGAAACATTCACAAAATACTCGTACCTTCCGCTCCGTCTAGTCAATCCGATTGCAGGCTGTTGTTGTTGTTGTTGCTGTTGTGTGTGTGTGTGTGTGTGTGTGTGTGTGTGTGTGTGTAGTTGTTGTTGTTGTTTTTTATGTTTCTCTCTCTTTAATCTCTATGCACTTACATCTAGATATGCAGCAACAACCTCTGTTTATGCTCGCGGCTGCCTTCAAATAAATATGTTGTTGCGGCTTGGTTCGAAATGTTTCATAATTATAATTAAATTTGTATTTTATTATTTTGCTTCTTTTTTTTTTACGTTTTTTTTTTATTTGGTTTTTCTGGTTTGTTTGTTTGTGAGGAGCTGCTTTTGTCATCCGAAATTCACAATTGTACACATATATGCATATTTATATATATATCTATATATATATATATATATATATATATATAATCCGAAAAAAAAAACTGGCTGTAATAGGAAATTTTTATTCTTTTTTTATGGCCACACTCGCGGCGCCTTTACACATGTACTAGTTGTGTGTATGTGTGGGTGTGTTTCTGTGCGTGTGTGAAGGTGTGTCCGTCTGAATTTGTGTCTGTGTCTGTGTCTGTGCGGGTGGTTATGTGAAGAACTGTCTTATGAGCTGCTGCGCTGGTTGCGGCTCCACCTAGTGGCGATCCCTCGAGTCCGAGCGGCTGCGTCGATCCCGTGAGAAGCTGCGACTGCGGGTCCTTGAACGTCTCGGGGAGCGTGACCTGTAATTAGATGGTGTTTTGGTGGTTGGGTGGGGCGGGTGATTGGTTTATGTTTATTTAAAGCATTGGGGCAGACAGAGCAGGACGAGTGAGTCAGACACACACACACAGAGAGAGAGAGAGTGAGAGTGAGAGAGAGCGAAAAAGAGAGTAGAGAGAGAGAGAGAGAGAGAGAGAAAAAAATACAAATTAAATAGATTTTTAACACTTGCGTTTTGACACATATTTTTTTTTTTTTTTTTATATAAAAAATGTTGAAAAACTGAGCCTCCATTTCAGTTTTTAGTTATTCTATGGAGGAGCTGAGGGGAGTTTTGGTGGTGGTCGATTGGTCGGTGGTGCTGTCACAATTTGTTGTGGCTGGGCTGTGGCGCTGCGTTGAGCTGACCTGAGCTGAGCTGAGCTGAACCGTTGTTGAGCTACTTTGCAGGGGAACTTTAGCTATGCCTTGGGGGTTAATATATCCCAAAAAACATACATAAACACGGTAGTAGCTTTTGTGGTGCTTGGTGATTGGTGGTTGGTGGCTTTTTGATGAGCGGAGCAGACTGAGAAGACTGTTGACTGTTGTTCTGCTTGTTTCTTGTTATTGTAGTTGTAGTTGTTGTTGTTGTTGTTGTTAATGGTGAACTAAAAGTAGCTGTTGTTCTTGTTGTGGTGATGGTGGGTTTGTTGTTGTTGTTGTTGTGGTGGTGGTGGTGTGGTGTGGTGGTTTGTGTGCGGGTGTGTTGCTGCTAATACTGATTTTCAACACATTGCCTGAAGCTGCTGCCCATACGCACACACATGTACAGACACAAGCACAGACACACACACACTCACACACACAGACGTGAAGAGAGCGCGGCTCAAAACGCAGCAGCTGAAGAGCTGAAGTGTGGGGAGTTTGCGATCCTCCGCAGTTGTTGTTGTTGCTGCTGCTGCTGCTGCCTCTGCTGCATCCGCGTGTTCTGTGTGTGCGGTACTTTTTTTTTTTTTTTCTCAACCTAACTGTTGTTTTTCTTGTTCTTGTTGTTGTAATAAAGCAGACAATTAGCGGGTGAGTGTGAAGAGGAACAACAAAAAAAAAAAATGCATGTTAAGTGAACGATAACGATAACAAAAAAAAAAAAAAAAAAAAACAAGAAAGTTCTGTTAGCTTAGGCTTGCCAAAGATTAAATACCCTTGCAGATGGCAAATATAATAAAAACTACGGCCAATTCGAAATCAAGGCGGACATTTTATAAAAAACAAATTTGTATTCTTGAAAATGACATTTAAGTTAAGGCTCGAATCTAGACGCCTTCCAGCTAACATATTTATATTTAGCTACTTGCTATTATTGATTTCATATGCGAGCGATGACTGTACTTCGTACACAACAACTCTACGACTTGACTGTATATAGTAGTCCGATGCAACGCCAGAGTTGCCAAGTGATCAGCCACTCATTCAACTTGCTTACGAAAACTTCGAGAGGTTCTTTTTAATGGTATAACCCGGACCGATTGTTTTTATGATTAATCTGAACCACAGGGAATACTTTTTCCCTAGAATGAACACTGCAGTTGCGATAGATAGATGATATAGCGCTAGGATTCAGATAGGATACATTTAGCACAAAGAAGAAGCATCTCTGCCAGGGCGCATCGAGATAGCTTCGCTGGGAGAGGAGCATGGAGCGCAGATACAGCTAGAAGCACGGAAGAACATGGGTTCGATCGAAGTCGAACTCTGTCTAATTGTGACCTGCTGCAAGGGTATTACGAAAATGGCAAAACGATAAACAAAAAAAAAAGGAAAAAATATACAAAAAGAAAAATAAAACTTGGTTATTTGGTTTTAGCTACAGCTAAAAGAAAAAATGGGAACAATTTTACATACGCTTTGCTTATCTTTTTGCTTTTCTTTTTTTGGCTTGTGGTTGTTGTTGTTCTTGTTGTTGGTGATAATTGGTGGTGGTTGTTGTTGTAGTTGTAGTAGTTGTTGTTGTTGTTGTTGGTGGTACGCTTGCGGTTGCAGGAGTTGTTGCAGTTGAAGCTGAAGTTGTTTAGGTGAATAGTGAAGAAGCGCAGCGCAGCTGAATTTGAAGATTCATAAACATTTTGTGATGGAGATGCTCGACGCAGGGTGTGGGGGGATGGGGCGGCCAGGGCACCCGGGCATGTTGTTGTGGAAGGGGTGCAAGAACTGAGATGAGCCTAGGAGCTAGAGCAACAACAAAAGAGATGGTTAAAAACAAGGACCCCAAGAGCTGTTGCATGTTGTTCAAGTAGCTGTTCTTGTTGCTGTTGTTTCTTGGTGATTGTTGTTGTTGAAGTTCTTGATTGATTGGCTGATTGGCTGACTGGCTGATTGGCTGCTTGGCTGTTGGTCGTTGTCGGTGGCAGGCTGGCTTATAGATGACATAAGATGAGATTCTTTTTGTTTTTTTTTTGGGGACAGAAGCAGCTGTGGAGTGGAGGCACGACCGAGGCTGAGAGGCGTTGCAGAAGACGCGTCTAGGACTGCAAGTTGAAGTTGTCTACAGTTGTTGTGGCTGTTGCAAAGCGTTGATCGATTGACTGGTTGATTGACTGGTTGGTTGGTTGATTGATTGATTGATTGACTGGTTGGTTGGTTGGTTGGTTGTTGGTGTAATTGGAGTTAGATTTGATTGCTGCTGGGTCAGTAGTTGCACTTGCTTGTTGTTGTTGTTGTTTTTGTTGTTGGTGTGGTTGTTGTTGTTGTTGTTGATAAGTGTTGTTAATATATGGGAGAGCAAATGGTCGTTGTTGTTGTTGTTGATGTTGTTGGTACGATACGAGATAGAAGCTTATGATGAAGTATGAAGATTGTTGTTGCTGTTGGTGAAGATGCGACGACAGCTGCCGACTGATTGACTGCTCTCACGGTGGCACGTGGCACTTGCTGATTTGTGTGAGTGTGTGTGCGAGTGTGTGTTTGTGTGTGTGCGTGGTATGAGCATGAGTTAAAGTGAGTGAATGTTGTATTGTGTTGCAGTTGCAGTTGCAGTTGCAGTTGTTGCTGATGCAGGTTGTAGCTGCCGCTGCAGTTGGCTGCAGCTGATGAATGGTGATTGGACTGCCCCTTGGCTGATAAATAGATGCGTACGTTAAGTACATAATGTTGTTGAGAGCTTGCGCAGAGGAACTTGTGTTGTTTTGTTTTGTTTTTGTTGTGATGTGTTGCTGTGGCTGTCGCTATTGTTGTTGTTGTTGTTGTTGTTGTTGTTATTGCAGTCAGCGGAATATATCGTATTTGTTGAAATCGACAATTATCATAAAGCTGCACAATTTGGTTGGGCGTGTTGTAGTTGTTGTTGTTGGTGGTGTTGGTGAAATGTGTGTAAGAGGAGGAGCAGGAGCTGTTGTTCTTGTTGTTGTTGTTGTAGTTATGAGACGTGAAGTTGTTCTTGTTGTTGTTGTAGTAGTTGTACTTGTTGAAGGAAGAGGAGGAGTAGTAGAAGTTCTAGTAGTAGTAGTAGTAGCTGTTGTTGTTGTTGTTGTTCTTGTTGTGCTTGTAGTAGAAGTAGGCTTTATCCTGCAAAATGATTGTGAAACCACATTAAAACTGAGCCCCAATCCTCAATGATTTTTGTTTCTATTTTTATAATTTTTGTACTTTTTTTTTTTTTTTTTTTTACTAAACACAACAAATTTGTACAACGGCCAGGCCGCATTTGAGTAACAAGCGGGCAAACGGGTCGGGGAGGGGGAAAAAAAAAAAAAAATTCTTCTATTGGGGGGTGTTGGCGAAACAAATGAAGTACGTAAAGAATAAACAACAAAAACAAAAACGGAAAACAAAAAAAAATAGAACGCATCCACTTTGAATCTGAGCGTCCAACCCTCGTTTATCGATTAACGATACTCGGACTTGTGTGAGATTTTCTTGTGCACACACACAATTGATGCGCACGCTACTGTAAATGTGTGTATGTGTATGTGTGCGCTGTGCTCACTTTTACAACCGGTACTGCAATATTTCTTGTATGTATACGCACATTGGCGGGCCCGTTTCATATACATACATATATTATGTATATATATATTTTTTTTGTTTGCCCCAAATCGATTTTTCATACTTTTTTTTGGCCAGCTCATATGCAATGCACAACTTTTTCGATGCCACATATGCACACATATATATAGTTGTATATACATATATACAGAATGGCTTATACATATGCGAAAAAAAAAATGGTGATGCACAGACAGTGCCAGAGGGAAGATCGGAGTGGTACTCACCTATAACGTCCACCAGCATCGCCAGCGCGAGCAGCTGCACCGCCGCCGCCGCCGCTACCGCTGCGGCCACCACGACGGCCACCTCCACCGCCACCGCCGCCGCCGCCACCACCGCGTCCCTCGCGTGAACGGCCAGAGGACATTTCGACGCGTATGCGTGTGCCGCAGCAGCGTGTGCCGTCAAGACCGCGTGTCGCATCCTCGGCATCGCGACGATCCTCGAACTCGACGAAGGCAAAGCCAGGCGGATTGCGGGCGACCCATACGTTGCGCAGTGGTCCATATTTGCTGAACGCGTTCTCAATCTCATGTTTGGAGGCCGAGGAGCCCAGATTGCCCACGTAGACTTTGCAGGCCAAATCCCATTCACGATAGCGGGGCATGGTGTGTTTAAATATATATATGTGTATATAAATATATATGTAGAAAGCGTTTGCTAACTTTAACTAAGGTTTTTCTTTAGCCAAGTATTAATTGCGTCTCTAGGTATACACAATTTTTTCGCAGGCAGCAGGCAGACACAACCACGCTTACGTAGAGAAAAATTAATTTGTGATTGTGGGCTAAAAACAAGATGGCAGCCAACTATCGATGTGCAACTATCGATGTGCATTCCAGCGATAAATCGATAACAATGACTTATCGCTGATAGCAGCCCTGGTATTTTGACAGCACAGCTGAGCTCAACTATTATTTAATCGCACAGCATTTCGTTGTATTTCACAAAAACTTCAATAAAACAACACAGTACAAAATGGCTAAAAGCCCCGAAACCGTTTCTCTGGACCAACTGGACAAGGATCAAATGAAAACGGTAAGCAACGCGGCGCATTTGATTGATAAATCCACTCGAATGTGCCGCCCCAATGTGATTATGGCTGGCAATCAAACTAAACTAAACAACGTGCATATAGTTTTCAGATTTCCTTATGTCCTACAACAAACTGTCCGAAATGTGCTTTACGGACTGTGTGCGCGATTTCACATCACGAGATGTCAAAGACTCTGAGGTGAGCGTAAATTGAACTTTGGCCAAAGGATATATGTACATATCATAATGATGTTTCTTGTTGCCTGCAGGAGAAATGCTCGCTGAATTGCATGGAAAAGTACCTGAAGATGAACCAGCGTGTATCACAGCGCTTCCAGGAATTCCAAATGATTGCCAACGAGAATGCTTTAGCTATGGCCCAGAAGACCAACAAGCTGTAGAGCACACAGTTCGAGTTACTAAGTAGTTTAGTTAACAATACAAATTCACACCGATAGCGAAGCTGAGCTAAAAATGCATTTTTGTTGCATTTGTATGGGTCCTTAACTAGCAATTAAATAAATACCAAAACGAAAGCATTGTCAACCATTCTTACGCTTGTTGGTCGCACACATAATGTACTTATTTATTGCTGCTGTCCTGGACAGATGTTAGGGCTGTTCCGGGCTCAAATCCCGGACGGATCTGACGCCCTAGTCAGTGCTATTTAAAAGTTGGCCTGATAGCTTATAACTGCATTCACTCGTGTGCATGCTTGCTCTTTCTCTCTCTCCCCCTCTCTCTCTCTCCCTCTCTCTGTCTTCCTCTTTCAGTAACTTTAGCATCTACTTCTGTTTCATGCACATGTTCTTAAACGCTTGTCAGGCTGAGAAAAACAATGATTTACTTTGATGAGATTTATAAAGATAACTAGAGATCTCTTATTTTATTAATTTATGAAGTTGTTGAAGAGCGACAATTGCAAGTTACAAAAAAAAAGGGGGAGGTCGTTAGATGAGTTCCGTTGTGCCACACACAAGAACGAAGGGAGCAGAAGGTGGGAGGGTGTGTTTTAGCAGTTCAGCCTCATAAATAGTATTTTTAGAATTGGGCGCCGCGTAGTTGCTTATGTGCTAGTGTCTAAAACTACGTTTAAGTAACGCTGACAGGGGCTGTAATTATACGTTAACGAGCTCGACATGATAATATCTAGCTACACACACACACACACGCACACACACACACATACAGACTAAATACACGCACACATTGCGAGCGCTGCTAGCCAGTTGCCGATGCACAGGATGCAAGGAGCACGGTGATCGATTACATTATTACATATCTCCTATAGAAGCCATCGCCTGCGGCTTGCTATTCAATACTTAGGGCTACACACGCTTTATTGGCCTGCAGCTGCGGCTACACTCATGTGCTCAGTGGCTGGTGCCGCCCGCCTCCGATGGGAAGCCCTCCGCCTCATTGATTAGTGCATATTCGAGAATGACGCGACCCTCTTTGTATCTGGAAAGGCAACAATATGGCTGGGTGAGCGATTGAGCCCAATACGAATATGACAAGATCTCTATTTATACTTTTGCGTCTCCTCGGTGGCAAACTCATACATCCAGCCAAGCTTGGCGCCACAGTTCTTGCACATAACATCGCGCACCATATGACGGCCCGTGAGCATCACGCGCTCCTGGATGGCGCTGAATGTCAAGTTGACCACGCGCTTAAACAGATAAGCGCGTCCTGCGGATAATATTGATATTGAACAATCAACAAACAAGCTGAAACCATAAATAATGCATGCTCTGCTTACCCGTGGCGCCCGTAAAGCGTGTGCTGATTAATTGGCTGCGATTGGTCAAATTGGTGTGGCATTGGGCGCAGTTGAACAGCTTGAGGCCGCCAAGGTGCTCCAGAAAGATGCGGCCCATAGTTGTTAACTTTTTGAGTTTTTATCAGAAACGCTTCTATTGTCCCTGTCTGTGCGCTTCCGCTTCCCTTTGCGCTCGTTTACCTGCTTTTAATTGCAGTGTTTGCGTGCGTTTGTGTGTGTGAGTGTGTGTGTGCGTGCGTTTCTTTGTTTGCAGATGCTGAGAATGTAGAGAAATTGTCGTTATGAAAGTGTTATTAATAACAGTACGCAACGAGCTTGCGTATACTTTTGCGCAGCGCTGCTTATCTGCAGTGCTTTATTTTGTTTTCAAGCGAGAAGACGAGAACTTACAGCTGTTTGGAAACCAGATACAGAAATGTACAAAAATACAAGAAAAATGCCACGAACAGCACAAGGAACTCTCGCTGAGTTTGATTTAGAACACAACTTGCCAATTACGACGCCTGTGACAACAACAAAAATCCAACAAAAAGAAAATAATGAAAATAGCACAGCAATAACAATGCAACGCTTTCTAGGGCTGTCGCACAAGTATCGATACTGTGCTGTTATCGATATTGTATTATATGCGATTTTCAAAAGCATTGCTGTGATGTTTCGGTTAAACACAAGTTTTAGCACATTAATTTGATAGTTTATTATTTAAGTTATATTTTAGGCAACTTGTAGCTGTTAGCAAATGGCTAATCATTTAGTTGCCATTAAGATAGGCAATCGAGTACTCGAAGTACTCGATAGCGTAACAAATGTTGACGCCCTGGTCAACAGCTGTTCCCTACACGTGATTGTGCAATTGTTGTTGCTGTGATCGCCGCCCACCTAACGCTGCGTGGGGAAATCTTTCCAGCAGCGTTTGGGGTTTTTCAAATATTTCGGTTATTTTCTATTGGAGTTCAGTATCATGTGTTTTAAAATTCAAATATAGAAAACTGTTCTGGCCACCATAAAATGGAATCCGAAGACTAAGAGCGCCTGAGGAGACCATGCTAAATTTCATTTCAATCGCTTAGCTAGCGCGAATCGGTATTTATCACAAAGGCAAGAACCTCAATTAACCCAAAACATCAACGAAAGATGCACCTCCTGCGACGAAAACTACGAATCCTGCTCTCCCGGGGCAGCTACAGCATATTCCGGCATGCGGCGACGGGAACTGGAGGCGGCGCCGGGGCGGGTGTCAGATCTGTGACACTGCAGAAAATGCGCGAATGGCACAGCAGCGCGTTTAGCAATAAATTTCTACTATTTACCAACGTTGGCATCTCGCTAACGCTCAGCTCTGTGGGCGACATCCTGGAGCAGCAGCTGGAGCTGTACAATAACGAGATCGAGGCATACAGCAGCACACGCACCCGGCACATGGCGACGAGCGGCGTGGCCGTTGGCATCATATGCCATTATTGGTATCAGATACTGGACAAGTATCTGCCCGGTCGGAGCATGCGTGTGGTAGCCAAAAAGATTGTACTCGACCAGCTGATCTGTTCGCCGCTCTACATATCCGCCTTCTTTGTGACGCTGGGCCTGCTGGAGCGGAAGGACGCGCACGAGGTGTGGGAGGAGATCAAGGAAAAGGCCTGGAAGCTCTACGCAGCCGAGTGGACCGTCTGGCCGGTGGCGCAGTTCATCAACTTCTACTGGATACCCACGCATTATCGCATCTTCTACGATAATGTGATTAGTCTCGGCTACGATGTGTTCACATCGAAGGTGAAGCATTCGCCCTCACATCTGCCCATTGGCAGCGCCACATCCGCGACTATGAAGAAGCTGACAACGCAACAGGCCTAGCTTTGTTCATACAATTCATTTAGTTATTTAATATACACCTAAAAATCTTGTAAATACTATATGCAATTTATTGCAATGCACACGCCATGAGCTTTAACAGCGCGATAAATGTACCTGCCGGCTGCTCTCTCAGTAATAAAATGGGCCAAAATGCGGCGACAATCGATCAAAAATCGATCGAAACTGGTCTCCAAGCTAACTAGATCATTGGCCATCATTCAGATGTGCTGCACTGCACCGTGTTGTCTGATGCAATTCGGTTGCGGCTGCCAGTCACTTGTCTGGCAACAGTTGCAACCGGTTCCAAGTGTGTGTGTGTGTCCCCGTCCCCCCCCCCCTGCGGCGAGTCTGTGAAGGATTTTTCGAGCACAACGACCGCTGCCCAAAATTGGTCTTTGGCAATAATTCTCGTTTCTCGACTGCGCCAAGAAAGTAACTTTTAACATCTTTTAACCACAATTCGTGGCGCTCCATTTACCAGCTGGAACGGAAACATGTCTGTCTATGTGAATGACAATGATGCGAATGACGCAGATGGAACGCGCACGCTTTCAACTGTTTTTGTCGCTGATAAGCGCGAATGGGAAAAGATTCTGATTGGGATGTGCTGGCAGGCAGCAACACGCCATGCCACGTCTCACATTTGATAAGCGCCCATCGGTTGCTAACTACGAAAGCAACAAAAATGGACTTAAAATTTTTGCCGCAGTTAAATATAAATCAGAGGAACCCAGCCCAAAACCGATAAGGCCCATTCACAGATAAGCGACAGTCACATAAATTCCAAGTGCTATATAGTATATATAGGTAGATAGATACAGATATATTTGAGAGTAGTCAGTCGGGCATATCCATTAATGAAACGCCTATCTCCAGCCGTGGGGGGCATGACTAACGCAATCTTATCGCAGCCGTTGGCAATTCGCAACTTGTGCTTGACATTGATAATGAAATTGGTTTGTGAAACAAATCAACGCCAAGAAATAATAATAATAATAGCCATAAAAATGCAGCAGTATTTCATGAAGCGTTCATATTTATATATATATATATATATATACATTTGGACAACACGACCTTGATAATGCACAGATAATCGGACGCTCGCAATTTTTTTGCCTTCTTTCTTTTTGCTTTTTTTGGGTAGGCCCAGCAACAGGTGATCGATCCAGTCACAGCAAAGATTTCGAATTTAAATATATGCATATTTTTATATATATATTTCGCATTTCAATTGTTTTTGTCGTCGCGCCGGCGACTGTTCCATGCCAATCCCATTGCGGGCTTGGCGATTGTAAACTGGTTTTCGTAAGATTAATTTCCTTTTCTTGTGTTATTTTCGGGCCAAACTGGCAAGAGGAAGAAAACACGATATCAGTTAGCAACCAAACAGGCCTCCAAATCCGAACGAAAGCTCATTAAATATTCGAATTCGAATACGAACCGTTGAAACTCTGACTTTCGATTGGCAAAAAACGGCCATTTTTAAATTGTTATCGATAACTAATTCATCTTAGCCAATTAGCCCAAAACTTCCTGCGTTAATGTCTAAGAGTACGTATTATCAGTTGAAAAGCGTTTATTTACTAATTAGACTTTCTTTACGTATTACGTATTATCGATATTGGGTTTGGGCGTGTATCGAATTCGAATTGGGCCAACCGCATGCTTGCGTAAAAAGTTCTCGAACATGCGTATGTATGTATGTATGTGTATATGTATATGTATATTCAGCCACAAGGTTGTTGCCAATGCTGTAATTCTAACCTAAAAAAACAACAGCAAAAAACAAAATTCCAACTTGTTTTCGAACTTATTGCAAATGACGTGCGGTTTATTGTTGGCGTCGCCATTGACCGATCGCACAACAGCATAAAAACACGTAAATAAAAGTGGGGTAAATGCGCTTATGTATTTACAAGATGCTGACAATCAAATTGTGCCTCCCTTGCCGCGCACAATTCACCGTTATGCGACATGCGTCGTGCCGGCGGGCGGTGGGGCGCGCTCACGAAGAACGCACGCGGATTGGCCAATTTTCTGGGCTCGTCTGTTGTGCCTCTCTGCGATAAAAGCACAAATCAAATACAAATATATCGCGAACCAAATGAAGAAAGCGTCTTTGGCAAAGAGCGCAGATCGTATAGCAATTGCGGCGGAGGCCGCATTCAAAGAGCGCGACACACGCGAACCAGTTTTGTAAGGAATTGCCAGAGTCGTCGCGAAAGAGAACAATTTACAGAAGCGAACAGATATCGATGCATACATATATACATACATACAACATACATACAAACATACATGCATGCATATGTGTGTAGATAGCAGCATTTAAATTGGACACTTGTGCGTTTGTATGTATGTATGTACTGTTGTCTGTTTGTGTGAATATTTGACTTGTTGGGTGAGCAGATTTTTGCGGTTTTTGTTTTTTGTTTTTTAGGTTTCTTGTGCCACGCGCAATTTAATATGAAACAAAGCAAAGCAGCTCAAAATTTGCTTAAAGCTCAACTTCAAAATACCTGTACTTGGTATCGATTACTTTGTGCATTAGTCGAGTGGCGCTAACAGCTGATGTTGATATCGATGCCTTTCAAAATATGCAAATCATGTGGGCGGTTATTGTGCAGCTTGAATTAAAACAAATATCGTTGACCAATAAAACGGTTGTTGAGCTTAAGCAGGGCTGCCATTCAAAAGCTAATTAAAGAAAGTTAAATGTGGGGTCAAGCTATATATATCAAGGTATATGCACTACCTGCATACCCTATAACCCAAATTGGATGGGTCGTTGTGTTGTATATGTGTATGTAATGTCAAATGTTGTCTTAACATAAACGGCCGCTGTTAACAGCGCGAGTCGTTGAGTTTCTCAAGCGTCGTTGAGTTTCTTAACTAAGCGATTGATTGGCCGATCTTGACTTATATGTATGTATAATGAATGTATTTATGGGTATATATTGTAGATGCTCAACATGTTTGCTTGGTATCTCTGCACGTGATTTAAACGCGAGCAAGTCCATAAAGTTGGCAATTTAAAGATCATAAAATCTTTTAAGATAGACCATAAAACCGGTTGTTCAGTTGAATTATTTTTGGCAAAAAGACGGCGAGACCCGCACCAGCTTTATCAGTCCCAACGCTTGCACCCCTCCCCCTTGCCGGCGGGGCTAATAAGCTGTTGTTGGCATTAGCCTTGAAAGCGTTGCAGAGTTTCGTAGAAAGCAAAAGCCAAAAATATCAGAGCATAGTTTTTTTTGGGAATGCGAAAATATCAATTGGAGAAGAGATAGTCGGGACAGCTGGTAAATACCCAGAGTGAGAGAGAGAGAGAGGGAGAGAGTGAGAGAGAGAGAGGTAGAGAGAGAGAGAGTTCTTGTCTTATTATCTATTTTTGAATGCCAAAGCCAAAGCACGGCAGTGAACATGAAAAGCACGGGCCTGCTCGACCTTGGCAGCACAGCAAGAAAACAGCCCAGCATGAAAAATCATCTAAGGAAAATAAAATAAAATACGCAGCACGCGTAAGCAAATAAATCACGAAGCGCCCACGAGCTCTGCGAATCGTTAAAAAGCCAGACAATTCTATATATATACCTACATATATATATATATATATATATATATTTGTACATGGGAAAGCTAAATACGTATACTTTCTGTGGATCCCAAATGGAGAGTAAGAAGAAGAAGAAGGAAGAAGAAATGGAATATTTAAATGACTAACTCAAAGCTTTATCTGCACTCGACTTTAAGAGGATTCAAAAGCTATATCTTCCGGGCTTTTTATCAGAGCCAGTTTATAGAAAAAAAGAAGCGACCTCTTTAGATTGTGATTTCCGCACACTTGAACCCAGGCTTTGTGTCCCTCCAGAGTCTCCTTGAGTCTTCCAGAGTCTCTCGGAGAAAAAGATATAAGACATTTAGGCTTTCCCTTCAAGCTGTTTTTGGGCTCGATTCATATTAAAGAATATGGAATTTAGAACTTGAAGCCTTGTTTCTTAAGTAAAGCTTCTTTTTATATATATAATTATTTATTTATTCGTATTTAATACATATTTTAATATAGTATATATCAATTTATATACATATCTTTGTTCGATTTCTGGCATTTAAATAGTTTCGAGCTATGGCGCATTTGAATTCCATTAGCGTCTCGATGTCAAATGCAAATATATGAATTGTGCAGTTAATACAGAGATATTCGTCTGGCGGAATCAATCAAATGACTTGCAAGAGCGCTTATCGCCGGAGGAGATACTGGGCCGAGTTACTGAATGATCTGGCAACATTATGGTCGGCATTGTCATTGTCAGGCGCTGATAAAACCAACAAACTGATCGCGATCATGTGCCCTGTGTGTCAGCCGAAAGTTGTTTGCTTTGCTCTATTTCTCTATGCCCTGTAACCAGTTGAGCACAGGGCATTCCAAGTGCAACTGTCAGCAGGGTGGCAACTCTAATCCCGTTAAGCATTAACTGATCTGGCAATTTGGTGCTTGAATTCGCCGTCTTCGCTTGGAGCAACATGGAGTTCTGCCTTAGTCCTCATTGAATGCCTCGCAAATTTCAAGAGTTATGTTTGGTAAGTAGATTATATATATATTATATACTAAACACTAGAAATATCCTGGTTTAAAACTTGGATGCCTCTCTCTTTGCAACTTTAAAGCTAGAACCCCATGCTTTGGTATATACACACTGTGGAATGCCATATTTCAGCCCAGAAATGTACACAAAGATCGGACTGTAAATACCGAAGTTATTGAAGAATGCATTTTCCATACATAGTAAGGCGTGAAGTGAAGAAGAAGAACAGCCGTTGGAAGCATGCATTTTTCGTAACAGCAGCCTGGCGTTGGGCTCAGGGTATTTGCTAGTCGTACACTCCCGACTGCAGCACGCTGTCACAGAGAATCTACACAATGACAAATTTTTGATTAGCCTCAGATCTGAGTGCAGGGTAACTGCTAGTCGCGCATGCCTTGCCAAGCACAGCTATTCGCTTGTTGTTGTTGCTGCCAGTTATCCAAGGTATCTATAACCGTGTCCGCTTTATCTGCAGCTGATGAACGACCACAGGTATTTGCCATTTTGGCCAGCAAATTTGTTTTTGTTGTTGTCTTTGTTTTTGCTTTACCTGGGCCCGGAAACTTCTAATTATCGCGGAGTGTCGTGTTGCCACATTATAATTATGTATACGGTTCGGTTTTTTGGCTAAAAGGGGTGGGGTGCCAGGGGAGCGGGGGGGCTCTACTTAATAAGTGCTAAAAGAACGCGCAAACAAATGTGGCCAAAGATTCTCAAGCACGAGCACACACATACATGTGCGTAAATATGTATGTGTGTGTGTGTGTGTGTGTGTGTGTGTGTGTGTGCGTGTGTGTGTGTGTGTGCGTGTGTGTGTTGGGGGTGTGTGCTGGCTGCGTTCTTTTCTGTTATCTGTTTTCCTTTTCATATTCTATTTATCTGTTATTTTAAATGATTTTTTTTTTTTGTTATTTTGCCTTGACGTAAATGCTGCAGAAATGCCAAAAAGAAAAAATGAAGACTAAAACAACAGCAAAAAACGAAAGAAAGCAAAAGTTTTGTGGATTGTACAGATCCGTAGTATTACGTATATATATATACACATGTGCAAATACATATATCAGGAAGACATCTCAATTGCCTGGAGAGCAATGTGTTCATAACCTCAACATGCAACAGTCAATATTAACAGTTAGTTAACTGTTAACATTGTCATGTTGTTAACAGTTACAGTTACAGTCATTGACAGTTAAATATCTGTTAATGTTAACCTCAATCAAGTTGAGGTTATGAACACGAAGCCGTACAGGCAATTCATTAACAGTTAATTAACATGCAAATATTAAGAATTTGTCTATATCATTTTATAAAACTATAAGCACATTTAGGACAATTTCTTAAGCTTTTATGTAGGGCTCTGAAAAGAAGTTTGATTGGACAGAACTTAAAGCTTCGCCCTAATAAGTTTTGACCCCTTATTTTAAGCTCAAAAGGGAAAACCTTTCGAAAAAAGTTGAAGTGAAACAAAAGAGAACGTTTATCCCAAAAGAAGAGTTCTGGAAGCCGATTGAACAGACCTAAGACTTCGTCCAAATGCTTTGAGCCCGTATTTTGCAAACAAGAGTGAAAGATTGTCCAAAAACTGTTAGAAAAATCTTAAATGAATACTCAAAAATATTTTTGAATAGTAGAAAAAAGTTGTGGAAATGATTTTCCGTCGATTTGCCACACTTGCGAACGGAATTTCCCAGACGCCGATCTCGGCATGAACTAACCTGACATATTCTTTTATATATAGTCAACAAAATACCTTCTACAAATCTTTCACATACATATGTTTAGACTTGAAAAATAGATATGCATATGTATATATATATGTACATATACATATACCTTGATTACGTTGCCGGAGACCCCTGTAACCCCCATCGAAATGGATTTGCATCGCGGCGACAGAGAGAGTACAACCCGACGAGACATACCGACGATGTCAGCCCAATATCGTGCTACTTAGCCGGGAGCATACGTAAGTGCGTTCCGAGTATTACGCTTCATTCAGTATGCTATTCCGTTGTAAATTTGTATGGATCGACGTTTGCTTACGTCATTGGGCAGAGCTAGATTCAGTTGAAGTTAAAGTATCTGGCGGATGTGCAGCTAGCAGATAGTTCAGTTAGTTATGTTAGATAGTTGAAAACGACAATATGATAAATTCTCTTGAATTCCAACAAAAATATTTACCATGACTATAACAATAACACTTGCACCTGAAATGGGGTTAGGGTTAGGGGTGGGGGCTGGATCTGGCGTTGGGGCTGGGGCTGCGGCTGGGGCTGGGGCTGGGGTTGGGGTTGGGATGTACTTGCTTGACAGCGCGATGACGCGCTTCGGTTATCAAGGTGAGAGCTGGCAAAACAAAATGCTTGCAAGTGTGAGCAACAAAGGCAAAATAACAAACAACAACAACGGCAACACGATGAAGAAGAAGACGAAGAAGAGAAAGAGGAAGAGGAAGCACAACAACAATAACAACAAGCAGAACGGGCAACAAGTGCTCAGATTGCGCATACGACGCGTGTGCTGCGCAAAAATCAAATCAAAATAAATGTGAGTCAAAGAAAAGCCACTAATAATAATAAAAAAAAGTGGGCCCGTTGCTGGCGAACGCGCCTCCAAAAGCACACACACACACACACACACACACACACACACACACACACACACACACACACACACACACACACACACACACACACACACACACGCACTGCCAGTTGTGGTTTTTGTTGTCTTTCTCAGTTGAGCATCAGCTTTGCATTTCGCTGCCACAGCGTTTGCTGCACGCGCCTCCGCTTGTGTCACTTGATATGCCACTCAATACACACACACACACACACACACACACACACACACATACACACACACTCGCTGCTATAGATAGTGAGCCACGAGTTACTTTTGTATACGACAGTCATTCATCAACTTGTTTTTGCCTTATGACAAACAAGTGCGGCAACAACAACAACAACAACGGCAACAACAACATCAACAACGGCAACAACAACTGTAACGGCAGCAACAAGTGCCACACGTTGACAACAATAACAGACCATCATATATACCCTATACATACCGCATGCATTTGTTAACAATATCTTTATAGCTCATAAAAGTTCAAAACAATAAACAGATCAACAAAAGGCTTTACAAATTGGTTGTAAGACACGCAGAAGTTCTCTTGGTTCGAACCAATAACTTTTCTTTTCGATTCGCTGGTTCGAACCTTTGGGATATTCACAGTTTTAAATGAAACAAGCTAGTTTATGAGTTATATTATAAAGATATATAAACAAACCGAACCCGGTTTCAAACATGCAGAAAGCCAGTTAAATGGATCGAATCTAAAAGAAAAGTAACTGGTTCAAACCGTTTGTAAAATATTATTAATGGAAATCGTAAAAAAAAAACAGGGAAATTCTGAATTTAACTCGTTTCGGTTCATGTAATGTTAAAAATACTTTCAGTGCTGCGAGCCCCCAAGAAAATTGGTCGATGGTTCGAACCGATTTGCTGTTCAGTTCGTTAGCCTGGCTTTTAACATACACAAAGCCAGATTCTGTTTGTTATTTATGATGATCCGATTTGCAGCTCTAGCTCTTTATTGATATTTTTGAATAACTTCACAGTTGCATGGATAATATTTGATATGTAATAATTTACTGAATGTGGCGTGCAGGGCATTTGCTGGTCGTGTATTTCGTTTAACCTGTTTGCCATCTGCATATTTCTTTTCATGCTCTTGATTATTCTGTTTACTTACGTATTTTTAATTTAATTTAATTGTAACGCCCGCTGGCAACAGTTCATAGAATCTAGATGATAATGTCTGAAAATAGTTTTTATTTTTTTCTTTTACATTACAAAAATTAAATATATAAAAATAGTATATAATTATGCCAATAAAATCAGCCAGAACACCTGTGCCCTCTGATCCTGGATGATAATGCTGTAAAGCATTTGTTTTTGTCCAATCGAAGAAAATAAATAATTAAAAATAAAAAAAATTTAAAAATATATAATAAATATTTAATTTAAAACTTACGTAAAGCATGTGCATAGAAAGCCGTGCACTCTATCTTTTTCAACTTTCACCTTTTGTTCTGTTCGCAATCTATTTACTGGCAGTACGGGTTGCTATACGATCCATCTGCGGGAAGAGTGGGGGGGGGGGAGGTTGGGAACAATAATATATAATATAAAAAAATTATATATGTGAATATTTCCCTGAGATTTTTAGAAAGTTCTTAACCATGAGAAAACTCTTGTAGTTTGTATTATAAAATTCCAACAATATGTATTAAATTTTCTATATTCTTAAATTAAGTACAAATTATATCTGCTTTCAAAATTGTTCTTAAATCAGCAAAAAAAGAAGCTTGAATTGAGTAGAAAATGCATATTAAAAGTATTTTCTCACTGGAAGCAAGATGAAAACGTTCTCGCTGGAAAAAAAGTTATATTCACTGGAAGCAACATAAAAAATTTCTTACTGGAAAAAAGTTCCCTTTTGAGTGTTGTGTTGAGTGTTGAACTATTTTTCGTTTTCTTGTTTTTCGAAAGTTTTTCCATGTTTGTATTTTTATGGAAGGAAACTCACTTTTGCCGCTTGACAAATGATATGATAAGGTGCATTAACTTTATTTATGGTAAGTTCCCGATTACATAAGTCGCACAGCTCGAGTTCCCTTCAGGGAATAACAGCCATAACTTTCATTCAAATACCCTACGTTAAGCACTATCATGGGGCTTAAGGGCCCTTTGTGTCAATACGTTCACACTATAAATGTAGCTGGAAGTAGGGCCACAATTAAGATACACAGATTGTCTGCTATCCTTGGCACGCTGCCCCTCTCCAATGAAGGTCACAGAGCGCTGACCCACTGAGAGCCTACGCACACACACACACACACACTCCCGCACACAGTTACATAGTATTACATGATGTTCTGGGCATATCCAGCTATGCATTGAGTCAAACATCCCGTACATTGACATTGGAAATACGCACACAACTAAAGTGCCGGCTGTATGTGTGTGTGAGTGTGTGTGTGTGTGTAGTCGCATCGCGTGATCAAGATAAGCTGCTTGGCGACCAGAAGTAGGTGGCAAAGGGAGGAAAGTTTTGTTTATCAACTGCTTGTAATTCCGCGAGCAGCAACAAGAGAGAGCCAAGCAAAGAGTAAAGAGAGCTGTAAGAGACGAGACTCTTAAGTGAGCGGAGGATGGAACTAGAACTTGATGGAAAGTTCGTACGCAATGCTGGAACGGTAACTGTTATGCATGGCAAATGCTGCAGCGTAATCAACAGTTATGGCTGATGCTACAGAGGCTGTGATATTACATCAGCCAACGGGAAATTGGAATCTTCGGTTAAAACTTGACATCTAACCCACACACGTTTGCGCGAGCATATACATATGTACATTGTTTGGCCCGGGAAATATATTGCCTGGGAAGTACAGATTACACAGACACCTCAGCTTATCAGCGGGAAATTAGTAAAAAAAAAAAAAACCAAAACGAAAAAAAAAAAAAACAAAACAAAATGCTCAAATTACCGCTAGGAAAAACAACGAAATGTGCACATCATGTTGTCCAGGTGCCAGATAAGCAGCACTTCTCTTCTATTTATTTTTTTCATTCTATTTTATATGATAAACAGGAAAAAATAAATATGAAATATGTACATGTATACATACATACATATATGTATGTATATATGTTTGTGCTGGGCTGGGCACAAGTACGCATTTGCGCGCAGTTCCGTTCAGGTAGAAGAGTCTTGGTCAAATCAAGAAGAAGCGACATAAAAAAAAAAAAAAAGTGAAAACACGTGTGCGTCACAGCCGCATAGTTTTTTCTGATTTTTTTTTTTTTGCTTTTCCTAGCAAATGCGTTTCAATGTGCCAGAGACATGGCGCCATTCCAATACCAGAGAACGACAACAAGATATTTAGCTTTTGTACATATGTATGTATGTATGTATGTGGATGCATATACATATACATATATTACATATACATAGAGTATATATTGTATATATGTTTATGCCTGGGTACTTTTGTACTCGAGCGAGTTCCTTGAAATTGTTTCAAAACAATTTGTTTTTGTTTTTTTTATATTTTTTTTCTTTGACAAATTGCGTTTTAGGCAATTGTTTATCTATTTTATTAGTTATTTAATATATATTGCATACATTTTTTCAAAAGAATTTTATCTAGCTGTATCTAGAAGTCAATATTATTATATTATATTATTTTATTTCTCCAACTTTATCATATTCTCTCTCCGTCAAGCCAAATTTTCTAAGATTCTTCACATTCTGACCACTTTTATATTATAAACCAGACACGAAGTGTTTAATTAACTAGCTAAAGTCTCGGCTTTTAGTTCGTTTTTTAATGGTATTTGAGCCCATTTCCAAGACCTTAAGTCTCTGAACCTTTTTGGAACTGGAACTAGCGAACCGAATTGAACTGAAAGCTCATGAAGAATGTTATAAAAACTTTTACTCAATTTACTTTTACGATATGTCACAAGATGTTTTCCAAAGAATACAGGGTATAAATGAGCTGCAACCTAAAATTGTTTGAAGTACAAAATTATAGTCAGACGCAAAGCATTATAGAGTATTTCTTATGCGTTATGCTCTACATTTTGTGGCACACATTTCGGTTAGGCAACATAGACAATGAGTCATGGGATAAGGTTCATCCTTTTGATAGACTTTCGCAATCAAATCCCGAGTTAGTTAGCTGAGATAACATATTACTTATGCTTATGCTTTTGGAGAGGGCATTATACTTTGCTTATGAAGTGTGTAACGCATGGAAGGGGATATCTGCTGGCCTATATACTATATATATTCTTGACCAGTATCTGCCGTTAGCATCATGAAGCTCTCTGGCAATCGGTCGGATCGGTCCACTATATGATATCATGAGAATGCACGATCGAAAATTGAAAAACCCTCTTGTTTTTCTAGATATCTTGACCTTACAGCATTTGATCAGCATGGAACTAACATACATTTACATTTTCATATTTACATATTGCGAATTTGAACCAGTTCATTTTGTTTATAATGGAACATACCAAAATATCCTTCAGCTAGAGTTCTGACTGTCAGTTCCTTTAGAGCTTAAATCGTTTTCAAGATATTTTCAACAAACGAGCTTTACAATTTGATTTTTCCTCATATATTTGCAAACCCTTAGGCTCTAGCTTTACAAGGGTATCTAGTCTTCGGCGTGCCGCAGATGGCCTTTGTTTTGTTTTTTTTATATCCTGAACCCATTAAAAATGGGTAAAAGGGGTGAAAGGTGTCCTCCTAGTGCCTACGCAGATCGAGTTTGTTTCCGATAGTCGATAACTTACTCCGTTTTCAATCAATCGATAAAAATCGATAACGACATCCTGTTTTTTTGAGCAATTTTGGTAAATAATAAGAGCAAACTTGACATGTAGCTTCTAGAATAGTATATATATGTCAAGTATCTTTCATTTTGTACCTACCGCCATCTCCCCGCTACCACCTCAAAGAGGGTTCAGGGTATCCCCTAGTCGGGAGCTCCCGACTAGAACCCCCTTACTTGTTTTTTATACCCTGAACCCATTAAAAATGGGTAAAAGGGGTATTATGTTTTTGTGCAAAATCCAAATGTATGTAACAGGCAGAAGGAAGCATCTCCGACCCCATAAAGTATATATATTCTTGATCAGCATTAATAGCCGAGTCGATCTAGCCATGTCCGTCTGTCTGTCCGTCCGTCCGTCCGCCCGTATGTATGAACGCAAGGATCTCAGAACCTATAAGAGCTAGAGACTTGAAATTTTAGATGTAGGTGCTCCTAGTGCCTGCGCAGATCGAGTTTGTTTCCGATAAACGATAACTTGCCCCGTTTCCAAGTAATCGATAAAAATGTATATCGAAATCCCGATTTTTAAGCAATTTTGGTAAATAATAAGAGCTAGAGTCACCAAACTTGACATGTAGCTTCTAGAAAAGTATATACATATCGATTATCTTTCATTTTATACCTATCGACACCTCCCCGCTACTCTCTATCTATAAGCGCGCGCTGTTACACATTTGGTGTTGGAATATGAGGGTTCAGGGTATCCCCTAGTCGGGAGCTCCCGACTAGAACCTCTTACTTGTTTTTTTTTTAAATTTGGGCTGCTTTTAATCACAACATTTGCCATTTATATTAATGTGCTATATTTAATAAGTATATATATATGTGTTAATATACATATATACATGTATTTGTGCATTGGAAAAAAAAGAGGCACGTACGTGTGCAGTCCGGGCAATCCGCGTAATCCGGGCAATCCGGGCCTGTGCGCTGCGCCCGTCATCTAATGGAAAAGTACACGCAGCGCGGAGGCGAACAAAGAACTTCGGCGTAAAGCTCAAGAAAAAAATAAAAATGAAAAAAATAAAATAAAATAAAATGTATATACAAATAAGAAAAGAGCTTAACTCGCGACAGACAGCAATATTTCAAAAAGCCGAAGTAAAAAAACAACAACAACAGAAAATTGTTGTTGCCAATGAAAGAGTAAAAAGAAAGAAAAAGAATAAACTAAAATAACAAAAAAATTAAAGTAAATATAAAAGGAAAAAAAAAAAAAGATGGCAAAAAGTTCGTTGACGGCGGCAAGCAGCAAAATATCAGCTCAGTCGCGTTGACGCTTTGACGCTTTGACGCTCTGCCGTTTGGTTCGTTGGATCAGCCGCAAAGCGAAACTGTTGCGCCCAAATAAGTACGTGGTAGATGCGCACACCCCGCACCCCGCAGTCGGCACCCCTCACCCCTCAGCCAGCCAAAGCACGTTCCAGTTTAGTTGTCTCCCTTGGCCGTTTGTTGAGCGAACGTCTGCGTTTTGGTTTTGCTCTTAAAAATGGCCGCCGGCCGCATTGAACGGTAAACGTACGCTCCCGCTCAGCCAGCAATCGGCGGTCGTCGCTGCCGCCGTCGCAGTCACTGCCGCTGACGTCGACGTCGTCACGAGCGCTGCTCTGGCTATAGATAGAGGCGCGCACAGCGCCAGGAGCTCAGTTCTTGCAGAGACTCTGCGCTGTTCAGACGTAACGTGCGACCAGAATACATATATATATATACAGATATATAGAAGCAATTAATAAGAAGAAATACAGAAAAGACAGCAAATCAGCTCAGCCCATATAATATATACTATATTCAGATACATATATACATACATATATGTATTAACATTTTTTTTCTATGCCACAGTTTTATGTTCCCTGTTGCGCCCTGTAGACAGAGTTTAGACCCAACTTTTGGTGAACAGTGCAAAAAGCGACTAAGCAAAAATCCATAAAAAATAATTATATATATAGATATATATATATATATACGCATAAGTCTAAAATATAATCGTGTCTGTGTGTGTGCGTGCCGGAAAAGTGCGCAACGCTTTTCCTTTTATTTTGTTTTGTTTTGGTTTTGTTTTGTTTTGTTGTTTTTTTTTGACAACTTCGCGCGCTTCTACGTGAATCGAAAGGCCTACGAACATGACGACAAAAATGGCCATAAACGCAAAGGTTGGTAATAACTTAGGCTTAACTACTTTAAGACATTGCAAATGCAAATCTATGTCAAGCTACAGAATATATATAAAACCCATTTAAAATTCATGCTCAAATTTTGCGACTGATAAAGCCGGAAAGTTCAACAGTTGGTTCAACAACAACAACAAAAAAAAAAAGGACAACATTTAATCATTAATCAAATTAATAGAAACAACAATTCGAGCATCAAGACAAAGTTAAATGTGGCAAAAAAAAAAGAGGAAAGGAAAAAGAAAAAGAAAACAGAAATCTGTTTGCCAGACGCGTATTCCATACAAATTACCCGAACTTGGCAACAAGTGTCCAACAATTATCAAGAAAACAACAACAAGCGGGCCAGAGCTAGTGGCGGGGTTGATACGCCCAACAGTTACCCTGTAAAAAGCAGAACTAGCCATATATCATATGCCATAAACAGAGACTTAAACGATTTCTATGAAATATGCATAGCAAATATTTGTACATATATATTACTGTTACTTTTATATAATTTCGAACAGTTTAACCGATCTATATGGAACAACAGACCAAATATTCGTCAAAAAGTCGTTTATATATTTTGAGCAGTTTCTTGATGGAATAAATGTCTAATTAGTAACCAATTCAAGTCATATTTGGTATGCATATTAACTTTAAGCGAATACAAGCATCTATTAAATTTGGTAGCTCTAGCTCCTATAGTTGCCGAGTTCAATGGGTTTATGGCTAGGATATGCTATAAACTACTTTCAAAGGAAGTGCTCTAACAACATTCGAAAACAACATTCAAAATGTGCAAAATGTGTATGTGAATAGCATGTCATCAATCTTTGAGCATTTGCCAAGGCATAAGAAATTCTTAGTTATTTCTCAATTATGATACGCTCAAAGGAAATTATCCATCATGTTTATAACGAATGATTGTTGATATGCTCTGCTATAAATATGCAATTTCTTTTGATATATGTATCATTAAATAGTTTCGTTTTTTATGAGTTTTTTTTTGTACTTGACATGCGGCTTACTATTTGTAAATATTTAGACATGAGACAAACATTGTTATTGCATTCTGTGCGCTTATCGGCGGGAATTTGCTTAATGATAAGCCATGCCTGCACCCCGCCTCCCATTCCCCACCTGACTAGCCACGCCCCCCCTCGTGCCGCCCTGATATAAGTGTGTGTGTGTGTGTGTGATATGGTATGATGTCGTGTGTGGCATATGCGAGAAGTGGACGCCGCAGACAATCCGGCTCCGATTCGGTCTCCGGGGTCAGACGAACGTGCTTGAACTAGTTTTTTTCGAATACGATTTCGAGTTCGAATTCGATTTGCTTTCGAACGTTTGTGGCTGATGCAATGCGTCTTCTTGGTTTCACAGTCTTCTCAGCTTTTCAACAGGTATTTTGTTTATGTTGCTTTTTATGCGACAATTTTTGGTTTTCCGGCATGAAGACACCGAACTCGGCTATTTCATCAGACATATATGCCAGAGCATACATATATTTATTAGTTTTATTTATGTAAGTTTGTTATTAAATCAGTTTGATTGGCAGCTTTGATTAGCCCTGTTGTTGGGCGCCATTCGAAATGGGTTCAAACTTTTTGACCTCCTGTAATGTGAGGGCGAAAACTGTAACGAAAACTCAATAATACGATGACTCAGCTAGAATTGGCTGCGAACGAAAAAAAACTTAAAAAAAAAGAAAATAGAACTGTTTTTATTTAGTTTTGTTTTTACATATGCCAGGGATTCGAGCCGGCGACCTGCCTTTTTAGTTTTCAAATATACAACGTAAAACTTTCGTTTATAGAAAATGTTACAAAGGTTTGAAAACTAGCAACAATTTAACTTGGATCTGGATTTGAAAATCTGTAGAGCCATAGCAGACGAAGAGGAAGAAGAAGCGAGAAAGCAAGTTCGGGGAAGTTAAGCTGCTTCTCTCCAAGAAGTTTAGAGCTGTATAAAAGATTTAATTATTCAAAATAATAACATTGTTAAAAAAAAACAGGTTGGATGGATGGAAATTGTATATTATTTTAATTGAGTATAAAGTTAATATATTTTATAAAAGAAATTGTATATTAATTGAATATAAAGTTAAAATATGTTATTTGCCGCTGTCGACTACAAAAACTTTAGCTAGAATTCGATTTGTCAGGAATGGACGCAGCTATACATATATATATATATATGTGTGCATATATATTTGGTTATATGATTGAACTTATCGGATTTATTTGATATTCCCTTTTCCAAAAGCTCGCGTTAGTTTCTCTCTCTTTGCCACCTTCAGTTTTGGCAAAGTTTTCGTTTTTTTTTCTTCTAAATATTAAGCCTTATGTCAATGCTCTGGCTAATCAGGCCGTAAGGCATATGGCTTATGGCATATGGTAACGATCGAGTATAACGAAATGCTAATGCCTGGAATTAGTTACGATCCGATTTAATGCCTGACTTTTGTGTACTTTATGCAATTGGCATTTGAAATTAGAGCTGCCCGTGGCCCACATTAGCACGCATTAGCGACAAAACCCATACGCCTGATATATATATATATATATATATATATATCTGATATCTGATGTATATATCGGATATGTGCATATATACTTGCTGGACAAAGCAGAGTTCTAAGCGACGTCTTGAGGTTGTTGAACGACTCGCATATCGTATATATGCCTATAAATGGAAGCTATTTGTACTTTCTCTCGTCTCCTCTCTTCTCCTCTCCTCGTGCTCGCTTTCTCTGCAGTCTTCGGTCTGGCCCTGGCTCTGCTATGCAAATGGCAAGGTTCGGGTTCGGGCTCGGGTTCGAGTTCGAGCTGCGGCCAAGTCCCCGTTCCAGGCGTAATGCCTATGCAAAAATTTCGGGTCTAACCCGATTAGCATTCAAATTTGTGCAAATGCTAATTGCCAGTCCCAAAATAAAAACCTTCTCGCCCCACAAACAGGTGTAAATCAATTTTACTTTTAGATGCGCCCAATTTCAATTCCAACATATAGAATAGAACTGGGGCGTGGGGCGACTCTTGAGAGCAGCTCCACGGAAGTACGATTACGTCTAGAATGGAGTCAAGTATTTAGTGTGTGTTACAATAGGACAGTAACTGGGATTACGTTATTATGATAAGATGATAGTTGGTTCATTCAAAAGTATATCATTATATATAGTTTGATAAAAAGTGAGACAAGTCAGCAGGCATATTGTCTGCCAAACTGATTAACACAGATGTATCTAGAGAACTTGACTTGAGCTTTTGCTTCAATTTGTTGTCGTCCTTGCAGGATATATTCCGCAACCAGCATCGCCTGATACGCTTCATCGAGCAGTCCATACGGCTGTGCAGCAATCAATCCTTGAAGACGGCCGCCCAGCAGCAGCAGCAGAAGAGCGCAACGCCAGACTTTGAGATCAGCGCCTCGGTCAACACGGAGTACACACATGCGCCGGAGCCGATCAAGCATGACAAGAATCTGGGCGATATGTTCAGGGCATCACAGCTGGCCGTGCGGCTGGCGACGCCGCAGCAGCTGCAGCCCAAGCCGGACAACGATGAGGAGCTCGGCTTTGGCAAACTATTCACGGATCACATGCTCAAAATCTATTATCACAAGAGCCTGGGCGGCTGGCAGAAGCCGGAGATAACGCCGCTGGAGAATCTGGTCATGCATCCGGCCGCCAAGGTGCTGCACTATGCCGTCGAGGTGAGTGTTCAGCAACGTCCATTGTCATGCCCATCATCATCCTCATCATCATCCTCATCATCATCATCATCATCATCATGATCATCATCATCGTCTGATCCCAGCTGATTGGCTTGTGCCGTCTCATCGTTGCAGCTCTTTGAGGGCATGAAGGCGTACCGCGGCATCGACGGCAAGATTCGCATCTTCCGGCCGGACATGAATATGGCCCGCATGAATCTGGCCGCGCAGCGTTCCGGCTTGCCCACATTCGAGGGCAAGGAATTTGTCAAATGCCTGTCCCGTCTGCTCTCCATTGACTCCGAGTGGGTGCCACACACAGAAGCCGCCAGCCTTTACATCCGACCCACACTAATCGGCATCGATGTGAGTAACAGACCTTACCTTAAGCTTAGGCTCCAACTCCAAATCCAATTCGAAATCCCTTTCCAGCCCACATTAGGAGTTGCCTCATCCGATTCGGCGCTGCTCTACTCCATACTCAGCCCCGTGGGCAGCTACTTCAAGACTGGCAGCAACGGCGCCGTCTCCCTCCTGGCGGATCCCAGCTACACTCGCGCCTGGCCCGGCGGCGTTGGCAATCGCAAAATGGGCTCCAACTATGCACCCACCATCAACGTACAAAAGGAGGCCGCCGCACGCGGACTCCAGCAGGTGCTCTGGCTGTATGGCGAGGATCATCAGCTGACCGAGGTGGGCACCATGAACATCTTCATGTTCTATGTCAACGATCAAGGAGGTGAGTCTCATTGCCTTAATTCCTCCTCCTTTTCACTTGGGAGTTAATGTTTTTCTCGTTTTGCAACACTAATACATTATCTTGGTCCGCCTTATTGCTACAAATGAGAGATGCATCTGTTCACACTGTGTTGACACTTGCAACACGTTTCGCAACACTTGAATGTATTTGGAAACCGTTATTTTGGTCAATAGCTAAATAGATTCCGGCTTTTTATACAAAATCCTAACAATGTCTGTCTGACTTTTCACATTTTTCATACCGTTTCCATTTTCAAAACGTATTTCTCCTCTTTTCCCCTTTGCACTTGCATTCATTTAAAGCAGGAATTGCAGGAAGCTTTTGCAACACTGAAATAGTTAATTATAATCCGATTTATCGATAGATTAATCGATATATTTGATAATGATTGATTAATACATTGTTGGTTTTTAGGAATGAAATGAATTAACTTTAAAGGGCATTGTTTAGGGCACTGATTCGATTATCATTTGCGTGCGTTCCCAACATAATTGTTTCCATTTTGTTGTGTCTTATTGCAGAACAAGAACTGATTACCCCGCCCCTGAATGGCCTCATACTGCCGGGCATCACGCGCGACTCGATTCTGGCCATGGCCCGACAGTGGGGCAAGTTCAAGGTGCGCGAGGGTGTCTTCACCATGCCCATGATCAGCGAGCTGCTCAACCAGGGACGCGTAAGTAGCCCCCTCCCCTCGCCCCCTCCCCTCCAGTTTTATTTCCATACTAATCTCGAATACGCTTCGCTTCCGCTTCGGCTTGCAGCTGCTGGAACTGTTCGGCACGGGCACCGCCTGCGTGGTCAGTCCCATAAATCGCATCAACTATATGGGCCAGGATCTGTATATACCCACCATGGAGCAGGAGAAGCCCGTGCATGAGCTCATCCGCGAGACACTCACCGACATACAGTACGGCAAGGTGGATCATCCCTGGGCCGTGGTAATTGACTAAGCAAACGATTATCCACACAGTAAATGAAAGAAAATGAAGCCCAACCACCCAAGCACCCAACTGGTCCTAGTTGTGGGTCAGCACAGTTGTGTATTAGTAGGTTATAGTTCCAACAGTTTCTGGGTTGCCGATGTGCTCGAATTTTTGTTTGTTGCATTTAGCGAGTGTTTGCACAACATTCGATCTATACGTAAAACGCATATATAATACAGAATACATATCTATATACAATATATGTACATATATATATATATATATATATAAATACTTTTACAGCTAAGTTAAGGGCCGGGCTTTGCACCCATGCTATATAGTTACTATATATCATATATAACGCTTTGTATAAGACGCACTTTTTTTAGTTTCTAATTTATAATTTATTTATGCGCCCCTTTTTTTTTTGTTTTTGTTTTGCTTGTCCACACCATTATTATTTTACAAAACTACTTTATACAGTTCAGGATCAGATCAGAGACAAAGAGAACAAATCGTGCTAGAATCAAATTTCATAAGATTTATGAATGCCTTTTGCATGCTTTTACTTCCAAATCAAACGAATCGAACGAAAAAACATAAAAAAAGCCAAATGGAAAACCACAAAAAGAAAAATGCTAAGAAAATAATTTAATTCATAGCCAAAGTTAAAAGGAGAAAAGAAAAATATTATAATCAAAAGAAAAAAACAACAACAAAAACTAATTAATTTTGGAAACGTACCGGAGGCAAATGCATTTATTAGTCAGTAAGTTGCCAGAGTCGAGTCCAAGTTTAACAAAAGCGCCAAGACACATTTCTGGAATGTATTTTATAAAGTTATCTGTTTGTAAAAATGTTGGAGGTAAAAGCAGCCAGGTGTGCTGCAGAGCAAGCTGTGACTAAACTATTGTATCTAGCTGTTAGTCAAACTATCTATACAAAAACCTATATGTATACGAAAACTAAACTTTATCATATTCTAAAAGCAAATCAAAGCATAATAAAAAAAAAAAAAAAAAATCCAAAAATCTCGCCTAAAGCGAGAAAAACAAAAAGTATTTGTGTTCAATTCAATTAAATGTCAATACTATACTCAATTATAAATGTATATAGTTATAGATACATTAAGTGTATAATAAGGCAATATTCATCTATCTAATGTCAGCAGGGTCAATCCGATTCAGTCTGCGGCGCCGATTGACACATTGGAATTATTAACAAAGTCATTTACTGCAAAAGCATGTTACAGAGAGAATTTGAGTATTCAAAATGACCGCCTTTAATTTAAACAGTTATTTCGCACAAATTTAAACGCAGCACCAAAGTATGCAATATAAAATTTGGGTTCTTTGCTGTAACGCGCCACACTTGATCTCGAGATGCGTTCAGCTTTTGTCAGCAAGCAATTTCAAAAGCAGCAGCGCAAAAGTATGCAATATATAATTTGAGTTATTTTGCTGTAAACAAATCCCACACAATTTAAACATACGTGCCACAATTGATCTCGAGATGCGTTCAGCTTTTGTCAGCAAGCAATTTAAAAAGTATGCAATATAATTTATATATTAAACACACATTCCACAATTCCTGTCGACATTTGTTCAGCCTTTGTCAGCAAGGATTTTTGAAACAAACTCCGCAAAAGTATGCAACAAAAATGTACACATATGAGGCTGACAGAAGGATTTCATGAATTCTTAGTTAAGATAATAGAAAATAAAAGTTGAAAATAAAATGAATAAACATTAAGCTAAAAAACAAAACTGTAATTATGCGCACATGAAATATGCATGTGAATTAAGTCTTCACAGTTCTTTGTTGTCTTTTTTTTATGTAACCATTCAAAATGGGTAAAAGGGGTATAATGTGTTTGTGCAAATGTATGTAACAGGCAGAACGAAGCATCTCCGACCCCATAAAATATATATATTCTTGATCACCATCAATAAAAAAGTCGATCAATTTGAACAAATCTCGTATGTTATAGAAAAATGTTATATAACTTAAAAATTGAACCAAATGTCCAGTTGGTAATTTCTGCCGCAGCCTAAAAGTATGCCACAACATTTGGCAGCACAAATTGAAATTTGAGGCCTGCCCTAATTACTAGTGGCCGACTAGGCGATGCCCTGTAACCAGCGCCGGGTAATTTAAATGAGCACAGAATACGGAGAGAGAGAGAGAGAGAGAGACAACAGTTAATTGCACGTACAACAAATATATATGTATGTATTTAATGAGTCTTGGGAGTCAGCAATAACTGCCTGAATAATTTATAGTTCTGTGTGGAATAGTTAGTGTATACACGGAACCAGTTGAACCAATTGATAAGCTACCTAGCCTAGTCCAGTTTAGTTAGTTAATTAGTTGGTTAGTTCGTTAGTTACTGTTTAGTTGACTTTAGTGGGTGTGGGTGTCCTCACTGTTCATGCCGCATGAGGGCAGATTGAAGGTGAGGCGCTCCACGTGGTTGAGCTTGCAGGGTCGCATCTCGTCGATGATGTCGCGGGTCTGCGACTGAAGGACACGCATGCGCTCCTCATCGATGCGACGCTCCATGTCCACCTCCATGTCGTGGAGGGCCTGCTTGATCATGCGCTCCTCCTCAACGGCAGCGGCACGGACTCGCGCATTGTTCACAATGCCGGCAGCGATGCCATCGTAGGTCTTCGCGCTGATGGCATGGCTGGCGGCCTCCTTTTCGCTGGCCTGTTGGTATTGGCGCTGCATGAAGCTGGTCGCGTCGGTTGGGATTGTCTTGGTGAGTGCCTCGTCCTTTTCGCGATAGAATTGCTGCTCCTTGCGCTGATTGATCAGATCCTTGGCCACCTGCAGCTTCTGGTTGTGACGCTTCTGTATGTCCTGATGGGCGCGCTTCTTTTCGCGCGCCTGGCGCTCGCATATCAAAATGTCGGCCAGCATATTGTCGCGCGCATCCTTCTTGCCACGAATCTCGCTGAGCTCCTGCCCAAGCCCGTCACTGATCAGGCGACGCCGCTCGATATCGTCCAGGCGACGCTGCAGCTCCTTCTTGATAAAGCTGCCGGTGACGGGGCCGAGTGCCTCCATCACGATCACGTCCAGTTTGTCCGGCTTGTCGGGATTCGCCTCCCGTATGCTGCGCTGCAGCGCCGAGAACTCGTCCAGCATCTGCTTGAGCTCGATCCGCTTTTTGTGACGCTCCTCGACCGCCTGCTGCAGATCGTTGGCATGCGCCATCTCGTCGTTGTGACGCTTCTGACGGCCCTCCTCCAGGTCGGTCAGCTGCTGTTGCGCCCGTTCCGCCTGAAGTTTGCGTATCTGAGCGACCAGCTGTTCGCTGTAGTTGTGCGCCTTCTTCTGCAGCACCCGCTGCTCGGCCAGCTTCTCTTCGCGCACCTGCTCCCTGTGCTCGAGCGCCTCCTTGCGCTCCTCGGCCCGCTCCGCACCGTGCTGACGTATGTTCTCGTTGCGCTTCTTCACCACGCTCAGCGTCGTCTTGGCCCGATCGATTTCAATCTTGAGATCGCGCAGCCTCTGCGAGTTATCGTGCAGCTGCTTCCGGCGCATCGCCTCCGCGCACTCCCGCCTATTATGCTCAGCCATCATGCGTGCGATGAGCGCCGACTGGCGCTCCCGCTCCTGTATCGGATGATAGTTCTTGTTGCGATCATCCGCTATCTGCTGCACCTGGTATTTGACCTCCCGGTAGAGGCGATTCGTTGACGTCGACGCGGCTAATACCAATGGGCAGGCATCCACCTCCTTGGCCCGATCCCGATTACCCGGCGGCAGGCGCTTTAGGCGCCCCAACATATCACCCACCGGCTCCTGCGGCACGGTCGCGAACAGCGACACGCGCGGATCATCCCAGGCGCCGTACTGTATGCGCGACGGCTCGATGCGCCGGCGTCTGCCTCTGCGCAGATTCTCAGCCATGGCCTCCGCTCCTCGCCGACAGCCAATCGAAACCAAAAGCTTAAGTTAAAGTTTTGGTTTGTGCTTTTTCAATTCCTTTCGTTAGAGCTCCGTATTATGTTTTCCTGTACCTATATTTTTAGTTTTTTTTTTTTTTTTTTTTGGGAAGCTCTTACTCTCGAATCATCCGAACTAACTCCTAGGTGTGTGATCGAAACTGAACGAAACGTGCTGTTGAACTGATTCTCGCACGGCCAAGGCCCACTCCCATGGAGTGACAGCTGACGAACGGGTAAACCTGTTCTCCATCTGCCACAAAATGGAACCCCTCAAACATGTTATGGGGCCTATGCTTGATGTCATTGCCCTGCTATGCAGACTTTGCCAGACTTTACCAGCTATATATCTTTCTCAAATAATCCCAATTATTGTGTGAGAATCCGTATTACATAGATGTCCGATGCGAATAAGAGATGGGTGAGTGCAAATCAGCTGCATACATATTAATGCCTAGATTTTTGATCAGTCGTACATATACATATGTATGTATAATACAGTGGGCTGCTCAGACGCGGGATGGGCAGGATTGGGCGGGATTTATGCTCGCGGGTTCGAGATTATTTCACAAACAATTTTTTATACTAAGTCGTAAAGCTTAGTGATAATTGTATGAGTACTGTATTTTGCATGCACATAGCTCGAATAATCTAAACTATACCAAATCTTGCCGAAAAGCTTATTTCTTTTATTTTTACTATTCGATTCGCAAGGGTCTCTGACATAGCGCTAGGGTGGCAAGGCCATAGCTGTCTGCATGGCAGGGTGGCAACACTGGCATTCATGCGAAAGTGGCTGCTAACTTTACCAGGCACTTGATGCCTCCAGCCCCTAGATAACACGAGACGAGATTAAATAAAAAGGGTTTCATATATACATATATTATTTTGTATACACTTAGATAATAATGTTTTTATTTGTAATTTCTTGCATTTTCAAATTTATAATTCAATTTTTGTTGTACAACATTTCGCAATTTGACATTTGACTTGAAGTTTAAGTTAACATGCATGTTTTGGTTCGGCTAGGATTTTGGAATGTTTTGTTTGAATAACTTTTTCAAAGTGTTTACAATTATAATGATGTAGCAAAGCATACTTAGTACTCGCACATACACATTTAAGACTAGTAAGAAACACAATAGTCGGGCACTGCACGACTATGACCACACCCTGTACTCAGTTCAGGGCGCAAACACTAAACGCGACTGTGCGAAAGAACTGTTAAATATACTAGATGAAATACAGATGGGTATGCTATATTATTATAGAGTATTGAAGCACTCTTTCAATGGGAGAGCTACACATTAAATTGCTGGACTCTAGATTTCTTACGGACATACATTTTAGGCAATAGTTTAGTTGGGCCTCCTATATGTTCTATACTCATAGTATATGCTAGAATTAGGCTTACAAATGGGAGTTTTTCTTTAGACCAACTGCGAAATACATAATACTTTTAATTATAATTGAAAACATTTTGTTAATTTGCTTTGCTCAAGACAACATATGGCTCTTAAGTTTAATACTCGATATTTCTGGATGGACCATACAATATCAATTGCTTTGCAGCATTTCTGACGGCAACAACTTTCATTGGCAGAATTTGGAAATCCCTCCCCGCCCCCCACGTTTAACTTGTTTGTAATCCAAAATTGTGTAAAATATAGTTTTAATTTGTAATTCTCAACTCGTGTCGACATGCGCAATCTATGCGTGTAGCTCTTTGTCTCGTTCTTTGCCCTGTTTCCTGTCTCTTTCACAATCGTGTAAACTCGGAATTCATTTGTTTTTTGTTTCTTGTCAAATTTGTAATTTAAACACTTATGTTTTTTTTTTTTTAATTATGCCCTACTTTTGTTTAAGAACTAGCATAACCTTTAGTTTTATTGTTAATTATTTGTTGTAATCTCACGTTTAAAAGTTGACCTTTGCTGCACATGCGGCAGTGAGCGGAGGGCTTTCACGTACTGTACTCAAAATCTCGAAATTGTATGCCCAAAGCAACAATTCGAAAACACATTCAATATAATATATACAAACTGTTTTGGTAAAAACTGGAAACTATGCCGAAATTGACAGAATGTGTACTCAATTCTACAAAAACCTAACTATAATTCTTTCGAATAATGCCAAATATTAGCATGTATATATAAATAGCTATATATATTTATAGGTATTCCCCCAATTAAGATGGGGCTGCTGTGGCTAACAAGTTCTGTTTTTTATTCCAACTTTACTTTTGTAGTGAGATCTATTTAGTTTATATCTTAAATTTATGCTACGCTCAGATCTATACGAGATTCTATTCAAGATAAAAAAAAAAAAAAATACAAAATAAACATACAATTTGGCTGGAATTGCGCATGTGTTGCAACTGTTATCGATCTATCGATAAATCTTAATGTATATAAAAAAATTAATTATTATTTAACATAAATGTAATTTGTTTAAAGCATAACAAAACGAATACTCTGTGAATTTTGATTTGCTTGTTTCTCTCTTTTTGAATCAGACAATTGATTCCCTTTTTGCATGCACGATAACGATAGCGATAACGAGCCGATAGCGATAACGATAAAGCAACGATATCGATAGTTCGTTAACGTGCGAGTTTTTGCTTTTTCTCAGTCACAATATCCTTTTGCCAGACAACTACAACTATGCCCAAAGAATTGCCTTGGCCCGGGCGATCTACTTGTTGTTGTTCTCCTGCAACAGATCCTCGAGAGCACCATTGAGCCGACCCTTGCTGAGCGCCTCCACGAGCATGTGCAGCCGCTCCTCTCGCTCCGAATGACGCCGCTCGAGCAGCGAGACCTGAAATGGCAACAATATATCAATTCAAGGGTATCTCATAGGGCAATGCTAGCCACTACCTTGGCCTTCAGCGCATAGTAGTCGACGGGCACCTTGCGGCGCTTCTGTGTGGCAAATGCCTCCTCGCGCTCGTTCAGGCGCTGCTGCAATATGCGCACCGTCTCATTGCAGGAGGCCAACTCACGCTCATGTGCGCTCTGCAGGGTCTTTAGCTATGCAGAAAGAGAGAGAAATAGAGAGAGAGAGGGCGAGAGAGAGAGTTGAACGATGATCCCTTTGGATCTGCAACATGTGGCACTCACATCCTGCAAGCGCTTATCGTGCAGCGTTTTGTAGTCCGCCTCCAGCAGATGAAACTTGTTCTGTGCCTCTTTCAGCGCCTGATTCTCCGTCGTCGCTGGCACATGATCCGGATAATGCTGATGATAATGATGATCATGTCCACGTCGCTGGGCGGCGCCTCCACTGGCCGACATGCCCCCGCCGCCACCGCCGGCGCCGCCATGAAGTTTGTTCTCCAAACGCGAACCTGCAAGAGGAAAACAAGTATGTTAAAAATAAATGTTTATTCAATTGAATAAATGCTAGTTGAAAAACTGTCTCCATCATTTTTATATTTTCTACACAAAGTTAGTTTTCCACAAATTAGTCATAAAATGTGCTGGAAGGCAACATCTGCCACAGAGCATATAGTATATATTCCTGATAAGCATCAACAGTCGAGTCGGTATGGCCCTTTCCATCTGTCTGTCCATCTGTCTGTCCGTCTGTCTGTCTGTCCAAAACACTCGTTCAGTCTCTCAGTAAATTATACAACTGCAATAGGAATGATTCGTCAAAAAGGAGGATTTGTATGCAAAATCTTTGCATTGTTAGATATATGGGAAAGCACATTGAATTTATGAGTCTCTGTGTATTTTCTGTATATGTGTCGCATCTTATCAGCATTGGACTATGTCATTCAGCTCTATAGATCGAATCGTTCGACAAAATGTTCTGTTTTTTCAGATATTTTCATCAAATCCAGCATTTACGTACTTCCGCACATATCTATAATTCTACAAGGGTATTTGATCATCGATAAAATTCTTATCGATCGTGCTTATGGCAACCATTTGATATATAATAAATGTACAAAGTCTGAAGATAGCCTTACGGGAAGAGCAGTTCGCATAGGTCTCTCGCCTGATTCATCAGACGTAGGTGGAAACACAAGATACTCTGATAAAATCTAGAAAATTTAAGTATATATGCCATATCTATTAAACATACCATAACATATACATATAACATATCTCTTAAAAACAGATCTCTGAAGAAATCTAGCAATAGATAAATGTCTATACAAACATAAATATAGATAGGGGCTGCAAACCCAATTAAATGTTCGATTGTTCCGTTTACGGATCGAACCAACTTTCAGATCGATAAGCGACATTTTTTTAGGTTCAGCTTTGCTTCAAATCTTGATTTCATATATTCAAATATTTTCTAAGCGAATTATTTCAATTTTTTAGATTTTAACTTTACCCAACATTTGATATCTAGCACCTATTGTTAGATAAACCCATTGGAAGCCCGGCTAGTTATGCTTTGAGGCTGCGCTTTTTTATATTTAAATGAAATCAAATTTTGAAAGGTATATCTTTCGCTTCGCGTTTGGATTCAGCTGTTATTGTGGCAATTGTTTTGGTCAAAGGCTTAATAGTAAGAAATAAATTCGAATTCTGGGCTCGAACCGGTTTGCAGCCTTGATGCATGTTGATGGAAAAGAGCTCTGAAAAGCAAGATTCGAACTGAAATCCTGGCTTCATAGATTGGCTCCGAGGCGTGAACCGAACCACTAAAAATTGCTTTCGGGTTCGTGGACTGCATTTAACAGCTCTGTTAACACAGAGAACACACAGTGTACTGTTAAACAGATTAAAGTGTACTGTTAAATTGTTGAAAGAGCACTGTTAAACAGACTAAAATGTTATGTTAAATAGTTGAAAGAGCACTGTTAAACATATTAAAGCGGCTGCGGGTTCAATGCACTAGCCCAAAAATGTCTTTCAAAGCGAAATTTTCAACAAAATAAAATCCCAAATTAAATGTAACTTTAAGCAAACAACAACAACAATAACAACATTAATAATTAAATAAGAGTCTGGGGCTGATTGCATAACCAACAAAATTTGCATTTGAACACGCGTCGAAAATTAAAACCAAGTTGTTGTCGTTGTTGCTGTTGTTGTTGCTGTTGTCGTTGTTGCTGTTGTTGTTGTTGCTGGGCTATTATTAGCACTAAATAAATAAACAAGCAGCAAATGTAACAACATTAAAGAAGAAGAAGCAGCAGCAGCAGCAACTAACAAGACATGAAATTATAAAACGATGCGCGCACGCGCAAACGACAACGCGCTAGCCACGCCCCTGCCCCTGTCCCTGCCCCTGTCCCGGCCCCGCCTCCCGAACCGGCCCGCCACGCAGACAACGTCTTTGACTTTGACTTTCGCTTTCGAATTTTCTTTTTCTCTTTCTCTTGACAAACTAAAAAACTAAGCAAAAAAATTCAAATCGATGAAATGTAAATAAAAAACGAGTTGCCTCCCCCCCCCTCACGCCCCGAACATGCAGGTGACATAACCAAGTGGACAACGGCCTGAGGGCAGGCAGGGAGGGAGGGGTGGAGACGCAGCTAGGCGAGTTGTTAACGTGTTTAGTTTTTGTGGCTGGCGAGCTGCGAGCTTGGAGCTTGAAGCGTGTAGCTTGGAGCTTGGAGGTTGCCCATTTGAAATGAGTGCAAAAAAAGAAACAAAAAGTTGTTGCGGTCAAAAGGCCGCCAGCAGCTGCTCAGGTGGGCAGTGGAGGGGAGGGAGGGAGGGGGGGGGGGGCTAGTTTAGCTTTAAGATGGAAGGGGAGGGGGGGGGGGTGCGCTGTGTGGTTGCCAGCGCTGGACAGGCATGCAATGATTTATTCCAGCAATTTATTTGCGTGTCTCTCGAGTTAAAGTCTTGTACGTGCTGACGAGCAGAGAAAGTCCATAAATTACAAAACCACAACAACAACAATGACGACGACCGAGTGACACACACACACACACACACACACACACACACACACACACACACGGATCTCTCGCTGTGTATACAGCCAGGCAGCTTTACCTGGACTAGCAACAGCAGCTGCTGCTCCCACTCCGGCGTGCTCCCGTTCCCGCTGCAGCTTCCTTATGGTCTTCTTGCAATCATCCAGCTCACGTGTCAGCCGCTGCATGGCCTTGTTCTTGAGGGCCAAGTCGATGCGCATGCTGCGCACCGAGCTGAGCAGCTGTGTGTCCTCCTTGTGGCCGGCTGCCGGCAGATGGCCATGGCCTGCCGGGCCAGGGCCATGACTGAGCAGCGACAGTGTGGAATCGGACTGGGAGATGGGCAGCTTGGAGTTAGCAATCGCCGGAGTGCGTCGCTGTCCGCCGCTCTGCTTCGAATTGGGACGCGACGTGTTCGGCGTCGAGTTGGCCGTGCTGCTGGTGCTGCTGCTGCCGGCCGAGTGCAACTGTTGCTGCTGCTGGAGCTGGAGCTGCTGCTGCAGATGCTGCTGGCAGCTGATGCTGGGCGAGGGGCAGCCAATGGTGTTGGTGCTGTGATCCCGCATGGCACCGCTCGCCTGTGTCTGGGTGCCCGTGTGGATGGCCTTGATGTGGCCGAGAGGCCTTGGGTCCGTCTGGGCGCCGACTGCGTCCGTTTGGGTGCAGTTGTTGTAGTATCTGTCGGCGCGCTTCTGCATGAAGCGATCCAGTGTGCGCACCTGGGATTCAATTTGCTCGTTCAGCTTCGTGTTGATCTCCTGCAGGCTGCAGGGCGGGTGGATTGGGGGTTAAGACAAGCTGAAAGTCTGTGGCAGAGAGACAGAAACTCACCTGAGCACCTGCGTCTCCAGGTCGGCAATGTGCGTCTCGTATTTGGCCTGCACGGAATTGAAGCGCGCCTGCACATTGGCCAGTATCTGCTGTGCCTTGCGATCCTGCTCCTTGGCATCCGACTCCAGCTGGGCAATGCGCTGCTCCAGCAGCTTGCGGCTGTTCACGTTCTCCTGGTCGTTCAGCGAGCAGATGCCCGTGCTCTTGGAGGCAACTGCAAAGCATAGAGAACATAGAGAAGCTGGCGGGGATTGGCCCTGTTGTGGACTCACCTATCAGCGCCGAGACGGAGTCGGGATGCTTGCGCATGAGTATGCGCTCCATTTCGCGGCACTGCCGCTGCAGATCCTGGATGATGCGTGCATCCTTCTCCTTGCCATCGGCTGCGTGCCGGCGCTCCTGTTGCGCCTCCTCCAGTTCGGCGCGCAGTGAACGCTCCAACTGGATGGCCTCATCGCGATCCCGGCGCGCCGACTGCAGTTCGCTACGCAAAACGCCGGCGCATTCGTGCAGATGCTGCACGTCCAGCTTGAGCATCTCGGACTCCTCCTGCAGCCGGCCGTTATGCTCGCGAAGCGCACGCTGTGTCTGCGATAGCGATTCGCTCTGCAGCCGGACCGAGGCCAGGCGCTCCTCGGTGTCCTTGAGCTGCTCCTGCAGCTGGTCGATCTCGTTTTTGAGCGCATGCTCCCGCGACACGCTGCACGCGATCTGCTCAATGGGCGAGCTCAATGTGCTGACCAGATGTTTGGGCGAGCTGCCCACCGCCTTCTCGCTGTAGCTGGCCATCGGGGCGATGGGCTTCTGCTGCCCGCCGCGATTGACCGGCTGGACCGGCTGGACGGGATTGCCCTGCCCGGAGCTGCGCCGCGAGCCGGCGGTCAATACTGCCGCTGCACAGTCCTCCGCTTCGGTTAGCTCCTCCATCTGCGAAATGACAAATGTTTTTTTGTATTTTTTGTTTTTGTATTTTTTCAATTTTTGCGGATTAGTCGAACAGTTGCTGCGGCATTCGTGAAAGTGCGCCTGCCAAGTGCCGGGACGCCTTTGGGTGTGTCAAGTGCGCCGTGTGCTAACGGCAACAGTCAACGCCGCCAAAATAGCAACAATAACAAATACAACAACAACAGCAACAACAACAACAACAACCCGCAACACCGGCAAACAATGAGCAACAGCGGCGCGCGCGTAGTTTCTACGCGCCTCCTCCAGCTCAGACCCCAGAGCCCCTCCCCCTTACGCCCACCCTCGCCTCCCTCGCTCCTCTCACTCTGAACTGGCGGGCGAAAAATAAAAAAAAAAAAACAACAAATCAAAAACAACAACTGAAAACCAGTCGAAACAACAACGGCAACAGCTACGCAACCAGCCCGCACAGTGGTGCCAAATCAGGGCAAAACATCGTCAAAAGTTTGATATGAATAAAGAAATAATAATAAATAAACTAAATAATAAATATAACAACAAATTGTAATATATATGGTAAATGCATAAATATTCAAAATATTATAATTATATTACAATAATTAATTATAATATTAAGATTAAAATAAAATAAATATATATCAATTTGCGCTTTGATTTTGATATGAATAAATAAATATTAATAAACTAATTATACAATAAATATACAATTATATTAATTAATTATTTAAATAAAGACCCGTCGCCTAGTAATTATTTCCAAAGGTTTAAGCAAAAGTATTCAAAAAAAAAAAAAATGTTCAGGGTATAAAATATGCTTCACCTGTTGTTGACTTTGCAAATGACCTCCAAGCACGAACTTAGAAAAGAAAAGAAAAATCTTCGAATCGGATGGTAAACAAAAGTGTTGTACACAAATGTTTTTCGTAATTACGTGATTTAACAACGACTACAACTGTTATTTTACAGTATAGGCAATTTAACAGTGACTACAACTGTTATTTTACAGTAGGCGCCCGAGCAGTGATTTTAATAGATTCAGATGGAATTTAACAGTGACTAGAACTGTTGTTTTACAGTAGATGCAATTTAACAGTGACTGCAACTCTTATGCAATTTAACAACGATCACAACTGTTATTTTACAGTAGATGCAATTTAACAGTGCTGCAACTGTTATTTTACAGTAGGCGCCCGAGTAGGGATTTTAATGCATTTGGAACCACTGTGCGTCGGTTCGTGCCCTCGCAAGCACACATACGTTACCAATAGCATGGCTTGCTTACGTGTGTGCGTGTGTGTGTTGTGTGTGTGCTGTGTGAGTGAGTGTAAATATGTATTTAACAAGGGTAAGCGATGACGATTTAGACTACAACGAATATAATTACAATGATGTGGGTGTGCGGCAACAACAACAACAACAACAACAACAACAATGCCAACGACAACAATTGCTGTTAAAATAACAATAATAACAATGCACTCAATGAAGCAGCGGAAATATTGGAAGAAGAAAGTTGTGTGTGTCTCTTCTGTCCCCAACTATGTCCCCACCCACGCTCCCAGCTCCACCAGCACAAATTGTGTCTGTGCCTCTGTGTGTCTCTGTGTTTGTCTCTGTGCTTTTTCAAGCCTCATTACAACGTGTGTTTTTTTCCGTGCTTGCCCATTCGCTCCACTTGAAGCACTCTGGCAACACTCTCGCTTTCATCGCTTAGCTCATTTGGCTGATAGATTCTATCTGGATGGCATCTGTCAAAGCCCCAAATTGGTAGCTGCACTCCGCATCCGCAGGCCAGCTCAGCTAACCCATATTTTGGACGTTTTATTTATTTTTTCTTCGTCTCGGTTTTGTTTCTCATATGTTAATGATGTTTATGTACGTGCATCATATTAGTTTTATTTTTCTTTCAATATTTCTAGCTAATCCCCACTTTCCATTTCATTTAAAAGCCGCTCAAAAACGAAAAAAACTAAAAACTAAAATATGCCCAAAAACTTCACAAAAGTTTAACAAGTCTTTTTTTTTTTTTCAGAGAGTATTTTGTGAATGGCGCTCGTGACTTATTCAACTGGAGAATTAGAAAAAACATAGATTTTGTTTATGGTTCTAGCTATAGCCTCTCAAAAATCCTCAAACTCTTTTTTATTTACAAAAATTTCATATCGAATATTGTGTAAATTATACAAGCAGCTGTGATTTTAAGTGGACTAACAGGGTATCTACCCTGCTTAAATTTACAAAATTATTATGCCAAAAGTATGCTACAATTAGACATAGCTCAGAGTTCTATGCCATGGTTAGAGAGAGAAACTTAAGGGAACTTACTAGGGAAATATAACTCTTTCTTTGACAAGAAACTGACTGAAGACCGTTAAATGCCTAAGGAATACTGGGCGGGATCTGTAAAAGGTTCTCGATCAAATCTAATCGAATACTCTTGTTAATTCTGATTTATCGATAATATATCGATAGCTTTGTTGCTTTGATGTGAAAAAAGAAAAACCGTTCAACATCAACAGAAAATACAGCTTGTTAGGATCTGATTTCCTTTGTATCGATAGTATTTCCGATAGTTTTATTGCTACAAAATGAGCTTAATATTTGTTTAAATTTTATTAGAGACTTGCGACAGTTTCTTGCTGTCGATAGTAATAACGATTATCCCATCTCCAGTTGGAAAATATGTTCAAAGATTCGCAATTACTTGTAAATACTCATAATGATAAGTAGATATACTTGTGCATACATATGAGCACATCAATGAGTATTTATGAGTATTAAGGACAATTTCACTACTTGACAGCGGTTCGCATTGGTTACTTCAGTCAACTGTTGATTATTTGCAATTACTTGAACTCTCTTCGCTCTTCCTCAATTGCCAATTGATAAACTACACACACGTACACACCAACATGTCATACATATGTATGTGTATGTGTGTGTGTGGTCATATAAAGTGAAAGGAGCGGCATTTGAGCTGCGATTGATTGGAGAGCGAGAGTAGATCAGAGCAGAGCACAGCGTGGGTAATGGCAATAACAACTGCTACTGCTGCTGATTGGATGTGTGTGTATGTGTGTGTGTGCGTGTGTGTGTGTGGGTGTGTGTGGGTGTGTGAATGTGTGTGCTCGGGCCGTTCAGAAATCATGTCAATGCGTACAAATTGGAAATTTTTAAAGCTGGCAAACTTTTGAGTACTCACAGATGGGCGAGATTAACAATCAATCAATTTGAGTAGCTGACAACTTGTTGTAGGTGCGAACTCTCCTGTCCCCCCCCTCAACAACCCCCTTTAACCGGCAGCAGTCCACAAGCCGATTAACAATGGAAAAAACAATAACAATAAACCAGAAATCAATTGGCACGCGGCTTCATTAACACATCACGTTGAGCGCAAATAGCAAATTGTGAATTAACATCGGATTGTTATCGATAACGAGTTCGATCGATTAAAGATCTCGATAGCAGCTGGTCGGGTGGGCGTTGATTGTGCACAAAGAAAGTCGATCAAATGCTCAACGATAATGAAACAGGTGATTAAATACATTTATATATACTTGAACAAGCTATAAATACAAACAACGATAAATACTGTGGATCTAATTAATTTGCAGCTCTCTGATACAAGATTAATGGCGTTCATATATATATATATATATATATCATATATCATATATATGAGTAGAGAGCTATTGAGATATTTAAACGTAACGAATTGTCAATTTGTGTAGAAAGCTTCTGCAAGTTTTAAAACAAGCTTATCATACCCAATGTCCTATATACTTTTAACGAATAAATACATATGAGTCCACACATGATCTCTGTATATCGATATACATATATTTATATGATTTTCTGGGATTCGGAATTTCAGAGAAAATGCATATATTAAATGAACGTGCAACAAATTTAGCTCTTTTTGTCTTTCTTTGGCTATTATTTTTCTTTCTATTTGGAAAATGTTGTTGTTGATAGTTCTTCATGGAATGTTAACTTTGAAGTATTGCATATTATATTAATTAATTACAAATGTTTGAATAAAGAAAAAGTCTAAAATACACAATTATAACTATTCGATGTCTGTACCTAAATATCTTCCAATATTTTGGGTTAGGTTCTTTAAGTAAACCAGGGAAATGGAATCTATGTAAGTATTTACATAAGATAATGAAACTCCTTCTTTCTTCGACTGAAAGTATTTTTGCTTTTGGAAATAATGGTTTAAAGTTCATTAAGAAAATAAAAAAAATATCAAATATTTATTAAAATTAAAACTTATAATATTATTTATTCATATATAAATCACAATCTATTATAAATCACAAAGAAAGCGCACGATGGGGATTCCCCTTGAGATAACATAACGATAACTGTAAATATTATTTAACCAAGTGAAGGTACAGATTCTAAGCACAAGCTTTGCGTTTGGCTATTATGTATTATCAAATGAATAGGTATAAAATGCAGAAGAAGAAGATGTGGAATAATATAATTATTATAATCAACCCCCGAAAGAAAGCGAGAGCGGGCGGCATTGCCGTTGGCGTTGGCGACATTTGTCTGCGATCCGATCTGAAAATTTACATAGAAGATCCAACAACAACAACAACAACAACAACAACAACAACAGCAGCAGCAGCAACAACAACAACAACAATAAACAACGAGCGTCGCATTTATGAAGAGATTCATGCAACCGATAAAATCGGGCGACGCTGTGGCAACGCCGGCTCACAAGGAAGAGACGCGTCGCTGCTCGCGTCGCAGTCGCTGCCCGCGTCGTAGCTAGCGTTGACAGCGAGCTGGACGCCTGTCCGCTTGGCCGGCCTCAAGCAGCGAGCGACGGCATCGCCGCAATTTACATACATAACACGATTGCCACACACACACACACACACACTCGCTTGGAGCTGACGTCGCTGCTGACTGCGCCGCCGAGAGAAATATCGAAAATGAAATGGCAATACTTTCCCAGCGTTGGTATAAAAGCGCCACTCGACCAATGGGACATGTCTCATTACGGTTTACTGTTAGATCTCGCTAAGATGTACGACGGGAGATCAACAAGAGCAGCATTTCAAGCAACAACAACAACAGCAACAACAACAACAATGATGACAATGGCAACAACAGCTCTGCTGTTGCTGCTGTTGGCGGTCAACCAGGCGGCGTCCATGTCGCTGGATCGTTTGGCCCTGGAACGGAACGAGCTGCCCCCGGCTGCGGCTGAACTGCAGCAGCCAGGTGCGGCCGGCACAGTTGTTGTGGATGACATGAAGATGGCCGCGCTGCCGGCGCATGGCGCTACGGATATGTATATGCTGGTGCCGGAGTCTGTGGCCAGCCAGCTGGACGATACGGAGCATGTGCATCGCAATACCATCGAAGCCGATGCGGAGGCTGAGGCGGAGGCTGAGGCAGAGAATGCGGCCGTTGGCGAGAGCGCCGATATGCTGATGCTGGAGAGCGATGATACGCCGGCCATGCAGCTGGTGGAGTTGCCCAGCGATATAACCGTGGCGGAGCTAAAGACCGAGTCACAAACAGAGACAGCACAAACCGAAGTGGAGCTGGAGGCGGCAGCAGCAGCAGAGCCGGTGGCAGCAGAAATTGCATCGCCGGAGCTGATTGAGGAGCATGTTGTAGAGCAGCCAGTGGAGCAGTCAGTGGAGCAGTCAGTGGAACAAGTGCAGCAACAGCCACAGTCACAGTCAAGCAGCCAGGAGGCGCAGCTGGAGAATTCTGATGCTATGGCAGAAGCAACCACCGAGGCAGTGGCGGCCAATGAGGAGACACAAGCGGATGATGAAGTGGCGCCCGCTGCAACTGAGGAGGAATATACCACGCCTGCTGCCATAGATCAGGAAGCGGCAGAAGCTAGTCAGCCTGAAGAGCAACAAGAGTCGGAGTCGGAACCGGAGTTGGAGTCGGTGTCGGTGCCGGTGGCACAGGATGAGCCCGAACAGGAGCAGCTGGCTCCAGAAGAGACCAAGTCCGAAACAGCAGCAATTGCTGAGAACGAAGTGGACACCACCGAGTCATCAAACGTGCTGGAAACCATAGCGGCGGGCATTGAGGAAGGCCTCAGCGCAGCCACGAGCGAGCTGCTGCCCGAGGATCTGAACGTGGCCGAAACCGAAGAGCAAAACCAACTGGATGAGCAGGCAGCCGAGGAGCCATCAGTCGAATTGGAGGCACAAACTGCTGCACCCGAGCTCATCGTGGAAGCGGCAACTGAACAATTGGAGCAGGAGTCAGTGCCGGCGGCTGATGATGCCGCAGAGCAGCCAAATGCCGAGCTGCCAGTGCCAGAGGAAGGAGCTCCAGTGGACGCCGAGCTGGAACCAATTGCAGCTGCCGAAAAGGAGCCGCAACCCATGGAAATCCTTAGTCTGCCTATGCAGAACGAGGAGGAAGTTAGCAAGCCGGCCGCTGAAGTTGAGTCAGAGATGCACAAGGAAACGACGCCAGCTGTGGAGCAGCTGGAAAACCCGCGCCCAGAAATCCTGGCTGATGAAATGCCCGTTGCAGTTGCGCCAGTTGCTGTAGCTCCGGCAGAGCCACAACCTGAAGTTCTGCCTGAAGCCCAAGTCGAGCCTCAAGCTGATAAGGCAGCTGAGCCCCAGGCCGAACCCCAGGCTGAGGCCGAGCCATCGATCCTGACGACCATCATACCAGCCGCAGTGCCACCGCAGTTGCCAATGCTGGTCCAAGAGCCGGAACCCATTCAGGTCGTGGACAGCGTGTTGAACTATGTGAATGCCTCGTTCGTGCCACAGCTGCAGCAGGATCAGATGCCCGAACAGGATCTCGAGCAGGAGACAGCCACAGAGAGCGCATTCAGTGCCCAACTGCGACGCTACGATGGCGCCCAGTTGTGGCGCATTGTGGTGCAAACGGATAAGGATAAGAAGCTGGCCGATGAGCTGCAGTCGAAATATGGTAAGTGCCACATGCCGCATGCCACATGTCAGCAGCCAGGCAATTGCCTAACCCACTCACACTCTCGCCCACAGACGGACAACTGTGGAAGGAGGTCAAGCAGGAGGTCGACTACCTGCTCAAGCCGCAGGTGCTCGCCGCTGCCGAGCGGCACATACGCGCCGCCAACTTGTCGCGCATCGTGCTGATCGATAATCTGCAGCAGGTTATCGAAGTCGAGAATCCGCCCGCTGACAAAATTGCCGAGCTCCAGAATCGCAAGGGTAAGTGCAAAGTTGGGGGAAGTGGGAACTTTGTCGCAAGGGTTTTTTTTTGGTCGCCTTCAGCTCAGGTGTCGCCATAAATGAGCTTTTAATGCAGCCAACGGTTAGGGCGTGTGAAAAGTCATAAAGCGAAAAGTGACACGAAATCAAGAAGCAAGACGAAGACGAAGGCGGCAACCAGACCGACCAGACGCTACCCTATAAACACACTTAAAACACACAGATTCTTGACTCAGCAACCAACTTAGCCGAAGGTAGAAATCGATATTTAGCGAAAGTAAATCGATAGCTATCGGTGTCGTTGAAATGTTAAGAATATCGGGCCCACAAATCGATATTTATTAACTTATGCGTATATAATAGGAATTATCGAAATAAGAGCTAATAGGTTTTGTCCTTTGAAGTTTCTTGTTCTTAGAGTCTTCGTTCTTTATGGGGCTCTCTGCGACTATCGACTTTATGATACCCTCTTTTCCGCCACCAACTTTGAATGGGCATAAAAACAGAACAGAGTGTGAAGGTGGTTGAAGGTAAAGGAAGGCTTGGCAAAAGGGGTTGCAAAAGGAAATGAGACATCGCGACAGTTAACTGAGTGACGGCGGAACACTTGTGACAGCTTTGATATGCACCGCCACGCCCACAAGCCGCCCTCTTTTGGCTGCACTTGAAGCTAGCCATGAACTTGGAACGCACCGCGACGCCTTGACTGAGGTGGGAATGGGCAGGGGGAGGGGTAGGAGCTTGCAAGACACTTGTTTAATCAATACACGGCAGGACACGCAATTTCCTTGAGTCGATGCAGGAATTGAGCCATTTCTCCCGGTCGCCAAGCTATATTCAGGCACTTGACACTTGCCCTTCGAGGTTTGAGGTTCGGGGACGGGGGCGAGGTCAGGTTGAATGAACTGCCCGGTTGGGGTTGCCATAGTTAGTTAGCGTACGCTCGCTCAGTCTGGCAATATTCTGTTTTTCCGCAGGACATCGCCTCACCTGGCAGGCCTATCATCGCCTGGAGGATATTCACGGCTTTATTGATTACATGGCCAAAACCTATCCAGACATTTGCTCCACCGAAACCATCGGCCACTCCGTGGAGAAGCGTCCGCTTAAGATACTCAAGTAAGTTCTCCGACGACGAGGAGCTGCTCCTGCGACCGGGTCTTAAATGTTCGCTTATCCTTGCAGAATCTCCAATGGCAATGCACGCAATCCCGGCATCTGGATCGATGGCGGGATGCATGCACGCGAATGGATCAGTCCCGCAACGGTCACCTATATAGCCAATCAGCTGGCCGAGGGCTGGGAGGATCTGCCCGAGCATATGCGAAACATTAACTGGTACATCCATCCGGTGGCCAATCCCGACGGCTATGAATACTCCCACACCACGGACCGTTTGTGGCGCAAGAATATGCGCGCCCATGGACGCCAATGTCCAGGCGTGGATCTCAATCGCAACTTTGGCTACAAGTGGGGTGGCAAGGGCACCTCGGCGAGTCCCTGCTCGCAGACATATCGCGGCAGCAAGGCCTTCTCGGAGCCGGAGACATTCTACATATCGAAATTCATAAGCGGCTTCCCGCGCGACACCTTCCAGGCGTATCTGTCGTTCCACAGCTATGGCCAATATATACTCTATCCCTGGGGCTATGACTACCATCTGACCAAGGATCGCGCAGATCTCGATCGCGTGGCACGCCAAGCCGGCTCGGTAAGCTGCTTTAACTGCTCCAGCTAATTCCAACTCTTGAACTCATACGATTTCCCCCCTCGAACAGATCATCACCAAGTCGTCGGGCGTTAAGTATACGGTGGGATCTTCGGCCACAACGCTCTATCCGGCCGCCGGCGGCTCGGACGATTGGGCCAAGGGCATTGCGGGCATCAAGTATGCCTACACCATCGAGATGGGCGACACGGGCCGCTACGGCTTCGTCCTGCCCGCCCAGTTCATTCAATACAACGGCAAGGATGGCTACACCTTCGCCGATACGGTCGCCCGCGCTGTTGCCCAGGGACGCTCCACGGATGCCAGAAGCAGCTCCAGCTCCAGCTCCAGCGGCAGCCGTCGCCGTCGTACTCGCTAGTTGCCTGAACTTAGACTTAGTTTAATATGACTTTTTTTTGCGTCGAATCTTTTTTTTTTTTTTTGAATGTTATTTATACGAAACTATTTATTTATTTATTTATTTGTAACTAGACAAATTGAACATTTGAAAATAGACTGAGACATGTTTATTGAAAAAAACCAGACTAAATTTCTCTAGAACTAGATACAACTTGGGAGTTATGAGATCATCGAATTGAGGTATATGAGACCAAGTCTTTGATCACCTTCTGTCCATAACCAGAACGTCCAAGAGCAAAGAAATGGAATCCAGCTCTTAACTAAAAATATCTATCTATTACATAAGATATATATTTCAAGCTGGTTTTCTTATTGAATTGTTCTTCTGGCATCTCTTCTTGGATCTCAGCTATAAATTCACTTAACAAGAAAGAAAAGATTTTACAAATTACCGAGTGTGAGAAAGTTTGAACTCATCAATTTATTTCCAAAATCGAATCAGCTTTGATCACATTGGAATTTAAATAAATGAACGCAATTAATCGATTTCCAACAAAACTGAACATGAATTTCGGGTCAAGCGTTAATAAATACCACGACGATCACAATTATCGGCGCGATCTCTGAAAACAAATTAAAACCGCATTCCAAAACGTAAATACCCTAGCTCTGAAAGAGCAAAGGTCACGAAAGGTGACTAACCAAAGGGCTCCGACCACACGATCACAATTCAAAGCTCGTTCTTTAACAGCTTTTAAAACAAAGTTTGCACGGATTTAAGATGACAATCAGATACGTAAAAATATAAAATATATATTTTATATAAAATATATATCCCAAAGAAAATTTATCCAAACGAATAGAATCTGCATGCAAAATTTGTTCTTTTTCGAGCTACGAGCTTTAAGAAAATAGCGTGAACTATGCATCACATACGAGAAACTTCAAGTAGAATTTGGTTAAGATCTTGAAGCTGAACAAAATAATATATATTGAAGGGTCAGCTATGAATAAGTACAGGGTATTAAAAGAAAGAGATATAGAGAGAGGGACTGAGAATTGCAACAACTTTTGCGATGAACCGTGTAACTTAGTATAAATAGCTTGGCTTGTATAACAGTATAACAGTTATTTATAACATGTCGAGCAAAGTAAAAGTTTGGCTATGCAAATTTGTGGCCCATTGCGTGTGCGTGTGTGTGCGAGTGTGTTGGAGAATTGAGAACAGACGCAAAACAGCGAAAAGTAGCCGTTATTTGGTCAAACCGAATCGAACGGCCGCACGGGCAACATTCGGCACATTGGACGGTTGCAAAAGCCAAGCAAATAGAATGCATTACGCATACGCACTGTGGGCCGTTGCATTATGCGTGCCACAGCTGGTGGCAACATCATCATCAGCATCATCTTCACGTTACGATTTCTTTGCGCGCACCGGCGACAATCTGGTGCGTTTGCCCTTCTTTGGCGGAGGCGTCGCCCAGCTGCTGCGCTACCTGCGCCCCATGGAGCTGGCGGGCGGCATTGAACGGCGCTCGGCGCTGCGCATGTCGCTGGACGAGAACTACGTGAGCTATCGGGGCGCTCAACTCTGGAAGCTCAACTTCAATGGCACACGCAAGCGCGGCGATAGCTCACCGGATGCCCAGTTCAATCAATTTGTGGAAGACTTTGGTGAGTAGCGAAATCGGCAGAGGGAGAGAGACCCCCTGAGGGATCTCAATTTCAATCAGACCAGCTGCAGACACTTAAAAAACCATCAATCGATCTGACAGACATTCTAATGAGGCAGCTGGTCAAGAGATTCGCATACTTCCTGTTTGCTGATTGGAAGCCAAGATTTTGCGCTTCGGAATGCCGAAGAGTGAATGCCCTTACGGCGTCAATTATACCTTAATATACATATTTTACTATTTGGTGACTGACTGATTGACTGACTGATTGATGATCTAGCAGCTAGCCAAGAAATTGGTTTACTTCCTGTCATGTGACACAAAACTAAGAAATTGAGCTTTGGAATGCCGAAGGGTAATCTATTATAGCTTATAGCTTGAAAACCAAGAAATTGATTGTATACATCTAAATATATATATATATTATACTATTTGGTGACTGATTGATTGATTGATTGACTGTCTGATGATCAAGCAGCAAGTCAAGAAATTGGCATACTTCCTGTTTTCTGATTGAAAACCAAGAAACTCATTTACATATTAATATATATGTTATACTATTTGGTGACTGATTGATTGATTGATTGATTGATTGATTGACTGATGATCAGTACAAAGCTCACACCGTGAAAGCTAGGAAGCTACATTCTTTACTAGAGAAATGAAAAATATTCTTAAAAACAATCAAAAAAAATAACAACTTTATAGCTGTGAACATAAACGAACATGTTGTTGATTTTTCTTCCTAATCAAAAGCCTAGCTTATTGATATTGATATTCAACGATGTTGAATTGTGGTAAAGTCAGAAGGTTATAATGGTTTCGACGAACATAAAACCCCAACGACCAGTCAGATATGCAAAGTAAGAGATTCGCTTAACTGTAGTTCAGCCAAAATATACACAAACTGGGGATCAGAGGTGGGCTGTTGACCTCTTTACCGAAAGAATAGAATAGAATATGTCAAATAGTATCAAACGCCCAGCCGCTGGCAGTGAGTAAACTAAGCCACAAGTCACTCAGTCAGTCAGTCAGTCAGTCAGTCAATTAGGCAGTGAGTCAGTCGGCTAGTCACCGGGTCGGGAAGCAGGTGTTGTTCACGCATAAAATTGACATTAATCAAAGAGCAAGAAATTCAGCGAATCTCGACCTTCTGCCAACATATGCGAGAGTGTGGAGAATTAGTTCTGTTTGTGTGGCACGATCAGCATGTTGATGTTGATATTACTCTTGATGTTGATGTTCTCTGCCGGCGGTCGTGGCAGTGCCCAGTTAATATTGTGGCGCAGCGTCCCGATGCCGGCTCTCGCGGCCCTGCCCGAGCTGTGGACGCTGAACAGCAGCGAGCTGTACGAGGCGACGTTTGAGAGTCTGCAGTGGCTGTCGCCGACCGATCTGAGACGCTTCGATTTCCTCTCGCCGGGCTCAACGTATCAGATCAATCGACGGTATCGCAATGATGCATCCGTGCGTCGCTACTACGGCCATCAGCTGTGGAAGCTGCACGAGACGCGTCTCGGACAGCCGAAGCTGCGGGCATTTTTGCGACGCTTTGGTAGTGCCAAGACCCACAAACATGTTCAGCGATCCTTCAGCTCAAAATGTCTATCTTACAGGCAGCGAGGTGTGGAACATCAACCAGGATGGCATCGATGTAATCATCGAACACAAGAATGTGGCGGCCGCCCAGCAGTACATGGAGCAGACCACCTTCAGCTATAATATCATGATCGATGACATCGAGACGGCCATCGATGAGACCTACACGGAGGTCAACGAGGCGGACACCGATAACACGTTGGCTAACTACTCGCTGCCCTGGCTAAACCGCGAGGGTGCATTGCTCACCTGGCGAAGGTACCACGATCATGGCGATATGCAGCAGTTCCTTCAGAATATATTGGAAACGCATTCCGAGCTGGCGGAGATCGTGCAAATTGGTCTCACACGCAACAAGCGACCGCTCGAGGTGCTCAGGTCTGTAAACACTCAATGTTATGGGCACTGTTAAAGTTACTGTTCATGTTATTGTCACTGTTACTGCTACAGTATCGACTGTTGATGTTATGGGCCCTGTTAAGGTTTTTGGTAATGTTATTGCCATTACTACTGTTACAGTTTCGACTTAATGTTATGGACACTGTTAATGTTAATTTGACTGATAATGCCAAAGTTTCCACGCAAAATGTTATAAGCACTGTTAAGAGTACTGTTCATGTTATTGTCACTGTTACTGCTACAGTTGCGACTGTTTAAGTTATGGGCCCTATTTAGGTCTTTGTCGAGGTGCTCAAGTCTGTAAACACTTAATGTTATTGGCAATGATAAGGTTACTGTTCATGTTATTGTGACTCATACCACCACGGTCTGAACTATTTATGTTGTGAGTACTGTTAGGGTCTCTGTTAATATTATTGTTTCTGCTTCTGTTACAGTTTCGACTTAATGTCATGGGTACTGTTAAGGTTACTGTTCATGTTAAGTTTGCTCATAGGGCCACAGTTTAAACTGAGTACTGTTTATTTAATTGTCCCTGCTACTGCTACAGTTTATGGATACTATTGAGGTCCCTGCTAAATCGATACTGTACAACTACTGTTACTCTAACATTAACAGTCACTGATAATCTTACACTTTTACTGTGAATAATAGAAGTTCTTTCCGCAGAATCTCGAATGGCAATCCGAATAATTGGGCCGTTTTTGTGGATGCCGGAATGCAGGCGCGCGACTGGCTCAGCCCTGCGGCGCTGACCTATGCCATCTCGAAGCTGAGCTGGCTGTGGGAGCAGGGTGAGGCGGATAAGGCAATGCGTCAGATCGATTGGTACTTTCTGCCATTGGCTAATCCCGATGGCTATCAGTACTCGCGCCGCACCGATCGCCTGTGGACCAAGAACCGCAATTTCGACAGCGCCAGCGGCTGCTATGGCGTCAACTTGGATCGCAACTTTGACTATGGCTGGGGCCAGGCGGGCTCCACATCGAATCCGTGCAAGAATCTGTACCATGGCGCGAAAAGCTTCTCCGAGCCGGAGACGCGTGCCATGCGCAACTTCTTGCTCGGCATGCGCGACTATTTGGGCGCGTATGTGTCCTTCGGTGGCTACGGCCAGGCGATCACCTATCCCTGGGGCGATGCTGACTATGTGACCAGCAATCAGCGCGAGCTGCGCCACACGGCCCGCCAGGCGATCCTCAACTTTCGCCGGCTCAACCATGCCGAGTACAGCATGGGCAGCAGCTATCGCCAGAAGCTGGCGCGATCGGGCAATGCGGCCGACTGGGTCCAACAGCACATTGAGCCCCAATATGTGTATAATGTGTTCCTTAAAGATCAGGGTCGTTATGGCTACCTAATGCCGCCGCACTACATACTCGAGTCCGGCGAGGAGGCCTACGAATTTCTCAAGACCATAGCTCAACAGCTGCACTGACAACACGAGAACTAGCGACTATTTTTTTTTTTTATATATTGATTATGGATCATTATTTATATTTTTCACTTATTTACTTAACTTATTTATTTATCACTTTTTTTCATTCAAATATTATAAGTGTACTTGTATCTATTTTCTGCAATAAAGCCCATATGATATTTTATAACTGACTAAAGATTTTCCCCTTTTCATTCGGCAAACGCCCAATTAAAAAGACCTGATTCTTTAATCCTAGCAACTTGTTTATGAAAACTTGATGCTGACAAATAATTCATAATATAACAATGGATATTATATGATTTTTGACAATTTTTCAACATTCTGTTTTTCAAAATCTGATTATTATAAGAAATGCTATCTTACGTTTTATCAAAAGAGTTCTTCAGCTTTACTGACTATGTGCATAGTCTTGCAACATAATCAAATTTAGTTTAATTTAAAAAAGGGTTGTCATACAAATCAAAACAAAAAAAAAGAACAAAAACAAAAACACGATCTGTTTCCACACGACATTATCTCGCCACGATCAACGGCGGAGTTTGAACTGCTTGCTCGGGGGATAAAAACTATGGCATGCTTTTAGGCGAGGCACTTAAAGCCAAACTCAACAGCCAAGTGAACAGAGCTTAGCCACAAAAAGCAAGTACAATTAAATCTTAATAAATAAATAAATATACAGCAAGTGCACAAGCGTTTTGTGTGCATAGCAAATGGGAAATTTGGACGACTCCTGAGGTCCAACTAAACGCAATTGTATTACGACCAAAAAATGTCAGAATGCTGAAAAAAAAAAAAAAAAACCAAATAGAAAGCAGTGAAGAAAAAAAACTGTAAAAGAGCGCGAGCGTGCGCGCGAGAGAGCAAGCAGAGCAGAAGAGCTGATGCTAGAGCGAGCGCGAAGTCGAACGCGAAGTCAAACGCGAGCGCGAGCGTTGGCCGGGCAGCTAGCTAGTTGAACTGGGTGGAACTTTCACTTTCAATCGCGTTTTGAAAACCAGTAAAGAAAAAATGGGGGGAAAGAAAAGTAACGACAAATGGCGCGACGACGGCGGGCACCAAGATGTTATTCATTTATTTATTTACTTAACATGCATATATAGAAATTATGCGGATCAGGCGAAAGGCCTGCCAAAGCTCAAAGCGCGCAAAGAAAGTGATTTAAGCGCTGGAAAACAAAAAAAAAAAAAACAAAAGAAAAAACCTGCTGAAGAACGGCCAGAAGCAAACAGAAATGCACGGCCAACAAAATACCCTAGATTCGCAAACAATGAGGCAAAAGGCAGACAATTCCTACAGATTGTTCGAGTGTGCGTCTGTGTGCATGTCTCTACCTGTGTGCGTGCGTGTGTGTGTGTGTGTTCTCTTGGCCAAGCATGAAGCGAGTATTGAATGAAGCTCTCGACTGTCGATTGTTCGAAATTAAATGAACCACAAAAAGCTGCTGCTGCAGTTTCCAAAAGGGTAGCCACACACAAAAGTGAAAATCGTATTCAGAAGAGGGAAAAAATAACAAATACGCAAAATACAAAAAGCCACAAAGCAGCATCAGAAGAAGCACAAATTATAAACTACAAAAAAGAAGAAAAAAACAAAAAAAAAAACTTAATTGGTGGGGGCCATGTTGATCATCATTAAAGGCGAAAGAAAGTAAAAACATGGCAAGTGGGTCAAAAATTGCGCCGTCATACGCACACACACACACACTTATGCATACATATATACACTTAAAACTTGTAAAATAGATGGATGTGTGTGTGTACAAACATAAAAACACATAATCACGCACGCACGCGCATACAAACGTGCATACATACAGACATACATACATCTGCACAGTTTGACATGTGTGTGCAGCAATTGAATCAAATTTACAACAAAGCACAATGCCTTTCAGATATATACGCATGCATGCATGTAAATAAGCTTGCTTGTGTATATGTATGTATGGATGTATCGCTGCTGCTTCTTGCACTCACTCACAGATAAGTCATGCATTTCCCAGCTCTGAGGTCAGCAGGTAAAACCAACGATTAAAAGATTATGTTTAATATTTCAATAATTATAGCTGTGTATATATATATTTTGTGTGTGTATGCGATTTTCTTAACAAAATTCTGGCTAGCCTTTTTATGGGTTTTCCCTAGTTAATGTATTTTGCATTCTCAGGTCTTAAAAGTTCGGCTTAGCAACAGCTTGTTTATGGCTTGGCATTATGTTATACATTAACATTATTGCATTATGTTATTTGCAGTATTAAAAGTATCACCCTGTAATGACTCATTTGGTAAATTCATTCCAATAATGATGACTGTTCTTTAAAGTCATTAAACTCTCTGCTTGTATTTTTGCTGTTTATGAAGGAATATTATTGTAAGGTATTTCATACATTTACATCTCTAGCTTTAAACTAGTGAGAGTATATACATACATATATAATATAGATAGTATATATATCTAAGGCTTGCATGTTATCGTTCTACAATGTGTGCACAGAGTATACAAATTATATCTTTGAAGGCAGTTTGTTTACTTTATTTTTACTTTTCTCACTTAAAAAGAGAGTCAATATTCATTCTTAAATGATGAATTGCAAAAGTGTTTGAGGCGAGTAAATGCAGCCAATAAGAATGACAAGAATGATAAATAGTGGAAATGCATGCAGACACATATGCATAAAATATGACTATTGGTTATGCATGCACACATGTATGAATACTTATGAAATGAACTGTGCTCAAATCAAGCCAGAGCAGGCGTCGTGCCCGAAATAGAGGTGTTAATTTCGAATGGACTATTCCGCGCTGTTACGCTGAGCGCTGCGAGCGAATGGCTTTCAATGCAAAGCTGGAGATACACATTAAATGCTGAAAAAAAAAACCATTAACAGTTGCGTTGTGGCTGTCAAACTGTTGGCTGTACAAGTGCAAAGTGCAAAACGTACGTCAACTGCACGACTGACTGTGCCTATGTGTATGTGTGTGAGTAATGGATTGACTTTTGATAGAGCACACGAAATGCAACAACAGTAGCAGCAGCGTACACATAAGCAGCAGCAGCGGGCGCAGCGACGCATCTCATTACAGCACGACGCAAAAGAGAGTCAATGTCGCTGACTTGCATTGCATAGCGGTGAGCTGGGAAGAGTGTAGGCGCAGCAACAACAACAAAATTACTCTGACAGCAGCACACACGCACACATGCGCACATATGCACAGGCTTCACAAATTTATTGTTGTTGGTTCATGTTTTTTTTTTTTTAATTTTTTTGATGCGTGACTCTCTCGCGCTGCCTGTAAGCGCGTCGCTGCTGCTGCCTGCTGCGCCGCTGCCGCTGCTGCTGCTGCTGCTGCTGCTGCTGTTACTGCTAGTGCTGCTGCGACTACTGTTGTTGTCAATTCATTCAGTACGCGCCGATCGCTCCAAGATCGGTCGTCAGGCAGCAGCGCAATTTTTTCCCCCAAAATTGTTTTTTTTTTTTTCACTTTCTGTTGTAATTCTGTTTAACGTTTGTCTTTTTTTTTTTTTTATTAATTTTTTTCTTCGGTCTCTTTTTCTGATTTAGTGTGTGTGCGTGTATTATTTTTTTCCGTTTGGTTTTATTTTGGTTTTTTTTGTATTTTTTTTATCGGGAAACGGCCCTCGGCACAGTTGCCTGGCTGGGTTTTATATAAAAATTGAAGCGACACAAAGGCAGCATTTAGTCTGGATCCGTCAGTGAGCTGCCAAGTGTTACAGTCAAACACACACACACATACACGCAAAGGTGTGTCAGCAGCAGCAACTGACCGGCAACTGCAGCATCCAAGAAGCGCAGCAGCAGCAACAACGACAACAACAACAGCAATCACAGCGAAACGTAAAACGTAAGCTTAATAAATGAATTGAATTGTGCGTGTGAGCGAGTGTGCGTGTGTGCGTGCGAGCGAGAATGCAAGAGCGTTAATGCGGATGCGTTTCTGAATGAGAGAGGTCATCCATGATTAACGTTTGCATGTAAATTAACATTAACATTAACATTAACATTGCACTTAAACTCTTAACTGCAACGGGCTGCGACAAGTTTCAATGTATACCCTGTATGTACTGAAAATGGGTAAAATGATGTTGTGCAAATGTATGTAACGGGCAGAAGATAATCGATACCCGATACCCGATTGGGTAAATATGTACATACATTTACATATACTGAATTAGAAGCAAACTTTTTTTGGTGTGAAAAGAATAGGGGTTAACAAATTTGCAGGAAAACTTCTTCTCGCCTATCGATAAATCGATAAATATCAACGATTATAAGAGCTAAATCGACTATTCCGTATACGGTATATATTACGGCTTTACAGTTCCGCACACAGGGTATTTCGCAGTCGCACACTCTTACTTATTTATGACTCGTCAAGGGAAATGTGCAGTCGCTCCAGTTTTGGAGCGCAGCACGAACTGGCGATAATATCTGGGACACGTGATCGAAACGAAGGTCGGACTATTCACAATAGCTCTGCCCCACAAGATTCCATCGCTGCGCACAACAACCTAAATGTTTGCTTAGAACCAGTTCTCTGGGCCGCTTTCTGCACTAAAAAAAAAAAAAAACAAAAGCACTAAATAAATAAAATAGACGATAATCCAAACAGGTCGTCAGGAGAAAATTAGCACAATTGCGTGCTAACCAAGAGCGACAACAGTTTCGCAACTGAAACCAAGATTCCGATTCAGAATCCGATTCAGAATCCGATTCGGGTTTGGATTTGGATTCTAATAGAGTGCGCTCGTAATTGGGATTCTATCTCAAAAGCAAAAAAGAGGCCAAAAATAATATTCATTTGCCTCGAGATTTCGCAAGTGTCTATCGCATACAAATGGATTCATTCCGAATGCGTTTCGAATCGTCGTATCGCATAACAGCCCGCCATCCAAACCCGCCACCCACTTCCCGCGCTTGGCATAAAACCCAAATGCGCGTTTCGAATCGATCGTCGACAGTTGACGGACGAACTGACGCAAAAAATAAATCAAAATAAAACCAATTGCAGTCCAGCTATAGAAATCACAGCATGTCCAATTGCTGATAACATTGAACTTGGCCAAGGCCACAACGCACACGGACACAGGAAGCCGTTGTGCAGAGCGAAAATTTCTCCAAAATATATTTGATTTGATTTGATTTGATAATATATATTACTTGAACTTAACCAATCTTCTATTTATCATCATTTCATATATTTAAATATGTAATTGCAAGATTTTTTTAGACTCTGTCCTGGTATTTCATTCAGGGCTACAAGCCCAAAGAGAAGTCGGTGGTTCAAACCGCAAAGCCTTTAGGTTTCTTTCAGGAACGCCGTTTTTCCACTCTTCGAGCCCAGGTTTTGGTTCAAACATTGAAAAAGGTTGGATTTTTGAAAAGATTTTTGTACAAATACCTAAATTTAAAATTTATTTGAATACCGGTTCGAACCGGTTTTGTTTAAAAGCGGTTTGAGAACTTTGATTTAGGAAGACTTTAGTTTAGCAAAGGTACATAAGATTAAACTAAATAAACTTAAATAAATACAAAATGAAATGTATAAAAACACAGATTCTTGAACCGCACCAAAGATTCGAGCTGTGAACCGAGCCACAGACAATTAGTTTGATTGGGGATTACAATATTTCCCCTATCGATAAGGTTTCTTAACAGCATGACAGAGCCTTTCGGAATTGTTGTTCAAAACGGGAACATTGTATAGCTCAATGAGATAACCTGTGATCTGTGGGAAACTACTGCCAATTAGTTTTCCATGTCGTCTCTATATATAATATACCTCTAAGATCTAAGGCGTTGAAAATAATGCTAATGTTGCGACAACCTGAGACCCTGGTTATTCAATCGGAGAGGCTGATTGTGAATTGGGGAAATTGTGAATGCCTTGTCGAGAAGTTTGGAAAACCAAACAAGTATCACACAAACGATTTTCGCCCATTTTTCACTCTTAGAGTTTGGTTTTACACAAAGAAAGCTCAGATTCTGAGCTTAGATTGTTGATCACTTATCAATCAGTCAATCAGTCAATCGGTCAATCAGTCAATCAGTCATTTGGCGCAAGCTTTAGAATTTTCAATAATTGCACAAATTATTTTATAAAATCTATAATAAACAATTAGGTCATCGCAATGTATACAAAAAAGAGCTTCATTTCCGTTCGTTTTTCATATCGTAAATTAAAATTGTTTACGATATACCACACTGGCTTGCAATTAGTTTTCGCCGACACACAAATTATATTGCAAGGATTTACAACTATTCTGTTATAAGATTTATCGGTTATTATTACATATATATGTATATATGTAAATACCATATACAGCTGAGATTTACAACCCTCAAAATTCTCGCACTTGGACGAGTTTACAACTTAGAAGTGAGCATTAGTTTAATTGATAAAATCAATAATTATAATAATTGGAAAGTCTTTAAAGTTCCTTTTCGATTTCCCATATCGTAAATGTAAAATTTGGAAAATATATAATTTAGATCGGTCTCAAAAAAGCCTACTCTAGAAAAGTTCAACAGCTGTCATTTTTATACATTGAGAACTTTTACAAAATCACAAAACAAACCCAATCACATTAGTTTTCCAATATCGTAAATGCACAGTTCTGGAATACTATTCCATGCCAATATACGATATACGTAAATGTTAATTTCGTGCAATTACAATTGCGCTCCATATAATCGAGACTAGTTTTATGAACGAACTTAGTTTCCTTCTTTTTTTTTTTTGCATTAATTTAAATTGGAAAATTTGTAGAAAATCATAAAATAAACCCTCATTAGTTTATCATATCGTAAATTTTCAACCTTTAACAACTCGTGTGTGCCCTAAACTGTTTTCATGATTTATTTTTTATTTTTACGAATATGGATTAAGAGAAAAAAGGTGACTCGATTAACAAACTAACTGGCGAATGCGTTTTTTGTACTCATTTGAATAGAGTCTGCGACCCAGAAACTCAACTAAGCGTAACGGGGGCGGGGCGGGGCGGGGCGAGAGGTTGGGTTAATTGGGTTTGTTAATTACTTAGGCGCTCGCTGCAGCTCGTCGGAAGCTGATAAGTTATCATTCCACACAGATATCGCCGATAGCTGACAACTGACAACTGACAGAAGGAAAGATGAGTCAACGACTAGGTCAGCTGATGCTGCTCGGGATGCTGCTGGCCATGGCGAGTGCGACAAACAACTCGCTGGCTTTTGAGGATCTGAACGGGATACCGGAGCGCTTTGATGAGACGCAGCTGTGGCGCGTTCACAACATGAGCGATGCCTTGCTGCAGAGCATACCCGTTGGCCAGGTGCTGGAGGAGAAGTTCGGTGGCAATATTTGGAAGGAGAACTCCAAGTTTCTGGACGTCTCCATTGGCAAGGAGCACGTAAAGGCGGCGCGCAGTTTCCTGCAAGCCCACCGCCTCGATGCCGAGGTGCTGTCGGACAATGTCCAGTCGCTGATCGACCAGGAGCTGCTGGAAGGTATCCAGGCCACACAAGCCCGGCCAGGCGCACGCTCAAGTGAGTAGAGAATCAGTTCGAATCGTTAAACATATCGAATCGAATGTTTTCCCCAACAGAGAAGGCCTCACGCACTGGCAGCGGCATGCACTGGAAGGACTATCACGATCTGGAGACCATCTATGCGTTTATGCGCGAAATACGCGCCCAGTATCCCAATATATGTCGCCTCTATACCATAGGACAGACGGCCGAGAAACGTGATTTGAAAGTCTTGCGGTATGTTACGACAAAATACGAAATGCCTTCGGAGTACCGAAGCTTGAATACCCTTACTATGAAAACTGAAAGATATAGATGGTCCGATAACGAAGATGTCTGCCACATATTTCATAGCCAAGTCCCTCTGCAAGTTGTTTTAAGGGCGCCGCCCAAAAATATGCCGCATTCTGTTAGCTGCAAATGCAATGCACTTGCAACTGTTAACTAAACAGAGCTCACAGCTAGACAGCTAACATTTGTGATAAATGTTAAGCTAACATTCTGAGCGCTGCTTAGAAGTATGCTACATAAATTTACCCGGCGCCGCCTAAAGCTATGCTGTGCATTTTTTCGCCCTTGCAGCATCTCGGAAAATCCGCGCGAATTCAAAAAAGTTTGGATCGACGGCGGCATCCATGCACGTGAGTGGATCAGCCCGGCAACAGTTACATTTATACTGTATCAGCTAATGCACAACTGGGAGAATCAGCCGGCACATATACGCGGCCTCACCTGGTACATAATGCCCGTAATGAATCCGGATGGCTACGAGTACAGCCGCACGACGAATCGACTGTGGCGTAAGAATCGCTCGGCATCGCGACGAACCAATTGCTTTGGCGTCGATCTGAATCGCAATTTCGATATCGGCTGGACCGGATTCGGTTCCTCAAAGGATCCCTGCAGCGATGTCTATCGCGGCAGCGCAGCCGCCTCCGAGCTGGAAACGAAGGCCGTCGCCGATTTTCTGGCCAAGCGCAAATACAATCTGGAGGCGTATCTAACATATCACAGCTACGGCCAGATGGTCGTCTATCCGTGGGCCTACAAGGCCGTCAAGGTCAAGGACTCGAGCGTGCTGCAGCGCGTCGCCAGCACCGCTGTCGATCGCATTGCCCAAAAGACGGGCAGCAGCTACACGGCGGCCGTCACCCACGAGGTGCTCGGCATTGCCGGCGGCGGCTCCGACGATTGGAGCCGTGCCGCACTGGGCGTTAACTATGTGTACACCATTGAGTTGCGCGATCGCGGCACCTACGGCTTCGTCCTGCCGCCCAAGTTCATCAAGGACACCGCCCTCGAGGGCTGGACCGTCGCCGAGACAGTTGCCCAGTCCATCGGCTGAGCCCGAACTGTATCTAACTAGGTGTAAGTGTGTGAGCGCAGCTTCGCGCTTCTATGTGTGAATGCCTATTTATGTATGCATGTACATTGTACATATGTAAAAACAAATAACAACAAAAAATCAATAATAAATATATATATATATATACTTGTATCTATAAATCATATTCAAAACATGTTCTTTTTATTTCGCTTGGTTCCGGAGAGAAAGGAGCTACAAATATAATCAAAAAACCAGGGCTGCAAAATGGTTCGCAACCGAACCAGTTCACGTCCAGTTCCAGTTCTTATTGCAACCAGACAATGGAAATACATTAAAACAGGATTCGATGCGGAAGATTAAATGTTCAATTTGTTGACCAACTGTATGATATAGTTGTCCAGTTCCAAGGCAGACATAAAATGAACAATAGAAGAGCGACCATAAAATGAATATTATCTGACCTTGAAGGCAGCGGCAATTCGTAGTTAATAACTGGCTGGCATTTAGTAAAAAGGAAAGCAAAGGTTCAAATCACAACCTGCATTCGGTAGCATTGAGAACCAGAGTCAGGAACCGAATCTAAAGGTGAACCGTGAACGGAACTAACGACAAGGGTTAACAGCAAAGGTTGCTAAACGAAATCCAATCAGACAACAAGAACATGGGCACATTGAACAGGTCTCTGATTGGAGAATAGTGTGGAGGAATATGCGAATCGATAGACTCACCGTATCCTCGTCGTCATCGGTGTTGTCGAGCTGTTCCAGCTGCAGCTGAGCCAAGGCGTCGCCGTTGTGCGTGTGATTGTGCAGATCCTTGGGCGTGGACTCCTCGGAGATGACCGATTCCGAGGGCAGATTCTCAACAAACGCCACAAAGTTGCCCAGCGGCTCGGGCGGCGGCGACGTCGACGTCGAGGAGCTGCCCACAGATTTGTATTTGTTGTTGTTGGTGTTGTTGGCTTTGGCATGGCTTGGACTGGTAGTCCTGGTGGTGCTCGAAATGCTGCTGGTGACGGTGGTGACATGCTCGATGCGGCGAGTGAAGCGCGTGTTCAGCTTGATGCTGTTCTGTGGCGATGACAGCGACTGCGGTGATGTGGTTGAGGGCGTCTTCGCCTGCCCATTGGCATCGCTGTCGCCGTCGCCATCGCCCAGGCGCAGCTGTTGCTGAATGAGACGCTCCGCTTCCAGCAGCAGCTCATCCACGGAGCGCAGATCTGTGCTGTCGGCGAGGCGATTGACCTCCTGGAATATGGTATCCGGATCGGCTGGCTCGAGGTTGCAGTCCTGCTCCTTGGCCAGGAACTCAATGATCGAGCTGCTGCTGGTGTAGTCCAATGCGTTCAGATCCACGCTGGCCGCATCTCCACTTGCCTCTGCATGTGCTATGCTCACACTCTCGCCGCCCAATTGGCGCGCCCGTCCGCGCAGCGACGACGACGGCGACGCAGACGCCGACGCCATTGGCTGCACCTTGGACATGTCCCAATTGCAGCTGCTGCCTGCGGATTTCCCCCCGGTCCAACTGCCTCTTCTAATCCCTCTTTCTCTTCGTGTTCTCTTTGCCTGGCGCCCACACACACACACACACACACGCACACCTGCGCTGCGTTTTGTTTATTTGTTTGCGTTTTTGTTGTTCTTTTGATTTTGGTTCTTTTTTTTTTCAATTTACAGTTTCGACGAAAATTTTGCACCCGACCGTCGACGTTGCCGTCGTCTCACTCAATTTAGTCTTTACAGCAATGCGTATATAAAAAAAAGCAAAAAAAACAATATATATATATTTATTTTTGTTACTTTTTAATCTCGCATCATTTTTCCGTCTTGTTTGTACAATTGCCATAAATTACGACTACTGTTCTTTTTGTCATTCACGTGTAGACGTTACGGCTCCACACATAACAGCGCTGCTCCACACTTAACAGAGCTGGCAATTTGCAACTATTTAGCGCCATTTTATTTATTTAAATTCCATGGAAAACTATTTTATTAGGCAAGATTTGTATTTGTTACTCAATTGTTTTTATGTTTGCTTGTGATTTACGATCAAATTTTGTAATATTTTTGCGCTCAGAGCAATTGATGTTGTCTGTTAAAACATTAACATAACATTCTATTTCATTATATTCTTTTTTTTTGCAGCAAAAGAAAAAACCAACTTTTTTATGCAATTTGAATATTTTTGAAAGATTGCCAAGTAGAGTCTTATTGAAGTACAACATAAATTCATTTCTTTTGAATTTTATTTTATAATTTTTTTTTTGTTGTTTTCTGCAAGAACAATAATTATATGTAGTGTGTAGGGTTTCCTTATATATATTGTTTTTTTTTTTTTCACATTATCGACAATTTTAAAACAAAAAAATAAATACATATATTTTGTTCCCGAAATTGAGTTTTTTTTTTTTTTTTTTTTATATCTCTCTCTGGTTTATATCTCAGTTGTAAGCCTAAATATGACATTTTCCATTTAAACATACACATACATACAGTTTTAATTATGGATAGAGTTCTTTCCTGCTTAAACGCTATACGCAATAAAATAACTATATTTTTTCTGGTTTGTTTTTGTTTGCAAAACATTACATCTTCTACTTTATACATGTACAAGTATGTGTGTGTGTGTGTGTGTGTGTGCTTATGAATACATATATATATAGTTAAAAAAAAAAAAAAAGAATATTTAATTATAATTAAAATAGTAATAGAGCATAGAAACATTAAATAAAACCTAGATAGCATTGAATAAAATCGTCGAATAAACAATATGTACAGTCGATTATCTGTGTGTGTGTGTGTGTGTAAATATATAATAATAATAGTTGCTAATATTGCTTATGACTATATAACGTACACATTATCAGTATTTAATTTGGATCTTTGAGTGTGTGTCTGTGTGATTGTTGTGGTTGTTGTTGTTGTTGTTGTGTGTGTTTGCGGGTGTGTGTGTGTGTTTGTAGTTAAAACGCTGACCATGCTCATTTGCTATCACTTTTTTGTTTTAAATACAATACAATTAAATATTGCGAAGCTAAGCTGAAAACTCAAGGCAGAGCCAAGCAGAGCACAGCGAAATATTATAAAATATACACATATATATATATATCAAATTGTGTGGTGTGTGTGTGTGTGTGTGTGTGTGTTCACATATACGTAATAGGAAATAAATAATTATATATATAGGCTGCAATTGTCAGCAATTACAAACAACATAAATAATTATTATTTTGGTGGCAGGCTTTCAGTGACTGGCGGCGGCGGCGACGGCGGCGACGTCTGTCTTCCACAGATCTGGCTTACTGCTCGTCCGGCATTGATTATCTATGACTGCTGTAGGTCTTAAAGACACGTGGCATGCTGCTGCTGCCGCTGCTGCTGGTGGTGGTGCTGGTGGTGTTGGTGGTGTTGCTGCTGCTGCTGTTGCTGGCGTTGTTGTTGCTGCTGCTGCTGCTGCTGCCGGTTGCGATGCTTGTGTTGCTGCTAGAAGCATTCGCATCCAGCGTGTGCGCCGCATCATTTGGCTCGTGATGATGATGATGATGCTGCTGATGATGATGATGATGATGATGATGCGTCGTCGTCTCTAGATTGAGGGGCATCGGCATCGTATGATCCTCATCCGCATGCTCATAGATATAGTCGCGCTTCTTGAAGTTGTCAATTATCTTCTTGGTGGACTTCATGTGCGCGACAAATGCGGCCTCCAACTGTTGCAACAAATAAATATGCGCGTTAGCATTCGATATTCAATAGAACAAGATATAAAGCAATTGTTTACGCACACTGGAAGTCAGGTTCATAAAGGTGTGATATTTCTCCAGCACACCAACGATCTCCTTAAAGCTATTGCCACGCAGCTGCCGCCGCACGATTGTCTCATACTGGTCGTTGTCGGTTATCAGGTTACCAATTAATATCGCCGCATAGCTGCCTTTCAGCGTGTGCTCCATGTGATGGCTAGCGCGCTGCACAACTGCAATTGTTCAAATACCATATATATATATTTATATTAATTTTATATTATACAGAGTATAGTATAGCTTGGCCAGCAGACCTATAACCCAACGATTTGCCTTGCAGCCAGATTTAAATGCTTTCACACAAGATATATGAAATGTCGCTTCTCCTGATACCTTTTGCTTGCGTGCCTTGCTAATCTATTCAAAATCTACATTGCATTTCCTAATGTAAACATTCAAAGTCTATTTGCAAGTTCTTTGTAAATAAACTTGGCTTCCATTGCCAGACCCCCTTTTCCCAGGCACTGTCATGGAATGTGCGTAAGATACTCGAATTTCGTTGCGTATGGCTGGCTTTTTCTTTAGTATCGATTTGCGTGGCATTTATATTTGTTTCCCGTATTAACGAATGTCAAGCATCCAAGTGGATATCCGCTTTCAGGCGCGCCCAATCCCAATTCCTGGTCTGATGCAACTTACGATTGTTGACTGTCTCCTCGACCTCCTCCTGCTTCTTTTTGCTCTTCTCGTTGCTCTCGAGGAAGGCGTCCGTGTTCTTCTCCACAAGTCTGCAAACATAATTATCAAATGAGCATTTTTTTTGCTGAAGTGAGAAAAGAAGCTGTGAAAGTAACGCACCTGGCCAGCTCCTCGCACTTGTAGAAGTACTCGAGCAGCGCCTGAACTGCGCTGACCGCCTGATCACCGGGTGTTGGATTGTCCGCCACATATTCGGCGGGCGCATGGGCCTGCATCAGGGTGGCACGATTGGGCGGCGTGTGCATGCACAGATTGATGAGCAGGGTCAGCACCTGGCGGAGTCGGCACAAAAGAGTTGGTTTAATTATCAAAAATATAACACAATGGAAATGTGACACGCCCATTAGTTAATTAGATCAACTCACCAGGATGCTCAGCTCGAAGACACAGCGATCCGGAATGTAGTTGGACGCAAGCAGCAGCAGATGGAATGATGTCTCGATGACATCGCTGCGCTTGCCGAGCAGCTCGGCGCCCAGCGAGGGCTGCGCCTCGTTGAACGTGTGCGTCAGATTGATTAGCACCTTCATGACGGGTATGAGGAGTTCGCGCATGGCCACGCCCGGATGCTCCTTGCTGCTATTCTGCTCGGCTGTGGAGGGATGCAGCAGCAGCTGTCGATCGCAGAGCCGGTAAAGAAAGCACAGCGTATCCACGGCCCGTCCCTTGGCATACGTGAGCATATACCGCTGATTCGCCTCATTGTGCTGGGTGACATTCTCGAGGACGCGCAAACAGCGCGCCACCGTTTGCATATTATCGAGCAGAGCTGGCTCCCAGGCGACCAGGGCCATATCCGTGGCAGCTGTGGCAATCACCGGCTGACAGAAATCGGATATTGTCTTGATAATATGCTCCAGGCCGCCCAGTTTGCGTAGATCCTCTTTGAACCATTCGCCCGCACGCTTTGAGGTTAGCGAGAGCAGCGTTTCCATCGCCAAAGTGCCCACTGTTATCGACTCGACATTCAGATGGGTGCCCTTGCCTTGAGCCTTGATCTCCTCGCATAGTTCGCGCACCTTTTGCTTGTTCCGCTCATAATTGGGACGGTCTGTGTGCGCAGCCACGCCGACGCCTTCGGCTTCCAGCAAATTGATCATCAGCTCGAGCGAATCCCGATCGAGATCCATGTTGAGGCCCTCCTGCGAGAGTATATACATAATGGCCGAGGTGCACAGGCCCAGGCTCAGATCCTTGTTGGCATCAGATAGCGCCTACGCAGGAATAGGAAATTATTCGATTATTTGATTAAGAAGATGTAGCACACCGTGTCGCCGTCCCCGTCTCGGACCCTGTCCACTCACCTTAAAGAACTTGGTGACGACGCCGTGGGCGCGCACATGCATCCGAAAGGCGGGCGTCATACATTTGGTGGCCAGCTGCAGGGCGGATAGGCAGCGTGTCGGCGGTGGATTGTGCGGCTGCAGTGCATCCAGTATGTACTCGACATCGTCGTACATCTCCTGGTACTCGCCAATCTCCTGTATCTGATGCGCCGTCTTCACATTCCGCACCACCGTATAGTATTCCTTTGTTTTGCGATCCACGCGCAGACCCGTTCGCTCTCCAGCACCAGCGCCACCGCCAGCTGCAGCTCCAGCCGCGCCGCCGACTGGACCGGCTTCATCCGGGCTCGGTTCCAGTTCAAGGTCGAAGGCATCGCTTGACGCCGCCGCCGAGGATTGTCCGCTGTGCTGTGGCTTGGACTGGCGCGTCAGTTTGCCCAGGGCCGGACTTTCGCCGCGCAGCGCGGAACTGCTGCAGGTATTGTTGTTGGAGTTGCTGTCACCAAAGTCCCCGTAGATGGCATCGATGGTGGCCGCTTTGCCGGCCAGTAGGCTGTCCGCCTTGACGCCTCCGCCCGCTGTCGTCGAGGCGGAGGCATTGCTTGCATCGCTACCGGTGCCGCCGCCGTTGGCCTCCAGCGCCGCATCCCAGCTGTGCTTGTACAGATGTCGCTTGGCCACCGACGCCTGCTCGGCCTGATCGGAGGGCACCAACGCCCGGCTCTTGAAGATGCTGCCCTTCTTCTTGGAAATGACCAGCTTGACGGCGCCGCGTTGCGTCTCCTCGCTGCCGGTGTTGGCGGCACTGCTGGAAGCTGCCGCCTCCGCAGCGGCAGCGGCGGCCGCAGCAGCAGCCGCAGCATTAGCTGCACCAGCAGCTCCAGCGCCCGCCACCTGTGTATCCAGGGTGAGCGTGCGCTTGAACTTATCCTTGAATTTGTAATCACGCGGCGGCGGCGACGAAGAGGAGCCATCGTGCTGCAACGAGGAGCTGTTCGATGTATTGGACAGCTCATCCATGCCCGGATCAGGCTCCGCGTCCAGGTCCAGATCCAGCTCCGTGTGCGGCACCTTGGCCGGCGTTGGCTGGCTATCATCGTTCAGCTGCGCCTCCTGCTGCTGCTCGAGCAGCTTCAGCTTTAGCTGCTCCGCCGTCGCAGCATCCGCTTCGCCCTGCGGCAGCAGCTGCGTCACCTGCTGATTTTTTCGCTTGCGTCCATAGCTACGCGTTCCGGCTCCGGCTGCGGCTACGCTGCCGGCGCTGCCTGCGCCATTGTCTGTGGTGCGACTGGCCTCCGCTTTGGCGGACAAGTTGGCGGCTATTTTGTTGATGTTGTTATTGTTGTTGTTGTTGTTATTATTGCTGCTGGCCAAATTGTTGTTGTTGGCACGCGCAGCGGCACGTCCACGTCGCGGCGCCGCCTCGGCTGTCTCCAAGCACTTTTCGGGCGACTCGACCAGCTCCGCTTCCGTTTCCGTTCTCTTGCTGCCGCCACGCGTGCGTGTGGCACGCTTCGTGACCGCAGGCGTGGCTGTGGACGTGGGCGATGATGCCTCCAAGGGCTTGGCGCGCGCTCTGGTGCGCGTCTCCGTGGGCGCCGGCTCCGCATTGCTATTGGACTTGCGCGCACGTCCGCGCGTCGCCCGCTTTGGCTGTTTGGAGGACTCGGCGGCCGGCTCGTCGACGCCATTCAGACGTGGCACCACATCGCCGCGCAGCACAGAGAGTATGTCCTGCTGCAGCGGCTGCTCCACACGACTATGCAGATCCGCTGCTGAGCCAGCAACTGTGCCGGCTGCTGCGGCGGCTGCTGCAGCTGCAGCTGCGCCCGTATTGTTGCCATCGATGGTCATCATCATGGACTCCAGGCGCGACTCAATGTCCGAGGGCGGCGCCACCAGTGAGGAGTGCTGGCTGGTCTCCAGATCGCTGGTTATGACACTGGAGCCGCGGCTGCGTATCACACAGCTCTCCTCCTGCACCGCCTGCGCCAGCAGCTGCGGCGTGCTGTTGCCCTTGGACGAGATGCTGCCCAGCACCGACGACTGCGAATCGAAGTCGTGATCGGAGCGTGTCGTTGGCGATATAACCGACCCTCGCACCGGCTGTATATGCGTCGGATGCGGCTGCTGCTGCTGCGGTTCGCTCAGCGCCAGATGCGGCGACGGCGTCTTAAACTCCGTATTGGCCAATTCGGCGACCGACGCAGTTGGGACAGCAGCAATTGCTCCTGCTCCTGCTGCTGCTACTGCTGGCAGGCTGGGCTGCAGTTGCTCGACTAGCTGGGCGTGCTTTAAATGTTTATGCTTTTTACTTTTGGATTTCTTTTCGCTGCGCGACTCCTCGCCGGCGGCCTTTGCTGCAGCGGCGGCGGCTGCTTTGGCGATCGCGTTTCGTATGACGTCCGTTTTAATGATCAGCTTCAGGCGCTCCTTGGGCGGTTTGTCTGGTGAGATTTTCACAGTGCAATAATTAATTTCGGGCGGTTCTTCCTCTTCTTCTTCCTCCTCCTCGTCCTCGCCTTCTTCTTCTTCGTCGTCGTTGTTGGCTTTCTCGTTCGCTGCGTGCGTCGCTGCCTGCGTTGACGTTTCGCTGCCAGCTGCAGCGGCTGCGTCCTGTGCTTCTGCCGCTGTCGGCGGTCGCAGAGGTTTTACAGTTATTTTTGGCGTAATTGCAGGAACTATGGCTTCTATTTGATCGGGCAGCGCATCGCTGGGCGTCTCGTATGGCTGCTGCTGATGGTGCTGCTGTGCAGGCGAACTATTTGGCGGCTCCTCGCTGTCCGTGCTGACTAAACGTGAGGTGCCCTGCAATTGAAAACGCCAAATGATTCCATTGTTTATAACACAATTCGATCTAACTGTGCACTTGTGCGGACGTTGTATTTTCTCAGCCGCAATTAACACTTGGCTAACGGCAGCGACAACTGTCGCGCAACAGACACTAACAACAACTGGGCCTAAGCGGCGGCGGCGGCGGCAGTCAAATGAAAACGTTGTTGAAAAAACAGAAACTCAAGCAAAGAAATGGAGGAACAAAAAAAAACTCCGTTTAATGTAAAAGCGCGCGTAATTTAACACTGGCGCTGCGCGCTGCTTGCTGCTTGTTGTTATTGTTGTCGCTTTCTCTTTCCCACACAGCGCTTAAAGAGCGCTTCAAGCCGACATGTTACGGGGTGCGTGTGTGTGTGTGTGTCTGTGTGTACGAGAGCGAGCGAGAGGCAGGCAGGGATCGTCTCTCGCTCTGAGCGCGTCACTTGTGCGCACAGTGGTTAAGCAGTCGATTAAAATATGTCAACTGCGCACAAATGCAAGTCGGCCAATTTTGTTGTTGCTTCTCTTGCAAAAGTTAACATAATTCCGAATTGGAAACTAAACAATTGTAATCAATCTTGAATTTATGCGCAGAGCCTCATTTGAAAATTTGAATAATATTGGGGCAATTATTTCTATAAAACATAGCCAGGATATTTTGGAACATCCAGAAAAAAGCGCTACAGATTCTTTAACCCAATTAGCAATTAAGTCTTTTAGTTTGAACTGTCCGAGTTTTCCAGATCGGAACACATATATACGTACGATATGCCGGGGATTGAGTTCTTTTATAAAATCAACTTCTTTTGTTCTTCAAGAGATATTAACAGCGCCAAGAAAATCCTATCAATGTCAGGCTATTTAACAATTGAGCTCCAATTGGAAAAATCGCTGGAAAACCTAATTTCTATATAGAAAGAGATGTCTGATAATCTATTTACATAAAACTTTCTTGACTGACGTTTCTTATGCTTAAAGCTTAAAGACGTTTTATTAATAAACATGCGATTTGGCAATTCCACCCGCAACTGCGGAAAATTGGCGGAAAATGGCACATATTTTGCAGGCCATGCGATTGACTTCAAACGCATTTTAAAAATGTTTTATGCTCTCTGCACAATCCAACCCTCTTGGATGGAAAATGTAGGTCAAAGGTTGTATATGCGAAAGTTTACTTTTCAGCTTTAAGCTTCACAACAAGGGACAACTTTTGGTTGTCGGGAAACGGGTGGAAAATTGACAAACAGACCCCGGTCAGCAGCGGGAAATGCCAGGAAATGCATGTTATCGAACTGCCTCAGGCCGTTTAATCTTCGGCAGACCGAAGTCCAGCTAGCACAGGGTAAGATGTGATCTCGTTGGTTCCAGACACTCACTTTGGAAATGCGCAGAACAATTGGCGGATGTTCGGGCGTGCGGGAAGCACTGGATGAGGCGGATGCAGATGGCACTGTAGATGCGGCCATTGTGGAAGCTGAGACGGCTGTGATGCCAACGGCTGATGCACTGGGCGCCGTCGTTGGCGGAGGAAGCGCTGGATTGGCATCTGCGGCTGCTGCAGGGATTGCGGCTGTGGCTGGGTCTGGGGCTGCTGGTGCGGCCGGATCCTGGGATGCGGCTGTGGCTGTTGTTGTTTCGGGCGCACGCGTTTTGGGCATGACCAGATCCTTGATGGGCGTGGGATAGCGTTCGTCCTCGTCCACTTCGCAGTAGTTGACCGCTTTGCGGGCGCGCCCCAAAATGCGTGATGGCGGCGCCTCGGGCTTTAGTTTCTTCTCCTCCTTGATCTTCTTCTTCTTGCCTTTGGGCTCAGCCGTGGGCGATGCGCCCGTAGCCAGTTCCATTTGATCGGACGCATCCAAGGCCAAGCCATCGCCTATTTCGGCGGCGCCAAACGCACCTGGCGTTAAAGCACCCGTCGTTGCCGCTGCCCCCGCCCCTGCCGCCGCCGTCGTCGCCGTTGCCTTCTTCTTGGGCGACTTGCGCTTCCGCTCTGCGGAGTTGCCTTTGGCCAGCTTGAGCTTGATGGGCTCCCGTGTGGGCGTCATGGCCGCCTGATCCCGCATGGGTGACGTGGCGGCGACACAGTGCGGCAGCTGTTGTATTATCTGTGCTATCACCTCGGGCGGCGCGGCGTTGCGCGACTTGAAGAACTTCTTGGGCTTGGGTGGCTCCGGCACCGATACGGACATATCGTTCGGATCGTGATCGTGCGTGGAGGCCGGACTCTGGGCGGGACTGGCGGCGGCCGCAGCAGCAGCCGCCGCAGCGGCCATGGGATGCAGCGCGGATAGTGTATAGGTGCGCGTCGAGGTGAAGCCCATCTTGCCCCATTTGCCCACTGTGCCGACCGAGCGGGCCACCGTCGGCCGATTGGTGTTCTCCTTCTCCTTGCAGAGCGAGTCCAGCGGCACGACAATGTTCTTGCCCCAGCGCGACATCTTGACGGGGGGAGTGCCAGTCGGTTTTGCGAATCTTTCACTTCGAGTTTCGCCTTTTAATGCGATTATTTTTCTATTGTTTACAATTCGTTTATGCGATAGTTGGCGCGCGCGGCCAGTTGATGGCAATTGCGACAATTACACTGCAAGTGGAAAAGGTAAACATCAGTGTTATTAGGCAAATTAACTCCTGCAACATTCAAACTATATATACACACATGTATATTAAAATTATAAAAAAAAAAGAAGAAGAAGAAAAAAACATACTCAAGCGGAGCTTCCCGCAGCAAATGTCAAGAAGCAACAACAACAAAACACAACAAACGAGTTGCCGTAAGCGTTGCGTGCGTGCGAGCGAGCGCACACTATTGTCAATTGCGCGCACAGTGTGCGAGCGCAAGCGATTTACCATTTTTATTGTTGCCAAAAACAAAAAAAGGAAACATGAAATGATACAAAAAAAAAAAAAAAAAACAAGGAACCGAAGTGAAACAAATCAATGCACATAAACTTATTTGTTGCACTTTGAGTTGTTCTATTTATATTTGAAGTATACACGCCTCGCACAAACTGTACAAAGTGTATTCATGTTTGCTGCATGCTCACCTGAAACAAAACATTTGTGTTGCGGCCAATGTTGATTGTTGTTTGTTGTTGTTGGTTGCGCTGCGTTTATTGCGTGAATGCATGTGGGTATTGGTTTATGTATATGTGTATGCATATACATGCAAGCATACATATGCATATGTATGCTCGAAAATCTCTGTTGCTCTGTATGTATGTATGTGTGCGAGCAGAAATGCAATAAAACAGAAACAGACAGAAACGTCGTCGTCGTCGTCGTCGTCGTTCGCTTATTGGCGCAATTTTGTGTTGCACGCGCGAATTTTCTTAGCTACTTTTCACGTTAAACGCACCCGCACCACACCAAATTAATAATAATAACTAACGCACTGTTGCCGCTGGCTGCCCAATGTGCACAGTTAGTGGCAATTGCATGTTTTTTGTTGCACACATTTTCCACCACTTTTAACGCAGCAGCATACGAAAATCGCAACGAATCAGGTACAACAACAGCTACAGATTATATACATACAAATCACTGTTTGTGCGTATATTGAAAATATTGCACATTGCGAACACACGAATTCAAATACGTTCTAGAATGCACGTTTGCCGTATTTTGTCAAAGCAATTGAAACTCTTTAAAAACACACAAAAATATTTAATTTTTTCTTCGCAACTACGTTTTAGAGTGACCAAATTTTGTTTGCGTTGTTCAGCTTGGCATTCGCCACGAACGCTCAGTGTTGTGTTTTTTCATTTTACGTTGCGCATTTTTGCGTTTCGCGCTGCTCAATTTGCGTTCACGCTACACACTTGGCGTACGTCGTGCTGCCAACTTAAAGTGAACGCAAATTTGCGCGCAGCTCACTTAAGGTGAGTGCGAATTATGCGCGCAGCCAACCTTAAGCGTTTGTCAAATTGGGTTTGAGCGCAGCCAACTTCAAGTAGGCGCCCAATTTAAAGTTAGATTTGAATTGCATGCGTTTATTATTATTTAATTATGGTTTATTGATCAGCTTAAAGCTATCCGTAACGCTCTGCTGTCCATTTACAATATACGCCAGCGGATCATCTTTGCTCGACTCCATCAGGTGCTCGCACAAAGTTTGATTAATGGCAAACATGAACGATAAGTCAATATCATAGCGTGGCAACTTCTCTCTAATAAAACGCTCAAATTAACCTTTGCAATATGCACTTAAGTTGTGGCACGACTCACCTCAAAAATGTAATCACATTATCGCCCAGCGTGGGCTGCCTCGACAGCAGCAAGGCGGACAAATATCGCGGATGCTTCTTCTTCTCGGCACAGTGCATGATCAGGCCCCAGTTCCTATAATCCGTGTCCAGCACATAGGTGTTGTAAATGCCCTCGTCTGTGAATGTGCGAAATTTGATAACATACTCAATACTCAAGACAGGCCTGGGCTTACATATGTCCTCGGTGTGCATCCAGTGGCCGGGTGTGCCAAAGTCCGGTATCAGCCACGTGATGTTGCCCTGCAGCTTCTCGCGCAGCGGATCTTCGGCAAAGATGTAGCTAAAGTTCATGGTTATCTGAGGTGGATACAAAAAACATGTACATACTAGTCGAATAGTAGATATTACCCGGCATTGCCCGGCACAAGTGTCACTCTACAACATTAAGCCGTCGCTTTTTCACGTGAAAAAATTGAAAAATGTTTTTTAGAAATATCAAAAAACTTTCGAGTTTGAAGACGCCTTTTCAACAAAGTTTCGCATCAGAGATCTTTAGAAACGAGTTTGCAGCCAATCGGATCAAAAATAAACTTTTTCACTCGTATTCCACACTGGCGAGTGGAATTTGTAAAAGTGTTCGAATAGGCCAAGGGCAAGTGCACCGTCTAGCTCTCGCGGCTTGGGCTCTTCATAACCAATCCGACAGTCGGTCAGTCAGCCGGTCAGTCAGTCAGTCAGACAGTCAGTCAGTCAGTCAATCACAAGATTGATGTACTTACATGCTGATCCTCGCTGGAAAAGGCAAAATTGCTGCGCATGCACGCATATTCCGGCAGCTCCTCGGTGGAGGCATAATATTGTACCACATGCCAATTGCCCATCATTAGCTCCAGATCAAAGTTGCGTATGGCGCGCACCTGTTGTGAGGGTGGTAAAGAGGGGGGGGGGGGTGGAGGGTTGGGGGAGAGCGGTAGAATGGTCTCTTATAGAAAGTTAACACATAAATAAATCAGAATAACAACAGCAAGGTTTTCATTGAGGCAAATGTGCGTGCTAGCTGAAATTAAACCACACACACACACACACACACACGCACACACACACACGCACAGCATACAAAAATCTAGTTGCATGTCACTTTGTGCATTTGTTCAATTTGTTTCTCGCTTTTGGCTGTGCGTCTTGCAACTGCCACAAAAACGAGGAAAAACAAACTACAAACACAGAAACAAGTGTACGCGTGCTACAGTCGGGTCTGTTCGACTGCCAGATACCCTATTTCCAATTTCCATTTCCAGATTCTTATCAGAATGAGCAAGCATTCATCAATAACCAACTGGTTTTTGATCCTATTCCTATCCGATTATCTACATATCATAATAAACAAGACTTTGTTACGAATCCGCAGATCGGATGTATCTATATATATCTATATATAGTTGGAAAGATATCGATGTATTTAGCCTGATGAAGGTATGAAGAATGTATCTTTATCTAACATCGAATATTCACCATTTAGACTACAAGAATCTACGCCCAGCTTTTGATATCTTCAGTTTTGTTGAAGAATCTGGAGATATGTCCAAAGTGCGTCGGTTGCAAATCGATATTTATCGATTTATCGACCTCCAATCGGCAGCCAGGCAAAGCGAATATGACAAGAAATATTCACCAATTTTCCACGCTTGCGGGTGGAATTGCGCACTACCCGCCTCTTGATCCCCGATCAATCAGTCAGTCTGGACAAGCCGTTTATCTATATAGATATATATTAATGGCTACTGCCTGTTACCTACGCTTGCACAACTGGAGCATACTCTGTTTTAGCTATTTTGCCATGGGGTACAGGGTATATACAACAAAATCCGCTGCACTTGAGCGCCTGTCAACGTTGCGGCCATGCCGATGGCGACACCGACGCCGACGTCGCTGGAAGCAGCGACTGCGACGGCGGCAGCGACTGCGACACGCGGACGTCGGGCACTTAGAAAGTGTGATTGATTTTGGCATCAGTGTGCGCCCATTTCTTTGCCCCCAGACACATTCTGAATGAGAGCCTGACTGACTCGCATATTGATGAGAGAGCACACACACACACAAACACACACAAACACACACAAACACACACAGGCACACACAGACACACGCACACACTGGCATGCAAATGTTTTGTGTACACTGAAACAAATTGTGCTATTCTCTACTTGCATCAAGATCAAAGCGTAAGCTAGTGTAACCTATCGATAACTTTGCATGTTATTGTGACATCGATAAATATCGATTTCAAAACCCAATTTCTGTATTACAGATGCTCGCAAGGGAATTTCTAGACACCTGCCACAAACTTTTGTCAGTGTACTGGACTTCAACCTAAGTACAGCAAATTGTGGAGTCGTAGATGTCTTCTCAGGAGAACTTTCACTGTACGATAAAAAGAATTTGATTGTTTCTTTGTGCCTCGAGTGCTGAATGTGAGAAATATTTTATAATTCGATTGCTGCACTGTAAAAATGTAAACAGATTTCCAATGACCTTATCCGCCAGCCAATTTAGCCAGCTTATCCGAGCTATCCAGCTTATCCGAGCTATCCAGCTTATCCGACCTATTCGAGCTAAGGCAAGTCTCGTTCCTAATGTATTTATTCGGCACTCACATTTGGACATTTCTTGCGCAGATCCGTGCGCTTCCGGCCGAGCGCCGTGTAACTGTTAAACTTCATCCAGGCCGTGGCGCTGGGCAGCTCCGTCAGGTCGATCAGCAGCGGCAGCAGAAGCAACGGCAGCACCTGAGCTGCCCTCTGCGAGAGCAACATGCTGCAGCGGATAACGTTGCGATGCCAATTGGAATTGGGATAAGGATATGTTTGTTTTGTTTCCTTATCCGCAAACTGAGCGTTGGGGCTTAGACTCGCGCGCTGCCTGATGCGTTGTGGCTGGCACTGCGATGCCGTTTCGAACGGATGCCGCGCAGCGGATCCATTCTTGGCGGATAAGACGCCATATACTAAGTACATATATAAATACAGTTACATACATATGTATGTATGTATGTGCATGCGTATTATACAGCATTCATGTAGATTTTTATTAAAATGTTGCGCGTTGTTTTTGTCGCTGTGGCTTATTCATTATCGTAGCTGAAAATAAAACGCGCACACATACACATGAACACACAGGCTAGTTCTGGCAGCTTAGCTTTTTTATAGCTAACTTAAGCGGGCAGAATTGCATTAACTCGCGCTTGACTTTGCTGTTACATTTATCTGTTGTTGTTTTGTAACGTTATAGTTAATATCGATTTGGCTTCAATCATTCATTCAAATAGGCTCCCCTCTTTCATAGCATGCAGCTTGTTTCTGGCTAGTTAATTTGGCTATAGCTAAGCACTTGGCCTGCACTGATTCAGTGATCTAGCGGTACATTGCGAATCAGTTGGAAACAGTGGCGCATACACTGACAACAATGGGCGCATGTGTGTGCGTGCGTGTGTCGTGGTGTGGCAATGCGTCATTTTTTTTTAATGGAATATTAATATTGGAATGCCGTCGCTCTCAATCTTATCATTTCCAGCCGCCAACACATAAACATAAAAATGCTATGTATGTATGTATGTATGTATATGCATGCCTATCTGTGTGTTGGGTAATTAATATTTGTGCTGTTTTCATGGCGCTGGCACCACTGTGCCAGTGCACTTTGGATTCCACAGGCAGGGACGCGTATTTTTGGCTGCATTTAGAGTTTTGGCGAGTTGTGTCTTGAAGCACATTTTGAGTTTAGTTTTTTTGTTTTGGTTTTTTGTTGTCTTTTGCCAATTTATTCGCTTTTCACTTGAGGTTGTCGCCTGAGCGCATTGATCTCAGTCCGTTCCGTTCCCTTTGACGTTTGCTCAAGACCCTGGCAACAGGCTGCACAAGCTACATACATATGTACATACATACATATGTATAAATAACTTTCTCGCGGCACTTGTTGGCCCTCGCAGGTTGAGGTGTTCGGTGCGCGAGGGGAGGGGAGAGGGGGGCTTGATAAAGATGAAATCGGTTTTTTGTTTTTCTTGGTGAGTCTGTTAAAAAAGGTATGCAGCAAACAGGAAACACAAATTTATTCTTTACGATCGCGAGAACAGCCTTTGGACACTTTCTCTTTATTGCGAAACTCGTTGGGCGGCATTTTCACGCAGCCATCGCACATTCGACATCCACATACACAGCATCCACATCCACATACACATCCACATGCACATGCACATGCACATCCATAAGCACATTCAGCATCCACAGCCCAATCCACACAATTGACATCCTCAGCGCAGCCGCGTTCGGGTTCTGCCTGCAGGTGGGGCGTCAACGCGGACGTCGACGCTGACTGCGCATCGTCTGCGCGCAGCGTCTTCACTTTCCTTCTTCCGCCAGCGCTTGCGTCCGCGTCTCTGTCTGGTTTGCTCAGTTGGTCAGCCAGCCAGTCAGTCAGTCAGTCAGTCAGTCAGTCAGTCAGGCAGTCAGGCAGCCAGTTGGCCAGCCCAAAAACGGCGCAACTTTCGACGTGCTGCCGCTGCGGCGCGACGGCGACTGCATCGCTTGGCCATGGCCATGGCCAGTTCCGGCTTTAGCGGTCATCTCTCTGCAGACGCAGACGCAGACGCGGACGCAGACGGAGACGCAGTCGGCGGTTAAACGGACAGACGTCTCATCCAGGCGCGACGCACTTAAACGAAAAGCCGCTTTTTTATGTGCGCCAAAAAGAAAGAAATAAAGAAAAAAGAAAAGAAAAGAGCGGCCAGCGCGAAAAAGGCGAGAAAACGACCAACGAGAAATGTCTCCTGATCGCACACATGCACACGCACACACACACACACGCGCACGCGTGCGTACTTACATATGTCTGTGCGCTGAAGATGAATGAAAACAAGTCAAATGAATGCTGCAGTCGAGAGTGCTTGACTAGCGAATGCCCTGTATGCTCAAAAATACATGCATAAATAAACAAATACATGATTACAGTTCTATTTCTTAACTGTTCTCTCTCTCTCTCTCTCATCAGCTATCAGATACACATTCGTAAATAAAGAAGAGTATTTAATAGGAACTTGGCCTCTTCTGTCTGTGACAAACATTGGCAACAGTTGATGTTACCCAATCGTTTTCGGGCACAGGGTATAATGACTGGCAATTTGCGCATGCGCCAAGGGCGTAGACGGCCAGCCAACCCATATCGAGTCTCGTAATGGTAGCTGCCACTAGCTCAAATCACAATGCGTGCAACATTGTTGCAGTTGCACTTCGCAATTGCCTGAAGTGTGCCACTGCCAATGGAGACGCAGCCGGGTGGGGCACAGGAGTGGGTGACTAGCTGTCTGGCTCGCCAGGTAGACTCGCAGACCGTCTACAATCTATAGATCATATTTTGTCAACAAATGAGCAATGCACTGCGCAAAAACTGAAGTGAGTTGTTCAATGACAATTCATCTTTGTAAATGTTTCACAGCGCTTAAATTAAGTATAAGCTAAAATAATAATACATATATTATATATGTATGTATGTTCATACTTAAATACTTCAGTTGAAATGCTTAAGATTTACCGTGCTGTTAAGTGCTGCCACCTGGCTAGGCAAGGCACATCTGGCAGCATCAAGCACTTGACACTCAATTGTGAATTAAACAATTTCCTTCAATCGCCCTGCCAGCTTGTCAATGCGGTGCTGCCAACTCGGCGCAATGTAAATTGCGCAGAGTGAAAACGAAATTGCAATTTAGCTGCTTGTCAAACTAACATGAACTTTGACAGCCAGCTAGCGATCATGTGCCTGACAGTCTAAATATAAATATGTGCATTGATAAACTCAATTCGAAGGTGAAAGTCCTACGAAAATATCTACCTAGAGTTAAATTATATTGTATACATATGTAGTAAGTCGAATGTCACAATTGATTTAAATGAATGCAATGTCCGCGTGCCGTTGACCACTGTGCACTGTGCTCCCGATTTCTCAATGAAGCACAGTGCTGGCCATTAACATTTTTTGGACATGCCAAGACTGCAATTACAACAACAACAACAACAACAGCAACAACAACAACAACAACAAGACAAGAGACTGCACAAATAAAAGAGAAAAAGTTGTGCGTATTCGTAGAATAAGCCAATGCTCATGATGATGTCGCTGCCAGATGATGATGATGACGATGATGCTGAGATGCTGAGATGCTACACTTGAATGCCTGAAATGCCACGCCCAGCAACAGCAGCAGCAGCAGCAGCAGCCACAGGTGACAAGGCAGGTGGCAGCGTCTCGTCTGGAATGTCAAACGTTTATTTGTCGGTAATTAAATTTGAAAATGATTTAAATTTCACCAGCGAATATTTGGAATTGGACTTAACACTTTCTTCTTTGGCCAGGCCACGTTCCTAACACCAAACCCAAAACAAAATCCGAGCCCAAGCCACAGACACACGCACACAAGCACACACACGCACACACACACAGACACACGCGCGCATGCGCACAGACAGACACAGTTACAGCCTCTGGCCGGCAGGTGGGGCCACCCGCAAGCGCAGTTTTGTACGCCCCGACCCCCTCCCCGGCAACCCAGGCTCCCAAGCGCAATTCAATGATCAATTCGTCTGATTGGAAGATTTTGTTTTCTATTTGCAATTGATTGATGCTCTTTTCTTTTGGCTGGCAGGCGGCAAACGCAAAGCCAAATGTCGTGGGGCTGCACATGGCCAGAAAGTGTGTGCGTGTGTGTGTGTGTTTGTGTTTGTGTGTGTGTCCATATCCCATTAAGTTTGTTTGGCTCAATTGAACTGATGAAGAATGCCAAACTGGAAGTGCTTCTCAATGCACACAACAATTGTTACTTGAATAATCATCATTGTGGTTGCAATTCGTTTTCTCGATTTGCGGGGCAGTCGGATGTCTATATTGAAAAAGTGAAAATAACTAAGCCGTGTGGTGTATACCAGTACCCAGATACCAATTTTGTTAACTCTAGCTTTTATGGCGACCGAATGCAGTGGGCCTATGCAGATGAATAGTTGGATGTGTTTATGCAATTCCCATTTATCAGATGTAAAGCTTAGGCTTGTCAATCTATTAACATATATCAATCGAATATTCGCAAGTAAATGTTTTTAGGGATTTACTTATTTCCACTGATTGACCTTAAAGCTCTTACGGATTACTCTTGGAAGTGGCTTGATGGATACAACTTTAATTTATTTTAAAGTATCTCTATTTGTTCTTATAATATTAGTTTCAAGGGATCGTACATCCAGATGTACGAAAACAAGTGGACAGTTAAAATCGAATTATCTAATAAAATCATATAAAAGCTAGTGGAAACTGTTCTGACATAAAAAAAACTCTTTATGAGTGTGTACGTCTGTACAAGTCTTTGTACAGCCTTACATCAAGATGTATGCATACTTGTCTATGAACTTCTACAGCCATACATCAAGATGTGCATATATAAAAGGCAGAACAAACAGTTCCGACATAAAATCAACTGGTATAAAGTATGGTCTATTGCTTTGAGCATAAGTTGAGCAAGCATACATCTAGATGTACGAGTGCAGCATACATGAAATCACAGTTGAAATGCTCGTGTACTCACTTCTATTTACGAGGCATGCTCATGTGTGTGTGCGAATACTTTGAGTCGAGTGCCTGGAACTATGTCAGTTCATTATTATTTTTTATCAATCATTGTAGTAAAAGATTTTGTTTATGGAACCACTCGATGCATTTGGCTTGCAACGCTTTGTGGTTTGGCTGCGTTGCGTGGGCGCGGGCAGGGGCAGGGGCGGGGGCGGGTGGCTAAATTATGCGCAGACAGATGCCTGTGCGTGCCCTTGCGGCTGCATCATCCATCTTGCCACAAACAAGAGGCACACGAGTCGATTTCATTCATTTGTTTGCGCATGCGTGGCACAAACACTTTGCATATTTCACAAGCATCGTCTCGTCTGGCTTGGAATGGAATACTCTGGGCTGGGATTGGTCCCGGTCTGGTACAGCATTTCGAATGCCGCACTTCGTGATGCTATTTGCTGATCTATGATTTTGTTTTCATTTGGAAAGTGCGTGTGTTTTTTATTTTTCTGATTTTTTTTTTTTTGGGTACTCGCAGTAAAAAGTAACACTTGAGAGTCCATGACTTGGGTGTACTATGTGAGTTGAATATTTTAAGCAATCCGTCCATAAGTTCTTGTTTATGTATGATAGATATGCTGGAATTTCAGATGATCGGCAGATACTTTGGCATCTCCAATTTAAGATTAATGTATAGATAAACACTTATGATATATTTAATAAGAGTTAAGATATATATTTCGATGAATTTTTCTCCGTATACTCCATCTGTAAACATGTCGATAGATATTTTGGTGGGGTTGGTATGCTTTGATTAATATATATTTTAATAGATGTATTTGTAGAAATATAATATGATATAATCGATAGATATTTTCTTAGTTATATCTAGAAAGATATAGACAGATCTATTAAATATGAACTGATCTAGATAAATGTATGTGATCAATTCTAATATATAGTCCAAAGGCCTAGATATTTGAATACATCTAGATCTTCAGAACTACCCTTAGGATATAATTTCGTGATTTGAATATGTGATTTGTGAATAGATCTGTAGATATAGAGAGATTTATCAAATATGATCTTATCTAGATACATGTATTTGATCAAATCTGATAGATAGTCTGTGTGTTAAGATATTTAAACAAATCTATTTGAGTAGAATTATCTTCCGGATATAATTTCGTGATGGGAATATATTATCAAATAGCTCAAGATGATATAAATAGTGAATATTTTAAAAATGTTTTTGATATAGATCGAAATGTGGATTGAGCTATATGATTTGATCTGTAGATATTGCTCAAGATCTGTATGGCATGAGCAAAATGTAATTTAATAGGTCTTTGTGATAAAAATAGTCAATCAAATTCGGTATGCTAGATATTTAGTATAGATCGTCATAATTAGATCCATAGATCTATAGACTTCTCTGTAAATAGATAGATAGATAGATAGATAGATAAGTATGTTTCGCTTTTATGGGTATCTGTAGCATATGCCTCGACTGGCTGGGAACTTTCATATACGTTTTACAGTTCCACAAAAGTGACCAAGAGAAAAGAGCTGAACATAAGTAGTACATATGTAGTTAAACACCACAGAGAATGGCGCCTCTGGGCAATGGCTCAATGGTCAAATCAAATACTCGAAATGAGTATCTGTATGAGTATGAGTATGAGGCTGAGTATGAGGTTGAGTCTGAGGCTGAGTGTGTGAGTGTCTGCGTGTACGAGCATGAGTACACGTGAGTCTGTGAGTGCCTGTTCGCACGCCCAATTTGCCAGAAAGCAGCAGCAGCAGAAGAAGAGACAACGAAAAAAAAAAGAAGAAGTTAAAAAGTAAAAATACAAAAAAAGTTTCAAAACTGAGGCATGACAGCAATAACAATAGCCATAATTGATGGGTGGACCGCTCCCCGCGCATTGTTTGGCGCACCCTTCGCCTCGCTATCGCCCGCTCTGGACATTCGCGACAGTGGAGCGGTAGAAGAATCTTTTGGACAGCGGCTAATTGACTTTCAATGTTTGGACCTGCTTTTTGGCACTGAGAAAGTGAAATTGATCGCACGGCAAGTGCCACTTGCCGCTTGCCACATGCCACATGCCACATGCCACATGCTGCATGCCTCTCCACTGCTGTTCGACTTTTGAGTGTCTTTTTGGTGACTTAAGAGCTGCAAAGATTTTTCAGGGCATGCTAAGGAGCTGGCAAAGGTGCAAGGAACAAGTTTCAACAGCATCAGAGGGTGGTAAGAGGGCAGTGGGCAGGGTGTAGGGGAGGGGGGGGGGGTGGGGAGGGAAGGGAGCAGCAGAAGCTGAAGAAGAGTAGCCGCTTTCTAAGCCGCCTTAGCTGCGCTGATGCGGCTGCTGGGATGAGTTGCATGAGTTGCAACTTCAGCTTTTACCACGCATGCCGGCGACACTTAAAAGCGAAACGAAACGAAACGAAACGGGCAAATATCAACACCAACAACACCAACAACAACAACAACACCAACAACAACAACAAGCTGTAAGAATTTTCTGGGCAAAAATGCGCGCAGCGTCAGATACCCTGTAATTTGGCACGCAATGCAGTTGCCTCGCTCTGAGGCTACGCTATGCACGAATTTATTTAGTTTTTTTTTTAAAACATAACCTCAAAACGGTTCCGGAAACCGGAAACAGTCGAAACTTTACCTGAAACGAAGTTTTCTTTTTCTGCCTAAAAATTTATATTATTTATATTTATATTTATATAATAATATGGCTTAATATTGTATGACACTTAGAATTGGGGAAGCAACAAAAACGGAGTCTAGAAAATCGAGTTCAAGAGTCCCGAATCCAAAGACGAGGCCTTGAAACGAACCATCCAAAAATTATATTTACTAATTAAGTAATATTAAGAAAAGTTCTAATAAAAGCAGATGACATTTGAATAAATCAAGGCTTTATATTGGTAAACATATGTATATATATACATTTATATATATTCTTGAGTCGGAGTGGGGGATAAAACCTGATTCAAGTAAAGCTTTCTACTGTAATATCATAGCAGATCGTTGGACTCTCTTGCCACTGTCGTATGCACTGCATGTTCATGCCCTTTTTCAGGCACCTGGCCAATTACAGGGTATGACAACAATGGTGGCAACTCGGCTAGCAACGGCAATAACCCAATTCTTTGGCTGCATTTCCGTCGCATTGCCAGTGAGCTACTCCAAAGGGCCAATTCGCGACGGCAACTGCCACAGCCACAGCCACAGCGACTGCGACTGCGACTGCGACTTTGACTTGCAACTGCAACGACGGAGGCGACGGAGGCGACGGAGGCGACTCCCAGACTCTCAACTGGCGAGCAGCAATGGTGTAAAAAAGTGTCTTCTCATTGCTTAATGGCAGCCGTTGCTACTGTTTCTCGGCTTTTTTGTCGTTGTTGTTGCTGTTTTGTGTCGTTTTCACTTTGGCCAACGCTGCAGTTGCAGTTGCAGTTGCAGTTGCCACCTTGTAACCCGGCAATAATGGACACACATGCGACCGATTGCAGCCAGCGCAAAGGTTATTGCAGCAGCAACAACAACTGCAACTTGCAGCAACAACAACAACAACAAGAAGAACAACAACAACAACAACTGCAACTTGCAGCTGCATGCGGCAGATGACAAACGACAGCCACTCGATGATGAAGTGTCAATGCAATGAAAACTAAACTAATAAATTGTGAGAGCGACCCAAATAGCTGGCTAGAAACCTGGCGTGGCAAAGAGGATTTAACTGGGCGTTGATGGGCTTAGCTCCAACAGAGGGCCGGTTGGAAGGGGGAAGGGAGTGTGGGAGGGGGAGGGGGGCAACTGTGCAACTGTGCAACTGTGGGAGCCCAAAAACATTGAGCTATGCAAATGAATCCACCTGAAAGCCGCTGACCACCGCATAAATTTTCACAAATTCAAAAATGAGAAGAAAACAAAACAAAACAGCAGAAAAAACTAACATCACGTTTATCATGGAAATCCGCCAGAGATTGTTTATTGTATTGTGGGTGCACACACACTCACACACACTCACACATACACACACACACACACACACATTTCATGTGTATTCCATACCGAAGTTATTCATTCATCGCAAAAGCCAAGCGGACTTCTTCTATGTAACATTTGGAGCCCGGTTTTAATTCAATTTTGGGCTTGTCACAATTTACCCAATTATACACTCAGAGAAAAGTTGTCTACCTTGCTATTGTTTCAAAAACATCCTGAGAGTTGGAAATAATTCTCATTTGCAGATTGACTTTAACTTAACTGAAGAAAAGTTTCTAGAAATGGGTATTCTTTCTGGCTTTCTTTCCATTTTTAAATGAAAAATGTTTTTTTTCTGTCAAATTTGACAAGCAGATAACTAAAGCTTCAAAGCTGATGTCAAATATTACCGACAGATAATTGATAGTCCATACAGTCCATACAGCTTAAAAGCTAGTGTCAAATTTGAAAGGCAGAGAGAAAGAAAATTGTATACCTGCAATTTAAAAGCTAGAGTCAACTTTGACAGGCAGATGAAAAACCCAATATCCCTACATCTTCAAAGCTGGTTTCAAATCTGACAGCCAGATGAGAGAAAGTTCATATCCTTCCAAACTAAAAGCTAGTATCAAATTTGACAGGCAGATGACAAAAAAGCCACTTCTCCACAACTTAAAAGCTAATGTCAAATATGACTGGCAGATGAAAGAACATCCATATCCCAACAATTTAAAAGCTAGTATAACATTTAACAGGCAGAAACCTTAAAACCCATATCCCTTCAGCTTTACAGATAATGAAAATTTGACAGGCAGATGAATAAAATCCAATTCTCTACAACTTAAAAGCTAATGTTGAATTTGACTGGCATATAACGTAAAACCCATATATCTTTAGCTTAAAAGCTAATGTCAAATATGACAGGCAGGTGAAACGACATTCATAGCCAAACAATTGAAAAGCTAGTGTCAAACAAATTTAACTTATAAAAGCTAGCTTAAAATCCACATTCTCACACCATTAAACTCACATGGTCTCAAGTTGATCTATTGACTTCGCTCTATGTTCATCTCGGTCTAGATGAGCATTGCGAGATCATCTACAGAATATCGTCAGCCTACAGCTGCTTTATGCTTTCACATCATTTATCTCAGATGAGAGATGCAACAGATTTTGAGCTAAGACTCATGGCCACTGGGGGCGGACCAAGTAATCCCGGCCAGACTTCCTGTTACTTTCGGAAAGATGATGGGGCTGATGGACAAACGGGGAGACCTTCGCAGCATGCCACCAAATTTGGTCAGTGTCAACTGGCCGACTGGCCCCGCAGATGCCCTCCCGCGTCCCCCTCCCTCCCCTGGGGCCCCAAGCTGGCCATCTCTTTCTTTCTTTCCGACTTAGTCAGCGTCAATGTGTGTGAAATTGAAGCGCAATTCAAGTCTGCGGCTGGTGAAAGTAACAAGATACTTTTAATAAGACATCTGAGCACTGCGCTCTGCGGAGGGAGGCGTGTGTGTGTGTGTGTGTGTGTGTAGGGGGGGGGTTGGGTTGACGGCAAATGCAGGGGCAGCGGGCAGCGTTTACTTAAAATGCGTGCGGCGTGCGCCCAGCAATTAAGCGGCAGCCAACCGGGCAATGGGAACTTGCCACAGCCAGAGTTGCCTCAGCCTCAGCCTCGGCCAGAGCCACAGATGTAGCCCTTGCCCCTTGCCCCTAGCCCAGCTGGCGGCAGAGCCGCTTTGATGATGGGCTACAAATTTGGTTGGTGGTGGCCTCAGCGATTGCAGCTTGTCGCCGGCGCATGCAAAGCTAGCAAAATAATAACTGAGCAGCCACCATTTGGCAGACTTTGTGGCGCGACTCACCCAGGCAACAGTCGCGTCCGCGTGTTACTTAATGTGCCCCGATAGACGAAGACGACGCAGATGCTCTCAACTGGCAACTGGCAACTGGCAACTGGCAACTCGCAACTGGCGACTGGCTCCAATTGCCAATTTCAGGCGGAACCAACTGGCTGCTGGCCGTCCCCCCAGTTGACCAGTTGACCAGCTAGCAGCTAGCAGGTTGCGATGAAATTACTCCAATTTCGAGACAAGTATTTTTGGTCATATTTAGCAAACAGGAATCGAGCTGTGAGCATCGCAGCTACTAAAGCTGCCAGCTCGACTTGAAATGGCGATGAAATCGCTGCTCACCCATGCGCACTGGTTCAGGCGATACACACACACACACACACATACACACACACACACATGTCATACATGTGTGCATACACATGCAATATAATGGATCTTGTCGTCCTCGGATGAGTTGACCAAGTGTTTAAGTAACTGTCAACGAGGGTCCGGGTTCGAATCTAAGGCTTGGGCTGCAGAGGAGGATAATATACTATTAGTTAATATTAGCACAACAATATTAATGAAAACAATAATAATATTAAAAGCAATAATATTAATAGCAATAATAATAATAATAATAATAATAATAATAATAATAATAATAATAGTAATAATAATAATAATAATAATAATAATAATAATAAAAATAATAATAATAATGAAAATAATAATAATAATAATAATAATAATAATAATATTAATAATAATAATAATAATAATAGTAATAATAATAATAATAATAATAATAATAATAATAAAAATAATAATAATAATGAAAATAATAATAATAATAACAATAATAATAATAATAATAATAGTAATAATAAGATTTATATGAAAAATAAAAATTTCTCAAAAAACTTGGTTCTTTCGATTAAATTGATTCCGAGCGTGGAATGATATAATATTTTGGACTCAGGACTATCGATTGGCATTCGGCAAATCAAATTCAAGACTTTGACTAAATTTGAAAATAATGATTTGGGATAATTTAAGAATTTGAGAGTTGGCAATTGGAAAAACTCAGTTAAAATAAGTTAGACTAATGAATGATATGCATGATATAATATGTATGTATGATATTATGGGTATGATATGATATGTAGGATATGATGTGTATTGATAGATATTCGATAGGGGCAGAAGCTGATCTTGGGGACGATAAGCTTTGTGGATTTAGGAGTTTTAGATTCAGCAGGATTATATGTATCTCGCATGACTATTTCGTCCCAATTCAATGCGTTTGCTTGCACTGTGCAACATTTCAATTCGCCTGCTCAGGCTGTAACGCAACCAGAGCAACTGCAGCGGAGTACAGTGAACACTGGGCGACGGGAATGGGGGCTGGAGACGGAGACGGAGACGAAGATGTGGAAACGACAGCGTCATCGCCATTGTCGCTGCTGGCCAAAGCTAAAACCGAACCAAATGCGAAAATATTTTATGGAAAAGTGGAACAATCGATTAAGCATTACAACAACAATACGAAAGCAGCAGCAGCTACAGATGCTGCAGCTGTTATTAGGGCAGAGAGCGGAGCCGCCCAAGCACCACCAGAGCAATAAATACCCACATACGAATGTCGAAAAGCCACCCAGAAGGGCATTTGGTGCACCTACAAGCAGCGCACTTGATTGATGCGGCACGACAGCAAAAACAATGAGGCAGCAGCAGCAACTGCGGCAGCAGCAACACAATTGTGGTGGCAATTGGTGGTGCGGCTGGTGGTGCGGTGCATAGAAAGTGCAAACAGTTTTGAGGACTTGTCCAGCGATGCGTCTGCAACTGAAAGTTGCCCCGTCTGCCCAGTATAAACAAACAGACGAATGGGGAAACCGATTGCCGCTGACAACAAACGCATGCCACGAGCAACAGCAACAGCAGCAGCAGCAGCAGCGGCAGCAGCGGCGGCAGCAGCGGCGGCGGCAGCGGCGGCAACATCAGCCGGCAAAGCCGATACCGATAGCGATACCGATACCGATACCGCAATGCCGTATTTGTATTCGTGTCTCAGTGTCTCACTTTTTGCTGCCCATCAATGTAAAGAAGAAATTTCGCCGTCAACAGCAGCAGCAGCAGCAGCAGCAGCAGCAACAGCAGCAGCGCGTCGGCAGCGCTGCTTGCCTCGTGGCCGTCGGCGCCGTTGCGCATGCGAAGTGTTTCGCTACGAGAAAGCAGGTGGATGCAGCATTCGGCGCTTAACCACGGCGCGAACCAGACGCGTTTCTCAACCACAACGCTTGCCGCTCGCTGACCAAGTCGCCAGGCCAAGAGTCACAGAACCAACTGCAAATAAATAAAAAAAAAAAAAAAAAAAAAATTGAAGTAAAATTATTACAAAACACGGCCAAAAACCACAACAATAAACTGCCAAATTGTCTTTTGGCCAAGTGCAATTTTTTTTTTTTTATAAAACAAAAGAAAAAGAAACAAGCCAAGAAGCAGAGAAACATTCCTGTGCGTGTGTGTGCTTTTGTGTGTGTTCGAACGCGCGTGTCCTTCATTCATTTTTTTGCTGTTCAATCATATTTTTTTTTTCAATTTTGTTGCGCTAGTTTGTTTTGGCATCACTTTTTTTTTTTTTTGCTGGAATTTTGTTGTTATTTTTAAATATATTTTTTTTGAATAAACTGTGTGCACATTGTCCGCGCCCCGCTGCACCTCGTTAATTGGCCGCGTGCAACTCGAACTGCAACAACAACTGCAATTAGCAGCTGCCGAGCGGCAACATTGTCAGCAACAACAACAACAACAGCAACAACAACAATAACAACAACAGCAACAACGAAGAAGAAGAAGAAGAACAACAACAACTGCTTTCGAAAGTCGCATCGAGCACATCCTGTTGTTCGGCATTGCATCAAAATTGGAATTGGAGCCGAGCTCTTGTGGCACAGGTAAGTGTTGCACCGGGCTACCCGCCACACACAATTGGGGCCAGTGGGTGCAGTCGAACAGCCCAACTCCAGACTTCACCAGACTTGACTTAGATCTGATTCAGAGATTGTATAATCAAATAGTCCCAAGACCCAGTCCAAGCAGGAACAATCAAATTATTCGCTTGGTTCGCAGGAAAGGTTCGCAGGAAGGTTTTCAAGTTTTTTTTGAAAAAATTGTACACACATTTGTCTAGAATTTGAGAAACAAAAGAAAGAAATAGTTGAACAAAATTGTAAAAAATTTAAACAAAATACAAAATAAATCTAACAAAATCTGTCTTTAATTTCAAAACTAGAATTTCTTAACAATACTTCAATAGTGTTCAAATAGTTCTTAATTTGTTTTTCATTTGAGCGAAATTTACAAATATTCCATGCTATATTATATATCATAAATTATATATTAAATATTATATAATATCTAATTTATATTATATATCAAATATCATATATTATTTAATATATATTATATATTTTGAGTGTGGAAATATATAATATCATTTATGTACAGAATATTTTGTGTGCAACATCTTGTTTAAAGAATTATATTATTACTATCTGAATATCTGTCTACAAACTAGTATCTACTATCTATCTATATATTATAATCTGAGCACTCAAGTATTGTCCAGGTAGAATATTATCTTATCTATATGTAGAAGAGAAGATTGCCAAAAGCTTTCATCTGATAGCTATATTGATTTTCATAGAGTTCATATGAGTTTATACATATATGATATTTTATATATTATATGATATTACTATATCAACCTTTAAGCGGGAGTTTTTTTGTATTGCCTTTTTATATAATTTGTTAAATATCTCAACAGAGAAACAAGAGATCCGTGAAGTTTGATTAAATGTTTGAGAACTTTTGCTTTATTTTTTGATTTTATCTACATTGTTTTATTGTAAATATATCATATACATATATATATATATATTGTGTATATTTATTACTCAAAACAATCTAGATACAATGCAAAACTAAAGAAAATACAGGATCGAATACCAGGATACGGCTTGGATGCTGTAATATCCGAGCCGAAGGTCAAAGAAGGTCGTGTTATTTCTAAATTGGACCAACTACTAGTAAAAATATTTATAATATTTTATGGATTTCCGCAATAATAACAATTACTGTTGGAGAATATAGTTAAATGTAGTTTATTCTTTAGGATATTATCCATATACATATCTAATCTCTATATAACGACTATTTAAGTTAGATTCAAAAATGTTTTAGTTTTAGGAAATATAGTTAAACGACTTTGACATTTATAAAGAATAGCTTTATACTGATTAGAACAAACAAGAAAATTAACCAAATGCGAGTTTAATTTGATAGAATCCAGAGATACATATGCAGATACAGATAGAGAATAGATATAGTACTATATACGATATTATGTATATTCAAAACTAATCTCTATAAAATTGATTGAATGTCATATATCATATATAATTCAATAAATTAACTATATGTCATATATCGTATATATTTAATTTGAAAGAGTTTAGTTTTTGCTTCAGTTTCCAACATAAACTGTGATATAAAATTTCATATATGATAGTAAATCGCACATGGATATCACATTCTTGAGCTTCTTTTGAAGTGATATTTCAAATAATGTCACTTGTCAAAGTGGAATTTGGGTGGAATACGAGTGCGCCCCTTCCCTTTCTCGCTTTATCTTCACGGTATACGGCTATGCTTATTATGGGCATGTCATACCTCCCTCTCCCTCTCCCTCTCCCCCTTCCTCTCTAGCTCTCTTTACTTCCTTCATCTAGCGTCTGTCTATTGCCTGGTCTACTGAAAGTGGCCAGTCTTCTGTCTTCAGTCTTCTGTCTTCAGTCTTCAAAAGCTGAGTCTTGCAGTTTGTCAGTCTTGAAGTTTTCTAATTGCTCGACTCGTATTTGTCTTGGGCCTGTTGACGTTGACCCAATTGGCTGATGGAACACATTATTAACACATTTCACCTCGCCAGCACCTGACCAGGTGAATAAGTTGTCATTAAAAAGCTGCTGCTGCTGCTGCTGCTTCTTCTTCTTCTTCTCGCAGCCTGTCACTTGTCTTTTTTTAATGCTTTTTCTCTTTCTTGTCTTTACTTTCAATTTGGTTGCCCAATGGGCAGCTTAGTTTTCAATTTGGGGCGTGGCAGCAGCACTAAGTACCTGCTGTAAGTGCGGCACGGGGCAACAGGGCTAGAGGAAGGGGAAGGGGTGGGGGTAGGGGCTAGGGAAGAGGTGAAACTTATTGTCAGCCACACGAGCGCATGAATAAATGTCAAATCAATCAAACGAATCAGTCAATCAGTCAAGCGGCATTTTAACTGCAAAATTAATAGCAATAAATTATAATTAACCGAGACGCACACCAGCACACACACACACACACACACACAGTGAACACACACCTGAAAGCGAAAACGGCAATAATAAATAATAATACTAACAACAACAACAACAACAGCAGCAGCAACAACAACATCAACAGCAGCAGCAACATTTGTGAAAAGCTACAAAGTAAACACTTTCTAGTGTTTCAACAATTGTTGTTGTTGCTGCTACGGCTGCTGCTGCTTCTTCTTCTTCTTGCCACATTTCATTTGCTTTCCAACAACAATATATTGCAGGCAACAACAGCAACAGCAAGAGCAGCAACCAAAGCGCGCACATGACAGCAAAAATAACGTATTAATTGCAGTTTATGCACATTAACAACAACATTAAAAGCAGCAAACAACAACAAACAAACAACAACAACAAACAACAACGTGCCAGCTAGCAACATGCAGCGACAACAGCAACACTCACAGCAACAGCATCAACAGCAGCCGCAACAACACCGACAACAGCAGCAACAACAACAACAGCAGAAGCCACAACAACAACAGCCAAATATCTTAAAGCAACAACAACAGCAACAACAACAACAACAACAAATGCGTTCCCAAAGCTGTCGACAACGTCTGGGGATCAAAAAGATTTGGCTGCCGCTTATCATTTTCCTTTCACTGCAGGTGAGCAACGACAACAACAACAAACAACAACAGCAACAACACCGACAACGACAACAACAACATAAGCTCCTTTTCATCTGCCACACACATAATTTAAATCAATTGTAGCTAATGCCAAACAGCAGCAACAACAACAACAACAAGTGCAATAAATAATTGGCAATTCAACAAGTTCGATAATTATCGATAATTATCGATAAGCGCCTTTGTGTTCGAAGTGAAAGAGCTTTCGACTTATCGAGCTTTAAAGTAGCTTTAAGTGGTATCTATTTTCATTTGAAGGATTTAAAAGAATCTAAAATTTGAATTGGCTTTGAAATTTCGTAGATTAAATATCCTGGCAGACATAGGCACAATCCACAATTAGTTTTAATAAGATTTGTTCGAAAAGTTCGATAATTATCGATAAGCGCCTTTGTGTTCGAAGTGAAAGAGCTTTCGACTTATCGAGCTTTAAAGTAGCCTTAAGTGCAATCCTTTTGCATTTTTAATTCCCGCAATGAAAGAACTGTAAGAATTAAAAAGTTGAATTAGCTTTGAAATGTCGCAGATTAAATATTCTGGCAGACATAGACACAATCTTGGATCGTTAGATCGATGATAAGATATTGCTTTGTTTCAGTTTTAAAACTTAATTTTTAAACGATTTTCAATCCCATGTCTGCTAAATGATAAAATGGTTGGGTTCTCTAGGAAAGGATTACGGATAAACACAGTTATCCTAAGGTCTGACTATATGATATGAGTATAAAGTATATCATCTAGCTAGTTTCTTAGTTCTCTATGGAATATCAAAGAATCGATTACAAATCGATTCATTTCAGTTAATGAATGATTTAAGTGAATTGATAGTCGATAGTTGATCGATAATTGATTACAGATTATAGATTTGAATTGATAGTTGATAGCTGATCGATAATTGGTTATCGATCGGAGATTTGCTTTGATCGTTTTCGATAAGTAGTTTGTGTTCTTTGAGTCCAGGATTTTCGCAGATTCGAACTGTTATGTTGGGTGTTCTAAATCTAAATCTTTAGCCACAATTGCCAGCTTATAAGAAAGTCTCTAAATTTAGATATATCTATATTTAGATCCGGCTAATAATGTGCTATATGGTATATGTATAGATATATACTTAAAATCAATTAAATTCTGTTTCTTAAAGATATAGAATGAAAGTCAACCGGTTTTGTCATATGTTATCGATCAGACCAAAATCGATATATGAATAGTCTTTCGCCTTGAAGTTTGATAAAACTGAACAATGTACATCTTCCCATGATTTCCACTAAACACATCTTCGCCACAAGCTCATAGAAAGCAAAGATTTGGCTGCTCATCGCATCAAGTGGGCGATCCGCGTTCCACGTTCCCCTCTCCTCGTGCCTCGTTCCGCGTTCCTCCTTCCACGTTCCTCATTGCCAGGTCTATGACACAATTGAAACGTGGGCTCGAAAATGATTTCCCTTTCCTTGGCTGCACGATTGCTTCAACAGCCGCTGGCAAAAACTCTTCCTTTTTTCTTTTTTGTTTTTCTTCTGGTATTTTTTTGTTTTCATTTTTCCCAGCCTCAGCTGCGTTCAACTTTGAACCATCGGCCAGATCTTGTCCAGGTTTTTGTGTGCTGCCAAAAAAAAATATAAGATTTTCGCACTCTCTGGACCAGAGAAGAGCTGCTGCTGCTGCTGCTGTCGACGCTTTTTCACGTTTACTTTCTCTCGGAGTCGCAGTCGGAGCCGGAGCCAGACGGCAACTCGACATTTCAGCATTGGTCGAGGTCAAGATTAACAACAACAGCCGGCATTGGCTTTGGCTTTGGCTTTGGCTTTGTCTTTGGTTCCGTCTTTAGCTCCGGCTCTGTCTGCCGCATCATTAGTTGTCGCATTAGCAGCTGCTGCTGCTGCTGCAACAACAACAACAACAACAACAACAACAGCAGCTCACGACTTTTTTGCGCTTTGCCCGTCGCCAAAATGGAAAACTTGGCACACATTTCTATTAACGCAGGCGCTGGCCTTCTAAAAACACCATCCCCTCCTCCTTTCCCCTCACCTGTTCGCCAGCCTTGCGCCCACACTGCTTGCCTCCTCTTCCCCTCTCGCCCAGCTCTTGACGCTGCTCAGCGGCATCGCGTTCTATCGCATTGCGGAACCGGATCACGTGCATCATCAAAATCTAAAATCGAAATGAAACACCAGCCCCCTTCTCCCCTCATCCCCTACTCCCCTCTCTCTCACCTCCCCCTCCCCCCTTCATCCTCCTGCCATTGCCTTGGTCTTCCTAGCCGCCTGCTCGTTATTATTCATGCTCGTCGTCCATGGGCTGCTCCAAATCACGTTCCCGCTGCCGACTTGGCATGCAAAACTTATTTGGGGGTTTTTTTTCTTTTTATTTTTTTTCTGATATTTTTAGAATTTGTTTTTGCAACTCGTTTGGCAATTTATCTCAGTGTATGTGTTTGTTATTGTCGTCTGCCGCCTGGGCATCATCACTTTCTACCTTAAACAGGATTGGGGCAGGATGCCACCGCGTAGCACGTCGCGCTGATTATGTGACATCCCCATTGAAGCCGTTGCTGGGAGAAAGTTGTTTTGGGCCCGCGGCACAGTTTGGTCCAAAGCAAATACTTGGCTTGCCTCTCTGGCCAGCTGGCCAGATAGACAGTCTGGCAGTTGCAGTGTCTGCCAAATGTTAAATCGCTTCTACACTTGTCTCTCGCCCTCTCTCCCCCTCTCCCTCTCTCTGAAAAGACAAAAAAACAAAATAATCGAAAAATATCTAAAGTATATACTATGTTTGCAAATTGAATACTTTAATATATTAATATATATATAATATATTATTATTATATTGGCTCGCATTATCTACGCCTAAAACTTATGTGTCGTATTCCATGTCAAGACTGGGTCAATATAGTCCCAACTTGGCTAGATATATATTAGCCAGATTTAATTCTGACTATATTTAATCGATATCTTATTCAAATGTTGCATAAGTAATATATGTATATTATTTTATTATATTTTATATTATAGTTATTCATCGAGTTAACTTTTTCGATACGATAAACTGAAGAATCCAATTTTCTTCAAAATTATTCGACAGAGATTTTGGGTACAGATCAAAATGCCAAATAGAACAGATCTATCTTTCTATCTGCAAGGATATTTAATATTCAGTTATCTAATTATTTGCAACATTTTTTTTTGGAAATAAACAAAGATTTTCCTGTTTCAAAACTCTTCCCTTTCGTATAGTTGCGGTATTATGTTGGCCAAAAACCTAAGAGATATGCGCTTTTGGCTTTAATAGAGAAATATTGATAATATAAAAAAATTTAATTAGCTTGGTCGAGGTTCATAAGGAAATCCAAAGTCAGCCCTAATAATATAATACTAATATGAATACTACAAAAATTATGTTAAATTTTAGAATATATTTTCTTCTTTCAGTTTTGAAAGAAAAATATATGGAAATAAGTCGAGGATTATCAGGAAAATAATCAATGGAAAAAGATTTGTTGGATGGATCACGATCAATTAATTACCTGGCCTTGGATGCCAAACGATCCAAGTGTTCCATCCGGTTCTGTGCTGTTCCCCGTTTCTAGCCTTGACATCGTTTTGGCCAAGGCGGATCTCTGGGCCAATTGGGTCGCTTGTGATGCTAGCAAAAAGCAAGAAAGAAAGAAAGAAAGAAATATACTAAAAAAGTGAAATTGTTACACTTTGCGCTGTTCTCCTTAGTTGTTGTTATTGTTGTTGTTGTTGGTTTTCCTTATGCAATTGAATCGCAAGTCGCATCCGCCATTCGCCAGTTGCCAGTTGCCAGTTGCCAATTGGCAATTGGCATGCGACATGTGGCTGCTCCCATTGTACTTAGTTGAAATTCTTGCCACGCGGTATTTCGTGTGTGTGTGTGTGTGTGTGTGTGGCAGCTCATTAATGCGAGCAGCTCTGCTTCTTCTTCTGCTTTGCTGACCCATTTACTTTGCTTTTGTGCAGCTCGCTTTGATCCGCGCGGATGAGGTTGAGGTGGTGAAGGCAATCGCTGGCGGCGGCAACGATGAGCTCTCCATGGGACTCAGCGAGCAAGACAATGAGGTGGATCAAATGGCCCTCGAATCGGAACAGGAACAGCAGCAACAGCAGCAACAACAGCAGCAGCAGCAGCAGCAGCAGCAGCAGCAGCAGCAACTACAACTACAACAACAACAGCAGCAGCAGCAGCAGCAACAATCCGTTTCGGGGCCCAAGGTGCAGGTGCATTACCAGCACAATGGCCCGCCGCAGGCACCACCCGGTCTCAGCCTGGGCCTGGGCCCAGCTAGAAGTGAGTCTGCAGCAAGCCGCAAAATCACTTAACCAGCTAATCAATCTAAACCATTCCAATGCAGGCAACAACCATCAGAATATACCCATGAGCTTTGGCCAGCCTTTTGGACCGCCGCCGCCGCCGGGCGCACAATTCTATAAGGGACCACCACCGCCGGCACCACAGCGACCACCACCGCCGCCGCCGCTGCAAGTGCAGCAGGTGCAACAGCAGGTGCAGCAGGTGCAGGTGCAATCGCTGCCCGATCTGAGCGTGGGCGCCTCCAGCAACAACGAGATCTGGGCTTCGCCCGTGCAGGACATGCCGAAGATCGTTTCGCTGGACGTGAAGTGCGAGAAGAGCGGCATGAAGGTCTTTGTGCAGTTCGACAAGCCCTTCAATGGCATCGTCTTCTCCAAGGGCCACTACAGCAACATGAACTGTGTACATCTGCCCTCCGGCCTGGGCCGCAGCTCGGCCAGCTTTGATATTGGACTACACGAATGCGGCACCGCTGGCAACACCGACAACTACAATCAGGGCTACGGGCATGAGGCTGGCGGCGGTGCCGGGGCTGGCACGTACTTTGAGAACATCATTGTCATCCAGTACGATCCGCAGGTGCAGGAGGTGTGGGATCAGGCGCGTAAGCTGCGCTGCACCTGGCACGATCAGTACGAGAAGAGCGTCACCTTCCGGCCGTTCCCGGTGGACATGCTGGATGTGGTGCGTGCCGATTTTGCAGGCGACAATGTCGGCTGCTGGATGCAAATCCAGGTGGGCAAGGGTCCTTGGGCCTCGGAGGTCTCCGGCCTGGTCAAAATCGGCCAGACCATGACCATGGTGCTGGCCATCAAGGACGATGACTCCAAATTCGATATGCTTGTGCGCAACTGTGTCGCCCACGATGGCAAACGTGCCCCCATCCAGCTGGTGGATCAGCGCGGCTGCGTCACCCGACCCAAGCTGATGTCACGCTTCACCAAGATCAAGAACTTTGGCGCGTCCGCCTCGGTGCTGTCGTATGCCCACTTCCAGGCGTTCAAGTTCCCCGACTCAATGGAGGTGCATTTCCAGTGCACCATACAGATCTGTCGCTACCATTGCCCGGATCAGTGCAGCGCCGAGACAAATCTGCAGGATGTGCACCACCTGCAGGTGGGGCCCGAGTCCCAGTATGGTCCGCCGCCACCGCAGCTGCATGTGGATGCCTATCATGTGGCCAGTGCCATTGGCAAGCGACGCGACGAGCGACGCGTCCAGCGACGGGCACGCGCCGTAGCCGAGACCACGGAGCAGGTGGGCCTCAATCGTATCATCAAGGTGGTTTCTTCGGGGGATCTGACATTTGCCATTGACGAGCAGGCGGCAGGCAACGGCAACGGCGATGGCAACGGCACCAACAACAGCAACACATTGCCCCAGACCATGGTGTTCCCGGTGAGGGAGGAGGGACTCATTTGCATGACCACGCCGGGCTTTGCCATTACGCTAATCGTGCTGCTTGGCATTTTGGTCACATCCTGCCTCATCTCGGCGGTGCTCTACGTACGTCTGCGGCCCTTCTCCAGCTTTGCCGCCAAGGAGCGCGCCGTCGCCTTTACGAATCCCCAGCTGGCGGCTGCCGCCCTGCCCGTCATCCATCTGCCGTCGCCGGCGGATGCACTGCCGGGCACGCTCTCCAAGAAGCGGGCGCTCTCATGAGCGATACGTTCGGTATGATCCATCTTCGTTTCAGATTCCTTCCGCTTTCCGCCTGAACTAGTTTAGGCCATCAAGTTTGCTAATTGCTATTAATTAGTTTAATTTTTGTCACAAATTTACAATAATTATATAGTTCATGCCGTTAACTGGGTTTCCCCGTTTCCAATCTCCACATTTTCCAACCCTTATCCCAGCTCTTGCTCATTCTTCCCTTCACTCTCTCGCACTCTCTCGCACTCTCTCTCTCTCTCTCTCTGTTGGTGGTAGTCAATTAAAAACAAAAAAAAAGAAGAAGATTTAACACAATTTATAATATGCTTTAGCTTAAGTCTAGGTTCTACTTTAAATCGGTGCTAAGCCAATGCTCACAGTTCAAACATATGGCCAATCTGGCAACTCTATCAGCTCTGTCAGCTCTATCCCTTTCATGCAACTGTCTCTCTTGCTTTCCTTCCATCTTAAGGTCCATGCTCATAGTTAGTTAGGGTGAAGCAGGTGTGGCAACGCCATGTATTAGCCTGTCCATTGGTGTATTGTTGCCATATCTGCACGTCCAGCAATGTGGCAAGGCTGACATTCTGTTCAGTTCTTCAAATATCAGCTCTGTTCTGCTGACGGACTTGCAAAGTCCATGTTAAGCTTGCTGATAACTTTAACGGGCACTTGAGCAATTGGACCCACATGTTATAGACTCTTCTTAAGACTATCTTAATACATATACTTACAATATGCTTATACTTATATGCACGCATTAGACATATGTGTGCGTGTATTTCAATTAGTCACTAAATATTTTAAGTGTTTTAAACTTAGTCTAAGCTCCGGATTCGATTCTTTGATCCACAGACCCTTTGATCCTTGATTTAACATCTGGTTTATTTATAATTGTTGCCTTACATGGAGCGTATCTAATTTATACTTCTATTTACTTATTTATTTATTTATTTTACCACCTAGTTGAATCCGACATAACCCGTTTTTTTATTACGAGTATTTGTTTTTTTTTTTTTTGTTTTTTTTATTAATATTATTATTATTATTATTATCATAATTGTAATTCCTGCAAGCAGAGAAGGAAATTAAGTTAACAATGTATTCAATAAATCGTTTATAACAACACATATCGGACAATTTAATCGAATTCCTTAGCTGAATAATACAAATACCGAGTGTACGAGTACTTACATAACCTTTATATCCAATTATCTATTTACTTATTTACGAAATGTACGAATTACAAATACAGCATTGCATGTATGTACGAGCAAAGCCAATAAACGACAATTATAAAAGAGTTATATCATGTTGTTTTATTTATTTATATAACGATCCAACATGATAAAATGCTGAAGGAGTTGTTCCCTGCTTCTGCACTTATCTATGCGTAACTCCATCTCGGAGTGTCTGGCAAATTTAGGTGTGACCAATTGTTATCAAATCTCCATTAGATTTACCAAGGTGGCAACTCTGCAAAGCGCATTCTTAGCCGCCTAAATGCATGCAGTATATTACAATCCAAAGTATATAAACCTCTCTATTTCATATTTTAAACCTTTTGGGTAGGGGTATTCCGAGCTCCAGATTCATTTGGCTCGGACAACGCCGGGTAATTCCAGTATTAAATTAAAGACGCATCATTTATCATATTTATAGTATATTTAATCTTAACTATAAGTATTTTTTTTTTTTTTTTTGCATTTAGTTCATTACAATTGTCAGAGTTTTGTTTTATTTATTTTTCCTTTTGTTTACTTTTCTTTAGCTTTACGAGTATTAATTAAAAAAATGTTAATTAAATAAAGATTGTATAAATTATTTGGCCTTGACAACCGATTTGCATTTGTTGTTGTTTTTTTTTTTTTTTTTTTGTTTTGTTGTGGTTTTGTTTTCATTTGTTTTGTTGATTTAATTTCTCTAATAATAATTTACTAATTGTTTAAATAGGCAATAAGTACATAAGGCCAAATTCACATAGATCAGAAATATGGAATTCAAAATTCCCACAAAAGAAAATCATGCCAAAAGTATACGTATTTATGCACTATATATGACCTATTGCTGATCTATGTGAATTTAGATGTATGAAAAAGTTGAAAATTTTATCTAAAATTTCGCTTAAAATTTGCTAAACGCCGCATTCGAATGACTTGTTGTTGGAAATTTGAAATATTTTCGAACATTTTCTCAAATTTTATGCGATTTTCTGTGAAATATAGTTTAGATTCTTATAGAGTGTAAGGTAAATAAATAAATAAGTGTCCCCTAATTTTAGTCATGTGCGTTGATCTATTTAGAAATACGTTTATATATTGGGCAAACTCTATTGTTATTTGTATTCTTCGTTTATGTTATTGCAGATTTTACGACTAAATGCACCCAGTAAAAAAAATACACATAAATAAATAAATATTATGCAGCACCAAAAAAAAAAAAAAACACTTGTTCGGGACATTGAACGCATCTCTTTAGTGGATCGGTTGGGCGTGTTGGGTACCAACCAATTGCCTTCAAGTATTGCCATGTTGCCCGTTTCAGCTGACGAGAGCAAAAAACTAACGAGTAAGAAACTAACGAGTGCGCGAATACATGTTCCATTCCACATTGTCTCTGTGACCAATCAATTCATGTCGCATTCCATTCGCTTATCCCCACTTTCTGAGCGGCTAACTAGGGACTGAAAAAGTGTTTCATGCCATTCCGTTTCTTTCTATCTATTTGTCAGATATGAGCCGAAGCATGTTTAACTTTGATCTATTTCTTCTAGCTTACGAGTGAATAAATGAACGCATGCATGTTCCATTTCATTATGTTTCTGTTCTTCTCTAACTTGCGAATGAATTGAAAATATACCAAATTCCGCTTTGTTCCTGCTCTCTTTCTCTCTGTTACTAACTAATGAATTTGAACAGAGTCGGATGTATGTTTCATTCCATTCTGTTTCTCATTCTATTTTGATACGCACGCATGTTCCTTGATCTTAATTCCAAAGCTAAGGGGTGAAAGGAAGCTTAATCCATGCCATTTTATTCTGTTTCTACTCAATTGTTGTGGCTATCTGAGCGCATGCATGTTCCATTCCATTGCGTTTCCTCGCTCTCTTTGTGGGTAACTAACGAATGTTCGTCTAAACAGAAAACGTATTCGATTCCATTCTGTTTCTTCTCTAACTTTGTGGCTACTTCTTCTACTTAATTTGTCTTCTACCTGTGCTGAGTTTGGAAAAGGTGCAGGTGCAAAACCCGCCAGTCAATAGGACATTTTCTTTGTGGTTAAACAAAAAAAAAAAAAAAATATATAATAGTATAAATAAATAAGTTAAAACTGTAGCAGCAGGATTAGGGCTAGGCTTGAGGGGGCAGGGACAGGGACAGGGACGGGGAACTAGAAGCGATCGCTCACTGCACCGTTTCATGGCCAGCAGCGGAGCTGGGCAACTGTGGCTGCTGTTGTTGCTGTTGCTGCTGCTGTTGCTGTTGCAGGTGTCGCAAGCGGAAGAGGCGCAACGTCATCCAGGAGGCCAGTGTGCCCGGCACGGGCATGGGCGTCTGCTTCTCGAGCGCCTCCTTCTGCAGCTGATAGCGATAGAGCAGCGAGCCGGCGATTAGCGCCGAGACAATGGTCGCCGAGATGACCACGATGAAGAGTATGCTGAAGCCGGGCACCGGCATGCAGATGCCGTAGACGACCTCCTCGCTGATCTTGCCCTGGAAGACGGTGACCGCCTCCTGCTTTGAGTCCGGCGAGAAGGCCAGATCCGCCTCAGAGATGACATCGTACAGCCCGCTGACGCCGACGTCAGCGCTGCGCACCTTGCGATCCGCTATGACCAAGGATCGACGACGCCGACGGCTGCTGCCTTGCGGCGTCTGTGTCTGCGTCTGCGTCGCCGTTGACTCTGTGGAAATGTTGGCATTCGGCTCGTCCAGATCGATGTGATCGTCGCGCGGTTGTTTCAATGCCTCCGCCTGTGGCCGGTAAACGGGACGCGGCACATCGTCCAGCTCCGATTTCGGCTCCAGAGAGCGCGGTCCTGCCATGGGCACGCCCATTCGCTTCTGCGCCTCCAGCTGGCGGGGACCGTGCGGAAATTTGCCGCTCTTCTTAAGTCCCAAATAGCGCTCGCCGTCGCCATCCATGTCGCTCAGATCATCGTCGCCAAAGAGATCGGACAGATCGGCCTCCTCGTCGGGATCCTCGTGCACGGGACGCGGCTGCAGATTGCCGCTCTTCTCCTCGTACAGATCAGGCCCGCCGCCGCCACCGCCCATGGTCTGTTTGTGATCGTGTATGATGTCCTCGTAGAAGATGTCATGATCCATGCCCATGCCCATGCCCATGCCCAAGCCCATGCCCATGCCCAGGCCATGGTGTCCGGGCTGCGGCCCGTGACCCAGGTTAGCCGGCGGCATGGCCAGATCTCTGTGCATATCATTGTTGCTGCTGCTGCCCATGGCATCTCCAATGTGCACATCCTTGCGCTCGTGGGCATTGCCAATGGCCGGGCCCAGGCCCTCGCCGGCCGCCGTGTTCTGGCAATGATCCAAGCAGCCGTGTCGGCAAATCTCCACCTTGCACTTGATGTGCACGCTTAGCGCATCCGGAAACTTGAAGGCATGGAAAAAGGCGTAGGTTATGACCGTGGCGCGCTCGTCGGGAGCGCGCGCCTTGAGGAAGCGTGAGATCATCTTGGGACGCAGCACACAGCCAAACTCATCCGATAGATTGATGACATGTCCCGAGCCGTCCGAGGCGACGCACGACTTGACGCGCATATCAAATTCACCTGGAAAGAGGAAGCGAGAGAGTCGTTAGTTGGGGCAGGAACTGCTGGAACCGCTGCTGGGCACTTACCGCGATAGTCGTTGATGGCCACCACCAGGGTGAGCGTCGATCCCAGTGGCACAATGCCGCTCACCGGCGGCGCCCAGGGTCCCTTGCCATGCTGTATCTCCATCCAGCAATCAACATTATCGCCTGCGCGAGACAAAGGGGAGAGAGAGCAGCAGACAAAATGTTATTTTTTCGAATTTTTGGGGTCAGCTTATTGAAAAAGTAAACGAGCCGAAGTGCCGGACTAGCAGATACCCTGTACCCAGCTTCGATGATTCTACCATAGCACTTTTTTCCCTTAGCAAAAATCGGGGATATGCCCAGTATAATTTTCAATTGAAAGGGAAGCGGAAAGAAGTTAAAAGTAAGTGGTAAACTTTTATTTTTTAATTGGGTTCATTTATTAAATAGCTTCTAATAACTCGTTTGCCTTTTGTGCTATTTGTGTTTTTTTTGTTGGTTAATATGCGTGAGCTTCAATAATATCTGTATAGAAAATTTGGTGTCTTTGACACTTATAATTCTCGAGAAATGCTTAAAAGACGATTTTTATGGAATGAGGTAATTATAATCAATATAAATTACCAAGTTTTTATACAGACGGACATGATTTGATCGTCTCAAGAATATATATAAAATAGAAGGGAAATGTTTCGCCTGTTACATATCCTGTTCAGAAAATCATAATGCCCGTTTGCCAATGGGTACAGGGTATGCGAAGGAAAAAGAAAAGGCCAAGGGCCCACGCTACTTACCGCGAAAGTCAAGCTGTATTACATCCAGATCGGCAATTACCATCGGGGGCTTGGAGGCGGTCTTCTCATAGTCGTTGAACCACTCGCAGCGCAAACGCTTCGCCTCGTCCCAGACCTCCAGCAGATCCTTGTCATACTGCACGACTACCTGCGGTCACAATATGCCATTTAGCGGTTAGCGGTTTAGCGGGTTAAGTAAATGGCCCTCGAGCAGGTGAATGCACAGCGTGCATCAACGTGGGAAAGCGATCAACGTTCAACGTTCAACGATCAGCGATCAGCGATCAGCGATCAGTGATCAGTTATGCAGCTCAGCTCAATGGGCTCCCATGGGCTTGCTTTGGCATATGAGCAGCAGTTATCTTTATGATCGATTCTCTTCTTGAGCTCCATGGGAATTTTCATTGAAGAGTCCTGTTTACTGAGCACTGATCACAGATTCGAGGATCGCTTTAGCAGTATTTAATTACAGCTGCATTTGATGGTCCCATGGAAAGCATGTTGCATGATTAAGAGACTCAGTATTTACATCGTGATCGTATTCTCTTCTCAAATATCATGGCGTTTCGATCACTCTTCACTAGAAATTTATGTACAATTGCTTTTTCCTAAGATGCCTCTCAGTGATCGATCGTTGACTTCCGATCGTTCATCTACCGGCCACAGGGTGGATCCCCTTCTTGATCTATGATCCCTCTCTTTGTCGATCGCTCTTCCCTTAATGTACGATCAAAATCTTTATTGATCACCCTCTCCCATTGCTATACGATCACTCTCTTTAAATATCATAAGTTGAAAGTTTTTTGCATTTGATAAGAGCTTGTTTTAAGGATCGCTTTCGTATTCCCATTTGCTAAATTTGATGTGAATGGACGTTCCACTTACCGTATTCTCATAGAACTGGCCGTTGAGATCCGGTTTGGTGCCGCAGCGTGAGTACGAGATGCGAAACGAGAAGAACGTCTTGCCCGTCGATGGTGGCACATACACACAACGCGGATCACTGTGTTGTCCTGTTAAGAAAAAAAACATTGGATAAAGTCCGGCTATGAACAGTGTTTGGTCTTGTCGTACGCACCTTTGGAGCTAACAATGCCTTCGAAGGGATTGGAGAAGGTCAAATGTACGTCCATGTGATCCTTACCACACATGACCTCCAGTGAAACTATGTTTGGCATACCATCTGGCCGATCCATGGGCCACAGTTCATTACCAGCTATGACTAAACTAAACTGTAAGCGAAAATAGAAGAACAAAGATTCGAAAATTAAAGCAAAGTCTTATACAGATTAGAGCATGTGACTCAGACACTAATTGAAGTAATCAGAGATAAACGAGGCTTCAGTTATTTACATATATATATTCACGCTCTTTTCCTTACATAAGATGCAAGCAATCTTACAGGAGCTTACAACCAGCTTGTAAAGTTGGCTGTGAACAGATGCGTTTTGAAGCCGCTTCCAATGAAGTTCATTTATCTTAAGGAATTTAAGAGCACCTTTCAAAAGCAAAATGTTCAAAACCAAGCTGTAAATGTTTACAGGAACTTACAACCACCTTGTAAAGTAGGTTGTAAACAGATAACTTTTGAATCAACTTCTAATAAAGTTAATTTCCTCTTAGTAAACAATTAAGGAATTTTTGAGTACCTTTTATAAGCTTGAAGTTTAAAACCAGCTTGCAAACGTTTTTAACCAGCTTGTAAAACAGTTTTTTTGTTGTTTTAGGTCGCCTTAAAGAATACGTTTTAGGCCAGTTATTAAATCAAGTTACTTGCGCAGAGATATTTAACTTGTATTTAGATTGGGACAAAGTGTTTGGCATTGTGCGAAATGTGGGCAAAGAACAAGGCTTTAAATAACTTGAACATTTCGCAGCACACTTAATTGGCTTTTCTGGATGTAATTTATTTTTTTGAGAAAGTTTTTATGTTCGTGCATTTCTAGAACTCTTAACTGATGCGACTGACAACGATATGTAGCCCGTTATAATTTCTAATTAACGCGATTCCCACTGGCAAACTTGACACCTGCTGCTGCCAGCACCTGCCGACAACTGGCAACTGCCAACTGGCATCTGAACTGGAATGGCACAAGGCTCTCTCCCCTCAGCCTGCCCCCTGCATGTTGGAATTTGTTGGTTAGCTAGTTAGTTAGTTGCCTTGATTGCGATTCGCGGGCGTTAACCCGACTCCTTAAAGTTTAGGGTTGGCTGCCACAGCCGCGGCCTTGACGGCTGCCGCACACAATGCACATGAGTTTATTGATGTTCTTTGCTTAATTACACTTGTTGGCCCCGCCAAACATGTTGCCAATAAAAACGAAATGCAATGCGCCAAGTTTCCGCCTTAGATTTGCTTTGCAGTTGTTGCCAGGCATCGAGAAAGCAAATTCCAGTCGCAGCCGCAGCAGCAGCAGCATCTGCCGTGGCCGTGCAACTCGTCTAGCTGGCTGGATTTGCATACTTGCCGCAAAGCTGGCTGCCCGGCAGCTCCTAGACGGGGCCAGGCTGGTCTTGGCTTTAATCGAACGGTCCAAAATGCCATTTCTTGCTGCACTTGCAGTAAAAGTTGATACCCATTCGCCACGCGAAAAGCACCATTCAAAATTATGAACGACAGCTGCCCCTGCACCTGCTCCTGATGCTGCCCCTGCTACTCCATCCAGTTGGCCAAAAGGCGGTGCCAAATTGTCTGCAGCGTGCACAATGCGAGGCTGCACTCTGGTTTACACTCTGAAGCAGCGAACTTAACTTTCAGTTAAGGTATCTATTATTATTTGTATTTGTTTGTTTTTGAAGGGCGGCAAATCATCTTCAAAAGGTCACACTCCCATTAGGTATATTTTGTATACTCCTCTGCAAGGGTATATTATAATTTGAGCATGAAGAATCAGTCGAAAATGATATTTTCAAGAAAGCCAACATATGGCATATGTCAATCAGGACATTAAGTCCTGACCTTCTCGTTAAACCTTAAAGACATTAACGGTCCCAGTTTTGAGCCTTGTCTCAAGGTCATTCGCAAGCCATAAAATAACAATCGATAATAAAACTGTTGCCCGAATATTTTTCAAGTGAAATACATTTAAAATCACTTTGAAGCAACCTTCTAAAGCACTTTCTTAAGCCATGCACATAAGGTAAATTTGTACCTGAGACCTCTCTCTGTTGGTTTAGGTAGAGATATAACTGAAATGTGAACTGGAGTCCCAAATGAATGTTTGAGTCATATGTGTCATCTGCAAAGCAGTCAATTCTGTCAAATTATTAAACCTGTTCAGAGAGCGAGAGTGAGACAGAGACAGAGATAGAGAGAGAGAGAGAGAGAGAGAGAGCGGGGGAACTGTAAGGCCTAACGACCCTAAGCAGACAACAGAGTCGAGGCTAGATTCTATCGAGCGGACAGCGGTTAATTGCGCTAACAGAATGACGCGACACTTTTCAAATTAAATATTTAGCTACCGATGTTTTACATTTGCCATCACGACCAATGGGCGAGGTGGGTATGGCGGGGCGGCGCCGGTAAACAGCTGCTCACGCACAACCGGCTGGGCTATAAAACTGACTCGACGCGGAAAGTTAGAGTTCAGTCAAAGTCTTGATAGCTCTCCAGTCGGACACAGAAACTGAATACTTAAGAATATGGATCGTTGGTTGAATCGTGTGGCTGTGGTAACCGGCGCCAGTTCGGGCATTGGTGCGGCCTGCTGCAAGGATTTGGTGGCCAAGGGCTTGGTCGTGGTGGGTCTGGCGCGGCGCGAGAATCAACTCCAGCTGATGAAGGCGGAGCTGCCCGCGGATCAGGCGGCTCGCTTCCATTACCGCAAGTGCGATGTGAGCGTGGAGCAGCAGGTGATCGATACCTTCGCCTGGATCGACAAGCAGCTGGGCGGCGCAGATGTGCTCATCAATAGTGCGGGCGTAATGCTGCACACCGAAATCCTGAACTCGGAGACCAGCGCCGATCTGCGCTCCATACTGGACACCAATGTGCTGGGCGTCTCCTGGTGCACACGTGAAGCGTTCCTCTCAATGCAGCGGCGCAAGATCGACGACGGACATGTCGTCATCGTGAACAGCATTGCCGGACACTCGGTGCCAATTGTGCCGGATATGAGCTTCAATATGTATGCGCCGTCGAAGTATGCGATCACCGCACTGACCGAGGTGCTTCGCCAGGAGTTCCTCAACAAGGGCACCAAGACAAAGATCACAGTGAGTCGCACTTGACATACCCTATAACAATTACTATATGCCTGTTTTCTACCATAGAGCATAAGTCCCGGCGCTGTGGATACGCAAATTATTGACACGAGCAATTTGTCCTCCCTTGGCGAGTTTCCCCTGTTGCGATCCGAGGATGTCGCCGATGCGATCTCCTATTGCATTCAGACACCGCCGAATGTTCAAATACACGAACTCACGATCAAGCCCATTGGCGAGAAGTTCTAAGCTCATCAAATGGATATAGATACTTTGTATAAGGTTCGGAACTATTGGCCTGTCATAAGATAATAGCTCCAATATGTAAGATCCAACTCAAGTATTTACCAAAATTATTATTTTTTAAATTTAATACTATAATATATATGATTATATTTCGCTAAAAAATGTGTTTTCTTTTTGACAATTGGAAAGCTAGAGAAGCAGGAAGCCAGTTAAATGTAGCTCAGACATAAAAACACAATAGTTAGTTGAGTCTGTATTTCAAGAAAAATGCGCTCAGATTGAGACGTTAAATGTCCAGCCAAAAATCTAGAGTAGTCGACTAAACTATACCCTGTAGCTGCCTCAGTTCTCTAGTCCGACAATAAATTCTGCATATTAAATCAACTTTTTATAGATTATATTTACTTAAGATAAACATTCAAAGTCAACTGGACTCATGAATCATAAATCCCTTAAAATGCCTTGCTGCCCGAACACAGGGTATGTACAACGTGTTCTTAATTGCCTACCACATGCTTATGGGTATGCGTGTGTGTTCGTCTATACTGGACGAAAGAATACACGTAAGAATTTGTATATCATGCTTATTAAATGAATTTTGTTTTATTGCGTCACGAATTAAAAGCTTATTTTCAGTTTTAAACAAGTAAAAACAATCCCAAACAATTTCGCATGAGAAACATACGAAATGAAATACGTTTGGCAATTAACAAGTAAGCTCCGGGTGTGCCCGACGAGCAGATACCCTGATCCGACATTCTAGCTTTCGCATGGACTGGCTGCAGCTGTTCTTACTCGGAGCTTGTAGTCCGATCGTAATGACAATTTCAGGGCTTAGGCATCTCATGCAAAGGAGCAAGGCTTTCAAGTATGCTTTTTTCAATTCCGGATATATTTCTTATCTGCAGATATTACATCAAAATCTGCATACCAAGTTTAGTGTATCAAGCTGTTGAAATTTTCGAGCTTTTCTTGAAAAGACAAGTCTCAAAATCAATTTATCGATTTATTTTTTAATTGGAAGAGATATTGTGAAAATATGATATATGAGGCGGGCAGACAAATATCTAAAAATAACTTTCTTCAACCTGATACAAAAGCCCAAAATACCCTATATGCCATTTTTAAGGGGCACACGACCAGAACGACTCAGCTAGCTTTTCAGATTTCGAGAATATATGATTTCTTCTGTCTGTTACATACTTTTGCACAACTCCAATATACCCCTTAAACCCCATTTGAAGGGAAACATGACGTGATCGAGCTAGTTAGCCTGATCTATAATATTTATAATTTCTTCTGCATGTTACATACATTTGTACAAGTCCAATATACCCTTTTACCCATTTTCAAGGGGAACAATATAAATAAGTAAATCTTATCTGGTAAACGAATAAGAATATCAATCAAAAAGTATATTTTCAGACAAGTCGACTAATGGAGACCCTCGCATAGAAGAGGGATATATTTATACACACAGTTAAATAGCCAGATTTCGCATGGATAGAGGAAGGGAGAGAGGAGGAAGAGAGAGGCACAGAATGGGAGAGAGAGAGAGAGAGAGAGAGAGAGAAGATCAGCAAATAAGAAACAAACGAGTAGTTTTTCATTCTAGTCAGGTAAAACGTACAATGACATGATCAGTTATTATAACTATAGCTGATCATATATAAACAAACTTAATGGAACCGACTGTCTTCATATAAAACATTCCAGAAAAATTGAATTTCATCTTTATTTTACTAGCCTCTTGCGAAATTAGGCTACAAAACTCGATTCTAGTAATGACAGCCATTTCGGACGAACATCAAATCGCACAGAGAGCGAGAGAGTAAGAGAGAGAGAGACCCTGAGAGCGGGAGAGAGAGGAGTAGCCGAACGACCCTCTCCCAATGGAAATAGACAGCGAGCGAGTCAAGGTTAGATTCTATCAAGTGGGCAGTGGGTTATAGTGCTATCAGCATGACGCGACTCTTTTCGAATCTAACATTTAGATACCTACATATACGTATTACGCTCGCCACTGCGAGGGGTCCGGGAGCTGGGTGTGCCGGGCAGGGCCATCAGCTGCTCACGCAGAACCGGTTGCGCTATATAAGTGACGCCGCCGGAGACATAAGCGTTCAGTCAAAGCGTTGTTAGCTCGCCAGCCGGACACATAAATATATTGAAGCAAATGGATCGTTGGTTGAATCGTGTGGCCGTGGTAACCGGCGCCAGTTCGGGCATTGGGGCGGCCTGCTGCAAGGATTTGGTGGCCAAGGGCTTGGTCGTGGTGGGTCTGGCGCGTCGTGAGAATCGGCTGCAAGAGCTGAAGGCGGAGCTGCCCGCGGATCAGGCGGCGCGCTTCCATTACCGCAAGTGCGATGTGAGCGTGGAGCAGCAGGTGATCGATACCTTCGCCTGGATCGACAAGCAGCTGGGCGGCGCAGATGTGCTGGTCAATAATGCCGGCATTGTGCGTCACACCAAAATCATCAGCGAGGGCAATAGCGCCGATCTGCGCGCCATACTGGACACCAATGTGCTGGGCGTCTCCTGGTGCACACGCGAGGCTTTCCTCTCGCTGCAGCGGCGCAAGGTCGACGATGGACACATACTCATTGTGAACAGCATTGCCGGACACCAGGTGCCCGTTGTGCCGCAGATGAGCTTTAATATGTATGCGCCATCCAAGCATGCGATCACCGCACTGACCGAGGTGCTTCGCCAGGAGTTCCTCAACAAGGGCACCAAAGTAAAGATCACAGTGAGTCGCACTTGGCATACCCTGCATATCCGTATCGATTAGTTTGACATGTGTTTTTTCCACTTTAGAGCATTAGTCCCGGCGGTGTGGATACCGAAATTATTGACAAGTCTCTTTTGGCTCATGTGGGCGATTTTCCCATGTTGCGGTCCGAGGATGTCGCCGATGCGATCTCCTATTGCATTCAGACACCACCCAATGTCCAAATACACGAGCTCACGATCAAGCCCATTGGCGAGAAGTTCTGAGCTCATCAAGTGGATGCACTGCATATATAAATACTCTATAGAAGGCTCCTTGTAAAAGTATATTTATTAAATTTTTTTTTCTTCTAATAATTATTATCTTTGATTATATTTTACAACAACATATCTTTTCCTTTCAACAATTAAAAAATTAATAATTAATAATTATTAAGTTTGGAGCAACTTTTATGAAAAAATGGGTCCTAAAAAAGTGGACATTTTCGTGGTATCTGCATTTAAATCGAAGCGTTTTTCTGCGTATGCCGCTTGTTTGTACGACTTAAAGATTTGCGTATACAAAAACCAAAATACCCTTTATTTATGGGGTATAGGGTATTATAGTAGATAGGTAAAAACACTATAAAACATATTAATCCGATCGTATCTTTTCACATTCTATCCCTCTCTCTGTCTCTCCTTCTCTATCTCGCTCTCTCTCTCCCTCTGTTTCTCTCTCTCTCTCTCTCTCTCTTTCTCTCTCTCTGTGCTTAAAGGGCGCCCATATGTGACTCAGCATATACAAATTAAAGCGTTCGATTTGCCATATCATATGCTCTTGATAAGATATAGTGCGTATGAACTACACAATCAATGTTTGTCTAGATCAATGATCGAGTTAATTATAAATATTTGTATATTGTGTGTAGATTCGTAGTGTTAGATAAGTCGTAAATAGTAACAGATGATAGTTTGGATATGGCATGAGTTATATTTGATGGGAAACTGATTTTCCAAGATCTCTGTGCAAATTCTATCGAAATATCTTTCAGGTGGAAAATGTGAGTCAATGTAAATATATGAACATTAGGAATTCCACTCGCAACTGTGAAAGATTCGTGAAAAAGATCTTTGTGTAAATTTATCAATCATTGATTTGTATAAAGCCAATTTTTACAGAAAAACCAAGTAGTTATTAACTTAATTGAAGCAAAGTTGTAGTTTTTGCTGTTAACTGAGATTGCATATAGCTCAGATCTATATATATAACAATTACTTAATATATATATCTCTATATACAAAACTGTTTGCCCTGACTGACTGATTGAGCTTGGGAGCTAAATTGTACACTGTAGTTACCTTATATGGTGAAGGTGTACTTTAAGACGGAGTTTCGGGAAATTCCACTCGCATGTCTTTAAAAGGCGCGTAAAACGTTTGTATGCAACTTGTTTGTTTTCCATTCGATCGGTCATAAGCTCATTTCCAAAGATTCAACGATTCAAAGATTTTTTGGACGAAGTTTTAAGTTTGCCTATACACATACATGTACTAACATACATGTATGCATGTTTGTTATGCATATATGCAAATAATGGCTGCATGCGTGCATGTATGTATACATGACCGGGTACATACACACATAAATTCAAACATACATGCATATATATGTGCATACATGCATATATACATGCATGCATGTGTGTAGGTATTTTTCCATACATAAAAATATGCATGCATTCATATATGTTTGAGTGCATGTCTGCATATATATGTTTGCATGTTTGTTTGTTTATATACATACATAAATACACACACATGCATATATATGTATATATACACATACAATCATACATACATTCATGTATAAATATATATATGTATACATGCCTACATACATACGTACATGCATACATTCGTACATACATACATATATACATGCATACATATGTACATATGTATAAAAAAGCAAAACGAATAAACAAAAATTAATACAAAAAATACCAACAAAAATCACTACACTACTAGCTAAGCATGAATAACTGCAGGGCCTACTTGAACTCTTGAGAATCGGGGAGAAGAGCCCTTGTCAGAAATTCGTTTTATTTAAATTTGCGCTTGGTATTAGAAACACGTATACATGCATATCTTCATAATTGCATACATACATGCATGCATACACATACACACACAAACACACACAAACACACACACACACACACAAACACACATACATATATACCCACACATATATAATATAATACTTATGTATATGCCTTTGTACAAAATACTTTTATTATTTTATACTTTGTTCCATATAAGATCACGTTTATAAGATTAAATCTACACTTTATTTATTGTCTTTCCCAACCTTAATTTTTATTTACTTTCAAGTTGTACTCACCATTAAATGTAAAATAAATATACAGCTACTAAATCTAAGGTCCCACAGCCGTGTAGGACCTTTTTGTGGGCTCCACATGCTGGCGATGTGGGCGCTGCGGCTATATCTGCAAAAGAAAGCGAGAACAAGAAGAAGACCTGGTTAAATAATCAGATTCAAAGCATATACCATGCATCAAAATGTCATCACAATGGCAGGGCAAGTGTCTGTCGCATCTGTTATTCGCTCTGGCTTGAGCGGCGCAGAGCCGCACAGTGGTTCAATATGGTTGAAAGTGCAACGAAAAATATAATTTCAATTGAGCTTTAATCGTGTCACGAACACTTGCCAGTTAACATTGTGAAATTCCTTTTTAAAGCTTAGTCATATCTTTAGAGATTTGGAATCTTATGAATTCGATTTAAAGTTTCGATTTAACTACAGTAGTCGCTCGCTACTTGAAACACTTTAATCAAAGAAATGGTTCCTATTTGTAATATATATTATATCTGAAATTATATTCAATTTATATTGGATTCTCTTAGGGGGTCTCTAAAAGTTCTATGTTTAAACGCGTTCAAAGTAAAACTTAAAAATAGCTCCAAAATATGAAATTGTATATAAAATTAAAAAATTTCGATTGAAATTTTTAAAAGATTCCAATTTCTGAAGGTTGGAATATGCAAGCGAAGCATTATACTGAAATTAGTAAGTTAGTTAGCTTATAAATCAATTTGTTGTGCAACAAAAGACTCGAAGCTCAAGAGCTGAGATAACAAAAGGTCTATTAAGTGTCAGCATGATGATGTTTGAGCTGCCTTTAAAATAAATGAAAATATCAAGTGTTCACTGTTATCGAAGTTAAGCGATAATGCATTTAGAGATTGTGAGGTCGTTCAGAACTGACCAGACCCAATGTGAGTCTATCTCCACTTAATAATTACCGAACGATTGAACAACTAATAAACAATCAAATAACATTATATATATACAGATATCATTATAACTTCATGAATGATACAACATGGCTTAAGTTTTTATTCATAAATGAACCGAAGAGAAATTTGACATATATATACATAAATACGCCCAGGTCAAATGTTTCCGTTCTACATAGAGCATAGAGCAGCAGTATTATTTATTTTTGCTGGCAATTCTTTCGCATTCGGCCCCACTGTGCGGCACTTTGCAACAGCCACTTAGCGGCAGGCGAGAGTTGGCCTGAGTGGCTGAGTGGCTGAGTGGGTGGCGTGGCGAATGCGGCTAATGAAAAGAAATTGGCCAATTGCGAAAATCTGCTGGGAGAGCTTGACGAATGCGAATGCCAAGTGCGAAATGCATTTTGACTGTCTCTCACGCTTGGTCCAGTTCGTCGTGACCCACAAAACGGCGAGGTTGGAAAAGCGAGTCGCAAAAATTAGTTGGCCTTTGCAAGGATTGCACTTCTACAGTTATCGATAAGCGATAAACTATTGAAGGTAAGTATATGAATGCGAAATGAATGGGCAAATAGTTAGCTACAAGTTGTTATAAATTATGATAGAATCGATTGCTATAGAGAGTTATCGAAATTGTTCAATTGTGCAATAGCTATCGACAATCGATAAATTATTATGCGATAAGCGATTAAACGATAACATGATAGTTATCGATAGTTATCGCCAACTATTGTATAGAAATGACATGAAATTGGATAAATTTAAGTGTATAAATAATTAGTCGAGGCCTGGAAGGGTTGCATTTGCGGACAAATCGATAAACGATAATCGATTAACAGCAAGTGTATCTTTGAGATGTTTATATTTAAAATATCATATTATGTTTGGAATTGGCGAAAGTTATCGATAGTTATCGAAATAGTTGAAACGTGCAAATTTCGGAATGTCAAGAAACAGGTTCAAGGCAAAGATTTCCCATGGCTCAGCAAATTGTCTGTGGCACATCTTTGGGGCTCGATGCCGGTTGAGATGCGGCTTTGAACAGGCAGCAATAAACAAACTGAAATTTAATAAACGACAAGGCGGCTAATTTAAGTGGACCCAAAATTGAAACCCGTTCCTCGGATCAAGTGGGGGCCAGTGGCCAGTGGCCAGTGGCCCGTAGGCCAGGGGCCACAGCCCAATTCCCGCTGCTTGCTCCGTTGCCAAAAACAGCGCCGCGAATCGTGTTAACGCCCCAAAAGCGTGAGCTGGCCAAGCAATTTGGCTTATGATATTGTGAGGCTATAATTTCAACGAACTGCAGTTGAACGTAAATAAAAAATTACAAAAGAAATTATTAACATAAGCACATGAATACAATTTAGATAATCAACAGATAATGCAGGCAGCCGAGATGGCAGCAAATGAAAAGAGAGTAAGAAGAAGTCTTTAGATAAGAGATATTTAGGGAAGAGAATGTACCTTAAAGGGAATAAATGAATCTAGGAATCAATCCAAGAACGAATAAAACCTTTTGTCCATGTTTTAAGATTAGAGATATATTTAAAAGAATTTTGGTTTACAGACCTCTAGAAATTTTATTGAACAATATATGTGGAGAACATATTTTAAGGCAAAATCAATCCGGAAATTAAACCAAAAACGATTTGATATTGCGCCTGAAATGTTGCAAGTTTTTGGAAAACATTTTCTAAGATATCAAAATAAAAACATTCGAAAAAAATTATATGAAAACATTCTTTGGTCTCAAAGAGCCTTAAAAGAATACTTCGGAAAATGTTTAAGCACAATATGAAAAGTTGTGAGTGTCAAAAGCTAAAACTGTGGACATGATAAAGAAAGAGTTGAAAATCAGCCAAGTTTGAGCAACTATTTTAGCTCAATTTGAGATGGCTTTAAAATGGCTTTTATGCTCAAGGTTTGCTAGAGTTTGAACTCTTGCGGGGTTTTCTACTATAAGCTATTGTTATTGAAAAGAGCTCAAAAATTGCCAAATAGTTTTGTCAGGAAGTTGATTAGTTCTCAAATTTCTATTGATCAAGCGGCAGGCGCACTTTCACTGCCGTTGCTCAGAAATTTGAAAGACAATTCTCCGACATGTGGTGAATCATGCAAGCAATCAATCAGTCAATCAATCAATCAATCAATCAATCAATCAGTCGGTCAGTCAAACAGAACAACGGACCAGCCCACATTGGAGCAATAATAATAAAAGCAAAGCGCAAACAAAATCGAGTCCAGCTATGTTGTGTAGTTGTGTTTATTTTTCTCTTTTATGATGTACCTGTATTTGCACACTTTTACCGCCAAAGGGGGTGGAGCTTAGCGGCACGGAAGGGGCGGGGGCTTTGCTGGTAACAACAGGTGAAAATGAAATCGAAATTGTATGCGCGAAGCGGCTTTCAATCGATTTGTGTGCCGCACTCGAACAAAAGCGGGCACACAATAAGCCAGATGGGCCTGGTGCCCGGCTGGATAAAAGATACAAGATACAAGCCACAGATACAGATACAAAATGCAGATACAGATACAGTTGGCAACTGCCACAAGCCATTGTTGTTGCTCGTTGATTGTTGTTGTTTGCATTGAAGCGCAGAAATGCGGTCAGAATCGCGCGCAGAACTGTAAATTGTTTAAAGCATCGACAACAACAACAACAACAACAACATCGACAACAACAACAACAAATCAATGGACATGCGTTTTAACAACGGTAAATTGTCTGCTTATAAAGTTTACACACTTTTTTTTTACTACCTTATTTTCATATATATATATTTCGTAGATTTTTATTTATTTTGTTTGTTGTCTTTAATTTGCGGCCGATTAATTTCTCTTTTTTTTTTTTTTCTTTTGGCCAGCGCTTTTCACTCTTAACTTGGCTAATTGGCCGCGGAATCGGTGTGCGCGGAACAGATAACAATATGGTTAACTGTAAAGAACACCTGAGCGCATGTTGTTGCTTGTTATCAAAAAAAAAAAAAAACAAGAATACAAGACAAAGCCGAACTCTGAATACGCTTGCGAACAAGAAATAGAAAAGTTTACATTTTTGAATAAATGTTGGCATATTATCTATGCAGGAATATATGTATATTATATATATATCATGATAGCCTATTCGAACTCCCAATTCCAATTAACTTAAGTCCAACTTAATCCCAACTTAAGCCCAACTTAAGCCCAGCTCAGGTGGAAACAAAGCCTGGAGAACTTGGACCTCGACAATTGTAGCTCTGAACAGGAATATATATATGCATATATCCATATGCTTATGTCTATATATAAAGTTAGGGTGTTCAGAACTGGAATATATATGCATATATCCATATGCTTATGTCTATATATAAAGTTAGGGTGTTCAGAACTGGAGAGAGAGAGAGAGAGAAGCAGCTTAAAGCCTTGCCACACAGCGCTGCAGACGCCGTCGCGTCTAACTGTTTTGCATGTGGCAGCTGCCACCGCTGCCACAGCCGCCGCTGCACCCAATTAAATGCGCCGGCCTGGCGGGGATCTACTTAAGCCGAGAGTCGGCAGGCCCAAATATGTAAGCCATAGAAAGTGGCTTCAACGTGTGGCAGCGCCGTTGGCGGCGCATGTTGCACGCTCCGCTAGCGCTTAATTAATGTTAATGCCGGCAGCCGCAGTCGCAGCCGCAGTCGCAGCAGTTGCTGCCACAGCCAAGTTGCAATTAACAGCGCCGCATTTTGGCTGTGCAACGCAGGGCGAGGGGCCAACTTGCTGGCGAGGGGGTGTCCAGTCCAGTTGCCACCTGATATGCTTGGGGCAGTGCCACATATTTCATTAATAAGCCATTAACGTATCGATGCCCGATACAAATGAAATGGAAAAGCGAATTGTCGCACAGTTTTCACTTTTCTTTCACAACTCGTTTTGTTTTTTTTTTTTAGCGGTTTTTTTTTTTTGGTTTTGTCGATCAGCTCTTTTTTAAATTAGCTATCAAAAGCGGCGTTTTTCGGGCGTTTGTTTGGCTTGGGAAAAAGACCACTTTCCAATCGAAGCGGCATTTTCACACACACACACACACACACACACCAGCACACACGCACATAAAGCATTAAACGGTAAATCACCGAACAAAACGCAGTTAGCCATAAATTTGGATGAAACTCTATTTTTTTCTAATATATTTTCCTACACTCTGCCGGCTTTTTATTTTCTTGACGGCCAAACAATGAAAACCGCGGCACAAAAGCCACAATTAATGTTGATTATTAGACACATATATATATATATATATATATATATATATAGATGTTGGATATATAGTATATATAGCTGGAAATGGTTCACTTTCTTTTGCACCTGATTTTAATTAAACTGGTTGCGAGACCAGCCGCCCGAACTGGTCTAGTTGGTAATGGTTAATTGCTCGCCATTGGGCGCCGCATACACCAGCGTTCACATGAATATGTGCACTATCAAAACATGTTTATATTTGGTCAAAAGTTGGCTTCAATTTAAAAGAGCCATTTGTTTATTTTAATTCATATATTATTTCTTTTCACCTCATAATTATCCATTCAGTTTATTACGAAGAGTTTTGATATCTGATAAATATGTACATATATGCGTTAGGTATATTTGTATAATCGTAAACGTTTTAATACATTTTTTAGTCCTCAACTTTTTCGTTTGCCAACTTTGAGCTGAACTCTATGAGAACTTATCGGAATTGGCAAAAAAATGGAGCATATTACTGACTTTTTCAAGTACTTTTAAAGTTACCATCTGCATGTCAAATATTAGGTAGGTACCTAAACTGGAGCTTTACATCTTTAGAAGATGTTTGTGTATATTATACACTTAAAGATATAATTGATGAGTGCAAATGTTTCTAGGTAAATTATGTGAAGCTGCCAGCACTGATTTACCATCTGCATGTCAAATATTATGTAGGTAGTTAAAATTAAGTTTAGCATTTTGGGGAAATATTTGTGTATTTTATGCACTTTCAAACATATTTTATAAATACAAATGCTTTTAAGTAAACTATGTGAAGATCTTTCGCCGATTTACCATCCACATGTCAAAATTAGGTAGGTACTCAATCTTCAGCTTGACACATTTAGCAGATATTTGTGCGTATTTGCAAGGACTAACTAAATTTAAGCCGAATTGCACTTAATAAAGCAAGCCATGCCGTTTAAAAACAGTTTCTTGAATCGCTTTATCGCACTTAAACGCATCGAGTTTGCCTATTTGGGTTGCCGAAAATTGGGCAAGTGCCAAGCAACCGGATTTGCAGCTGTGCTTGCCACAAGATGCAAATTGTCTGCCCGGGCAGGCGACGGCGGAAAGGTTAGACATTTCTGAGGGCATGCCGTTGTCATTTCTAATGTTCAAAATGGTTTGCTCTAAAGACCGACAACGTGTCAAATGGCCCAACAACAACGACAACAAGAATCGTAGCTGCCACAGCCGCAGCGGCAACTTTTCAATTTGGTGGCACAAAATGCTTTGGGAATTGCGCGACAACAACTGCCACTCAGCCCCGCTCCGTCACCGTCTCCGTCTCCGTCTCTGGACGGAGGCTTTTGTTTTGACAGCTACCACGACTTGGCGGTGGCAACTCCAACTGCAGCTGGGAACAGTTGAATGCGTTGCAGCCCGAGCTGCTGTTTATCAGTGCCTGCCACATGCGAGTGCAAGGGAAGCATTTCATTTTATGACAATATGCAAATGACTCGCAGTGTTCTAAGCCCTGACAGACACACACACACGCACACACACTCGCACACACACACACTTGACACTGTGAATTCATTAAGTTTGGGACTAGTCTAATTTGTGTAGCCAAATTAAATTCTCTTCAGCTCAGTACATTTTTACTTTTTAAAGTGCATCCACAGGCTGAATGTTAGCCACATTTTGAATGTTTTTTTTTTATACTCTGCTCGAAAAGTGATAAACTTTCATATGAAGTGACCAGGTCCTAACCCAAAGTCTATCGAGAATATTTAGCACAACTTAAAAGCTGTTGTCAAATTTGACAGGCATCTTAAAATGATGCTGTTTCTAAGAGTTCTAGCGACCGCAAATTCACAAAAATCCATGAATCTGTTGGGTTTCTTTTTCCTGATCATAAAAATACACCACAAGGGGTTCATATTTTTACGCAGTTAATATTTAAGATCGTGGTTTCGTATGAATATAAAAATACTCACAACAAGATGTAAGCTTATTCAGGAAAAATACCAAAAATATACCAAATACAAGTAGTTAGAAGAAACAGATCTTAGCTTTCTAGCTCTTATAACTTAATATACAAATAGTCGCAAGTAGTAATGCGTATATTTGAAAAAAAAATACCAAAAATATACCAAATACAAGTAGTTCAAAAAACAGATGTAAATTAAGAAAAATTAATAATTTCGTATGATCGTGAATTTACTCGCAATCAGTTAGTATATTTGCAAAAATACCAAAAATATACCAAGTTGAAGTAGATAAAAGGAACAGATCTTAGCTTTCAAGTGAATGTCAAAGACGAATGACACACGAATTTTGGACAGTGGAATGTGCCAAACAGAAGAATTTGAATAGTATTTGAGTATGTGATTATGTTTGCAACGAGTCTTTCTTCATTTACAGTGGAAGTTGAGAGTTTCTTTTTGATTGAGATGCGGATTAATTTGTATCTTTAATGTGCTTGCATGTTCTTTCAACTCGCTTCACTCTCCCTTTTCATTCATTTGGGCTTATCGAGATGCAAACCGATTTCCATTTCATTCATTCATCATTCAAATGAGAACGAGGCGAGTGTCGGTGCCGGAAGCGGGGCGAGGGGTATGTGGCTTGTATCTGACGATGTTGCAGCATGTAGAAAGGCAAAGAACAGTTAGACGCCAGAAAAGATGTCGAGAAATTGTTGAAAACTTGTTAAGCGCCAAATTAGCATTTAACGAAGAAAAGGCCAATCGCGTGTTTGCCAAGCCGTAAATGTATCTCTGTAGCTGTGAGTATATGTATCTGTATCTGTATCTGTGTATCTGTATCTGCGTGTGTGTTGGCTTATGCTTGCTGAATAAAAACGAAGCTGGCCAAAATCAAATTGTCTTGGGCGGCAGCTCATAAATTATGCGTTATCAAAGAGCCAACCGAAAGAGTCACTGAACGGGGCCATGGATCAGGGAGGGGCCAGGTAAATCGCACCTGCGGGGGGGTCAATTCAAACAGCAGCCGGACAAGTTAATGCTGCTTATTGCCAGCTGTTGGCGCACGAAAGCCGAAGACAATGAATGAATACCAAATGAATTCAAACGACAATCAACAGTCAGATGCTAAAAAGATCTATGGGCTCACAGAGAGTACGAAAATGAGAAATACCAAACGAAAAAAGAAGAGAACAAAGCCAATCCGAATATTCGATACGCTTGCTCCAAGTTATAAGAGTCTAAAATCAGCAGAATGTTTCTTTTATATGGAAGCCAAACGTTTATTGGATCCGATTATCGGATATTTATCTGGGTTATCATATATAGTAGGTAGATAAACTTTTGGCAAAATCTTCAATTATCAACAATTATGAAGACATTTTCTTCAAATATATATCATACTATTATTCCCATACAAGCTACACTTATGTGAGCTGAGTTCAGCTGCATGTGAAAAAGTTGTTATCACATAATTTGTGACAATATCAGTATACCCTAGGCAAGGGTATAGGAAAAGAGTTCACGATTATAGATCAAATAGATGCCAGAAACTTGAACGTGTCACGTCTGCTTAGGGTGTTTCAGGCTGAGAAGCAAATGATTTGAGGCCAAGACAGAGAATCACACACACGCACACACACACACACGGACACAGGTGTAGCTGTTAGCTGAACTCCGTTTGCCAACTTGCAACAGATGCGACAACAACAACAACAACAACAACAACTGGCAAATGGCAACTTGGCATTGCATTTATGGCCAAGTCGCGTGTTTCTTACCTGTCTCTTTCTCTCCCCCCCCTCTCGCGCTCTTGGTGTGTGTGTGATTTTTTTTAAACTGGCGCGAGGAATTGAGTTTATTGTGCCACCGCGCGGCGTTCTTTGGTTTGTCGCATCAGCTTGATTAGAATTCGAAGCAGTTAACGGTGTATTTAATGCGCTCCAAGACGGATCAGATGCATTTAACACCGATCATTTCTCTCAGTGTGTGCATGTGTGTACGCATTGTTTACTTAGCGATTCGATTGCTTTCGATTTGATTTGATTTGATTGATTTGTGAACTCATTAGGCTCGCGTTAAAGCCCAATTATCATCAATACACTAAGAGAAAATAATGGGCGCCACAAAAAAAAGGGGCTTAGTTCAAAAAGCATTGATTAGGACCAAGTTCATAATTTGTATTAACAGCGTGAAAGTTAAGAAATCACGAATATTTCAAGAAGCAAAAGCTAGAACCATTAGATAATGAATAATATATGCACAGAAGTAAAAGCAGCATTTGCATTCATTATATTTAGCAAAGAAAAAGATACCAATCAAAATGGTTGCATAATAGAGCCAGAAAAACACACATCTGGAATCCAACATGTTATTATTCAAGCATTTTTCAACTAAAGCCCCGCCAATTGTCTACAAAGAGATCAAAAAGTTCGATCTGAGAAGAATTTAAGTCAACGCAGTAAATCAGCAGCTTATTTCTGAGTACGTTAACTTGGCTTGAAGTTAATAATTGGATCTGTTCACCGTTTAACGCCAGGACACACACGTTTCGGATGGCGCTCGCACGCATACGTACATGAAATAACGGTAAACAGCGGCATTTTCCAATAAGAACTGCTGCCTGTCTGGCAACGCTATCCACATTATTGAGGGACGTGCAAAAATGCCATAGAAATTGTGAAGAGCTTTGGGTCTTATACTCATTCTACTCTTATACATACTCTTATATCGAGCACTTACCGTTGAAAAGCAAATGTCCTCGCGCGCGCGCTCGATCCGTTCGTCCCGGAAAGCTTCAGCCAATGAGAGCTTTCTGCGTGATCTATGTGTGTGTGTGTCTGCGTGTGTGCGCGTGTGTGTGTGTGTGTTGTCAACGATTTTGTTAGCTTTCGGACTAAAGTCGAAAGCGAGCGCATAAAAAATAGCAACCAACAAAAAAAAAGTAATAAAAGTAAATAAAATAAATAACAAAATAACGATAAAAAAAAAAAAGTAGTCGAAGCCGCAGAAGAAGAACATGCAAGTGCTCTGAAGAAGAAGAAGCTGAAGTGAAATCGACAGAGCGCTGCACAACACGTAAACGTAAATAAGAACCAGCCAAGCAGCCAAGCAGCCAGGTAACCAGCCAAGCAACTCAGGTGAAATGCGGGGTGTGTGTGTGTGTGCGCGCTTGAGGAGGGCACGGTGGGAAGGGGGGGTATCATAAAGTATTTTTCACATTGAAAAGTTGAAAAGTCCAAGCGGCTGATGATGATGCCAACTGATTAGTGATTAGTTGCCATTTGACACATAAGCATGTGTGTGTGTGTGTGTGTGTGTGTGTGTGTGAGAGTTCGTCTCTCTCTTTCTTTCGCTCGCAAAAGGAACAGAACACACACACAAACACAGGTGCACGCGTATGTGTGTGTGTGTGTGTGAATGGGGAATGTGAATGGCATTGGTTAAATTGTCAATAAGTAACGAGAATATGGGATATTTTTTTTTTATGTTTGTGGCTTGACGGAAGGGGAAGGGGGGGGCACATCATGTCAAGCCACTTTTTGTGGGTCGTTTTGTTTTGTGTGCGTAATGATTTTTACAATATTATATGTATTTGTCTTGCTGTGGCGGTGAAAAATGTGAAAAACATCCGCAGCGGAAAACTTTGATATCAGTTTTTCGATTCTCAATTGAGCGCAGACCGAGAACGAGAGGGGAGAGGCAGGGGGCGAGCGCACAGACAGCTTTTGTGCTAATTGGAAAAAATTAGAAAGCATGAAATGCCGAATCCGCTTGCAACCTGCCCCGCAACAGCAACCCCTCCCTCCCCCTCCGGCACTGTGCAATTGCAGCGGTATTTAATGCAGCTTCTTCTTCCTCTTCGCTTAGCTTGTGTCCCATTTGATCTGATTGGAGTCAAATTGGCAATTCCTTTAGCGCACACAATTTTTGTTTCTCTTGTTTTTTTTTTTGTTGCACAGAAAATTAAAAAACAAAAAATGTAAACACCAGAAAAAAAATAAATATGTATGTATATAGATTCTTTAGTTTCCTTTTTGTTTTTTTTCTTTTTGTGTTTAATTACCCACTCAGGGCTGACTTATGTATGTACATATGTATGTATGTCTGGCAGCAACAACAACAATAACACTCACTTCACTGTAAGATCTCCGCTAAGTCTGTGGTGTGTATGTGTGCGTGTGTTTGAATAACGGTAATTGCGAAAAGAACAACAGAGCAGCAAAAAAAAAAAATAAGAATTTAATACACTGACACTGGCACTGGGCGTCTGGCTGGGGCTAGAGCACGAGACAAAAACGAGACTCGTTCACGATCCGAGCGGAATTCGGATTCGGATTTTGATTCGGACTCAGAATCGGTTTCGGATTCTGTGTTAGATGCGCCAAGCGAGCCAAAGACGTGTGAACTCGTCGAGCGACGAACGCGAAATACACGCGAGCCAGCCAAGATACTTTCTTTGGCCTCGTAATGTAACTGTCGGGAACAGAAGAAGAAATTCAAGACAAGACAAGACACACACACACACACATAGCAAAATCTGCGGCAGAGTAGAGGCAGCCGCCTGTAACTGGCTGCGCCGGCGCTCTCAACGATATATTGTTGCGCCGTCGCCGTCGACAGCGACGTCAACTGCACAAATGAGCACAGCAGAGCAGCCGACGCGTCGCCAGCATAGAACTGGCACTCAACAGGCTCAATTAGCACTCTTTGCTTCACAGTTCGCCTGATTAGCTGCACTATTATTGCTGAATCATTCGGTAATTGGACGTTTCAAAAGGTTGCAGCGGCAATTTAAAGCTCCTGCAGGATCAGTTAAGTGGCATCGCAGTCGACGCCGAAGCGCACTTGAACTTGAACTTAAAGCGCGCAGCGTTCATTAAAAGCAAGCGGCAGAGGCGGCTGCTGCGGCGGCTGCGGCTAATTTGTTGTTGTTGTTGTTGTTGTTGTTATTGCTGCGGCCAACAGAGTTGCCAATCGTTATTTAAATACACACGATTAATCGATGAATACAAAAGGAGCAGGATGCTGAATATATATTTGGTATATTTAATAATCACATTTTGGTACATTTTTGAGCAAGTCTCGATTTGCATTAAATAGATAAATAGCTGTAAATTAATGTGCAAATAAGTTTTATTTATTTTTTATTTAGATAATTTTGTAAAAATGTATATATTCTTTTAGCTAAACCTGTTAAAATCAGCGCAATTGGCAACCCTGCGGGCAGCACTTGTGTGTGCGCGCTGCTTCTGCTGCTTCTGCTGCTTTGTGCGCATGTGTGCGTGCTTGATTCAAAGTTGTTGTTGCCTGTGCTTGTGCTTTTCTCCGCATTTGTTGTTAGAGACCGCAGCAACACGACCGTTGCAAGAGCCAGTGCAGCCGCTGCCACTGCCACTGCCGCTGCCGCTGCCGCAGTCTCAGCTTTAGACTGCGATGCTGCCTCTCTTTTGCACACAGTCACAGAGCGGCAACTGGGCGCATTTCAACGGTAAACATCATGAATGCATTTGGAAAGTGGCTCGTGGTGTTTGCATTTTGCATTTCTTCGCATTCTTTTATGTTTATGTGTGGCTGTGGCTTTTGCTTTGCCTGCGGACTGGCAGCCATCGCACAATTGTGCCAGCAACAACAACAACAGCAGCCGATGCCGAAGACGGCGTTTTCATTTCTCAGAATTGATTGGCCGTCGCGTTCGCATACTCCACACGCCAGCTTTTATTTCTTGCTGCATTTTTCAAGCAGTCGCTGCCGCCGTCGCCGTCGCTGCCAGGCACCTGTCGTTGTTGCTGTTTTGCTACAGACGCTGCTGAGACGTCTGCTGGCCAGTTATTTCTCTCTGTCTGTCTCTCTGGCTGTGCCTTTGCCTTTGCGATTCTGATTAAATAACGTTTGACTTGGCGGGCGTCGACGTCGTCTGCGTCTACGCTTTCGTCTTTGTCTGCGTCCTCGTCACCTACCTTGTTTATGCGACTCACACACACACACACACATGCTCATTTCGCGATATGGCACACATACACATACATGTATGTATGTATCGCAATGTCCCTGTATGCAACAGGCAATGCCCGTTATGAACTGCCAGATAACAACTGTCATTTTGTAAGATCTTTCTTCTTCTTTATGTTTGGCTAGGTGGCAACACTTGCGAAGGCATAGTGTCTACTTATTTTGTTCCACATAAGCTTGTACAGTATATAAACCGATTTGAGTGTTTTTTTTTTATGAATTTGTGATGCAGCTTAAACAGTTCCTGTTTTTGTTTTATAGATGGATTTTGTGGATTTTGAATATTTACAAAAATGTATAGCCTTTGGGGCATGTTGGTTAGAAAATGTTCATAAAATTAAAAAAAAAAGTTATGTATAACGAAAATCTTAATTAACTAAACCTAAAAGCGTAATTAACAGCGATGTATTATTTGTATGGAAGTTCCTTTTGATCAGATATTTTCTTTGTTGTTTCCTTAGGTTACATTTTCATATATTTTTTTTATATTCAAAGGGCTGCCAGACATCATACGAATAACGGTATTTATCAAAAGCTTTAATAATAGACCGTATATAATGCTTAAGCAATATCTTTATCGATATGCTAACAAAAGAATGTGCGATTCCTTTGCCAATGTATGCAGATACATACATATATAATTTTACTTGATGGGATATAAAGTCCCTCTATTATAAGGCATATACATACATATGTATGTATCTTCTATCTATGCACATTTGAACAGAGTTGCCAGACAGTAAAAGACAATTGATTGCTGCGTCTAAGCGCCGCATCCGCTCGCTTCATTAGCTGTACATGGGCGAGCCGTGCAACACGGGGGCAAACTGGGCAACTGGGCAACAATGTTGCCGCTGCCCGGGCAACTGTTGGTCTGTTGTGGTCATCAACGGCAACTGTATGCTGTGGCAACTGTTTAGCTGCAACAGTTGCACAGTTCGTTGTTCGTTGTTGGTTGTGTGTTTTGTCAGTTGTTCTGCGTTTGATTCTGTGCTCATTCTCATTCCCATTCCACGCATGCGCAGTCTACTTTTCAATTTGGCATCATCAGCAACAGTTGCTGCCGTGTTGTTGCTGCCGTGTTGTTGCTGCTGCTGTTGCTGTTGTTGTTGTCTTTCATTTCTGGCTTGTTTCAGTTGGCGTGTAAATCTATTAACGTCGCCTCGTTCTATGACTGGCATCGCATCATTGTAATTCCTCAACTCACCTGCCGTCAGTTGCTGCTCCGATTGCTGCTCCACTGGCCAGTTGCCGGTTGCCAGTTGCCAGTTGCCAGTTGGCATTGCGATCGCCTCGTGCCAATTTGCCTAAGTCGACTATTTAACTATTTTTGCCATTTGCCAGTTGCCGTTGCCGTTGCTCTTAGCCAGTTGATGCTGCTCCATTTGGACGTGCGACTTTTATCTCTGATTTTATTTCACGGCACGTCGCTTGTGGGGCGTCCTCTTCAAGATGTTCTTGCTGTTGTTGTTGTTGCTGTCGTGCTTGTTGCCCAGTTAGCAGTCAGTCAACGTAGACGAGCGCCACCTGCTTCTTCTGCCCAGTACCCCCAATTGCGGGCACTTGTCTCTCTATTTGCATAGCAGCCGCACCACACTTGCCGCCTAATTTGTGGCCCATTGTGGGTCAACATACGCGAACCCCAGTCGGCAGTGCCTTCTACCTGGTTGCCATGATTGATGAACGACAGTTGCTGCTCCTTAATTGCCGCGACATTAGTGCTCTGGCGGCCCACACTCAACAGATGCAGATGCCACACAGTCACGCCCCACAGAAAGCAATCATGGCCCACAAAAAGCACAGAGTGGTGGAGGGGGGAAGGGGGAAGCGGGAGGTGGAAGAAGCAGGGGCAGAGACATGTGGTGCAGTCTATTAGATGCAGATATAGATGTATTGCGGTATAGGTTGGATTGATGAAGCACACGATATAAACTAGATGGAAGTTGTAAAAAATATATCATAGATAGAAGATGGAAGAAAAATATAAGATATATAGAAGATCGATTATAGATAGATAGAAATTGGGTAGCATGATTGATGATGATTGATGATCACACAGAGAAGAGAGCTAGAGAAAAATATATATAAGATGGATTAAGGATAGAGCTCTACTTATGGATCTATGATGATTGATGATAGTAAAGGAAAGATGGATGATTTGTCGAAGAAAATGAGAAGACTGATTGATGATGATAACGCGAATATGGATAGAAGATAAATAGAGCACAAAGAATAGAGAAAAAATATATATAAGATGGATTTAAGATAGATAAAAGACGGGTAGAATATTGGTAGAAAGTGAGCTCAACTTATTGATTGATAATGATTGATGATGATTAAGGGAAGATTTGTAGAAGAGGGATAGAAGACTGATTGGTAACGATTAAGATAATAAAGATAGAAGGTGAATTCTAATCATTAATGATAAAGAGAAGACAATAATAAGATGGATAGAGGGTAGATAGAAGGTAAAATATTGATGGACAATGGGTATTATTAATTGATTGATAATGATTGATGATGATAAAGGGCTGATGGACATCAGATGATTTGAAGATAGAAGATTCATAAAAGATGATTTAAAGACTGATTGATGACAATAAAGAGAATACAAATAGAGAATAAATCAAAGGAATATAAATAGAAGAAAGGCTCACAATTGATGGAGTACAAGTTGAGAACAAAAGAAAATGAATATGGGAATTAGATAGATTAAATATACATAAAATACATATAGAAACACGTATTTCAGTCAGTCAATCAGACAGTCAGTTAGTGAGGAGAAATAGTATATATCTATATATATATAGAACGGATTTCTATACGAACCATTTCATAGGGCATAATTGATATTAAGCTTTTCTTGGCCTATTTTTCGGATTGAGATCAATTAGTTCCATATAATTTTGTCTGTAGGGCCCACTGTGCGCCGGCAAGTCGCTTGAATGGCTCCACTGTGCAACGGAACTGGCTAATGGAACTGGCACGGGCACGGGCACTAGCAATGGGACTGGGAGTGGGACTGGCAGTTGTTATTTGGTTATCTGTCTATGCCATATAAGTCGACAAATGCGCAGTTAGGCTGGTCCATGGCCAATAGTTGATGCCCGATGCCCGATGCCAGATGTCAGATGCCGCCTGGCAATGACAACGTGTGTGTTACGTACTTGTATTTATGATTGGCAGCTGGGGCGGCGGCGGACTCTTCGGACTCTTCAAACTCGGCAGAGATCGCTCAGACTGTGGTGCAGCCGGCGGTGCAAACACCGTTCACTGTATAAATAAACAGCGTACTTACGATTGCAAGATGCGGCGATCCGACGATGCGGAGATGCGGCTGGAATGCGTTTAGAGGCGACTCTGTGCCGCCCCAAGAGCCACTCTGCCACTCTGCCTCCCCACGACACAAGCACACACAAACTCCACACACACACACACACACACACACACAGCGAGGCAATGTCAAGAATGTTAATGCAGCCGCAGCAGCTATCGGCAATGACAACAGCTCCAGGCTTGGCTGCACGACTGTGAGATACCCATTGCTTTAGTAAGAGCTTCAAATTAATACCTAGCTTTCTGGCTTCATGGTGGATGCCTGGTGTTTTACATACTTCATGAGTTCAGTAGTTAATTCTTAACATTTCCATATACATATCTTAAACACAATGATCATGGAACAGCTATCGGCAATGACAACGTTGACGACAACAGCAAAGGCTCCAGGCTTGGCTGCACGACTGCGAGATACCTATTGCTTAGGTTCTTCACATTTCCATATACATATCCTAAGCATAATGATCATGCAGCATGATATACCCTGTAAACACATTATAGTTACCCAAATACAGACCTAAGTATACATCATATTTATTTAGACTATTGTAGATTAAAAAGAAATCCTCTGTAACTTTGAGTTTTTCCCGTTTTGCAGAGGATTTTTATAGGATTTAGTCGGAATTCTGTGGGGATTACTTTCTACGTGCCAAATCAACTCAAATCAGATTTAGAATCAGGAAATATTGTTTGTTACATAAACTTCCCTCCACTGAGTATACCCCATCCAGCCGCACTTGTTGTTTTTGCAGGGTATAATAGAACAACAACTGTAGAAATGAGCACAAACATTTACTTAATCCATTTCCAATGCAATTGCTCTCGTTCCCGTTCCCGTTCCCGTGCCCATTCCCGTGCCCGTTCCAGTTCCCCCAGCTCGGTGCCATTCCCATTGCCATTCTCATACCCGTTCCCATTGACGTTCCCGTTCCATGTAGAATTCATCTAGTTTTTTTGTTGTTGTTTTTCTTCTTTTTTTTTACAACTACATAGTTAGATAGTAGGGGCTACAGTTACTTAGAGCTAATTTCCTGGCTGTCGGCGGCGGCGGCAGCTGAGGATTGCCGCCTGGCCTTGGGCCTGGCTTGGTCGGGCAGAAAATATGCCATCACGCTGAGCACCACGACCAGGCCGAGCACGCCCCAGAAGCTGGCGTCGCAGCTGCTGAACATGAGCCGTCCCAGCAGATTGCTGCCGACGACGGCGCCCAGGCGACCCACCATCATGATGAAGCACATGCCCATCGCGTTTATCTGCGTCGGATAGAAGTCCATCGCAATGGTGCTGACCAGGCCGCCGCAATTGCCGATGGCCATGGCCAAAGTCAGGGCGATCACCACCAGGGCGAAGTTCTGCAGCCAGTGGAGCAGGGCCAGGCAGACAATCGTGAGCAGCATCCAGCCAACTGTAAGGAGAGCGAGAGAGAGGCGAGAGTTCAAGTCTGGCGAGGATCTGTCTTGTGCAAAATACTCACTCAATAGATTCCGCTTGCCGATCAGATCGATGGTGTAGGCGAATATCAAGTAGATGATGGTGAAAGCGCCGCCAATGGTGATCATCACCTGGTAGGTATTGATGTCGGCGATCATGATACAGGTGCCGTCCTCGGATGTCTCGCCAGCGGCGTTGAAGCCCTGGAGCACGGTGCAGAGCAGCGAGCCCTGGGCGCTCTCCTTGCCCAGCTCGTTGAGTATGGTGGGGAACCACATGAAGATGCCCTGGGCGATGCCATAGATGAGGAACTGTATGATGCAGATGTTGAGCGTGTGCAGCACTCGGGCGCGATAGAAGAGCGGCACCGTCTGCTGCCAGATGAGATGCACTGCATCACAGAAGCCGTGCACACTGGACAAGCTGGCGCCGCCGCTCTGCGTGGCCAGTCGCTGCACTGGATAATCGGCTGAGGATCTGCCCGAGTTCGAGGCATAGATGCGGCGCAGCGTTGCGAGCGCCTCGTCGACACGGCCCTGGACGAGCAGATACTTGGGCGTCTCGGGCAGCAGGAAGAGGCCCAGGAGCGCCAGCACAGTCACGGAGACATCCGCGATGAGGAACACACGCCACGAGGAGAGGCTTAAGCCCAGCAGCGAGCCATTCAGCTGGAGCGGCAGAATGCCAATGGCCACAGCTACGGGAGCAGGGAGGAGGGAGGAGGGAGGAGGAGGAGGATTAGCAAAGGCTTTGAACTGTTGAACCGTCGACCTACCTGGTGCAAACATCATGGCAATGCACATGAAGCAGGAGAGGAGCGTCACATGGCGAACACGCGACTTGTTGCCGTGGAACTCGCCGCACAGGCTGAACACGCACGCCTGTCCGCCGGAGATGAAGAAGCCCGTGAGGAAGCGGAACACAATCAGCATCCAAATGTTAACCGAAAAGGCGGACACCACGGAGGAGATGGCGCTGCACAGCATCGCGCAGCGCAGCGTGGCCACACGGCCCCAGGTATCCGCCAGAAAGCCCATCGCGTGCGAGCTGAGCACCACGCCCAGAAAGCCGGAGGAGGCCAGTATGCCCTGCTGTTCGAGCGTGGCCATCAGATCGCACTTGACCAGAGGCAGGATCAGGCTGACGCCCATTATCTCCACCATGACGGCCATGAAGCACAGTCCGCAGATGAGCAGCAGCTTCAGGTGGAACCGTCCGACGCCCGTCAGTGTGATCGCCTCCTCGAAGCTGTATTCCCGGCATGCGGCCGGTTTGCCACATTTTGCCACAGTGCCTGCAATAAGTCGCACGTCAATCACGGTCAATCACGGTCAATCACGGTCAATCAGTGTCAGTGTCAGTGTCAATCCGGCTGTCAGTTGGCATTTAAGCTATTATCCGCCCGCTCATTTGCATAATTGGCATCGCCTTAAGTACAGCGACGCCGCCATGGAACGGACCCAGTTGCAATGGCAAGCGCGGCCGCAAGCACTGGCTCGCCCGATCCGCTGGCGGAGGATGTGCGTCTGCCCAAGGAGCAGCCGCCGTCGGCGTTCTTCGAGTCGAAAACCTTTCGCCTAATCTCCATTGCCATCTATCTGGGCGGCATCAGTGGCCTGGGCATGGCGCTGGCCCTCTACTATCTCATCTTCTTTGACTCCGGCATGCCGGACATTCATCTCAGGTTTCCCGTCTCAATTGGCGGCCAGCCGGTGCAGAAGGTGCACGAGTACCAAGAGGTGAGTCCCAGCCGAGCTACCCCACCACCATTTCCCTCAAACACACACTAGCCCATACCCTTGAGCAAAAAAGCACACACACAGAACTTACGACTGTCGTGTTTTCTAATTGGATTTGCCAACAACAAACTGAGCTGCTCGACGAGCGCATACCCTACAATCATTCAATAAATGCCAGAAACCTTATCTTTAATTAACAGTAGAAAACTTTTCAAGCGTTAGATTTGACTACCGCATCAATGTTAACAGGCACTTTAACATGCGCTTTTTCTGTCTTTTTGTTTGTATGTTAAAGAAAAGAGAAGTAAGGAAGGGATATATGCTAAATTTGAGGTCTAATTCAGCTCTGGGAAACATACTTAATGGAGGCGCAGATGCAACCTCTCTCACAGTCAATATACCCTTATTTAACCGTTTTCGCTGGGTACAGGGTAAACGAAATAAATGACGTCGCAACGTTGACAACAAATCAAACCAGGTCAAGTGGCCAAGGAATAGCGCACGTTATGTGTCTCAGCATGTGGCACAAGGGGAGGGAGAAGGGGGTGGGGAGGGGATGGGAGGGGGTATGTACAGGCAGCGGGTGGAGGTGTGCTGCGAGGCGGCGGGGTATTGAATCTTATTAGCGTGGCGGTCAAGACGCTGCCCCAGCGGAGCACAGCCCAGCTCGGACCTGAGGCGCCTGAGCAGCGCCCAAATCGCTCGACCAGAAGCAAACTGAGAGAAGAAGCAGCAGGAAAAGCAGAAGAAGAAGAGGAGGAAGAAGAAGCAGCAGTGGAAACCGCAAAACACACAGCAAATGTGGCAAAGCGCAACGACAATCGCCCGCCGCCATTCAGTTCGCCTCCAGAGACGCCAAGCCGTGGAAGACCGCAGATTCGAACGGTTTCTCGTTGGGATTAAATACAGTTACATCTACATCTATATATAAAGATATATATATATATATATATATATAGAGAGAGAGAGAGAGAGAGCATGGCGTCGCCGTCAATGTTGACCAACCTGGCCGCTGTGGTCAAGGAAGCCAAGGACGAGGAGATTCCAGTGCCCAAATCGGATGATTTCTTCGAATCGAAAACATTTCGACTCCTCACCCTAATCCTCTATATGGGCGGCGTCAGCGGCATGGGCCTAACGCTGGCCATGTACTATCTATTCATCTGGGACTCGCGCATGCCGCCGCTGCCCGTCTTCAAGCATACGCATCCAATTGGCTAAGCCGGGATAACGAACCCCTCGCCGCACGCCTCATCGAAACATTTTTTTTGGGTGAGTCTTCCGTGGGGATTGGCGATTGGGGTTTGGGTTTTAGTTAGCCGGCTTTGTCTGGCATTTGCTTTGACTAAACACTCGGATTAATTGGGTAGAAAGAGGGCGTGAGGGCAACTAATCGAATGAAGGTAGGGTCTAGGGTGCCGGACTAAGGTTGCCAACCTAGAGGTAGCCTCCGCCGGACTCTGGACCCTCTGATACAGAGAGTGAAAAAAGAGAAGAGAAAAAAAGCTGACAGACACGCATAAAACTAATCCGCTTTAGCACGTTCCACTAAATCGCAGAGCCCCAAAGCCCGGACAGCCGTACCGAGTGGGCCAGGTCTGCGTTCGCTTGCGTCATCCGTGTCCGATTTTGATTTAATCGACGTCAGCGTCAATAAAATGAAATCAGTAATCGGTGCGACGCTTAGCAAGCCAGGCCAGGCCAGGTCCAGTGTCCAGGAGCTGATAGAGTCCCGCGTCCAGAGATCGGTTCAGCATGTCAGCCGAGACGCCGGCGGTCAATGTTAACTTGGCCAAAATTGTCAATCTCATTGGCTCCAATGTGCGCGAGGAGGAGCCGTCGAGCATTGGCGGCTCGCGCAGCGTCCGGCTCGCCAGCAGCGGCACGCCCCGGCGCGCCGCCTACTCGTACGTGCCCAAATCGCCGCAGCTGGAGGAGATTGTGCTCGCCGAGCCGACATGCTCGGAACGCTTCGCCCGCTACTTTATCCTTGTCATCTACTTGTGCGGACTCTGCAGCCTCGGCTTCATACTGTCCATCTATCACATCTTCTTCTGGGACTCGCGCATGCCGCCCGTCTTCAAGGGTCCAAAGAAGCCGCCGGCTTTTGGCTAATGCCTTTTGCTCAGCCAGGGACCAGATGCCCATGTTGGTAAGGCACAGCGATACGGTTTCTCCTTCTTCTTCTTCTTTATATATATATATATAGTCGACTACTAGATGGAACTTGTAGTATTTGGGTCTTTTGATAGTTAAGTATGGCAGATTTTCACAGTCAGATATAATTGATATATCCCTTAAATCCAATAAATCAGCTATTCCAAACTATTTTCAAGCGGATTCTAAGGTGGTTTATACTCTATACATACTCGATATATACTCTGTATATACTCTCTATATACTCTATATACACTCTATATATACTCTGTATATACTAACAATCTAGCCGAGCTGGCCCGTCTGTTCGTCGGAAACTGGAAAAGTTAGATGCTTGCTAATGATGAAAATAATTACATATATTCTCCTATATTATACTGTCTTTATTTAATATATATAAACATTTCATCAAAATCGATAAGTACTTTAAGCACTTATTTTCTTGAGTATAGCTCGCAAATTATAAGAGCTAGATACACCAAAAACGGTATTATATAGCATATAAAGATTAAGAATGTTTCACTTCTTGGATACCTAACCAAAATTTCAAAATATAAACTATTCCTGTTCAATCAAGCTCAAAATCGTTTGAGCCAAACCCTTCTCAACAAGATACAGTTCGCTTTTGCTAAAGGTTCTTCTGTTTTTGGTTAATTTTTAGTAAAAATAAAAACTAGAATCGCGGAACCGAAACGATTCGGATAATTACCTTGCTTAATATGGACAATACTCAAATACGTAAAAGAACTATTTTAAAAAAAAGCGTAAAAATTGAATATTGCTCCATGAAAAACTACTTAAAACTAAAATCATTAAAACATATATATTATATATCAGAGCTATTTGCATACAGGGTAACAACTAGTCGAGCACGCCCGACTAGTTTTGTCGATAAAGTTTCATTCAGAACACACAAATTTATCGCACTTCAAATTAGCTTATTGATGCAGCTCTTCGGCGAGTATAAGAGTGGGCACATAAGCCAACTTATACGTAACTGGAATACAGTTAGTTGGCAGTTAATGAGTATATCAGATTATCATACACTGTTTTAGGTTGTTTGTTGTTCAAGGTGGCGCGACACCTGAAAGGAATCCTTGAGGGCCATTTGCAAACAATGTTACAGTCGCTGGCCTGGTTTGGGGGGCTGGGGGTTGGTGCTTGAGTGTGGGTGCAAAAACTGAAACTGGGCGTGTGGCCTACATTTTGGCGAGCCGCATGATGAATGTGTGTGTGTGTGTGTGCGTGTGTGCTTATGTGTGAGTCTCGCTTATTCAACAAAATCAATGGCCAAACGCTGCAATCGTTCGGAGACCAAGCCGATGTCCGCTCTCTCCCTATCGCACTCTCACTCTCTTGCTCTCTTGCTCTCTGGCGCTCTGTGCCTGCCAGCTTTTAGTTGCATTCGTTTCGCCGTTGTCCTAGTGACCCAGTTGCAGATTATTAACCTCCAGCCAACGACGCCCGACCCGCCGAACGACCGACCGACCGCTGACGAACGGATTGCTGAATCGAAATGGAAAACAAGTAAAAGTTTTGCGCAGTGCAGAGAGGACACGTTAAGCGAATACCCTGTAGCTGTGCAATATAAGAGCTAGTATAAGTTAACTGGTATCAATTGCAATTACATATGTAAGCGAAGAGGTTACGATCCAATTGGATTTTGTATGCAGAGTAGAAGAGTGGTAGTAGAAGAGAATATAAACACAAATATAAATCTATTCAACATTGTGGGGAGTTTACGATCCATTTGCTATTTATCGGCCATGTTGTTGTTGAGTTGCGCTGGCGTCGCAAAATATAAGAGTGCTAGTTGTAGAAGAGAAGGGACTTTTTAGCGAAAGAGACAAGCCACATTTCTTAGGAGATCTGCCAGCTGTTCAATTCGCAAGCTACAATCAAGTGGGTATACCCTATTTGGCAACTTTCAAGTGCAGAGCATCAAAAAGCAATAAAGCAGCGCATGGCGCTTGGAAGCGAAAGGTGCAGGTGCAGGCGCAGGACGACCAACAGCGAAAGTTGCCCAAGCAAATCGCACAAAAGCAATACATACAAACATATTTATTTACATACATATGTACACGCATATGTATTCGCATTGCCCGCTGTTGTCCTTCGCAACGCCGCCTGCGAAGGTTGCGCGGGCATGGTCACACGGGCTGCAGGCAACTGCAGCGCAGCTGCGACCGCTGCCGCGAAATAGAAGAGAATGGCAATTAATTGGCGAGAAATGTTTGGAACATGATTTCATTTCAATTTTACGCCCAATTGATAGATGTTAAAACAATTTCTTCTTTTTTTTCAATTATTTATTTATTAATCATTCATTTTGCGGGCAAAATCAGGCGCGCATTTGCATTTCCGCGTGCAATAAACAACAAAAACGCGCGTCGGCCGTCGGCCGTGGGATGTGGGCGTGGGCGTGGGCGTCGCGCTCTTGACACATAAAGCAGTGACAGGCCTCAAGACGTGCCGATGTGCTGCCTCTGCCTCTGCCGCTGCCGCAGTCGCAGTTACAGAGCGAGCTGCTTGGCTATGTTTTTGTTTGGAATGCCAGCGGCGCGTGCCAGTTGCAGTTAAAAACAACAACACGACAACTAACGGACCGCATCCAGACGCCGATGCCGACGCAGGCGTCGAAATTTGTATGTAAATGAAAATGAGCGAAATGAGCAGCAAGCAGCGAGCGGCTGACAGCTGGCGTGGAGTAAACAGGCATTTTATGAATGAAATTATATGCGAAAGATGCCGAAAAAGCGCAGCACAATGTGGAGGATCGCAAGGGCTGTTGGTTGGAGAGGGAGAGAGCGAGCGAGAGACAGAGATGCGGCAGCCTGACACGAAGGCTACGCCGCACGAAGTGCTGCAGCCGAGGAGCAGGCGATGCCGCTGCCGATGACTCCTGCATTGACTGAGGCAGCAGCAGCAGCAGAAGCAGAAGCAGCAGCAGAAAGGCTCTGCTTACGGCTGAAGCTTTTCTGTGCTGGGGCGTCATTTCGCTTGCATTCGCTCGACGCGTCGGTTGGCAGCTTTTTTTGTGACTGCGACTGCGACGGCGGCTGTAAACTTTAACTGTTAAGCGCAGCGCGACGCGTCAACAATAATAACAACAACAACAAAAAACTACAAAAACTTTGCATTTATGTACAACAACTAGACTAACCAATTGCACTGCCAAAAGAAGCTGAACATATCACAAAAAGAAAAGAAGAGAAACAAGAAAAAGGAAAGTGCACAGCAGAAATAAATAATTAACAAGACAGCCCAATCAAAACTGGCAACGAAATCAAATAAGAAAAACCAAAAACAAAAACAACGAGAATCAAAAGAGAGCAGCAACTGCAGCAACAACAACAACAGCAACAACAACAATGAATTCCAAAGTCAATTCGCTCGAGGAGAAAGTGAAACTGCCGCCAACGGAGACAATAAGCCGTTGCTATCAGCCGCAGCAGAGCAACCGTAAGGTCATCCGCATCCTAACGGTAGCCGTCTATGTGCTCTGCGTATCGCTGGCGGCCATAATGCTGTCGCTATACTATATATTCATATGGGATCCGACCATACGGCCTTTTGTTACCAAGGCCAATCAGTGCGGTAAGTGCGGCAGGTGCGACGGCTAGCTAATCATCCCAATGACCGTTTAACGGTAACTTTAACTGCATTTGCCAGTTAGCAAATGGGGTGGGGGGAGGCTGTGGTCAATTGATGGACTCATTTGGGGCTGCGGACGCGCCACTAAATCAAACTGGGACACAGGCTTTCAACTGGGCTACAGCTAAATTGCACACCAGCGCTTACCCCTGCCCCTGCGCTGCCCCGCAAACCCTAACCGATTCATCGCCTCGCGTTAAATGAAGAGTGACGACGCGAGGGGGTGCAAGGGGTGTGTCTAACAATAACGGTAACGGTAACGGTAACGGCTCGGAACGCTGTCGGCTTTTGCGGTTCTCGTTGGGCTTTGCACATGCCGAAGGGGCGTGCGAGTTAACATGGTTGTGTTTTTGCATTTGTTGTATTTGTCCTTTTTTTTAGTGTTGTAAATCAACTCGAAATTGGGTCAATGGGCTATCTGATGCGTGTGCATGTGTGCGCGTCTGTGTATGTATGGGTGCACGGCTTTTGCGGTTCAATAATCGCATTGTCACCAGCCATGAAATTGGTTCAGCCCAAAACAGGCAAAAAAAAGTAGCTATATTATAAATAATATTTACTGATGCATGTTATAAAGTAGCCCCATTAGGATTTAAGCTAGTGCGAGTGCTCTAGTCGGGCATGCACGGCTAGCAGATACACTGGACCCAGCTTAGGTCCCTGGCCCTGCAATATGTCTTGCTTAACTTCGGTGTTTGTGGTCCGATCTTTTTGAAATTTTCAGAGCTTCAACATGGCCAAGGCCTTATCTCTATAAATGAGATTCTTATTTAACTTTGTTGTTTGTGGTCCGATCTTTTTGAAATTTTCAGAGCTTCAATATGGCATACAGCAGAGTCCAAGGCGTTATCTTCACAAATCCGATATTTATTTCAGGGAGGAATGCTTGTGGGTAAACCAGATAGTTGAATATTGTGGCTTTGTGTATACTCTCTCATCCTGAGCTAAATGAACAGGAACTTGAAGAATATATATAATATAGAGTGTCGGGTAGCTTAGGCCTGTGACATATGTACATTTCTACCCATTAAAAATGGATGGAAGGCATACCAAAAGGGCGGTAGACGAGATAGAGCTCTGTCCATAGGCAGCCACAGGGTATCTGTCAGTTGGAGCATTGTAGTATACTTGTAGTTTGATTACTTTCCGTTCTACCGTTGCAGACAAAATTGTGATACCCGAAAAGATTGCCATACGCCTATTAAACTCATCGGAAGTCACCGCAGAGCAGTTCTACAAGCACATCCTCGAGCAGTATCGCATCCTGAACCATTTGCAAATGCAGCGCCAGCAGTTCCTGCAGAAGCAACATCTCCAGCTGCAGCAGCTGGAGGCGAGCAATCGCTTCCAGGAGGTGTTCGCCACGGCCACCATTATACAGGCACATCCACATCCACATCCGCACTTGCGTGAGCCGCTCAAGAAGCCACCTCTCACCCACTCCAACAACAACAACAACAACAACAACAACAACAACAACAACAGCAGCAGCAGCAGCAATCCGGGCGCCTTTCGCCTGGAGCCGCCGTCAAATGTGGACGGGTCGTCGCACCACATGCCCCTGCTGCTGGATACATCGCCGCCGGCGGAGGGCATGGCACATCTGAAGCGCAAAAGCCACCGCGGTGGCCACTATAAGCACCATCGTGGGCGACCCGGCGGCATCGGGCCCAAGAAGCAGCCGGAACGCAGCGGCTCCGCATTGCCGGCAAGCAGCACAGCCTCCGCCGGGTATGCGCTGGGCGAGCAGCCAACGGCGGCGGCACCACATGGCTACATGGACACACCACTGAATCCGGCAGCCGGCACCATAGTGCAGCAGCCGCTGCAGCTGTACACCTCGATGCCCATACCGCTGATCCTCAGTCCGAGCAACAGCGAGAAGCGTCCGTCGCACCACAGCCACAGTCATGCGCATGGCGAGCGACGCGGCCTGGGTGGTGCCCAGGTGCGTCGACGCACCACCACGGCCACCGTGTCCGGCTACGATGCGCAGACCTACCTCAATCCGTTCCTCACCGGCGAGCTAATCTTCGAGAAGTAAGCGCTGCAAATGTTGCCCCATTAACTAACACACACACACACACACACACAAATAGTTGGCCAAAGTTTAGCTAAAGATACTTTACTTTAAGCATCTGGCTCGCACCAGATGGCTGGGGAATTCTGGCATGGAATTGAGACTCGGACACTCTCATATCGCAAGTACTATATATACTATACCCAAAGCAACGACCCTTGCACACGGCAGATGCGTCAAATATACCTATACACACACACATATATATATATATATATATAAAGTATATATCAGAGTTGAATGTGACCGGGGTTTCCACTAGGCTATTTTTTTCTTTAACCATGCAGAGCTCTTCTAGCTGCTTGACCCGTCTGTGAACAGTGAAAGGGCAGCTTTTCTCAACTGCCTTGTAAAGTTCGTGTTAGTTGAAAAGGTTTTCATAAAGAAGGTTTTCAAATTGGCAACGCTGCGTCCTGAACCCAATCAACAAGTTTTCAGAGCATTGAGAACGTATTTATTTTTAACTCACAGCTACAAGCTGACAAGGTGGCCACATTGTCAATCTGACTTGCAGAATATTTACCAAGCAGATTAACGAGCTGATAAGCTTGAAAGTGGCTGTTAGTTGGGAATTTGTCAAATTCTGTAAATCATGTTTTTTTCAAGGTGGCAACCCTATAATGCGCAGCTATAGGTACAAAGTTATTTAGCTGCTGGTAAATTTAGCTCCACCTGTTAAAGTAGCTGGCAACTACGAAATACTCAATTCCTTTATATCTGTCAGTCAAAAGGCGTCTGAACTACATGCAAAATTTCGTTTATGCATAAAAATATTGTTTTATACTAGACGTTTCGCTTAGTATATATATTAACGAGGGAACTATCAGGTTTTAAGCATAGATCAAGTTATTAGTACGCCTTGAAATCGACTCTCGTAAATACCAAAGGAAATACCAGAAAACACTATGAACATAAATCCTTATGTATAAACACAGTTTTGCATATTTATGGATAACTGTCAAATTTATGGTTAATTGTCGTTCAAAAGCTGTTTGATTTGTGAAAAGGTGGCAGCACTGTCACGCTAAATTTGGTATTAAACTTCATGTTAAAACGGCAGCCAACTTAAAGAGGAGGAAACGAAGCCCAGTGGAAACGAGCCATTATTTATACTACATTAATTTGATAAACCCAATCGATAGGATCGTTTTTGGGTATACTAACGGGTTCCATTGTGCAACCCAGCCCCAAAAATTGTGCTCAAATAATTTATAAACCAGAGAAGAAAGCTGCAAACTTTGATAAATACCACAAACATTGCAATGAACACACCTTCAATACGTATATATATACTATATATCTAACTATATCTACAAAAAAAACAAAAACTATATAGAGGGGCATTACTTAACCTACTTTCTCTAGAAAGTATCTATCCAAACACACACTCACACACACACACCCGCAACTAAGGCAGAACACGGCGAACGCAATACTCAATAATAGTTATAGTTAAAAGGTAAAAGTAAAAGTAAAAGAAATAGTTAAATACGATAGTTAGGTACTTGTATACATATGTACCTAGACGGGACCCACTCCAAATAGAGCGTCACTCGCAGCGGCAAGCAACGACACCCCACCTAGGACACTGCTTTAAGGCAACAACAATAACTAGTTACAAAAGAGACAAACAACAATTTAGTATAACCAAACAACACACTCTCACAACGATTCACAAAACTATATATACATATATATATATATAGAGCTCACGGCATTCGGCATCCACGAAGATATCGGAGAGGGTTCAGCTTGGCAAATTGCATGAATATTTCATAGATTGATCACAATTGATAACGATAACAGTTTATATGGTATTTGTATATAACATGGAAAGTGCACAGCACATTATAACTATATAGAGACGATAATATATATATATATATATAAACATATTATGCATATTCCGAGTTTCATATTTGGGGCAAGTCCATCGAAAGAGACCAAAGTTTCTGCCGCCCTCAAAAGTATGCTATGGAAATTTGCGTGGGCTTGTCTCCGCGATTGGATAAATCTCCTACATATACAAACATAAATGCAAATATAGATGTGTGTTTTTTATACATTTTTTTAAAAGAAAAAAACCAAAAAAAAAAAAAAAAAAAATGTTCTTCAACATATTCAGTTGAGATTTGCGACTTGGTAGCGTTGAAAATTAGCGAGAGAAAGGTAAATAATGAAGGTTTTTTTTTTAGTGAAATTTGATCAAAACGGTTTTTGATAAAATGTTTGTTCCTAAAAACAAAAGGTTACGTTTCCAGAAAGAAAAACAAGAACAATATACACATATATATATATATATATATATATTCTAGGATCATCTAGTCAGGCATTCGTACCAAATATATTTCTAATTAGCGACAAATTAGAATATTTCCAAATATATAGATTTATCAAAAAGTCAATATTGAAATACAAAAGCGAAAAACGTAAAAAATTTGATATAAAAATAAAATTAAAACATACGAATTTTATATTCAAATGAAAGTTTACAATTTTCGAGAGTTAAAGTTTTTTAAATATTTACTTCGGTTAGTTTGAAAGTTTTGAGTGTTTGAATTGGCAAACAAATGCGAATATCCGGAAAACATATTTTTTACCGGGCTGTAAACGGATTTTGAAAGACAAAACAACAGCCGAACCGTATTTGAGTTCGAAAACGGCTTGAAAACAAAAGAGTTTTGAGTTCGAACTCGAAAACCCAGCATTGAACTTTACAAATCACATTTGGTTTAAGCTTAAATGTTTATCAACAAAATACCTTAATTTTTCAGTATTTCGGCAAATTGTTTATTTGAAATATTGTAAATGTGCGAGGTGCGAGGTAAAAACATGACCTGAAATGGATTTGAACCGGGCACCGCACATCTGAAAAACTAATTAATTTAATTAATTTTAACTAAGTTCATGAAATGTTGTAGACAGACGTTTTAAAAGTTTAAAAATCTTTAAGTTAATTACTTTAAGTTAATTAACAATTAATTTAGACTTGAATTCGGTTTTCTGATGTGTGCACAGACATATACCCTGCATATATAACCCAACAGGGCATATCCACAATCGTACGTTCAGAAATATTAACTGCTGTGGCGCACTCACATATAGGAAAGGAGCTGCAACTGCAAAGCCCAACCAGAGGAAGACCCCATATCATATCCACACCACAATCAAAGAAAGAAAAAAAAAAGAAAATAACACGCATTTTACACAAGAGAATTGAGTTGACGAATATATGAATATATGAATATATATCTATACACATATATATATATATAAGTATATATATATAGATAAATATATATGAAAACTATATGGCTTTATGACATAGAATTGTATCCTGTAAATGTATTTGTATCTGATGAACATGTACTTGCATATTAAATAACAAATACACACACACACACACACACACACACATGTACGTTGTGTACTTAGACGAAAAACAAGTCATTTTGGCAATAATAAAGCATAGAACAAACTATTAAAACAAAACTTTAAACTGCCTTTTGCCCAACTTTAGTCAAACAAACAACAGTGCGATAAACAAGCAGCGAGTAGTCGACGCGCTGCTACCCTGTTGGCAGAGCACGAGCTGAAGAAGTTACTCAACACACCAAGAAAAAAGGATTTGGAGTAAAAAATACTAGAGTAAAAAATACTAGAATACTAGAAATTCACTTTCAGTTGATACAAATTTGAGTAAATGCAAAGACAATTTTTTTTAAGATAAAATATTTAGTTTCAAAGTCAGTTTTTCTTGCATCAACAAATTATTTCTTTGCTTAAGCTCTAAAACTCAACATGAAAATCAGAAAACTTTGCATTTTGAATCTGGAAAATCTTGACTAAATCAAAACAAAAATATATATATATATTGAAAAGTGATTGATATCAATTCCTTTAAAGCAATTGCAAGTTTTCAAGGCAGAGAAGATCTCTGAGACACGCAACTTTCTAGGATTCGAACTATTTAACTACCGAACAATAAAGAAATGCATCCTAAAATAGACATACAGACATATAGACATGAAAGACATATTGCCAGCTTCATCCTTAAAAAAAAAAAAACTGCCTTTCATATGCGCAATTTACCCGCGTCAAGCGCTTACCCGCTTGTCACATTCCACAGTTTACAGGGTATCAAACAAATCTCTGTTTGCACTAATTAAAACCTAATGAACTTTACAGCTCACATAAACATAAACATTACGATCCACTTATCAGTGGAGAACAAAGACGCGCCCTTATCAATCATATTTCCGGATTCCACGTTTTCACGTTTTTTCACAATTCATTTAGGAAAATAATGTTGCGGAACTAGTTCCCGTTAATGAGCTTAAGCCGTGAACCAGTTGGAACCATTTCGAACGATAAAATATGTTTTTGACCAGTTGGAACCAATTCGAACGATAAAACTCACCGAACTCGCGCTCGCAATCAATCACATAGCCCGGATTATCCATTGAGCTTTGGTTTTCAAAAAAAAAAATTCAATTCTTCTAGACTGAAGACGAAGAAAAAAAAAAGAAGGCACACGCACACTGCACTTAACTAGAGGCTCGACTGGTATCTGGCTAGTCCGGAGGCTTCCAGAGTTCTTTTTAGTTATAGCCAAAGTTCAGATGCGACTGTTGTCGCTGGCACTGCCAAAACTCGACTGGGAAGCCACAAAACTCCGAACGGCACTTTAAGCATAATTTATCTTTGGGTAATGCTGTACGTCTGGCATTATTAAATGGGCCGATTACAAGGTGGTTCTGTAAGACAATGGATGGATAGCGATGAGTACACAAACTAAAAACCACTCAAACCGTTAAAACATACAGGTGCAACTGTCGTTGGGTATGCCCGACTGTCGGATACCCACTTGGAAATACACCTATGCAGAAATCCAAATTCGAATACTCAAAAAACCTTCAAGCATCTGCATACTTCGAGGGTCTTCGTAAATATAACAAATATATAGGCAAAACCTCTTTACAGAATCTTGTGTAGAAAATATGAAACTACAAATTTGCTAGGGTATACACAACTTCCATCAACTGATGCAAGTGTGTCCAAAGATGAAAGACCTTGATCAATCGTTATATAAATCTTTGACTCAGTTAATTGCTAATCAATTGTTTTCAGAGGATTCGGAACAACCTTTACGGGGCATGCGATGCGTACAGGGTGCTTGAACAAAAGACTGCGATATGAGGCAACAATAAGAGTGCGTTATAAAACTTAAATACCCAACCAGATACCGCTAAGAATAGCCGCCCGCCCACCCACAATTTGTGCAAGTCAGCGCCCGATGGGCTTTAACACTCTCACTCTCCGTCTTTCAGGGTTATTTGGTGGTGCACGGGCTTTTGGCTTTGGTGCAGTGCGGTATAGAGTTAAAATTTGTCAACAGCCTCGGCAGATGCTTAAATAAATAGTATATATGCAATTGCTTTCTTATGAACTACGTAGTTAGTCCGCACTCTGCCGAAATATATAAAAAATATCCAACAAAAAAAATAGATATACATATATATAGTTTAAGCTGGGGATAAGTTCAAGGTCGCATGTGTTGGTATGCTGAGAATATGAAAGATATGTCTGGATCAGAATTTTATTAACAATTACGGATAAGTAATACGTTACAAATATTTGTTATCATTAGGAAACATGCTTTCTGCCAAAGACCAAATGAATATTATGTTATAGCAAATATTTGTCAAATGTTCTGATGTTGCATTAACTTATATTCAAAATAATATCATACCAGGGCTGATATACACAGATCAAAGACAAGGTATTAGCAATGAGTTTCGCTTTAAGTAATAACATTTGTAATTCTCAGCTATATTTAATCTCAAGAGCTTCAATACGGAATTGCTTAAATTAGAACATTTCTGATCCGTAACATTATATACATATATATATATGTGTATGCATTTCGTTAGTTGCAACTGTTTCGAAAGTTGTTTTTCATATGTTTTTGAGTTTGCAGCTCGAGAAATAAAATATTTGATTATTATAACATATGATTATTACGATAGCACAGATACGAATAGATTGCATAAATATACAGCTTTGGTTTCTTGTTTTTTGTCGTTTTTTTTTTTTTTTTCGATTTCCAGCCAATTAGCAAGCCGCATTAATTGGTACAAAAACTAGACTATGAGCGTATTCAGAAATTGACAGAATTCTTTTTCTCAAAGCAATTGACAAACAAAAAAGTCGAGAATATTGCTTTGAAATGACATTCATGATGTTCCTATATAATATAGTAAAAACTTTTGATTTTATGGGCAAATAGTTTTCTCTTTATACACACATATATATCTCAATCTCTGTCAAACCTTCTATCTCCCTCTCACGCCTCTCTCTCTCTCTCTCTCTGTCTCTTTACACGCTGACTCCCTCTCGCTTTCGCTCTCTATTTTGTACCTTGCTCTTCTTATCTATGGGCACTTTGACGCAATACCTATTAATATATATATATATATATATATATATATATATGTCGGGATTTATATAGCTTTCGGCTTATGTAGCTGTCTTTATAATGTTATAACAAAGCCCAAGTAGTTATTAAAACTTCATACATGATATTTACACTACAACCAGAGTAGGTAAAATAGTTAAGCTTAAGCCTTAGGAATACATACATATATACACCTATACAAACACATACACATACGTATTTGCACTATTATCTAATGGTATCAGGGTAATAGCAACATAAGTTGGCAACAGCCTTACATAGTTCGGCATTATCTTGAATGGATAGCACTTAAAGAAAACAATTGTATTTGCTTGGAAGTTGTAAAACTATTAAGCTTCGTTCTCTCATGTTACGATCGAAGTTCATGTTAATTAACTGGAAATGAATTTATCCTCTTGGCAGCCAAATGCGCAAGTGTGGCAACGCCGTGCTGTTATGCATTGACGTGGCTTGTAAACATTTGTCAGCTGGATGCTTTAAACTACAAAGGTTAACCTGCATCTGTTTAACTTTGAAAGTAACATAAGAGAACGGTCTTAAAAAGGATTCGTATACAAAAAGGAAATGCAAGATCTTTAAAGTTAAAACTCGAAATCTTTCTATACAAATCAACGTTTATTAGAAAAATGTCCTTTCCATAGTCTAGTTAGTTACAATGTTTATTGGCATTGCGACCAGTAAACATGCTCTTCAAAGGCAACTGCAAATATATTATCAAGTAAATGGCCTTTTTGCTAAACCTTTTGCTTAAGTTGTAAGTCGAACCAAAAGAAAAGAAAAAAACTAGAACATATATTAATAAAAAAAATAAAAAAAAATTAATTAAATCAGAATATATTGCTGAAATACAGAGCCATAGAGCGGTACTTAAAAAATATATAATGCTTAAGCTGGGAATTGTACAGCAGAAAAACTGATGCGCTAACCTCGCGGATTTGCGTTTCAGATGATTTTCGTTAATACAATGGATTTTCATAATTGTATGGAAGAGAAAGCTAGGTTTATGCACACAATTCGAGCACGTTGGAGCAGGTCAAAGAGCCAACGCTCCAAACGACTAGGATAATATAGGGGCTGAGCGGGCTCTATAAGCTAATGTCTTCGCGTTCTCTATACATATAAATATGTATATAGATAGATATATATATTTATTTATATATATATATATATGTATATATATGCGCACATCTGTCGAGATACTCTCCTATATGCATTTGAAATTGATCTGACATAAATCCAAACACATATTCCGTAGCACACACAACTATATTTATGTCGAGTGTGTGTGTGTGTGTGTGTGTGTGTGTGCCGGAAGATGGGTATGTGCTCAGGTTTGATCAGCTCAAAACTGAAATGGGGGCGTGTCGCGACAGGTGTGCGGACCCATGGGGGTAATTACAACGTGCAGGGAGAGCGTATTGCGCTGATTGCCCGTCAGATGGGGGCTCAAATAGGGTGATGTATGCTCCAGCTCCTCGTACGGCAGCAGATTATCCAAATTGATGACACGTGCTATGTCCGAAAAGTATTCCGTGCGCTCCACAACGGTGCGTATATGCGATATCTTGTTCTGCACGCCAACGATGAGCACGGCAATCTGTCGGTCAATACATTGAAAATGTTGTTAGCAGGCCGGTTACATTCTAATATTTACAGGGTATACGCACCTTAAAACGTTCCTCGCCAATGTTCTGGTGCTTGCATGTGACTCGGAGTCGCACCGTGTTCAATGAACAGCCGGGCACATCTTCGCCACAGACCATTTTGGCCTTGTTGTACTTAACGCCGCGCGGAAAGAACTCAATCTCCCAAGTCATGCAGGGATCTAAACATGAATATCACACGATTTAGAAAGATGACAACATGTATCAAAAATACACAAGGTATGATGGGAAATGGGGAAAACGGGAGAGTACTCACCGTCTTCGGTCTCGGCGATGTGGCGTTGCGAAAAGAAGCAGGTGACATAGTTCTTGTAGTCCTCGATCTTGTCAAAATTGTGCACATCGATGCCAACGCTCCACGTGTCGTTCCAGTAGAGCCGCGGTGTGAACTGCAGTTCGCCGCACTCTGTGCTCCGGACCTCGCGCACCCGATCCTCCTGGCCCGACTGATAGCTCATGCCGATGGCAATGCGCTCCACGAGAAACTCCTTATGGTAGTCGATCAATGGGACGATCAGTAGATGCGCCAGCTCACTCGGCGTCATCATGCCAAAGCGTATGTGCATGACTGTCTGCTCGATCAGCTCAACGAAGCTGGCGGTCTTTTTGTCGACGCTAATGTCGGCGGTGGACTCGATTAGCTCGCGCCGGTGGAGCAGCCATGTCTGCAATATGGTAAACAATTTGTACTCGCTGGTGACAACAATGTCGTTCTGCTGCAATAGCAGCTGCAATATAGCCGGATCCATTTCGACAAAGTCCTTGGACTCGGCCACCATCTCCAGATTCCATTTGAGGAAACGCTTCAGCGTCTCGGTGAGATCATTATGCGTGGGCGTAAAAGATAGTGTATATTGCAGCCAGGAGACCAAATAGCCACTGGTCGCCGACTTGGCCACATGCTTATTCATATAGCCCACGCACAGCTCGATGAGATCCCGCACATTGTACTTGTCGGATAGCGCCAGCATGGGCATTACCGTCTGGAGCGTCACCTCGATATGGCCCACATACAAGTACTTGATGAACTGTGGAAATACCGCCGAGCAGCAGGCCTCCTCGTGCAGCTCAATCACATGCTTGCTGCACTCGTTCCACTCCGGATTCATGAGCATCACTTGAAAGACATCGCTGCTGGCGCAGAGTATGACACGGTGTGCCGGATACTCCTTGCCATCCACCAGCAGCACAATGTCCGACATCAGCTGCTCTGCATACAGATGGGCAATCTTGTTCAGCACGCTGTTTGCATCAATCATCTACACACACACACACACGCACACACACACACACGCACACACACAGATGAGTATCAGAGATTAATGGGCCTTTTTGTAAGATGCGCCGTTCAAGTGGATTCTATGTAAATGCATACTCACGGTGCTAGCGCCATCCTGTGCTTCGTCTGTTTCCAAACACTTGCGCCGCTTGGCATCCTGATCCTCGTTGAGATTTGTGCTACCCTCGGTGCCATTTGTGGCTGCTGAAGCGCTCGCATTGCCTCCAGCGCCAGGTTCACCTGATGCACCACCGCCAGCGGCCGCAGGACTAGCGCCAGCGCCAGCACCAGCTGCAGCAGCACCACCCCCACCCCCACCACCACCACCACCACCAGGAGCACCACCAGCGGCACCGCCACCACCAGCTCCTCCGTTGATGTTTGCGTTCATAAAAAACTTTGTGTGTCGGTGTGCGTTTCTGTAGCTCTGTGTAACACCTGGCAGACGCTCCTACTCCAAATCAATTGATTTGATGATGCCTACAGCATTACTCGTGCAAAGCTCGTTGAGGACATGCCCAATAGGTTAACATCAATTTCTACCGAACGAAAAACAACAAATTGCGTTTTTGTGACTGTGTGACCGTTTGCCGTGTTGCCTATAAAAACCCAAAACGCAAGGCACAGTTCGCATTACAAAAAAAAAAATCACATAAAACAGTATTTTATACAAAACCGCAAATTTTCAAATATTTTTCGATTGATATTTTCAGTTCAAGATAACAATATATTATAAATATGCACTGTCGCAAGCTTTTTTTTTTTATTATTTTTTTGCTGTATGTAGCAAATAGTTATGTGCCATTTATTCGCTGCTTTGACAGTTTATGCTTATATCGTATTTTTGGTATTTACTGTAGGAATTTCGGAAATATCGTAGACATATTTTCCATCTTCCTATCTTATCTAATCCATTTCAAAAAGCATTAAAACAAGTACCACTTCGAAATTTGGGTTTATTGGTTTCTTTAAGACAATAATTCAAAATATTTTTTCAAAAACAAAAACGATAACCAATGTGAAAGTCTTAAGTTGAGATCAAATATGCCAGATATTTATATACTTTCTGTTTTTCTAAAACGTTTTGATATAAACTTCATGCCAGATTTAATATCAAAAATTCAAGAAAAATATATAGTCTTAGATAATTGGCACATGTGAACAGAACTGAACTGAATGAAAAGAAAAATACGCTAATGGACAACACAGTGTAAATTTGATTGTTTTTTTTTCGACTATTATTAAAATTTCTGTTGATTTTTTTGTTTTTTTGTTTTTTGTCTAAATGGATGACTACTCGGTCCAAAATGGCACGACCATCAACCAATGCCCTCATAGAGGCTGCAATAGCTGGCTCGAACATGCGGAAATTAGTTTACTTTGGCGCTGACATTCGTATTGGTGTGTGATTCGGTTCATCAGTTGATGTACTATGCGCACAGCTCAGAGCTCATCGTGACCGATGAACTTCCTGACGTACGCCTGCAGCTCTGGCAGTGAGCGACTGCCGTCGTACTCCTTCTGGCGCTGGCCATTCTTGTAGAGGAAGAGCGTGGGATAGCCCTCGACCTGCTGGTCAATGCAGATCTGTTTGTTCTCCGGCGATGTGCAATCGACCTTGGCAAACACAATGCCCAGGTCGGCGGTCTGCGTCTCTGTTGCCAGCTGCTCCCAGGTGGGCTGCAGCTTCTGGCAGTGTCCACACCAGGGTGCATAGAATTTGACAAAGGCAATGCCGTCGCCAGTTGCCTTCTCGAATTCCTCGTTGCCGTTCAGCTGCAGCACATTTTGCTTTTTAGCCTCCTCCGGTGCGTCTTTTGCCGCATCCTCCAGATCGTGAGTGCCGCTCGGGGCACCAATCATCTTGACCACATAGGTTTTCAGTGTGGACAGGTCGCGTGCACCCGCATATTTCTCAATCTTCTTGCCATCCTCTATCCAGAGCAATGTGGGATAGCCCTTGACCTCAAAGTCCTGGCATATGCTGCGATATTGTGTGCAATCGATTTTAGAGATCGTTGCCTCTGGCTCCTTGATCAGCTCCTTGGCCAGCTCCTCCCAAGTGGGCGCCAGACGCTACGGTTGATTCAAGCATGTAATTTCGGTTTAAACAGAAGATAGATTCATGAATTTAATTACCTGACAATGGCTGCACCAGGGCGCAAAGAACTTGACAAAGTGATTGCCACTGGACACATGCTTGGCGAACGTGTCCTCGGTGAGATCGACGACCTTGCCCACGTTGGGATTGGTTCCGCTGCCATCCAGATGCTGCTGCTCACTCAAATCCTCCTCGGCGGGCGTGTTCAGCTCCTGATTGATGAAATCCGTGATGGCTGGCAAGTCGCGTGTACCCTTAAACTTGATCGACTCCGTTTCGCCCTGCTTGAAGAGTCGCAGCGTGGGGTAGCCAGTCACCTGGTGATCGGCGCAGAGCGTCTGATGCTTGGTGCAGTCCACCTTGGCAATGGTCACCTTCGGCTCATCGATGTTCATTATTTCGGCCAGCTGCTCCCACAACGGATGCAGGCGCTTGCAATGGCCGCACCTGCAAACGACAACAGAGCCCAGGATTAGAGCATATGCGAAGGATTTGTATTAAACGTATTCAAATAATTCAAGAGTGCTCAAAACCTGGCTTAAGATCTTCACTAGACAAGTTGCAGATGTTACATTTTGTCTTCTTTTTATGAACCCATTCAGAATGGGTAAAAAGGGTATAATGTATTTGTGCAAATGTATGTAATAGGCAGAAGCAAGCATCTCCGACCCCATAAAGTATATATATTCTTGATCAGCATCAACAGCCGAGTCGATCCATGTGTATGAACGCAAGGATATCAGAACCCATAAGAGCTAGAGCCTTGAAACTTGTGCCTGCGCAGATCGAGTTTGTTTCCGATATTCGATAACTTGCCCCGTTTCCAAGTAATCGATAAAAATCGATAACGACATCCTGTTTTGTGAGCAATTTTGGTAAATAATAAGAGCTAGAGCCACCAAACTTGACATGCAGCTTCTGGAATAGTATCTACAGATGAGGTATCTTTCAAGGATGAAAATGGTTCAGGGTATCCCCTAGTCGTGCACTCCCGACTACTTGTTTTATTCAAACTTCTTGAACAACAGACCAAACACATTCTAAAAACGATTTAAGGGAGAGTGCAAAAGCGGCTAAAAACAGAAGTTTGATTCTTTAAAAATGAGTTGGATCAAAAGTGGTCAAGAACAGATTTCCCATGCTTTCAAGTCAGGCATAAAATTGGTTTCATCAACGCCAACGATCGTTTTTATTTTAGAGAGCTGGCAGAGCTGTTGATAAAAGTTCTGGACTGCGTATATGCGAGCTCTTCAAAAAAAAAAAATGATTCCGAGTATCAAGACTCAATGGGCAATGTCTGAGGATTAGGGGCGTGGGCGGGGCTGGCCGGGCTGCTCGAGCTATTGACTAGAAAGAGTGCATGATATATGGTTGCTTTGTAGAGAAAAGCTGATAACCGGCCAGCGTCTAACTAAGTATGAGTGCATAATTATTACTCATACTTGTATAATTACGAGTCGTACGTGCGTGTGTGAGTGTGTGTGTGTGTGCGCTTAGTATATGTCAATCAATGGGCCACTTCTTCGACGCGCCTCAACAAAAAATATATGAAGTAAAGCCCCTTTGACCGCCCTTATCAAGATACGTGTTAAGAATATTCAAAAAAAAAATGTCACCAAACTAGTTGCTGCCTCCGAAATATTGTAGAATATGTGCCTTAACGAACTGTTAGAGCTGGGCGCGTGTCGTGACACGACTTAGCCCGACGTCTGCTCCTTAAATCAATGATTTATGTTATTTACTTCAAATTAAAATATATCTTATATGCATGTATATATATACATACATATTACATATATACGTATTCATAATAGTTGTTGGCATTTGCTCAGCTTTTTGTGGTTTTGCCGTATTTTGGATTTTGTTCGCTCTGGATTTAGTATTTTTAATACAATTTGGATCCTGTGTTAGTCACAATTTTGAACAGTGCGCGTTTTTGAATTGTTGTCAGTGTTGCCAAGTCAGCCATTTTCTAGCTAATTTGGGTCGGCAACAGTTCTTTTTTTAGTTTTAGTTTTTAGAGGTCGGCAACGGGTGAAATTTTCAACTGATTTGGCATTTTTTTTTGGCAATTTTTATTGGCAGCTCGTGCTTGGGCAGCTAATTGAGCTAATTTTAACATTTTTTTTTCGGCTTCTTTGAAACGGCAGCTGGCCACTCTGATTGTGTTGCGAGTTAATGTTTAAAAAATGCGACACGCACTCATCTCTACTTCGGCTTCTTATGGCTGTGTCAACAACAAGGAAATGTGTGTTTCTATTTTTTATGATGTTTGCACACAAGTCGTAACACATAGAATGTGTGCACACACGCATCAACATATGTATGAACATATGTAGGCACATATGTATGAACAGATGTTTTTCAAGATTGCGTGGCTATGTCTGCATGCGTGTGCGTGTGCGTCTGCGTGTGTGTGTGTGTGTGTGTTTAGCCAACTAAAACTTCAGCTCATTGTTAAAACGTTTGCTTAACCGCATTCATATCAAACAGCCAAATTTCCCCAATATTATTCACATTAACGCCTTTCAGCAATTTCGCTTACCATGGCGCAAAAAACTTTACAAAGACATTGCCGGCTTTGATGGCTTCGTCGAATGTTTCCGGATTGAGCTCGACGGCGAATTGCTTCTCATCGGCTGGCTTTGGCTCTTCGTCGGCCGCTGCGGCTGCCAGAAATGGTTTGATGCTGAGCGCACAGATGGCCAGTGGTATAATTGATTTGAATAACATTTTGGAGTGTATAATAAAGTTTGTCTATCGCCTTTGCACCTCTTATATACACTACATGAACTGCTGGTTGTGTTGGGCAGTGTGACCAGCCTCTTGTGACACAAAAATACCACGGCGACTCGCCACCTACGCAAATTGACTAGTTGCATTTGGTGATATCGATGATTTTCACAAAATACTTGATATTGATAATATAACATTTAAGTGTTACCAGCTTCGCGTGACACAAAAATACCACGGCAACTTACCACCTACGCAAGTTGACGTGTTGCATTTGGTGGCATCGACAATTTTCAAAAAATACTCGTTACGTTCGTTGATCGTTTAAAGGCAGTTAAAGAATTCCGTACATGGAGATTTACTTTATTTTTGATACACATATTAAATACAAGTTTAGCTTTTGCCGATTAATTTTCACATAAACATGAGGAATCCCGTTCATTTCAATTGATATAACAATGTATACCTTAAACTTTTAGAAAGTTCATTCCTTAAAAAGCCTGTTTAAAACGAGGCAATAATAAAATGTAATATACGAGCTTAGTACACTTTAGTAAAGGCTAAGTAAATACCATTCAAGCATTGAAAAATATCAGTTTATACAATATATGTATGTATATATATTCTCACAAAAAATCAAAAAATAGCAATACCTTTAAGAAAAAAAACCAGAAAATATATATTCGTCTAGAGTTTCATATTGGTTTCTTACAGACTATTGATTATAATTTTCAACATGATTAGAAGTTCTATTTTGATTTTTCGAATTTTGTATAATTGTATATTTCGACTATTTCATAAATCTTCTGTGCCTGTTGTCTGCACCCAGACTCAGTTAGTTGTGAATGGGACGAAGGATTATCAAGTGGAAGTTTTAGATGTTCCATAAGAATCAGATTTAAGCATAGATAAAAACAGTCTTGAGAGTATTTGTACCATTATAATAGCACTTGTTTACTTTGCCGCACAAAGCAACAAACACAAATAATGTAGAGTTAGAATTAACATAGTTTTTGTTGATTTTTAAATATCGATTGCATTTTCTTTTTGATTCTCATTCAGTCCCAAACTCTTAGGGGGTGTGACCTAACAGCTAACTGGACTCAGTAACTGGAGGCGCCAATCATTTTGCGTATTTGTTCAAAGGATAGCCAGAAGGTGAGCGACCAGGGGGCCATGCGTATCCAGCAGGGCAGAAAGCCCTTGTAGAGCGCAACGAAGCCCTCCTTGGCCACGGTCTGGCGCAAGCAATCCACGGAGCCGCGATAGAGCAAACCACTGGAAATGGCATTGAAATCGAGTTTAGAATAGGGCTGTGAGGCGGACAAGTGGGGACAAGTTGCGTGCTTACCGGCCCAGCTCGTCGGTGGGCTGATTCATGATGCGCGTCTTGACCACATCCGCCGGTGTGCCCATGATGGCCGCCACGAAGCCAGCGCATATGGATGCCAGGACATGCACCGTGTGGCAATCGGGCATATGCAGGCGTCGCATGATCAGATGCTTGATGGTGTCATATGTGGTCAGATCACCCAGATTGACCAAAGCCGCACGCTGCACATTCGGTATGCTGCCCTTCCAGAGGCCCTTGACGCCGCCGCGCTGCACGATCATGCGGAATGCATGCGCCGCACTGTGCACACGCGGCGCCTCGCCCATCAGACGCCGCCTGCCCTCCATTTGTATTTGAACCTTGACCAGATCCGCGGGCGAGGCCAGCCATTGAGCAACGGCACCGGCGGTGACACCGCACAGCGCCGATTTCCATACGGGCAGCGCCTGGCTGCCGTTCTTGGTGAACTCCTTGCGCATCAGATCATAGCTACAGATGCGCACGCCGCTGTCAAGGAGGATACGAGATTAGTTCGTCTGGCTGGCTGGCAAATGGGCAATTTTGGATTGGCAATCGCAGTCCAGTATTGCTACACTAGGCTTCTACTTAAGGAGGCACAGATCATGTGCCAGCATATACATATTGTATTGTACTTGTTAGGTTGTTGGATTGGATTGCCCACCTATAGACGACGTGTCTGTAGAGCGCCGGCGTCACGCCCTGCCACAATTTGACGGCGCCCTCCTCGCGTACAATGCCAAAGGCGGTGGCGACCATGCCGCGATATTGCATCTGGTAATGGGGGGTTTTTCAGTTACATAATATGCAGCAGCTCATTATAGAACGTATATATACCTATCTATACACATGTACATACATAATATGTGGACTATGTGTATAGAGCACATTTAACACACGCACAGAGAAATGGTATTATGGATACTTGTGTGGTGGTACAGGGGGAGAGGGAGGGGGCGGGATAGGTGGGTGGATTGGCTCGAGTTGGGGCAGTTGATGGCGTTTGGCTACTACAATACAGCATGAAACACAGTCACCTGATCTCAAACTCCATGTCTACATTTATCTCTTGCGCTCAGATGGACACACCCCAAGAACAAGAACGAAAATAAATAAATAACAGCACCAGCTACGGCTTATCAGCACGCTGATAACGCATAGGACTGACCAAAATAGTGCCGTGTTGTTTGTTACTGCCAAAAAAAAAAAGAAGAGCTAAACGTTAACTTCGGCCCAAATACCCTTGCCAAGGGAAATATTTGTAATCTTGATAGGATAGGAGTATCGACATATGTATGTGCGTCATAAGATTAAGCCCAAGGCTGCAGAAAGTCACAACAAGAAGTTGGAAACGTTTGTCAACACTGTAAAGCAGACGCACGGATCTGGTCAAGTGCTGTGTGTGCCCAGTTATAGGCTGGGTTTTTGGTATCGGTCGCTTATCGGTAGCCGCCTGCGAGGGTATCGTTATTAGCAAAGCCGGGATCAAAGCTAGCATGCATGAGACCAACACAACAACAAACGGTTAACACCAAAATACCAAATAATGCCAAAACAAAAATCTAACGAAAAGCCCAGACTACTCACATTTGCCTTGGCGCTGCTGCTGCCGCTGCTGCTGGCGGCAACGGTGGCCACACTGGCCGCCTCGCCTTGGATTTGCAAACGGGTCTTTGTGAGATCCAGCGGATATGTGACCAGCTCGGCTATGGAGGCGGCCACAACCGATACGATATAGGTGCAGGCAAATGAATCCGCATAATCATATTTAACTGGTCGCAGCTGATGGCGTCCGCTATTCACAGCGCTGCTGCCGCTGCTGCTGCTGATGTTGGAAACTGTTGCATTGGTCGCTGCGGCTGCTGCGTTGGCGCTGGCGCTGGCATCGCTGCTGGGCACACTGGCCGTGGTTATGGCCGCGGCAGCGGCTGCTATTACCTGTGGCGCAGGCATGGTTTAACTGCAATTGGATTTTATTTATTAACAAATTCAATTTTATTATTTAACAGCATGATACGAGACCAAGCACACACACAAACACACAAACAATGGCGCGAGTTTTTTGGTGGCAAGCCAATCAATGTGTGCGCTGCGCTGCTGCGACCGTGGCTGCTGCCTCTGCTGCTGCTGCTGCTGCCGCTGCCGGCGTCGTTAAAGTCAACAATCTAAAGCGCAAAGATCGCGTGACTTGTTAAGCGCTGCAGAAGCTGGTTCACTACACGTCTCAACTTTCAAGGATGCTGCGCGCACATTTGGCTCTCATATATTTTTACATAACACTGACAACAACAGCAGCGGCAGCGGCAGCGGCGGTGGCGGCGGCAGCAGCAGCAACGGTTGCCAACGACGTCAAAGTGTGAAGAAGACAACAAAAAAAATAAAACAACAAAAAAATCGGAACCAAAATTAGTTTTAGTTATGTTGTGCGCTCGCCTTTTATTCCGTGGCCGTTGACGCCGTGTATCGGCGGCTTTTATTCAATTCAACGCACGCCCCGATCGTCTGTACATTGCAGAATTGATTTGTATGTTTGTAACTGATATAGCGTATATATATTTTTGTATGTATATTTTTCTTTTATGAGCGCTTATCAATTGTGCATCAATAAAACAAAAAGTATGTGTGTCACAAAAACAAAAACAAACCCAAAACTGAGCACAGTGTTGCAAATCGCTGTACAAAGTCTGGCAGCGCACTAGTGCTGCAAACTGTCGACGATTATTAAAAGCGATTAAGAGCTATAACAATAACTGAAATTAAAAATAAAGAAGGCCCAAAAATAGAAAAATATTGCAATTTTTAATTGAGTTATGTATATTTACCTAGCAGAATTCAGTTTCATCCATTACTGTGGATTCGTTTGCTTGATATGCCTCAATCTTGACGTAGACTTCTATGTAAAGTGAAAAGAGATCTAGCTGACTGAATCATGGCAATAAGAAAATCATTCAAGCGATTGATGCAAGTTTATACAGACAGTAAGTAATATGTGAAATTTGACAATAACTTTTTATCTGTTATTCTTAGAACTCCTAAATATGCGTATATATTATATTTTTATATAAATTTTGAATTTGTCTGATGTGAAGGCAACGCAGTATTAAATCAAGCAGGACTGCCAACATATTTTTTATTATCTATAAGAAGACACGGTGATTTAATTACATTTCTTTTCAAAATAAAATTCGTAGATAGCTTTCAAATCTTATTTAAAAAAAGCTAGTTTGGCAACACTGGCGCACGCACACTTTCGATACTATCGTAGTATCGATAACGATAGATGCACAGCGAACAGCTGCTTTTATGACTTAATTGGCCTTGCTTTTTTTGAAAAACGGGCTCTGCTGCTGCTGGTGCTTTATTTACTATGCGCTAAGCCTCGTTACGCTGATTACTTCATAGCTCCGCAATCGAAACAAAATTGCAACAATAAAAGCAACGCAGCGATACCAACTTGCGACACAAAATAGTTAGCAGCAGCAACAACAACAACAACAACAACAACAGCAATAGCAACACGCACTCGTTAATGTAAGTAACAATATGGCCAAAATCGCATGAATCAAAAGCTAATAGTATTCTATACGTGTGTGTGTGTGTGTGATAGTATGAGTAAGACAGAAGCTGGCGAAACGGCCGCACCCAAAGCCGAATCGAATGTGCGCCAACAACTGGAGACGTATCGGGTCTATGTGGTCACCTGGAATGTGGGCAGTCGGTTTCCGGACAACATCTCACTGCGCCAGCTGCTGGGCCTGCCCGACGATGCGAGTGGGGATGCGGCTGGCCAGCTGCCCGACATCTATGCAATTGGACTGCAGGAGGTGAACGCACAACCGCAGCATCAGGTGCTGGGCCTGTTCAAGGAGGATCCATGGACGCACAAGGCCAAGCAGCACTTGCGCAATTACAACTATGTGGCCGTCAAAACCGAGCAAATGCAGGGCCTGTTGCTGACGATGTTTGTGCGTCGGCCGCATGTCGAGCATCTAAAGGACATGGAGGCGGAATTCACGCGCACCGGCTTCGGTGGTATTTGGGGCAACAAGGGTGCGGTCAGTGTGCGTTTCACGCTATACGGCTGCGGGCTATCGTTTGTTGTCTCCCATTTGGCCGCCCACGATCATCAGCTGGACGAGCGCATCGAGGATTACAAGCAGATAATCGAGAATCATCATTACCATGTGAAGCGCTATCGCGAGATCTACGATCATGACTATGTATTCTGGTTTGGTGATCTCAACTTTCGGCTGGAGGGCAGCGACAGCGCAACGGAGGTGCGCGACGCACTGAGCGATGAGCAGAAGCACAAGGAGCTGCTGCAGCGCGATCAGCTGTACCAGGTGCGAGAGCATACGCAGAAGGCGTTTCAGGTGCTGCACGAGCGTTTGCCCGCCTTTCCGCCCACCTTTAAGTTCAAGGAGGGCACCTCCGAATACGACATGAAGCGGCGACCTGCCTGGACGGATCGCATCATGTACGCTGTGCAGCCGCTCAATCGGCAGCCCGGCATGCCGCTGACCATTGAGCAGTGCTCCTACAAATCGCATCCCGCCTACAATATCAGTGACCATAAGCCGGTTACCAGCGATTTTACGATCAAGCTTTATCCCAATTATCGTGCGCCGGGCGTCAGCTTTAGCCCGCTGTCCACTTGGCGCATTGGCGACGAGAATACCGTGGAGTATCGCAAGCAGCCGGAGTTTGAGGAAGGACCCAACGATTGGATTGCCATCTATGGCATTGACTATGCCAGTCTGGCGTACTATGTGGCCTATGAGTATGTGAACCAGGCCGAATCGCCCAACTCCTCCGACTCAAACCAGGACCGAGATTACTTCGAGACGCCAGCACCGGCGCCGCATCGTCACAGTCGACATCATCATCATCGCAATCGGCAGCGATTGCGTCGCCAGCAGGAGGCCAACGAGGAGCTGGTGCGTCTCGATTTTGCCGACGATGTCGAGCTGCGCCATGGCGAACAATATTTGCTCATCTATTTCCGCAGCACCGGCCTGCGCGGTGTCACCAGCATCTCGGGCATCTCCGGTCCGTTTGTGGCCGAGAAGCGCAGCGGCTCGCCGCATCGCACCGAATACCATGTCGACTAGCTAGCGGAGGCCCTGGACATTTATATACTTTAGTCGCCTTGTTTTATTACCTTAATTTGCCTTATTTGTTGTATATTTCACATATGTATATTACGATCTGATCTATGTAGATGCATTTCCTGTTATTGATATGTAATTGTTTGTTTTTGTTTTTTATCCATATATACATATATATATATATATATGTATATGTATGGATATAAATGTATTTATGTTTATGGGCACGCATTTTATTACATTTAATGTGGCTTTTGCATATGATTATTAATTGTTTAAATGTATATACGTATATAATACACAAATACACGACAAACAAACAACACAGACCAATTGAAAGACTGTTCCCATTTAGATATACATATATGGACCCTTTTTATACTCCTTCTTTCTTTTGTATTACGGCATTTTTGAAGCCTTAAGGTATTTATGAATATAGATATGTATACATATATTTTGTTTTTATGTTCCATCCGCTGCTTTTTATATAGATATATCAAGGTATATGTATTTTTATCGACGGTTTTGTCAGACGGTTTTTATATAGGCATACCCAACTTGTGTTCTACAGCTTTCTTTATAATTTTACTTCGGCATCAAGGCGACAGTTTTTAAAGCCCCTCCAGTAAGAATAACAAAGAGTTATTTATTGTAGGGTATGCCGAGTGCTTGTCACCGTTTGAAGCTATGCTTATAGGGCCTTGCACAGAATCTGTTCGCAAAAACCTCACTCGTAATCTTCAAATAGGCATCTACTTATGTCATGCGCTTGAAAACAGGTGATTTCGTAGGTTCAGCCTTTATAGTAATAGCTATCGGGTTGCTTCATAAAGAGCTCGCTGTTCCCACAGTACACTTAACGCTGATTGTGCCGCTGGCTATACCCTATTTTTAGTAGGTATGTCCACTTTATATAACGTTTGGAAGCAAGCTTGAAAGTCCTAAAGAACTTATCCTAAAGAACTTATCTAATATTTAGGCATATTTACATTTTTAAATATATGTTAATATGAAGATATAATAATATAATAATATTTCATAATAAAACTCACCTTGAAGCTATTTCTTTGGGACTTGTTTCTGTAAAAGAAGACGCATGCTCAATACATATAATATTTGACTATATAATGGGATTTACTCACCTCGACTTATCCTTCTAGAGCTTGGACTTTTCAAACTGATGTCGTATTCCCTGCCAGGATTTAACTAAATGCTATGATAAAGGAACTTGGGCCATAATCCAAAGAACTATTAGATCGTAGGCTAGCTATAGAAGAAGTAAGAACTGGGTGAGGGTATTTGGAGTCTGTGCAAACGAATTCGGCTTTGCATGTGTGCAATGATTTTTATTTATATAAATGATGTCCGTTGTCGAAGCATTTGAAGCGCTTTTTAACCGGTTTTTGCACTCGCCATAAAGGTTAATTGCGTCACAATAATTGCCACACCTGCAGCTCATTTCCATACAAAAGATGACAAATTCCAGCTGAAGGCACCAAAACAACAAGAAACTGGGCTAAATTGTTGAAATACAGAAAACGTTTAGCTTACGTTTAATATATAGGCTTTTATTTGTTGGGATCGTTTTGCAATGATAAGCACATAAATAAAGTATAAATCTAGGTATAAATACATTCATATAGTTGCCTGTGCTAGTTAGTCGTCAGTTTTATGCACAAATACGATATACTAGATAATACACATACATATATATATATATATTATATATAAATGTATATGCTAGCTGCACAAAAATTGTTTGCTGAGTTTTCAGTTTTCAGTTTTCAGTTTCGATTTCGTTTAATTGCCCCTTTTCCGACAATTTTTCCGCATGTTTATCTATAAAAATGTTGTGCGCAATAAATTTGAAAAAAAAAAAAAAAACGGCGCACACGCCTTGAAAAATGATTGGGTACGCTCCATAAATAATCATAAAAGATATTCGAAAAAAAAGAAAGAATGCGCATATGTGTATGTTAATCGCAATTTACTTCCCATTTATATTTTGTTAATTTTTACCAATTTTTCGCTTGGACTAAACAAATTTTCGAAAGGAACTGCAGACTTTTTAAATTTCAATTGTTCGAGCTGTTTCTTGAATACTTGGCTAAAATTTCCCCTTAAAGAGTCAAAAAATATATATATATATATAAATATGTCTGTACAAACTATGCGCTTAAATATTAGATACTATAAGATATATGTAAACTTGGGCAATATTCGTTGATCAGTTATGATATACATACATATATATTCGAGTAAAGTGTATATTAGATGTGGTAAAAGTCTACAGCTATGAAATGTCATACATCAATTTCAATTGTTCAATTACAATATTTAAATATACATACATAAATATATATATAATATAGTTATATACAATTATACGTTGACTGTTGCATGTAGTATCAAAAATAGTATGCCTGCTACTTATAATTAAATACTCTATAAAAAAAAAAAAAAGAGAAGACAATTATGTAAAATGTATTCGCTGCCTTTGCCTCAGTCAGTTGAAATTTCATATTCGTTGTAGTTGCTTTAAAAAGTATACAAAACAAGAAATAAAATAATAATAAATTACATATACTAAAATATAGTTAAACAGTTTGCTTTCATTATACATATGCAATTATAGGACATATGCTACATAACGAACGGGGTTTAAATAGGGGGAAAAAATTACTTTTGGCCTGAACACTTTGGAAGTACTATACTTAATACAATGTGCTATCATAATACAATGTGCTTAAACATCTATATAATTGATGTTTAAATAAACATTTATTTTCTTAGACAATTTTGACATGATTTTCTTTTTTTTTTGTTGGTTTTCGAAACGCATTTTTTTCTTTCTTTTTGTGTACGGCATGCGTTAAACGCACTATAATTATTTAAAAAAAAAAAGTAAATAAATTAATATATTTAAAAAAAAAATAAAAACGGATAATTGTACTTTTTTTAGTTTCTGCGTTTTTGTAAATTTTAAAGAAAATACATCATGTGTGGGGGGAAGTGCATTTGCAAGTCGCTTAGAACTGCATAAGATCAGCACGCCAGTGTGGCAACGCTGCATCTCTCTGTGTATGTGTGTGTGCATGTGTGTGTGTGTGTGTGCTTTCGTTGAGTTGGCGCGCAGGTCTGGCAACGCCGCTAACTAACTGTACTTTGCGTTTGCGTCCGGTTAATTAAACGCGCTTTCTTCTTTTGGCATCTTCTCTGTCTGTTTTGTGTCTATGCTTTCGGTTATTGCTTCTATTTATATTTGTTGTTGCTTTGAGCCATTTAACCTTGATCAGTTTTCATTACGTTGAACTTTTGATAATATGTGTGAGCGTTTGTTATTCTTGTGTTTCAGTGTGTGTTGTGTTGTGTGTGTGTGTGTGTGTGTGTGTGTGTGTGTGTGTGTGTGTGTGTGTGTGTGTGTGTGTGCATATCAAAGCGAACTATTAACCGTTTTCAATGTTTGTTTAATTAAACGCGCGCTTTTTGTGCGCCCCTAAAAAGAAGCGCACACAAACACACACAGAGACACATACACACATGCAGACGAGCAGACTAAACAATAATATACATATCCCAGTGTTTACAGTTACAGCATCAGAGAATCCAACGCATTGACACAGGCTCCACAGGCTCCACAGGTTCCACACATCACACTAACAAACGGAATCCACGTGTTGCAATCGGATTAGATAGAGGTTAGAGCCCAAGGGAAGACTAAAAGAAATATCCAAACTTTTATGTTAAAAGAGAGCAACTAGAGGTTAACTATTTAGAAACATATCCGTCACCAAATGTGTTAATTTATGTATTTGAATTTAAAGATAATATCAGAAGTTTTGATGGGAAAACATGAGAATGCTTGCAGCGGAAGATCGTAGTGCAAGATCTGGCACGAGTCCTGTTAAGATGCTACTGTTACATAGAGAACTGTTAGATAACAGCAGCGGCAACACAAAGAAGAAGCTGCTGCCCAGGCGACCTAAAAGGTGGCCAGAAGACTGCAAGGGACCACTTTTCAGCCCGTAATAATTTTATTACGTGATGGTTGAAGTGTAGCATGCGTACATATGTATATACATACATATGAATAAGGCTGCAACACTTTGTTGTTATGCCAACAGAATGCAAACATAAGCAGCGACTTTGTCGCGCATATTCAAGTGCAGACGAAATATGATCCGCACTTGATAACAACGACCGCCCAAATAGCTAAGTCAGCGTTCTCACGCTTGACCGTCGCTGTGTATACATATGTGCGCGCATGACTCTCTCTGACTCTCTTGCTGTATATAATAAGCCTAAAAACCATGTATGTAAAACGGCTGCTCACTGCTTCACGGTGGACAGCTCTAACTCTAAGATTCATTGAATAAATAACCATCAGAGAAGACTGACGTCCTCTCGTCACTGATATCCAAGATTGGAACTATTATATGGCGACCGTGACAGGACATTTCATAACTATTGAAGAGGATGAAGGAGGCAACAACAACAACATAAAAGCCGACAATTAAGCAACTATAACTATTGAAGAGGACGAAGGAGGCAACAACAACAAGCAAAGGCGGAACAAAAATTAACAAAAAAGCTGAGTGAGTAGAGTATAGTGAGTGTTATGGGTCGCGGTGGCCGGGTTAAAAAATTGAATAAAGAAATTGCTCACATTAAGTGGCAATTATATTCACCCAAGGCTAACACACCGTGGAAGGCAACAGCAAGGCTACAGGCCATGCTTGACTTTTATCAGCAACAGCTGAAACAGATAAAAGAAAACCCTACACCACATACTCACTCAGTGAATATCAAAAATATTAAAGTTGTTAATGACAAAACTATAACCACACCACCTCCCAAAAGCAAAGTGCCTCAGTACGTCGAGCAATGCCCAGCAGATTGCCCTGGACCTCTGGACAGCCCACACTGCAGATTGACCTGCCTGGTAAGGCAGTAACCTGTGCGAAGACCGGCACCGGTTCCGCCTGAGCCCATAGGCCCAGGACAACAGCAGCTGAGAAATCAACAAGCGCGAGAGGCACCCCCGCCCCTTGCGCCTTCGAAGGGAGCGTCAGCGCAACCATACTGGTGATGACCAGCTGACGCGGAAGAACAGGAACAGCAGACACCAGCAATAATTTTAAAATACATATATATATTATATTATCGAAACAATTTATGGAAAATTGAGCAGAAAATCTTTTGCCCAATCAGAAGTGAGGCCCATAAAGCCAAACTAAAAAATTAGGCAGGTTACTATGTACAAAAAAAAAAAAATTTTTTTTTACACGTCTCAGGCACTGGGTAAATTACCCAGTAGCAAACAAATTAGTCCAAATCTTAAATTCCAAATAAATTTGAAATTTTAAAATGAAAAAAATAATAAGTTTTCAGTTCAGTCAGTTTAATCAGCAGGAAAAATGTTCTATTTATGAATAGTAATGCAATAAGTAAGTTTTCCGAAGATTTTCTAATTGAATCAAATAATAATTCTGAACAGAACTCCAAAATGGGATTATTAGACGTTAAGTCAGTGGATTCCACTGCTAACGTTATAAATAAAGTTGAATCAAACAACACAGATTTAGAATTAACAAATATATTACTGGTAATCATAGTTGTTATAATGTGTGCAAATTGTTTTTATAAAATATATAAACTGCATAACAAATGCCTAAAGAAAAGATTCATGAGCCGAGCAAATGACTTGGACAAAATTTAAATTTGCACAGCACAAACAACAATGATTAATCATAACAACTATAAGATACCAATTAAACTAAATAAATAAAAAAAATAAATAATAATGAACACACAGTATGATGAATAGTAAGTATATAATAAGCCTAAAAACCATGTATGTAAAACGGCTGCTCACTGCTTCACGGTGGACAGCTCTAACTCTAAGATTCATTGAATAAATAACCATCAGAGAAGACTGACGTCCTCTCGTCACTGATATCCAAGATTGGAACTATTATACAACTGTCTTTGTCGATAGCTGCACAGACTCGATAGGACATCCAAACACAGTCCTATATGCTGCGCAGCATCAGAGAAATAGATCCAACCGAGGCAATAACCACTTATGAACTACGCTAAGTCAGCATTCCCACGCTGACCGTCAATAACATATATATACATATATATGCACATAAGACTCTCTCGCTCTCTCATACTGTTAAGGCATATACATATATGCAGCCGCTCCGCTGCTAAGCACTTATGCAAGTTAACACATAACACTTAATATAGGATATTTCATAAGTTTATAATCAACCCTCGCTATAGGGTGCTTCATAAGTTAAGGAACAGCCCTCGCAATTGCAACACTGCATACTTGGTATCAGCGCGCTATAGCTGCAATGGTCAGCGGCGGTAACCGGACACTTTTGTTTTGCAGCAAGAGTTTCCGTTATTGCCTAAGATTTTGCTGAGACGGCTTGCCGACCATGACATTGTGGCGTGATGCGAGTTTTGGCTTAGCTTAAGTGAAATATTCTGTGTATTAAGAAATCAGTTTTTGAATTCAGCGCTCTTCCAATAAGTCGCTTCAATAAATATTCACTCCGGCACTTGGCCGTCAAATAATTTGTTTTATTGTCTGAGCCCGAGGCCAGCAATAAGAGGCACAGTCGCCTCTCAGCCTAAGGACTGGAAGGATGTTAATTGGCGCCCAACTCGTGGTCGGACTCCACAACCAACAACAATTAAGACAGCAGCGCGGGAGTTGCGAGTGACCAATTCTATAAAGAACATTTTTTTGTGTTAATTGAATCATCTAAGTGGATACTCTTGTAGCATACCTACCCTACCATTTTCATAAATCAAAGGGTATAACAATCTGTTAATACATTGTGACACTTTATCATAATGAATACGAATATACAAATGGCCAAAGTACATTAAAAGACCGTTTAGAATTACATAAACATTCCAGCGCACAACCAATACGATCCATCGCTTTGCAGCTCAATTGGTCGAATCATACACAACATATGAATGCCTTCTGCATACATACATATATACCAACATACTTATACATACATATAAGCACATAGATATAAGCATTGCATGTTTCGGGTTAGCTGAACCCGACATGAATATATATTTGAATCAGTTTTAAATAAAGTAACAGAACGGAGCAGACGCTCCAAATCAAGACTGTGTTAGTTGAACTTATTACATGGCGACCGTGATAAGTGTCACCCAACGAGGGAATGTTCTATAACAACAGCAAATAAAATATAACAACACTTGGTATGAAACAAAATAAATAAGTTTTACATTCAACATACACCCACCGAGCTCAGCCACAATAAGCCGCAACGACAATATTAAAAGGAGCTGCAGCTACAACAACAAAAACAATAACAGCATATTACATGGCTGAAACAACAAAAGCCGCAAATAATTAATGGCAGAGGAGCCCAATGTCGAGACAGCTGTTCCCACTGACTACATCCTACATATTACATCCAGCCGATGGACCACGCCCACTCACAATAGCCGAGTACCGGGCTCGACAACAAAAACAAGTGATACCCAAGCACAAAAGGAGTGGACGGAGAGTAAAACTCTTGCAGCAAAGGCGACTGGTCAAGGACGACGCAAACGGGCTGCATATTCGCGAATGCCCCAATTTGCCTTAACATTAAGTTCTAACTTCAAGCCTATGTGGGAAACCGCTGCTTGAAAAAATACTAAACACTGATAGGCTTTATACTAACAAATGTGGTTGGAGAAATTTAAAAAAAAAAAAAAACATAAATGAATTGTAAGCCGAAATGTGAGCCAACCACATTCTTTAACAACTGATATTTTCATGTCTCAGGCGCTGGGTCTCTATATACTCAAACATTTGTCAAACGATAAATTTTTTGTAAAAAAAAAAAAAAAAAAAAAAAATAGCTTTTCAAAAAAAAAAAAATGATCACCTAAAATTTTATTTTTGATTTTCAAAGAAGAAAATATTTTCCTTTCTTTACAAATCCCACAATTAAAAATTGATGAAACAACATTTTTAATAGAAAACCTTACTTTTACTTTCATGAACGTATGAAAAAAAAGAACAATTTGTTCTCATTGATTATATATATAGTGAGGCAAGATAATTGATCACACAGACGATATAAAATCGTTGTGGTGTAGTATGCATATATATATATATTGAATATCTACTGTACCAAGAGTACTTAAAGTGAACACACTGTAACACTTTGTTGCAGTGTTTATATAAACAAAACCCCGGTCATAAACCAAGTGGCCGAAATATGAGTCGATCGGCGCGCTCACAGAATGTGCAAGTGTCAGCATTCTGTTAGACGCGCCGACCACTTGACCGAACTCAAGGGCATGCATATACCCTAGCGCTCCAGCCTAAGAGAGCATAATTACATACATAAGTATAACATATAGAATATACATAACCGTCTCTCTGCTGTCCAACTGTGGGCAGCGCAGCGATGAGACTTAGGCTTACTTAGAACCTAAGGAAAAATGTAAAAATCAGATTCAACTGAACGTTGGAAGCGGCACCTTCGCTGCTCCCAATATATTGATAAAAAGATTAAATAATATATCGTTCACAACAATATATATAAAAAAAAAAAAAAAAAAAAACGCAGTGTGTAGAGTGTGATGAGTGCAAAGCGAAGCGGTGTGGTAAAAAGACTTAAGGCCAGAAAGGCAGAATTGTTGAAGCTGTTAAACAGCAAAAATGTCATAAGTTGGGACAACTCGGTTAGGTTACATGCCGAAGTTGAACACATAAAAAACTTACTTTCAACACGAAAAAGTCAAACACCAGCCGCGCACACATCCCATCCACCCTACCCTGATATCAAAAATATTGCAAAGCAAAAATTAATCCAACCACCACCCAAATTAAAGGAGATTCCGAAGCTGAAGAAGACCTGCCCTAATGACTGCGAGGGACCGTTAAACTCACCTCACCGTGAGTACACCTGTGCAGCCAGCACCGGTCCCGTCTGACGCACCAAGTCAGGCCAAAGATAAGTGAACCGACAGCGCTTTCAAGAGCGCATATTTTTCTTTTCCATTGCACTGCGTTGCATATTTTTTTTTTTATATATATATTATAAAAAACTAATGTACAATTGAGCGACATTAAAGTTGTCCGATAAGCGTATGGCCTAAAAAAACCATACAAAATATAGGCAGGAAAAATTGTAAATTCACCTGCGAGTGAATAATAAAAAGAAAAGACATATTGTAGTATGTTGTATGCCAAATGAGCATATGCCCACAGTATTGTAGAGTATACAATATAGCAAGTGGTCATATGCCCAACATAAAAGTAAGAGTAACATCTCATAACATAACGACACTTTGTTGCTATGTTTATACAATCATAAATATACATAAGTGCAGTAATAGGATCCGTCACTTATGCGGACTGGCCGCAGCGTGAGATCGCTAGCGTAAGCACTTCTTGAGTATGTACCATCTGTACATATATATGTATATATACATAACTACATGGGCACATATGTACTGCAACTCTCTCACTCTCTGCCGACGTTCTTAGCGGCAGAGCTCACTTAGAATATTGTATGTAATAAGCCAAATATAAAATTGAATAAAACCGAGAGAACACTCTCGACTAAGGCTCAAACCGAATAAGACGTCTTTATTATTATGGTGAAAACATTTTAACTTAACATGGCGACCGTGACAAGTGTCACGAACATGTTAAAAATATAACATGTGAAAAAGAAAATTAAAATAAATCCATGCAACTACAACTGGAGGTGCAACAACGAGACGAGCAGCAGTAACAATATACAACTACAACGGCGCGGGATAAAGAACAACAATTTTCTTCAGCAGCGATGGATTAAAGCCAAAGTTTTGAGTGAGTAAGGTGTATTTCGTTTGTGTTAAAAGTCGAAATGTCCATACGCATCACGCTTGATGAGTATAGCACAAGAAAAACAGTAGACAACGCCGAGGCTACAATTAGGCAAAACCAACCAAAAAGAAACCGGGGAGGCATTCAGCTGGGCATAAAAACCCGTAAGGCGGAAATATGCAAAGAATTATATAACAGCAGCAAGCCCCCGAATTGGAAAGATGGCAAGAGGCTAACCGATGAGCTTGCTTGATGCACAATTAAAAATACAAAAAACACAAATGAAACGCCTTCCACTCATCCTATAAAGAACTTAGCTAATAAATACTTAAACATTCCAAACGCAGAAAACAAGAAAGAGCCCAAACAAATGAAGAGATGCCCCAACAGCCTGTGCGAGGACCAGCACCGGCACCGTTTAGCGTTCCAAGCTAAGTCATCTTCGGGGACCGTCAGCGCTACAGAGAGCGCGCAACTTAAAATATATATATTTGTTAATCCAAAAAACAAATTTTTATAATTATTTTAACTTAACATGTAAACACAAATGAAATGTAAAGAAATGTTTGTAATACTGAGCGATGGGTTTTTAAGTTCTGATATCGGACTTACACACTGACTAAAACTTCAAAATGGATTTAATACGATCAAAATCCGAAGAGGTAACCACTACCGAGAATAAATCTCAACGAACTTCAAAAGGACCTAAGAAAGGATCAAGATCCCATGCTAAGAATAGCCAAGGGAGGATGGAGGCACACCGACAAGTTACAGGAAGAGCGACGAACGATAGATATGATAGCAAGATAAAAGACGAACTGTGCGCGGGTACAACCCCAGAAGAAATCGAAACCCGATTGAAAGAGATTGCCAACGTGAAAGCGATGATGTTGTCCATCACAAGTCGTGGCATTGGAGTTAATTTAAATTATGCTCTTTACACTTCATTGGCGTACAATCAGAGTAGTGTCCCCCCAAATATGTACTCTCTGTATCGCGTCTGTCTTGCAGTTTTCGAATATCGCGTCATCCAAGTTCAAGAGAACTATCCTGTACCTCCACGATTCAGCGATAAGGCAGCAGTACTTGTCCGTAGTGCCGAGTTCGACAAACTTTGTCGGGCCGTGGTCTTTCTTCCAGAACCAGTTAGGAGAGTTCTGGATTGTATTGGAATAGTTAAAGTTGGCGCACTTAATTATATTCCAGCAATAAATGGTCAAAATACTGAGCGATAATTGCGTTGCTCGTAATAGAGTATGGCCTGTGAAGCCATACGAAATATTAGACAGGAGATCACTTGTAGTATGTGCATATATCGAGGGTACACTGTACCAAGAACTTAGCATAAATATAACAGCAACACTTTGTTGCATTAAATAAACAAAACCAATTCAAGTGAGCGTGAAATATGATCACCCACTTATGAACTACGCTAAGTCAGCATTCCCACGCTGACCGCCAATAACATATATATATATGCACATAAGACTCTCTCGCTCTCTAAGACATATACATTATTAAAACTGAACTCAAACGGCACAGACGTGCCAGTGCATTGTATGATTAACTATTGGGATATTACATGGCAGAGCCGTGCCAGTGTACTGTATGCTGAACTATTGACATATTACATGGCGACCGTGACTCGGTCTGAGTCTTGCACGGATGGAAGCTGCTGAACAACACCAAGAAGAAGAAAATTAGGCAAACAAATAGAAGAATCAACAGCGGATCCATCGACTTTACACGACTTTAAACGAAAATTGAACGCAGTAAGTAGAGTGGTATGTGTGGCAGAAGAGGCGGCGTAGTAAAACGCCTTAGAAACCGAAAGGCAAAATTGCTCAAACTTCTAAATAGCAACGAGACCTTACCGTGGAGCACAACTGTGAAATTACACACAGAGCTTGAACACGTTAAAACGTTGCTAATAGAAAAGAAAAAGAGCCTGCCACAAGAGCCTATGCACACAATCACCTACACTGCAATTCCGAATATTAGTAAAATACTAATCAAGAATAAACCACCCCCAGCAAAGGAAATACCAACGCTAAGGAGGACATGCCCGAGTGACTGCGAGGGACCGCTATACTCACCGTATTGTAGTGCGTATATGCCCATATAGAATACCCTGTATTCAAATATAAAGTATGCAGCACTTTGTTGCTACAATAATACAATACAATAACAATAATAACGTAAACCAGCCCAGAGCCAGCTTATGTATTGGCTCGGTCTCAGATTACGCAGCGCGGTTCACTAGCCTCACTAGCTGACCGTTTATCCTTATCCTGCAGATCCCACGCTCCGTCTGAGCGCATTCCGTGGGCAATATATATGCTCACTAATACAGGCATATGCGGGCTACTCACTCTTGCTCTCTTTGTAGCTGTTAACGAATAACAGCATAAGAATATATGTATATCCATAGGCTAAGCTCTCATGGTAAAAACTGAATAAAATCATTAAGAACATTCAAGCTAACCAGCACTGACGTGCTTCTACAATTCTTTCCAAACTGATAAAAGATATTTATATCACATGGCGACAGCCTGTGCGATGACCAGCACCGGCACCGCCTGAGCACATAGGCCCCGGACAGCAGCAGCAGATACCAAAAGTGTGAAAGGCAATCCGCCCTTTGCACCAACGCAGGAAGTAAATGAGCAACGTTGGACTGGAAGAAGCTGCTCCTGTTGAGCAAAGTGATGCACCCAGCCTGCAAGAGGCTTTAGAGGTGTACCCCAACGATGGACCACGCCCACTCACAATAGCTGAGTACCGGGCACGACAACAGAAGAAGGAAAAGAAGAAAACTAAACGAAGCGGAAGAAGGATTAAACTGCTTCAACAGAGAAGACTCCTACAGGATCTCATCAAGACAGCAACAACGCCCCAGGAGAAAAAGGAACAATTAAAGAATCTCGAAATCATCGAGAAACAACTTCGCACTGGTGCGAAGCAACGCAATAAGGGCTGCAAAACTGCCAATGCCTAAATTGCCCTTAAATATAAACTCTAATTCAAGCCGATGCGCGAAAGCGCTACTTGAAAAATACTAAAATCTGTTAGGCTTTTTACTAACACATACGGTTGGACTATTAATTGTATAAATAAAAATTGTCAGCCAACCGTATGCCCTAACTAACTCAAATTTTTCCTTTCGTAAATCAGTCTATAATGAATTATGACAGAAACTAAAAAATTAAAATAGATTTATATCACATATTTCCGTTAAAAAAAAAAAATATATATATATATAAATATATATGTAATTGTACATAGGTACAAAACAAAAAAAAAAATTATTTAACTTTGAGAATATACAAGAATTTTAAATTGAAAACAAGGAAATTGAGAAGTAATAATTCGTTCATTTGGAATAAAAAGAAATAAGTGCTCCGTTTGTCTAATTAGGTAATTCAAAATGTTTGATCAAGAATTAGCATGATTGAGGACACTATTAACAAAGTATATAACGATTATACTGACTTTCGTATGCGAGCCATACAAATTTTGCAAAGGCATAGAGAATTCATATCAGTATATGAGTTCGAATCCGAATATATAGACTCACACTCTATTCATGTTCTAAAATAGAGAGCGGAATAATCTTGTCTACACTACCCTACGTCAAAATAAAAACAATTATTGACGAGCATCCGATTCTTGGGCAGACAACAATTGTCTTAGTACGTCTGCATAGGTAGTATTAAAAACAAAAAAGCAAGAGTATTTATATATATTATGGGAGGAAAACAAACAAAGGCAGCTGATAACACTGCCAATGTAGTTAATGTAGTAGAAGTCGTAGACACCACTCCCCATGTGCAGTTAACAAACATACTGCTAATAATACTCATTGTAATAGCCTCAGTAAACATCCTTCTGAAGATTTATCTTCTTCATAAAAAATCACTGAGGAAGCGTTACATGAGTCGAGCCAACGACTTAGACAAGGTCTAAGCCGCTGCTTAAATAAAATATTTAAGAAGGGGAAAGTTCACATGGACTGGAACCAAATAGTAGAAAAAAAAAAGCGGCATAGGGAAAATTTTGATAAATCATACAAGTGCCTTAATAAAAGCGCACCAGTTTTAAGACCCACCATAATTAAACATACTGAGATCCTTGTATATGAGTACAATGAAATCAGGAGTCTAGTTAACGAGTGTCAAAATAAACTGACAGATTTACACAGAGTCCAAACTTCAGACGTTTTACAGCGCCTAAGGGATAATCTGGTAAACTTAAATAAAAAGTATGATCTCAAGCTTTATCTACCATCAGTGTTAAATACACCGGTAACATTTGATAAGTTACTGTTGGCAGAATCAACGACAGACGAAAAGCTGGAAGATACAAACATAAACATGGCTCAAACAGTAGTTGAATTTCTAAAATTAGCCTCATCACTCATACCTGAGTTCGATGGAAAGGCAGAAAATTCACAAAGTTTCATAGACGCTTTGAATCTCCTTGATTCCCTAAAAGGCTCGCATGAAGTAACAGCTATCAGTCTAATAAAGACAAAACTAAAGGGCCATGCAAGAAACTTGATAAGCAATGAGCAAACTATCGCTCAAATCATTGCAAAATTATCAAGCACAGTAAAAGGCGAATCAGTCGAAGTATTGTCAGCCAAATTACTTAACTTGCAACAGAAAAGCAAAACTGCCAACCAGTATACTCAAGAGGTTGAGCAGTTAACAAAAGCCTTGGAAGGAGCCTTTATAAACGATGGCCTAACACCGGAATTGGCTAATAAATATAGCACAACCCAAGCTGTAAAGGCAATGACCAAGAACTGTTCTATAGATAAGGTAAAACTTATCATGCAAGCAGGCACATTCAGTAACATGAATGATGCTATCTCAAAATTTGTAAATAGTTGCACTGAAGCAACTGGGCAGTCTAACAGTATCTTATTCTCCCAGAATTACTCTCAGCGCGGCGGAAACCGCGGTCGAGGTAACTACAGAGGAAGGGCAACCGGCTCATATGGTAGCAACTCATACGGCCGTGGCTACTACCGCGGTGGTAATAACAACCGCGGTGGTAATAATAATAATAACAGAGGCCGTGGAGGATCTAGAGGTTATAATCATAACAACAATAACAATAGAAACAATGTTAGGGTAGCCCAAAATACTTCGGGAAACTTGCAGACACCTCCATGTCTTTCATGACATCCAAATCAATAGAATTATAGACATTCGAGGCATAGGAGAAGGAGTAATAAACTCCAAAGGTCTAGTCTCAATTGAACTACAAACAGACAAATACATTATTCCATACAAATTTCATCTACTTCATCCAGATTTCGCAATCCCTTGCGATGGAATAATAGGATTAGATTTCATAAAAAAATTTAATTGCCAATTAGATTACAATAGTTCCGAGGATTGGTTTATAATTAGACCACAAAACCTACATGTGTTCGGACTGGAAACCGAACCAATAGCGGCATATAATTTGTATAAACAAACATTAAGACTTAAAGATGATGAACCCATTTATATTAAAAACTACAGAAGCCCCCGCATAGCCACGTTGAAGAAATTCAACAAACAAGTAGGGAAATTAATAAATGACAAAATCGTAGAACCGTCTGTATCCGAATATAACAGCCCATTCTTGTTAGTTACGAAAAAAAGTATTACCAAATTCGGAAGAAAAGAAATGGCGATTAGTAATTGACTATCGCCAAATCAACAAAAAACTACTTTCTGATAAATTCCCGCTCCCCAGAATTGATGATATTCTGGACCAACTGGGCAGAGCTAAATACTTTTCATGCCTTGACTTAATGTCAGGTTTCCACCAAATTGAACTTGAAGAAAATTCAAGAAATATAACATCTTTTTCAACGAGCAATGGCTCATTTCAGAGAATGATGACTATAGCATTCTCGGGTTTAGAACCCTCTCGGGCATTCCTTTATATGGATGACTTAATGGTGATAGGATGTTCCGAAAAACACATGATTAAAAACTTAACTGATGTTTTTAAATGTATGTAGGAAATATAACCTAAAGTTGCATCCAGAAAAATGTTCAGTTTTCATGCATGAAGTGACATTTTTAGGTCACAAATGCACTGACAAAGGAGTATTGCCAGATGACAAGAAATTTGACGTCATCAAAAATTAACCTGTCCCTCATGATGCGGACAGCGCGAGACGATTTGTAGCATTCTGCAATTATTATCGTCGATTTATAAAAAACTTCGCCAATTATTCACGGCACATAACTAGATTATGTAAAAAGAATGTTCCTTTTGAATGGTCAAGTGAATGCCAAAACGCATTCCAATACCTTAAAGAAAAGCTTATGCATCCCACATTATTACAATATCCTGATTTTCGCAAAGAATTTTGCATTATAACAGATGCTAGTTAACAAGCTTGCGGAGCGGTTCTAACTCAGAGCCGTGAAGGAATTCAGCTCCCAATAGTTTATGCATCTCGTTCATTTACAAAAGGGGAAAGCAATATGAGCACAACAGAACAAGAGTTAGCGGCAATTCATTGGGCAATTAGCCATTTTAGACCATATATTTATGGCAAACACTTTACCATTAAAACGGATCACAGACCATTGACATATCTTGTTTCTATGACTAATCCCAGTTCGAAATTAACTCGCATGCGGCTAGAGCTTGAAGAATTCGACTTCACAGTAGAATACCTAAGGGGGAAAGATAATTTCGTAGCAGACGCACTTTCGCGTATTAATATAAAAGAACCTCTTTAAAAAGAAGAACAAAAAAGTTGCTAAAAAGAAAGAAAACAACTTCATTTCACAGGTCTGGATCCATATTACTCCTTTTCTTATCGGTGGCTTCGGCACATGTCACCGACTACTCGCGTGCCAAGTACATTCCCATCGTCGACGGCGAAATCTTGGTATGGGAAGAATACGCCTATGTTAGGCACTCGGCAAACCTCTCAGAGTACGTGCGAATGGTGGAAGAAACGGTCAAATTAATTGACATGTTCCCGCTATCCCACATGAAAAAACTTCTTAGTGTGGACACGGCACATCTACAAGACCTATTGGAGGCTTTAAGGAACACACCATAGAGTCGCCAGGAGTTTAGATTTCCTAGCATCCATACTGAAGGTTGTGGCGGGTACACCCGATGCCGGTAATTTAGAGCAACAATAGACAAATAGATATAAACACTAGAGTTCAAGACCAGCTTAACCAGTTAACAATCACTGTCAATAAAATTCTCAAGATAACCAAAAACTCACAAGTTGACACTAGCCATTTATTTGAAAAACTACTGTCTAGACACAGAATGCTGATGATGGAGTTGCAAAATTTAATGCTTGCTATTACTCTTGCGAAGGCTAACATTGTTAGCCCAAACATTTTGGACCGCTCAGATTTGAAATCAATTTGGCTAGAGGAACCCACCAACACTCCCATAGGAGATCTTATGTCCGTTGCGTCCGTAAAAGTTCTTCAATCCATTAACACTATACTGTAGTGCGTATATGCCCTTACAGAATACCCTGTACTTAAATATAAAGTATGCAGCACTTTGTTGCATACAATAACAATAATATAGTTAACAAGCCCAGAGCCACTTTATGTATTGGCTCGGTCCCATATTACGCAGCGCGGTTCACTAGCCTCACTAGCTGACCGTTTATCCTTATCCTGCAGATCCCACGCTCCGTCTGAGCGCATTCCGTGGGCAATATATATGCTCACTAATACAGGCATATGCGAGCTACTCACTCTTGCTCTCTTTGTAGCTGTTAACCAATAACAGCATAAGTATATATGTATATCCATAGGCTAAGCGCACATTATTAAAACTGAATAAAATCATTATTAATATCCAAGCCAACCAGCACTGACGTGCTACTGCAATCATTTCAAAACTGTTATATATACACTAACATTACAGTAGCTGTTAACGAATAACAGCATAAGTATATACATGTATCCATAGGCTAAGAGCATTATATTGACTCAGAATAAAATCATTCTTATAAAACAAACTAACCAGCACAGACGTGTTTAAATTAACCTTTTTATAATATTGTAATAAATTATATCACTAGCTGACCGTTTATCCTTATCCTGCAGATCCCACGCTCCGTCTGAGCGCATTCCGTGAGCAATATACATATATGCTCACTAATACAGGCATATGCGAGCTACTTTGTAGCTACTTTGTCACTCTCCCTCTCTTTGTAGCTGTTAACCAATAACAGGGGGGGGGGGTTATCGTATCAACCACCCAGGGCATGTCACAGTCGATACCGCCACCCAAGCCGCCTAGAAGCGGCTAACTACACACATTCCCATTTACAACCGTCGCCCACTCATACGTTTTGTAGACACATGCCTCTCACACGTCTCTCGTTATCCACTTTAAAAGGGCAACAGTTTATTGTAACATATTCTAAAGTTCATGTTAAATTGCACACTAAGCGTTCTAAGAGGATGTGCCGTTGGGACATTTCAAGGGCTAGCCACATGAAACCGATACAACAGCATATTCTCGGACTCATGTAGCTAAACATGTTGACAAAACCTTTGTATACAGCAGGTTATCTATGTATAAGATATAGAAATAAAGACACTTTACTTTTGGCACGACTTTCAACCCAATCACTTCAGTGTTTTATTAATTTCAACAAACATTAAACCACACAACCAGTTTAACTTATCGACAACCATTTCGTGGGTGCTAACTTAGTAACCCATTCCCCCGATTATCTCCACATCCCTTCGTTACCGAGGGCCACGTTGGTAACTCACGTACATGCATGTATATCAAAATATCTAGCCTAGAAAATGGTCATTGAGCACTACAATGTTAAGAAATATGTTAGCTATGCTAAGACTTTTTATGAAAAACTCAATTTGTTCAATAAATGTTCTCGAACGAAACCAAACGCAATACAGTTTACCAACCAAACGAAACAGTGTTGAGAAATCACCAAAATGGTTAATCGAAACAACTAGACGAGAAGAATTGACAAACTGACATTTAAATAATATTTGAGTTAAATCCAAAAAGGGAGGTTTTAAAAATAAACTATAAAAGAATTTTCAAACGCAAAACTTCACTTAAAAAACCATAAAAAAACGTTGGGAATAAAAAATACCAAACTGATTGAGCAATCGAAATGACAGAAAGCAGCGACACACACACACTCACACACATACACACACACACACGCACACACATACGCATGCATGGATTTGTTTACAGCTGTGTGCGCGCGCTTTGTACGTGAGATGTTGACGTGAAATGCAGCGCGAACGCAATCCAAATCAGAATCAGCTAATTTAAATGTTGCCGTTTTCTCACACTCAAACATTTTTGTGGCTGCGCGAGGCACTTGAAAGCAAACACTCAGCAGCGGCGGGAAATAGGAGAAAAGAAATAAAAACCAAACTGAGAGAAAATGCCTCAACAATAAATTCCTTGTGACGACTGGCGGTGCCGTCGCTGCTGCTGCTTCTGCTGCCGTCGCTGCTGCTGCTTGCGTTTGCATAAACAAAACACCAGCATAAAATACAAACACACACGCATGCATGCACATGACTGTTAATACATATGTATATGCATGTATTTGTTTATGTGCATGTGTGTGTTGGGTTTTTTTTTTTGTGAATTACCATTTGAAAGTATTTTTTGAACAATGGCAACGCTTTGTCTTGCATTCTGTTATTGGTACACACATTCCTTTGCCGCCCACTCGGCTGGCTCTGGCGTTTTGCAACACTGCCTTTGACTTTTCAATTAAGAACGTAAAACGTTCAAGCCGGGGCCTTTGCTCTTTCTCTCAATCACTGCGCTCTCACATTCTCCTCTCTCTCTCTGTCTCCCTCTCCCTCTATCTTGCTGCCAGCACATATCCCATTGCACACCGTTATTTGTACAAATTAAATAATTTCTTTTGTGTTGAAGCTCAAGTTAAATACACATAAAAGTGCACACACACACACACAATGTACATGCATGCATACATATGTACATATGTATGTATGTATTTATGTAAGTCATTTGTTCGTCTTTGTCCGGCTGTGGCTAAAAACGGATTTTGAAAATCACACACACACACATGCGCACACACACATGCACACTTACAGTTTTGCTCAATACACTTACATTAAGAAAAAGCTTGGCCAGCTGGGCCTGGGCCTGGGGCTGGGCAGTTGTTGCCCGCTCGGTCAATGCGCGTGCTTGAATGTTGTGCTTATTGCCGTCTTCTTTGTTGTTGTTGTTGTTGTTGTTGTAGCTGTTGTTGTTGTAGCTGTTGTTGTTGTAGCTGTTGTTGAAACAGCTATTGCGCAAGTCTGCCCGTTTGCCGTTTTTATTGTTGCTGCCTTCATTGCCATTGTTGTTGTTGTTGTTGTTGTTGTAGGACTCGGTTTACTTTCGCATTGTCGCTCGTCTCAGTTTTCTGCAAAATGCGAAGAGACAAAAGGGCAACAAAACAAATGATTACAAACATATTGAAGTTCGTGCGAGGGTTGCTTTAAAACTTTTTTGAGAACTTAAAACACGAAAAATAATGCACATAATGATTAGAATACATATTCAGTCCAATTCAGTTGTCAATACTAAACCGCTCCAGAGTGAATAATATATAATGTTATATAAAGATGTAATATATTTATATCCGATTTTATTCAGCTCAAGTGCTTGTTTCTTGAATTAAACAATTTTTGCAATTGTTAATAACACTTTTCAGTTTAGAAGCCAATGGAATGTTGAACTTTAAATTCTTTTACAACGTATTTCACCTATTTTTTCCACTTTGGTGGAATAAAGTAAAAGCTGACACTCCTGTCTAAGCGCTTACATTCTGTGAAAATGTAGCTTCAGTTCTCAAATACTTTACAGTTTATATATTTTACTCTTTCACTACATCACAGTTTTTGAAAAAACCTCTGATATGTTTAAAGGCGCACCTCGCTTGCGAAGCACAGAACAACTTCGACGACGCGCTTGAGCCGCAAATTGAAAACGGACTTAAACGAAGTTTTAATGCTCTATACATATATGCATACATATGAATATCTTTGTATGTTTATTGTAGCTTGATTTGGATTATATAAACAGTTTAAAGCGTAGTCTCAGCTTAACCATATTGGCAAGTTTATACGTTTTTCAGTTGTAGAATACATATGTATATTCACACATATGTATGTATGTATGTGTAGGCTACATTGGAATGCAATAGTTTAGCATATACTCTGGGAGGGTATTTAAAACGCTGAGCGTAAAATGTAAATGGGCCACAGTGCAATTATTACTTGAAAAACTGCAGAGCGTACAAATTAAAATTGCCGCTAAACTCGATTAATGAACGGAGTCTGTGTGTGTGTGCGTGTGTGTGTGTGTGTGTGTGTGTGTGTATGCTGAAAGTATCGCAATTTTGCTGTATTTGCTAATTTGACAAAAAGTACTGAAAGATACAGTCACGTACTCCGGCTGCTCGAGCTCGAAACTCGCTGTCGTATCCGCAAGATACATTCGTATTTATAAGATACAAAACACACACACACACACACACACACACACACACTCAGGCAGACACATGTGTGTTTGGCATTAAAAAGACGCTGATATGCGCGCACCAGTTGACGAAAGATGCCCCATTCCCCATTCCCCTTTCCCCTGCCACCGACCCCGACCCCTACTCCCGCCGTGCTATACCTCATTTGGAGCGCAACTCCAACGTGAATCGACATCATCTGCGGATCGACTGCTGCACGGCTGCTGAGCGTGACGGTGACACGTTGCGCCGGGATTATGCAAAAACGCAAAAGAAATTGCAGCCGCAGCCGCAGCCGCAGTCTCAGTCGCTGTGGCAGTTGCAGCTGCAGCTGGGCGACACGTAAATTGCACGCATTTGCGGCTGCACAGTGGGACCAGTGTTGGGTAAGTCATGCTTCAAATGTGTTTTAGTTAATGAAAAATCTAAACAAATCTAAGCAAAATATTTACATCCGAACGGGGAAATGGAGGTGTTGTAATTGTTTATAAACATTCAAGGAAAACAACAACAAAAAAGGCGACACACAAACAATTGAAATATTCCAAGTAGTCGCAGCGCTCTATAGTAAACAATTGTACAACATTTGATTACAGTAAACAACAGTGTTGGAAAGTTAACTGACAACCACAATTGCCTTCAGGTACAGTTACAATTTACTCGGCTAATTTACTTTGTGCTTGCCACAGAACTAAATCAACGAGATGAAAATATTGTAAACAAGACAAAATGGAAAATTTCCTTCGTATTCTACTCTATTGCATATTTTTAGGAAACTAGAATAGAAGAACTATTTGTTTAACCATTTTATAAAATTGTTTAAAATCTCGCTAATTGAGAAAACCCTTAGAAAATAATTTCTAATTTCTTTTTTTCAAGCATCTTTCTTTCGCTACAAATTAGCCTTTGAGTAAGTCTTGGCTAATCAAATGCGATATATAAAGATGTTTATATACAAATTTTGAGCAAAAATTGCATATTTGCCTAGGATTCGATTGTCTGCTGTAAACAACGCAGAATCGGCAAAATTATGAGAGAAACACATTATATTTTCGCTTTGCTTTGTAAAGTGTATGAAAATTGGCTCAATATTGAGCCAAATGAAAGCAAACGGCGCGAAAAAGATTTCTTAAATGAAAAATCTGGAATATCTATCTATTTGTAAACCTATTTCTGGCTTTTAAATTCTCTTTTAATAGAGCCCTTTAATTATTAACTGCGAATAAGAGATATCACATGATATTCCAGGCAATAAAAGTCTCATGAATTGCATTTACGTGACATGCATGTTAATTGAGAGTTGCTCGAGAAGTTGAAAGAGCTCTTGGCCCTATGCGACATGTGCTCGATAAGAAACAGCTCTTAAGTATCCACGTGTCTGTGTGAGTGTGTGTGTGTGTGTGTGTGTGTGTGTGTGTCGTCAACTTGGCTGTGACCCGGCACAGTTTTAAGCCCGGTTTTTTTTTGGTTTTCTTTCTTTTGGATGCGTCGTCGCTGGCATTGCCCAAAATGTTGCTTGCGTAACAGTCGAGCGCGACGATAATGGCCCATGGGGCAGGTTGAAGCCGGAGCTGCTGCTATGTCTGTGTGTGTGTTTGTGTTGTGTTTAATGTGTGTGTGTGTGTGTGTGTTGATCGAGAGCGCTTCGGGTAAAACCACCTCAATAAACACAACACACAGCACACAAGACCACGCAAAGTCATTTCGGACCGCGTTGATTATTAGCTTGGCAAACATGCCAGCCGCCCCTTGCCACCCCTCCGCACCACGCACCCCCCACCCTCCCCCCCACACGGCCTTGCAGCTCAACAACATCTGTGTGTGCAGGCTGTGACGCAGTCAAATATATATAGCATATATTTATTTAACAACAACCAACAACAAAAACAAAAAAAAAAAAAACAAAATCAATTTTGCATCATTTTCATTTCGATTTCGATTTCAATTTCAATTTCATTGTGCTTTTCCGCATTTTACCCTGTGTTCAAATGCGTGCAATGGGGTATACCAAAGTTGTGTAAAAGTATGTAACATATGCATATACACAGGGGGAGAAAGAAAGGAGGAAGAATGAGACGGAGATGTAAAGAGTAAGAGAGAGTAAAAGAGAGAGAGAGAGAGCGAGAAAGAGGAGTAGACAGAGGGGGATAGAGAGAGAAAAAGAGGGCGATAGAGAGAGACAACGAAAAAGAAGAGAGAGGGACAGGGAGAGAGAGAGAGAGAGACAGAAAGAAAGAAAGAGAGAGAGAGAGAGAGAGAGAGAGAGAGAGAGAGAGAGAAGAGAGAGAGAGAGAGAGAGAGAGAGAGAGAGAGAGAGAGAGAGAGAGAGAGAGAGAGAGAGAGAGGGATAGAGCTGTTTATATTCATCAAAAAGATATATGTATATAGAAATTATCATGAGAAAATTTAAGAAATATTTTTTTGTACTTAATAAATTGAAAGAATTTGAGAGTTTAAATTGAGTCATAGCCGGCTGCAGGGTATCTGACAGTCGGGCACACATGATACGTTGTTTTTATAATTTCGGGCTGTTGTGCAATGTGCCAGGCATGAGACCAATGAGACGGGTGCAGAGGGGAGGCATTGGGAGTTGCGGTCGGAGATTTGGGACTGTGGGAGGGGCGAGGGGGAGGGCTTCTTATTTCTTATCAGAGTGTGTAAAACGTGTGTCCATTTGTCGAACTGGCTGCTGCCTATCAATATTCGTAATATTTAAATGGTCTCAAGAGGATGCCACACACACACACAGAGAGAGAGAGAGAGAGAGAGAGAGGCCGTGTGTGTCAAGGGTTGCGCTGATTATTTTATGGCCATGTGGAAATGTACAGGAAATGTCCGGCGACCGACAGCGATGTGTTTTCCAGTGAAAAGCAATGAAAAACATTTCACATTATTTGTTTTGTTTTTTTTTTTTATGGCACTTTCAAGTGGTTCGCAACGCAACAGTTGAAGAAGAAGCAGAAGTTGAAGCGGACGAGATTGTAAACTTGGCGCATGGCCGTAAAGCAATTAAGCCGTGCAACAAAAAGCGGCAGACACAAAACAGGGTATGTGGAATATAACCAATATATGTAGTTTGGGCCAAATGGACAGGAAAGGACGACCCGAAAGAACCCAGGCAGCACGAGGTAAACATGTTAATAACATGCGTCTGGCGCCGCGGCGCCTTGTCCGGCAGTGTTGCAAAGTTTCCTAAAACGAAAGCCTACATGACACACATGATACATGTGCGTGCGTGTGTTGTTCAATTCCCATTGTTGTCATAGTGTGCATATGTATGTCCCTTAATTTCCCTTCTCATTCTGGGCATATGCACCGTTATTCCCGTTGATTTACCCACTGAAAAAGTCACATGCTCGGGCACGCATGCCGGCAGCAATTACTGCGGCCTGGGCCCGTGGGCGTAGCAAATGGCTCACGCTCATCAAATAAACACATTGCGAATGTCGATGGGCTTAGTCAACACTAAGAACTGCCTCCGTCAAACACGGTAATGTACAGCAAATACTAGATACAATATGAATTGCCCTCACATACATATATATTAGATATTATAACAGAGCCTGAGAACTCTCAAGTGATTGTAGGCTATCATTCCTATGGAGACTATATAATATAGTAAGCTGATTCCATTCGCGGCGTTCTATGAGGAGTCTGTACTGCCAAAGCCGCATGCGAACCAAGTTTCGTTCGTCTAGCTTTGAGACTGACTGAGTTCACATGGGGTGTACGGGAATGGGATCTGTTGCAAATCAGAAGTGTTTAGGGGAGGGAAATGGTATATTCAGTGCATGTCCTTAAAAAGAATCTGTGGGGCTTTAGCTGTTGAGAGAACCCCCAGGAACTAATCATCTTTAAATGAATCATATACATATATATCATATCATATATATCAAATAAATCAATATATTTCCCATTTCTACCCATAGACTTGATTCATTTTCGACTAATGACTAATGTGCTTGGCTTCTGTTGGGTTCTCAGCAAGTCGCAAGACTTTTGCCAGATCGTATTACCCCATTAGAGAGAAACCAACTGATAAAACTAGGCACAGCTGCTTTATTATATTACAGACGCACGATGAGTAACTCGCAGCTTAAAAGCGAGTAAGACCTCACGACAAAGGGAAATTTTGTGGATTTTCTTTTTTGTTTTCCTTCAGGTTCTGTTTGCGCTCGAGAGAAAGTGAGGCAATTGACAGCTCTACGGATGGGTTTTTGTGTGTATTTGCTTGGGGTGTGTCTCGATTACAAGATTTACCTGTGCGTCTGTTTATTTAAAGCACATTATCTTATCAGCTTAACGTGCGCTCACAGTGCTGGCCACACAATTAGTGACACTCTGACTAATTGCTTGGCTTGTAGTGTTGGAAAATATGTTGAATATACAAAAACAATTCGCTTGCGCTTCTTGCCACGGTTTTGAATTCTTAATCATTTCTGTATTTATTGTCCGATTGAAGTACGTTTATATACAAAGAGTTATTGTTGTGCTTAATTAAATTGGGCCTAGATATCTGAGAAAATAAACTATAATAATAATAAATAAATAAAAATAAAAACAAATCGATATTTATCGATTTTGATGACATAATCAAATACGAATACATATGGAAAAATGTGTGTAAGCGCTTTCGAGAGCATCCCCAATTGTGTGACCACCACTGTATGTGTTTATTGAACAAACACCTACCTTAGCAAATGGTCTCCATGGGTATCTTGGCGGCAACCTGGCCGCTCGGACTGGCTGCAGTTGCGGCTGCTTGTGGGGCATCTTCCGTGCTGGGGCTGGCTGGCGACATGGCTGTGGCTGTGGTTGTTGTTGTTGTTGTGATGTTCATGGAGGTGTTCTGGGTGAACTCGGTGCCATTGGCGAGGGAGGGCAGGCCCTGGGAGCTGCTCGAGTGCTGGACGCCGTTGGTGGTGTTGGTGATGTCGTGCCGGAGACGCGGACAGCAGATGCGCTTGCAGGCGGTCCACACCTGGGGCTGGCAGCCGACGACAATGAATATGAAGACGCCCTGGAGCGCATTGATGAGATCCGTCAGCAGCCAGACATCATGCGGCCCGCCGACCAGCCACGAGATTATGTCCCAGATCCAGGTGACGCCCATGACCACGACCAGCTTGAGACAGACACGGCCCAGCGCCGACTTCTCCGTCGTCGACTTGACATCGTCGCGCTTCCACAGGCCGCAGGTCAGCTGATGCGTTGTCGATATGAAGAGCACTATGTTGGCGCACAGCAGCAGTCCGATCGGCCCGTAGAAGTAGGCGAATATGGCCAAGGAGCGATTGTCGAACCAGCAGTACAGCTGGCCAAAGCCCGGACGCAGCAGCGCAGTCTCCGTTTCCGGCAGCTGGTCCACGCAGGCGGCAATGGCGCAGATGAGCAGAGGGAGGCCCCAGGCGTATGCCGAATAGAGCCGGAGACGCAATGACTCCTGATTGCGTTCCAGCGAGCTGGGACGAAAGTCGCGGAATGTCCACCAGATGTTGAAGCACATCGTGTTCAGCCAGAAGAAGGCCGACAGAAAGAAGAACTGCATACCGATGGCCAGCAGCAGGCAGCTGACTGTGCCGGGCACCAAAGCCGTGCTCAGCTCCTCGATGGCCAGCAGAATCTTGCCCAGCAGCAGGCAGAATACATAATAGATCTGGCAACGCCAGTGCAGCGCATGATGCACCGCGGGCAGCATATAACCAGCGACCAGCGTGGCAGCCAGAAAGACAATCGATATGAGTATGCCCACGTCCAGTACAGCCTTCTGGAGGCTGCCCTCGACACCGCCGTACGGCACATTGTGATGCCCCTCGGCAAAGTGCTGGGTGCAGGCAATTATTTTCACCTCGCCCGCCCGCTCCGTATGCTCCAGGCAATACTGCGCGGCACTCAGATTCGTGTGGGTCAGCCGGAGCGAGCCCGTGCTGCGATTGAGCGTCGCCTCGTGCCAGTCGCCGGCAATGGCATAGGCGCTGCCATTGCCCAGGCACTCGGGCAGGCCGTAGCTGGTCTGATAGCTGCCCGGCAGCAGCTGTGGCGCCAGATGCAGCTGCAGTTGCCCGCTGTCCGCACGCTCGGCGGCCGTTTGCAGGCTGCAGCCCTTGGTGCCGCTGTCGTAGCTGCCCCACTTGCCGCAGCATTTGCGCAGGCGCAACGGCGACAATGTGGCTGCGGCTGGCTGCAATGCATCTCCGGCCGGATCTGAGCCGGGCACACGCTCTCTGTCTGTGCCGGCCGGCAGCTGTGGTGGTTCGATGTCCAGGCAGACCAGCGCCACGTCCTGATCCACACAGTAGCTGGCCGGCTCCACGAGCAGGCTGCGCTCCCGCACCGACATGGTGCCATTGGGAAAGAGCACCACGTTCGCCTGGCGGCTGCTGAAGAGCTCCTGCTGCTGGCGCTGCGCCTGGCAGCTGGGCCGCACATTTGGCTGGAACTTGATGAAGCGCGGCTTGGCGCCCTTTGGCTCAAAGAAGCGCTGCTGCTGCTTCAGATACACCAGCGGCACCCACATCTCCGAGGAGCCCGCTATGCACTCCAGCGTCGTCCCATTTAAATATTCACCCTGGTGGCAACACTTGTTCAGCAGAATGCGCGGCGGCGGCGGTCGCCCCGAGGCGCTTGCTGGCGCTGGCGCTGTTGTTGTTGTTGCCGTCGCTGTTGCTGCGCTGCCTGTGACTAGCTCTTCTTCTTGTTGACTGTTTGCTGCGCAGATCAGCAGCAACAGCAGCGAATAGCTTTTCATCTTTGTGTGGGTGGGTGTTAATTTGTTTCGCAAGACTTCGTTCGTTTAAGTGCTCTTTAAATAAATTCACACTAATTGCGGCACAAAACACTGTCTTCGACTACTGTTTATATTCGTATTTACGCTAATGTTTGCAGCACTTGCAGCTGCACACAACACTGTTCTTTGCTGCTGCTGCTTCTGCTGCACACAACACTGTTTTGGTTTGAGCCTCCTTATTGCTTCCTGTGCTGCACGCAGCACTGTTTTTTCTTTTTGTGGACACTTAAAACAAATGCATTTGCTGCTGCCGCACACAACACTGTTTCTGCTGCTGACGATGCTTTTAAGACGAACTTCAGTCAAGCTTTGCGGCTGCGCTGCAGACAGCTTTGTTTACAGACGGACGCCTGTTGCCTGCCTCTACGTTGTTGAATGCAGAAAAGCTTTCAAGACACACCAAAGATTTGTACATACAACACATACAAATACATGCATGCAGACACACATATTCGAGATGCCAATGCTGAGCGGTTTTTTCTGCCGTTGTCTTGTTGTTGTTGCTGTTGTCTTATTTTCCTCGTCTAATTTTCTGGCTCTCTTGTGTGGCTTCTTGTGCGCACGTTTGCAGGCGCTCGTTGTCAATTATGTGGAAATACAAATACTGTGCTTGTTGTTGTTGTTGTTGTTGTAGCTCGTTTCTCGTTGTCTGCCTTGCATTGTGTTTGGCACTAGTTGTTGTCACCCTCTCCCCCCTCGTCTGATGCATGTGGTGGCGTTGCCAGCGTCGTCGTCGTCGTCGTCGTCAAGCACGCATGATCTTTTCTCTACTTCTCTTCAGCTATTCGCTTTCGTCTTCGTCTCACAATTGTCTTGTTTTCCTTCTTCTTCTTGTTGTTGTTGCTGTTGTTGTGTGTTTCGTTTCGGTTCTCAGGCGTAGCAGAAAATGTTGCTTTTCACTTTTCTGTACTGTGCTGTGGCTGCTCAATGCCGTTTTTATATTTTGTTTATCATTAATATATAAACGCGTTAAATTGCTTTTTTTCTTCTTTACTTTTCTCTTGGCGTCAGTTGAACGAACCACAATTGAATATCAAGCGCGTCAGGCAAAAATAATTCGAAAAAAAAAATGTACACACACAAATATTTATGCCGAGCTGCACGTCTGCAACGAACGAATACAAAAGACCGACTGCCGGACTGTTAACTTAACAGGCGTGCATTAATGTTGTTGCAGCGCTGTCGTTCAGGTATCGATACTGCTTAACAGCACGCTGTTCTGGCTATCGATAGTTTGCCGCTTGGTTTCTGCTATTGAACAGCACTGTTAGCATGTTACCAGCTGGTGTAGTTATTTAATAGAAATTGGTAAAATGCTTAGCTAAGGTGGTTGAACATAATATTTAAACGGCATAGCATACTTTCAGGCGGTGACTGTTGAATATTTCCAAGCTTTTGTTATGGGTTAGTGTCACTGCTAATAGCTTTAGGCACTTACTGTTCTCAGTATTTGAGCTTCTGCTTGCTGTTTTTATGGGTATAGCTAAATAATATGGGTTAGCACATACTTGATCCCTTTCTATTTTGCTATATTATGGTTTAGCATAGACTTGAACCGCTTGCATTCGTGAAAGCATATTAATATTATATTTAATTTGAAATAAAAAGAATAAGAATATTATTTAATGCTATAAATTTAATATTTTATAATTGCAATTAGATTAGATGCTCGGTTTTTGGATTTTTGTTTATTTGTTTTAATTTCTTTCCATGTCTTTTTCTCTATATTTATCTATATCTTATCTCTATCTTTATCTTGATCTATCTGGGAATCGTGAGTTATTGTTGCACCTAGGCCAGTTAATACCCAGAGAGCTCAGCTAAAAAAAAACACGACTAATAAATCGTGCGGCCCTGTTGACACCTCTCGAAACTCTCGAAGCTCTCGAAACTCTTGAAAATATTGAAGCAGCGTTGGTAAGCGAGAGGCGTAGGGGTAGGGGTAGGGATGGAGGGGGTCGGGGGTTAGTTTGATTGGTAGCTCTCGCCCTGCGAGTGTCTATTTTGGGGGGAGTGCGGCAGCACGTCAGGAAAATTGGATAGAAAATAGAAACAAATCCATTTGATTAAAAGTGTATGGTAGCGGGAGGGGTGGGCAGGGCAGGGGAGGGGGTAAGTTGGCCGGGCTGCGCGTTGCGCTGGATGGTGGTTCGGTCCCGTCTGCGGGCTGTGGCATTAAGACATCAACTGCACAAAGCAACAGAAACTCTGACAGCAGTTAAAATCGTTAGGCAAGCGATGTGGAACCGGGCGACGGTCACAAATTCACCACGGCCTTGGGACCTGCTGCTCGACCTATACCTATACCACAAAAGCCTGGCAGCTACCCAACCACCCAACTAGCCGGCAACCCGGCAACCCAACCATCCAGCTGCATTGTGGGCTTTGGGTGCTCTCTGGTGCTTGAAATTAGATTTTTGACTGAGCGAGCGGCTCCTCAGGCCCCGCCAGTCGCCTGCTGCCAAATTGGCCAGTGTTGCATAACATTCGTTGCGAGTCTTAAGTGCGCTACACGTGCCCAGATAAATGGCAGGGCGAGGGCGGGGGCGGGTTGGGGCTTGCGAGCTGAGCCCGAGCAAATCCTTCAAAAGAGCATGTGATTTATAATATGCCCGCCAAAGGAGCGGGGGCACCTCTATACGACAGAATAAAGGGGAGTGGCGGCCGTGCCGAGTGGGTGGTTGGGTGGCTGGGTGATAGAAGGGGGGGCGAAGAGGGGAAAGAGGGGTGGTTGAGGTGTAAGGCGCCGCCAAGCGGAGCAACAAATAAATGTTTATGAGCGGATTATGTTTGGCTTTACCGAATTCCATTTGAATTTAATGAGCCCAAAGATTACGCACATGATTAACATGTTGGCAGCGGGTATGCGCGACCAGCAGCTACCCTGCAAATAGATATAAGCAAAGCTGGTTGCATGCACTCGGAGAAATATCAAAAAGTTGCTGCTTAATTCGTGTAGAAAAGTCAGAGAACGAAAGTTTTATTACAAAATAAGCCTGACTGCCCAAATGCTGGACTTCGTAGGATTCCCCCATCTCTGATAAGTAGATGGTAATTCCCTGTTTATATTCCTAAAATACCTGAATGCCTTATTTGTTGCCTAGTTTGTTATATTATAGCTCAACAAAGGTTTTCCCCTTGATTTGGAATTATTCTAGATACTTTAAGACCCAAACGAATGGAATGTCCACTTTCTGGGTCTTATATATTATATTTTTATTAGGCATAACCCGGGCACAGACCATACATATGTGTATATATAAGGTCCCAGGTCAAAAAGTTAGCGCTTCTTCCCGCTCTACTCGCTGGAAAAGAAGCTAGCCCAACATAACTTCGGTGTGCACGAACTGATCGATCTGAAATTACGTATATATATGAATAATATAAAAATATACATGCATACCAAAATTCAAGACGGCAACTCACAGAATCCTCCCGATTTCGAGACTTGGATAATTGGCTTAAAGTCTGAGGGAATTGAAAGTGAATGCATAAAAGTGAAATGCAGTTAATTTGTCTGGCTGTGTGTGCCCCACGTAGCCATTTTACAGGGTATTTGCTATGCTCTGGGCATTTTTAATTGAAATATGTCGCCGCGACATTTCATACACATTTAACAATCCATCAGACGGGTCTCATTTAGCCCCATTCCCCATTCCCCTCATCTAATACCCCGCCTTCGCACTCGACTGGTACCAACCCCCAATCCCCCTTCCCCCTTCCCCATCCCACTCACCGGAATCCACTTAATGGCACTCTTGTTGTTCGGCCTGTTGTCTAATTTATGCCGGCATCGTTGCCGCCTTGTCTTCAATTAGTCGCTCGGCAAGCGGCAAGCGGCAACTGCAACTGCAACCGGCAACTGGCAACTGCAACTGCCCCTCGGGAGCGCAGCGGCTTCTCTTCTTACAGCTCACAGCTCAGGCGGGGGAGAGAGAGGGAGGGCGAGATGTGCGCCCTCTTCGCAACGAAAATCAAACTTCAAACTATTCGTCTAGCATTACTTGATACTTAACCGACCTTTATTTATGTCCCTGTCAACGCCTCTCAGCTGCTCAATTTTCCAAATACGCAAAAAAAAACAACAACTTTAAAAAAATGAAACAAATTTCGAATTAGCCCAAGTCCTTGATACCCTAACTCTTCTCTAAAATGCATTTTAATATGCTTCATCAAAACATTTTCAATGCATTTCAATTTCAAGCTGCTTTAGGGGAGTGCCCCTAATGCTTCCGTTTGGAGCAAAATTAACTTTGAGTTATATTTAAGAAATATTCCACTTTTGCTGGGCTTTATTCCAAGATGATAAACCAGCTCGATACGTCTAAGATTTGTTTAAATAACATAAAACTGGCAACTTTTTTTTAAATGTGCCTGTTAAAGTTGACAGCCACTTTAACATTCAATCTTAAAGCTTGACGAAGTCGAACCCGTTTTTAGACAAGTTAAAGATCTGTTTGCAGTGCTGCCACCCTGTCAATTTATGGCAGGTGTTGCCACTAAAGGCCATGGCGTTGCCACACCGCACGTAAATCTTAATGCTTATGTTTATTTGAATACTCTTTAACTCAAGTTTTACTTCTGTATAAGCAAAGTTTCTATTTGCTTTGTTACACAATTCACAACAGAATGAAAATACTCTCGGTTAGGGCATATTTTTATCTCTGTCCGCCTTTTGGGGGGGGCTGGTCGGGCGTCTTGCAGTGGCTCTTTGTTAATTGAAACCTGTTGTAAATCACAAATCATATCGACTGGCGTCACTTGTCCCAACAGCAGCAGCGGCAGCAGCAGCAGCAACAGTTGCTGACAGCGGCAGCAACAGTTGCAGATGTTGTCGGTTTTTCATATTTGAAAAGCTCGAGAGGGGGCGACTGCAACATCTTGCATTACATTTGGGGGCCCATTTTGGGAAGATCATAAGTTCACAAAATGCCCATGCAATATCTGAGTGAGTGTATTCATTATGAATCAAGCGAATGTAACATCCGAGCGAGTGTATTCATTATGAATCAAGCGAATGCGACCCAAAACAAAGCCGAATAATATGGGCATATGTTCTTTTGATGCACTTGCAAAGGGCATTATGAATTTGTGACGAAGCTTGTGACAAATACAAATCACAAGCTCGGGGCATTTAACTCTTCTTGCATAAAAGGAGACGCCTTCAAATCGATATTTATCGATTTAAGGCAAGCTATACCCTTGTTTTTATCCAATTTCAGATTATCTTCTGTGAGCTAGATCTATAAACAGTTCGAGACAATATATAGACAGACTGACATCAATTTTCCACCCATTTTCCACTCGTGGAAATTTTAAGTCTACCCTGTCTTGAGCTCCACGTCTAAAGAAATGTTCCAAACAGATTTTTGAGAGCGAGTTTAAGCTAAGTCGTATTAGGAACTTTATAAGTTTAAGTCCGATCGGACGAAACATAAAACTTCACCCAAAAACCTTGACTGGCATTTTTAAAGCGTAGCTTCTGAGAAAAGTGTGAAACACATAAGATATAGATAAAGATTCTTGGAAATGAATGTCGAAACGAAACTTTGCCCAACAAATATATTTAACTTCCGATTCCACCGAAGAGTTGTGGATTTGCCGAAAAGTATGGGAAACCTTTCACGCGTATTTGAACATAAATATTTGCAATTGAGTTGCAGGTTAATAGAAAGGTCAGCAAAAACTTTGTTAACTCTGTTTCACGATTCTTTCACGTTTGCGGGTGGAATTTCCCAAAAACCAAAATTCATATTTATACAGATTTAAGATTGGCTCAAAGGGTGGGAATACCCTTTCCTTTCCATAATAAGAGATGCATAAGAGATGTTAGTTAACGGAACTGAGAAGTACAACTGTCTAGTTGGTCTCTTAAATATCCCTGAAAAGTGCTGAGAGGAGGGTTGGGGGGGAATGTCATAATCGATCACAATATTGAAATGGAATCAGACAACTGTAAACTAATGACATTTCCAGTTCCCTTTCACAAGCCAAACAGGCCGCCCTCAAGAGCGGCTGCTGAGACAATGATCCTGTCTGTCTGGTCCTGCTGTGGTGTGCTGCGCTGTGCGTGTATCTCTTGTGGGTGTCCTTTGTGCTCAGGGGTTGATGCTGGCTCGACTTGGCTCATTTGTTTGTTTTGAGTGGGTCGCTTGGCTGTCCAAATATGCGGCAGCTTGTAACAATTACCAAATGACACCCTCGACAATGGGAATTGTGCGTCCTGTGCGTCCTGTGCGTCCTGTGCGAGGGGACAAACCAACTCGTCTTCCGGCCAGACAAATGCGCAAAAATATTCACTTGTCGCAAAATCAATGGCAATAATTTTGCCATTAGTTGTTCTTGCTGTTTGTTGTCGCAAATGAAGTAATCAAATGAAATCAACTTAAAATTCAGTGTCGAAATTTATGAGCTGGAAGCGTTTGGATTCACGTCCTTTTGCCCAGGCACTTGCCACTCGCCACTTGCCACTTGCCACTTGCCACTTGCCTTGGGGTTGTACCAAAAATACTCCAGATGTGTCTTTAACTGAGCGCCAGGACATCTGCAGAGCTGTGTACCCAAGTCCATTTGGCTGAAAGTCAAAATTATTCCTAGAAGTCCAGTTAGTTCGGCCGAAAACTGAAGAGATTTCAAATAATTACCCATTGAATTCTTTCTTGCAGAATTCTTCTTCGTATTTAGTATGGGCTGCATTTAGAAGGAGTTGAGTTTTCTTTTGGTCATGATATACTCAAAGCTGCTTCACTTTCATTGGAAAGTGAGACAGAAGTTGAGCTCAGCTTAATTTGAATTAAATTGATAATATTCCGAGTTCCAACCTGACTTCGGTTCTCTTCACAGGAAACAAAGAGTTGCTTTAGGTTAAACGTGGGGTCTAATAAGATCTTAAGTGCAGTTTTATTCAAAACTTAACACTTTGAGCCATACTTGAGTATTCAACTCCAACCTTTACCCTCTTTCGAATGATTATAGCTGATTGGAGCTCGAGTCTAGGCGAAGGACATAGCTTCCAGAGCTATTCCAAAGGCAGATTAAAAGTTACTTTAAACTGACAATAATAATAGATATCAATTGGATGAAGCTATTGGAGCTGAGTTACAGATAATTCAAGTAATAACATGGAAAATGGAATGTATAGAAAAATAAAAATTAACTCAAATTAATTCAAATTTCTCTCGGAACTTTAGCTACTTTTCGGACTTTTCTCGTATTGGATGTCTGAGTTTCTTTGTTTCTTTCCGTATCCTTTACCTGTATTTTGAGAATACATGGAATAGGAAAAGGATCGAGTATATGTTTTTTCTTTCTCCAATTGAGGATCTTATCAAATGTAAGCCGTATTTCGCAGTCAGGCATTATGTTAGCTGGATACTCAAAAAACCAGACAAGTTTCGAGATTCAAATGAATTCTAATTTGAATTTCGTTAAGAGTCCTCAAATGTGTGTTCAATTAGGCGAAGCCTGGAATTAAGTTGAACGGAATTTTTCTATCAATTTCCATATTCCAAGAAAGTAGGACTATGAACCAATTCTTGGCGCGGGTAGACGAACTAGGAGGGGGTTGCTTGGTTGCTTGTCAGCCAATTCCCAGACAACTAATTTAAGTAAACTGTCTGCGCATATTTCCTGCCAGAGTTGCCTAATAGTCCGACAGCGGCAACCCTCAAGGATGTGCAGAGGTGGAAACAGAAGCAACATAATTCAAAAAGCACTTAACCCATAAAAGTGAAATAATTCGATGGAAATAACAAACGCACTTAACAAATTACAGATGTGAAAATTTCATTTTCAGTGTCAGAGCAGCAACCCATAGCAGAAGAAGAAGAAGCAGGAGACAACTGTAACCCAGTGCCCGTGGGGACGTGCGCGCAGAGAAAGAGAGAGAGAGAGAGAGAGAGAGAGGGCGACCCTCTTGGGCCGGCGGCATTCCGCTCTGCCACACACTCTGCATTCCACAAATTAGAAAATGATTAATGGACTCAACCGGTTGCACAAAAACCCAGCCACAGCGCCCGACCATCTCTTTCCCGTAACTCCAAGCCAAACGGCGCCGTCGCAGAGTCAGCAACTGGTAGCGCGGGGGGGCAGTTGGTCTGTGTCTGGCACACTTCGGCATAAAATAGCACTCGGGAGATTTGAGCACTCCGAGCAGGACACCCTCGCATCCTGCCGCCCAAAAATCACTCTAGCCATAACAACCCCCTGACCCGTGCCGGGCCCAGTGCCAGGGCGGGCGAGCAATCCGATGCCAGTCCATGTGCCATGGCAACCCATCCCTCGAACCGGGGGGTGTGTTTGTTGTCATTTATTGGTGTTGTCCTTGCAATCATGCCTGGATACCCGCTACCCGGTTCCGAGTACCGGCTGCTGTGCTTGTGTGTTGTGTTTTCTGGGGTCACGCTTTGCTCTTTTGATCGCATTTCCCCCCGGCCCACTGGGTCTACCCTAGAGCCAGCTCTTGACTCAACCATGAATCAAATTACATTTTAAATCCTTGATTTTAATCTGAAGGGGCTGACAAATGGATTTTTATGTCAATTTTTCCTAAATTACTGCAACTTCCACTTCTCATTCAGCATCCGCCTGCTCCACCTCCTCCTCCTCCTCCTCCTTCCACGGCTCGACAAAGGGCTAAACAATTGAATTTTGCATTTTGACACAACGCAAACATTACGCAACTCAGCGGGTAGACTGAGAGGCTGCGAGAGGAGGAGAGAGGCAGGAGGAAGCGTTAAGTGTACGGAAGGAAGCAATCAGTGGGCGTTGCCTCAATGGGGGCGGCTTTTTAATCTCTGATTAGAAAAGGAACTGTTGACGCTGATGAGGTTGCGCATTTTGACACGCTCAAAAGTTAGAGGATGGCTCCGGTATTACCGGAGATAACGGAGTTACCGGCCAAAGCGCGACTCAATTAGCGCGTCAGGATAAATGCGAGAGAGATTTCTTATTCATTAGAAATAGGTAGAGAGAGAGAAGGGGGGAGAAGGGTTTACGTAAAAGGTCCACATGGATCCTAAAAATGACAATCAAGTCTGGAAGTTAGTTAAGCAAGAGATTCGCAAAACTTCCTTTAGACGTTCCAAGATATTCACTTCTTCTTTGAAATCTAGCTGAGATACAAGCCCTATATAAAAACCTAATGAGTTTTCAGAGGAGGAAGTCCAGAATACTTTTTAGCCTGGTTTAAGTATGACAAACATGAGGCGAAGACTGCCTAAGGCGCTAGTTTAAGTAAGAAGAAGAAGTCACGGGTAACGGCAAAGGATGCTTGGCTCAAGCGGAAAAGCACCGATACTGCTTGACAAACAGCGTTTATCAACACTAGTTGTGCACAGCCAGTGTTAAAAGGGGTCTCCGAAATTAGAATTAGCTCCCTAAAAGAAGAGTACGCATTCGTTTAGTGCAAATTGTTAAATTCGAACTTTGATAAATGATAATTGACGTTTCCATTGTAAAAACACGCCTTTGAATTGGGATTAATATAGACAAACTATGGCGATCATAACAATAAAGCTAATAACAACAAAAGTTATTAAAACAACAACAACAAAAATAATAATAATAATATTAAGTCAGGGGAAGAAGCAGCAGCTGGGACAGCAGCATAAAGCAAGACGTTGACCAAATGAAGAGTGTCGTTAAAATTCATAATAACAATAACTCAATGTCGCAGCAGGAGGCGATTGTTGCCATGTTAACGCTTTTTCTCAATCTCTCTCTCTCTTTTTGTTTACATTTTGGATAGTATTTGAAAATATATGAAACCAGAAGAAAGAGAAGAGAAAAAAAAGACTAAATAATAAGAAAAAGTCTGAAGTTGGATTCTTGCTAAGAAAGGCAGCCAAGAGGGAGAGAGAGAGATGAGGAACAGAGAGCGAGAAAGAGGTGGTGAGAGGGGATAGAGAGAGGGAGAGGAAGAGGAAGACGACAGCGCATTTCGCGGTATTGTCACGCTTAATGCAACAAAACCCCCAAAAAGAACAAGTTAGAGTGTCCGACTAGTGGATACCCTGAACCATCTTCTCCCAACACCAAATGCATTGAAAAAGTTATCGGACTCGAACTGGCAACCTCATTCAACCCCGCCTTCGACCCATGCTCATGCCCTTAAAGCGGCATAATCTCGTCATGGTCAACAGCGAGGCTATGTTGTTAGCCATAAAATGAGAGATACTTGATCTATATATACTATCTGGTGACTCGAGCTCTTCAAGCCCGAACAACTTTCACGAAAAACCAGATATCGATATCGATATTTATCGATTGAAACAACGAAAGCTATCGGTTATCGTAACAAACTCGCGCTTGGAGGACCTACAGCCAAAAGTCTCACGTCTCTAGCTCTTACAAATTCTGAGATCCTTGCGTTCATACATACGGACGGACGGTCGGACACGACTCGGCTATTGAAGCTGATCAAAAATATATATGCTTAATGGAGTCGGAGATGTCTCCAGCTATGCGTTACACATTTCAAGACAAAACTTGAATACCCTCTGAAAGGGTATAATAATATATAGTATGTGTATATAAAAATACCTGAGGATGGGTTCTGGCTTGGGGTAAGGCAAGTGCCTGGCGGCTGCTGCATTTTCGGTTTCAGATTTCATTCAAAGGAATAAAAACATTGGCAGAACGCCGTCACGACTTCAAGATGCCCTGTTCTGAGCCTTATAGCCAAAATGTAAGCAATGAAATAAAGTTATGGTACTTTATATCAATAAGCTTATTAGTTTTGGTATTTCTTATCGATAAGAACTCATGTACATCGAGTCTAGCTTAAGATTTTAACTTTCACGACACATTCAGCTTTGCGAAGCCAATATACCCTCTAGGCCACCCAGCGTACAGGGTGTATCGAGTGGAAGCAGCAGTCTGCGGATTAAAATGATAACAAGCCTTGTGGCTGGAATTCTGATTCTGAATTTGGCTTTTGTTTTCTGCGCGCGATTCATTGGAATCGGGCTCGGGTCCCGCGCTGCCCGCTGCGCCTGCTTCTGGGCAGCCCTTTTTCCCAACTGAAACACGCTTTCACGCTTGAATTTCCATCGATTGTTCCAATCGATCGCCGAATGCGACCCTGTGCGATGCTCCATATTGATCGCGATATCAATTGTTTCTGCTCTAAACGCGTTCAATTAAATCAAAGGATTTGCGGTTGATTCTTTGAACTCGATTTTATGCGCTTGTTATGCTAACATATCTCCAAGCTGGTAGCTCGTACACCTCCTGCCCGGCCAGCCGGGAAGTTCTCAGTTTTAACGATTTTCGAATCGCTTTCGAAACAACTTAATTTCGATTTTTGTGTGCGTTTTTTCATGTTTGTTTTTTTATGACTTCATCTTGTGCCCGGCAAACTTTATGGGACATAATTAAAAACTTTATGACTAGCCAGGTGATCTCTTCTACTTCACTCCTTGTAGATTCCCCCCTCCAGGCAGCCAGCCAATCTTCTTCCGCTCGGGCCTCTCTAGCTGGCGCCTGGCTCATAAAAAGGCATTAAAATCACAGCAGAGCATTTGCCTAAAAACAAAACATGCTCATTGTGTGGGAATTTTCAACTGTGTGTAAGTGTGTGTGCGAGTGTGTGTGTGTGTGTGTTTGGGAGTGTGTCGTAATCTTTATGGATCGTTTCAGTGTTTAGCAACGCCCCAAAGCATCGAGATACCGCTGTAGTTTTTGATAGCAGAAAGAGACATCAGCTGCTGTTTGGGAATTTCGGGCAGAGTCGCGAGAGTTTGATTTGGGAATACCCTGTAACTAAGCTTGGGGTACTTTAAATTGTATTTTTCTATGGCTACTTAAATACACAATATGTAGGTAGATCCATCCCACACTAACCCCTTCTTCCATTCCCAATTTCGACATTTTTAAGATATATTTTCTATTCCAAATTTGCTGTGCTTAGATCGTATGATGCCCGAGTTTATATGGCTGGGCAGGCGGACCTCAAGGAAAGCTTAAAAGTTGCCCGAAATTATTAAACACTGCCTCATGAAACCCTGTGCATTCATTAGCCATTTACAGGGTATACGAATCTGCATAAATCAGCTTGAAAATTGGACGAATCGTTGGGTGTATTTGGCTCAGTTTGCCGGAACTGACCCCCGTTTGACTCCGAGCGAGGGCGTTGCCAAAATGTCAATATACGTGTCGCCCACAAAAATAATAATAATAAGAAAAAAACAAGACAAGGGCGCTCAGTCGGGGTCGGAGTTGGGTTTGGGCTTGGGCTTGAGCTTGGGCTTGGGTTCGGGGGTCGCAGCTTGGATTTGGAGTTGAAGCTGGGAGTCGGTTGCATGATAAATGACTCTCGCGCGTGCCGAGTACCTTGGGCCGAGTACCTTGGCCAGTTGGCTGCTAGCTGAACTGTTGGGCTACCTGATCGCTGGCTACCTGTATTTTTTGATCGACCAGGTGCTATTTTGATATATGTGCGACGGGGCGCATCCATCAATTAGCCGCAACACTCAACCAACGCCAGTCCAATTGATTTTTGCGGCCCCCGAAATTGATTGCGAGTCATTTATAATGCTCGCTGCCGATCCGGCTAGCGGGATCGGATCACTCTGAGCGAGTGCATCATTTGATGGATTAGCCCATTAGCGGCTAATGACATACATAAGGCATAGCCCCGCCCCTCCCCTCCCCCCTAGTCCACCCCTTGCCCCCCTCTCTCACTCTATACCTCGCTCTATGCCGCGCATGTGGCATGCATTTCCGCTTTTAATTATTGCAACGTTGCAATGTGGCAGCGCGTCGCGTCGCAGCGCATCGCATCGCATCGCATTGGCCTGGAATGACATGCAACCAAATTGCTGGCAATAAATTTCACACATTTCAGCACAGAACAAAACAGAAGAAAACCAACAACAAGAGCAGCAAAAATTAAGAATGATTCGAAATACTTTAAGCGACGATCCTCAAAGCAGCTTCAGAATCGCCAACTCGCGCAGCGCAGTTTGTCATGCGACAGCACCAAAAAATAACTGAAAACAAAATTGTGTAAGATATGAGAGTGAGAGCGAGAAATACGAGACTGAGAGCAACTGGAGCTAGTGGACGCATTCCCGATTACGAAAACGCCAAAAAATGTGCGATTTTATCGCCGAGTTTCAATTGCCCAAAACAATGAAATTATGTGAGCAATAATATTGTGCAGCACTTGTAGGGTGGAAATCCTCAAATCAAGTAGGAATGGAAATCTATATTTATCGATAATAAATAGAAAATTGCGGAAATGACTGAAATGGAAATGGAAACATTTATGATTTCTTAAAGAACGAAATGAAAATGGCTTAGGAGTCAGTAGGGAGGAGATCTTCAGCCCAAACTGGAATTGAAACACACATTTATCGATAAATTATAGAGGAAAATTATGAAAATGACAAAAATAACATGGGAAAACTGACTATGGAAACAATTGATAACCTTTTAAAAACAGAATCGAAATGAAATCTGATTTAAAACATATATTTATCGATAATAAAGAGCAGGAAATTTCGAACATGGCTGGAATAGCAAAAGTAATCCGAAATGGAAACATTTGAAAGCCTATTGAAAAGGTTTAGGTATCTGTAAAGAGGAGTTTCCCAAGCCAAATTAAACTTAAAACAAGAGGTTATCGATAACAAAGAGTAGAAAATTTCAGATAAGCTCGATTTTTCAAAGTTGACTGAAAATGGGAACATTTGAAAGCCTTTACAGGAAACAACTTAAATGCTGTAAGAGCGTGAAGGGAGAAGGCGGCAGAGAGACAGAGAGAGGGAGAGCACAAGGGAGACAGAGAGAGAGAGAGAGAGAGACGGAGCAAGAGTGTAAACAGTAGCAGTTGCTTGAATGCAGTTGCAATTGGCGCAGCAACAAATTGCTGGAATAATTACGCACACATTGACAGCTACAGATTGATATGTTTGTCGGCAAGGACAACATGAAGGACCATTGGACCAACCAACCGACTGACTGACTCACTGACTGACTGACTGACTGACGGACTGACTGAGCGAGCGAATGAGTGAGAGATCTGGTCTGGTCTGGCTGGTCTGGGATACAAGTGACATGCCACGCGGCTACTTCTGTTGCCCATTGATGAACGTGAGGTGTCAAGCAAATTGACTGCCCAGCAAAGCGACGCGCCCAGCGGCGTCTCAGGCAGCGAACGATGCAAAAGGGGGGCTTAATCGAGTATCCAAATGCAGCTAAACAGTTGGTTTTTATTACTACAGCTCAGTTCAGCTCGATTTTGTGATATCTCCAAATTGTTTTGATAATATTTTTTTTGCAAGCCATACAACTTGTTAACTTGTGAATAGAAATATTTAGCTAATAATATCTGATGGAAAACTTATCGACTTAATCAAATCGATAAATCACAGAAGCCTCATTCAAGTGTTTAGACTTTCAAACGTTTTTTTCGCATTAATTATTATCTCAAATTCTCGAACAAGTTTTAAAATATCGAAGAGTTGGATATGGCAATATTTGGAATAATATAAATTGGAATATAAATTGCCTGTTTCCGCAGAAGCTGGTCAAGATTTGGTTGTTTCTTGGCATTTTCTTAGGACTTGCCTGCGCCAAATGATCCCCCTGGAGCGACGCCTCTGCCTGCGGCTGGCATCTGCAGCGTCGCAGCTTTGGAATTCGCTGTTTACGTGAATTACGCTCAAATTACAAGACGCCAATCGAGAAAAACAAGTAAAAAAAGAGAAGAAAACTGTCGACTTGCAGCGCCTGAAAATAGTTGCGCAGCAATGGGAAGGCATTGCAAATTAAAATTGTTGGCAAAACGCTTCGCGATGAGCTCTAGGGGGGGGAGGGGTGCAGCAGCGACAGGGTGTACTGGGCGCGCACAGGGCGACACACGTGAGCTGAAGGGCTGTTGAGCTCGTTAGGCGATAACTTTATGCGGCATTAAATTTTATGCGGCCATAAAACAAACAAATTCGCCTCGTACACGCTCATTCACAACACACACACACACACACACACACACACACAGCATTACGGCGACTGAACACGACATGAGACAACACACGAGAACAACAAAAAAATAAACAACATGAGCTACAAAAACAATTACATGCAACAACAATAACAATGACCCAATGGGCTTGCGCCTGGAATGCATGGTTAAAAGTAACAGGCGCCCGAGCAGGGATCAGGGATCACTGGCCGTACCCCGGCTGCAGTAGCCCTACCGGTAGCCCACATGGTGTGTGTGCGTGTGTGCGTGTATCCGTGTGTGTGTGTTTGTGTGTGCGGTATGCGTGGCGTATCGTTAAGTGGAACAAGAACATGTCGCTTTACGCCCCGATACAACTCAACTTGTGGCCTTGTCTGTATTGTACCCAACCATATATGGGCCGTACCCGAATGCCAGGTCGCAGAGCTGAGCTTGGACAGCAAGTGCTGAAATGGCATAAAAAGTATGGGCACAAGCAGACATCACACCTGAGTCTTAATGCCAAGCCAAGTAACTTAAAGGTATCCAAAACATAGTGTAGCGTAGCTTAATGGACGCCCTCAAGGTGTGCACACCCTATGCTGTGTACAATTTATATTAGAGCTGGCAAAGAATAGAATGTGAGCGTTGGGTGGTTCAGTTGGAGGGTACCGCTACTTCAAACTGGATGTTTTCTAATCACGTGTCAAATCTGTACATCATTTTGATGGTAACTTAAAACCAAAGTTCAAATTCGAGTACGGCCAGAGGGTAGACAATCGCAATCGGCATCGCAATCGCGTTGAAAGAGAAAGAGAGGGAGAGAGGTTGACGGGAGTGTGGCAGCAGGGTCTGCAGGGTCTGTCTGCAGGGGCTGTGCCTTGAGGCATTGAGCAAAGTCAGCGAGCCCGATGTAAACTGATTAACAAGCCCGATAAGCCGAATGCCTCAAACAATTGCCGTGCACTCGCATTTGCCACTTTTTTGACGCAGCCTCAATGGCCACAATGGACCATTGTTAGACCTTTGTTCCGGTACCTCTCTCTCTCTCTCTCTCTCTCTCGCCCAAGCTCGCCCTCTCTTGTTGCTTTGTCCGGAGCGTACGGGAGGGGCGTTGCTGTTGTTATTGGCACAGCTGTTCCAATAAATAGCATAATGCATCGAACAGCTCAACAATAGAGCAGAAATACTTAAGACATTGGCCAATATGTTCCATCGTAACTTGGCAACTATTGGAATTTGTGTGCCAAAATTCAAAGCTGAATGTCTTAATTGTCGGGTACTTTACTTTAAGCTTGATCATAACTCGGGTTCAATTGAAATTGTGAGGCCGAAAGTTAACCCAACTGGATGTCTTTAATATAGGCATACAGCTAACTGAGCTATCGTAACTAGGCATCCATTTCGGATTGCAATCTGAAGTTTCGTTTCATTCGTTAAAATTCCCTTTAAAGCTCAATGTCCAGCTCGCGTGGTAAGCCTGGAACCCAGCTTGAGATCTCTCTCAAGGATTTGGATGCCTACTCAAAAGGGAGAGAGAAAGAGGGGGGGAGGGGGGAATAATTAACTGTGACCCCACATAAGCACTCAACGAGAAACCCTCGTCTCGGACTCTGTATAAACAAAATTAAACAAGTTGATTGCACCTGCGGCTCACAACGGGAGCAGCGCTCGGGCAATTGAGCCAAGCATCTAAGAAATGATGTGGCAAGTTAATTTCCGAATGCCCCATAACAATAGATTAATAGCCATACAATTCACAATGTTGTCGAGCTGTTGTGCTGTTGTGCTGTTGTGCTGTCGTGAGCGTGAACCGTGGCCTAATGCTACTGCACTCTGGGCGTGGCAGCTATGGGCAGGTTGAGGGTCCCATCCAGGTAGGAGCGGCGTCTACGGGCTGCCCCCTAGAGGGCTGGCCCATTAATGAGCGCGACAAACTAACGACATTTGTGGCTTCTCGAACGATGATTTATGCGGCTGTTCATTAGGTTCATTAAAAAGTGAAAGGATGAACTGAAGATCGGACGGACGAACGGACGATCGAACTGTTCCAACTTTACATGCGGCTGGCATGCGTCAGGTGGTTTTTTTTTCGTGTCTCCATGTTCCGACTGTTTATTTGTTTTGTGCCTTCTCCAAATGAGCCGTAACCAATAAATGTTTATGACCCTGCGGGCAGCGGAGGCGGGGCCGCAGAAAACCGTGACAACGCCCCTGGCTTAGGGAAAGAGAGAACAGGCGAATGTCCACAATAAAAATCATTTTGAACAACATTAAAATGACACATTGTTTTTGTTGCGGGCCACAAAACTCCAACTAGCCATATTTACCAACTTCAGTTCCACTTCCATTTCCAATTCCATTTCCATTTCCAATTCCATTTCCAGAGATCATCGCGTGGATCGAGGCGCCAGTCGCTTATCAATGGATAACGGCGGGTCATCAGGGCGGACGACCCGCTGCGTTTGCAGACAAACAAAGGAGGCAACATTTACAATGAGTACAAGAGTTGAGTTGACATAAGGCCAACTGAATCTTGGGAACAGGTAACTCCGAATTGCTAATGCCCCATAAAATAAACTAAGGCGAATTTCATTAGACGGACAGAAGGAAGCGTATGTTTTGACTGAGCTATTGATAAGGTCTGATACTGATCAAGAATATATGCTTGATGATAATAATCTCCTAGTGCAATCTACAACAATCTTCAAGACGTTGATCAGATCTGATACCCATTAAGAATATATATCTGATATATCCTAGTGCAATCTACAACTCACCCATTTATATATATCTAATCTTTGCTCGCTCCCAGTTAGTACAAGCGTTTAATCACATTAGTTTTATATATTTCTGCTTATATACACAATACAACACAATTTTGATACATTTAATCGAGGTTCAATCCCTAACAGTGTCGATATCTCACACGGTAATTACTCTGTAAAGAGGAGAACCTTGGGATTAATATATAATATAATATCCAGTTAAACCTTACCTCCATGATGTGACATTTTGCCTATTGGCCGAACCCTATCAAGCGACCTAACCTAGCCCAGACCTATCCTAGCCACGGCGGAGACTGCAAGCAAGAGTTTACAGGGTATATTTCATTTAAGTTAGTCCAGCAAACTTACGTTTAAGAAGAAGCATAACTTTTATGCGGCCAACACAAATGTGACTTGGTCGTTTCTCATTGAACACCTAAAATTTACGATTTGTGTTTTACACTTTTTCCAAAAATATTTAAGATGTGTTTTGCACAAATATATGAGAAGCACTAAAGAAATCTCATTTTAGATTTCCCATGAAAATCTGGTTAAATAAGCTCGGGCTACTAAGTTAGACTAAAGTTTGCTTGGCAATATTTTGGCTTAGTTCAGGGAATAACTATGGGTATTTAGAAGACAGGGAAGTCAGTTAAGCTATTCTCTAGAGTAATATAATTGAGAAGTATAATTGATTTTAACAGAAAAACACAGTTGTCTTTAAAGGAAGCTATATTCTAAGAAAAACTAATGTGTCTTATAGAAGGTATCCAATTAAGAGGTTTAAATAAAGGTAATAGGTCAGAGATTTAGTTAAACTCGTAGCTGATGAGCCTTAACAAAAATGTATTCAAAAGCGAGATCAATTATCAGCCTAAGTTCAGCTATACGATCTGGGGATTCAATCCAGCCGACCTAGATGCCTATACTTTTGCAGCCAAATACCTAGGTTATTTTAAATGTTATGCAGGAGAGAAAGAGACCTGATCGTATACAGTTTGCAATTCTTCCGAGATACGTAGATACATTAGAAAGAACCTAAAGACAAGTCTGACTTACGTGAAGAGTCGACCTTTAGGCAAAGTTCGAGTAGCTCATCAGCTCCCAGACCAGAGTTACCTAAGGTCACAGCCACACTTCAGCCTGGCCCTGTTGTATCAGTTCGACTTATCTAAGGACCAGTTGGATGCGTTTTTTTCGGGCTGAACCAACGACAAGTGCATAAATCATATGCTCATCGAAAACCCAAACAAAAAATGTCGCTGACAGTTTTTGTTTTTCGTTTTTTTGTTCCATTTTAGACCTTATCGGATGCACTCGATCAAGCGAGCAATTGCCAACTGGCGCAGGTAAATTAATTCAGCTGCTCTGACGTCACAGAAACCTACCTGATGGCATTTTAATTATGGCGACTGCGAATGATGATAAAGCGCGCAGCGTTTATCAGAGCAAACAACAATCAACTGTTCTTGAGTCGTTCTCTGATACCACGCACAAATGCGATATACAGGGTATCATTGGGTACGAAAAAGCTGCAGCTAAGTCTTTGCCATTTCCATTGTAATTAGTCAAACAAAAAGGGAAAATTAATAGGCGTGTATGGAAGTAGCTCGAACCAGATCTCTGGTTCATATACTTTTGGTATATAACTATAAAATGAAAAGTCTTTGAACTTCTCGCTCTCAAATCTAGTAAGAATAGCCCTTATAGTCGACATAGAACTATTCTGGTATTTATAAAAAACTTCAGATGAAGTCTAAGACAAGATCAAGACTAAGACAACAAACTGTCAAGGATCCTGGCATATTTGTGCTTGAACGTATATTGTTACTCTATGCAGGGTATGTCCTAGCATACCCGTTTGTCAGCTAGATCAGTTTGAGCTGTGATTTTTTTTGCCTCGTTGTATTCATTTTTTGCAAATAGCTGCAAGGCGTGAAATTTGTACGTTGCGGTGGGTCTCTGGCCCCCGAGTGGGACGGCAGGTGAATAAACTGCGCTGCAACTGTCCGCCCTTTCTTAAAAAACACTTTGTGCATGCTATAATTATGTTGGGCTCGCTATTTGTTTAACTCTGGCTTCCCCAGATCGCACAGTGGGTCCACGCACAGCTAAGCCAAGTCATTATTGTTATTTGAGTTTTACTATGGGCCCCAGAGTGTGTCCCAGCATATGGTGAGAGGTCATTGTCAAAGGTCATCTGATAAAGAAAATAATAAAAAAAAACAGTAGCTAATGTTGCTTTTTGTGCGCCTTGGTACCACTGTGCCTGAGGACTTGTGGGTACGTATCGTGCGGCCCGCACGCACATTTCACTTATTATTTATGAGGCGTGCGCTGTGGGCGTGGCGCGCTTGTTGATCGGCGCTACATGAGCGTACCCCAACCGGCCCCTGCTGCAGCAGCTCGAACGGCACCGTGGCCGATGCCGGACGGAACGGGACGTTTTCAATCAACGTTCAACCGGCCGCTCGGCCTGCCAGGCGAAGACAAGCGTGGACCACCCTTTTAATGAAGCCCTAATTACAGTGTTTATAACAAAAGGTGATTACCAAAGCAAACCAACAACACCAGACACCAGACACCAAGCAGCCAAGCAACCAAACCAGGCAGCCAACCAGCCAACCAGCCAACATCCACAGGCAGGCAGGCAGGCAGGAAGGCAGGCAACCAGGCCGGCCCCGGAACGCATCAACAGCTCTTTAGTAGACTGACGTCGCAAACCGATAACCCGCCGTACCCGCCGTGCCCGTAGTACCCGACCTACCCACCGAGCCGCTGTCTACCAAACATTGAACGTCAGCCGCCTTGGGGCAACCGCCTTGTTTATTTCAGATCGCAGCACGAAAGACGCAGAACACAAACTCAACTCAGGCTTTGGCAGCGGTCAGCGGTATCTGAGGCTCTCAGACTCCTGCAGACGCTGTGCATTGACTCGCCCACAAATACCCTGTAAGGGTAAAGTGGGTGCAAAGAGCGGCAAGTATCGATACATGGATGTGTCAACTGACAGGAAATCGAGAAAGTTGACAGATATCGATAAAACATTTACTATCGATAACATCTGAGTTATCGATAGTGGCTATAGATTATGCGATAATAATAAGAGCTGCCTGGAACAACTTTGTAAAGAATAAATTAGGAAAATATACGTACCAATAATAACCCAACTCTCGATATTATCCCAACTATCGATAGCGTCTAAAATATATATTGTGTGCTAAATAAACATTGTATTTAAGACATAAATCGATTGCATTTAAGCTACCAATACCATCCAAGCTTCGGATACTTGCTGAACCTTTATTAAAATACTCTTCAAAAAATCGATAGTATGGTTTATACTTTACATCCAATTTCGCCATTCCCTGTTCCTTCGATTTGATTATAATCCATAAAAGAAATATCCATGTTATAGGATATATAAAATTAATTTACAGGGTATCTGGCAATCATGCATACCCAACTGTCGCCTTATACCTACTGTATGTGTGTGTGTGCGTGTTGTCTCCGTCTCTGTCATCGTCACATTATTTATAACTTTTCATGTTTAAATTCGTAATTTTGGCCTCGTTTGCCCCACCCAACTTTCCTCTCGCACCGCACCACCCGTCGCCCCCGTGGTCCCGTCGCCCCGTCCGCTGGCTAGGTGCCTGAACCACCCAGGCTTCGTCAAGAGGCCATCCTATGGCGCTCGTGACTTGTAAATATTGATTTTAATCGAAATTGCCCTAAATTGCTTTGTTTTTTCCATGTGTTTCGGGTACGCAATTTAAGACACTTTTGCTGTGAAGAGGCGCCTCATGCGATCACAGCCAACTACGATCGTTCATCATATATGCATATATGTACTTATATAGATCAATCTTCTCTCTCCCTCTCCCTCTCCCTCTCTCTCTGTTTCTCTATCGATCAGTTGCTAAGGTGCTAGAATATTTGTGCATACTTATTTAATTACAGCTCAACTGATCGTGCAGAGCTGTTCACAGAAAGCCATGTATTCCCACTTTACGATCAATACAGTAGTTATTCGATTTAATTGATCAAAAGGGTATCTTGAAAGAATAAGTATAGATATATTAGTCTAGAAAATAAGCGATCAGTGATCAGAGTGAAAGCTCCGAATGCCCAAGTGCAAGTCTTAAAACTACAAACTTTATAGAAAACGAATTAAGCCCACTTATTGAGAATGCGATCAGATATTCTAAATCCTAAGGCCTGGCTGTGACTATTACAGCTTAACGTAAAGGCAACAAGTGCGTGGGTGATCAGTAATGATCAGCATCAGCTCTTGATAGTCTAATGAAGATCCGTAAACATGAAAATAGCAAGTGAGTTTCACCTGATCTATGCTAGATCTCATGAAGATCACCAATTATGAAAATAGTTGAAGATCGCTGAAAGTAATCCGATGCTATAGATTATCATGCGAATGGTTGAATAGATTGCGGGTGATCAGTAGTGATTAGAAGTGATCATCCTTAGCTCTTAAAAGGAAAATGAAGATCACTAATTATGCAAATAGTTGGTGATCAATACAAGTAACCAGATGCTATAGATTATCGTGCGACTGTTACGGTTTGATCTTCACTAAACTAGAGAGTGATCGATCAGTAGTGATCGTTGTATGAACTTATCACTGATATAACACAGAACCTAATAGCGAATCCGACAGCGATTTCTACAACTACTGGGGGCGTACTCATTTCAGCCTGAGTATGATCGGGATGATCAGCACGATCAGCGGCGCTCTCTCGCTCGCACTTGCTGCCAGTTGGCGGAGTAAAACATCAATTGGATTGTAAAGACCGAAAAGACTTGAAAGGCAGAGCCGACCGTTGCCGGCAACGCCGTCCGAGCAACTTATCATGTCCAAATTAAGCTCAATACCAAATAAACAAGTCGTACGACTGCGTTTTTTTTCTTTTTTCATCTTCACTTTTTTTTTTTATTGTTTGTTTTATCCTTTTCTGGCCGCCGGGAATTCAGCAATGCCTGTGTTGGTTTTCCTCTCTTCTTGTGTGAGTTTCTTTTTTTGTTGCTTTGTTTTTCGAATACCCCGGTGCCTCGATAATGCCAACTCTATTTGCATTGGGCGCAGCGAGGCAGAGTCGCGAGCACCGAGTCTTGCCGAGCTGCAGTTGGAGGCGAAGCGGTCCCAGCTTTGCGTTCGCCTTTGTTTGAATTAATCGAAGTGATATTTTGCTTGTCCCGAAATAATTTATCCTATGCAGGGCCGACTGCACCGATATCTGCCTGCAGCTGCAGGCTGGACCTGAATTGGTTTTTTTCTTTTTTTTTTTTTTTTTTTGCTGGCGGACCGCGTCGAAAGCCGCGCAGAAATATAAATATTCTCCATATGGGCCCCATTGATACATTTTGACATGAGTTGTGGCCTAAGCGCGCGTTAATAACCGCAATTTATGCGATTTTGAAGACGGCGGCGCCAAAAACCAAACGAATAAAATCAAAAAATAATCATAATAAAAACAAACAATGCACAAATATGATAAACACACATGCATATATCTGGCGGGTGCCGAAGCTTTAATACCCTGGCAATGAAAAGAAATCAATTACGTTCCGTTTGACTTGCTTTTGTCTCATTAACAATCAAGTAAGCAATAAATCGGCTGATTCTATGCAAGCTAACTGATGAGGTTAGTCCGATCTGTTTTATACTAATCTATATACTAGCTGCTGCTAAAATAAGCTATTAGACCAAGTCGGAACTAAGCTAAGCTAAGTCTGAATCAGCTTCGTGTGAATTCCATATAGCCAGGCGATCTGGCTAGTATATATATATATTTATAGTTTGCAGCTGGGAATATTAGCCGTTTCTAGCTACACAAATAGCGTCTTTTGGGCCAACTTGCTTGGAGAGTTCTGTCATATTTGTAGGTTTTAGTTCTGGTTCACATATTGAAAGTGCTTCTATATTATGATCTGGAGTTCACTTTTAACATATTTTTTAAATTATCTCTTGTTTTAAAAGCTTGAAGCTCCTTTTTTTTAGCATTTCTCTTGTAAAGTTTTTGAGGGAACTTTGGGGAACTTTACAATCCTTTTTTGACAATATTTTGATGCGCTGCAGTCGTTGATCTTGTTGCCTTTGACTTGGCTGGCTGGCATGTTAAAGCGTTCAGCTTTGATAATATGAACTCAAGGGTTTACCTTTGATAATGTGCTCTAGAGTTCAGTTGTAATAGATTATTTAAGAACTAGAACAACTTTCTACAAAGTTGTTTCTCTTGTAATGTTTTTAGGCAACTTTTTTTGTCAATATTTTGATAGGCCATGCGCTGCAGTCGGGTTCTTGTTGCCTTTGACTTTGTTGCTTGCGAGTTGACAGTCTCTGTTGTTGCAGTGCTCAATTTCAATTTCATGGTCATTTGTGCCACAGCATTGCATGCAGCTGTCTGTCTGTCGCGAGTTCGTTGCCTAAGTCTTTCGTTTCATACGTTGCGTGCCGGTTGCGTGCGTGTCCGCGGCAAGGTGCGAGCGGGACGCGGCTCGGGCTTGGGCAGGCAGCCGAACAGGCTAAAACGACGGCAACCTTATGCACATTTAACAAGATTCGCATAAAATTACAAAACTGACATAATTCAAGATAGCAGCCTGCGCAGCTCTCACAAAATTATCTCATTCCGAACTCCAGTTGGAGCTGGACTTGGACTTGGAGTTGGAGTATGTAGTCGTGGCCGTCTCCTAAATGGCCTGCTAATGGCCTAAAGTGTACTTGCCGATAATATTTAGCACATACGCATCACTTAGTTCTCAACAGTTTGTCTTCGCTTGGACCAACTGGGACTCGGCTCTGGCTGCTCTGGCATTTCTCTGTCAGTTTGGGCGCTTGTTTGAGCCATAAAATCTTTGACATTACGACTGTTGGCAGATGAAATCAATTTACATGCATTCAATTACAAATTGTGAGCCATATGCAGACAGAGGAAAAGAGGAAGAAAACACATGTACACAAAAATAAATAGAAAAAAACTTGGGCTTCCGACTGCGAGATATTCTGTTTTCAGTTAAAAGAACTATTTTTGCTGTCAAGCATGCAAAAATATTTCAGCTTAAATCATGGCAGATCGACTGTAAATCTTATAAATAAAATACTATTCGCCTATTCTTACATTGAGAGCAAATATGGGAGTTATTTCTGATTTTACGAGTTGTCTTCAAATCTTACCTACAAATATATTACATATACGATAAGTGCATATCTATTTTTTGTCTATATCCATTTTATCTTTTTATATCTTACATATATACAATAACTCGATATTTATCTATATTATCTATTTATATCTTACATATACGAGAGTGTTAATCTATATCTATATATATTTATCTAATCTGTATATCATACATATATGATAAGTGCAAAGATAAGATTAGGTAATATAAACATATTTCATTTTCATTTTTATCTATAGGGGAAAATTATAAAATTGGGAAAGTTTTGCTTTGACGGCATTGCGATTAGTTTGTTCAAGAAGATCTGTAGCAGATCTCAAGTATATGTCTCACATATATACAATCAGTTCTCAAGGTGTGAGAGACATGGGATACTTTATTTTTTTCGGATTTCCAAGGGCGCCTAGAAATGGGCGACGGCAAACTTGATGGGCCATAAACGAAATATATATAGAGAAAAATCGAATGAAATGACGGACACTTGATCTGCTACAAACTATATAAGTATGTATATAGAGAAAACAATTCGAATGAATGTATCGATACTTGATCTGATTTATATAGCTAAGGAATCGAATGAAGGGACGGAGAATTGATATGCAATGGGCTACATACAAAATATATATAGAGAATAAGTCGAATGAAGGGACGAACACTTGATCTGCTATAAGCTAGATGCGCATATATATAGAGAAGAGATCCAACGAATGGACGGCAAGATGTGGCAACGGCACATCATACCCGACCAAGCCGTTGGAACGCCAAGTTTCCACTGGAAGGAGAGGAAAGAAAAAAACTTGGCCAATCAGTTTATAAAGTTTATGAGGCAACTGCCAACTGCCAAGTGCCAACTGCTTGTAACGGCGCGTTTTTACGAGGCAATAGAGCATCCCCCATAATCCCCCACCCCTTCCTCCCTCGCTCCCCTCTTTCCGCCCTCTGCTGATCATACCAAGAGGCATATCAATGGGCTGATCGCTGCGACAAGTTTTGTGACGCTGTTAAACGTTTGCATGATTTTGATTTTGATTTTAACGATACGCGTCGGAGCTTGGACTTGGACTTAGAGATCGGACATGGAACTGACTGGACTGGACTGGACTGGACAGGTCTGGTCTGGTCTGGTCGGGAGCGGAGTGGAGTGGAGGAGGGCAGCGCAGTCTGGCAGTCTTGCAGCACGTCCTAATTAGCGCCCCGACTGTGGTGGCCATCAAAATAAACACTTTTAGAATACGAGCGGAGACATGTTTTTATAGCCATAAATTCGTTGAGTTTATGTTGGGAAATCTCAGATCTGGCATTGAGATTATGGCTTAGCATTCCTCTCCCTCCCCCTCTCTCTCTCTCTCTCTCTCTCTCTCTTCCACTTGTTCAGTCGCTCATTTTGATGGATATTCAATGGAGCCTCTAATTGAATAAACAAATACTTGCTTCATCTTTTTAAATACCCATTGAAAAGGTGCCAACAAGGGGTATAATGTTTTTGTGCAAGTGCATGTAACAGACGGAAGCAGGCATTTTCTAGCCCATTAAAAGGGGTAGAAGCTGAGTCTGTCCGGCTGTCTGTCTGTCTGTGTGTACTCCGATACTTCGATATCTTCTCATATTTTCTTACTATCGATAAATATCGATTTTGTGTCATGCTTCGTTATTCTTAAATCGCACATTGTCAAAGTTTGATCCATCAAACTTGCGTATAGAGCATATAGAACAGTTTGCGAATATTTTACTCTTTGACGACCTTTCCCCATGACCCAAAGATTGGAAAAGTCTCATTTTTCAGTTAGAGCCATGCGCTATGGTATACACACATTCTTATATACTACAATTAAGCCCAGAAACTGCTTTAAGAATGGACGACAAAGATCGGAGTTAATTGAGAACGCATTTCCCATGGTGTGGGGCAGGGGAAAGGAGAGGTACGCCAGCCACCAGGGTATCTGCTAGTCGAGCACACTTGTTTGTTATTTTAAGGCTCCGTTTAATCAGCGAGGATAACACCCAAAGTGCTCCACGGCCTGGCCATAATAGCATATTCATGTTTATGGCCAACTTCCAGCTTATCGGCAAGCGCCCTGCTGAACGACAATCAGTCTCTCTCTCCCCCTCCCTCTTACCCTCCCTCTCTAGCTGTCCTTCTCCTCTGGCAAGGGGCGCCTTAACAAGCAGCTAATGGCTAATGGCTCATCCATGCCATGTCGGACGATCCGTATGCGATGCTGGCTAAGTTATCACACGATCCATCCCAAAATGGTTCCATCGGGAGAGCCTCGCAGAATGGCATTAATAAGCCACAGCTTGGCGGAGGCTGTCGTCGGATTCGCTGCCATAATTTAAATGCGGGACAAGATAAGCGACAGACAGACTGCGATGCATTGGAGAGACGTTTCTTTTCCTTTTTGGGTTTTCTCATCAGCTCTGACAACTGCAAGCCATATTAAAGCGTGGATATCCTATAAAAGTCATAAAAGCTGTTCATTTAATTAGTCAAGTGCTTGTCGCAAGACCCAAGCCAGATTATATATTGACAAACTTTTGTCTATTCAAAATGAGAAAGAAGGTTGATCAAACTCTCATAAGTAGACATTTGTCGGATGCCCCTTAAACGGCTATTGAATAACACAATCAGCCAAAGTTGTATACATAAATATATGTTGTTTTAAAATTATAAATCGAGCATATATCATTCTAGTAGGTATTATTCCATAAACGTATATAGACTCAAATATGGTGGGGTAGAAGCTGAATACCCCGACTGAGTACTCAATGCATCTACCTAGCATATTCCCCGTCTAAGTTTACTCGAACAAAGTCAAAAATTGTTTAAGTCCCGTTTCTTTACATTGGATTGTCAACAGATGTCACTTGGAAACTGGCTCTACCTAATATTATATCTTTACTTTGGGCAAGAGATATATTTCCAAGCTCTACATTATGCTCTTATTATTATATATTAAAATCTGTTTTGGGCTTAAGCTCATTTCCAAAGATCTTTGTTAAGCCATTCTTCTGGCTATGAAAGAAGGGCCAAAGCTTGTCAAAGTCTTGTTCGAGGGAATTTCAATTTGTTTTCAAAACTCTTCGTTAAAATGAATGAACACATGTTAAATCGAATTGGGAAAATCCTCAAAGAAATCACGGAATTCCGTTGAATGATATTTCATTCGATTCGAAAGCACTTTTCCGGATCTAGATGAAACTTCCTGTTTACAAACATTAACCCCGTAAAAGAAAGAAAGCGAAAGGAATATCTAGAGACGGGCAAAGCCGAGCAATGTCAGCCAGAATATATATATATCTAGAGAGCATAGAGAAGAATCCCTGAGCACTGATTACAGGCCGATGACATGCACAACGGCAAGTGGTTGCAATTGTTGTCATCTGGGGTGAAGGCAAATTAATCAAATGGTGCAACCAGAGCAGCAACAGAGGAACAGCGAGAGAGGGAGAGCGGGAGGGAGGAGGGGGGTAGTGGGACTGATGCTGGTACAAAGGCCTAATGGCCATAATGCATTAACTACATGACAGCAAAAGAGAAGGGAGAGAAGCGCGTTGATATTTGCACAGGGCCAAACAATATATAAATTAAGCTAACCGCATGGGACGCCAACTGGAGCCTGGCACCTGGTTCTGGAGCTGCAGTCCGATTACCGGCAGCAGCCCGAGCAGCCCGAGCAGCGCAACAGTTGTTGCTGCTGTGGCATATACTTAATTTCAAGTTGTCCGCGGAAAAACTTAAGCATATTTAACCGCATGTCGCTGAATTCTAGTGTGTGTGCGTGTGTGTGTGTGTGTGCGTGTGTGGGTGTGTGTGTGTGTGTGTGTGCATGGGTGTGTGTGTGTGTGCATCACAGGTGGGGGGGCTCAGGTGCTGCAACTGCGGTGGTTCTCAGTCGCTGTCGCTGTCGCCCGACTCTGAATCCGAATCCGATTCCGGCGCAATTCTCCAGGCTGGAAACTGGCGCTGATTTGAATGTCTGGACATGAAGCTGGCGCTGTCCAAAAAGATGCTGCGACTGTTGTTGCTGTTGTTGTTGTTGTTGTTGCTGTTGCATGCAGCTTGCGGCCGGTTGTGTGCCCCACGCTCACGCATATTCCGCATATGCAGACAACGCGCGACGGGATGCAGGCGCCACTTGGCCAGGCGGCAGACAGGTAAATGTTAATGCCAATGCCCTCTGCCGCTGCCGCAGTCGATGTTGCTGTCGCTGTTGCTAGCAGCGAGTGCTTGCAACCGGCTGACCTTTGCACATGCCACAAGCAACGGCTCGGACAAGCAGGAGGTCAGATGTCGCCAGTTGGCCAGTTGGCCCAAAAGCGCCATGCCCCGTGTCGTTGCCTCTGCCTCTGGCTCTGCCCCTGCCCCTGCCCCTGGCCCAGCTCTCGCTGCAATCGTCGTCTTCATCTTTGGGCTGCTGTCAGCGTTGCCATCATATCAAATGACAAACTCGACTGCACAATGAAACGCAATGCGTGCTGGCAGCTCTGCAGATTATCAGAGCTCGGCCAGCTCAATTGGAAAATGATCGATGATCGGTACGAGTGTGCGGCTGTGTGTGTGTGTATGTGTGTGTGCTGCATGTTGAGCCCGGCTTTGAAATGGGTTCGCTTCCAACTGACATTGCAACAACTGGAACAACTTGCCGCTCCCCGCTCGCCTTCTCATCTCCTCATCTCCTCCTCATCTGGCATCTTGCGATATTGTCAATAAGTCGGGTTTTAGGTGGCATTTCGGGCACTGCCCTAATTAAGGTTCGCTTCTGTTTTGGGTATTTATTTATTTATTTTTCGTATTTCTCTTAGTCTCAGCATATGATTCCAGAGAACTCTTGAGTGCCCCAACTGGAGATTTGAATATAGCTTTACAAGTGCCACAAGAAGCTGTTGGGCCTGCTCTAGACGGGCGTGCCGGACTAGACGATACACTGCAGATACCTGCCGTAACAAACATTTCAGAATCCCCTTTTTCTTCTTCCTTCCGCTTGCCACGCACTTTACGCAGCAGCTGTGCTTCTTCCCATACTGCCGAATGTTCTTCAATACCTTCGGACTTTATTGTTTGAGCTTTATGACATTTTCAGGGCCTAAAGATGACAACGAAATATGTGCACATACCAAAGCGCAAGGCTCTAACTTTATAGAAAGCTTCTCTTGCAGTTGAGGTGCGAAAGGCGAAAGGTCTCCAAGAAAGGAAATATTTGCTATATGTTTATACTATATGAGAGCCTGTATACCTGTTCCTGTATAAGAGTTCTCAAGTTATGCTCAAAAAACAAGTTTGAAAATCGATATTTATCGATATTGTGTAAGTTATCGAACAACAGAAGTATAGATTCGACACAGTTCGTTGTCCTAATCCTAATCAGGGATGATTTCTGGGTTCGGAGTGGCTTCCTTCTGCCTGTTACACACATATGCTTAATACTCATCAGCCATGAGGTTATAAAAAGATGAAATTTAATTGGAGCAAAATAAAGCTTAAAATTTATCTCGTTTTGAGTACAATTATCGATTGTTTTCGACTTTTCATAGGATATTTGTTGCGAATCGTGCAAAATTTGGACGTTGGACGAAGAATATTCTTGAGTTATCTCTTTTACTATCATAATTATTAAGGCAAACAAAATATATTAAACGCTTTTGTTTTGACTGGAAACGCAAGTGTGGCATGGCTCTAGAGTGAAATATTATGCACCAAAATGTTGCATAGTGGCAAAAACTGGGAATAGCTGCGACTTAGAAGCTCTTGTATTCGTGTGGCACATGTTGCAGCCACATACAGCTCTGCAGCTGGCGGCTCTGCGCCGACGCGAAGAACACAAATGAACATGTCGACGTCCAAGTGTCACCACAAAGATGTAGCCAAGCAGTTGCCGGGACACACAAAAACGGTCGAGAGGCACAAAGGTAAACGCTGGGAAAGGTGGGAAAGGAAGGGCGCGGGGGCGACGTGTTGTATCCATGTAGCAGCTGCAGCTGCCGGTGTCCAGCAATGAGGAGGGCATCGTCATCGGCATCGGCATCGGCATCGCCGGAGCAGGGTATGTTGTGAGCTGGCAGCGATTGCAATCTCTCGCTCGCTGCAGTTGTCGCAGCGAACTTAATTTTCCGCCATTTGCTCATTTGGCCTGGCCAAGAACCATAAAGGGTATGTGGCAATGCCATAGGCGGGAGCCAGGAGCCAGGAGCCAGGAGCTCATCATGGCAGATCTCGTGCCGCCGATAAGGGCAGCCGCCGCGAATGAAGTCGTCGCGTCAACGGGCCAGAATAACACACACAAACATACACAATTTAATTAAACGAGACGACTACCGTGCAGCCTCCACTTAACGGATCGCCACAACCCGTGCTCCTCGGACCCCCCCAATGATCCCGAGCAGCTCGATCGGTTCTGCGTGACTCGCATAAATCGCTGGCCATCGATTTGGTTTATCTTATCGATAAAAAAAGAATATAAACTAAGCCAGAACCGAGCCGACCTTGAGCCCGTCGGCTAATGAAGATCTTGGCGTCTTATTGGAATAGTTTGGACCGTTTGCATAATTCATTTTCAATTTATATGCCCATTAAAGCCGATAATGGACGCAATTAAGTTCGTGTCCCTTTGATAATTTTCCACATTTACGCGGCCATTAAAGTGATTCCCAGCGCATTTTTCTCGCACATTATCAGCTCCTCATTTCCATAGTCGATGACATGCAACGACAACGACCAGAGATCCCCAGGTTCCATCTACCCATTTACTCTGCCTCTCCCTCTCCCTCTCCCCCTCTCTCTCTCTCTCTCTCTCTCTCTGCAACTAGTTTCTCCGCTTAAGTCCAGAGGTCTCCATTCCGCATTCGCTTATCGCCTATGTAGTCAGACGAAGAAAAATGATAGACGCATGTGGTAAAAAATAAAACAACATCTTAGTCTAGTCTTGAACTTATGGGCGGTGGCTATTAGGGTGCCGCACGGCACCGGGTCCGTGCCCCGAGGGCTGAGGTGTTAATTAGCTTTATCTTAATGCAGGTTCCGGCACACAGTTCAAACTGAATTATACATAATAATTTGTTTGCCACTCTCTAAAGTGGAACTTAATGTTGCCAGACTGTGCATAAAAAGCCAGATATGACAGCCATCTCTCTCTCTCTCTCTTTCGCTCCCCCTCTCTCACGTTGTGTGCTGCCCTCTGACCCCAAGACGCCACCCACTGGCCAGGTCCATGCCAGGGCCACGTTGGCAGCTCGTGTTAAGCGTCCATTAATCACATTAGTTATGCATTAATACGGTACTGCTAAAGGAAAAATATATACATACATAGGACTTATTGAGGAGGATGTTGCTTTTCCTAATGGCTGACATTAGCAGAAACATGGAATGGCACGTCGACTGTACTGGAAATTTAACGCTCACCCTCAAGAAGTACCATAGTTGAAATGCCACATTTTAAAATTAAAACTTTTCTATGCTTTTTCATACTCAGCACTTTTTTGAATTTATAATTAAAGCTTGCTTTGAGATTTTGTTTTATTGTTAACATATGTATGTTAAGACTCTGTAAAGTTGGCCATAATGAAAAAACGTTGGATGTCTTTGGATAGTTTCAAATCAAATAACTAAGGGATACTTATGGCATTTTCAACATAATTCACATATTTAAGAGCCCCTAAATATGACTGTACATAGAATGTACATGGTACATAGTACAGTGGTCGCTCGATAACAAGAACCAGTTGCTAAAATATTATATTTACCAAAAGTAATTTAATTTCTATATTTGAAGCTGAATTTAAATTCAAAAGGAGTTTATAGTTCACTCTTGAATCTTGAAGTCAATTAAATGTGTATGTTACTTAATAAAAAATTAAGAATTGAACCATTTTTGATGAATTCTAGTTTCTAGTTGTTCTTCCTTTTTAGCGTTTACTATGTTTTGTAAGAAAACAGCATTAAAGTTCTCATATTATGTCTATTTAACAATTATTTCGTGTGTTTACGCTCTAAGCAATGCCTGCAGACATATTAACATAAATCACACATGTTAATGGCCACTGTAAGGCCTCTGTTGCTGCTATTATTATTTATTTAACTGCGAATGCCAGTCAACAACAGCAGCAACAACAAGAACAACAGCCCATGCTCAACCACCACCCACAAGGCAACCCCAAGTAGACATACAAATAAAACACTGCTGAGCGCAAAGCCTTTGCCTGTGTATTGGTGCTTATCTGTGTGAGCGCCGCATGCCGGCTGCAGCGGTGTGCGTGTGTGTGGTTAAGCGCATGAGGGGCGGAGCCAAGCGGCAACGGCAACAGAAGCAAATGAAAACTTGCAGCGACAGCACACGGCTAAAAGGATAGACTAGACGGGGTTGCATTTACGGGGTGGATGGGTGTGTGTGGTTTCAATGAGTGAAAGTAAAATTGCAATAACAATAGACTAGCGCTCTCTCGGCAGACTCTCTTCTCTCTTCTCTCTTCTCTCGCTCTCACGCAGTGTGGTCGCCATTATAGCGCTTTATTAAACAAACAAACAAACAATCAAAAGAGCATTAAACAAACACAAGAAACCAACACAAAAGCGAACGCACACACGCGCACGCACACGCATATACACGTAAGAGTTGCTGAGCACGCTCAGCCATTATGCACGCTCTCACCACCACTGCCGGTTCAGCGGAGAGAGCGAGAGAGAGAGAGCGAGAGAGGGAGAGCTCACTAAAAGGGCAGCACACAATCGAATGCCATGGATAGTGCTGCCTCGCTCACACTCGCTGCTGCTGCCGGCGACTCATTGGGGAGTTGCGAGATGGAGACTGGGCAGCGCTGCGACTGCGGCTGCGACTGTGGCTGCGGCTGTGGCTGTGGCTGGCAAAGATACTTTTCTTGCGGCGTGCACGCCATACGAAATCAGTCAATGTCTTGGAGTTGATGGCGCGAGTACACGCGACACGAGTTGACTGCGACTGTGACTGTGACTGCGACTGCGACGCGTGCGAACTCAACGCAAAGCTGTGACTTCACGTGAAACCGTAACAGTAACAGTAACAGTAAACGAAAGCCGCCGCCGTCGTTCGCAACGTGACAAAAAAAAAAAAACAAATAAAAATTGTATTCAAGTACATATTAAGAAACAAATATCGAAACAATTGCATTTTGTTATTATTTTTTTTATGGTGTCCCTAAGAAAACAAAACATAAGATAAGCAACAAGCAGAAGCAGAAAAGTGTATCTAAAATATGCAAAAACTGTTCCGTGCCACATAAAGCAAAGAAATATTTAAATAACAGCTCCCAACAAAAAGTAATCGATAAAAAAAAAGGAAGAGAAGAGGGAAGAGCAACCATCACGACGTCGTCGCCCGGGTCAATAATGCTGGTGCCGTCGGACATGATCGCGGCACAGTCCAAGATGGTCTATCAAATGAACAAATATTGTGCGGATCGTGTGCAGGTGCGCAAGGCGCAGATCCACAAACAGATCCAGGAGGTCTGTCGCATCGTTCAGGATGTGCTCAAGGAGGTGGAGGTGCAGGAGCCCCGCTTCATATCCTCCCTGAACGACTATAACGGCCGCTTCGAGGGCCTGGAAGTGATCTCACCCACAGAGTTCGAAATCATCATCTACCTCAACCAGATGGGCGTCCTCAACTTTGTGGACGACGGCACCCTGCCCGGCTGTGCGGTGCTCAAGCTGAGCGATGGACGCAAGCGTTCCATGTCCCTCTGGGTGGAGTTCATCACCGCCTCGGGCTATCTGTCCGCGCGCAAGATACGCTCCAGATTCCAAACACTGGTGGCCCAGGCCTGCGACAAGTGCGCCTACCGTGACATCGTCAAGATGATCGCCGACACCACCGAGGTGAAGCTGCGGATCAGGGAGCGCATCATTGTGCAAATCACGCCCGCCTTTAAGTGCGCCGGCCTCTGGCCACGCTCGGCCTCGCACTGGCCGCTGCCCGGCATACCCTGGCCGCATCCCAATATTGTTGCAGAGGTTAAGACTGAGGGCTTCGATATGCTTTCCAAGGAGTGCATCGCGCTCCAGGGCAAGAACTCCGCCATGGAGGGCGATGCCTGGGTGCTCAGCTTTACAGACGCCGAGAATCGTCTGTTGCAAGGTGAGTTCTTCGAATAATTCCCCAATTCTCAGTTACCTCAAGTTGCCGTCGGCAAAAACGAAGCCCAACTAATAGGCCCGAATATCGGATAAGTTCTTTATAATAATACTGTTATCTTTTCAAGATATTTTAGAAAGTATTTCAATTACTCAAATTAATATTTTACGAAACAATAGTTTTTTTTTGTTTAAAGCAACAGTTGGGAATCTTATTCCGAAAGATTTCAGCTGCTTTTGATTTTCGTTTCCCAAGTTTACTTCCAATTATTATGTTCTTAGACTATTTCCAACTCAATATAATATAATATAATAAATATAAGCTAGGAAATAAAAATGAAGTACTATATACTTTTTCGATTCTTAAATACTTTCTTAACTCTATCCCAATCGAAACTTCTCAATGTTTTTGGGATCTCAAAGTATCTCTTGTATATATATAGATCTATGGTATATATTGTTTCTTCGCTTATAATAGATTTTATTCTTTTTATAAAATGTACCCTCACCTATTTCTAACAAATGCCAAAGTACACACCAATTTGTGCGTATCTCTCGTACCCCCAAAATAATAATAAAAAAAAAGCCCCAATACCAAGTTTTTGGTTAAACCAAATAGCTCTTTAAGACCAAGCCACAAAAATAAATGTTATCCGGTTGTAAATTAATTTAGAAATCGGTACTACAAATTCGGGCACCTCGTACTGCCCAGCCCTCGCCCTCCTCCCCCACCAGTCACAGGCGAGAAGTCAACTCCCTGTCAACGGCACGGCTAACGTTTTTACAATCAGTGACACACTTAAATTTAATTGATTTATTTTCAACAAATCAGCGACTGTAGTTTGATATAATTGCTTGTAAATTAAGCATTCGGTCTGGCAGCACGACACACAATCAGGTGGCAATGATCGTACTCAAAAGATATGTATATGTGCCACTGGGCGACGTGAATCTTATTTGCTTGTTTCCCAGATCCATTCGATAAGCTCAAAGCTAGTCGAACACCTAAATTGACTCTAACGTTAAGTTTGATCCCAAGTCCAGAGTGTAAATTGCAACTGATCGCAACGACATGATCGATAAGTGATCAAATGAAAGTATCTTATTGATCAGTTGACAATTTTAATAGTTCATTTAATGATCGCGGATCAGCATAAAGTTGCATGGTGCTTTGGATAGCTGATCGACCTCTTGGGTTGCAAAGAGAACTCGCTGAGTGCAACTGATCGCAACAACATGATCGACAAGTGATCAATTAAAAAATCTCTCATTGATCAGTAGACAATTTACATAGTTTTTCAAATATGGTTTATTAATTGATCAGAGATCAGTTTGAATGGATCTTTGGATCAGCTAATCAGCAAATTTAGTTGTGAATTAGCTTGATTACAAGCGCATGATCAAAATCCAATTGAGATCTATTATATAGATATATAGACCAGTTTGCACTGTTAACATTTCTATGGATAGCTGATCGCAAGCAGATGTTAATGAGGCGCGATCATTCTTAAGTTATCGATCAGTTAATACTATGAATGATGCTTGCTAACAAGCCCCTGATCGCAAGGGCCTGCTTAAATTGTGATCATGATAAAGTGACTTAAAAAGTGATCAAAGTGTAGATTATATTAAAGTGGATTTTACAGAATTAGTTCTAAGCTACGATCCACATTCTAACAGAGTCTTTGACACTGTTAACAGATATCTATGGATGGGTAATCGCAAGTGTCTGAATATGTTGATTTGTCTATAGATCAGCATAAACGTTAAATATTTCTATTGATCACTGATCACCTGGGCTGTCAATCAAATTCAATTAAGTCGAGTTGCTTAAGCAGCCAATCGACTGCAGGTCGCAGAGCAAAACGCATCCGTTTATCGGAGCGTGAGAGATAAGAACTGAGATATGGCCCCTGTGAGCGCCAACGATCATAAATCTGACTGAAACTAATCGAATGGACAAAGCTGGCCTATTGGATAGCCCATTCGCCCGCCTTTGGGCCGATGTCTCCACGCGCACAAATCCGCTGATCTGAGTCAGATAAACGCAGTCGCAGTCGGAGTCGGAGACGCAGTCGCTATCATCGCTATAAGGCGGCGCAGCGGTTAGTTGGTTAGTCAATAAACTGGTTTTGTAGATATCAACATTGGCAATGCCTGAGCCATAAATAAATTTCTAAACGATTTTATAAATATTTTAAATCTCGGCGATTAGATAAAGTCAGCAAATAAATAAAACAACGGCGCGCCGGCCGCAAGAAGCTACCCAAAACAAAAACTAAAACAAAAACCCAAAAGCCACCAGAGACGACAAAGCGAATACCAAAGACAAGAAAATATAAAATAAATAAAAATCAATATTTAACTAGTATAACCAAAGACCCCAAATCGAAATCAAATCTCAAGCCCTGCTCACATTCATTTCGTGCGCCTTTTTGTCAGCTCCGTCTTTCGGGCGAAACTCTCTCGATCTTCGATCTTCGATCTTAGTCGATCGTCTTGACATTTAATTTAATGCGCTGGCGCATAATAATTTAGCTGCGATCGTGCTTCGACCAACTGTCAGTGTGACTGTATCTATTACAACGTCGTTATTGCTATCGTATATCGATTACGCTGCTGTCACGCTTATCAGATTTCTATTGTCACATTCGATGAGTCTTTCTTATATTCATGTTTGCTATATTCTAGAAATTCTATAGCATATTAATGAGGCGGCGTTTCATTATGCATGCATCCATCAATTTATCGTTATCGTTTATCGGATATTTAATCATCTTTGGGATCTTCTTAAGATTGGTTCGAATAAGATCGTGCTCTATTATGAAGCGACTGTGTTTTGATCGTATCCATCTAGAAACTTACAACTTTAGAAAACAAGTATATAAGAGGACTTTAACATGATCGATATACGATAACTATATAAATATATTTTATATATCGTATACAGAGGACTTTTACATAATCGATATACGATATATATAATCATATATCGTATATATCGAATATAGAGGACATTTATATAATCGATATACTTATATCGTCTATCGATTATGTAAAAGTCCTCTTCTTTTCATCGTACTTCTGTATTTGGGCATTCTGTGAGCTTCTTTTTCTGTTATTTGTTCTCATCTTGAAGTTCTTAAGTCTCAAATAATATGCCAATTGGAAATCGATTTTATTCATTATTATATGATTGTTATCGTCTTCGCTTACTCTGCTTTACTTTATACTTTCTTTGTTCTAAGACCTTAACTGATTCAAATAAACTATTTAACTATTAAACAATATTCTTGGTAGAGTCCACGATTTAGTTTGTTATCGTTATCGTCTATCGCTTGTCTTATCAGGTTTGCTGCCTCAAATACTATAAATACCAAAATTCTGCGGATTATTTAAAAAAGCTTTCGAAATGTTTTTTAAATTTTTAGAATATTATGAGCCCAATTTCATAGGGCTTACCTTTATCTTATCCGAATTTTGTAGCCTCCAAAAAGTAGAATTTCTAAGAGTAATTTAGCAGAGCTTCGCTTAAATTCCCAGTTGAAGTATAAGTCCGAGTAGTTCTTTAGACCTAGTCCCATTTGCGATTAATTTAATCGAACCCTATTCCGAAACACCAAGTATTCCAGCCTGAACAGCATGCATGTTTATTGGGTATAGCGTTACCTATATGGCCCATAATAAGTGCACATATCAATGTACTCAATGCATGATTATCGGGCACAGTCTGAGATTAGCCGTGCTGACACTCGAAGACTATGATTTATGTGCTGCTTGACGTCTGTTGCGTGGGTTGATCAATCAAACCAGTTCACAATATGTTGGAGGCCTAAATTTGGCACCTTGAAACTGATTGTTAGGGGGTTATTTCGATCAATTATCAACAAATTAAAGACAACTTTTTTAAGAAATCAATTAGTCAGCGGCACAATTATTGCACGTACTTGAAGAAGTCTCAGTTATCAAATTTGATAAATATTTTATACATTTCAAAACATTCTGGACACTTGAGTGCCATTCAAATGAGTAATTGGGCATAAACATGCTTGATCAAAAGTAATCTACTAAATGGGTATAATATTAAAGCTTGAGAAACTACATTCTGTCTGTCAAAGTTCAACTTAACAGACTTATTTTTGATCTCTTGTCAAGCAAATGTTTAAATTGTTGGAAGTATGGCAACGCTTTGTAAATAAGCTGGCAACCCTTAGGCGTTAGATTGGTAACTAGCAAGCAAATAAAATTAATCTACTAAATGGGTATAATGCCAGAGCACGAGAAACTACATCCTGTCTGTCAAAGTTCATCTTAACAGACTTATTTTTGATCTCTTGTCAAGCAAATGTTTAAATTGTTGTAAGTATGGCAACGCTTTGTCAAGAAGCTGACAACCCTTAGGCGTTAGATTGGTAACTAGCCAGCTTCGGATCTGTAACTAACAGTCAAATGTTTAACTGCTTACGTTCGAATATGATAACATGCTAAAGTAGATGTTAACTGTAACAGGCGGTTGCCAAGCCTAGATATTGATGATAATTTGATAGCTTTAAGCTATAGATAGTCGATGATCTGAAATCTAAGATATAGCTTTAAGACACATGATTTAACTAAAAGTCAACATTGTAATTATTTCATATTTATTCTATATTATAATATCAATTGTTGCAGGTGCAAGTCGCCGTCGTTGCCTTAGCATACTGAAGACACTGCGCGATCGTCATTTGGACCTGCCGGGCAATCCCGTAACATCGTACCATCTGAAAACCTTGCTGCTCTACGAATGCGAGAAGCACCCGAGGGAGATGGAGTGGGAGGAGAACTGCATCGCGGATCGGATCAATGGCATATTCCTGCAGTTGATCTCGTGCCTGCAGTGCCGACGCTGTCCGCACTACTTCCTGCCCAATATGGATCTCTTCAAGGGCAAGTCTCCCGGTGCTCTCGAGAATGCCGCCAAGCAGGTCTGGCGCCTGACGCGCATCATGCTGACCAATGTGCGTTGCCTGGAGGAGTTGTAGGGATCCCAAGAAATTTGTGAGATGGTTTTACACAACGATTCTCTGTCTCTCTCTCTCTCTCTCTCTCTCGCTTTTATTTTTTTTATTTTCTTTTTGATTTTGTTACTTTCCTGCTTATTGTTTTTTTTTTTCTTTCATTTTTTGTTTGTCTGTCGGGGAAACGAGCTAGAAACAAAAGCCGCACAATGCGGCCCAATACAATTAGTTGGTAGTTGTCGTAGTTCGGGGGCTAGCGAACACGGGGGTATACGCTCAGAGAGGTACATAATTCGGAAATTTTAACCCAAATACTATTTGATATTTTTATAGATAGTAAGTTGTTTAGTTTTTAGGTGCTTTCGAAAAGTATACGCCGCTTACAGAGTTTCCTATATTTAATTGACACACACATATATATATATATATATATATATATATATATATATACATATATACATAAATATATATAATATCTAAATAGATCCTATCGTATAATACAAATAACAGCAGCAAAAATACGCACAAACCTAAGTACTTATATCAACTGAACTACACTTAAATATATCTAGATACACAATGAATTTTTTTTTTTCGCAAATATTTTTGCCGAGCGGCAAATAAAATTAGCTAAAGTACTTAGCTTAAGCTGAGCAATAATTAAATAGCGCTGCAAATTATGTAAAATGAAGACGTAGAAGACGAAGTGAAAACATTTTTTTTTTTTTCTGTTTAAATTATTTATTTGTGTTTTTTGCTTTTCTTGTGAGTTTAGTCAATAAAAAATTAAGTTTTTTCAACAAACTGCAATTGAGTTTTAATTGTTAGTTGAGTTAAAACAAATATAATTCACTTTTTTTTCAGCTAAATTATTTGTAATGCTATAATTCGATCATTTACTAGCGGGTACAGCTGCCTAACATAGTCCGCTAACAGCGTGCTAACATAGATAGGTTAACAGAAGCGGCTGCTAACAAACCAAACGTTTGTGCTCTAACTATAAATATAATTGAATATATATTTATTGAGTATGTTGCCACAAACTGTTTATCATAACATGCAAAGGACAACACCTGCACGCTTTTTTTATCAACATGTTGTCTATTACTGTTATGACTAAATACAGAGCACATCAATTTAAATAATAGCGCGTTTATCACTAACAGCATCATGGCTTAACATACAGATGTTACAGGCAACAGCTAATTAACATAACATGCAGTGCTTAACATAATGTATGTTACATATCGTAATAACTTGTCTGTTAATCTAACAGCTGATTAGCACAGCTCACAGCTGACAATAAATGTGAGCTGTTTTTGGACAGCTGTCGAATCGAGTTAATAACAAGCACGGCATAAATATTTATAAATGCTGCCAGACAAACTCTGTCAATGTCCATCACAATTTACACTAACAGCTGCTCTACTTAACATATAAATGCTAATAACAACGCACTCAACAGCTGCTAAACATTTGGCATATATAAAACAGAGCTTGGCGAATCCATGTAATAGCCATAATATACATAATATAATAGAAGCTGGTCTCATAACTATAACATGCCCAGTTAACATTGCCATTTGAATAATAATCGAGCTCCGGGTGGCTTCGGGTGGCTCCGGGGCGCTACTTTGAAGTGCTGCGTCTGGCGACGTGCGCCAATTTCGGCAATCGATATAAATTTCAGGTCGATATTTAAAAAGAAATGAAACAAAAAATCAAAATGTTGCTAGGTTTTCAATTGTCGAACATGTCTGCGGCTGACAGTCAGAGCTGCGTTTGTCAACACGTTGCGCATTTTAATGGCGCATTAAAGAAATTTTCGCAGACCGAAGCAAACAAATGCCCAATAAACCTTACATCAATTGTCGCAAAATGATCGCCAACATGGCCATAATATGCAATATACTATACACAGAGGCGGCGGCCCACTTTGAGCCCGGTCCAAACAGCCATCGGAGTGGACAATTGGACTGAGACTGATGGCGACTGACGGCGACTGACGGCGACTGACGGCGCATATAGCATTTGGATCACGTGTGAGTTTCGTTCTCAGGCAACAGACATAACAGTCAAATTAAATTGAATGCCATTCATAAATTAAATTATTTAACTTCATCTCCATCGTTGATTCTCTTCATGTTTATGATACTCTGTACTTATAAAGTGGGTGGCTTTACCTACATATTTAACATGCAGTTAAATGCATCTCGGATACAAATTCTATATGTAGTTCCATTTGACAATACTCAAAACTATGCACAAATCAACATATATTGCTCTAATTTTTTGTATGCGTTCAGTTCTTCATGTAAACTCTTGAAGATCCCAATTTCATAGCGATCGGATAATAATCAACCCTATTGGCACTTACTTAGGTATAGTTTAGTTCTTCATGTCAACTCTTTTCACGGCGAACAGATAATACAGACACGAGTTACCATAACATAATATATTCGTACTTGCTCAGGAATAGTTCAGTTTTTCGTGTCAACTCGTTAAGTTCTCAATTTCATGGCGATGGGATAATAATCAACATAATTACTTGGCACTTGCTCAGGAATAGTTAAATTCTTCATGTCAACTCTTTAACAAGCCAATTTCATGGCGACCGGTCGATAAAGACACGAGTTACTTCAACATAATTACTCGACACTTGTTCAGGAGTTGTTCTACATTTTCTTTTACATATTTATGGCCCAGCTCGCGCCTAACTACAGGGCATTCGCTAGTCGAGCACGCTCGTTTACCATCCGTAAAGTGGGTTATTGTTGACATTGCATTTACTGTCGCTTCTTTGCCTTTACATGCTCGTACATACTCTAATATATTATTATTTTTTATTGTTTTTCTCTTGATTTATGCATGTACGAGCCTTGATTTTATATTATTCAAAAATTTACCCATAACACGTCGCACTTTTATTTATATTGTTCTTAAATATATATACAAATATATCTATATACATATTGTGAATGTTTCAATCTATTGTTAGCTCCAATAATGCAGGTTTAACAAGTTCATCAACTGAAATGTTAATAACTGAAACACGTATTCTCTTATTGCACCGATAATATTTTTTATATTGTACTACCCAATTGCTACGACAGCTTAAATTATTAAGCTTATACATCTACATGAGGATATATTTATTATGGCTCAATTACGGGCACAGGTCTGATTAGAGGAATCAGATCACGGGCTCGACTAATTTCAGGAGCTTCTCGTCATGAATTTACCTGAAAAGTGCTGAAAATGCAAGGGCCGTCGAAATTATTGGTGTAACCAACTTTAGACGCATGTAGTTCCAACCCATATAAGCAAATCAAGGAAGCAAATTTAAAAATGATGTGAGTTTGAACCAGCGACCTTCCGCTTGTTAATCCGACGCTCAATTACAATTAAAAACGTCCACGTCCAAAACAGCCACTAAATTTGAGCCGGCGACCTTCCGCTTATCAGTCCGACGCTCGGACACTTACTGGCGTATACATTTCCACGCCAATTGCCAGCCCACGTCTGTACATTTCCCATACCGCTGAGTTTGAGCCGGCGACCTGCAGTTAGATTGTCCGACGCTCAATTACAAATACAGACGTATACAGAGCCACACTTTATATAAATTACCTATATTTACAAATTAGAGAAATAAGTATACAACATAAAAAATTTCAGCCGTCGACCTGCTGCATTTCAGACGCTTACAGACGTTTACATTTCCACTTGAATTGGCAACCCACATCTTGACATTTCCCTAATCGATATCAACAAGTTTGCTTGCCGCTGAGTTTGAGCCGGCGACTGGCCGCTGAGTGTGAGCCTGCGACCTGTTGCTTATTAGTCCCTCGTTCAGACACCTGAGCTATGTTTGACGAAGCTTTGAAGACCGTTTTCCAACACTTAAGGGCGCATTTTCAAGCACGGCTTGTAGCTTAAAATATAAAATATATATTAAGTATTGGATATAGACACAAACTGTCAACCGGGGACTCGAACCCGGAACTTCGGGCATTATAAAGCACATTGTTTCTGAGTAGAAACCTTAACCTTTTCAAATAGACCCGAACATATCCGTACTTGTTGTCTGAGATACAGTCGATGTCCCTCCGTCTTCGTCGCATTCTTGATCTGAATTCAGCCATAAACTGGACAAACCACAAACTATATTTTTCACCTGTTTTTGCCACTTGACTAATTTTTGTGGGCGGTCGATCGTTTTTAGCCAATTATGCGGCAAGCGGTTCGGCCTGGCCTGGCCTGGCCTGGCCTGGCTTGGCTTGGCTTGGCTTTGGTTGGGGGGCGTCAAGATTGGCGGCGTCTGGCGGATCGGGTCGTCAGCCGGCTGGCTGCGTTTTTTAATGAGTTGTTGTTTATTGGATTCCATTTGCATTTAAACATGACCAACAAATATTTATTAATTGTTGTTGTTTGCGGTCGCCGGGCTATTTTTTTTTTTTATTCTTTATTTTAAATTTTTGATTTTTTGGCTATATGATATTTGGGCTTCTTTCTTGAGAGGGCCGTTGCTGCTGCTGCTGCTTCCCACACAAATTAAAGAACAATTAATAAATGATAATTCCGGCAGCCCGCAGCCCGCAGCCCGTCCCTCAGCTCGCCAGGCCAGCAGCTGACTCCTTTAGGCCCCAGCAGAACCATTCGAGCTGTCGCCTGTCCATTGGCATCATCATCACCAGATGTCAGTTGGGGCCAATTTGTTAGCCAGCTTTGCTTCGCTTTCTTCTTTATGTTGTTGTTGTTGTTGTTGCCCTTGTTTTTGGCGTCTTAATGAATTCGATGCAATTTATATTCATTTAATGGCCAGAAGCAAATTTTTATGACCATCTCATAATCACATTTTGAACACACAATTTGTTATTGCCCGATACGTAATGCGTATTACGCATCTCGAAAAGTATTAGTTATTTGTCTTGGGGAACGTGTAACTTATTCATGTCGTATTTCCTTTTTCGATAAATCAATGAGTATATCAAGTGCATGTCGATTACTTCACACATTTTCTAAAAATCGATTAATATCGATATTAGACCTTATGACAACTGGAGGTATAACAATTATATTGAGTTCTCGCATGGCACGTGACACTTTTTGAATACTTTCTCCCCTGCTTCCTCCAATTCAATAAAAATAAGAAGTTACATACGCAGAATTGGATAATATCTAAAAGATTTCCTCAGAGTTTGTAGTTAGGCGTAGTTTCTTGAGTGAGTGCAGGAATCTCTCTCTCTCTCTCTCTCTCTCTCTCTCTCTCTCTCTCTCTCTGAAGAATTTAAAGCGTGCTTGTGTCTTCCTCAAATTTCTTCAAGTTTGAATAAAATCAGGCGACTTTATCGATAACAATTGGCATGGGCACTATCGATCAGCTTTCGACAGTCAAAAGAACCTCGAATTTTGTCAATGGAAAAAGTCCTCCAGCTAGCTTTAATTGATTTAAGCCAAGGTTATAAAGATCTATTTTAGCTGCCATGTCATGGGATGAAAGTACAGGTAAGGGCATTTAGTTTTCGGCAACTTGAACGGCGACTGATGATTCTTCAGCTACGTTGGGTTAAGTACGAGTAAATGCTGTGATAATCTGGAATTAAAGTTCTCAAAGGCCCGAGTGTACGATCATAATGGAGCTGGAGCTGGAGCTCTGTTAAAGCGGCTACCAGGCCGCGACGAGGAGAGATTTGTGTGTACGCCTGTCAACCGGCATCAGCGTACCCCATTTGGCCAAAGCCCGGGCCGCCGGTGCCCCTGGCCCAGACTTGGCTTAGCTTTAGTATTCATTTTCCTTTTTGTAAGCGAAAATCAAAACAAATGTTTTATTTAAATGGTTAATTTGATCAGCCGCTGCTGCAAACCGGACTTGGAAGCTCACAGCTTGAGCCTCGATTTGCAAATCTCAAATCTGGGATCTTGACTCCAGCATCCCGTGTGTCTTGCAACGCCCAAATGAGCAGCTTACACGATGATGATGATGATGATCCTGCTTCTGCTGCTGCTGCTGCTCTGAGGAACACACAAATGAAGAACAAATGACGCGTCTCTGCCAAATCGTGAGAATTGCATTCAAGCCACACCAAAAACAAAGCAAAACAAATCGAGAAAGAACGATTATCATCGGTAAGCTGACGATTAAATACCCTTATAGACTAAAGGCTTACGAGTTGGCAGATATGCGAGAGAAACTCGTAAATGCTGTGCCTAGTTAAGATATCTATCAAAAAACGATTCCATTTATATATGATACAGCTATTCTATATATAAAGTGATCTATATGATATAGTGGCCCGATGTGGATGAGATTTAGCTTTTAAGTAAGGATCGTAGCAGGAGTAAAGCATGTCCAGCTAAGTTGAGACATTTTAAGGAAAAGTGAAAAGGTTTTTCACGCAAGAACTTAATAATCCCCATCATTCATCGGGCAGCTATAAAATATATAGTAATCCGATCCAGTCTAGCCTGAAATGCAACTGAGAGACTGCTAATCGACTGATATCGGCTGATCAACAATATATATATATATATATATATATATATCTTGTGCTACTCGTGCCCAAATTTCGAATACCTTCCACAAGGGTATAAAAACCAACCGGCTTGGCAATTTTAATTTGCGGGCTTCAATCAAGCTGCAGTGGCTGACAACCTACGTGATCGTGAAGAGGGGAGGGGGGAGTGGTCTGGGGGGGGTGGTGCATTGCCTTAAGTCCGCCAAAAGATGAGCTGCCGCTGCAGCGCTGTGACGTGACGTGACGTCGCGTTGCGTCGGCGCTTGCCACTTAGCATAAACGGAATGGGGCACAAACGGAGGCAGCCTCTTCTGCTGGGTGGAGCGCAGCTGGCGTGAGGAGTTGAGGAGTTGAGGAGTGAGCAGCGAGGAGCCAAGTGAGCCAGCGACCTGTGTGGCCGGTGCATCAGGTTAACAAGCTGTAATTAGAGCCCCTTAGCCTGTCATCGCCAGGGTGCTTGATTATACCCTTTTGACAAAAAAGCAAATATTAATTTAATACGCTTCAGCCACAAGCGCCGCGAGCCAGCAATGCGCAACGCGTCCCCTCGACGGGGAGAGCGGATGAGCGGATGAGCGGGCGGAGCGAGGGGCGGATCGGAGCGGACGGCAACTGCGAATCGCTTACATGGCAGCCGTAATTACCAGGGTATAAGAGCCAAAAGATCCATTGAAACCCAGAAATCAGTGCAGCGTATGTTGAGCTGCAATAAAGTCAGCAACTCTATGCCCTCTTGCACAGCATAATTATACCCTGTAAAATCGCATCAATTGAAACAAGGTACAAGCTGTCAGAAGAATTGGAAAATATTATAGTAATGCAAGCAAGGCCTCCAGTTGAGCAGAGCAGGGCTTCAAGCTAATATGAAGTACAATCTCTAAACCCATGCCAAAAGACAAATATACCCTGTAAATTCAAAGTGTTTATCGTGATAACCTAAACTTGGCAAACAGGGAGTTCTTTTGGCTGCTTAAGCTTATTGACAACAGCTGTACGAACATGTAAGAGTGCTCTGTCTGAGCATGACCGACTAGGAAATACCCCGTGACCAGCGCCGAGCTAGCGTAATAGATATTCGTACTCTACGCAGCGGCTGTGCTCGCATTTGTATTATGCATTTTCAAAACTCAGTCTACGTACTCAAACAGAACAAGCAAAAGGCGTTATAGTAAGGATTGCCCGACTAGGGGATACCCTGAACGTCCTTGGCAGCGGTAGCTCCAAAGAGAATCGATCTCTATATTCTATTTTAGAAGCTACATTTCGGCTGGGCTGCAGCCTCTTGCATAGAGAGTATTTAAATCCATTGAGCATGAGACTGCTTTGCTGCCATTTTGTATATAGTTTAAAATTATCAATCAGTATCGGTCACGAGACGAGAGACATGGTTCGTCTGTATATAAGGATAACTTACTCAGTCGTGCTTGGATCTCTCTTTCGTATGAATCCGGCTTATATATATATCATTTAGGTGCCATAGGGAGAAAACAATAAAAAATATGCCCATATATTTACATGACCACGTATCTGCCTAAGGGTGATATACGTTCTAACACAAATAGGGTTGCCTAATCTCAGAAATGTATAACTTGGCCTGGAGGGGCACTTAAGCTTTGCACTCTTAGGTTCTTTTTGGCCTGTTTCATAGAAATTGTGGCTTATTTACTTGTTGTCGAATGATGAAACATTGCTGTATTGCATTATGTGACCCGCTAATCCAGCTTTATCTCTTCAATACGGGCTTGTCTTCGCAATCCAAATCCAAATCCAAATCCCAAACCCGAAACCGAACCCAACTCCAATCTCGAATCTCAGCAACACATCAACCCGGTGCCGAACCCCAGTTCCAAACAAGAATGTTGTTGTTGCTGTTGTTGCTGTTGCCTGTGTTGTTGTTGTCGTCTTTTTCCTGACAATCGTACGCCCATTTTTGGTTAAAAACAATGGGTTCAAACGGCTGCGCTTCAGCGGAAAACAAAAAGCAGCCAACGAGCCCTAAATCAATCACAGCCAGCAAACATGTCAACAGCCTTCCCCCCCCCCCCCTGTGCTTCACCCTTGCCGCCCCTTACCCGCCAGCCATCCCGTCCCAATGCCTCGCCTCGCCCCCGCCCCCGATGCCGCTGCCAGCGCAATCGCCAAGCGAAATGTCAACGTGATCATCGCAGCTTGAAAAGGGCCGCCGCCTTGGCCAGTCGCATATATTGGCCATATATCTATATACACATATATATGTTTATGGATATATGCAGGAGAGGGGAGGGGCAGGGCCTGGGCCTGGGCCTGGGAATAGGGTCTGGCTACTATGTGGAACGTGGCCTGCCCGGGACAACAACAACAACAACAACGACGAGGTCTGTGCGCGTGATATCTGAACTACGAAATTGAGATCGATTTTCGAGTACGTGTCTGAAATGAGAATCGACGAGAGCGATCCCCAGAGAGCGTGAGAGAGAGTGGGAGAGAGTGAGCGAGAGAGACTGTAACAATAAATTATGATATTATTTCTTTTAAGGCTTGGCCCCCCTCTGCCTCCGCCTCCGCTGCCGCCACCGACTCTGGGCTCTTGCGAGCATTGCGTGATTAGCGTGCACTTGTCGTCAAGATCGTAAGTTAAGAGATCGGAAAATGATCAGAGTTCGAGGAGGGCTATCAATACATATGTGCTGCACTCATTGCCAAGCGTAATTAGTATTCCAAACAGTGGAACGCGAAACACATGTACACAACTAGGCAATGTCCAGAGTCTCTGCGGATCCAGTCACAGAGTTTTGATCAGTCGATCGCCTCTGATCATCATTCCGGAGTCGGCGCAACGCGGCGCATGCGTAATGAGGCTCTGCACAGAGCCCCAGTCAGCGTCCGGGCCAGAGCCTGCTGCACCCAGACACAAAAAATAAATTTCAAAGCAAGCAGAAGAAGAAGATAACTGATTGACCGCTCTGGGGGCTGGAGGATCTGGTTGGATACGTGTCGCTGATTTGTTCGCTGTCATAATTCAATAAAGTAGTCAAATGTCACCTGTACTTAAGCAAAAAGCGCAAAGGCTTACGGTTGTTATTATTTCATTGATGTCCACGCCATTTACCCTGCGTGTGTGTGCCACATGCAACATATTAACGAGTTGAACGAGTGGCTCCGAGCGTTAATGCAAATCCGCTTAGCGAATGCTTTTTGCATGGCCAACACAGCTGACGCTAGTCCAAGGGGTTGGCAGAGGCATGCGCGGGGCAAGGATAAGCTGAGGTTTGCTGAGGGTTAATGCATCCTTATGAATTCAGCACATGTGCCCCAAGCTGGACATGACGCAGAGAAAGTCAAAATGATAAATGCATTTAACAGATTTGCAAATGGCGCTGTTTATGTTAAATGTTATGCTATCAGTGGCTTGTTATGTAACATAACAGCGAGCTTTTTTTCAACAGCTAACAGTTAACAATTGTACATGTTGAGCTGGCATGTTAGTAACAGCGCTCCATAACATTCGCTAATAACATTCTTCTTGGAACTTTACACCACATCATGATTTTTGATTTTTCTTCTGGCAACAAAGAAAATGTGCTGAAAAAATTAATAATATTGGAAAATATAAAATAAAGTTATGTCAATGAAGGAGCGCTGCAAAATCTAATTATGATAACTTGTTGTCGTTCTATTCTATATAAGCTTTGGTATCTATACATATCATATGTCGATCGGACAATAAAGACCGAAGTTAATCAAGAACACATTTTCCAAAAAACTGTGTGTATGTATGTGTGTTTTTGTGCATGTATATTCTATGCATAAAGGAAAGATGATTGCGCATTAGGTCCAGGATATCTGTCAGTTGGGCACGCCCGACTAGAGCTCTCTTCTCTAGCTGTTTAATAAAAGTATTCACATTAGGTTTATGGTACTCCTGATAATTTATAGCTAGGAATTATTAAGTTTCTTTCTTACATTAAACTTATGGAGCTTTAAGAGAAAGATTGGCCAAACGATTTAAGTGGATTCTTAATTATAATGGCAGCCAAAACGTTAGCTAGATTTGCGGATTGCTCAAAGATAGTTGAAATGGTTATATGTGATATGTGAGTATGTTGGGATCCATAGACATGGGCATTACTTTGGCTGGTTGCATGTGAAATTTAGTTATTGTTCTTTTCCATAGAAACTGGGGGCAGCTCTGGCTGGTCGCTCAGCTGGACAGAGCGATGTATCTACAAGATAAACGACTGCGTTGATGGTCAACGGGCGACGACGTTCGCTTTTTAACCAACAGCAACAACAACAACAACAACTGGCGAGAAGAAGAAGAAGCAGCAGCAGCAGCAAAGACAAAAGAGACGAAGGAGCAGAACTGGCGGATCCAGCGAAAAGACAAACGTTGCGGCGACAACGCAGCAAGTGACAAACGTTTAGATGGATGGATCGTTCTTCATTTGGGACCAAAGCGAACCGGGGATCCGGGCCCGCGACCAGAGCCAGAGCCAGAGCCAATGCGACAGGGGCTGTGACAAGGGGCAGCATTGGCCACGGCTGGAGCAGGGGCCGGGCAGGGCAGGGCAGGGCAAGCAAATAAACCAACCGAAAAACGCGACGATTGCACATAAATTATATTCAAATTTCTTCAAGATCTAAGAGATATATAAATACGGGAAAAACATACACACACACACACATACGCACACACACAGGGTCACAAATTTATAGTACATGCTCGTTTCCACTTTTTACCATTTGCTGCTCTTTGTGTCCGTCTGTCGCGACGTTTCACTGTCCGCCCGTCTGTGTCGCCCTTTGTTTTAAATTTATGCAGATATGCCCACTCTTATCTCTCTCTCTCTGTCTGTCTGTGTGTGTGTGTGTGTGTGTGTGTGTGTGTGTGTGTGTGGAAATCCCGCGCTAAAAATCAACCAAATGTTGTTGTTAACACCGCTCCCACCTGGCCGCGATCCTTCACTGATCCACTCCGCGTCCAAATTGAAATCCAATAGACGCTCGTATATCACACGACAAACATATATATTACACAATAGGTGGGCGAGGGGTGTGGTCTTGGGAGGGGTGGGGGGCATAGATCGTTGACAACTTTGATCATAGACAATGATATGCAGGTCAATAAAAGCGCTTCCGGAATCGAACAAAGCATTTACAAATTGACCCCCGATAAGTTAAAAAGCTATTTGCCCTTGATTTATTCCAAATAGTTGTTGCTCACTTATAATTGGTGTATAAATAAATATGTATTGTATATATGTATATATAATCTGTTGGTAATCATGTGATTGATAGGAAAATAACATAAATTCAAAATGATCTGTGTTCAAACTGTTCAAGCGAATCAAAATCGGAGCATTGCGAACAGAGCTATGAGCAATTGAAATATAACAAGTCAACAATGTTCTAATCGAAAATGATCGACTGGAAGATACCCTAAGCCCTTTTCCATCTCTTCTCCTTTCTAGAGTAACTACTGGGGTTATTTCTCGATCAATTTAAAAACTTGCACTTATTTCAAACAAACAAATTTGTATTTCATGTCAGGGTTTATCCGGGAATGGAACAAGAACCGATATATGCTTGATACGAGAGCCTATATACCATGTTTGGTATCTCCAGCTATAATAATCGCAGAGATTACTAAAATCAACAACGTCTTACTATTGATACTTATCGATTCTGGAAAAGCGAAGGGAGTTATCGATAATGTTTCGATATACGATAGCTTTCCTTAATTCTTGAATTCCTGAGGTTCTTAAATTCTTAGAGTCTGTTCAATGGACATGTTCGTCAAGACGGACAGAGAGTCGAATGCTGTTGATGCTGAGATATAGATCTCGCACCAGCTAAACTAAAATGTATACTAAGTATATATATATATATATATATATATATATATACCTGGATTTACAGAAATAGGTAAAAGTTATTTTATAAACATATATTAAATCAAAGTTTGCTGCATTTTCGAGTTGTTTAGGGAATTATACATATATATAAATTGAGAAATGTAAAAGCTTGTATATATATATATATATATATATATAGGGCAGCGAGAACTAGAGAGATGGAGCTAACATGAATTATGACCTTTAAGTTTTCTCAGATATCTAAACTTATTTCCTTGTCTAAGGGATAATCCACATTAAAAATTAAACTTAAAACTGAGTTGAGCTGAGATTTTAAATGCTAGCTATTTGGATTCGATTATTTTTTGCCGGATCAGACTACTATATCTGATAGTTCCAATACGAAGCTCATGTGGGAAAAACATTTTTCTCCTTCAAGACAATCCCTCGCAGAAAATCACTAAGAATTTGCCGTTTTGATATGCAACATATACAACTATGTATATTATATGTATATCCCCTTGAGATTTATCGACTGAGTCGCCTTTTTTACTGGTTAAGTTTGGCGTGAAGTAGATCGGCTGCATGTCTGTGAGGGCATTAGAAATTCGGCATTTTGTTAAATAATTTTCCTTTTTTTTTTGTTTTTTTGCTTCTTGAATGTTTTTGAATGTTTTTCATGTTTTATGCGCTGTTTGTTTTCTGTTTATGTTTGGCATCAATTTGAATTAGTGCCAAATGCAAAAGATTTCCATCTAATTGAAAGCAACAAAACAAATTTTGACGAATGCTTTGATCTAGTCCACGATGACAATGCGGAAGACATGTCTTGCAAGCGGTCTTCAAGAGATTTGAAGGTGACGCAGCGGCTGGCGCTGGCTATGAATCGGTTTAGTTTAAGATATTTTTGTGTATGGCATAGGATATTTTATGTTTTTTATGTACATAACTTGGGAAGGGGCTATTTCAGGTGGGGAGGGTGCATATAGAGGGGTGGAGGGGGGGGGCAGACGGCGTTCGTTTGGCTGGAACAACGCTGTCAAAAATTGCCAACTGGCACATTAATCCAGGCGACATATTTATGAATGTGTGTAGCTGTGTAGCTGTGTATCTGTGGTGTGCTTGGGAATGTATCTGTGAAATGTAAAACTTTTCGTGTGTTCGTGTATCCGTGAGATATAAAGATATCGCCGTTGTCGTTGGACGAGGGTTGCTCGCTGCTCGTTGCTAAATGAGTGCACATTTCAGATAAATTATTGCACACAATTCGTGTACGACGGCGTCTGGCACAAAATGTATTTAACAAATTAAATTTACAAACACACACAGAGTAAGAGAGAGAGCGAGAGAGAGAGAGAGAGAGCGAGAGCGAGAGAGGGAGAGATCAAAGAGCGCGCCGCAGCGTGACAGCGACTGCCCGACGGGGCGACAGGCCGACGGCATGCGGGCCCCTTGCGCTCGCTCGCTCGTGTGTATCTCAGCTCTGCTGGGCGGAGCTTGTGGCACAGCCAATGCCGCAGCGCGCGCACATAGATACAGCACACACACACAGACACACACACAGCAGATACACAGATACAGGCGCGGCAGATACATTCACGAGGCGTGATTAGTCAGCGCCGCAGTTAGTTTTGCAGTTGCTGTGCTCTGTGCAGTTATGTATCTTGCAGATACAGATAGAGATACAGATACAGTATCTTATTGATTTTTCGTTTTTGTTGTTGTTGTTGTGGCTTGGCACGAGACCAGGCGACAATCACGCGGCCAGTGTCACGTGACACGCTGACAGTTGCATCTGTATCTGCAACTGCAATTGTATCTGTATCTGTAGCTGTATCTGAATCTGTAGCTGTATCTGTAGGTGTGCTCGCTGCTGCAGCTGCTTTTGTGGGTGTACTCATAGTCCATTCATGAGATGGCGGATGCAAACACACACACACACACACACACACACACACACACAGGGGCAGAGCGAGCGCAACAACGAGTTGCAGTTTTTAGCGCCCGAGGCTGTGTGTTGGGGCCGAGCGCTTTATCTGCCAAAGCTGTAAATATCCGCGAGATTTACAACGCCAGCAACGACTACGACTCCGACTCCGAATCGGACTGGGACTGGAACTCGGTAGACGTCGAGAGCGTTGCGTATCTTTTCGTTTGAATCGGTATCGAGTGTTTGTTTGCATCGTTGCCAGGCATTCGACAGGCACGACAAGAAGACAACACGACTCCGGCCTCGCCATAACGCATCCGCATTAACGCAATCGCGGCTAATCCGCGCCGATTTTTGCAGCAGCAACAGCTATATACTTAGCTGCAGATACAGATACAGATACAGCTGCAGATACAGCTGCAGATACAGATCCAGTCGCTGCAGCGACTATCCAACAGATACACGGCCGCAGTTCCAAAACAAAACAATCAACAAAAAACAAAACCTCTACTTAAATACAAAGAAAACAAGAGTTTTCGCTGTGCTCCACTTGCGGCCCATTGTTGCCACTTGGGCTGTCAACGTAACTCACAATTGAATTGTTCCTTTGTCTTGTGTGTCGCCCGATCCCGCTCCCGATCCCGAGCCCACTCGGACGCCCGTTTCCGATTCCGTTTGCCAATTTCTGGTAGCTCGCATAATTGGCATCATCCGCGGCCCACTGTCAACGTCTTCGACTCCGACTGCGACTCCGCCTCCGTTTGTTGTTAGCCGCCAGCTTTGGGCCTCGACTCGACTCGGCTCAGCGATATCTCGGTAAGATGCTGGTGCCGCCGGATATGATGGCCGCCCAGTCGCGCATGATTTACCAGCTGAATCGCTTCTGCGCCGAACGCGTCCAGGCGCGCATCTTCAAAACGGCAACGGCCATTCGGGAGATCTGCAAAATTGTCCAGGACATACTCAAGGAGGTGGAGCTGCAGGAGCCGCGCTTCATATCCAGCCTGGTCGAGTGCAATGGCAGGTGAGTGAACAACTCTCAGCTATTGAGCCGGGCATTAAAAGCAAACACATTCTTTGTGCAGAGAACACATTTTTAACTCTTTTCCCCAGAGACCCCAACCAGTTGCAACTTTCAGTTCTTTAGAAGGTTCGAATAGACGCACTTCCGACGGTTCTTAAATTACCCACAAGATCATGAAGATCAGGTCTTATAGTTAGCAAAAGCATAGAAAAGCATAGTTATTTAAGGATAATTCATATTCATTATCCTTAGTATATAATATAGCCGGGATTCTTAAAGATCAAAATCAAGCCCATCTAGCATTATTCTCAACCAATAATAATATCAACATACTCTCCATATGAAGAGGTTTTTCACATGAAAGAATATATATCAGATTCTATTTAGATCTCTAGAACTCAAAATTCAAAGTTTTTAACATTATTTTTAGTATCTTCTATTTGCGAGCATTTGTTAATTTTTTAATAATTTAATTATTTTTAAACATTTTCAAACATCGCAAAATAGAAGTTGAAAACCATTTAAGATATTTTCCACAAGTTTCGTACGTAAAAGTCGTTATCGCAGATCTTCTGTTCAGATACTGTGCGATATATTTGAGCAGATCTTTTTCTCAGATATATATCTTATCGCATGGTGTCTGCACAAAAGGTTTTCATTTAGACTATATGTATAGGCGTGTTTTATTTGGCTTTTTCCCAGGCAAGTTATTTGCTTCAAATATTAAACATTGCTTTTCCGCCCATTTTCCACCCGTGGAAAACTTAATGGATTTGTAGCTCTATTTTAAAGTGGGTTGGATTTAAAGAAACCCTGACAAAGATCTTCAAAAAGAAGCCTAAAGCTAATTGAAGGATATTTATAAGTGTGTCTTGCAATTTTCCACCAATTTTCCACGCTTTTGCGTGGAATTTTTGAAAGCCCCTTCTCCGTCATATAAACTCTTTGCTTTCAAGATCTTGAGGCTAGGGCTGTGTTTCATTTGTCAGTCAATCAATCAGTCAGTTATTCAATCAGTCAATCAATCAGACAGAATAGCTTTGTAGATATCTTTATCGATTAGAATATTTCATAGCTAGAAAGAGTCACCCGAAATTAGATCTTCCGCTGGAAGATATCACTCCGAGATTTATGAGACTTGGATTGATCATGTTATGCAAGAACTGGGAGTTAGTAATAAGTATATATCGATAGATGTTAAATCGGCTATCAGCGGCCGCAATTTGTGGCTGTGTCCTCCGCCCAAGTAGATGCCATCGAGATTGAGCTGGAGCCGAGGAGCATGACTTGACGGGAATGAGATTGCATGTTTTTAATGCGATTGAGGATCGCACTTGTGGTTGTTGTTGTTGTTGTTGGCAGCTCGAGGGTCGCTGCGATGACAGCCGTCGGACGCCGGAATTACGCAGATCCGATTGGCTGCCAGTTGGAGTCCGGATCGAAGATCAAGGGATTACATGCGGCACACAACTGAAGGAATAATATGTATGTTATTTACTCCGTTTCAGATTCGAGGGCGTGGAGGTGATCTCGCCGAATGAGTTCGAGATCGTGCTCTACCTGAACCAGATGGGCGTCTTCAACTTTGTGGACGACGGCACGCTGCCCGGCTGTGCGGTGCTCAAGCTGAGCGATGGACGCAAGCGTTCCATGTCGCTGTGGGTGGAGTTCATCACCGCGTCGGGCTATCTGTCGTCGCGCAAGATTCGCGCCCGCTTCCAGACTTTGGTGGCGCAGGCGTGCGACAAGAGCATCTATCGGGATATGGTCAAGATGATTGGCGACACCACCGAGGTGAAGCTGCGGATCAGGGAGCGCTTTGTGGTGCAGATAACGCCGGCCTTCAAATGTTCCGGCATCTGGCCGCGATCGGCGGCGCATTGGCCCATGCCGCATATACCCTGGCCGCATCCCAATATCGTGGCCGAGGTCAAGACCGAGGGCTTCGATCTGCTTTCCAAGGAGAGCATCATTATGCAGAACAAGAACAACAATGCGGCCAGCATGGAGGGCGATGCTTGGGTCCTAAGTTTCTTTGAGGCTGAGAATCGCCTGCTGCAAGGTAAGAGAGAGACAGGGGAGAGAGAGAGAGAGAGAGAGAGGGGGAGATCCTGCAATCTATGGCAATTGAAAAATCTGATCGAATCTTCAAAGGTGGCTGCCGTCGTCGCTGCCTGAGCATATTGAAGACACTGCGTGACCGTCACCTGGAGCTGCCCGGCAATCCGATCAGCGCGTATCACCTGAAGAATCTGCTGCTCTACGAGTGCGAGAAGCATCCGCGTGACTTTGAGTGGGACGAGAGCTGCATTGCGGACCGTTTGAATGGGATATTCCTGCAGCTAATCTCCTGCCTCCAATATCGCCGCTGTCCCCACTATTTTCTGCCCAGCCTCGATATGTTCAAGGGCAAATCCCCCAGCGCCCTGGAGCAGGCTGCCAAGCAGGTCTGGCGTTTGACTCGTGAGATGCTCACCAATGCGAATGCCTTTGAGAAGTTGTAAGCGCTGCGAGAGAGAGACAGAAAGAAAGAGAGAGCAAGAGAGAGAGAGAGCGAGTGTGTGTGTGCGTGTTTGTATGATTCAAGGTGCTAAATTTTCATTGTCACAGCGCGGCGATTGCGTTGATCTGATAAGCGAAATGCCCTCAGTGGCTGCCATTTTGTGCCATGTCTGTGTGTGTGTGAGTGTGTTTGCATGCGTGCGTTCGTGTGTGTGTGCATAGCAACAACAATAGCAAGCGGCGAAAAGCCGAAGTGTTAATGCAAAGATGAGAGATAAGCCGCACATTGCCCACTCCTCAATCCAAATTCGACTCTTTTGCCGCCTGTTACCGTTGCTGCTGCTGATGCTGGTGATGCTGCTTCTTCTTACTTTTGCCCATTGCACGCCTGGCTGCTTATCCGGCGAATATTGTTTTTAATAACTCGCCGCTTTAAGCATGTTTCGCCTTATGGCCAAACACAATGCCAGCAGCAGCAGCAGCAGCAGCAGCAGCAGCAGCAGCGAAACAACAAAACAAAACAAAGCGAAACACAAGCAGTCACAACAACAACAACAAGAACAAAAACAACAACAAAAGAAACAGAGAAAAAAAAGAGCATTTGTCGGCTTTGCTTTGCAAGTGTGCTCAAGTGTGAGCGAATGCGCTCTCATTATCGAAATTGAGTACTTACTCATTTAAGTACTCGTTGTAAGTAATAAATACCCATACATACGCAGCTGTATACGATGAAAACCTACTTAAATTACACATATGTACATACATACATATATGTACATACATATATATATACAGTTTACATCTATGGATTTAGATATCAAGATATTCGTTTATCCTTCCACGTCTGACTGAAAAAAAAAATATATATAAAAGTTACAAATAAAAATAACAGAAAAATGCATTCTGTAGGCGAAATTTATGTAACCGGGCAATACATATACATAAATACTCGCATCGAACATGCATTAATATTTGCCTTCCCCTCTAAGTTATAATATTAAATGTAAGTCATATTCTTTCTTTTTTTTTTATTTTTACTAATTGTTGTATTTGTAGATTGCTTAAGAAACAGTTGAATGCAATAAATTCTAAAATAGCCCAAGGCAGTTAAATATACCATATATTCTTTTGTGGGCTCGAAAATCAAATCAATAACATTCTCACATATACATGCACAAAAGCCTGCACACATACAGGGCACACGCATGCAGCTTAGGGCTTTGCATACGGGAGAAATGCGCAGATTCACCAATACATCTGCAAATAATTCAACAGATGCGTGTTCAGCGTCGATTTTACATGATCTATTGCTTTTTTATGTGTTATTTAACAAGAAATATATTATATCCTCTTACTTGAAGGGCCTACCTTAGCTTTCCTCATGGCATGCCAGATATTGCAGTCAATTGATAGCGCTTATTTTCAAGTAAAGTAAACCTTCAAAAACCCCTTAAGTCCTAAAATAAAACACAATTGTGGCATCATGTTGTGACAAAATTTGCACGGCTTGTCCGCCCAATTGGCATTAAGTGCATTTCCATCCTCGGATCTCTTCGTGATCGCAGCTCAGCTCATTAAAAGTTGGTAGCTGTTCGATGCGATGCGATGCGATGCGATGCGACTGGGTTTGGATGAGGTTCGCTTTAGTATTGGACGCTGAGTTAATGTTATGAGTATTGCCGGATCGCCAAAAACAAAGACAAAAACAAAAACAAAAAAATTTATTTGTTGCTCTTAGTCAGGACAGCTGCAGCGACAACTGAGCATCAATTTTATTACCCTTATTTATGGTTATGTTATTCGGGGCTCCAATGCGCTCTTCTTCTTCTGCTTCTGCTTCTGCTTCTTCTTCTTCTTCGCCTGCTTGTTGTGGCGGAATACAGACAAAAAGTTTTCAGCGAATGTAATCGATATTTTTCGTTGCTGTTTTTATACCCTGAACGCACTGAAACTGGGTATATTCGTTTTGTGCAACTGTATGTAACACGCTGAAAGAGGTTGATGAAAAAGGAAGGGGGCGGTGGAAAAAGCAGCAGCAACAGGCGAGTCGATCCATCTTATCGTCTGTCTATCTGGCCAGTCGCTCGGAAACTATAAGAGCTAAGGCTAAGGAAATTTAATACCTAGCTCCTCCTATATTTCAAATCATCGATAACTTTTCTAATCATCATGAATTCGATCAAAATTGTTATCGATTTCCTGTAAACCTAGCAAATCGGAAGAGCTATAGATACGTAAGATCTACAGAAACCTAGATTTAAGGAAAGAAGAAGCACAGTTGTGCTTGAATTCAGGGTATCTCCCAGTCAACCTCACCCGACTAGACCAGTTTTACTTGATTTTTTTGATTTCTCATTGTCTTTTTTCTCTGCTGTGGCTGACAAAAGATGTTCCGTTTCGCTGTAATGTTAAGAGACAAGAGAGAAATCCATTTACGTATAAATATATTTTACGAAGTGCGTAGTATAATCAAAAGTGGGAGGTGGTGCGGGGAGGGGAGGGGAGGTGGCCTGCAGAGGTAGCATAATGCGATAGCTAAAATAACAAATTATGCTCAAGCACGCAGGATCATATTACAAGCATATTGTATGCATAAGCAAACCCCGCCCCCGCCCCAGCCTTAGCTAACCAACATGCCATAATAACATAACAGCCCCCCCCTCACACACACAAATAGCAACGCCCCTGTGCTTAAGCATGCAAGCGAGCTCTGCAATGGGCGGGGGCGTGGTAGCAGCAGCAGCAGCAGCATGGGAAAAGCATCATCAGGTGACTTGCGGTCGACGCCGACGGCTTCTGCTGCTGCTGCTGCTGCTGGTTGGGCACTTGGTGGTTAGGGGTTGCGGGCTGCGGGGAGTGCAGCGGCACGTGTCCGCGGCAGCCTGGTCATGTGGACCATGCGAATCGCCGCAGGCTGTGCGCCCACGTGTGCGGATAAGGCACGTTTATAAACTAGGAAGAAAAAAAGCTCAACTCAGGGCAGGGGTTCGCTCCAGGGGCAGGATTTATTGCAAGTGAGTGCGGTGAGGGGGAGGGGCAGAGAGAGAAAGAAGAGGGCGGGTGTCTGGTTTGTCTTGTGTTTTGACAAATTATATATGGAATGCAATTAACGGTAAATGCCGAGTAGTCAGCGCAAAAACAACAGCACAATAGCCGAAGCGCCCGCCCCCGCCCCACGCCCCTTGTCCCACACAGGGACAAACAACAACAACAAAAAACACAATCCTTTTCTTTCTGTTGTTCGCAATCCTTTTGGAGCTGTCACAACTTTGCGTAAAGCCAAAACAGAAAATGTCGCCCTTTGATTTCTGTCCGCGCTTCGCACTTATTCTCTGCTTCCCTCTCTCCCTCTCTCGCTCTCGCGCTCTCGCACTCTGCGCCGGCTGTGACATTTATGTAAGCTACTGCTGCTGCTGCTGCTGCCCCCGCTTCTGCTGCTGCTGCTGGCCAACGCCTGTGGGCGTGGCGCGCGTTGACAGGCGGCTTGCGATAATGCCGCATTGTTAACGTCGTCCTTTTGGACTCCTTTTTGCTGCTGTTGATTTCCTTTTGTTTTAATTGTTTACTAATGATATTTAAATTAGTGCTCTATATGACCGCAAGCGGTTTCTTTGTATTATTATTTACTCCTTTTGCTTTTGTTTTTGTTTTTCCTTTATTTCTGCCCGGATATCCCTCACATTTTGTCGTCACATTTGTTTGCAGCTCTCTGTGCCTGACACGCCCCACCTCCGCCTCTGCAGTAAGGGGCCTGCACTCCTAAAAGCTTTGTTGTTCAGCTGCGCTTAGCTCATTGTGAGGTAAGGGGGAATGCTTAAGCAGAGCTGTTAACAGCGCATGCTATGCCAACAGCTCGCTAACAGAATGGCATCCACTACAGCTATGTTAAAGTGCGATAGATGTAGAAAGAATTAGTGCTGGGGATATCAGCTTCTATAACGTACATATGTCCAGCAAGTCAACCATGTTGTCAACCTGAAAACATTCACTTTATTAAATATATAACGATACATTCAATTTGACTACACTTCATCGAATGCCAATCTTTAACAGTGTAGACATATTACGTGGTATTCACTCTATAAAGAGAAAGTCCTTGGGATTAGTTGTTCAGTTAGAGAGTGCTGCCCACTTACCTCCATAATGTGACATTTTGCCCTATGGCTGACCCCTATCAAGCGACCTAACCTAGCCTAGACCTATCCTAGTCACGGCGGAGACTGGAAGAAAACGTTTAGAGGGCATAACAAATAGATAACTTTACGATAAACTTACGATTAAGAAACATAACTTTTATGCAACAAATGTTACTTAGTCCTTCTGTATTGAAACTCTAAAATTTTACTATATTTGTTTATTTTTAACACTTTTCCAAACATGTTTTCGTTCTATTCTGTACGAAAATGTAAAACACACTGAAATTTTGCTCTTTATAGATTTCCCATGTGAATCCGGATGACAGGATCGGGCTACTAAGTTGGGTTACCGTTTGCTTGGACATTTGTTAGAATGGATTCATTGAGTGCTTGGTCAAGATTGATGATAAATGCAGAGCCCAAGCCGTAAGATCTGGTACCTTGTGTGAGGCAATTCCACCTACAAGCGTGAAAAATTCGCGGAAAACCTTCTAATGAAACGATTCTTTCTTAACTTTCGAATGGACTTCATACTTTTTGTCACATATCTATAAAAATAGTACTATATATCGGGAAATGGGTGAAAAAGTATTGTCTTAATTGTTAAGATGAATGGGGAATACCCTCCAGGACATTCTTTTCTGAGCTCTTAAATATAAAGCGGAAGGAAACTGTCTCGTGGCACACTTGAAGCTCGGCTCCAGGCTGCTGCGAAATGTATCTGCGGACTGTCACAGGCAGGGGCAGGAGCAGGGGCAGGCAGTCGGATAATTATGTCGTCATTATCAAAAACACGTGGTGCAATTTAACAACATGCCACAAGGAGTGCGCCGGAGCCACACGCCACAAATTATGAATATCAAAATGTGCCCAAGATAAACGACACAGGAAAAAGGCAACATCATGGGAAGGAGGCAAAGTGCTGTCGCGGGTAGAGGAGGGGGGGGTGAGCGACTGACAACAGAGGGAGCTGCAATGGGAATTGGAAAATTAGTTTTCCACGCATCGCCAGCAAACACAATGGAGCATCGCTGCGGCATGCGGATGGATGCCAGGGGCGAGAGGGTGGGGCTGGGAGAGGGAGGAATGGCACCTACACACGATAATTTATAGCAGATTGTCGCCTTTACGCCGAGCGGGGCGAGTGGGCGATAGGGGCGGGTCGCTCCAATAGATGCCACGTATTTTTGGATGATGGGCATTTGCATTCAATTACGGCAGCTGCGAGCCGGACAGATTTATTTTTATGCACCATGCGCCATAAAGGAAGCCCCAAAATGCGCCACAGATGAGCTCTGCGCTGCAGTTGGCCATGTGTGCAAGGGGCGGGGGCGGGGCGAGGTTCGGAAGAGTTAAAGGGGCAACGCCAAGGAGAAGGGGTAGCTGGCGTTGGCTGCGCTCAATCATAATTATGTGATTTGTTTGCGACGCCAACGTGAGAGCGGACGGCGGACGGTGGGCGGCGCGCGGTTGGGGGCGGGCGGCGACTAATTAAACAGGGATAGGGGTAAAAGAAGGGGGGGGAGAGTGGGGATGCGGTTGTGTGGCATGTTGACGTATTGTCGCTTGTGTCGTCTCCTGGAAATTATGACATTTTGATTTGAGTTGCATTTGATGTCGCTCAGCCGGCGCCGGGCGATGGGGGATGGGAGGGGGTTGGATGGGTAGGTGAGCAACTAATTAAGATGGGAGCAAAGCTGAGGTCGAGCCAAAGCGCAGCTGCAGGCAATTTAAAATGACAGGCCGAACGGGCAAGGATTGAAGAAGAGCGAGGAGGAGGAGGAGGGGAAGGCGTCTCAGCAGCACGCTAATTGCAATGGGCCAAATGGGCGTGGCACAGCTGCGTGTGTGTGTTTCTGTGCGTGTGTGTGTGTGTGTGTGGCAACAAGTGACATCTTTTGAAGGGGCACAATTCGAAATCGATTAACATTATTAATGAATATGCGTGCGTATTAGAGGAAACGTCCAGAAACCACAAAAACATGCACAAAAAACAAAGAAAAAATCCCAAAGAAAAAAAAACAAAGAAAAGGTTTTTCAAAACAGACCGAATTCCGAGAAGTGCCCGCTGCCAAAGATTGTCAACATGATCATCAACAAGCACGGCCAGGGGAGGAGGGGGAGGAGGACAGTGCTATAGAGGAGTTAGGGGCCAGAGGGTTGGGGGGCAGTGTGGATGCAACCGCAAGAGTCAGGAGAATATCTGTCCACGGCAAGCCGTAGACTAAATACCCTTACTACTTGGACTAAGACTTCTTTGTGCCTCACTTTCAACCGATTCTTCCCATGGGCAACATGATATAGTACATTCAGGAGAATCTCTGTCCACGGCAAGCCGCAGACTTAATATCCTTGATACTTAGACTGTGCCTTGGTTGTGCTTCACTTTCACCCGATTCTTCCCATGGGAAAGTTAAGCTATAGTAGACCGATTTGATACGGCTTAGCAAGCATGCAACCCAATTACTCGATCGCCATACAATATATTTGTCCGATGTGGTTAAGACTTAGCTGAAATGTAAGAAGAATGGAAGAGCTGGTGAATGTTAAAGTAATGCTTATGGCAGCTATATGATATAGTAGGCCGATCCTGCAGTTGCAAGCGAAAAGCCGACCTATCCAGAGTTTGCTGGCGATAGACCTTAAGCTGAAGGAAACAGACAGACGGACAGACTCGATTGGCCAACGGATCAGGAATATATATAGATATATATAACGACCCTAAGGGATACGAATTGTTTTCCTTTATGTGTGGATTACAGTTAATGTGAGAACTATGATACCCTCTACAAGGGTATATAAGAAAGATACAAGTCGACAGCAGAACTTTGGGCCTTGGCCAACAACCTGTGGAATGTCCAAAACAACAACAACAACAACCTTTCATTGAAAGGTGAGACGAAAGAAGAGAAAAGAAGAGAAGGGGAGAGACTGAAACAGAAACTGAAACAGAAACGAGTCAAATCAAATGCAGATAGTATCAATTATATGTAAAAGATACACACGCATGCGATAGATACAGTCGACGAGATAAGCATTTAAATTATTAACAACAAAAACAAGGATCCACAAGATGAAATGTGTGTGTGTGTATGTGTTTGGTGTGCGTGTGTTTTATTCATTAGAAACAACAGCTGATCCAAATCATAAAGTTCACACGAAATTTCAGGCGAAGAAATTAATAAAATGTTCATCAATTGCGCCCAACTGTCGCCACGGATCAAGAATATACATATTTATATTTACATATATATATGATTGACTAAGTGGCTGATTGACTTACTGAATGACGCATTAGCTGATTGACTGACTGACTAACTGATTGACTGACTATCTGATTAACTGATTGACAGACTTATTGACAGATTGACTGATTGGATGATTGACTGACTGATTAGCTGATTGACAAACTAAAAGACTGCATGACTGATCAACCGATTGACTGACTGATTAATTAGCTTATTGACAGACTGACTGGCGGATTTACTGATTGACTGACTCTCTGATTGACTAACTGGCTGATTGACTTATTAACTATTGCTTAATGATATTAATATCAGATTTCTCTCTTTTGTAATCCATAGTTTAAGTTATTGATTGACTGACTGATTCGCTCACTGATTGACAGCTTGGATGATTGAATGACAGACCGATTAGCTGATTGTAGTCCACGTAGTCCTTTTTTCTAGGATTTTATTAAGTTGGATAATTTTTTTGGTAAATTAGTTTTCCAAAAAGGTGTTCGATGTGCTTTGTTTTGAAATGCGAAGCACACTAAAGAATGAAAGGCTTAAAGAAGCTGGGGCTGCTGAGTTGAAAGTTTTTTAAATTGATTAGAAGGAGAGTTCTCTATCAATCAGCTGAGATTTGATTCTGTGACAGGGAATTTTGTTTAGGTTTCCATTTGTTTTATTTTCAAACAAAATTCTGTTCATAAATACGCTAATTAAGTATATAATAAAAAAAAAAGAGCAAAAAAAAATGGATTAGCATAAATAACAATTACATATACACATGCACATACATAAATTAACATTGTGCTCTTCCTCTTCCGCTGCATTTTGAATAGCTTATGAATTAAACGAATACTATAATAAAATACAAAAGGCTTTTCGGTGTGTGCCCAGGCTAAAAGCAAAAGGGGGAACAGCCGCAACTGTTCTCAGCCAAGCCACCAACCCACCAACCCTGCGGCCGGGTGACTCGACTGAGTGCAACCGATTCTGTTGCCGCCTTTTAGGCTGAGCAGAGAAAAGCTTTCGGCTATTTGCTAGAAATCTGGGAATTTGCCCCTGGCCACGCCCCGCCACGCCCTGGACGGCTAGTCCTTGCAGTAGCGCGTGTGCAGGACATTCTCGGCGCCAGAGAGTATGGCACCCTCGTGCAGCGGACAGAGCTTCAGATAGGTATCGCTCGACTCGAGCGACTCGATGAGTATGTACTCGAGATAGATGCGCGGAGCGGAGAGGATGCGCCAGGTCAACGGATTGAGTATGTTCGTCTGGTACTCCCAGTAGACACTGGCATGGCCCGGCTTCTGCAGATCCCTGCCCGGCACCAAGGCCGTATACTCAAAGCCCGGCTCAAAGTACATGGCCTTGGGCGAGAACTTCATCCGATCGGTGGTCTTCTTCTTGTTGTGCTCCTCGTGCAGCTGTATGGAGAGCGTGCCGATCTCGCCGCCATGCAGGGTGCTCTCGTCGTGACTGGAGACGCGCACCGTGATCTTGTAGTGCTGCCGGCAGAAGGGCTTCCGATCGCCCGTCATTAGATAGAAGACCGGCGGCGGATCCTGTGGCTTGAAGAGACCACGCGCCAGCTGCTCCTCGTAGTCCTCCTGGCTGTGGAAGCCCATGCGCATACACAGACGCCCAGGCTCATCGCAGCTGCCGCACTTGACATCCTTGAAACTCTAAGGGAAATCGAGAAGATGGGCAAGGGATTAGTCAGATCGGATTGTCTAGAACTGTAGCTGGGCGGGACTTACATCGAAGGAGTCACAGGTGATGCCCATGAAGGGGCATTTGCTGCCAATGCTCTCTGTGTAGTACTGCTCGCTGCGTATGTGATTGCAGCCGAGGAACTCCTGCATGGTGGAGAACAGGCTGCCCTTGCGATTGCTTTTCATCACGTCCTGCAGCTTCTTGTCACAGCCGGGATTATCGAAGCCGCCGTTCGGATAGAAGTCGACGTGACCCACACGCTGGATGAGCCCGAGGCCGCCCTTCATCAGCGGATTCGCATCCGTGTGCAGAATGTCCACAAAGTGGGCATCGGTGCGGTCCAGGCGGACAATGGGATCGGTGTCCGTGAAGAGCGGCGCCGCCGGATCCAGGCCAGAGATGCGGCCCAGCTTGAGGCCAAAGTCATGCTGCAAATGGTGGCCGGCATAGCCGGATAGATGGGCGCCCAGCGAGTGCCCAATGATGTGCACATTGTCCAGATTGGGCAGACGCAGCTCCTCGTACAGCATGTGGATCACGTGTGCGGTAATCGCACCCACCAGCCGTATATTGGCCACCGCCTGGACGTACGGCGGGCTAGCGCCGCCGCCCCAGTCGATCAGGATCACGGCGCACTCGCCCTCCGGACAATGGTTGAGCAGCGCCCGGCCCATCTCCAGCATCCAGGGTATTTCACCGAACTCAAGATAGCCATGGACCAGTAGATAAATCTTCCCCAGCTCATTGATGCCCATTCCCTGAACGCTGTCCGGATCATTGAGATCTATGTACTTGGCCTGATCCATGGCGCGACGCGTGTGCAACGTGAAGTGCGGCTCAATCTCGGAGGGCTTCTGCGGATGCACATTTATCGTCCGCGTGACCGTGTTCCAGGGCCCGTTGATGGGAAAGCAGCCGTAGACTCCAAAGCATTTCACCTCGTTGATGTCTGTAGGCGAACGAAAGAAAATGTCATGAAAACTGTGAAAAATGTTATTAACATATTTTTGCTATGTTAAGGTACTGTTAACGACTCGCTTAGACATTTTTCTAAGATAAATTCACCAACAGATGCCTGTCCAGCTACCTTAACAGTGCGCTGTTACTGACAGTAGCGTGATCTGTTAAGCTGCTGTAGGAAGCTCGCTTGGGCATTTGCTTTAAATTAATTGGAAATTTACAATCGACTGCCATTGGAATGGTTTTTACATTGGCGTACAAGGTTAAACCGGTGTTAACGACTCAATATTCACATAAAATATATCTGAAAGAGTTCTCTAACTGTATTAAAATGTCCAAATATCTTTGATTTTTCATTTAAATTTGAAGCTCACCACTGCTAAAATTAATCCGTTAAGCTACTGTTGCTGTCTGATTTTAACAGCTGTTACCCAGCAGAGCTGTTAACATGCCTTTACAATTAGGACGCAGCATTAACAGTTGTCTGGCTCTGTTAAAATACTGTAACAGCAGCTGATTAACTTTTGTTCTGTTCGCTTTGGCATTTGGACATCTCATTGACTGTTTGCTCAAGCGCAACTTGTTTCTTATTGGATTCCTTCTTCCGCGGTCGACAGCCTTCGCCGGCTGCCCAGCGTTGCGTGGCACTCGAAATCCGCCCGATCGATGACCAAATGGCCAAATGAGCAAATGGCCAGATGATGGAATGCCCAAATGTCTGTCGTCATTGTCATTGTTGTAGTTGTTGTCTTATCGCAATTGACTTGTTGTTGTGTTTTTTTTTTTTTTTGTGCATATCGGAAGTTAAATTCTTATATATTATTAGATAGGCGAAGTCGTAATTGCAATTTGCCCGCTTTTTGTTTTTTTTTTCAGCTTCGTCTCATATTTAATTGAAGCAACTATCCGAATCTTTGGACAGCATGTCGAATGCATTCTAAACGCTTTCCCTTTGCCAGCGAGCCCAATCTTCCGCTCGAAACCAGAATTTCTGTTTACCCAAGCGACGCAGACATGGATCTTGGTCCAAAGTCTTGTTGGATCTCGTTTGCCTTTGGCCTAAGCCGAACAACTTTCAGTCCAACTGAGCGTTGAAATAGTTGGGGAATACGTCAACAGCAAAAGCAGTTGGCAATTTCTTAAAGAATTCCCTAAGCAGACATTGCCACTGGCTACTCTGGCGCGGATGTAGTCGCCCTGCAAATACCCTGTTATAGCACTCAGAAAGGAAACTCTCCGAAGATTGTTGTAATATTATGATTTCTTTGCCAATCGATTATACGAAAGTTCGAATCGGAGCTGACATCAAAGAGTTGACCTTTGGCAGTGCTTATGACCAACTAAAGTTGGGCGACGAATAAACCACTTAATTAACAAATTGATTTAGCAATTAGTAAAGCATTTAACACTCTTGTTAACTTGTTAATTACATCCCAGACTCCAGACCCAGACTCTTGAGTTAATGGAAAGGGTTATCGAAGATTTAACTGGATAAATAGAACAATTACAACAAAATTTGGAAAATATATGAAGCCTTAGCTTTAAATTTTCTCAACTAGAAAACACATTTCTTGAGATAGTTCCCACTCAAATGCAAAATAATTCAAATATTTTGCTGCCTAATGCCAAATGCCTGCATTTAATGAGCTCAGGGTCGGTAGAGGGTATATATGTATGCAAGCATATACCTTCCGGCATGTAAGCACAATTAATTTGGTAAACAAAACATGTATATAAATATGTTAATTTATAATGTATCCAAGAATTTCAACTGAAGGAAAATAAAACAAAGCAGAGCACAAAATTGGTTTCTATAAGCAATAGTTTTCTTCTTTTTCAAGAACAAGAAGGGTATTTAATGTTCGTTGTGCCGTTCTTTTATGTCTGTCTGTGGATTGGGCAACTCAGTTGGACTCATTGGCCAAACTTACAGAGATACCTGTTAGGCTGACCTGGTCGGATCACTTACCGCTTTTGGGCGCCGGTGGCAGATCGATCAGCGTGTTGACTGCCGCGCGGCTCGTGTGGTTGGCCAAGTAGAGCATGGTCTGCAGCATGAGGCCGCCGGTGGTGTTGGCCACATACATCTTGCTGGTTCAACTCTTCTTGATGTGCTTTTAATAGTTGTTCTTGTTCTTGTTCTCGTTGTTGTTGTTGTTGTTGTAGTTCACCTGCTGCTGCCCTGTGGCAGACTGTCTACATTTTCGGCAGGAACTAGACTAAATCACTTGAGTGTACACAACACGTCAGATTTTTAATTCTTTTTTTCCTTTTCTCTTTCTTCTTTTCAATAGATAGCTTAACTGAAGAAGCTAAGACAATTGTTGTTGTTGCTTTTAATTAAATTAATCTTATCGGCGCCAAATCGCGCACCTGTCCCCCTCACTCTGTCTCTTTCTCTCTTCTGTCTAGCTGACCACTCGACGACGTTCACTTTGATTCCAAGTATATGAACATTTATTTAGTACGTGTGCTCAAGTTTTTGGCACGTTTCTTTTATTAACCAGCGCCGGGGATCAAAACGTTCTTTCGCTAATCGTGACTCGTTACACGTTACTCGTTACTCGTTACTCGTTACTTATGCTCCCCAATATTGTCTGTTGCGTACGACGACCGACACAGCACTGAGCCGATCAGCTGCACGCCACGCAATTTGTATGCCCAACGACTTGAGCTTCGGCCTCGGACTGCGCTGCTGCTGCTGCTGCTGCTGCTGAGCGGGGTATAACGGCACTGAGATAAGCTTTAGCCGCCCCGTTCGCCTTGCCGCGCTCAACAACCCCCCGCTAAGCGCACGCTCAGATGCAAAGTACAAAACGCGTCGCGGCAGCGACTGCGACTGCGACGTCGCTATCGATGCACTTTAACATGATAAGCGCGATGCGAAGCAGCAGCCGTCGAAGATCAAAGTCGCTGCGCCGCCAAGTCGAAAGCTTTGCGCTGTCCATGAAGCAAAGCTCAAAGCTCCTTCGGCAACTCAGCGCTGTAACAGACAGAAGCGCTTAAAGAAGAATCGCCCAAAAATGACAGCGACAAAGACTATTTGGAATTTTGGACAGATAAGACCTTGCCCAGGGAGATGACTGTACAGTGGAGTGCGCTTATCGCTTGCCAATCGGCGAAACACAAATAGAAACTGTGTCAAGCGCTCTGCTGGCAAGCCTCCCATTTGAGCGCGCGCGCGTATGTGTGTGTGTGTGTGTGTGCGTGTGTGTGTAGGGAGGGGGAGCACATTGCAGTTGCTGTCAGTCGCTGCCTGCGAAGCGGGTGGCTGCCCGTTATCAACGATCTGGTTCCGTTACGGATTCGATTCGGCAAAAACAAACAAACAATTGTCCAAAGTCCATTGGCAAAGGTGTTTACCGGCTCGCTGGCCGCTTGACTTTTCCACCAGGATCTCGATGCGCCATTGACGTCAATTGGCTCCAGTGCTGCTGGAGCCGAGCGCCCAGAATAAACCAGCTCAGTTAGCTTATCATCGTTCGCTTTGCACATCATTCTTTTTGTTTTTACATGCCCGTCTCCCTCCCTCTCTCTCTCTCTCTCTCTGTCGCTCTCACCCAACGCTGGGGATATGCACACAGCTGTGCCCCGCTCAGCGGGCAGCGGGGCACTGCACAGTGGTCAGCTTTGCATTAAAAATAGATTTCAAATATGTGAGAGTTCATCTTTTAGTTTCTACTAAGAACTATCAGGCGCAATCTTTCATAGACATTTGCATTCTCAGATTACAGAAAAAACTTATGTACGATCCCTGAGATACCCTGTTAATCCTAGAATCCCAGAATCTATTGCCATTTTGACAGGGTGAATATTTGATTGTTTGTGGTAAACAATCAGTAAACCACCTGCTTTTCGGCTTTTTAACAGTTCGATCTTTTCGTAACAGTATCGTAAAAGTATCCCCTAGGCGATACCTTCTCGACCCTACATTCGTAAACAGAGCTCTCAGATGAAACCTGGACTTTCTGACGTTTATAGATGCCGAGTACGATTGGATAGCCTTAATATTAACTACCTCCATTTTGATGCTCTTCGGGAATTTATTTGCCCTTATATATCCTATAAGAACCTTAATGCCACGATTTCTGTTACACTTCTGTTGCAGTCCATTTGTTTACATATATTGACTACAGGGTATTGAATTCATTTCCGCTTTAAGTATTACTTATGGATCGGCGTGCTGATATGTGAATGTTTACTTCTGTAAATATAATGCGTTTGTTTTTATTGCATTTCAGAAAATTTGTTTTTTCCAGAAAACTCATCGATAATCTTTGCCGTAGAGGGACAGAAGGGCGTTGACGTCCGGACATTTTTCTGCGTATGACATTTGCGCACATATTTGTTTACGATCTCAAAGTGCATTATTGAATAACGTAACCGGAGCAGCCCCAGAGGAACCTGGGGGCGATATGCCAACCTAGTAACAAATGAGATAAGTAATAAATGCCGCCGGTTGATCAACAGAAACGTGCCTCCAAAGTGCTGTAGGTCGAAAAATAGTCTAGCGATTGCTAAACTGAAAATGCTCCGCTCAACCTGTTAACAGGTAAAGGTCAAGCTTCTAATATAAGAGGATTTTCGGTATATGAGATTTTCATGATTACCATTTGAAAACTAAATCAAATCCAATTTTTACCCACGATTAATTCTTTTCGTGGTTTTTTTGTCAAAGTTGACAGCTACTTTAACCTGCTGTCAAACACTGAATAAAATACAGCTTGCAATTAACAGTTTCTGGGCAGTCTGGCAACTCATTCGGCAATTTCTCGCTGCAGCGTTGCCACTTTTCTGCACAAAATTAACAATTTGCAGAGATTGAGCAAAGGATTTGAATTATTTTAAGCAAAACTAAACTTTTGAAAACTGAGCTCCATATCGTAGAGCTTTAAGGGGTTATTGGAAATGTAAAAAAATAGATAAACTAATAGAAATTACGATACCAAAACGCAAAGATCTACTTTTAAGAATCAATTTCTGTTCAATTTTTGAAGAAATGAAATATATCTCATCTATATATGCTGTACGAAAGCCAACATACCAAGTTTGGTGTATCAGAGTTTTATGACTTCCGAGTTTCGCTTCAAAAGCCTCAAAATCGATAATTATCGATATTATGGAAATGGTGAAGCATCGAAAATATATATAAAAATGTTGTACGTCAATATACGATAATAAATACTTAAAATTTGATACTTTATGGGATCGGAGAAACCGCCTTTCGGCAAAACTAGTATACCCATTTTACCCATTCATGGGCTCGGGGCTTAAAATATCTTGAGGTTTGTTCATATAATCACACATATATATAAAATAAAATAAATTAAAGTAAAAGGTGGAACTATGAATTATTTTCGTATGGAGCTATTTAATGATGAAATGTTCTCTCTCTTTTTTATTTGGTTATGGTAGACAATCGTTGGTATATTAATCTCTCGCTATATATGTATATAGATGTATATAAATAATTATGTAATAATGTATGTATATATATTATTATAAAAAAAAAAAACTTGCAGGCACTTGGCACTTATTGTCGCTAAAATTAGTCAAGGCATATCAGGAAGTGGGTGGGTCGGTTTGGATCGAAGATCAGATCAGTTTTGCATCCGGAAAGGGAACTCGGCGGTTAGATACAAAAAAAATGGCACTTAGCTTTAAGACTTAAGATACAACTAGTTAAAGATTAAAAAAAAATAGTAAAGAAAAGAAAAGAAAGACAGAAACTTTGGGCCTCTCGCGCGAAACGTGGATCGTCGCTCACTCGGAGCGCTGCATGATCATCTCGATCTTGTCGCCGGCGGCGGCGATCAGCGGCACGGTAAGGCAGCAGTCAAAGTCCTGGGTCTTCATCTCATTGACCTGTGAACGTAGGGAATTAGATTGGGTTTGCCTAGGAGCTAGCTGGCGATCTACACTTGCCTGCATGATGCGATCGAAGGGCTTCAGCTGGCCGCACATGTCCGCGGGTCCGCCGCTGCGAATGCGATTGATGAAGACGCCGCGCTCGTAGAGCCCGTCCGATACGGAGAAGCCATAGTCATCATAGACTTTATCCTTGTAAAGTGTGACATGGAAGATGCGCTGCTGCTGCTGATCCTTGGCATTGCTGTTGCTCGCCTCCGTGTTGGCCGAGGGACTGCGCGGCCGCCGCTGCACCTTGGCATAGATCGCCTGGTTGGCCGGCAGGCTGCAGTTGCCGCTGGCGCCGGCGCTGTTGTTGATGTCGTGACTGCGCAGTATCTTCAGGTCGACCAGGTCGCCCAGATTGTGCAGCTGGCTGGTGGCGTGCGAGAGCGGCATGCCCTGCACGGAGTGCTCATCGATGGCCAGCAGCTGGTCGCCGACATGGATCTGGCCATTCTTGTGCGCAATGCCGCCTGCAAGCGTGGGCGTGAGCAAGTGCATCCATCTTTAGTTAATGCCACGAATTGGCGACTGCGCACTTACCCTCCACCAGGCCGCTTATGGTTATCGGCTTGGTGATATCCTCGCTGCCCGCCAGCGTTATGCCCAGGAGTCCGCCCTTGGGCTCCAGGCGCACCGTAAAGATGATCTGATGCAGGCTGCTGCCGCTGCTCTTGCTGCTCGAACTGGCCGCCGAGCCGTAGACCTTGCTCTCCATGGGCGGCGGCAAGGCCGTGCAGTCCACGCTATCGAAGGGTAAGAGATAAGTCTGCTGCACTTGCTCCGCGCTGGCAATGTGGGCCACTCACCTGGCATAGCGATTCAGCTCGTAGCCGGCGTATGCAGCGTGATGCGGCTGCGGCTGCTGCTGATCATCCTCGTCCTGTTCGTCCTCCTCCTCCACGGGCAGCTCCGTGGTCAGACTCTGTGTGTTCGGCGCACCGGCAAAGGAGCGACTGTTCGAGCAGCCATTTCCCGTTGGCCAGCCGCCATTCGGCGCCGCATGACGCAGCTGCACGGACTGCAGGCTGCCCGTCTCGTCCAGGCTGGCGCCGCGAAAGTAATCCGGCTGCGGCGTGCTCGACTTGAGTGAGACGCAATCGTTGTACTTCGCCTCGCCATACTTGCCGGCTACATAGGCGCTGCTGTAGAGCTCATTCTCGCCAGCGACCACGGCGCCGGTGGTGCTGGTGGTGCAGTTGCTGTAGATAGGGCTGGGCAGAAAGTCGGGCAGCACCACCCGCTTAATGGTCAGCGTCGTGTAGTCCGCGCTGCTCGTCGGCGTTGGCGTCGGCGTCGGTAGCTCCTTCAGCAAGGCATCCACATTGAAATGCTGCACGGGATGCTGATCCACGGCGAGCAGTATGTCGCCCGGTCGCAGCGAGCCACAGCGATGGGCCGGACTGCCCATTTTAACATCCGATATGACCAGACCCGCATGACTGGAGCCGCTCACACTGAGGCCCAGGCCGCACTTGGCCGCGCGGAGCAGCTTCACGTTAAAGACGCCGCTGGAGGGCACCACTGCATCGGGCATATCGAACTCCACCTCCAGCTCCAGCCAGTTGGCCGCAGCGGGCGCACCGCTGCCAGCGCGTCCGTCCAACAGCTGGCGCATCGCGGCCGCGTCCAGGCTGTACATCTTATTGATGGCCACAATGCGATCGCCCGGCTGGATGCAGCCACTGCGATCGGCCACCGAGTCGGGCAGGATCTGGGCAATGCTGACGGCTCGTCCGCAGCTGCTCGCCGCGCCCAGCACAATGCCGGCGCCCTGGCTGCAGTCCAGCAGCACCGGAAAACTCTCCGCCCGGCACAGGCCCAAGCTGCTCGTGTGCCCAGCACCACCTCCGTTCCCCTCCAGCGGTAGGGAGCTCTTGCGCACGAAACGCTGGCGCTGCCTGCCCGTGGACTTGCGTGATTCCAGCGTGCTGAAGCTATACTTGGGGCTGCCCAGCGTCGTGTGACCTGTGTTGCAGAGGGGCGAGAAGATAACGAGAAGATGGGCATATTAAATGCTGTTTAGCTGTATTTATAGACGCCCGCCCCACTGTGCCCAGCTGTCGCCTCTCCACTATTTACGGCTTGCCCAGCTGAAGACTTTCCTGCCCAAACTTGGCCAAAAGCTTTTAAGGGGAATTGCGGCTGCTTGGATGGCTGGGATGGGATGCCTTCTGCTCTGATGGCCATGTGTGAGAAATAGTTCAGCCACTTTGACTGCACCTAACCCACAGCTTAGCCAGCATGTGTGTGTGTGTGTGTGTGTGTGTGTGTGTGTGTGTGTGTGTGTGTGTGTGTGTGTGTGTGTGTGTGTGTGGGTGCCGTGACAGGGCTACCCAAGAATTTACGGCCCTAAGTAGTCGGCCCATTGACGTCCCCGAAAACGAATTATTCGTCTTTGCATCGCACTCAGCTACAAATTGATTGACATTCAGCGAGGGCTGCTCAAAGAAAACTGAGAAATATCTTGAGTACTGTGAATTGCAGTTGGCAGTAAAAACGGTTTAACATTATTTTATTTGTAGTAGGAAGCAAAAGCTTATGAAGAAAATCCGATTGAAGGCATATTTCGCTTGCAAATTGGTTAAGTTTTAAGAAAGTTATGCGATAGCTGGAAAACTTAAAGAAATTTTTACTATATTTAAGGAGATTTTGAAAGAGTTCTGAGAGCACATAATAAATAAACCAACTTGGAGAGCGATTTGATAAATAATCTCAAATGAAAATTGCAGTAAATGTTTTCATGCTGGAAAAAGCAAAAACCAAAAGTTCATATGTGAAGTGAAAAATGTGGTTTATTTTGAGCAACTCTTGGAGCAACGCTCGACAGCGCATTGTTTTATTTGTTGATCGTCGACTGTTCATTAGCCAAACGCCCACGCAACGAGACCTTCAAGGCACCATTTTTGGTTGGGCGCCTTGGCAGGCTTTTGGCGTTGCACAAGCAGCCGCCGATTGGATCAGTTCGATAGCCAAAAAGAGACGGAGACGGATACGGGAGAGGGAGAGAGAGAGGGCGAGGGAACGGGGAGGGAGACTAGCTGGGAAAGGAGTTGGAGTTGGCGCTGGAACTTACCGCGTCGCGCGAGCGCATGTGCCGGCATGATCTGCATCTGTGTGTAGCCACGTCCAGTGCTGGTGTCCAATATGGTCATGACCTCGTCGGGACTGTAGGCCGTGTGCTCGATCATTGTGTCATCAATGGAGAGCACCTGATCGCCGACTGATAAGGCGCCGCAGCTGCAACACGAACCAGGCCAAATTTCAGTTATTCGGTTTTTCAATTTTCAATATGGCAGCATGAGAAATCTTATTGCAGCTCATGTGTTTGTCATTTTAATCTAGATTTCCCACGCCAGCTAACAGGCTGTCGATGAGCTTAAGTGTTGCCAGACTAGTTTAAGGCAACAATATGGCAGCACTGGTTGGTGTGAAATGTATGCATTAAGTTGGTTGCGCTTCAAATCTATTTGATCTAGTTAAGCTTGTTCTTAGAATAGTTTTGAAAAATCTTTGAAAATTTGCGAATATTGAAACTTGGATTCCGGATTTGAACGAAAGAGAAAACTAAACGAAATGTTCACTTTATAAGCCTGGGAAATATTTTAGAATGGAATTTTGCCAATAGATTTTGCTTTTTTATTAGATTGAAAACGAATAACCCCTTTTTATTATAAATTTTAATGGAATTTTACATCAAAATCGATTCACTCTCTCGTGTTAGATACGCGTGGAATTCGGAACGGCTGCTGCTGCTTTTGGCATATGGATAAAGAGAAGGGGCACCAATCGAACTCTTGTTCGTAATACTCACCGATCGGCAATACTGGCGGGTAGTATGCTGGCAATATAGATGCCCGATTGGGCAACCTCGTCTATTTTGTCGGTGCTGGTGGCGGCGCCCGCGGAGCTGGTGGCGGAGCTCGTATAGTTGCACAGCACCAGGCCCAATTTATCATTCAGCGGTCGCTCGATCTCGATGAGCAGCGGCCCCATTGAGAACTCGACGCTCTGCACGACCGAGACGTCGTACTCAATGGTGAGATTGGTGTAGCCGGAAACGTGGCCGCATTTAATGATCTGCTGCGCCTCGGCCAGCGTCTTGCCAATGAGCGAGATCTAAAGCGAGAGGGAGAGAGAAGCGTTTACGGATGTGGCACAAACGGAAGCGCCTGTCAGCCTGGCAGGTGTTAGCCATCACGTGGTGCTTGGGATACTCACATTATCGACGCGCAGCAGACGATCGCCGGGCTTGATCCGCCCGGTCTTGTAGACGGGGCCGTGCAGTCTCACGTGCGTTACGATCAGCGGATAGTCGGCGCCGCCCCGCAGCGTTAAGCCCAGGCAGCCGCTCTCCCGCTCCACGGTGATCTGTGCCAGTTTCGAGGTAACATACAGACTATTTTGGGAAACTGCTGCAACAACAACCAAGACACAAGTGAAAAACGTGAGTAGATGAGCTCCGATCGGTTCCGATCGCACTTACTGCATTCGGGCAGCGAGTACTCGATCTCCACTATGGCCGGTGCCGTGTCCGCTCCGGTGGCGCACAGCATATTCATGATCTTCTGATTGCTGAGGCCGATTGTCGAGATGCCATCGATCTGGTGCAGGCGATCGCCCGGCGCCAGAAAGTCGGCCGCATGACCCACAGGATTGAGGGCCCCAATAACAGGTGGATAGGACAGATCATTGCGCTCTGCGGGTGTTGTAAAATTGTAAATCAATACACGTTTAGTCTTCGCCAATTAGGCTGTTCAAATTAACAAAATTCCAGGTGTAAATCAAATGATAGCTCATTTAGCTAATCGCGAAGCGCCGTCGAGCACTGCCACAGTCGCCGCCAGCAGTTCTTTGACGGCTGCTGCTAGAAAACTCCTCAAACAAAGAACTCCCATCGATCTAATAAAACGTGTGCTACTAACTGTTCTTTAACTAGTTCACCTGCAATTTTTTGGTTCAATTTATGGTTCGAACCAGTGACGCGATTTTCGGTTCGGTTCGTGAACCAGTCTTTCCACATGCATGAAACTAGCTGTTGTTTCTCAACCTAATCAAAGTTCATCAAATTTTTTGTTTTTCAATTCGTATTAAAGGAATTCAGACCTCTTAAAACATGTTCATATGCCGAACTAGTACTAAAAGCCTCCCAAATGTTCCTATAATATTTACAAATATAAAAAATATATATTTTTTAAAACTAAGTTTTAATAGTGATTTAAGTTGGGTTCGATTCCAGCTTCGACTCAATGTAAAATGTGGTTAAGGTTGGAACTGGTTCGCTTCAAAAACAGTTCAACCCTTCTTTTTTTAAGTTTTTGTTATGAATTTTGCAATCATTTCTTGAAGATTTCCCTATAAAAAGCTCTTAAAAGTTATTTCGTAGTTAAATCTTCGGATATTTCTTAACATATTTATGCAAAGCTTGGGCTTAGTTCCGTCTAGAGTTAATAAAGCTTTGCAATTTCTAGTTTCTGATCATTTTCAGCTTTGGCCAGTTCGGTTCGGCGCACTTGCCGTCTGCTGCCTTGGTCTCCATTACCAATTCTGTCAGCGGCTCGTCGGGCGACACAGGCGCGCCTTTTGGCCAAATACAAAAATTGGGAAATAAATAAAACGAAAGCCAAACAAGGCAGGCCGAAGCATAAATACTCTTGTATATACGGGTTTCTTTGAAATATCTTAACAAATAAAGAAGTTCTTATAATTCGACAGATAGAACAGTTGTCCGATTCGGCCTATTATTGCAAAGCTTTGTGATACGAGCCCCGAAACTAAGAGACAAGAAGCTATATCTATTCTGATGATCAAGAGCATATATGCCCTGTGTGTTACACACTTCGTGACAAAGCTGAAATACCCTCCCTGTGAGAGCATAAAAACTACTCGTAAATAAATGTATGCTTAAAAAGCGACTGGCCGACTTGTTGTTATGACAAACAACGCGCAGAGGGCAGCCACTGCGAATGGATGTGCGGCCGCTGGCAACTTGCCAGCCAAAAAAAAAAAAAAAATATAGTAGACAACCCTGCCACGCCCCGCCCCTCTGTGTTATGGCCAACATAATTGGGGGCGACGACAAGACGTCATCGTCGCAGACACTGAAGACGCTTACGTCAGACGACGCAATCCAGACTCTGGGCTAGCTCTGGGCCAGCTGGAACATGCTAGGGTTAAGCCCAGTCTCTCTCTCGCTCTCTCGCGCTCTCTCTGTCTGCGGCATGCCACATGCGGCAAGTTGTCGGCCCGACCATGCCAAATCAGTTGGCGCTCTCGCAATATGTCGAGATTAGTCAGGGGAACGATATGAACAAATTCTAGACTACAGACAACAGCCACGACTGCAGACGAAATATGTATTATAATGTCTGGCAGTCGACAGACGCGCCACGCCTGCGGGCGGCTGGTCGAGGGAGGGTGGGAGAGGGGAGGGTAGGGGGGTGGCAGCAGATTGAAATGATGATTTATTTTGGCAGCGCATCTCGACGGCGACGGCGACGACAAGCGCTGCCCCGCGTTATCGACGCGAACGCGTTCCGCATTCAAATCGCATCGGCCCACTTTTGGCTGGAGATCAAGACCGACCGACCGACCGACCGACCGACCGACCGACCGACCCCTTCACCCTAAAACGCGCCTCCACCCACCAAAAAAAAAAGAAGAATAATATGAAAACCGAAACAAGAACCGCAAATTGAAGCTGGGCCAGCCCATTTTGTAGCAAGTAAATAAATTGCTTGTGACTCAATAGTTCATAAACAGTCAAAAGAACTGCAAATAAAAAATCTGAATACTAGGAAGAGTGCTCAGTCGGGGCTGTCCGACTAGCAGCTAGACTGATCCCTAATCAATTTCCAACCATCGGACTTTATGCTGCGGCTGTGCTTTTTTTCACTTAGTCCCAATGTTTGTTTAACTTCGGTGCTTGGAGTCCGATCTTTATAACATTTCCAGGACTTATGTGTGGAACCTATACACTAAGCTTGATATATCTAACTGTTATAATTTTCGAGTAATAAGATATGTTGAGTTGTCCATATTTATTATTTATATTGAAAATGGAAGGAAAAACCCAGATCGGAACATTTATGATATAGTTTAATTTTAAGCTTCAGACAGACAGACATGATTAGATACGACTGATTCGAGCTGATGAAAAATATATGGTATTCATATATTGTGGATTTTGCTGCCTGTAACATATATATGCCCATAACCATCATTGACCACAGGGTATATAAATCTAAGAAAAAGCTCAGAAAACAGTAACAGAATAGAATAGTATAATTTGTGCAGCTAGCTATACTCTACGTCTATAAGTGCCTACATGTATCTATAAGATACATAATTCATAGAATACGGGTAAGACTGAGGCCAAACAAACATAAACATTGTCTAGCAGCGATTTAATGTTTGCCTGCTAACATTTGCATGTTAAAGTGACACTGTTAATGTTAATGTCAGTGTTAAGTCAATATGCTGTCATAGCTTCAAAGTGCAAGCTGTTTGAATTTGAATTGTGTTTGGACTCAGAAGTGCCTGTTTATTGCCAAGGCTAACACCACTTGAGTGGTGCTTCAATCGAATTTCTCATAATAGTTGATATTTATGTTAACATAGAGCTGTACTGTTAATAAGAGCGTGTTAATAACGTAACATTTTAATGAGCCTGCTGTTAAAATTTGTAGTATTTATGTTATTAAATCACGGTCAAATGAAAACCTTTATAAACTTTGCACTTCCCACTTAAACTATGTTTGGCTATGTTTATAAATGTTACAATTGTATGATTTTTATCCAACCCTTAGATTTGGGCCTGCAAATTGATCTAACATAATTATCAAATAATTGAAAAATCTTTCAATCAATTCGAAGTCCAACTGACAGCTGTCAAAAATTACGAAAAACTAAATATTGAATAATCAAATTGTGCGCCAAATATGCGGGCTGCTGTTTTCAATCTCGAGCTGATGCTTTAAAGAGTTTTCCGGCTGGAAATTCTAACGCGGCGCCATCATAATGTTGAGTTAATGCATAAGTGGGCTATCTCTTTTTCGTTTTTGACTGTGGGCTGCCTTTTGTCCGGCACTTGAATGTGCCACACGATGTCCGGTTACGATGTCCAATTCCCATCCTCCCAACCTCCCAACCTCCCAGTCGTCCGTTTGCTGCTTGACTTACCTGCAAAATTGATGGCCAAATGGAGGGCATTGCGCGGCAGCGTGATCGTTGCATAGGTGGTGCCCCGTTCCGGTGCCAGGCCGGAGTCTTCGGATTGCGCGGGGCTCATTGCGCGGTCAACTGCAAGAGATGTGCGAGAAGAAGAGGGAGAAATGGTAGCAAATGTAATCAGTGATGAGTAGCATGGCGTAAAATCAACATCAAAGGTGTTCGCCAGACAAAGACGTTCATTGACCGCGCCCACACCAGCCCAAATACCCCTCACCCACCCGCCCCCAACAGATCATAATTTTTTGCCAACGGCTGTCAAAGGCAGAGCAAGACGACCGACCAGATGATGGCTGCAGTCAACTCGGGCGGGGGCGGTGGCGGTGGCTGGTCGGGTATGGGGGGCTCTTCGCCTCATGCATTTCTTAATTTATTCATCAACCGAAAAAAATAAAATACAAATACATATATAAAAAGATACCAGAAAAGAACACCAAAAAGTAGCGCCCGAAGATCAAAGCGATCCAACACACATTTCGCCATGGAATTTTCGCCTTTCCGGCAGGCGAACAGCAGCCGTCCAAGCCCCTCCAAGGCGCGGACACGCCCACCTGGCCAATAATTGCCATCGGGTGAGTCGTTAAAGTTCTTAGCATATTGCCCACGTTCATGTTCAATAAGCCAATGACCTTCGGCGTTGCCAGTGTGTCAATTAAAATTCCAACGAAATAAAATACAATCAGCAGCAGCAGCAGCAGAAGAAGAAGCAACAGAATAAAAGAACAACAATAACATTCAAAATAATAAACTAATTAATCTTTATGAAATTTTCATGTGCTTTCTGCTTTTCGCAAGCCAAAGCAGATGGCGCGCTTCGCTCTTTGTCTCAAGTAGGTCTTTTATAGAGCATACAGCCCAACTGGGCCATGGATACCCCCTGAGTAGGGTAAACAGATGGTATATTGACCCCAAATCAATCTAGGGTATTAATGATATTAATATTCAGCAACTAGCAACACTCAAGTGTGGGGAAAACTGAGCTAATACTTGTGAAATTTCCTTAGACAAGCTTCAGGACACTGAACATGAACTTTAGGGTTCGAGCTCCATAATACCCAACAGACAGGATATGTTCACATTTTCACATATTCTTGTGTGCAATGAAGAAAGTCTTCCAGTTCCTACATGCAGATCCGGTCCAGATTCTAAATATTCATATATAAATGTACATACTTCTATGCTGAATAAAAACTAGTTGAGATTGCGTTTGAGTAAATGTTAGACAAGGTTGGGATTAAAAAAAAACCAAGGATTAGGATTTTCATTTACAATTATACAATATGCAACTGTACATTATAAGGAACACTGTGGCAACCCTTTGCTAATCAGGCTTGCATGCGTTTGCTTTGCTTTAACGATGTGGCAACGCTTTGGTGGCACACGGCGTATGCGCGATCTGCTACAATTGCGGCGTTGCCCTCCATGTGGGGCCAAAACAGACGCACACCTTAGCCAAAACACACACGCACACACACATGCTTACACACATTCACACACACACTCACACACATGCTTTTAGGCATATAGAACTTTGACATAAACGAGGGCGGCTGCGGACGCGACTTTTATTTTCGAACGCTTCAATGGCGCATAAAGTTTTTCTTAATGCCCGCCCGAGTATGAAAACCAAAAACAATAATTAGGCAAAAAAGAAAAAAAAAAACAGCAACAACAAAACTAAAGGAAAATCAACCAAAAACAAATGAGAAAAAAAAAAACAAGCCAAAGACAAGGGCGGAGAAGCTAAAAAACGTAACGTTAAAATTTGTACGTTTCGCTTCATTTGCCAAGCACAACAACAAATGTATCTGCAAGATACATTTGCCTAGATGCGTGTAGATACTCGTGCATAGATATACATATATAAATATATATATATATGTATGTATATATATATATCGCTTGTTGTTCCCACTTTTCGCTGTGTATTTCATTTCTATTCATTGAATTTGTTTGCTCGTCAGCTGGGCTTCGGGGGGGTTGGGGGTTGGGGGCTGGGGACTGTTTATTTTTGATTGTTTTTTTTTTTTGCCATTTTTTAGCAGCTCTTTCGACTGCGCTTTCTGACATTTTGGCCGCTTCCTTTTGGGCCACTTGGCGCATTCGCTTTGAAGTCATTTTACATTTTACATTTCTATATTTACAATTCTTCTCGCTTTTGGCTTTTGGAACGCGTTTTCTATTTAGTTCTTGTTTTTCTTTCCTTCCTCTTTTTTTTTTTTTTTTTGCTATTTTCGTGTGGCTTTTCATTTTGATTTCCACCAGCAGCTACACGTTTTCGTCTTGATTTTCTTTTATTTTGCTTTTATTATTTATTTATTTTCTTCTTATTTTTTTTTGCTGTTGTGCTTTTTGACATAATTCATTGGATACGCCGAGCGGAAATCATGTGTATGCTCAGTTTCAGTTATAGTACACATATATTCTAATACATGTGCACATATTTATGTGGCTTTTTTCAATTTTGGGCCATTCAACCAGAATCAGTCGAGGCTGCGGCACCACCGAAGGCTTTGCGTCGATTATAAACCTAAAATGTTATATTTTAAGGCTATTGCCAAATGGCAGCTGAAATCTGGCATTAATCAAATATTATGGATATATTGAAGTTTCCTTTGGGTAAAAATAATAGCCTGTGCAAATGTACAATTGTCTTTTTTCTAATCAAGGCACCAATTGGACGACGACATTCTGATAAGCCCAAATTCTTGTTTCCCTTTGATTAGACGAAATGTTTTTAACATTTTCATGATTTGCATGTAAAAAGCTGAGTACCAACCCAAGCCAAGATTTATGATTTATGTTTCCTTCAAAACCGAACTCAAACATTTCTTAATCCATGCCGTTTCATTCCCATCAGTTCACATCTTAAGTAAAACCTGTTCCATTCCATTTGTTTCCACGCAGTCGCATTACAGTTGCTTTCAATTTGTTGCGGGTGACAAACTTTTTGGGTGACTGCTTCATTAGGAAATTGCAAATTGACAGGCAAATTCGCGTTGCCATTTGCAGTTCCGTTTAAAAGACGTCTGGCAATACCGAAGAGCCATTGAAGCGGGGGGTTTACTTTTGGGGCTGCGATTGGGAGTTGTGGGTGAGCGGGGAGTGGGGAGCGGGTGTGGGCAATCATTAAAAACTATTTTGGTGTTCTGCTTTGGTTATGGCCGTTCGCTCGCTTTTATGGCCACTCGCAGCTCATGTGCAAACGCTTTTTGGCATTTGCCTGCTGCAGCCGGCAGTCGCAGTCGCAGTTGCAGTTAAATTTATCGGCGACAGTTGCGCCTTGCGTGTTGCAAGGCGGAAATTGCGCTCAGCCGCAACGTTGCACGGGCTTGGCCAGAGCGCATGCCTCAGGGGCAGGGGCGGCTGCAGCCGGGCCCAGTTGGCCCAGCATGGCCAACTTCCTGACTAGGGCTAATCCTGGCAATTAAAACAGTTCGCAGCACACTTGGCAGGCCCGATTAAAATAGATGAACAGTTGGGCACTTGAATGGCAGCACTTGAAGGCCGCCCAGGCGCACAGCATTAACATCAGCTAAAGATATTGAGCGACTGATTGACTGACTGACTAGCTGACTGACTGACTGATTGACTGATTGACTGACTGACAGACAGCTGCTTCGACGCACAGTTCGCTGGGGGTCGTTTTTTGCTACCGTTGCGTTGTTTTTGCGGCACATTTGCAGCGAAACATTCCAGCGAACGCTTTGCCACATTTACTTTGAAAATAGACATCATTCAAAATCTCAAAGAGTGGCAGCAATCCCCCCCCCCTCTCTCTCTCTCTCTCTCTCTCACTCTCACTCTCTAACTATAAAGACTGCAGCGTGCTGGTATTTTTCTGCCTTGAACTTTTTACTGAAAAACATATATTCATCTTTTTATGATCTCAAATATGTTGCAAGTATATTTAACTTATACGCTCTCTCCCTCTTCTTCGCTCTCTCTCTCTCTCTCTCTCTCTCTCTCTCTCTCTCTCTCTTCCTGTCTCCTCCTGTCAAAATTAACAGCCACCTTCAATTCCTGGCTTAACTAACAGCTAAGTAGCTGTTATCCCAAAATTCTAAATTTAATTTCTACATACACGTTAGCTTATGCACCTGTCAAATTAAACATGCAGCTTAACTAACTGTTAAGTAATTGGCCAGAAAATAGAATGACAAGGCCTGACAGTTAAACATAACTTGTATATGTTCCTTTCAGCATTTGAAAAATTCTCTACTTAGCGTTGCCAGACTTGTAAACTGGAAGACGTAGCACAAGCTTCCGGTCACCTAACATGAGCTTTTACAGGCATATAAAAATATGAATGGAACAAATTCAAGAGCTTTGGTTAACTAACATGAACTTTGACAGTAACCTAAGCTAAATCTGCATTTAGAAAATTTTAAAAATATATATTATATTAAATTCTCTAAAAATAGAGTTAGTTACTTTTCTATTTTATATTTATTATAAGAGATCATTGAATATTCTAGAGTACTCCACAAGATTTTGTGTGCGAGAGTAATTTATCTTATGGCCCAATTTCTACTTGTTCGTATTCTCGCCCCTTCGACAGGTGTTCCCCTTAACTTCGATGTGGGCCAAAGAAACTTGTGTCGATTGATTGACGTGCGAGTCGATGGACAGCTCGACTGTTTGTTATTCCCTGAGCTGGCGCAATAAACATGCTAAGAGCCAGAACCTGTGGCTGGGGGGAGATGGAGAAGAAAGGGTACTTAGAGCAGAGGGCAATTGTGCCAAATAGCAGACGCGCCCCGACTTGTAATATTCATGTGTCCATTAACTCTCGCACTTCATAATGGACGACAGTTACAGCACATCGGGCTTTTCGAAAATATGTATGTCAAAAATTTCACAACACAATCTATATTGTGTGTGACTGCGCCCCTTCTCGCAGGGGGGAAAAGAGAGGTGAGGGTTAGTCGGTTTGGCCCCAAGGGGCTGCGGAGGCGACAGGCGAAGACAACAAGAAAAACCAATTATTGCAAATGAACTCAAGTGTGGTTCCGCAAAAATGTCAACATCTGATAAAGCCGCAACAAAATGCGGCGCAACCAGCGGCGCACACATGCCCCCAAACCGGGGACCAGGACTGTTGCAAGGGCAGCCAAAGTGCAACAGCCGTTGAACTGAACTGAACTGAACTGAGCTGAACTAAATACAACTCAGAACTCAACTCAACTCGCTTGAACTGAACTGATGAGGCGGGTCGCTGGCGGGGGCGAGAGCGAGGCATTGCGTGCAAAAAACGCACTCACAGGGGAGAGCTGCAATGGCTGTGGCATGCAGCAGTTGCAGCTACTGCATTGAGAGATCCTCAAGTATTTAGCGAGACGTTGACATTTATGCGTTGAGCTTCATAAAAAACGCGCAGGGCTGAACTCGCAGCGCCGAGTGCCAATCGAATGAACTAGTTCAAGTGAACAGCGTCAATTATCGCGTTACAGCTGTGGCGCGCTGTTACTAACAGCTTTAACACATGTTAAGTAGCTTTAAGAACTTAGAGCGCGGCTAACACAAACTATGAGTAGAGTAAAAGGCACAATGATTTAATTAATTTGCCAGCTGTTAGACTATAGCACAATGTTATTAACATCTGAAAGCTAAGCAGCTGTGTATCTCTTTAACAGCTGTAAATGTATTGCATTTATTTATTTTACTGTGCTGATAGACAGCATATGGGCAAATAGCTTGCTGTTATCGACAGTTAAATGCTTAGATATATGTATGTAAAAGCTTTGTTAAGCAACTGTTAAAGAAACGATGCGCTTTTTATGAATGGGTTCTGTTAAAAAGCACGCCACAAATAACATTTTAATGTTAAGTCTACCTGTTTGCCATGTTTAACATGCAATTCATTTAGTTAGTTCCGTATAATTTTAACGTGTGGAGTAAATGCGAAGTAAACAGACAGCTAATGCAGCTATGCAGCTAAATCCTATGTTAAGCAGCTTGTTAACATGGCATGTGCTGTTATTAGCATTTATAAAATTGGATTGTAAACTACAAACATCTATTCTGTTATACCTATGTTAATAAGCTGGAGACACTAAAGCCTGCTGTTTTTAACATATCAATCTTAAGGCTAAACAGTTTTTATTATTGAAGCGCTGTTAATAACAACTGAGCCCATGTTAAGCAGCTGGAATTGTATTTGCGTCTGCAGTTCCGACTCCGGCACAAAGCAGCAGGGCCCTGTATTAATTGTGAATGGGCTGCAGACAGTAGACAAAGGCCTGCCTCATGGCTATGTATGTGTATATCATTATGCGTATGTATGCATATTCATATGTTTGCACGTACATATGTACATATGGTATGATATGTGCTCATTATTACGCCGTTTTGCTGAAAATATTTGCGAGTATACGCCAGGCGAGTGAATTGATTTATGCCCGTACGAGTCGTTGTCGCCGCGGCGTCCGCTCCTTTCATATGGATCCGGGCCCGCCCCTAAGTGGGGCCAAAGGGCCAAGAGGGGGGGCCGAGAAGCAGCATAGGCAGCCGTTGACTGTCGCCACCAAAGTGCACCTAATGAAGGGGCAATGCAAATAAAACATGCAACACAACATTTTCATTTGCATAGGCGACCAGTTGCAACCCACCCCCAACCGCCCACTATTGCACCCAAGTGTCCAATTGCCCGCTTCGCTTCCCAGATGCTCGAATAAGCCATACGACAATTTCCCATGCAGTCTCTCTTATCGCGCACTCGCTGCAACCATGTACTTGCAACTGCAAGGGGCACAGATTTATGCCCCGAAATGTTAATAGCCCATAACCAATCCTCGGTCGCACAGCAAACGCACGTATTGAATCAATTTTTTTTTTTTTTGGTGGGGGGGGGGGGTATTTTTGGTATTTTTCGTTTGACGTGATAAGGTTTTCCAGTCGACTGCAATTACCATTTGCATTCGAATGGATATTCAACTTTACTGTTGACATAATGAAAGGCGTTTTCCCCCGACCGACTGATAACTGGTTGGGGGTGGGATCAATATATACATAGTTGGTTATAAAGCTTATCAGATAGATGTGAATATGCCCTAAACTAACATAAATCTGTGGATCAGAATGCAGTCAAGTTATAAAAGTCATATGCATGTGGTCATAAAATGTTATTATATCGTTTTATTAAGTACAGCTGCCTAGATAGATAGTTATGTTGCAGAGGGTGAAGTGGAAGTAAAGCTCATAAGAAAAGTCACCCTCTAAATTTTTGGATTTGGTATCTACACACATATTGATGCCGGTTTAAAGTCTCGAAAGTTTCATTCTCTGGATCGGACAATAAACACCGAGTTACTCAAGAAAGGGACTGATGGAGAATGCAAGAACTTTCGGCTCGATTTCACCTTGGAGAGTCTACTGAAGAGAGAGCGGATATACCTAGAATCTATAAGCTCACAGCTGTCTGCTCTTAAATATTTGTCACTCTGAGAACTGAGAACTCGCTGCGCATTCTCGGCATTCATAATCAACACGTGCAGAGGGCGTTGACAAAAATCGCAAGGGCTGACGACAACGACGACATCGAACTTATGGAAGCTGCATGTCATACAGATGCAGATACAGCTAAAGCTGCAGCCACAGATACAGATGCAGATACAGATACAGATACAGATACAGATACATTTACAGCTGCAGATAGAACTGCGCCCCGGCAACAGACAATAATTATGCTGAATGCGTGGAGTCGACACTGGGGAGACGGCAGATGGGATATGGAAGATGAGACCGGAGACAGGAGACAGGAGACGGGAGACGGGAGTTGGAGTCTTGGTCGTGCTCTAGCAGTCGACGTCCGCCACAAACTCTACAAATTAATCCAAACGGTAGACGACAACAAAAACAACAACAACATGAACAAAAACAACAACAGCTCGCAGCAAAACAAAAACAGCAACAAATTACATTAATCGTGTGCCTTGTGTGTGATGAAAATGCTTGTGTGGATCACGATGATGAAGTTGTTGATGATCATTTGGCTGGCTGTGGCTTTCAGTGTATACCCTGTACGCATCAGACGCTTGAAGCGGCAGGCTTGAAGTTGTGCAGGAGCCAACGCAGAAATATACACATGGATTTCCACATAGTTCAGATCCAGATTCAGAGATAATAGTAAATATTTTATATCTGAATATGTTATTCATATTTCAAAAACTGTTTGCTTGTTCCGAAATTCCATTCGCAAATGCTCTATCTAAGAAATTGTGTGCTTTCTCTGAGAGTTTAGCTTCTTGCAAGCCTATTATATAGCTTTTTTAATTCTCTATATCTTTCTCGAACTCAACACAGGCCAGCCTGTGTACAGGGTATCTCCCAGTCTAGCATGCCCAAATATTGCATGCTTATTGCATTCGTATTTGTATTTGCTGCTGTTTTTGTTGCATGTTTTTGTTACTATTTTTAGCCACGTTGAAATTGTGACAGTTTTTCCTGCCAGCTTCCAAGACCAAAAGATGCATCCACACCGATGCATTAAATGTTCATAGCCCTTGTTGAGTGTGTACGCGTGTGTGTGTGTGTGTGTGTGTGTGTATCTGTGTGTGTATGCCGCGTATAATGTATGTGAATGCGTATGCAGAAGCTGCTATCAACGAGTACAATGCACGGCCTCTGTGCGCTGACTTTTCCCCAATATTTATGTATTTTCAATTCTAAGTACATTTCATAGACTGTGAGTGTGTGTGGTGTGCGTGTGGTGTGCGTGTGTATGCGACATCAAGTGACGTCGTTGATGCGGATTTCGCGCAGAAAAGTAAACAAAAGTCTGACAATTGCAACACCAACAACAGCAACAATTGTTGCTACAACAGCAACATTTTTGCCGCACTATGGAAGCAAATATAAAAAGCGAAGAAGAAGCTAAGTTACCAGAAAATGTATCTTCGGCTGATTTCTAACTAGCATAGATATGTATGCCTGGAATAAGCGCATTAGATAAACAAAGCGAAACTATAAAAACTTCTTAATATCTCTACATGACGCGCAACTGTTAACATTTTCGTCATGTTCTGTTAACTGTAACAGAAAACAGTTCTTAAACTGTTAAAGAGAACAGGCATGTTGTTGCTAAAATTGATTGGGCTTATCTTCCTGTAAAGTATTTGTATTTATGAAGAGAATCCTAGAAAAAGACAATGTAATCGATCTTTGAGTATTTAAAAGTTAGGTTTGTTTGATTTCATATATAGCTTCTTATATTAGACTTCGTATATATCTATATCTATATCTATATCTATATCTATATCTATATCTATATCTATATCTATATCTATATCTATATCTATATCTATATCTATATCTATATCTATATCTATATCTATATCTATATCTATATCTATATAGTTCATATTAATAAACTGTTTACGTTCGAAGCACTGTGAAGACTTTGACTTATACTTATTACCATAGGTGCTATATGATATAGTCATGACAATCAATAACCTGTACGCCATGATGCTGGCTATATCTCTTTATAGATATAAGGGCGTGTCACAGTTGTGCAGGCGTATTCTTCAATTGGTTCCACTGTGCATGGCAGTCAATGTCATTTGCCTTTGCATTTGCCTTAGCCTGTCTTAACACTCAGCTGATGCTGTTTGTGTTGTTGTTGTTGTTGTAGTTGTTGTAGCTGCTGCTGCAGTTGTCGCCCATTGTTGCTTCCGTTTGGTGTGGCAGCTTAATGAGAGCGACACCCAAAAGGATTTGCCGCATGGCCAAAAAGAAAACGAAAACGAGTTGCCCTCCGGAATTGCAGACACTCGTGTGTGTGTGTGTGTGTGTGTGTATGAGTTCCATAAACAAAACCAAATGCTGCAGTTGCCGCAGGGGCATACCCCTTGTATAGACAGCGGGGCAGGGGGTGACGGGGCGGCGGGGCGGCGGGTTTCGCCTGTGCTCATTTCGTTTCAATTGCGTCAAATTGTTGTGGCAACTTCTGTGGCTCTTACCGCACTTATGGCAGCAGCTCTTCGCTTTTGTTTATGCTTGGCGAAAAAAACAAACATTAAACACACACGCACAACAAAATGTGTTCGATTGTCTAAAATCGTGGCATTTCAGCGATTTTTCACATGTCTCTGTCGAATAGGAAAAACAAATTTTAATGTTTACCCATTTGCCAGCGACGCGTCGCCTTGTTTGCGACCCCGCACCCTCAAGCCGCTGTCTATTCCGTATCCCGTATTCCGTATTCCGTATCCCGTATCCCTAGTCTATTCGTATCCCCCTAAGCGTCTTGAGGTTCATTGAATGTAGTTGAAAATAAAAAAAAAACAAATTACATGCGAGCATTAGGAAAATCCACCCGCGAGACCGAGTGCCAAGCTCATGGTTGCCCCAAGGGAGCAAGTCGAGCGCAAGATTTTTATTGCAATGCCCAATGCAAGGCCCCTCAATAGTAGATGCCCCTGGCTGGCTGCCTGGGCTGGCTGTGCCCAGTCAATGCCAGACTCGAAATAAACCCATCGGCAATAAAGTGTCGCCAACAATTTAAATGACCTGTTGATGGATTCGAAAAAAAAAAATAACAGAAACGAGCAGGAAACAATTCCCAGCTATAGCAAAAGTGCCTCAGATATGCACTATATCTATATATATATATATGCGTATATATCTTTTTATGCATATGCTAGATCTTGGGCAGATCTTGTAAATTTGTTAAATTCAATTTATTGACCATAAAACTAATTTGCGCATTAATTATGATCTGTTTCCACTGCAAAAGTGCATTGCGAACATCGTTTTCTAGAGTATTTCACATTTAACATTTCACATTTCTATTTTGGATTTTTATTGTGCCAACATTTAGAGTTAATCATGTTCCGAATGCAGCTCGTTAAAAACAAAAAACACAAGCTTCAGATACGCGCAGTATCTGGGTTGCACGCAGATACAAATGTATCTAGAACATAAACTAGAGTCGTTGCACGCTTCCAATTGACGCCCATGCAAATGTCGAACGCATTTCAATTTTCTAATTTTGTCATTCAACAGCAAATTCCATAAATTCGTGGACATTTTTCATATTTGTTGTCGGACACGTTCACCGATTGTCGGCTAATCAAATTGCTCTTTCAAATATTCGAGTGGGTTGCGGCCGGGAATAGAAAAGTCCAGCAGAAGTCAACTATTAAAAACAGATTAATTGATATGCGCTGAAAACAAATCATTTAAAGAGCTTGCAGCGCGCTTTTGCTCAAAAAAAAAACGTTAACAGTGTCTTTACAGTGACTGTTAAGGCCATCAGACTGTATTCGCCAAGTGTTTGAGTATTTATATAATAGATATTCAACTGTGGAAGCTGTGGCGTGCTTTTAGTCGCTACAAAAACAATAACAGTGGCTTAACAGTATCACTGTATTAAATCAACCTGATAATGTTAAATAGAGTTTTCCGTAACAATGCGAATATTAAAATACTGTTAACATTTATGTTGTTTAGGCTAACTGCCTGTATTTGCTAGCTGTGAACATTGACAGCAATAATTGAAAATTATGGCAAGCTTTTAATATTTCAATAATATTAACAGTGCCTTAACATTCATGATGTGCAGGCAGCTTTTAAATAAATCAATATTAGAGCTATGCTATGCCACGACAACATTTACTTTATGTTAGCATCGGCATGTTATCAGAGTTAACAGAGTTATGTGTATCTGTATGTCCCAAAAGATGGATTTTATTGTGGAAATTGTCGAAATTTCATTTCGAATTTTGAAATGTTTTTGAGCTGATTTGATGACTGTTTAATGTGAGCCATAAAAAATGAATATAGCAGCTAGTGCTGATAGTATGTAAGGTGGGGTTGAATGTGTAGCATAAGGGTTATGCTCAGGGGTAGGGGCTAGCATTAGAGGATGGGTATCTTTGGGTCTGCTGCCATTTGGTGCATTGTTCGGTGCATTGACACTGCGCACCTTTAGATTTTCTCAGGCCTTGTTTACATGCGGGGCACACAGTTGAGTGTTATGTAAACTGAAGCAGTTGTTGTTGTTGTTGTCGCTGTGTAAACAAGTGACATCTGGCCATCCATCTAACAGGCAATGCCACAGCACTTATGAGTGCCCGCCCCTGTTTGGTTTGTTGTGACAATTGGCGCGGATGTAAATGTAAATGTATCTGTATCTGCATCTGTATCGGCAAACTGTTGTATCTCAATTAGTATCTTAAGCTAATGGTAGCAGTCATATCTATGGCTGAGCTGGGTCAGCCTTTGGTCATTGTCTCAGGCAGCTGCGCGGCGCACACGCACACAACTATGCGGCCAATCTGTGTGGCATTCCGCGCTAGCAGATTAGGCTAGCAAATTGTATGGAAGCCAATGGCGTGGCCAACAATGCGCCGCATCACAAAATATTTAATTAAATGCTTAATTACGCTTGCCATGCCATAAATTCATCAAATGCAATTTAAGCTCACACACACACACACGCGCCCCACGACAACGAGGCGGACCGGCCTCCTCCTTGCCACCAACCAGCTGCATGCGTTAATGTGCAGATGCAGATACAAAGATACACAGATACACAGATACAAGTACTTTGGGCTGCCAGCGCAGCGCATCTCGTATTCATTCATTAACAGAGTTCGACCAAAGCTGAGCACCCTGGTCGCCGGGTTAAACGTTATGTGCCATAACTCTTCCAACTCGCCACCGAGCGGCAATGAATCCCGGCAATCTATGCAACGTGAAGCTGGCAAAGCAGCTGCACGCTCGTGAGTCGTGAGTTGTGTTTCACAGAGTGCAAAATAAGACTTGTGGACACACAAATTGGGTCAGAGCCGCAAACTGTGCACGGCTACGCACTCTGCATAGTTAACATTGTACATTAACAATTATTCGCCAGAGCTTAGAGACCTAACATAGCGTCACTTTAACATTTCGCATGTTAACACATGTCCTATGTTAAAAAACTTCAATATTTCTGAATGAGAATATTTGCATAAACAATGTGTGCACGGCAAATAACAGCTGTTAACGTCACATTATCATCACGTTTCAGCAATAATAGTTTTACTTACTTTTTACTAATTTTGTTTAATAGATTAGTTTCTAGTTCTTGATTCTTTGATTAAGCTGATATATTTTACGCTCAGTAACAAGAAGTAGCGTCACACTGTTAACGTCACATTAACATTATTGATCGAAATCTTGAAGAAAAGAGAAACCCTGTAGTAGCCCGCCCAACATGCTGTTATTGCTTTTAATTGCAGAGAAACTTTTCCTGTATATCGCTTTAACTCAATGGAGAATCAGTGGTCAGGTCAATGGGTCTCCATTTCCATGCCCACACACACACGCACACACACATGCGCACAGTCTCCGAGAGATAGATACGCATGCACAGTACACGAAATTGACAAATTGCAGTGAAAATTTAGCTTTTGAAATGAAAACGAAACGCGAGCAATTATTTTTAATTGAAAATGTCAAACATGTTGGCTGCTGAAAGAGTCGGCCAAGTCGTCAAGCGGCCCAGCCAAGTCTCGCGACCAACTGCTGCCCAGCGAATGTATCTTACAGATACAAATACGCATAGCATACTCTGCAGTGCGTTATGCTTCAGAAACTCAAAAAAAAAAAAAAAACTAAATAAAAACATAATAGTGTAGAACGAAAAAAAAAAAAACGTGGAAAACTTATTAGGAGCGTCGCGGCACTTGAGGGCCACTTTTGTGCGGCAACGGGACGCAGTACCTTGAGCGGAAATGCGATAACCCTGAGCGACGGGAAATCGAAGCAACATAAAACAGAGGCACCAGCTACAAGTTTGAGGTGGTGGGGGGAGCTGAGGCAATCGCGTACATCATGATTGATTTGTAAAGCTACACAGTTCAGCGGGGGGCCGGTTCATATACATACAAACATCATGATTGACATGGCAGACTACAATACTGAGGGGGGACTGGAACAATGCGTACATCAAGATTGATGTGGAAAGCCTCACCGTTGAGCGGGGAACTACTTGATTTGGAAGACTACAAACTGAAAGTGGACCGGGACATTCCATACATCATGATTGATTCGGAAAGATACAAAGTTGAGCGGAGGGCTACTTCATATGCGTGCATCATGATTGATTTCAAAGACTACAAAAATGAGGGAGGGACTGGGGCAATCACGATTGAGATAATTGGGCTGAGCTTCACATGCGTACATGATTAATGTCGAGAATTAAGAAATTGAAGGCTGGGTTGGCATAGTACATCATTGGTACGCGAATACATCATGCTTGATTGGGACAGTAACGAATTCGCGCACGACTGATTTGAAAGACTACAATATTGAAGGGAATAGCAGCACATTATTGGCATCACAAAACATCATGATTGATTTGGCGAATTTCTATGGTTAGCTCTTACCAGATAGCATGGGCGCCAGCGCAATGCCATTGGAGTCCTGTTGCTGCTGCTGTTGTTTGGTGGTCAGCTCCTGCTCCTGCTTCAGAGCGCTGGACTTGCCGGGCACACAACCGCCGATGGGCTTCTTGGATTTCCACAATTTCATATTGTAAAGTCACAGGCTGCGATTGTTTCGAATGGATTTAAACAATTGTGGTTTATATATGGGTGTTATGTGCAGATTGAAGGGACATTGTTCTGGCCAGGGCTTGGCCCTCTAGTGCGCACAATATGCTCTATATCTTTTTATAAACTATCGAGAGCTGTGCACTTTGACTGCGATATTTGGTTTTGCTTTTCCGATTTGCGCTGCATAATCAAGAATCCCAAATAAATACGATAAATGCACCAGTGAACAGCGGCCGCACAATAATAAAAAAAGGAAAAATAAATGAAAAATAAATGAAAATGTGGAGCACACACACACAGACGCACACAGAAGAGGCGCGCGCGTGTATTCAAAAATTGAAATTGTGACGCCTCGCGAGGGCGAAGCAGCGAGCGCGCGTTTGTTGAATGACGACTTCTGCTGCTTGTGGCAGTGGCACGTCCGGCGTACACGACGAGAAATTGCACAATGATTCAGGGGTCCGCCAGTCGCCGGCAGCCCGCTGTACGCTGGCCGATCTTACAGTTAGTTGCCTCGCAGTCGCAGCCGCAGTCGCAGCGCATCGACGCGTCGCGTGTATCTTGTAGATACGCAACAGCAAGCAGGCGCTCTCCCACTCTCTCACTATCTCTCGCTCTCTCTCTGGGTCGCTGTGCCTGTGCATTTCTCATTTTCCCGGCCATGAATTTTCATTCTATGCTCAACAAACTCTCAACCACTCTCGCTCTGGCACCGGCTCTCCTTTCGTTTGTGCCGAGTGCTTGGCGAGTTTTACCCTGCGCCCCACAAGCACTAACAAAATCCAATAAGAATATGCTGCAAGTGTGCTGCATAGACTATCAAATACCCTATACAAAAGAAAATGTGCCTAAGCATAATGAATAGATAGTCTTTATGGAAACTTTAGCAATAGATATCCTAGTAATTAGTTATTTCCTTCCACGAAACATGTTAAAGTTTCTCTGTTAAATTGACGCTGTTAATGTTTGTTTTACTGTTATTTTTGTTATCATGATGTAATAACAAGCTTATGCCCATAAAATGCTTTTAACTTTTATGTTAGCATAACAAACAACTGTTGGTAACAGAAGTAGTCAAATTAGGCACATGCTGAGTCGAGTATGTTTTCAATACACCCAGCTTGCAGTTAATTCATGTAGGGTATCATTATGTTATAGGCCCATATGGAACATTTGTGCGCCTGTTGTGGAACAGAGGAAGCATTCGTATCGCATGCGAGTTTCTAATTGGAAAGCACTCAAATCAGTGCGAGAGACTCGACTGATGTGCGGTATGCATGACAATGGAGCATCGGCATTAGAGCCAATTCATCTGGCCAACTAGTCGAAATGGACTCAAGGGTTTGGCGCCTGGGACCGCACACAGAAGCGTCTGGCCTCCTTTATTTATTTAATATATCTTTTTTTCTGCTGTTCGCACCGCAATTCCGAGGCCGCCTGTCATGATGATGATGTCGCGAATTTCGCTAATTAGTCACGAAAACTCGCGGCTCGAAATGGTCAAAATGACCAAAATTGGCCAAGTGGCAAATGTGGTATAGAAAAAGTCAACGAAAAAAAAAAAGCAAATGCCACATAAATTAACAGCAGCTGCATAACATCTGCTATGGGGTTCGACCTTTGCCAATGCATATGTATATGTTTAATCTATTGAAAAAAAGTATGTTAAAAATTCAAAAAAAAATGTTAAAGGGTGATTTAACCATTGTTTGGTAATCCTTTTAGTAATATCGAATATTTAAGATATATGAAAAGACTTTAAGGAACTTGTTAATAGATGTAAGACACTTTCCTTAAGTTTTTTACAACACTATGAAATGAAAACATAGAAATGACAAACAAAAATTATTGTGGATTACTTATTGTTGACAAGATTTAAGATAAATATTAATAATCCATAAAAACTTAAAGGCCCTAATATACAGAACATCCGCATTTTTATATTATTATACGACAGGGCTTTGTAATATCGCACTGGAAGCAGTCCATATGGCATGTTACCTTTTATGGGCACTTTTCTCTTTATCCATTCAGTTGAAAATTATTGCCCCTCTCTCATCGAGAGTAGAGGTCGAAGCACGGATACATTTTTAATGGTATTTCGGTTTTATTTTTACGTGAATTTTCCTCTTCCTTCCCAAAGTTCTTCCTCTTCCGCTGGCATTAGCATGTGACTACGAGGGGTGTGTCGTATCTGGCACATTTATGCAGCCGATTTAATGCCTTTAATGACCTCCACTAATGATCGAAGCTGATTGACTCAACAGAATCGATGGCATTTACCAATGCTATTTATTTTTAGGCCCTGCTTCAAGGCGTCTGCAAAAGGTGTGTATGTGTGTGCGTGTGTGTGTGTGTGTAAATTTACATCCTAAAAGTTAGGAACTCGATTAGCTTACGAAAATTTCTTATTCTGAACTGAAGTTCAATCTGGTCAAAAGACTTAACACTCACGATTTCTTCAAAAATATCGGGGAATAGAATTATCATATAGCATACTTTTAGTCAATGCTTTAACTCAGACAAATATGGTCAGATCTTCAAATGTAACACCTCTTTAATAAATTTAATTCTAAATGTTCTACAACACAAAACTTGTTTTCAAATCTCGGGTAAATAAAGCCCGATTTGTGAATGATATAGTATTTTAGACTATGCAAAAATCCATTTCTAAAAGGATAACATCACAAATTTTAGCTAAAAATGGAAACGGTTTTGAAGTCAAACATATTACGGGCTATTAAATACCCATTTGAAAGTTCTAGAGCATTTTAGCTTAGTACGAAACACGACCATCGACTGGAATTACATTAAAAATAATCGTAATATTATTTTGAAAATATATATAAATATATTTCTCCCTTATCCCAGTTAAACATTCGAACCCCATTATGCTAACGAATGTATTCTCATTACATTCACACAATGTCTTCAGTGCTTTGTACCACTGTGCAGCCTTGAAAAAGCCCAGCCAGGTCTCTCGCGTCCTCCTCTCCCTCTCCCGCTCTCTCCACCTGGCTTTCTGGTCTCACGCTCTCCTTACAGCTAATTGATTAACCGTTACATGGAACAGCAGCCACAAAGAGTGTAAATTTTGCGACACATGCGCAGAATTCGGTTGTGCGTAAAGTGTGTTTGTTCAATTCGGAGATCGAAGGAACTCCAGATCTCCATATGTGGCCATATATGTTATCAATGGAGTTGCTTTTCGTACTTCTATGTGTATTCAATTTCCTACAGGTAAGTGCCAGAAAGAGAAAGGAAAAGAAAAGAAATATCTATGAGCTGCTTCCCCCACACAGTGTCAAGGACAGGGACAGGAACAGGGACAGGAACAGGGGCAGGGCCCAACGAGGCTGCTGCCCAGCGTTTGCCGTAGGGATGCCAACGGCAGCAGCTTGAGCGTGGAGATCCGGCTGCCGTTCATGGACATGGAGCTGCGTCACGAGCGGCATTTGCATGTGCTGCGCGCCCAGCAGCTGCTGCTGGTGCTGCACGGGCACGAGCTGTTCCAGCTGCAAATGGCCGGCCGGGACAAGCGGCTGGTGCGTCTGGGCGAGCTGACGGGCCGTGTGGGCCAGCAACTGGCCAGCGCCGCGGCTGTGGTGCTCTGGCGCGAGTATCTGCTGCTGGCCGTGGCGCTGCCGGAGTCGCTGGAGTTCTATCAGATGGCACAGCAGGCGATGCTGGACGCCAACCAGCAGCACTTTGAGCCCATACAGGAGTTCGCTCTGGCCGGCAGCCTACAGCAGCTGCATCTTCTGCAGCCCAATCCGGAGCAGGTGCTGCTGCTGCTGACCCTCAACGTAACGCAGAGCCAGACCAGATGCAGGTAGGCCCTGGGCACAGTTCAAGATGCGATCAAGCTCAGCCTTTTGATCTCCCTATAGAACCTACGAGTGGCTGGAGACGTATTTCAATCCCGTCGAGGAGCTCACGTTGCCCGCCCTCAAAGCGTTCCAGGTGGTGGGACGTCAGCCCCATTACATAATCACGGGACGCACGCTGCGCGGCCAGTCTAAGGTAAGCCTCAAATACTCTGTTCACAAGCTGCAAGCAAGTATATTTGCTGCCTCCCGGCCTCCACAGCTCGTGCTGACCATCTACGAGCTGTTGACGCCCACGTTGCGCCTGCTGCGCCGCCAGAGCCTGACCGTGCAGGCGCGCCACGTGCTGGCGGCACGTTTCCGCGGCCGCAATCTACTCTTCGCCTGCGCAGGAGCCAGCGGCAACAGCAGCACGTGCCTTCTCTTTCGCATGGTCGAGGGCCACTTTGTGGTGTACCGCAAGCATGTGCTGAGGCAGCTGCAGTTCAGCCATCTGGCCGCATCCGAGCTGGGTCAGCTGCTGGTCGGTGCCCGCGCCAACGGGCAGGTGCTGGTGTTCAATAGCCAACGCCTGGACTGCTACAGTGGCTTCGGCGCCGACCCCAATCCCAGTGGCATCTACACGCATCGCAATTCGCAGAACGAAAGCTTTCTGCTGCTGTCCTATCGGCGCCGGCCGAGCACCACATTGCTGCGCATGGTGCAGCTGGGCGGTGCCAACGATGCAAGCATCCTGGCCGCCAATCTGGAGGGCAACGATGGTAAGCTGTGCGCGCCGTTGTGGCTAGATGCTTGTCTAATCCTGATTGCCTCAACAGATCTGAGCAGCGTGCAGCAGCATCGCCATGAGTTCGAGCAGTCCACCAATGGACTGCGCAGCCTGCTGCTGCGCCGCAAGCAGCAGCTAGATGCAGTGCATCAGCTGTTGGGGTCACTGGAGCAGCAGCACACGCGCAGGCTGACGCAGCCGTTGCATCTACACAGCGGTTCACGCATTCAGCTGGTGCAGCTACAGGGCTCCCACTTGGCCAGTCCCATGCAGCTGCTGCGGCGCATGGAGAGGCTGCGGCAACAATATGGTCACGCCGTGATCAGGCGCGGCACGCGTTCATTTGGCGCGGGCAATGCCTCCTACACGAGTGCACAGGACACGCTCAAGGTGAAGCGCTTGCAAGTCCAGAACCTCATTTACCAGGGCCAACTACTGCCAGGTGAGGGTTGACCTTCAACTTATGGTTGCCAGCTTCAATCGCCATCTGCTTTCTTTCAGGCTATCATTTGGACTCGTCCAGCCCGCCAATTCTGAGCATCAAGGGCCAACTGCTGACCAAGCGGCTCCACACAGAGCAGCTGCTGATCCCGCCCAGCTACAAGCGGCCAGAGCGCTCGCCGGATGTCCACACGGTTGTGCGACATCTCCAGGTGGAGCGCATCAACAATGTCTCCTGGTTCGAGTTTTACGACTCGCTTTTTCTGCATTCGCGCGACAACGAGATCGAGGGACGCCTCGTTCTTCAAGCCCGCGCCAGGGTGGTTAATCTCCAGACGCCGTTGCTCAATGGAAAGCTGGTGGAGCAGCTCTTCAATCTAAGGCAACCCCAGGTGGTGACCTCCAACATATTCATGTCCGCTTTCATTGCACCCAAACTGGACGCCAATCTCGTAAACGGCTTGAACTTTGCCCAGGACATTGTATTTCGTGGTGCCAGAAACAACCTGATTAAAAGTAAGTTTAAGGTATTTATATATATACTAGCTTGTTTTTCAAATTTCCACCCATTTTCCACCCGTGGAAAACTCAAATTTACACGTAGTATCTCGAACTCCACATCGGTATGTGCAGAAGGTATTATAATTTTGTCTCGAATTGTGTAACGCATAGAAGAAAATATCCCCGACCCCATAAAGTGCATATATTCTTGATCGGTATCAACAGCCGAGTCGATATAGCCCTGTCCGTCCGTCCGTCTGTCTGTTTCTATGCGAACTAGCCCTAGTCTCAGCCATGACTATTTGCACTGTGCTTCTTAGATACGAGCTAAGCATTATAAAAGGTTCGGTCTGCAAGGGTATCTGCAAGGGTATTCGGCGTGCCGAAGATAGAGAGAGAGAGAGAGAGAGAGAGAGAGAGAGAGAGAGAGAGAGAGAGAGAGAGAGAGAGAGAGAGAGAGAGAGAGAGAGAGAGAGAGAGAGAGAGAGAGAGAGAGAGAGAGAGAGAGAGAGAGAGAGAGAGAGAGAGAGAGAGAGAGAGAAAAAGAGGGAGAGAGAGAGAGAGAAAAAGAGAGAGAGAGGGATATGCCGAGTAGGCCACTTAAAATAGGCTTGCCAACCAAATTAGTCTCAGCTCGAAATTTAAATACAATTTGTACTCTTGAAATTCTCAAAACGAAAATAATATCTATATAAAAATGAATATGGAATACTGGACATTGATGATATATTTATTGATCTTGACAGCGCCCGTTCGCATTTACCAGATGAGCGTCTCGGGCGACATAATCGTGGAAAACGAGAGCAAATGGCCACGTCAAATGGCCGCCGAGCAGCGTCCATTCAATCTGCAGCAATATTACAGGGGCAGGATCATACTGAACGGCTCCTTGACAGTTAACAATCTGCAGCGGGACACGAATGAGACGCGCCTGCAGCTGGGCGGGCAATCTCTGCGTGCACGGGACTTGCACGCGGATTACCTGTTGCTACAAACGCCGCAGGTGAGTAGAGGGTGAAAAAAAACGTGGGTCTATCAGTTTTTGCAAATGCATATGCAGCCAGAAGGCAACATGAGGGCAGGTCGGCAGGTCATATATATATAGATATATATGTATGTCTGTCTGTCCATATCACAGACTTTTATATATTTAGATATGTATCTATTTTTTTTTTATACTTAGCACCTGGATACGCTGGCATTTGGCAATGCGAAGGTGACGACACGCGCCTTGAGCACCCGCCACATCAACGGACATCCGACGGCTGAGCATCTGCTCAGCGGAGCTGGACATGGGCCAAGCCAAGCAACGCACAGGAGACTACATTTGATATTCATGAGTGTGCGCATCGATGGGAGTGTGTACTGCGGCAATTACAGCAGCCGGCTGGCGCAGCTGGCAAGGGATGCAGTGCGTCAGGGCGAGACGGCCAACATAACGGGCCAAAAAAGCTTTGAGGCGCCATTACACGTGGACACGCTCTCCAGCCAGGCGCTAAACGGGCTGTCCGTTCAGGAGCTGGTGCTGAAGAGTCAGTTGTCGCAGAACTTCACAAATCTCAAGCTATTTCCACGCATTGTGGTCAAGAGTCAACTGGAGATTAGCCGCAATCTGACGGCCCAGCGCCTTAATCATATGGAACTGTCGCAGCTGCTGCAGCCGGCGTATAGCCTGCAGCGCCTGGAGCTGCCCGAGATGCCGAAATTGCAGCAGCTGATCTTTCGGCGACTCAATGGCCTGGCCTTCGATGAGCTGCTGGGAAAGCTGAGCGCCGCTGGCGGCGAGCCGGAGCAGCCGCTGCTGCTCCACAAGCAGCTCATCATCGAGGGCAATGTCCGCTTCCAGCGGCCACTGCAGCTGCGCACCCTGAATGCCATCCACTGGGACGAGTATGTGAAGGGTTTGGTGAGTGCGAATGCCAATAGCCTAATCCTGGGTGAGAAGCGCTTTCTGGAACCGGTGCTGATCACAGATGCTCTCCACGCGCCGAGCATAAATGGTCTGGATCTGAGTGCATTGCTGGAGAATACGCTGCTGCGCACCACGCCGCAGTCCATTGGCGGCGTCTATAGCTTTGCGCGTCTGACGGCCAGCAATGTGGATGTAGCTCAGTTGAATGGCATGCCAGCCAGCAGCTTCTTGGACCTGGGCCAGCCCTCACTACGGCTGCAGGGTGATCTCTATGTGCCCGAGCTGCAGCTCAATGGCAGCCTCAGCTGTGCCCTGCTCAACGATCCGCTGCCGCGTCTAGATGCCCAGCTGGCCGCGCTGCAGCAGCGCAGCTGGCGACGTCTTATTGTGCTGGGCGATGCACTGTGGCCCGAGGGCTCCGATCCGCAACAGCAACAGCAACAGCTGGACTATCTGCGTCTGCATGCAGTGCGTCGTCGCGCCGCCAGACAAATCATCTCCGGACATGTCATCCTGCACCAGCCGCTGCTGGGCCATTTGCAGGCCAGTCAGAGCTTGCCCGGCGGGCTCAACATTAGCCACATAGCTGAGGATGCGCTGCTGCGTCGGAGCTCAGTCACGCAGCTGGTAAAGGCGCCGCAGACAATGCTGCAGGAGGTGCGGGCGCGCTCCATTAGCCTGCTCAAGGATGGCCAATTCGAACTGCTGAACGGCATAGATCTGCGCCGACTCAATGCCTCGCTGTATCGTCGCTCCAGCGGGCAGCCAATGGGCGCCCAGCTGCGGTTCCAGCTGCCCCCGAACATAACGCAGCTCCAGCTGCGAGGCGGGCTCAATGGTGGCCACCATGTGGGCAATATCTACGAGCAGTCGCCCGGCGGCATTTGGCCGGCGGTGCAGTTGACGGAGCTGCAATTGCAGCAACAGCTGCAGCTACACGAGATCAACGGCATGAGCCTGGAGTATCTGCTGGAGCAGCGCGTGCCGCTGCGTGGCGCCGCCTTGGAGCTATTCGACACACTTCACTTTGAGCGGCTGGTGCTCGGCGAGCGCGCGATGCTGCGCACCATCAATGGCATCGATCTGCAGCGCGTGGTCTACAAGCACGGGCAACGGCCGCAGGCCATCGGCGGCGCCAAGACCTTTGCCAGGGGCATCGAATTCCAAGGGCCCGCCCACATAATGCGCCTCAATGGCAGGGATCTCAGCGAGAGCTACCAGCAGAGCATATACACGGATCGCGACTACAGCATCGATAGCCTGGTACTTGATGGCGCCAGCTTTCCGGGTGGCCTGCTCGCCGATACGGCGATGGGTGAATCCAGGCAGGCGCCGCAAATGGAGCTGGGGCACCACCCACTAAGCGCACGCGAGCAGCTGCGCCAGCAGCTACAAGAACTGGAGCAGCAGCTGCAGAGCAATCGTGCGAATCATAGCCAGCGTCTGCTTTATCTGGACTATGAGCAGCAGCGCCTAGAGCTGACTTGGAGCGCGCCCGCTGCCGATGAGATCCTGCAGCTGGTGGCTGTCCAAACGCCACAGCCGACCGGCATCTGTCAGCTGCAGCAGCTGATGGCTCAGCTCTCCGCGCGGCAGCAACGCGTCCACCTGACCAACGTGAGCCTGGCCAGCCGGCTGCTGCGCGCCAGCTCCGGGCGAGCTGCGATACGCGTCAAGGCGCAGAACTACTGCAACCAGCCGCTGCAGCAGTTCCGCAGTCGCATGCACATCAGCTGTCGTGGCCACGCCCACACTCTAGGGCTGCGTCAGCATGTGGAGGCACTGCAGTTGCACGACCAGCAGGATTACAGCTTGCTGCTGATCAGCGGCACGGATGAGGTGCGTGTGCTGCGAGTGAATCACACGAACTGCAGCCTCAGCGATTGGCAGTCAGTGCAGCCCGCCTCGACTGGCCGCCTGATGAAGCTGCTCCAGCTGGAGGGGAATAGGACGCTGCTGCTGACCGGCGGACTGCAGCAGCCGGAGCATCTGCCCGTTGTGGCTGTGCATCGCCTGGACGCTCAGAGTCAACGCTTTGAACTGCTCCAGCACATCGAGGGTGACTACGATCTGGCCGAGCTGCAGTCGGAGCAGCTGCTGCTCAGCTGTCACAGCTGTCGCCACATCTCTGTCCATGTCTTCAGTCCGGATGCCGAGCAGTTTGTGCCGCTGCAGCAGCTCCGCTTGGCGGCGCGCATCCAGCAGCTGTTGCCCTTCAGCGTGGCCCAGGAGCGCCATCTGCTGGTGCTGACCATGCCCGGCTCCAAGCATTTCTATCTCTTCAGCTACGCCCACATCGAGGGCTGGCAGCAGCGCACCTATGGCCGGCACATGTCCGATTTCCAGTGGTCCTGGCCGCTGCTACGTTCCGGGCAGGAGCTGACCACCTCGGCGCCCGTCCTGCTGCTCTGTGGCCAGCGTTTTTGCAGCCTGGTAAAGGCTCTGCTCGACTAGAGCCAGTTCATTCGACCTGTTACTCTACGAAAAATAATTTTGTTTGGTCTTTGTTTAGTTATCATTAGGGGCATTCCGTTCAATTTGACAGCTTGTTGTGAAAAACTTTGTTAAATATTTCTGCAGTTCCTAACTGCATTAAATTGTTAATTGTTAATAAAATTCGTTAAATATTGGTTAAACATTGAAGGAATAAATATACATATGTGTAAATATTTAACTGGAATACCACATGTGTTCTTTCAATCAGCTCAATTATATATGAAATTCAATATATCTGTGCAGCTGTAAATACACCTTAAAATAATTCCTGAACGTATATACATTCTCCAAAAACAATGTGTTAAGGTTTAAAATTCCAAATAAAATATGGAACATGCATATCAATTGTTTATTCTACTTATAACTGTACATAGATGAATTTCCGTATATATATTTATATAAAAAAAAAAAACAAAAACAAAAAAAACATACTTATATGGGGTGCCTTAAATCCGTATAAAGAGTTTTTGAGAAAAATAATTATACATGTTTTATGTAAAATATATATAAAAATTGAATTTGTCAATTTGAATTCATTGCCTACCAATCGAATTCTTGTATATAGATATTGCCGGCATACCCCTAATAGCGATTATCACATTTCAAGTACTTGTTTTTTGAAAAACAAATAAAGTGGCTAACGAAAGCTTTGAAATCAGTTTTCATGTCCACAAACCTAAACAAATTCTAGTCGAAACGTCGATTGGACGGCGCTCAGGAAATAAAGCTCTTGCGGCTGCACTTGATCACATAGATGGTGAAGACGAGCAGCCCCAGAATGCCCCAAATGGAGCTGTTCTGGTTGGTGCCATTGCCAGTTTGAGCCAGTATCCAGTCCACGTGGCTGGCGACATCCACGAAGGCGGCGGACTTGCTGCGCAGGCCGAGCAGCTGATTGGACTTGGTCAGAGGAGCACCTGCATCCAACTCGTAGGCGGCATTCTCCGCCTGGTTATCGTACTGCACACACAACTGCTGCAGCTCCTGGCAGGGCAAGGGCTGGACACGCAGCCTCAGCATTTCGTGCAGCTCGTGACCATCATCGCCGGCCAGGCCCCAGCTGCTGATGTGCCAAGGCGCCGGATCCGACTCCAGGTGCTGTGTGTCCACGGGCAGCGATATGGGCTGTATGCGCGTCTGTTGGGCGGGCACATCCTGATCGAGCATAAGTATGGCCAGGGACAGCTGCTTGGGCGGCTGATAGACATGGGTCACACCATACACCTGGGCATCTGCCGTGGGCGCAAAGCGCTGCGTGCTGCCCAGCACCACGCGCAGCTCGGCGGGATGATAGAAGCTCTTGTTGTCGTTTCTAAAAGACAGGTGTTTCAAACTGGGATTAGTTTCGATCTGACGCCGATCAAGTATTCTATACCTACTTGTACAGACAGTGGGCTACTGTGAGCACCACGGAGGGACCCACGAGTGCGCCCGAACAGATGTGACCCTTTCCGAAATAGTCCAGCTCCTGGTCAAGCAGCCGTATGGAGGCCTGGTAAGGTGCTCTTCGCCTGCCACCCGCTGCATTGGACGTGCCTATGCCACGCTGCTTTGCCAACTCGCGATGGGTGAAGGCTGAAGGTGGGTTGGAAAAGATAAATGCAAATTTTAGATAAGATAAAGATAAGGATAGAGAAGAAGCACTTGACTAGGATTTACACAAACATTTACGATTCCTTTTATAAATAAATGCACAAATGCTTCTTAGCTCTTTGCTAGGCAAATTACATCGGTGCTTATTGTCCGATCTGCTTCAACTTATCAGTACCTAAACACGGCATCCTAATGAGTGCATATACTAAAGCGTACTTCGAAAAGTTCTTAATATCTAGCTCTAATTATCTGCGAACTATGCCCAGAAAGCATGCTTTAAAATCTATATTTATCGATATAAAGATAAGTTAATGATCCTTCTTAGCATGGTGTAAGAGCATATATATAAATTTTTAGTATTTCAATTTTATAATTCTTGTAGTTTCCAAGATCAACCCCAAAAATGATCAAAGCATTAAACGATGGGTAAAATTCTAATTCGCATAGTAAGAGAAACCCGATTTGCACTCTTAACAAACTTTGAACTTTGTTTTTGCTTTTGGTTAATTTTGAACAGAATCAAAGTTTATTGAAAGATTATGAGAAAGCCGTCTGGTGAGGAATTGGCCTTGGCAACGTTGCCGATGCATTTTATATGGTGTGATCCATTTGGCTTATCATTATCGACGCGAACGACGCGAACGCATTGCCCGATCAGCTGATCGTCGCGTTATAGTTGTGGTGCCACCCATTTTCAGGGGTATTAGTATTATCGTTGGGAACGATATCGCCCGCTCTTGAGAGCTCGACGCGCGTGTTTTATGGCACTACCTGTCCCATAGTAGTTGGTCAGAGCCACGCCGGAAACTATGAATTGGTTATTTTTCATTGGCCTTGACTTTCCTAATCTGTCACAAACTAAAGCTGCAGACACAGTTGAGCATGGCTATAAGGGCACGTTTGCAAAACTATATTGAGTTGCGAATTTATGATATATGTATTTATATGTATGGTAAAGATAAGACCTCTTATCATAGTTTCCTTGAAAATTCAAGAATTAATATATTTTCTGGAATATCTAATTAAAACTTATCACAATGTGTCTGGGTTTTACTGTGGCGGATATATTTCTAAAGATATCCCAACTATTTTCCGTCTGCGCTATTTTCGTAGTCTTGCAAAAAATCAAAAATCTACCTATAAATCGTACGTTTTCAGACTTGAGTTGGGCTCGTGAAATCACATAAAATCAGTTATCGTGAGCGATCTCTGAACTTATATTTCGAAAAGGCACGAAAAATCCATCATTAACATGAAGGAAGCCTCGACACGATCTAATCCGATCTTTAGTAATCAACTCAAGTCTCTAAGCTCGATCTATTTTCCTGTAGATTCTTATCTATAGGGAAACTAAATGCGAATAACATATATTTGTAAGTCATATATATATATATATGTCTACAAATGTATATATACCATATATATGTGTCTTATAACTGATGAGAAAATTCCAAGTTTCAAAAAGAAAAAATGAGATTTTTTCTATTTCTCGAAAACATACTATATACCTTATATGGAATATAGGTAGCCTGGCGTTACGGAACAACCTAACAGTACTCGAGACTTAGTTGAACCAATCTTAAATCGATATTTAAATTAATCCCAACTTACTTGTCTGCATTTCGGTGGACAGGAATGCAAATATCAGTATTTTGATGATCCGCTTTAGGTGCTCGTTGAGTTGCATTGTTGTTAAATCGAGCTGGGGATTAGCCAATTAATTAATCCAGATGGTAAGACACTTGTTCAACTTGGTAGAGCCGCGTAGATAGTGCGCACCTTGATAGAGCTCCAAGCGTTGAATGAAATAATTCACTTCTAAAAAGTACGAAAGCAAATTCGCAACGCTTTTCCCTTAGATTATTCAATTTTGTTTTGATTTCGGGCGATGTTTATGCTTTTGTATTTGTTGTTCGCGTTTTTTTTTATTCTCTTTCAGAGAGTATTCGACTTTTGTCACAACCTTCGTAGTCCCCCAAAGCAAATATATTCCTGAGCAGCATCAAGAGCCGACTCAATGTAGTCGTATCTGTCTTGTCTATCTGTCTCTCAGATTTAAGGCAAGATCATATCACCATATCGTATAGCTGACATAAGAATGATTGCTCAGTTTTATGTTTTCTCCTTAATCAAACTTTCAACATGAGAAACACCTTATCAAGGCCGTTGCACAATATCATATAGCTCAAGATATCTTAACCAAACTCATATCAAATGGCATACATTATTTCAAATACAGGAACAATCGATCGGGATATGCGGACTTTTTGTCTAAAGGCACTTTTAAGGTATATGCCACAAGGGTATTTACTCTTCGACATGTCCAAAATAAAGGTGCTTTATTGTTTTTCCTTTTTTTGTTTATACTTATTGATAAAGTCACAACATTCGAGCAACGCCATATAGAGCACGCACACACTCACTCACACACATGAACACTGTCATAAACGCTTAATGATAAGACCTCTGATTATTTATTATTATTTTCTTTTTTTCTTCGATTATTCATTTTGTTTATATTAATATTTAAATTGCGATCAGCGCATTTGCAGTTGACAAACTGGTATACCCTGCCCTTGGGCATTGTTGATGACTAAAAAGAAAGCTCAGGCAGGTGCTTCGAGAATATCTTAATGGAATACCACAGCAAACATTGCTTGCCCTAGAAAAGTGCACCTGTACTTGGCGTACCCACTGATAAGACAGATATGTATGTACGTCTATAAATACCACTGTGTAGGGTATTTGGCTTTCGGTGTATTGTGTTTTAAACTCGTATTTATCAGTAAGACTAACTTTTAAATTTAGACGCGTGCGTTAATTTCTGTTACTAACTGAAACGCAAAATGCAAGCCTAAAAATAAACCACGGCTAATAGCCAAAGCATAATAACAGCTGTTTAACATGCACATAACATGCCAATGTTAGCAGCAAGCTGTTAATAACAGCTGTTAAGCAGCCGAGGAGTATCAATTTATAGAATGCAATATTGATTACATAAGTAACATGCAGATAACATGCCAATGTTAGTAAAAGGCTATTTATAACAATCTGTCGTTTGTGAACAGCTGAGAAATTTTTTCTGAGAAATTTTAGCGGCCCACATTGGAAGGGAAAAAGTATCAATTTATGTAGTGCAATATTTTATATAAAGCGTTTGCCTTAAATAAACATTATACGTTTTCAGACTCAAATGTTCCATAAATTGTGAGCCTATTCAAGGCTATAAGTTGGGTTTTGGGCGAATCATTCAAATCGGATTCTTGAATTGATTATGCTATAAGCCGAGCCTAAAATATTCCATAAAACATTTGAATGTGAGACAAAATCGAGATCTAAAGGTGCATAAGCTGATTAAAAGAAGAACTATCGATGCGATCCCTGAACCGAACCGCCGCGTCTGCAGGCAGTGTGTCGCAACCCCTTGACCTTGAACTTCTCACCAGCTACTTCCCGGTGGTGGCAGTACCTAGAAGAACCATCCCACAATACAAACTTTCGCAATACTTGGCAAATGTCAGTCACATGCAGCGCGCATGTTTCTGAAGCACGTCTATGGAAATTGACAGGCCCGACGATTACATAGCCAAACTGCAATTAACTAGCGATTGCTGCTGCCTGATAAGGTTTAGGAATTGTCCAATACCAATACCAACCAACTGGCAGCTAAGTATGTGTTTGTAAGTCGACTTGGTTATACCCTGTAGCCGAGGGGAGTTCAGCAAATGTTTTGCCTTGATAACATTTTAAATGCTTAAACAATTTTCTGGCTTTTTGATTATGAGATAGAACTCTGAACATGTTCCAAAACTCAAGGCTTTATCTGAAACAATCATAAGAAATATAACATATATAGCATTAACAACAGAGAGATAAGAGCTGAAGAAGAATATATATATAGGGAAATAGTGGCAGGTCCACTCTACCTTAACACAACAGAATTATACTCATTCATTTTTTGAACATTTCTATGATTAAGCTAGAAATCCCATTTCTGATTTTCCCCGAACATTATCTTTAGTGTTTCTCTATCCGGATTGAATTTATGGCTGATATATATTTAACCAAGCTAAGGAATTGGTGGGCAAAACAAATCGCCGTTGGCCTTTGATAATTGCGTCTTAAACTATTTTCGGGTATTTCGATTTGAAGTACATTTAATTTACGTTGTGTTTTTGGTCTTATAGAGTGTTTCATCTTATCAACGATCCATACTCCAAAATGGATTATTCCAACGCGTCCTAAAAGTATGCTAAGATCCATCGCTCTAAAAGTAGCATAGACTTAGCATGAAACCTAGGAGTATGTTGCTGTTAAGTGGCACGAACATTGTGGCAGATGATCTGGCAACATCCTCGAACTCGTCCGAGCGTATGAGATCGCTATGGCCATACTTTGGATCTTGGGGATTTTTGAATTGATAGCTCTCAATGGTATTGTGTATCCAATGCCTGTAGTGTGTCACATTGGCATAGACACCGGGAATTTGGGGCATGCCGCACCTGACGCCCCACGAGCTTATGCCGACCAGCTTGCCGTCACAGAGGAGCGGCTCACCCGCATCGACGGTGCATCCATCCAGCTGATCCTTATTCGCATTGCTGGCACACAGCATGCCAGGGCGCATGGACTTCTCGATAAGATTGGAGACACGCTTGCAAGCTCTCTCATCGATCAGCGTCACATTCAGCTTGATCATCTGGCCCAAGTAGTACTCCATGTGACTGTTGTTCCAGCCTCTGATGTGGCACCTGGCTTCCAGCTGAGCGTCTGCGTCGGGCAACGGGATGGGCTGCATGATGGACGGCACTGTGGCGTTCAGTATGATGAATGCAATGTCCTTGTCGTAGGTGCTCGTATCGAACTTGGTCACGTTTATGAGCAGCCACTGCAGCGAAAAGGACATCGTCTGCTTGTCGCGTACGAAGCGATGCTGGCTTCCCAGCACCACCAGGAACCTCGATATGGGCAGAAAGCTGCCATCGTACCTGGTCCAGCTGTGGGCGAAGAACACAGGATCAGACGCAACATCTACAGCCCAAAACCCAGCCAGCACCTACTCCACAAAGCAATGCGCAGCAGTTACCACCACATTGGGGCTAATAAGCGCACCACCGCACACATGACCGGATCCATAGCGAAAGGTTTCCTTATGCCGCTGGCGCAGGGACACATAATACTCGACTGGCGCCTCATCGGCATATGAATTATTGTCAGGGACCTGCATGGAAAGCTGATCGCTGCCTGGCACTTCGGTTGTGTTCAGCGCTGCCTTGGTCATGTCCAGCGTGGTCCAGAGCAGGATCAGCAGCAACAGTATCACACTTACCTTACCGCCCGAATTCACGTATAACAAAAGATCCATAACTTTCAACTGCTGTATACAAAATATAAACTGAGAACTTCAAGCTAACTTATTTACCTATATTTAAAACCTTATGCAGAAATTCATGGCATACTATGCTCAAGCTATATTAAGATCTCGATTTTGAATTGAGCAAAGAGATCGGCTTCATTCCTTTGTTCTGTCTTTTGGCAGTTTTCGGCTTTTCATTAATCGGTATGGAAAAGCTATCTCCAAACATTCATTCTAAAGCTCCCCTTCGTAATCTAAGCCCGATATCTATGAAATCAACAAAATATTCATTCTATATCTTTACTTAAAGAAACAAACCCCTATAAGATTGTATTTCATAATTTTGGCCTTAGCAGAACGGCAATAAAAGCCAGAAGATCCTTTCATATATGAATTCAAGGCTGTCTACTAAGTTCTGTCTGGTACTTTCGATAACCCTAATAGAGTTATTTGCCGAATTGGTCAGGAACAAAAGTTTCTTTTTTACCTTTCTCAATTACAATGCCCAATCCTATGTGTGGCTTCCTTGTTAGTTTTGGGAAGCATTTCTTGATGACCTTACAACATCTGGACATTCATCTTAACCTTAAAGTTTATATATTGACCAAAAAAACAAAACAGGATTTTAGCGTATCGTTATTTTACAGTAAAGAAATGTGGCTCAGGCCGAGCAGCACGGGCACCGCAACACTCAGAGCATAGGTAACCGTGATTATAGCGACGCCATCGTCGCCACCCTCTGTAGTGGTTTCTGTGCTGCCCTCCGTGGTGGTCTCTGTGCTCCCCTCTCCGCTGCCCTCGCCGCTGCCTTCTCCGCTGCCCTCGCCGCTGCCCTCGCCACTGCCCTCGCCGCTGCCATCTCCACTATTCGCCTCGGAGATTTGTTCGATTATCCACTCGTAGTAGTAGGACACCTCGGTGTAAACACCTGGCAGCTCAGGCTGAGCGCATCCAATGCCCCAGGAGACAATGCCCGCCAGCTGGCTCTGGCAGACGAGCGGTCCGCCGGAGTCGCCATTGCAGGCATCGCGCTCACCCTCCATGTACCCGGCACAGATCATCCCGGGCAGTATTAAATGACCCAGTGCGCTGTCGTTGATGCACTGCGCATCGCTGAGCATGGGCACATCCAGGGTCATGAGTATATCGGAGCCGTAGCCCTCCTCGGTGGTGCCCCAGCCAGTTACCTGGCAGACGGTTTCCGCAGGTACGGCCAGGGAGCTCAGTGCAATGGGACGTATGGTGGGATGATTGGCGGGCACTGAACCACTGAGCATAAGAAGCGCAATATCCTTCTTATAAGTGGCCAGCTCAAAGATGTCCAGCTGCAGGATCAGCTGATCAATATCAAAGGTTAGGGTGTTTGTCTTCTCGAACCGATCCAAATTGCCCATAACCACAATAAAGTCCTCCTTGGGCAAAAAGCGGCCATCGTAGATGATCTGGCTGTACGATGATATCAATGATTAGTTGTAGAGATCGATTACGGGGACAACATATAACGATCGAGTAGTGAGATTAGCCAGAGTTGATTTCAAAAGTTGATCAAAGACTTTGAGATAAACATCTTAGGATGTGCTATGAGTGAAAGATAATGCATATAAGTTATAGGCTATCTGTTATGAGGCTCAGATTGGGGATCTTAAATGGTGATCAGATATGATGATCGGATTTAAGTATAAAACTGAGAATCTGCTATAGCGATCCGAATATCGGTTAAAGAGGGCATTGCGTGTCTGTTATCAGAATTAGTCAAAATGATGAATGAATGAGTAATTAAATATGAGTAATTGGTGAGGATCACTTGCAACGATAATAGAACGGATCAGTTGTCTATTATCGATAACAAATGTAAAATCTGATTTGAGAATCAGTTGAAAACTATCAGTAATAGAGATCAGAAATATAACAATCAATTGGAGGATCAGCAATAAATGTTGGCTAAAGAGCTACACTGTGATTCGTCTGTTATGAGAGTCAGGCATTGAATGTAGCTATGGAGATCAGCTAGAAGCTATCCTGGACACTTACTCAACAAAGCAATGAGCCGCGCCGAGAACCCAATTTGGCCTGATCAGGGAGCCGCCGCAAATGTGGCCCGTACCGAAAAAGTAGCCATCGTTGAGGCGACGCCGGAGACTGACCTGATGCCTGGTGGCCTCCATATTGGCCACGGTGCCATTGACAATCCGACCCGGATCGGCACTGAATCTTGGGCGTATATGCCGTGAGTCCAGTCTAGCACCTAAGCCGTACAAGATCAATCAAAAAAGGCATCAGAAGATGCGAGTGCTTCAATATGCGCACACATACCGCTCGCTACCAGATAGAGGCCGAAGAGCACGGCAAAGATCGTTGCCCGTTTGAAAGCCATGTGGAGTATTCGTATTTACGGCACGAGCTGAGAACGTCAACTAAATGTACGGAACGTCAGGGCCACTTGGCCAGCCAATTGCTATCGTCACAATTAAATCTGGCAATACATGCCCGACATAATCTAATCAGCCCTCACCGGCCAGACCCACCCACTTTGTAAATTTCGTTCGGTAGATTCTTCAATAACGGACAGCTAGTCCGTTATTCCATCCGCCGGAGTACCAAACGGGGCGTGACTGTATTGGTGCAATTCTCAAGTGTGAAACATTTAGATGGATTTTCCCAAACGCACCCATGCAATATACTATGTGCCCCTGATTGTCATATCAATGGGTTAAACACAAGATCCATTTCGATTTACGGCCCTATAAAGTCACGGAGTTGCTCAACGATATCAAAAAAATGGTTAACAATTAATTATTCAATCGAGTGAACTACTATGAGAAGCAGAAACTTATCTCTGCTCTTGGCATCTAGCTTAACAGAAGTTTTGCTATTTAGATTAAAGATAAAGTATTCCAAGGAATTTCACAAAGATCTCTTTTAAGGGTATTAAGGTTTTAATATATATGTATGTATATACATATATTATTTTTTTACTTTTAATAGTCCCTATCTGTAGCTACAAATCGAGTGGATTGAATATTCTGACGAATTCTGAAAAATGTTTGCTTGTTTATAATTTATATACACAAATTCAGCAGATTGTAAGACACACGGCTCAAAGGCGTCACTCGCTTCTCGGAAGTGTTTTCTGTTTTTTTTTTTTCTCGTATTTATAAATAAATGTATAATGAATATATCAGTAATACATAGAAATCATTTTCGCACTTAGGAGCTGGTTTCATTGATTAGATAAATTCAATTATTTCATTGACCGAACACGAGGCTGAGGCACTTCAGATTCAATTTCTGGCCCTGCTCTATTTACACATTTGTTGAGCGGTAATCGCAGAACTAACATGCCAAACAAAAGAACAAATACAAATTGAAATACCTACAAGAGAAATAATATTTATTAATTTCATTCCAAATAATTCAGTATCTAACCGCCAGAAAGATGGCCAAAACAGTCAGCTTCGGGCCAAAGGCAAGCCTCGCTTCGCTGCTGTAGTACGAATAGTCGAGCGAGCGATTCATCCTCTTTATCCAGTCTATATAGTATACAACATTCGTATAGACGCCAGGAAAATCTTTGGCAGCACACTCTTTGCCAAAGGAGACGATGCCCACGAGCGTATTGTGGCACTGCAGCGGGCCGCCGGAATCGCCCTGGCAGGAATCGACGCCCCCATTCATATACCCGGCACATAACTGGGAACCGGATAAATACCCATATTTTGCACGGCATTCCGAATGGCTGACCACCGGGACAGTTGCCGATTGCAGAGTTGTCGAAGCAGAGCCACCCTGAAAGCAAACATGAATCGATAAATCGATTGATCAGCGAGCAAATAAAGAAAAAAACAAAAATTGTTGCCAAAATGATGAGAAACTTAAAAGCGATAAGCGTAATTTCGAAATTATATGAAAGTTCATAATTCAAAATACAGATAAGTATTTCGAAAACAAGAATATAAATATGAAAGCAAGCATTAATCGATTTATCGATAAACCACATTATCGAGCAAGCAAATGAAGAAAAAAACAAAAATTGTTGTCAAAATGTTGAGAAACTTAAAAGCGATAAGCATAATTTCGAATCATATGACAATTCCATATTCTAAATTTAGATAAGCATTGCGAAAACAAGAATATGAATATGAAAGCAAACATTAATCGATAAATCACATTATCGATCAGCAAGCAAATGAAGAAAACAAACAAATCTTGTTGCCAAAATGATGAGAAACTTAAAAGCGATAAGCATAATTTCGAATCATATGAAAATTCCAAATTCTAAATTTAGATAAGCATTTCGAAAACAAGAAAACGAATATGAAAGCAAACATTAATCGATTAATCGATAAATCGATAAACCACATTATCGATCAGCAAGCAAATGAAGAAAACAAACAAATCTTGTTGCCAAAATGATGAGAAACTTAAAAGCGATAAGCATAATTGCGAACCATATGACAATTCCATATTCTAAATTTAGATAAGCATTGCGAAAACAAGAATATGAATATGAAAGAAAACATTAATCGATAAATCGCATTATCGATCAGCGAGCAAATGAAGAAAAAAACAAAAATTCTTGTCAAAATGTTGAGTAACTTAAAAGCGATAAGCATAATTTCGAATCATATGACAATTCCATATTCTAAATTTAGATAAGCATTTCGAAAACAATAATATGAGTTCTTGAAAGAGAAAATCAAATACTTAAATTCAATTCGAATTGGAACTGTTTAAAATGAACTTTCTTACGCTGACTTTACTACCCCAGCCGGAGATTAGGCAATCGGTACCCACGTCGGTGGCTACCCTGGCAAGTGGCAGAGCCCGAACGTTCGATCTCCAGGGTATATAGCCGTTAATGAATACCAGGGCAATATCGTTAAGTAAGGTTGTCGGAGCGTATTGGGGATGGGGTATCAGCTTCTGCACGTTATACTGCTGCATTGCTGCACTTCTTGCCTTCAGATAAGTGCTGCCCATGACCACCACAAATTCTCTGGACGATCGCATAGAACTGCCTCTTTCGCTGCAAACGAAACAAAGAAACATGATATACTGCTCTGCTACACTGAGAGAGTCACCCACTAGGAGAGACAATGAGCCGCCGTGATAACCAGACGCTGGCTAATAACCGTGCCGCCGCATATGTGACCACGTCCGAATTGTTTCGCGTCGACTCTCTTCAAACGCAGCGAGACCTGATATGGAGCGTTGGTTATGTCGGTAACGCTGCCACCCACAATCTTGAACTGCACCGTGTCGTCTTGGCATTTGGATAAAAAGAAATAAATTAAGACTTCGTTTGCGTTCATTCATAGTTAAAAACCAAAATATTAGTTATCTATCATATGACGTGATGTCCCGCCCCACAACATTTGCGTCATCAACAAATTATATTAGATATATGCTTGGTATCTAATCGCAATTTGAACAATCCCAAAACTAACGATATCACAAAACTGGGGGAGTACTTTCCGACCCAGTCGCATCGCAACGTTGTAACTTATTGGATTGATCGCGCGATATAGGTTTTCGGCATATCCGTTTTCTTTGTCAATTATACAAATGTATATTACGAATTGTTGCGCTTTTTCTCAATTATTAAATAATTTTATACAAACATCTGCTGTACTCCATTTTAATAAAATAACCCTACAAAAGTTCATTTCATACATTTTCAAGCAGAATTGATTGAAAAACCAACGCCAACTCTTTAAAAAAAATAAACAAATCGAAAGCATAAAGTTTGCAGAGAAATTGACTCGAATATGGAAAGCAGAACATTTGTGGTATTGCATTCAAGCCTTAGCTTACAATTTCCTATGTTTTAAGTCTTTGGACTCTTAAAAAATACAAATTTATTCAAATGTCGCATATTTGCGATTGCGTAGGAGAATCTATTGTTATCGAAGGTTTCGATTAATAAGAATTGAAATCGATTTGTAATCTTGCTGAATTTCGGAACAGTCACAAATAATAAAAAAATAATACACACATTCAGTTGCCAAATCTGGAGATATATCCGTTTGCCCTTACTCACCCGCAGTCGCTGGCTCCAATTGTAATGGACAGACGACTATATTGAAACATATTATCAACGAGATGAGCATGTTTTGCAATTTTTAATGCCGAAACTAAAGGCAAACTAAGCCAAAAATAACCCTAAATAAAATTTGAAAAAGCAACACACTTACATGCTCGCAAAAAACTTGAAGCATGAACATTAATAAAATATGAAGAAAACACATAGTCCAAAAAGGGCTTGGTCTTGATAAATTGCACGCGATTCTCAAGCGTGAAACATTTAGTTGGATTTTCCCAAACGCACCCATGCAATATGCTATGTGCCCCTGATTGTCATATCAATGGGTTTAACACAAGATCCATTTCGATTTACAGCCCTATAAAGTCACGGAGGTGCAGAGATATCGACGAATAGTTAACAATTACTCAATCGAGTGAGGCACTATGAAAAGCCCAGGCCTATCTCTACTCTTGTATTATAGTTTTTCTAAAAGAACTTTTGTCGGACTACGATTTATAATATAGTATAGATATTTGTATAGATATATGGATATAAACATAATTTTTTTTTTTATTAAAAAATGCGCCATATGTAGCTATAAAATCATGATTGCATATTCTGACGAATTCTTTAAAATGTTTGCTTGACAATTTTAGCTTGAAGTATAATTTTATATGGAGATGTGCATTTGGGTATTGGGTAAATAACATCAAGTGCTTTATATAAAAATAATATCGTAGACTTATAAAATTAATTAATACAATTTACAATTTTGTTCGGATCAATAGATCTAAACTTTAAACATTTCGCCTAAATAATTATTTACAATTTTGTCTACAAAAGTCAAGAGACGCGCTCTTGCTGTTCTTCAATTGCGATTGTATATTCGGTGAGGCTTTTCATAAAAATGTGCACTTCTTAAATAAGCTTTTGCTCTTCTACAATTCAAAGCAAACTGGTCTCAACAGCATTTCGGCTATGGTATAGAAAGAGAGGAAAAGCGCGCAGCAATGCGAACTATTGCTATCTTTATCATTTTTAAGTGACATTATGTTCCTCTAGCATTCTGTTGGTTTGCTCCGCTGTGCGATTGATCAACTGCATAATTTCATCCAGTTCGTTTTTAGTCGATTCCATGGTTGGATTTGTTTCTGGCTCTATTGCAGTTGGTACTTCAATGCTTGGTTCCTGCTTTATATCCGCGTCAGGTTTGACATTGGACATGGCGTCCGCTAAGCTAGCCTCCAAATCCGATTCCTGACTTTCAGTATTCTTATATTGCAGCTGTGGCACACGGCGACGCTGCAGCACCTTGCGTTCCACATGTTGTATGCCCGTTTCCATTGCCTTGCGTTTTCTGCGCGCAAAGTGTGAGTTAAGTAACATGATTTGAACATGCAATGCAAGTATTTGGCAAACCTGTTGCGTGGACTTATTGACTTGGCTGAACTTGCTGCTGCTGTGCTGCACGGTATTGTGGTAGCCACATCGGCGGGCTTGGGCGGCACACCCACTGCCGTTTCGGTTTTAATAATGGGCGCTGTGGCGGGCACTCCATCCAAGGCGTGGCCCACTTTGACGTAGGCGGCCACAGCCGCCAGCAGCTGTTTGTGTTGCACATGAAAAGCGTCCACATCGTAGGGCTCCGTGGCCACGGTGGCTGTTCACAATAAATTGCAAATTCACAAATACAATAGATACTTTAGGTATATAGACGCCTTCTTACTTCTGCGCAGCTGAGCGCCTTCTATGCGATACTGTTTGAGTTCTATGTCCTTTTTCTTAACGACATCGAGCAAGGACTGCAGACTTTCGTTTAGATAGCTGGCGGTATGAAGCGCATCCTTCAAGAGGCAACGATAAAACTGCAAAAAAAAAAAGCATGGCATGAGTATGCATTCGGTTAGCTTTAGAGGCTGTTACCATTGCACTGTCCACGCCGGTCAAACGCCACTCCCACTTAAGGGGCGCCGGTGCACCCTCAATGCGGTATTTCAAACTGAGTACAGAGTGTAGCTCCTGCTGCTCCGGCTGCTGCTCCCGACGCATATCCACATCAGGTTCCGCCTCAGCCGCTCCGTTGTGCTGGACACATCGCAGTGTAGCCTCAGCCGGATGAGCGCTACTTAAGGCCGTGCGCACCGCTTTTATGGGAAAGTGCACGCGTTTGTTCAGCTCCTGTTGGTATTATTTTATTATCAAATTAGACTGCTTTTGGAAAAGTCTAGCAACAGGCAGGCTCACCCGAATACGCTGCTGAAATTGTGTCACAGGCAAATTTTCACTGTAGCTCAGTTCGTTTATTTTGTCATGACAATAAAATTGCATCACCTCATCATTGTCCTCGTCGCCACTGAGGCAACTAATTAATTGCACATCATTTAACTGAATTATCTTCAAAGTCATATTTCATCAAAACGCAGCACAACATAAACAGCTGACAGCTGTGCCGGCCCGGCCAGTCGTACGATTCGCGTTTATCGAGCCGCGGAGCCGGAACTAGTTCATTGCGTGGAACGAACGCAAAACTTATCGATTGCGCCTGCAAACGCGCGCGCGTTAAAGGCGCTTTATTCAAATTTGAATTTGAAAAACTACGAAATATAACAAAAGCTGTTAAGAATAATTATGAATATGATTGATGCGGCTGTGCTGGCATTTAAATGAAACAAAATTTCGTGCATTTCATGTGATTTTGTTTTAATCATATCTTGTTTATATGTAATACTTTTTTTGTTTTTGTATTGTTTTTTTTTTTTGTTGTTTCCGTTACTTGTAATATTATCAAAAAATTGTTTGTGTACTCTTTTTTTGTTTGTGTCTCCCCATTTAATTATGTTTTTGTTGTTTTTATGTTTTCGAATAACTAGTTAAATTGTATTTAAATTTTACTACTGACAGAAAATAGCTAATTCATTCATATTGAATGCTAGATAATACCATTCTAGTACAATACATATTTATAATATTTGTTTGTATACATATATAATTAACTAAGACGCATAATAATAGTAATATGTGTGTATATATATATATAGTAAAACAGTTGTAGTTGTAACATGCAGAAATTTATGAGGAAATGTAGTTTTTTTTTTTTTTTTTTTTCATTTTGTTTTTTTTTTTTTTTTTTTTTTTGGTTCAGGAAAGGTTTTGTATCGCGTTTCATTAGATTAACGCCGATTATCTTAAACTAGCCTCGCGCTTAACTTAACTGTCTTTTTTGTTTGTTTATTGTTTTTTTTTTGAAGTGCGGTCAAGTGCCATAAATATGTTAGCCTAACAAATTGTGCTTAACACATAAGCTTAGACGCAGCGCCTAGATTAATCTCGGGCGACGTTTGAGATTTTGAAAGTTTTTCGTTGGTTTTCATATCTGCGGACGTGTCCAGAGCTCGCTGAGATCCTTCTGGCGCAGCTTACCAAGCTCTGCAAATGGCATGTGGATGATTTTAAGTGAGTTAAACTAGAAATTAAGATTAAGTGGCATCAATGGCGACTCACCCAGCTGTGCGGGCAACACGCTGCTGCTACGGAAACTCAGATCGAAGCGCGGCTGCACTGCCAGCTGGCCGGCTGCGGAGGAGGCGGAAACGGCAACGGAATTCCGAAAATTGGTGCCGCTGTGGAATACGAATGAGGCACAGTTAGACGTAGTGTATATGGCAAACATTGCAGCGCTCACCTATACGGATGCTTCAGGCAGCCGTAGACCTCCCTATAGCGGCCGTAGAGTGTGCCATAGGAGACGCCCAAAATGCGTGCTGCTTTCTTCATTTCAAGTCTTTTGTTTTTGATGGCATCGAGCACCTAAATTGAGGAAAAATGCGATTACTCAAGGATTCCGCGTTCGCAATTGTGCGGTACTTACGCGCTTGGTAAATGGCTCCTCCCAGAACTGCGGACGTCGCCCCTTGGCCAAATAGTCATCCATTTTGATAACGTCCTGCCACTGCGTTAGCTCCTCATTGGTCAGCCGCAATTCGGCTGCATCGTAATCCTCCAGCTTCACTTCGGCATAGTCGGCGCCATGCTCGACACCGCCTGCCGCCGGATTGTTGCCGTTGGCATTGCCATTGGCGGTGGCGGCGGCAACAGCTGCCGCTGCCACAGCCGCCGCGGCCGCCGCGCTGGCCACACTGGGCGCAAAATCGTGGGCCATGAGCAGGCTGTGATCGTTGATCAAGTAACCGGCTCCGGTGGCCTCGCCATGCGTGTACTTGCCGCCAAAGCCGGCGGGCAGCAGTGCCGAGGAGCGTGTTGAGGCGGGTGATTCCGCACGGTTGGCCACCAGATGCTCGTTCTCAATCTCCTCGATGGGCTGCGGCAATGCGCCGCTTGATGCCTCCACCTCCACCTCCGCGTCCGCCTCCGCTGCCTGCTCTGTCTGCGGCGACTCGTTCACTGTTGTTGTGGAGGCAACACGATGCGCACGCGCCGCCTTCTCCTCGCCGGCCTTCTCGCGCTCCCCATAGAGTCGACGCGTGGCATGACGCAGCTTGCCGTGGCGCTCGCGACGCTCTGCCGGCTTGTCCTGCTTCCTGTTGGCGCTGGACAACGGCACAGATGCTGCTGTTCCTCCTGCTGCTCCTGCTCCTGCTACTGCTGTCTGCACAGTTGTCGCATCATCGCTTAATTCCAGCTCTGTCTTGAGCTCCACATCGCTCAGCTTGGGCGTCATATTGCCCTGGCCACGCTCCGAGCCATTGGCCCAATCCTGTGCTGAGCCCAGCTCGCGTTCGCCCAGCTCCGTTTCTGCTGGCGTCGATTGATGCTGCTGCTGCTGTTGCTGCTGCTGTTGCTGACGCAGTCGCTGGCGCTGCTTGGGCGGGCAGGCGGCGGGCGGCGAGGCCAGCGCGGCGGAATGTGCTACGGGCAGCGGCTCCTCGGCAAAGGGACGCGCTGACTCCAAAAACGCGCGCTGTGTGGGCTCCAAATTTGCTGCATATTGAGCCAGTTTACGCCTGGATAAGAACGAATATGAATATATAATAGAAGACAATTGATTAATTGGTTGATTGATGCATTTTGGAAAGCTTTGGCATATTTGGTCAAGCACTCACACATTGAATACATCGTAAGTGTCGTCGAGCGGCGGGCGTCCACGTTTGCGCTTGGGTCCGAGATACGGATCGACGGGCGCTCCGGACTCCAAGCTGGCGCTGGCACTATGCAGGGGTGTCAGTGCGGGCATACGGCTGCCGGCATTCAGGCCGAGGGCATTCTCGAGGGCCGCGGGCGAATGGCGTTCGCGATCCCGTTCACGCTCGCCGCCGAGCTGCGGCTGCAGATGCGGCGTCTGCTGATGGAGCATGTCCTGGGCATAGCTCTCGGCCAGGCTGCGCGGCGGCGAATGAAACTCGGCAGCTGGCATCGGAGGCGGCGGTCCGTCGTCATCGTCGCGCCAGGTAACCTCGGCCAGACCCTTGATCTTCAGATCATCGGCCGTCTTCAGCAGCGAGGGCAGGCTGGCCTGTAGATTGGCACAAGAAGAAGAAGCAGCAGAATATATGTATATAAATTGAAGGTAGCAGCATTTGGATGGGCTATGCTCACGTGCTCCACATTGATCTCGCCCTTGTACATGAACTCAATGAGACACTTGACCTCGGCGAAAGTCACATCCTTCATGATGATGATCGGATCACGCTCGCTGGCATAGTTCGACAGGACCGAATCGAAGAAGGTGCTGCACGCGCACAGGACCACACGATGTGCCCGTATCAATTGACCCTCGCAGGCCAGGGTCACATCACAGAAACAGCCCCGGTCCAGCAGCTGCGAGAACATCGTCTGCAGATTGCTATGATGGTACTTCCAGCGCAGGCAATACTGCTGCGGTAGCATTGTGGACGAATCGGATGGCTCCGGTGCCCCTTCAATTGCTCAATAATCTAAACAATAAAAAACACAACAAATATGCCCATGAGTTTCGCATTACGGCTGCTTAATAACACAAAGAAACGAAATTCTACCGAAAGACCCAAAACAACTGGAAAAAAGAAATAACAAAAAAGAAGGGCTATATTCGGCACCCCAGAGTCTAAATACCCTTGAGACATAGTCATGAAGTCATCAAAATCGCATAGAGAGGCGATTATTAGCAGCGAGGGATTTGGGGAGTATGAAGAGAGAGAATAAATACCCTTAAGACATATGGCTTAGAAGTCATGAGGAGGCTTTGAAGTCATGAGAATCGCATAGAAAGGCGATTCTTAGCAGCGAGTGCTTTAGGGAGTAAGAAGAGAGAGAATAAATGCCCTTGAGTCATATGACTTAGAAGTCATGAGGAGGCTATGAAGTCATGAGAATCGCATAGAAAGGCGATTTGTTGCTTTAGCGAGCAAGAACTAGAGTCAAAGTGAGGGAGAGCGACAGAGGCATAAAATCACAAATAGAGAGTTATATTTGAACCATATAGATGAAATCATCTCATTTCAGATAATAATACACATATGAAAATTAACATGAGCTGGTATGCTATACGAGATGCTGCATACCAAGTTTTCAGTTCTAGCTCGCATAATCTCTGATATGAATGGGACTAGTCAGGGAGCATGGCAATAACAATTTGGTGTCTTCTATGAGTCTATCTATGAGATATCATCGGAGTTTATAATCTGACCTTAAGCTAATTTTCAGTTTTTAATTAAAATACCAAAGCGCAAAGCTTTTTTCTTTCAGTTATTAGGGCATGGGGATGACATCCAAAATATGACATATTTACAGTCCGTTTTGTAATACGAGAACTTACACATCCAGTTTCGCGTGCCATAATTATATGAAAATTTCAGCCACATTATGAACGACAAATTAAAAGCCAAAGCAAATGTGCAGTTCACAAAAGGAAATCCGCTTACACACAAGCACATATTATATGTATGTACATACATGTGGCCATTATGTATATATGTTTCTCAGTACATATATTTGTACATAACTATTTGTCTTGATTGAACTGAGTGCTGGAAAGCTTTATTTTTCACAGCAGACCAACAATTTACCCGCAAGGATGAAAAACTCTTTTATATTCACTGAAACCATTGAAAAAGGAATTGGTTAAAAAGGATTTTTGCTGCTTTTGTGTAAATAAAGAAAATTAATAAATAAAAAGCGGGGTTTATAACTGTTTCGATATCTTCTGCCGCTTTCCGAATATCGATAAATATCGATTACGAGCCGTGGTTTTTTCAGCATAAAAAAACCGTAGAAACAATCCAAAGGAGGATTTGCAATGAAAAATTTAACAGATCCACCATGAAAAATCTTTTCAAATGCGATGCCAAATATTATATTAGTCGTCTAACGCCTTTTCCGCAAAGGTTCGAACCATGCCGCTGGCTCAAAATTGAAGTTTTTACTCTTGCTCAAATTGCAACTCAACTTGAATGCAACAATAAATGCGTGTACGTAAATTGAAACATTTTGAATATTGAACCCATTAATGAAAAAGGTAGTTTTCAAGTATTTCACGTTGTAATTGCGAGAAATTGTTGCTCAACTTTTGTGGGACTTTTTCTTTTTATTTTGGCCTCACTTCAACTCAACAACAAAACTAATTAAACGTGTGTTTCACAATTAAGAAATATATACAAGACCAGAAAATGTATATGGGAAAATATTTGATGTACTATCAACTTTAATAAAACGCATTTTTCGCATATGGTAAAATATTTATTTAACAAACGAACTTAACTTATTTTCAGGCAGACGAATTCAATTAGAGACTGCTTAATTAAAGATTAAATAATATCATTTACAGTTTCCATTCGGTCTTGGGATAAACATAAAATACTGAACTCTCTCCCTACTTTACTTTTTCATATACATGGTACACACATATTACATGTTGACAAAGTATCTGAAACGAGCTACCGACAAAAAGTGGAGTAAGAAAAAAGTTTGCGCTATAAATTTCGAGAATTTTAAACCCTACTTCACTTTTACAATTTGAGCTACCCATTTTTTTAAGCGTTCCGCACATTTCTTCGGCGTTTGGTTGATTTACTTTTTTTTTGCTAAAACATTTTTAGTTATAATACTAATATTACATATAGGGGTCAACGAAAAAAAAAATACGTTTGCTTTTCTGCTGCGTTTTATGTCGAAGTCGACGTGGAAGGGCATACACACACTCACCCACACACACACAGGCAAAGGTATTGCCCAAAATGGACACACAGTCAACCGCAAGCATTGAGAAAATGAAACAAGAGTGCTCTGGTCGGGAGTGCCCGACTTGGGGATACCCTGAACCATCTTCTACCAATACGAAATGCAGCTCACCCTAGGGGGGAGGGGGGCGGTAGCTGTGTATAGGAAGTTCCTACATCTATATATACTATTCCCGAAGCTTCATACTATTCTATCCTATACCATATAAAATTCTAGAAGCTACACATCAAGTTTGGTGACTCTAGCTCTTAAAACCCAAGAGATATGCTCAAAAAACAGGATTTCAATATCGATTTTTATCGATTGCTTGGCAACGAGGGCAAGTTATCGATTATCGAAAGCAAGTTGCAGATCAAGAATATATATATATATATGCTTTATGGGCTCGGAGATGCATTTGCACAAAACCAGAATACCCTACCACCCAGGGTATAAAAAGCACTGCTCGACTAGATGATATGCTGGAAATAATTATAGTACATATTTCTAATCGATTGTCTCATGCAAGAGCCATATTTATCGAAGAGTTCAAACCAGATAGGTTTACAAAAAGCCACATACCAAATTTGCGGGCTGTATCTCTTATAAAGACCGAGTCCTTGACTGGAATGTGATATGTTTGGGGAAATAATTGGTTTGTAATTGATATTAAGAGATATATAGTAAGGTAAGCTCAAGGACTCTCGAGTTCAATGTAACTGGAAAGAATTCTTGATTAGAGGGCATATCATGTGGAAAAGTAAATTGTTTTTATTCGATTTTTTGTTCAGTCCAAGCTTAGAGAAAGTATAATATGTAAATGAAGAAATATATATGGAAGAGTATATTGTTTTGTATACTTTTAAAACTCCACATACCAAATAATTCGATACGAACTCAGATGAAACAAAGGCATTCTATATACGTTCAACTCTTTGAGCATTTTGTATTAACAGGGTAGCAGGAAAAGGGCCAGGACGACAGGACATGCCATTAGGAGGGACCGTGCGGTTCACAAGAATTCTCAACATTTGAAAACAAGCCGAAAAATTTCATTTTACCATTTTTATTTTGAAAAGAAATTGACGCAAAGTAGAGTAGCAAAAAAAAAAAAAAGAAATAAAGGAATGATATAAAATTCAAGATGCTGAAGGAATGCTGGCACATAAAAGGATTTCCGAAAAGTGCGCCATATACCAGACAAAATATATGATATGTGTGTACATACATACATATATGGTAAAAAGAGAGGGAGATGGAGCTAAAAAAAAATTAAACCAATGTCCGGCAAAACCGCCCACAACAAGGAACCATTTTGCAGGCAAAGGGTTTTTGAACCCACACACATCCGCACACACACCCGCACACACACACACCCGCACACACACACACACACACTATTTGAGCCGTTACACATTTGAGCTCCTTAAAAAAAATATATATACCTTACATATATATAAACATAAAAAAAAAAAATACAAAATTTACAACGAGAGCGCAAAAAGAATGGCATATAAAAAATACATGTTTTATTGTAGTATATTTTTCCCGCCATCGCTTGGCTCGTTCGTTACACACGACCCAAAACGTCAGAACGGCCCTCAAAGCCAGCATACACCCTATCAAGCCCCCCGTCCCCCGCCCAACGCCCACTCGCCCACTCGCCCTGCTCAACGCCCTGCCCAAGCGAACGCACCCCAACCTTAAGCGAACCCAACTTGAACTCAAGGCCCACACACACACAACACACACAACACACACAACACACACACACACACAGCACACACATAGAAAGAGACTGGCGTTTGCCTTCTCCACTTCTTTTGGATTTTCTCATGGAAAATATTTTTCAGTTTTTATCACATTTTTCTTCTTCTTTGGATTTCGCTTTTTTCGTTTTGTTGCTTTTTTTACGTCTCGTTTTTTTTTTTTTTTTATAAAATTTTCCTTTTTTCTTATTTTTTTTTTTTGTTCCTGTTGTGTTGGAGCGCGCTTTATTTTCTGTTTTGATACCCTAACCTTGCGGGTATCTTAATCATGTCTTTCGGCACAGCTAAAGTCGTTTTTTTTCCTACGAGCTTCTTGCAATCAGATAAAAAGTACGAATCAAGATCGGAATATTGAGTTTGTGTTACAGATATTTCTTGCATTTCCCATCTTAATATTATCATGGAAAAGTGATGAGAGTATTGTTGAAATTTCCATTGATTTGGATCTTTAAAGCAATTATCTAAGTTACACATGTTAAATAATTTTACTTTAACAGATTAACTATGATCAATAGCAAACTAACTGGACATAAGCTTTAAAAAGTTCCTGCTAAAAAGTTTCCTACAAAAAGTTCCTGTTAAAAAGTTCCTGTTAGGTAAGGAAAATGTAATGTCAACTGTTTTGTTTTCAAAGAAATTGTCAAATACATTTCTTATTGCCAGTTGGAAGCAGCAAAATTGATGAGTGCTGCCAGATGTGCAGTGCATTGTCAGGTGGCAACGCTGTCTTACAGTTGCAGCCAACTTGTAATTAAATTTGAGCTCTCTCTCTCTCCCTCTCTCTCTCTCTCCCTCTCTCCCTGTCTCTCCCTCTCTCTCTCTGTCGTTCTCAAAGATCATATTGTTTTGGCGTAAGGTGGCAACTCTGTCAAACGAACAGAACCAGACTGACATTTTGTTAAAATTGAGGTTAACTTATGGATTATTATTGCCTAACACGCATTTGTTGAAGCAAGGAAACGTGTACGTAATGCGACTGTCAAAATTAACAGCCACTTTAACATGTTGTCAATGTCTTTTGGGCTGCTTAAGCTCCTTTAAGCTTCTTTTGGCCGAAAGTAGAGCCAAGATTTCGCACAAATGGGGCTAGACTGCAACAAGGCCGCGTTTTGTTAGTGTATTCAAACGGCGACTTGCTTAGGAAAGCTTTTGCGTTCCTTTTTTTGTGTGTGCTTCTTTTTTTTTTTTTTTTACTGTAAGGCAAGAAACGTCGCGTCGTTGGCTCCACGAGCTTCGAGAGAGGGCCAGGGGCTAGGGGGTGGGGGGTGGGGGAGATAGCTTCGGTAGGGCCGTGACGCAAAAAGGTTGCGAGCGGAAAATGAAAAAAGACATTACAGCTGCAGCAGCAGCAGCAGCGACGCCGACGTCGACTGCGGCAGCGGCAGCAACAAAAAAAAAGGCGAAAAAAAATAAAAATAAATAAATAAAAACACAAAAAGCGCCAGAGAACATGGCAAAGCGGAAAAAAGCATAACGACCGTTTCGTTCTTTTTGTTGTTGTTGTTGTTGTTTTTTTTTTATTATTATTATTTTCATTTTCTCTGTCTTTCTCCGCTCTTTTGTTATTGTTGTTGCTGTTGCCCGTTTTTTAAGCTGTAATTTTTTACTTGACGTTTTTTATGGTTTTTTGCGCAATTTTATCCTTTTTTTTTTCATCTTGGTTTTTTTTTTTAAATATCGATTTTTATGTCAACTTAAATGAAAGGTACACAGTTTTCCATATAAAAAAGTGTATGGAAATTTATATGTGTGTGCGTGCACACGTGTGTGTGTGTGTGTGTGTGTGTGTGTGTGTGTGTTTCTTTGTGTGCCTGAGTATATGCTTCTTTACTATTAATTTTTATTCCACCTCCCAACCCCACCCCACCCCAGCCCACACTCTGTTGCACTATTAAAACATGCACACGTCAGACAGAAGAAAGCAGCCGATTTCAAAAGCTTTTGCGATTTAACAGATAAAAGCGCAGCCTCGAACGCTTTTACACACACACACACACACATTTTTCATGTGATACATCAAAATTATCATTCCAAATTTCCATATAGATCTCGTTATATATCTGAGAGCCGGATAATTTCTATACATGAGTCAGAGCATAAGCCAATTCGCGTTGTTCCATACTCTTACATCATGATTGACAGTTATATACACATTTACACACACATTTTTCATGTGATACATCAAAATTATCATTCCAAATTTCCACATAGATCTCGTTATATATCTGACAGCCGGATAATTTCTATACATGAGGCAGAGCATAAGCCCATTCGCGTTGTTCCATACTCTTACATCATGATTGACATTCACTTGATCCGAAATACATCTCAGATATATCTATTTATACACATTGATCTTCAGTTATTCTTCTCAGTTCTTAAAGAACTTTAATGCTGCAAAGGAAAATCTATGCATGTAATTTATACCCGTACAGCATAGCTGATTGATGATTGAAATACAACAATTCTACAAACGTCAGACGAAAAAAAGTATATCAAAATTTTCATTTCAAATTGAAAATACATTTTTAAAGATCTTTATGAAAATTCAGTTCAAAAGTTGGTTTCCACGCTTTTCGCTAGATCCACAACTCGTGACGGAAAAATGCGTGTAGAAGATTGTTTGTGCGAACAATTTATTTTCGGTTTTATGCTTAAAGCTCTATAATAAAGAAACGAGATGTTTTAAGAATTTTGGAAGTCAAACCAAATGGGGGGAAAACTGTTGGCTCTTTTTTGTTTTTTACTCGATCGAATTCAAACTCACTTTCAAATATAAATATAATTACATTTTTCAAGAGCGGAAAATGAATGGAAAAGTAATTTCTAAAACTTGACGAAGAAAACTTGGAAAACTATTATATATAAATAAATTATATGTAAATATTAAGTTATATAGTTCCAGTCATATATATAGATTGGGTAGGTGATTAAATAGAGGTAACTTTCAGTACTTTATATTCGAGAATAACTATTTTTGAATATGATTTTCAGAGAACATAGCTGTACATTTGAACGGAAAGCGGAATACGGCGTATATAGTACGTATATATATATGTATTTGCTGTAAACTGTAAAAGTATATAATAGTCTGTACTTATGTATTTTTGTGTGATGTTAAAGCGCGCACACACACACACACACACAGAGAGAGAGACACACACACATGGAATGTAAAAATCCGTTTTTCCCTCTGCCAGCGCAATTTTCTTTCTTTTTCCAGATGCTTTTGTAATTTGTATAATTTTTTAACGTCGTCGTCGTCGTCATTTTCTGTTGTTGTTGTTGTTGTTGTTGTTGTTGTCGTCGTCATTTTTGTTGTGTGTTGGCTGGATTTTTTATTATTATTTTTTTTTTCACATTTTCTTTTTTGTTTGTAACGTTTTTTGCTTTTGTTTCTTTATCATACGAAGCAAAAAACTGTAATATAAATTTATGTGCTAACGTGGAGCAGCAGCAAAGGGACATGTGACGTGGGCGGGGCAGGGGGCGGGGCAGGGGGCTGGGCGAGAGGAAAATAAATAAATAAAGAAAAAAGCGTATATATATACAATATTTTATACAATTTATATGCAAGTACATATATACATATATACACATAAGATATATAAGTTTGAAGCGCAGTTCAACCCAAATCGACGTCGACTTTAAAAGCCGAACAACTCTCGAGGGAATTTGAAAACTTTAAAGCATTTTTATTATGATATATTAGCGTGTTATCCTTTTAAGCGTGCACATCCTTTTTAAGAGTCCTCCAAGTATGTGAGCTACGAAAAAGTTGCCCAAGTTTTTAGCACATTTGCGGGATTTACACATTTTTTGTTTTCGGAAACTAACGAAAACACGTCTCAAATTGTTTTTGCGGCAAAAGCTTTGAAACGGCGTTTTAAGCTGGTCGAAAAGGGGGAGGGTAAAGCTTTGAAAGTAAGTTCGAGAAAAACAGAAACGACAACTTTTCACCCATTTTCCGCAGCCAATTTCGTTCGAGTTAAACCAATTTGAGCGAAAGCGAATATCCACCCATTTTCCACAAAGCTGGATGGGATCTGTTATTGATTTGCCTTGAAATATAAGTGAAATTTTAATCTATCAGCGAAAAAGTTGCTGACATATAAATTATATACAAACATTAACCGAAGGAATGATCGGAAGCAGTTCTCACGAATTGACATACTATATATGTATATAATATATATGTATGAGCGAAACTTGGATGCCTTTTTTTATCAATAGGTTGTAATTCGATCGAAACAATAACAAAAGTCAATCGTTTCCCCCAACTGCGACCATTCATTAGGTACAACTTTTTCTTTAGATAAATAAACGATTTTTTTGCGAGTATAAACAAAAAAACACGCTTGAAACTTGGTGACTCAGTTAATATACAAATTTTGAAAAAAGTGATATAGCGAAATAAAGAATTTGTGCGGACAGCAAAAGGCGGAGACGTAGCATTTGGATAGAGGATACATGGATACATAAAACTCAACTCAAATCCCAAAGAGCTGTATGATATATATGATCTAATAGTACGAAGTGGATAAGATTCTGCTCAGACGAAGGCGGGGATATCAAGATATCTACTTGCTTTATCATACATAGCTCTGGACAATATCCATTGTATTATGCAGCGGTTCCGACATGCAACAGAAAAACGGATCGACGCTAAAAAGACCCGTTTGCAAGTTTTCCAAACAAAAACTTAATTTTCGACCGATCTTTCCTATAGCAGCCATATGATATAGTATTCCGATGTTATAAGGATTTTGCAACTACATATGTTAAAAGCATAGTGAAACCTTTGAGTGCCAAGTTTGGCCAAGATATCTTACTAAACAAAAAAGTTGTCTATACAGGAACCTACCTTCCGACCGATCTTTCCTATGGCAGCCATATGATATAGTATTCCGATGTTTCTGGGATTTGGTATATACATGAGGAGCATAGTAAAACTAACAAATGCCGAGTTGGGTCAAGATATTTTGAGATACAAAATAGGTTTGGCTACAAGAACTTAATTTTCGACCGATCCTTTCTATGGCAGCTATATATCATATAGTGGTCCGATCCGGCCGGACTGCAACAGAAAGACGAACCTAAGCAAAGTTCAAAGACGAGAGTTTTAAGACTGAGACACAGACAGAAGGACGGGCAGATGGTCAGACATGGTACTTGGCTATATTAACACGACTGTTGATGCTGATCGAGAATATATATACATACTTGAACAGAGCAGAGAGATGATGTCTTCTTCTATAAAATACCCTCTACTCCCGACAGTTTTGCTGCTGCTTCTTCTTGTTCCTTCCTAAATAAACAACTGGCAAAAAAAGTGAATAAGCAGTTTCTCAAAGAAGAAGCAAAAGCCGAAGTTAAAACAAGTAAGAGGTTCTAGTCGGGAGCTCCCGACTAGGGGATACCCTGAACCCTCATATTCCAACACCAAATGTGTAACAGCGCGCGCTTATAGATAGAGAGTAGCGAGGAGGTGGCGATAGGTATAAAATGAAAGATAATCGATATATATATACTTTTCTAGAAGCTACATGTCAAGTTTGGTGACTCTAGCTCTTATTATTTACCAAAATTGCTTAAAAATCGGGATTTCGATATACATTTTTATCGATTACTTGGAAACGGGGCAAGTTATCGTTTATCGGAAACAAACTCGATCTGCGCAGGCACTAGGAGCACCTACATCTAAGATTCTGAGATCCTTGCGTTCATACATACAGACGGACGGACGGACGGACGGACGGACAGACAGACGGACATGGCTAAATCGACTCGGCTATTAATGCTGATCAATAATATATATACTTTATGGGGTCGGAGATGCTTCCTTCTGCCTGTTACATACATTTGGATTTTGCACAAAAACATAATACCCCTTTTACCCATTTTTAATGGGTTCAGGGTATAAAAAGAGTCCAATAAGAAACGCATTTGAAATCAATTCAAAGAAAAAGTCTATGCGTTGCCTTTTTCACGAATACACTTCGTAAATTGGAGTTGCCTGTTGTTGTTTTTGTTTTCATTGTTATTTTTATTTTTTGTTTAGTTTCGTTTAAGTTTTTTTTTTTTTCTTATTTATTTATTTATGTTTTGGCAGAGAAAAAACTGAAAAAGCAGATTGCAATGCACGCAGCTCCAAAAGTTGTGCCCCTTTCAGTTGTTGTGTGTGTGTGTGTGTTTTTTTTGGGCTCTTGGAATGCAAAAAAAAAAGGGTAAATAAAAAATAAATAAATAACAACAGAACAGCAGAAATGTGTGTGTGTGTGTGTGTGTGTGTGTGTGTGTGTGTGTGTGAGCTGCCTAGGCCAAGGAACTGCGCACGCAGGCGCAGATAGCCAAAGAGTTCGAGTCCAAATTGAAGTCCAAGATCAAGTCTAGCTGCCAACAACAACAACAACAAGAAGAAGAACAAGAAGAAGAAGAGGAGGAGAAAGAGGAAGAACTGCGAGTGGAGGCCAAGTGCAATAACACGTACTCACTGCCGATTAGAGATGAGCGCGTGCCGTCTCGTGCCTCGGCTCGTGCGTGCTCTGAAAGCACAAAAAGCTCTGCCAAAAGCTCGTCAAATGCAGCCAATCTTAACTTTTAGCATAAAATGGAAAACTTGCAATCTGATAAGCTCTTCTAGGCGCTTAGTTATTAAAACACAATTTGATAGAAAAAGCTTTTGTGTGTATAGCTCAAAATATTTAAAAAATATATATAAAGAGAAACTCTATAACGATTACACGCTTTGAAATCTATATTTTGTAAAGATAACATTAAAAGTCTTTCTAGCTCACAAGAATCCTTGAAATATTTGGGACTTGCTTTATTTCTGTAAAGAAAAACGAAGCTTTTTGCGAATCTATCGGTATTTTAAAAAGAAAAGCTAGCTACATGGTAAAAATGGATCAGTTCAGTTAACAAATCTTTTTCTGATCAAGAATATGTATGTATATATATACATATATGCTTTATTTGATCAACATCCTGATCAGGAGTATATACATATATAAGGATTTATTTGAGCTCAAAATGAATCGGCTAAACAAATCTTGGCTATATCCACACAGCTCGTCATTCTGCTGCCTTTCTTTTAGCCAAAAAGCTAGTAGCTTGCGCATCTCTAAAGCCAGCCAAGGCTGCATCTCTGTGTGTATCTGCTGTAGAAGCCGCAGCTGAGCCTGCTGGGGCGGAGAGGCGGAGGGGCTGAGTGGCAGATACGCATGCCACCTTTTGCTGCAGCGACTTTAAGCAACATCATAAAATGTTTCCAAAACAACAACAACAGCAACAATAACAACAACTACGGCAACAACAACAACAAAGAGCAGCAGCAAAAAAATATAAAAACCTGGAGCTCAAGCAACAACTTGCGACTTTACGATGCTCTACAACAATTGTTGTTGTTGTTGTTGTTGTTCGTTCTTGTTGTTGTTGTTGTTGTTTTTCTCCAAGTCCAAGTGCATTCGCCTTCCGCTTTTGCTGTCGTTTTTTATATTTTTTTTTTACATTTTTTTTTATTTATTTTTTTTTTTAGTTTTTGCCAGAGTCTCTGAGCTGCTGTGTTGACTAATGCAGCTTCCACAAGCAGAACGTTTGTTGCCTTTGTTGTTGTTGTTGTTGTTGTTGTTGCTTTGCTGACACAAAATCTAATAATTTCCAGACACACCAGCAGCAACAGCAACAACAACAACAACAACAACGACAACGACAACAACAACAACAACAACAACAACAACAACGACAACACAAAGTCCGCGTAGCGTCCAGTTGGGCGCACACACAGATGCAGATACAGATACAAAAGTATCTACGGCTAGCCTCGATGTAATCTTAGGTGCCTGAGCCTGGCCAAAGCCGTTGTCGCAGGGCCATTCGGTGGGCTGAGACAGGAGGCGGGACAATAAACAGGACCCCACCATAAATAGAGTCCTAGTCGAAGAACCAGATTGCGTTAAAGCCCGCTGGAAACAAAGTCAACTAAATGCAATAAATAAAGTAATACGGGGCTACAGATAAATGGTTAATCCAATCGCATCCGAACTAATGCCTAAAGCAAGCGAAACCTTAAGGTTTCTGTAATATCTGAATAAATTGGTATATCGATATTCGAAGCGATAACACGCAATCGAATCTTACAATCGAAAAGTTTAATTTTCTTAAGAGCTCCTCCCAGAAAGTTTTTATATAGATAGAGAGGGGAGAGAGAGAGAGAGAGAGAGAGAGAGAGAGAGAGAGCGAGAGAGCGAGAAAGAGAGTGAGAGAGAGAGAGAGAGAGCGAGAAAGAGAGTGAGAGAGAGAGAGAGAGAGAGTGAGAGAGTGAGAGAGAGTGAGAGTGAGAGTGAGCGACAGTGAGAGGGGGGGAGAATATCGCATAGTCGGTAGAGTTATAGAGCGAATATATATACATACGTAAAAAAACGTATATTGGCAGCCCCGAGAATCGAATCGATAACACCCAATCGACCTTCGATATCTCCTAAACATTCAATTGATTATCGATAAATTTGATTTTGTTGTGGTAAATAAGAAAGACAGAGATAGTGCCGCATTGTCGGGAGAGTTAATAGAGAATATATACATACATATATCGTATCAAAATCATTTGCAGCATTGGCTTAAGGATTTCATCTAGTATATATCATATGAAGAGATGCCAAAGCAGAGTCTTAAGATAAGGGAAAGTATAATTAAGCCAAGACGATTTATCATATTTTATTCAAGAAAGTTTTGGTTAAAAACGAAAAGCCGTTGGTCCCACAAATTGGCGTTATCTAACCTATGTAAGTTAGTTGCCAATTTGGGATATAGATCAAATATAGCCCGCATTATGTTTATGCAAATAAAGACGGATTGCAATATTTGCAGCACAATGGGCAATTGTTAATTGTATAAGCCAAACACCCAAAAAAAAAAAACGTATTTCAGGGTTTTCAGACCAGAAAAAGTCATAATAATTTGGGAAAATACAAACTCAACCAGGGAAATCCAATAAAGAACTTTTCTACATTCCCTACAATATGGAAATCTCTAGCAAGAATCCAGGTCTCCGACTTTCAGCAATGCAATAGCACTTTTAAGACTCAGTTCCTGGATCCCAAACACAAATCATAATAAAAAACCGACTGGAAGAAAAAGTCGCAGTTTGTGGCCAAAAAGTGCGCTCGTTCCAATCTCAGCTCTGGAGCGAAGCTCTTAAATTGCTCGAAAAACATTGCTAGTTGGGTTTGTCTATAGCTTGTTGTTTTTCCTTATTTTTTTTTTTATCTTCTATATTTTCCCTTCTTCTTTTTTTTTTTTTTTGTATAGGTAACACTTGCAGCGGACTCAAGGAAAGAGCAAGAAAAACGTGTAACGTAGCGAGAAAATGAAAAAACTCGAGGGGTGTGCAAGGGGGGGGAGTAGGTGCTGATGCAGGTGGCAGCTAGTAGGCTCTTTGGCCATTTGTTGTTGGGAAGGGCAGAGAGAGGGGGGAGGGCAATGAAAAGCGAAAGAGACGCTCGCCAGATACAAATAGGAAAAACTCGCTTGGTTCTGCCACAGCTTCTGCTGCCGCTGCCGCTGCTGCTGCTGCCGCTGAGGCTTAGCAGCAATCTTTATGTGGTCTCCGACTTCGGGATACAACGCGCACATTCATCAAGAAAACTGTCATCGTTTTTTGCCCATCTCAGTCTATCTGTGTGTCTCTCTGTGTCTCTCTGTGTCTCTGTGTCTCTGTGTCTCTGTGTGTGTGTGTTTGTATCTTGTATCTGTAAGTACGTTAGCCTCGGCCACAGATTCTAACTCATATGCGGAGAGGTTTCTCCAAGTTTTTTCAGCTATATTATTGTTTTTTGTTTTTGTTTTTGTTTTTTTTTTTTTTGTGTAACTGCCAAGACGCCCCCTGGCAAGTGCCGCCCCTCACGTCCCCCCCCGTTTGGCGCACTCTCGCATTTATTGTGTGTGTTTGTTGATGTCAATGTTTCGGCTTTTTGCTGCGTTCGATTTTTTTCTCTGTTCCTCTCTTATTTATCATATTTTTTGCGTCTAATATACACTTAATATTATTTATACATATATCTATCTGAAACTGCCCGAGAGAAGCGCAAAAACCGCCAACATAATATAACATTGCCGTCCATAACCAAAAAAAAATGAAAAAAAAAAGAAGAGCCCCGATAAAAAAATAAATATATAAACAAAAACTATATGCACGCTGACAAGGCAGGGACTGCAAAGTCCGCTCTGGAGGTGAACAGGCATAGTTACTCTGCCAGTTTTTCTACGCTGTCTGTTTCTTTAAGGTTTTTGTTCTCTTTTCAGCCAAGTTTTTGTCCCAGGCCAGATCTTAACTCTCCACAGTGCTTTGTTTAGTTCAGCGCGTACGTCAAAACATAGAAGGAATGCCCTACACTTCGCTTACATAGAGTTCTCTATACCTTTTGGCGTTGCCACCTGGTCAAATGTGCTATTGTCCAAGACCAGATCTTAACTCTTCACAGTGCTTTGTTTATTTCAGAGAAGGAATGCCCTACACTTCGCTTACATAGAGTGCTCTATACCTTTTGGCGTTGCCACCTGGTCAAATGTGCTATTGTCCAAGACCAGATCTTAACTCTTCACAGTGCTTTGTTTATTTCAGAGAAGGAATGCCCTACACTTCGCTTACATAGAGTTCTCTATACCTTTTGGCGTTGCCACCTGGTCAAATGTGCTATTGTCCAAGACCAGATCTTAACTCTCCACAGTGCTTTGTTTATTTCAGCGCGTACGTCAAAACATAGAAGGAATGCCCTACACATTGCTTACATAGAGTTCTCTATACCTTTTGGCGTTGCCACCTGGTAAAAGGTGTTTTGATTTTTTTGCTTGACCTGATCTTAGCTCTCCGCAGTAAATTGTTTATACTATACCTTGCTAACATAGAGTTCCCTATATCTTTTGGCGTTGCCACCTGGTCAAGTGTGCAACTGTCAACTGAATGTCACATTTATCGATCTGCTTTGCCGACCTATCGATAAACTGCTGTTGCTGTGCTGTTGCCAGTAGGCAGAGATGAGGCCAACTAAACACAAAGCCTTCCGAGTTCTTATGGTAAATCCCACATTCCTGCGATAACAATCGATAACTGTCTCAGCTAAAATTCGTTTTCATATAATGCGCAATTCTCAAACTTTTGTATAAATTACAAAAAGCCGACTAAGCAAAAAAAAATAAATAAATAAACAAACATATATAAAAAACAAAAGTAAAAATAAGCGAGGCATCAAATCAAGAGCAGAGCCACAAAATAATAAAAATAAAATACTAAAAAACGCAACCAAATTAGTGGACAACACAAAAACAAAAGCAAAAACGAAGTAGAAGAAGAAGCAGCAGTAAAAAAAGCACCCAATAAAAAGCCCCAGTTGCTGATGATGATGGCCAAGCTGCGTTCAAACTGAGAATTTTGCAATTACCCGCGTCTCCTTGAAATTGACTTTTTTTTATATAATTTTTTCTGACCATTTTTTTTTGCGACTACTTTGTAATTTATTGCATATTTGTTCACTAAAAAAGAAAAATATAATGAAAACAACAAAAAAAACACACACACACAAGAAAGAAATGTTCAATTTTAACCTAAGTTCTGCTTATCGCACATACGCACCGCAAACCGACCCAGCCCCAATTTTACACTATTTAGCAAAACAAAAAAAACCACACACACAAGAAATTGAATATTGAATTGTGTTTCACACTGTCAACCGATTCATCTGGCGATTCAAGTGATTTATTCCTTAGGTAATGTGCAGCTCAGTGCATGCACACACACACACACACACATGTAGCTACCTCTCGCACTCTCTTACTCTCGGCTTCTCTACTTTCTTATGTGTTACATATGTGTATATACATATAACTGACAAAAATATAGCAACAAAAAGCTTGCCCCCCTTTCGTCCCACGCACTCAAACACGGAGAACAACAAAACAATAAAATGTTCAAAAAAATCTTTGTAAGCAGACCGACTATGATATATCCTATAAAATCTAGTTAAGCCTAGCATATCTCTGGGCAATTCCGCATATATATATATATACATATATATCGTATATCAATCATATATATATTGGCTATCAGTTATATATAGCGCATGATGGAATATATATTATAATAAGATATATAATATATGTATATGGAGTGCAAATGGAGCTGAAAGCTCACGATTGCATTCATTTGCAGCACATGTTGCCAAGCGCCGCTCCAAGCTGCATATACCCCACCATGTAAGTGTATAGAGTATGCAGATAACAAGCAGCGAGCTCAACTCTGGCTCTGGCCACTTGTTATTTTGTTCAGTGCAAAGTATAAATGAAGTTTTTGCCGTTGTTCCCTTTTTTTGCGTCTTCCCCCACATTGCATGCCGTGATGTAAAGTTCAGTTTCAGTTTCGCTTTTTTTCTTCGTATTTTATTTTCATTTTTTTCATTTCCTTTTTTTTTTATTTTGGTGTTTCTTTTTTCTTCTGTTTTTGTGCTCATAGTTTTCTGGACGCGCCAAAAAGGCAAAAACCGAGCAACAGTAAAACGAAAATTTTATATATATACATACATATATATATTTTTTTTTTTCGTTTTTGCCTTGATGCAACGACGTTGGGACAATGCTGGGCGGGGGCAGGGGCAGGGGCAGGGTAGGGGGGTGGAAAGTAGCGGAGAAGCGGGCTTGAGCGGGAGGGTGGGGGGGGGGTTCGGTATAAGAGGCAAAGGACTAAGAGCGTATATGTATAGGTATATAAAGCAGCAATAAGCGCACGGTCAGGGCGGGCGAGCAGGGGCGAGCGGGGGCGAGCGGGGGCGAGCGGGGGCGAGCGGGGGCGAGCGGGGGCGAGCGGGGGCGAGCGGGGGCGGGATAAATAAATTAAATGCTTTTTGCTCGACTTTATATTTTGCTGGCGATGTTTGCCTTGTTTTAATATTTTCTTTACCATCTTTATATACACCATAATACATATGCATGCATACATATGTATGTATATACTTTTTTTCTTTTTGTTACTTATTATTGGCATTTCACCGCGATTTGTATGGATATATAATCCTATGTACATACCTTTATATATACATACTTGCATACATACATACATATGTACTTGCACTTGGGTTTCTTTTAGTTTCTGATCTTAGTGGATTAAAGCTCAAAACAGTTTTGAGCCTGTTTGGAACTTTGTTTGAATCAAATTCTAACTTGATGCAATGCCATTTGAACCAGCTGAGTGTCTGGTTTGAATCAGTTCCAAGCTCAGCTTGAACTAGTTCCGAATTCGTTTCAGTCAGAATCTTGATTAAATTGAATTTGAACCAGCTGCGTGTCTGGTTTGATTCAGTTCTAAGCTAAGCTTGAACTAGTTCCGAGCTTGTTCCTGTTTTTAAACCTCTATTTAAGAAGTTTCGAACCAGTTTCGATCGGAGTACTTAACTTAAGCACTTGCTGCATGTTCTACGTCAGGCTTGAACTAGTTAAGAATTTGTTTCGAGCCTGGTTTGAATCAGGTTTGAGTTAAGGCCCACCTATTTTGCAGTCAGGCTTAACACTTGCTTGAATCAATTGGAAAAACTAAGGCAAATAAGTTTAAAACTATTTTTAAACAATTTTTGCTTGCATGAACCAGTTTTAAATCGAACTTTCTAGCCGTCGGAAGCAAATTAAAGCCAACTGAAAAACACAGCGACAAAATATAATAATAAAAAACATTTCGGATTAAAAAAGCGAACTACTTTAGGAGGCTTTGCGGTGGTTTAAAGAATTCAGCAATTGTTTCAATGCAGAAATATTTAAGAACAAATATTTGTAAAACCACAACAATTCGAAAGATACGAACAAATTTATTGTTTCAAAATAATATGTAAAATCAAATGGGTAATAAATCAAATTGAATCAAATAATGCAACGCATCGTAAATGCATTTATAAAAATCAGTGAGAAAAAAAAGAAACTCCCGCAAATAACACACATTCTTGTACGTATGCCGAGCGGGGGGCGGGGACGGGTGTCAGATAGAACATATTGGGCCAATGCAAATACGTACAAATAAAAAAAAAAAAAATAAAAGCGTAGAAAACAAGGCAAATATATAAAAATATATTTACAAAAACCAATAAAAACTTTTGCAAATTTTCAATTGTGACAGTGGGTGACTGGCAAATACCCTATAAAGAACCCAACTAAATGAAGTTAGCTAGAGATAAAAGAAGTTCAAAGAAAGAAATAAACCTAACAGCCCGATTTGGTAGCTCCAAGTCATATAGTTCCCGAGTTCCAAGTGCCGCATAGGGTAGCTTTCAGGCTTTAGAGTGTAATACATATCTGACTTCTTCTCAGACTCAGATACATTGTGCAGCTAGTCTGTAATACCTTTTGTAAGCCAGCTGTATAAGTACAGGGTATAAACAGTGACCAACCACAAACCTTTCTGTGATTCATAACTCCGCATCACATTCGTTTATAATTCAATTTTTTTTTTTTTGTTTTGTTTCATACTTGTGTTGGTTTTGCTTAAATTGAGCTATGTATAGATATGTATAATATATTTAATACAATTTGCAGTTAAACTATTTCATTTATGTGAATATAGCAATATTTGTCCAATTTTTTTTTTTTTTTTGAGATAGGGCATCTTTGGCCTCGCCTCTCGATTTATAGAAGAACCGAAACGCTCGCTCCACTTTTTTTTTTGAGCGCAGGCGGGGTACGGAGAAGTTGGATATCGGGAGCGTATCGCAAATGTGTTTTTTTTTTCTCTTTGGTTTCTTTTCGTTTTCTTTCTATTCGATTCTCATTGTTTGGCTCGCTTTTATTCAACGGAAATACATAGTTTTAATCTATGAAGGCGCACAGACTTTGATTTTAGCTTTTGCTCCATTATTTTTCTTTCATTCTTTCTAGCTAGCTGCTTCTTCTTTTCCATTTTTGTTCTTCTCTTTTTTCAAATTGTATTTGTTAGCTTTTTGCGCGCTTTTATACCCTGCTGTTGCGGAAGGAATGTCGAGTTTTAGTTTTCGGCAGGCCATATACGTTTCCTAAGGGATTATTATCATCTTCTATAACATCTTATCGCCTTGAATTGTTGGCATTGATGTATATAACTGTACTTATGTATAAATCGATACGACTTGGGTGACGGGCACGTGTGTTATAGGGTATTAATCAGTCAGTCAAACTTTTAAGGTAGATTACATACCTACAGGGTATTACACAGTCAGTCAAACACTTGTGCTAAATTATAAGCGTACAGGGTATCATTCAGTCAGTCAAAGCTAGTTAAGCTAGATTATAGAGTATTAATCACACAGTCTAACACTTTGTCTAGATAACAGGGCTACAGGGTATTAATCAGCCAGTCAAACACTTAGGCTTGCTTACATGGCTACAGGGTATCATTGAGTCAGTCAAACAGTTAGCCTGTATTCACGTGTTCTTTTGACTTAAGTTATCAGCAAAATTAGCCCAACGTGTTTATTTTTGTAGTCTTTTATGGTATTCTTTTTTGCTAGGGTATACACAGATACTATGTACACAAAAATATATAAGATATCTTAGTGTAATATATATGTACATATATGCAGCTACGATTCGTGAGCTCTTTTTGTTCCCGCTTTGTCCCCTCTCGATTTTGTTGTCTCTGCTTACTATTTTTTTTTTTTAATTATAAATAAGTGCTGATATCAGAGAAGGGGCCAGGGTTGGGGGAAAAGAAGAATAGAAATATAGAAAAAAAAATAATAATAATAAAAAAAACTGATACGCACAGAAACTGCGCCGAAAACCCCATGAACAGCAGAAGAAGAAGAAGAAGAACAACAAAAAAACCAAAGTTCGGGGAATCTACTCAAAAGTTTGTTCTTTTTTATGTGTTTATATAATTTTTGTTGTGTTTTTTTATTGTTTTTTTTGTTGTTTTTTTTTTGTTGTTTTTTTTTTGCGAAAACTTGTAGAATTGGCCCGCTCACATTACTGGGTATCATAAATGTTGTGAGTCAAGTATGAAACCCAAGATTGCGATTGCTTCTAAATTGATGTACTCCAAACATAAATAAATGCAATGGAATAAACAAATATTATTTAGCAGGCAAAACAGAATTACGTTAAACTTGCGTAATACCCAGCAACAAAATAAATCAAGACTTTTCACAAATTGCGCACAGAAAAAAAAAAAAAAACAAAAAAATAAATAAATCAAATAAACTTTGAAGAGCGACTAAAGAAGGGCACAACGAAGTTCAAATACCCTTGCGCAGTTGCATTAATAATGGTAATTAATTAACCGATTCTTCTGCATTATGAAAGTTAACAGGACTTTTCTTATACGCATGAAGCATGATAGAACTCGTAATCGCCAAGTTTGGTCAGGGTATATATCTATATCTGAAAAACCAAAAGAGTTTCTTTAAAAACAACTTCATTTTCGAAGGTTGGCCCGATCCCAACAATTATACTGTCTAAAACAAGAAAAAACGAATCTTTGATCCACTGAAAGTTCCATGAAGTTTCAAAGTTGGGGAATTAGCTATATATCAAGAATACATATATGTACGTATATACTCTATGGGATCTCAGAATTTGTTGGGCTTTTGTGAGGCTAGATTAACTCGACTTCTGATACTGATCAAGAATATATATATATACTCTATGGGATCGAAGATGTTTGCTTCTATGCGTTACCAATTTGATGACAAAGTTATAATGTCCTCCCAGAAGGGTATCAAAGGCTAGATTAACTCGACTTCTCAAACTGATCAAGAATATGTATACATATATATACTCTTTGGGATCGAAGATGTTTGCTTCTATGCGTTACCAATTTGATGACAAAGCTATAATATCCTCCCAGAAGGGTATCAGAAGCATAACAAATTTTAGCAGAATTTGTTGGGCTTTTTTGTGAGTGTCTCTCAATAAATAAGAATTTGCAAATATACAAAAAATACGTGAACAATATATTCAATTATTTATTTCAAGCTACAAATTTCGCTTAAGCACTTGTGTGGCCTGCTTCAAGCCATAATCAAATTTGTCTTAAGCTTGGCCAAATTAAGCGGCAGCAACAACAACAACAACAATAACAGAGTGTAGTCCATGGTCAGGGTATTTGTTGTTTTTGTGCTGCCTGCCTAATACGCTCGCTCCCTCTCGCTCTCTCTTTCTCTGTGACACACTCTCTCCAATGACGCTGTTGTTGTTGTTATTTGAGCTTTGGATGAACTTGAAATTTGGAGAGTCAACAGCATGTAATTGAAATGTGTGCGAATGTGTGCGAATGTGTGAGTGGAGCGCGCGTCGCTGTCGCGCTAAGCGCACACATGCACAAGCTCTCACACACACACACACACACGCGCGCATACACGCTTGCACGCGGAATTGCGTCGCTGCTGCGTCAATGCGGACACTGGGACGCCGCGCATACGAATGTCGTTATGAAAACAAAAAAAACTAATAAAGCAGCGGACAAAAACAAACAGGCAACTGACAACGGCAGCGGCAGCGGCAGCGGCAGCGGCAGCAACGTTGGCAGCGCCGCTTCGGCAATTTGCAGTTGGAATTTTGCCTGCTTTTATCGCATCCAACTGTATTTATATATGCTTCAAAAGTTAAAGTTGTAAAAATATAACGAACAAAAAGAGATGGCAAGCAAAAAAAAGTCAATTGCAAATTGCTTGGCTCATTTTGCGGGCTTTTTTTTTTTTTTTTTTCTTGTTTTTGAGCGCGCGCGGAAAAGACGGAAATTGGCGATGTCTCGTTCCACAATCGACAAAGCCGCAGAAAGCAAAACGCCAGAAAGAGACAGATAGCTCAAAAGGCAACGATCAAAATAAAAAGCCTAGCAAAAAAATTAATTACCAAAACGAACAGTAAAAGCAAAAAACAAAAAACCAAAAAAGAAAAAAACAAACAATTTGTAATCGGTTTTTCTTTTGTTCTGTTATTCGTGCACGTATTTATGGCCGTTTTTTCGCCTCTTTCTTTTTTTGATTTTGTTTTTGTTTTTGCTGTGCTGCACAATTTCTTTTTTTAAATAAAAATAAAATTAAATAAAATTTTTTGTTTTTTATTTATTATTTATTAATTATTTTTTGTGCGCAAAAAAAAAGAAAAAAGCGAGGCAATTTGTTTTTCATGACACACACACACGCACACACGCACACATGCTTATGTATTTGCGAATTATTATTTGAATTTGAATTTGAAGAAAATAAAAAACCGCTTCGCGCAGCTGGCAAAGTCAACAAACCCGGAAACCTGCCCGGCGAGAACAACGTCATTTTATCGCAATACTTTATTTTTGACTTGCAAAAAAAAAGAACAACGACAAATTAAACAAAAACAAATAATTGTGTAAAAAAGCAAGCGAAATGGCAATTATGGCATACGTGCAACAATAACAAATATCTCAAAAACAAAACAACAAAAAGCAACAACCGCAAGCAAAAGTTTTTTTCTCTTGGCTAAAAATAACATTTCCACTTTCCTGCTTTTGTTGTTGTTGTTGCGTTTGTTGTTGTTGTTGTTGTTGATTTCGCTTTGCTTTTTAGCAAAACAACAAATAAATCATAATTTTTTTTTGTTTTGTTTTTTTTTTTTTTTTTTTTGTTGGGTTTCTCACCTTTCTTTATGGCTTTTCGCGGTATTATGATTGTTTTTTATTTTGTTTTTAACTGCTTTTATTTAAAAAAAAATAAACAAAAAACTTAAAAAAAATACAACGCACACGCAGTTCTTTGGCAGATTCATTCATACATTTTGTGGCAAAAACTTTTTGTTGTGGCAAAAAAATCTAAAAAAATGCATTTAAAATTGCAATAGGCAAAAAATTTGCAGCGCGCGCTTTTTTCACTGAAGGTAACGGTTTTAATGACGTATCTTTTGTGCGCTCGTCTCTTGTGTGCTTCTGCCGAGACCAAAACCAACCGACCGGCTTAACAGTTCAAAATCAACTGAGCAGTGTTGACAGCACTGGCGGCGTGCTTGCCAGCTAATTGCTGCTGCACAACACTCCATTCGCACTTATCGATACGACAAGTTCGATAACGATGATAAATCGTAAAATCGAACCAGTGGTGTTATGATTTTAATGTCACACGCTTTGCTCACATGTGTAGCTAACATTTTCTTTTGAGTTTTGTAACGAGCTATAAATTAATGTAAAGTATCGATAAGACAAAAATTGCAAACAGCTGATCTGGTGAACGGTGGCACAGCCGATTCTGTTTAATGGCAAGGGGCAAGTAAACAACAACAAATTTGTCAGCCACCGAGATCTGTCGCTTATCAGACAAAAACAAACACAACCATAATCCAAAATGCAGGTCAGAGGTTATCAACAGCAACAGGCAAGTGCTAGAAACGGCCGTGCTTTTTCGTTTGCTAGTACAGCTCCAGACGCCGGACGCTGCATTCGAAGATATACGCGAAGAATTGCCATCAACACATGTTAACCATCAACAACATGCTACATTTACGATCATCGGCCGCCCGTCTGCCCACAAAGGCAATGCCAGTTATGACAGCGGCCGTACGAACATTTAACAGCAGCAATCAGCTCGATCAACGGCCTGCCAACTTGATCGTAACTCGACTGGCATCGAAAATCACGCCGCTAACTTCGTCGTCAACAGCGTCGTCGGCTGCGATCAGAAACTGTTCAAACTCGGTTGCGGTAAGTGTGCTTGTGTGCTTCAGATCTAACTGTGCAAATTATTAACAACTATAGAATCGATCAATTAAAGCGGATCAATAGTTGCATACTGTCAACCTTAAATTCGCTGTTTTCTGTGAAAAATCCGTGCTCTCTCTCTCTCTCTCTCTCTCTCTGACACACGGCGCTACGTGCAGTTGAACTAAAGAATGGTCGGCGGACACGTTTTTGTACCCTTTAGCAATGAGGGTATACGAATTTCGTTACACCAGGTGTAACGCATGGCAGGTGACAACTCGAGTCTCATAAGGCCCATATGTATGCTTGATATGTATGATCAGCCGAGGGTCACACCCTTCGCTTGTCCAAATAGTGTGACCAAACTCTACATTGACCATTAGACAAAATGCCTTATAGTTTTTGCAGAAGGGTATTCAATCTTGCGTGTTTCGAGCTGGTCTTGAGTGTGCGCTCGGCTTGCTTGGTTTCGTGTTCAATCAATTTAAATGCCTACACAAAAGTTCTGATCCGTTGTTTGTTTAAAGTATCAAATTTTTGCAGCTAACAACTGGCTGCAGCGACGCCAACGGGCCCCGCCCAGCTAAAAATTTAATTTCATTTTACTCGTGTGCAAAAAGCATTTGTTTCATGAAAAACACACATCACATGTGTTTTTTCGTCTTCTTTTGTGTTTTGATCAAAATACATACATATGTATATGCACCATAAGCTGATTGAATGTCCGTCTGTTTCCCTGACTAGCTGATCTCCAGTCTCAGTTGCGGAAATTACCTAAAATTTGGTATAGTTGCTACTCTCTGACTTTGATCGTTTTACGATATAGCTGTAATAGAAACGCACGTAGATATTTGAATCGAATGTTGTAATTTTAAGGCTTTCCAACACTGTTCTAAGCTTACAAAACCGTTTTTTTTATTATCTTTTCAAATTCCCCTTAATATACAATATACTTTTTGAATATTTCTTGAGCATATTCAGAGTTTTTGTTTACAATATTGGCGAAAAATTTGATCTAAAACATTTCTGGCCTCAAATTAACTTTTCATCTTTCGTAAACATCGTTTTGTTTATTTGAAAGATTCTCGTTTTTAAAGATTTCTTTGAATATTCGCAGTTCTTCATCATGCTCCCAATTTAAGCCTTGTTTCTTTTTTCCCATTTTGTTCAAATCTCGGGTAACATATGTTCAAAAATCGGAATATATAGAAAGAAGTAGACTATGTTTTGTAACAACTTTCTGGAAAAGTACGAAAATAAATTGTAAGTTCTTGAATCTCTAACTTAGTCATGAAATCATTTCGTCGCGTAGCTTCTGTCTTGATTAGAAACTGAGCTGTCGGACGACCTCAGCGATGTTTAAGCCCCCAGCGTGTGTCTTATCGTTCCAACGTTTCACCAAATTTGAACTTTCTGACACCTGGTCGATAGGCGGCGATAGGCTGCAGCCCAACGGGGGGTCCTTGCAAAAATGGTACGCTGTGCACTGGGCGCTGCGTACCTGCCTTCGAACGAGCATTTGACTGCACACGCCAAGAAAAACAGGCAATAAATGTGTGTATATATAATTAAAATTTGGCACACTAATCTTATCAGCCCGAAATCGGGAGGAAGTTCTCACACCCTGTGCTCAGACCAAAAGCGGGCATATTGGCTTCTGTCTGAGAACTAGATATCGCTCAAGAGCTGCTCTGTAGATCGCGTTCCGCCCAGGCAACGCCTCAAATTGCACAAATCGATATTTGCCAAGGTCACACTTTCATATAGTCTACGTGCGGCGCCTTATCGGCAAAAAAAAAAAAAAACATATTGCCAATGTTTTTTGAACCCATTGAACCCACATCGGCTGGCAAAATATGCAAACATAAATATTTGTTTCGAGCAATAAACAGCTCGCAATCGCTGCGACTGCGATTCAATGCAACGCCGATCGTTGCCCCGATCGCAACAGCTCTATATAGAGTATTACATTACCATAACTGCGATTCAAACCTTCGATACACTCCACAGAAGATGGCAGATCAGAAAATGTTGCAGGCCACGCTGAAGCAGAGCGATCCGGAGCTGGCCGATATCATTGTAAAGGAGAAGGAGCGTCAGCGCGAGGGCCTCGAGATGATTGCCAGCGAGAACTTCACCTCGCTGGCCGTCCTGGAGAGTCTGGGCTCCTGTCTGACCAACAAATACTCCGAGGGCTATCCAGGCAAGCGGTAAGTCATAGATTCAGCGTCTGAAATTGATATTCAGTTTGTAATGCAAGCGAAAAAAAAGCTTATCTAAATTCAGTTTGCATTCGAGTGAAAGTGCCTTGTTATAGCTAAAAGTTGAATAATGCAAAAGCTTATATAAAGTCCATTGAGCTTTTGTAGCTTTTAAATAATATGAGGAAGACAGCAGCATATCTAATCCCAACTAAATCTGGTTATGCAAGGACGTAACCAAAACGGCGGAAGCTTGCCTTTAGGCTTTTTTACCTTTCTAAAGAACTCTATTGCCTATAGAAAAGCTTTGACTCATTTAATAATTAAAGCTTTTCTATGATTGCAAATTGTGAGTTTTTCGCAGCTTCTTCAAGGCCAATTTGTGGCTAAACAATTGATATAAATTAAAGATTCCAGCGCTTAAATGAGCTTAAACTTTCACAGCTTGCATTGAACAAGGAAAGTTACTTTTAAGCAATTCGGTAGAGCTTTAAGGAGCTTTCAAAACTCACTTCAAACTAGAAAAATTCCTTCCCTTGCTAAATTTAGCATGCCAAAACGTTTTTCCTTTTTACAATATAAAGTAATTCAATATTTGGTAAAGGACCTCAAATGAGATAAAAAGCCATACAATAAATGATGGTCAAGCTTGAATGAGCTTTCAAAATGTGGCTTGCTAAGCCATACAGTTGGTCCTGGCAAAGCTTTTTGAAGCTTTTAACGTTCACTGCTGCGAATTTGTCATGCTTTCATTCAATTAAAAAGCTTTAAACGAAAAAGCTCCTTTACCCAAAAGAAAGCTCCATTTAAGCGACCTGGAAAAACCTAGGACATGCAATAGATGCTTATTTTTGTTGAGAAGAGCTTTTTGAGGAGCTTTTGCTAATATCACCATTCTTTATTTGACAGCTACTATGGCGGCAATCAATTCATTGATCAGATTGAATGCCTGGCGCAGACACGCGGCCTTCATCTGTTCAATCTGGATGCCAGCGAGTGGGGCGTCAATGTTCAGCCCTATTCCGGCTCGCCGGCCAATCTGGCCGTGTACACGGGCGTGCTGCGTCCACACGATCGTATTATGGGCCTGGATCTGCCCGATGGTGGACATTTGACGCACGGCTTCTTTACGCCCAACAAGAAAATCTCGGCCACATCCATCTTCTTTGAGAGCATGCCCTATAAGGTGAATGCCGAGACGGGCATCATCGACTACGACAAACTGGCGGAGGCGGCCAGAACTTTCCGTCCGCAGATCATCATTGCGGGCATCTCGTGCTATTCGCGCCTGCTGGACTATGCACGCTTCCGCAAGATTTGCGACGAGTCCGGCGCATATTTGATGGCCGACATGGCGCACGTGGCTGGACTCGTGGCCGCCGAGCAGATACCCTCACCGTTTGAGTACGCCGACATTGTGACCACCACGACGCACAAGACGTTGCGCGGTCCGCGAGCCGGCGTCATCTTCTTCCGCAAGGGTGTGCGCAGCACAAAACCCAACGGCGAGAAGGTCTTGTACGATCTGGAGGAGCGCATCAATCAGGCGGTGTTCCCAGCGCTGCAGGGTGGGCCGCATAATAATGCCATTGCCGGCATTGCCACGGCCTTTAAGCAGGCCAAATCGCCGGAATTCAAGAGCTACCAGTCGCAGATCATCAAGAACGCTAAGGCGCTGTGCAAGGGCCTCATCGATCTGGGCTACACGGTGGCCACCGGCGGCACCGATGTCCATCTCGTGCTGGTCGATGTGCGCAACAACGGCCTGAACGGCGCCAGGGCTGAGCTGGTGCTCGAGGAGGTGGGCATAGCCTGCAACAAGAACACGGTGCCCGGCGACAAGTCCGCCATGAATCCGTCCGGCATACGCCTGGGCACGCCGGCCCTAACCACGCGCGGCCTGCTCGAAAAGGACATAGAGCAGGTGGTCGTCTTCATCGATGCGGCGCTCAAAATTGGCGCCGAGGCTGCCAAAGCGGCGGGCGGCCCCAAACTGGTTGACTTCACCAAGACCCTAAACGAGAATGCGGCCATCCAGCAGCAGCTGGCGGAGCTCCACAATTGCGTCAAGAAGTTCAGCGTCACCTTCCCGCTGCCCGGACAAGAGTGTCTCTAGAGATCTTGCTTGCATTTAACAAAAAAAAAAAAAAAACGTTTAATACTATTTTTGTCGACTCCAAAAATTGTTTCCAAATTCCTAGTGCATCTATGTGGACGGACACACAGTCTAATGTCTTGCCGCATGGATAAATATAAAAAAAAAGACGTGTATAAAATTTAGTGAAGCTAATAAAATCTGAAAAAAAAAAAAACAAATTGAAAACTTTGTAAGCAGCTTGGTTTTACTTTTACGATGTTGCTCAAACAGTTTTTGGATTTGATTTTAAGGCTGGAAACAAAATATGGCTTGCAGTTTGTAGTTGGGATTTTCGAAAAGCACAACAGTTTTGTGCTTGACAAATTTTCTCAAAAATTGAAATAAATTTACACAACACACTAACAGACTAATCTCTAGAGCAGTCGGATTATTTGGCGCCAAACCTCAAATAAAGCTGTTCTATAAAAAAATGTTAAGGATTTACATATATATAGAGCATAATTATTATACACAAAATGTTGGAGATATACATATAGAAAGTATAATTATTACACATCAAGAATTATACTTAGCACGAAAGAGAAAGTCTAACCTTATGATATTTAAAAAAAAAAAAAATAAACACTTAGCACATTTTCAAAACAAGTTTTCCTAAGACTTATTTCAAATTAAAAGATTTTTCAATTCATGAATTTCAATACTATCCTCGCATTGATTTATTAGAAAGTAAAAGCATTTTGAATTTAAGAAATTTCAATTAAGATTTCTTTCAAAGTAAACGAATTGTGATTTTGAGAATTTCGAACTTACTTTGCTGGGATTTATTTGAAAGCTCAAGAATTTCGAATTCAAGTTTTAGTTTTTCTGAGATTTTGATTAAAATGAAAACTTTTTTAACTTAAGAATGTTGGCCACACAATTGAATTTGGCTTAGAAAAGATTTCCACGAACTGAAAGCCTGTTCCGAACTGAAGTTCATCATAGAAATAAGATTAATTTATCCATCGATTGATTAAATATTAATTATTTAATTTATGCAGCTCTCTTTGCTCTGCTTTCGTATTTACTAAAATCTTCTCAAAATTGATTTAAAAAAGAAACTGAATCGGAACGGAATTCGATTCGAAATGGAATAAAATCACTGTGAAACGACAGAAATACGAAACGTTCGGATTTGATTCGCATAAATGAAATACATGAAACAAGTGAAATCAGAAACAATTTAAGAATTTGTACATATTCCAAACGCTTAGCTTAAGTTCGAATTTACAAGAGTTAAGTTTAGTTTAGCTTAGTTAACAAAAACTATACACATATTTATATATATTTGTATTAAGAAATATGTCTCACATTCTCCCCGGAAAACGCGGCCTAGTTGAGTTGATGATCCGCAAAATCGATTTTGGTCAGCTCCTTGCTCAAACGCGCATCCCGATGGAAGCGCGAATTGTGCGTGGACAGCGACCATTTGGTCTTGAAGTTCTTCATGCATATGAAGCACTCGTGCTCCTTGCTCTGGATCTCCGAGTGCCTGGAGGCGATGTGTCGCCGCAAGGCGTTCATCGATTGCAGGCGGCGCTTGCAGACGCCGCAGATGAGCGCCACGCCCGTTGGGGCATTCTCCTCGACGGTGGCGACGGCTGGTAGGGCTGAAACAATTCGAGACGCGTTTAATAATTATAATAGATTACAATTGGTTTTGGCATAAACATGAATAAAGGGAGACCAGATTGCGTTTAAGCTGGAAATACGTATAGTTCTTGGCTTTTATTAGTTGTATTTTATTTGCAATCCTTTTCAAAGAATTTCATTTCTTTTTTTTTTTGCTCGGTTTTCTTATCAAAAAGGAGAAGAAAGTTGGAATTATATTAATCTCTTTTATATATATATACTTTATATACATGCATATTTGGTTCGCTTCACATCTTGTTTTACTTTTTTTACATTACACAAATACAAATGAGACACACAAAAATTGTTAATTTTGTTTTTTATCATGTTTTACATACAAATTTTTGGGATACCCTTGCAGAGGCAGGCATTAAAAGTTGTTTATAAAATGTGTTACGCTTTTTAGTAGGCAGTTCAAAGTCTATTGTTCTATTCACATTCCATTCCGTTCCAAAATCGTTGAATGCATGTCTAAGCTGTATTTATCGAGGTCGATTGTCCCATTCCCTTTCCATTCTGTTCCAAAATAGTTTAGTGCATGTCCTAACTGTATTGTTCGAGGTCTATTGTTCCAATCCCATTCCATTCTGTTCCAGTGCATGTCTAAGCTGTGCTGTTCCAAGTCTATTGTTCCAATCCCATTCCAATCAGTTCCAAATGAACTCTTCCAAAGTCATGTTGCTGCCGTGCTTCATTCCACTCGATGGAACGTGAAGTATACCATTCCGTTTCGGTCCACACATGTTCCATTCGTTTCCCCTCGCTAGTCCATGTTTTAATTTCCGGCTCTTCACAGACTTAAGAATGTTCCATTTCATCGTGTTTCGTTTTCATTTGCCTATTTGAGTATCTTATTAGAACAGCGACATTTTAAGCAAGCTGTGACAATTCAGTTAGCCGTTCCATTCCACAGCATTCCATTTCAATTGAACAGTTATGTAGCTAAACTGACAGCCTTAATATAATAATGTATATTATAAAAAATTGCTTTGTTTTCCATATAAAAAAGAAACTACAATAAACATGTTTTGATTTTCATGTGAACCGCGCAAATTAGCTTAAGTACAGACTACCCGATATCATATAGGCCATGACAATTCGTATGGACGCCAGTCTGCAAGGGTATAAAAAGTTCGGCTAGCCGAAAATCGACGATGTTTGTGTTGGAATTTCAGTTATTTATCTGATATAAATTTGTTTTTATATATAGTATATGTATATGAGCTGACATCAAAAATTGTTCGTAATCGATACGATATATGTAAATATATATACACACACATACATATACATATATATATTTATATATACTATATAATACGTGTGAGTCGTTCATTCAACATTTAGCCTTTCAATTAACTAAGTTTATATGTATGTAGCTTTAGTGTGTGTGTGTGTGTGTGTGTGTGTGTGTGTGTGGGCTTGTGTTTACAGCTGGTTTTTACTATATTCTATATGTATACTCAACTACGACATTTGACATTTAAATATGCATCTTTTGAATATCAAATTAAAAATATGATGCTAGTTGAAATATGCTTGGGTTCAACATGTATATGCTAGCTAAATGTGGACGTGGGGAACTGGGAACTAAAACAGAAGATTAAGAAAAATCTATGTATATATATATATTCAGAGAATATCTAAAACTGAATTATATTTCATTTTGTACAGGTTGTGTGTGTGTGTGTGTGTGTGTGTGTGTGTGTGTTGAGCAAAATACATAAATAAAAATAAAAAATAAAAGTAAAAAAAAAAACACATTGTTTGACTGTGGGCCTAGTCTGGCTTTGGCTCTAGCGCTCTATAAAATATATGTATATGTAGATATACTCTAGGAATTATATAATAAGAGTTAAGATTAATGTATGTACAGTTACGTGATGTACGCGACGCACTTGGCTAACTAATTAACTAAAATACATAAATTAATTTCAATTTGTTTTTTTTTTCTCTTTTGTTTTTCAATTTATCAGGAATATATATATATATATAAATATATATATCTGCTTATATATATATATATATATATATGTATATATATGACATGGCTTGGTCAATGTTGGGCTCCAGCAGCTGACTCGACATTTTTTGTGGCTTACAAATTAAATTAGCGCTAACATCTCGATAGACAGAAACACACATACTTATATATATATGCCATATAGAATGCCACATAGCTAGCCCTGGCCCAGATCTGTTCCTATTTCTATACATATACATATACGTATATATACAGATCTGATTTGAATGCAGCTTTGGGTGCTGCTTGCGGCAAAGTAAGTGCTAATGACTGGAAAAGTGCTTTAACATTATCCTCAAAGTCCTCCTCTTTTCTATTTTCTTGTATTTACTTTCAGTTTTGTTTATTTTTGCTGTTTTTTTGGGTGGTTCCATGCAAATGTCTTGCCACTTGCTAAGGTTTTTAGCATTTGCTTTTTTTCTTGGACGTATTGTTCTCTGTATCTCTCTCTCTTTCTAGTTGGTATGCTCCGTCTCGCTCGCATCGGTTCCGTGCCGCCTGTGGGATATTCAATTGACGCCGTGCTGCACCTGAAAGATTGTCCATCAGTTCTCCGTCTTGATGGCCACCTTCTGCTCATGGGAGATGCGTATGTGCTCGCGCAGGCTGTATTTGTTTTTGAAATTCTTATTGCAGAGATCGCATTTGCGCGGCGGTTGGGGCGTATGTTGGGTGCGAATATGTCTCCAAAGATTCACCGTGGTAATAACCATTTTGCAAAATTGACATTCTGTCCATTTATTATTGGGTGAATCTAAAAATATACAGAAAAATAGGACAAATTATACAATTAGCATGCCTTTCGCTTTTCACGCCTCTATTTTCTGTTTTCTGTTTTCAGTTTTCTGTTTTCTGTTTTCTTCGTTTTCTTCGTTTTCTGTTTTCTTCATTTCCACACACACACATTTAGTTTAAACAATAGACAAACACTTTGGAGACATATTCGACGCCAAAACACAATACGATCAGAAATTGATCTATAATCAAAAGCCAAACAATCTATAAATACGATTTATACATTCCAAATGTCCAACAACAATCCGAGCAATAATATTTGTTGTACAACAAAGCATAAAACTTATATTTTAAATTAAAATTAAAACGCACTTTATAATTACAATTTACAAAGACAAATAAGAAAATATAATTATATATATATATACATATATATAAAACAGACAAAATTAAAATGTGGCCGATTCAAACGATTTCCCAAATAACTTTAATTCATTTCACTCTCTTGGCTCAGAACTTGGCCAAGTTATCGCTTAAACCAGTTGCGAATTATAAGCTGTACGCAAGTTAAATTCGAATTGACAGCAATTTGGCAACAATTTGTTATACTTAATGCCGAATTGAAGGGATTTAGAAAACCTTCTGTGTGTGAACCATTCGATAGAACTATAATTTCTATTCTTCAGCAATTCAGCTGTTCCTTAACACTTGCTAGGGGATCGGTTCTTGAGACTTCAGCGATTGAGACTTAATAGACCTAACTAAAAGCTGAATGTTGCCTAGACTCCCATCATTGAGCTCCTTATAAGGAGGCTACCTATAATAAACATTTGTGTAGTTATTCAATCAATGCACATTCCGAGACTCTAGACTGGGTTAACGAATTGCAGCTGTTACTTCTGATCTATCAGCGAGTAGTCAGTCAAGCTAACAACCTGATAGATTGGTAGATCATAGATCATAAACCCTGGAAACCTCTAAAGTGCTAAAGACTAGACTGGCTCATGCTTCATTCCCAATTGTCCAGCTATTGTGGTTCTGTCCTTATAACACATCATAACCTAGAAATATAGAGCGCTCAGATAAACCGATTTTTGGTTTCTATCTGAGTTCCAAATACAGCTCGTTTTCTTTGGGATGAGAAATCAGCAAACCATTTGAGAATTTCGTGTGCGTTGACTTGGGATTAGGCATTGTTTGGCCTGGTTTAATGCACTCACCGTTGGTGCCGCTGGCCTTGTTGTCAGTTTTGACTGGCGTCACCGAGACGGTGGTTGTGGCGCCCGTCGGCGCGGCGCTAGGATCCTCCAGCACCGCCTGTGCGGCGGTTGTGGTTGTTGCGCCGCTCGCTGTGCTCAGCAGGCGTGCTGCAATTGGCAAAAGTTGTTGGCTGGACTTTAGCTAGGCTTTACGCAGCTACTCACTCATTTCGATGGCAATTTCGGCATTCTCGGGATCCGCTTGATATTTCTCCTCGATTTCAGACTCGGTTAGGATCTCGTATTCGGAAGAGTATTGCGCCACAGTCTGTGCGGCCGCTGTGGTCGCATCCTGTGACGTTTGTGGCGTCGCGCCGTCCGATAAACGATCGTCGACCTCACTGACTATATAATCGGGTATGTCCATTTTGACGGCGCCGCGTAGAAATGTCATCTCAGCAGCTGCAAGAAGAACAGGCTCAATAATTGATGTGTTTATATTCAGAATAAAGACTAATGTGGTCTCTATAAGGCTTAAGGCTTGCCAGATATGCCGCACGAGTTGCGCTCAGGGTGGACAAGATAGCTTGAAAAGCAAAATACTTTTACTGACAAAGTCTGTTCTTGAAGAGGTTTCGCTTATATATAAGAACTTGTAAAAGTTGACAAACAGATAAAAGTTGTCCCTGCAAGAACTTAATATAGTCAACCGATTCGGACGGTTCAGGGAGTAGGATCTTTGCCAAGGGGCTGGGTCGGCGAGCAGGTGTTGCACGACCTTCGTTATGAATGGGTAGCAGTACGCCTGTCTTTCTTGACGGGCATCAATATAGTGCAAGTTGCGTGCTTGAAAGATTTCCAATGGATTCTCTTACTTTTCACAATGGTCTGTTCGTCCTTGACGGCATAGTCGACCGTTTCGGTGGTGTAGATATTGTCATCATCATCGGAGAAGGTGATCTTGCGCTTCTTAACGGTGTTCGCTGCGGGCAGCGATACCGTATTCGTGATGGTCAGGTGCTGCGCCTGCGCTGCGGCCTGCTGTGGCTGTTGTTGTTGCTGCTGTTGCTGCTGTTGCTGCTGCTGCTGCTGATGTTGTTGCTGGGGCGGCGCCGCCTGAACTTGAATGTGTTGTATTTGGGTGCTTTGTACATGATGATGATGCTGCTGCTGCTGCTGCTGCTGCTGTTGTTGTTGCTGCTGCTGTTGGGTCTGCTGCACCTGCAGCTGAGCCGCCGCGGCAGCAGCCACCTGCGTTTGAACCTGCGTTGCCGTTGCCTGCAACAGCGTGGCCGTTGGTATTTCGATGGTTTGTGTGGCGCTCTGCGCTTGAGCGATGCTTGCAACAGCCACCTGCTGCTGCTGCTGCTGCTGCTGCTGCTGTTGATGCTGCTGATGCTGGTGGTGCTGCTGCGGCTGCTGCTGCTGCTGCTGCTGGTGGTGGTGCTGCTGCTGCTGCTGCTCGTTGACGGCGCGTATCGTGCTGGGTATCGTCTTGATGAGCTTGTGATCGCTTATGAGCGGCGCCACCGGCAGCTGCGGCTTCTCCTTCTCCTCAGCGGTGAGGCCCTGCACGGCCAGCAGTTCGGCGGTCTGCAGAAACGATTGCAGCGCCTCTTGCTGCACATTCACCTCACCCTGGCGAAAGTTGAAAATCGGTTAATTAAGGGCTTTAGTGGGGGCCATACGCAAGCATACCTGATACATAAACTCGACTATGGAGTTGAGATCTTCGAATTTGATAAACTTAAATATAATGACTGGATGGGGATGCGGATTCTCTTTGAATATCTCCTTAAAGTACGATGAGCACGAGCTGAGCACCACCTTGTGCGCCTTGATCTTGCGCCCGTCCACGCACAGGCTGACATCGACAAAGTCATCGTTCAGCCTGTGGTTGTCCAGCGAGTAGGTCAAATGCCGCAGATAGTTATTCCAGCGCAGCGAATATTGCTGTGTCGTTGCCATTGCTAAGGCCGATCAACTTTTTGCAACCGCCTCCGCCTCTGCCTCTGCCTCTGCCTCCGCCTCTGCCTCAGCCACAGCCGCAGCCTCAGCCACAGCCGCTGCCCCGCTTTTGGGCCCTAATCCAATTAACCCGTGCTGCAGTTGGGCCAACCGGGCGCAGTTGTCGGTCTCTGTGGAGCGCGTAGCAAGAACTTATTTAATTACGGACGCGCACGCTGTTTGCATTGATTAATTTCAAATTCAGAAATTGTTGTTTGTATTGCTTTCGCACCTTGTGTTTATTTTGTTTGTTTTCAGTGTATTTTGGTAGCTAATTGCGGAAAAGACGCTGCTCCACGCAACCGCAAATCATTTTATTAATGCACATACGCTGTATTTGGTTTGCCGCTACGTATTAGGCGTTGCACATTTTTATTTTGCATTTATTTATTTATTTGCGTTTTGTAGGTATTCATTTTTCAATATTTTCTCACTTTTTTTTTCACGGCAAAATTAGTTGCTTTTTGGCAAGCTTATGTTATTGTGGCATTCTGTTATACTCAAAATGTGCATGTATATCGAGTGTAGTCGATAGCACGCTATGTTCAACTTAACAGCAATGGCAGCTGCTGCTGTTAACCATAGCTGTTGCCGGCGCACGCTAGATGGCGCCGCTTGCCACCTCAACTGTTACCTAAATTCAAAATTCAATTTACACAACTTGGACAAAAAAACGTTTATTTTACCACAGCCGTTATATGAAAAAGAATGGGTTTTAGAGTTACAGTAGGCAAAAAAAAAAAAAAAAAAGCAAACAATAGCAAAAGTTGATGTTATTAGAAGAAAATGCGCAAAGCGAGTCGATAAACGAGACGTATCAGAAAGCCGTAAACAATGGCACGGCACAGATAATCCAAAACATAGAAGATCTTGATGCGCAGACGCGCCTTACTGCTGCTCTCGGGACTCTCGTTCATCAGAAACTCCTTGGCGCCGCGTATCCCATTCTGAAAGAAGTCCACATAGTTGATGTTCGAGTGCTGCAGGAACCCAAAGACGGCTCTGGAAAAATGCAAAGTTTTTAGGTTAGCTTTCTCTCCCCCTCTCTCTCTCCCTCTCGCTGTGTCTGCTCACATTTCATCCTCGGGCACGGCGGCATGCAATGCCTTGAAGTTCTCGTTGTCGAAATGCCACTCGGTGGTGGCAAAGACCTGGACCGCACGGAACGCGGCAAAAATGCGGCGCTGTAGCTTCAATAGGCTGGAAAATGGGCAAAATTCTAGTAAAATATCACACAAGTAGAGAACGTGCACTTACAATGGCTTCTCGTTGGTCAGCCGCAGCAAGGTGTCCACCACAATGGCCATCATGATGTGCATCGTTATGAACTGACGCAAGGAAGAGTTAAGCACAGGTTAGGAAGCGGTACGGAATGTCACACCCTTCGCACGGATTGGTACTCACCCTTACGAAATGCAGGACCGGACACAGGGTGATGCCGCCGCCTGGCAACCAGAGCGTCTGCTCGAATGGATTCTGCCTAATGTACCGCTTGCCGATATCGATGACCTGGCCCATGGTGATGGGCGATATGTTGGCAGTGGCGCAATTGACCACATCGATGGGCTTGCCCTTGGCCGGGGCTTGCTTTAAATAGTTGTATGCGGCTATAATGAGACCGCGCACCACCACATCGGCGGGCACGAAATCGGCGACAATGTACGGATCGCAGTTCTGGGAGCGCAAAATGCCAACGCCACAGGCCACCAGCATGCCGGTGGGTCCATTAAAGTTATCCGCCCAGCCGGGCACGGGCTCCTCTATCGTCGAAATCACTGTCACATGGGCAAGGGAAACCAAGAGCGTCAGACCGTGAGAATAAATCAAAACCGAGCTAAACCGATTTCCAGCTATACCCGATTTCGTGTCACACCCGCTGCTGCAGTAAGTGTGTACCAATCCTTATATCCTACAACGGCGAATACTCCCAGTTGATCTCTTCCCAAATGGGAACCTTACTAGGCTGGTACTGCTCCAAGCTAAGCTGGAAGTTGTGCCCACACCTCTAGCTGGTGACACTACACAACAACCTATCAACATCGATAATCTTGCGTAATATTAGAGAGTACCTGGCAATACCGACCAGAACTGAGAAGCAACGGGTAGTATTACGCAGTTCCTAGCTGTACCGGCCTGTGTTTGTAGCCGTCATTAGCAGTACCTAGTGGTATCGGTTAGATATACAGCAGTACCCTGTTATAGGGTAACAATGCCAAGCACTACCGGATAATACAGATACCAGAGAATACCATGCAGTACTAGGTAATAAGGATCGACTACCGGGTAGTTAACCGTACCTCTAAGTATCTAGGCGAACCCGAGTACCGTGCAGTACCGAGTAGTACCAAGCCGTACCGAGGAGTACCGAGTAGTATCGAGGAGTACAGAGTTGTACCAAGCCGTACCGAGGAGTACCGAGTTGTAGCAAGCCAAACCGAGGCTAATCGTGCAGTACCAGAATATATTGAGTAGTGGCAGGGAAAATTTCGAAGAATTTAGACCCAAGCTGTACCAAATAATACCGAGCAATAGCGGGAAAGAGCGAATGATCAGTTTGGAGCTCTACCTACCGATTGAGGGCCTGTATATTAAAATTGGCAACTGATCCTTATAATCGTTGGCCACATGCTCGGCCAGACTCTTGGTGAAGGTGTACGTGTTCGGCTGGAAGCTGCTATACCTGAAGATAAACGAGATGCAATGCGTTAATTGGGCGAACGATGCGAGCCGAGCACAACCTACTTCAAATTGAAAACATCGAGGGTTTCCTCATCGTAGGTCTCGGCCAGTTTGATGGTGGTGCGCCAATCCGCGTAGGGTGGATAAATGCGCTCCTCAACCTCCAGCTCGGTGGGATTCGAGTACGTGGTGGACACATGGACGAAGGCCTTCAGTTTTTTCCACTGCAACGCGAGCTTGATGAGCTCATGGGTGCCGCGTGTGTTCATCAAAATGGCCGAACGCAGCGGATCATCAAAGCTGGCATGGATGGAAATTAGAAGCTTGAACTGAATGAAAGCAGCCGGATTGCCACCTACCGGACAGAGGCCGCCGAGTGATAGACAATGTTGACATTCCGCAGACGGGCCAGGTCCGCCTCACTGATGCCCAGGCCCAGCTGCATAACATCCCCGGCAATGGGCACCACCTTGGCCAGCGTCTGGGGCTGCTCGCGCCGCAGGCGCTCGTACAGCTTGCAGTTGAGCAACGCCTCCAGGCGCTGCTCGATGGCAACGCCCTTCTTGGGACGTATCAGCACATAGATCTTGCCCAGTGTGTAGCAGGAGCGCAGTAGCTTCTCGATCAGCGCCTTACCCACGAAACCTGAGCACGTTGCGGATCGAAAAGGGATCAAAGCGATACTATTTGAAGATGTTAAGAAGATGTCGCATACCCGTGCCGCCAGTCACGAAGATTTCCTGATCCTTGAATGCTGCAGCAATTGACATGTTTGTACGTACGGATCGCCGACCAAATGCAGTCTAACCGCCTGGAGCACATTTTCGCTGTGTAAGTGTCCGAAGTGCGGTACGCAATATGCAAATGCGTTTCAATTAGCCTCACAGGCGGGCAGCGGGTCAACTCTTTGAATATTCAACTCTATTTGACCACAAGAAACGAAACGAAACGAAACGAAGCGAACATTTTCGGCAAATGCACAAGGTGGCGTTGGCCCTGTCCGCAAATCCACCGGAAGCCTCGCTACCTTCACGCACCTCACGCCAATTCACAATGTAGATAAATTGTTGCAGCCGACAAAAAAAAACCATTTCGATTTAGTTCTTGCGTTCGTACATGATGCAAGACAAACCTTTTGCTGGTATTCAAACAAAAGTCCCTACCCTGAACTCCCTAATCTATGGAGCTTAACCCGTATAGTTCTTCAGTTCGCTGAGATCAGTTGGCCCTATCTGGAGGGAATGGGGTAATAAGGTTTGCCTGGCATTTGAGTAGTTGCATCCCAAATTTCCCGACCCTAGCTCGTATAGTTCCCGAGTTCGATGAGGTCAGTTGGAGGTTGCGGAAGATAGCTCATAGCTTTCGAGCAATGCAGGGTATACGAGTTTCGTTGTTATAGGGCAAAGCGAAGCAAAGTAATGGAAGCACTTGCTTAGTTCAATTGACTTAATCTATGCACATTTTTATTATATAAGTGCGGTATTATATAACAAGAATGCAAAGAAACTTGAAAGGGGCTTACCACAGTTTAAAAACCCCTTTCGAGAAGGGTATTTAATATAGGCAAAGGCTGAAAACAACCTCAAGCTAGAAAAACGAGCTCAAACATATTGAAAATATTTGAAGGAAAAACTCGAATATGCAGCGTTCAAAAATGAATGGAGAATAGAAAGATGAGGCTCAGAATCTTCATTAGCCAAACGAATGAATGTGGCACAAAGCCAATTTGTGGGCCACTTAAGAGCAAAGCTTTCGAGAACGATGCCAACAATTTGTGATAACGTTAGAAACGGAACTTTAATCGCAGCGATGGGTCGCTCGGCTATTTGTGTTTATGAATGGAATGGAATGGTCCACATTGTAAGTTTAAGGTCATTAGCATACATGCATGTATGTGTGTGGCACAGCTAACTGCACTTAGAGAGAGAGAGAGAGAGCGCGCGAGCTTAGGCCAGCTGTCTGTGTGTGTGTGTGTGCGCGCGACGAAAGCTCGAAAAGTTCGCTGACCCCACACACAGCAACAGCCTGGGAACAGTTTGCTGGTAATGCGGTATACACATAATACTTGAACAATTATACTTTTTTTTTTTTTTTTGCATTTCACATTTTAATTAACATTTTGAGGCGTAAACTTATCGTCATTCAATACGCATGCAATTAGAAAAAATACAAAAAAAATAACTAAGTACACATATAAAATTTCAGCTTAAATACATATGTATGTATAAAATTTCAAGGAGTTTACAGCACAGCGAGCACAGAGAGAGAGAGAGAGAGCGTAACTTTGCTCACTGCTCTCATTTACTTCCCCTCCAACTGCACGCACGTCTTCGTGTCTGTGAGTGTGTGTGTGTGTGTGTGACTTGTGCATGTGTGCGGGTTACTGCATTTGCCGGCCGGCAAAGCAAGAGGTTAGAGCGAGAAATAAAATGAGCAGAAAGTTAGGCAAAGTCTGAAAGCGGGCGGGCACAGTGGAGCACAAAAGGGGGTGGTTATCAGTTATAAGAGGCAGACGAAAGAGTAACAGAAAACAGATTTGGTTAAGTTTTTTTTTTTCCATCATATTTTTGTTTCACTTTGTTGTTTATAATTACATCATAATTAAAAAATAATACATAAGGTTGCGTTTGAAAATTTTACAAAACTCTTAGTGTTGTTGTTGTTGTTGTTTGTGTTTTGCATATTTTTGTGTTTTGTGTGTCTTTTACTTGCTTTTTGGGGAATATTTTACTCGCTTCTCTTTTCTTTTCTCTTCTTTTACTTTCTTCATGTCATGCCGGGAGTGTACGCATGTGTGTGTGTTGTTGTTGTTGTTGTGGTATAGACTTTTTTTCTTTAGAAGTGGAATGGCAGAGAGAATGTTGTTGTTGTTGTTGTTCTCAATTTTTGTAGTTATATTAAAAGGTATATAAAAAAAAACAAAAAAAAATATTATGCATTCATATCATATATCTCATGTGAAATAAATTAAATTAATGCTAGAACACAACATGACGACGACGACGATGATGATGTGTGTGTGTGTGTGTGTGTGTGTGTGTGTGTGTGGATAACATTGCGCAGCTCCCGTTTGCTGTTGTTGTTGCTGTTGCCACTCCACTTGCTCCTCCCGGGTTGGTGGCTGGAGCACGCTTAGAAGCACTTGCGGTGCACAATGGATGGGCCAGACTCATCGTATTCCTGCTTGGAGATCCACATCTGCTGGAAGGTGGAGAGCGATGCCAAAATGGAGCCACCGATCCATACAGAGTATTTGCGCTCTGGTGGTGCAATGATCTTGATCTTCATGGTGGATGGGGCCAAGGCGGTGATCTCCTTCTGCATGCGATCGGCAATGCCAGGGTACATGGTGGTGCCACCGGACAGAACTGTGTTGGCATACAGATCCTTACGGATATCGACATCGCACTTCATGATCGAATTGTAGGTGGTCTCATGAATGCCGCATGCCTCCATGCCCAGGAACGAGGGCTGGAACAGTGCCTCGGGGCAACGGAAACGCTCATTGCCAATGGTAATGACCTGTCCGTCGGGCAGCTCATACGACTTCTCCAGGGAGGAGCTGGAGGCAGCGGTTGCCATCTCCTGCTCGAAATCAAGGGCCACATAGCAGAGCTTCTCCTTGATGTCACGCACAATTTCACGCTCGGCAGTGGTGGTGAAAGAGTAGCCACGCTCCGTGAGGATCTTCATCAGGTAATCGGTCAGATCGCGACCGGCCAAATCCAGACGCAGAATGGCATGGGGCAATGCATAACCCTCATAGATGGGCACAGTGTGGGAGACACCGTCGCCAGAGTCCAACACAATACCAGTGGTACGGCCAGAGGCATACAGGGAGAGCACAGCCTGGATGGCCACATACATGGCGGGTGTGTTGAAGGTCTCAAACATGATCTGTGTCATCTTCTCGCGATTGGCCTTGGGGTTGAGGGGTGCTTCGGTCAACAGCACTGGGTGCTCCTCGGGCGCAACACGCAGCTCATTGTAGAAGGTGTGATGCCAGATTTTCTCCATATCATCCCAGTTGGTCACAATACCGTGCTCAATGGGATACTTCAGGGTGAGGATGCCACGTTTGCTCTGTGCCTCATCACCCACATACGAGTCCTTTTGGCCCATGCCGACCATCACGCCCTGATGACGTGGACGGCCCACAATCGATGGGAAGACAGCGCGTGGCGCATCATCGCCAGCGAAGCCAGCCTTGCACATGCCGGAGCCATTGTCGACAACCAATGCAGCAACTTCTTCGTCACACATTTTGTAAGCTGCAAAGAATCAAATTGAAGCACAAGAAAAAAAAATTAACCAAAATGGCCACCATCATTTCAACACTCTCCCTTGAGTGCTTCTTGTATGTATATGTATATATTTGTATGTGAGTGTGTATGTATGTGTGTGTGTGTGTGTATTTGTGTTTCTCTCTTCGAGCAGAGGCAACACCCTGCACATAAATCAGCAACAACTTGACAAAAGCTCAAGAGCATATCACCGTAGAATGCCGGTGCCAAGCAAGTGGCCAAAGGAGAGCCGCTCTCGCTTGTGCATTTGTTTGTGTGTGTGTATACGTAGTCGCATAAAATGGCCGCCATTTGCACGAAGGAAAAAAAAAAACGGGGAAAAAAAATTCTATACACAAGCCGGCACCTAATATGTGTTTGCAATATTGTTTGTGGACACTTTTCTTGAAACTGTTTATTACCTTTTTGTTTTATTTAACAACAAACGACGAAAATTGTTTAAGAAAATTGAATTGAAACTTTGCAATTCAAGTTGAAAAATTTGTAACCCACACTTGGTTATTGGTAGGAGGCGACGAGGCAATAGACTGACTAAAAATGCAACCGCACCGATTGACTGCCGAAAGAGGAATGAACAAGCGACCGAATGCCAGTTAACAGCTATTTCAAGCGCTGCTTCAAGCGACGTCGTCGTCGCCGTCGTCGTCGCTGTGATATCTATGCGAGCGCAGTCGCTGCTCTGCTAGCTCGCTCGCACGCAGCATATGCTGGCGCATGCGTGCGATAGAGAGCGCACGATTAGCGCGCTTGGGTTGCCAACTTTTGTGACCATATATGGTCATGTTTCGACGTGAATCGTCGAGACGTAGAGCTGAAAATGTCGCCGCTTTCGCTCTCTCACGCGCTGTATTGCGGCGACGGCGACGGCGATGGCAAAGCCAACGGTTGACAATGTTGAAGGTTTTCTCCATTTTAGCGCGGCTCATTAAAAAAAAAAAAACCGGCATTTTTGCATTCAAGAAACGCCGAATAACTTTAATGACGTGATTCTGTGACTATTTCTGGCCAACTTGCCTACGTCACTTGAACCGTGGGCAGTCGCCGTACATATATGTACATGCATGAACATGTACAAATTACTAGCTATACACCCAAACAATTGTGCACACACTTATGTATGTATCTATGTACATTTGGATGTGTGTGTGTGTTGTCTTTAGGCTAGCCGTTACTTTTCAAATGGTTTGCCATGAAAGTTAATTGAAGCGTGGGAAAAAAAGAAAGTGTTTGCGAATTTAAATGCAAGTGCCTGAAAACTGTCACCAGTTCTTTCTTTTCGCTTCTTCTCTTCAAATTGAAATACATACATACATATATACATATATATGTATGTATTTCTTTGTCATTGTATAGGTTTTTGAAATCCGCAACGGGCACGCCCCAGCACTAGATCTAAATGCACACAACGATATCTGGGGCTGCATGTACATATATGTGTGTGTGCGTAAAATTTGGTGATAACAAAATTGTTGCGATAGTTGTTTTTTTTTTTTGCACAAGCGCGTGACTCTTTTGGTTTTTGTTAGATTTTTAATCTTTTTGTTGCTTTCGATATTGTTATCAGCAAGTCTTTGGTCAATTCTTTGACATTATCACATATTCCACAAGCACTTGTATTAAAAAAAATTGTTTGTTGAAAAAAAAATAAAATAAAATATGCTATTCACGATTTCCTTGCATTTTGAGCGTTTTGTAGAGTTTTTGATTATTGTTTAAACTGAATTTTGATTTATGTATTTATGTATTTCGCTGACTGGCTGATGTACAATACTTACATTTGGTCTGTTTTGATTAAAATTAATTAAATAAATATAAATTAAGTCTTTCGGTTTTGTGTCTTTTGTTTAGACGACTTTAGCTGGCTGCTTTAAGCGGTTTTGTGTCGGGAGGTGTATTCCACACTGCACAAGAACTCAAACTGTAATGACATGAAAACTGGTCGCCGTTTGCCGTTTTATAAAGCCCGTGTCCATCCCAACCGGCACCGTAACTTAGCGCCTTATCAGCGCCACTTGCACACTTCTCCAGGCTGGCAAGCGCTTTACCATATATGGTATGAATTCAATTTTACCCCGTTGCCGGCGTCTGTGTGCGTGCTGCGGCGTATCTATGTACATATGTCTGTCTGTATGCATGCATACGCATGCGCATGTATGGGTGTATGAGCATGTGCCTGGGCATGTGTGCGTGCGCATATGCTGCTTGCGAAGAGTATTTCGCAGCATAATCCCCTATTACGGGTGTGACTGCGATCAGGTTGCGTCACTATGCCGTACGTTTTGCACCATACAGCTAAATCAAGTGATTCAGCCAAAATGTGTATTGCATTAGATGGACTGCATATAAAGTAGGATCTGAATATTTCCCAGTACGTTAGAATGAGAGAAGTTGGCTTCATTAGTTGTCTGGCTCTAACAAGCGGCATTTGCTCTACACCGAAAACAAATTCTAGCTAATTTGATGAATTATTCAACAAGTGTCGCTGCACACTCATTCAACTAGAGACTTGTACATATTTTGCGATTTATAGAAATACATACAAATATACAAATGAAAAAGCAGAGTCTACACTGGTCGTCATGTTTGCCGACTTTAAAGCTCGGTTTGTAGCTATAACGGCGCCAGGCTAAAACAGCTGCCAGTTGATGCGTCAACCACGCGTTTGCGCAAAAGAGACAGCGACACACACATACTCACACACACACACACGCGCAGGCAAACACTGGATTGCGCTCATTCACTTGCTGCGCTCAGCGAAATGCTGACTCAACTCAGCTCTGTGGCGCTGGGGTTGATTTTATTTAGTTTTTAAAAAGTATTTTTCAAAATGTACCAGTGCTAAACGGTTAAATAATAGCTCTTATTGTTTTTTCAAAGTATTTAAAAGCATCTATAGATAAAAACCTCATAGTGCATGGTTTTGGTGGGCTTAAAAACAGGCCTTCCAAAATGCATTGTCAAAGCCGCTCCCTCTCCCTCTCTCTCTCTCTCTCTCTCCATCTCTCTTGCAGCAGTGTTAAAAGTGAAAGAGTGCAGTGTGAGTGGCTTGCCGCCTCGGAGAGGGGAAAGCTGGACACAAACATGCAGCTTATATATGTACATACATACAAATGCATGCAGGCTGTGTGTATGCAACACATGTGTACATATGTATGTATATGGATTAGTAAGTGTATGTGTGTTCGCTCGAATCCCAGTGTTTTTGTAACGGCAATTGCTCATACATGGCTAGCAGACGCATTCCATCGGCAACCGTGATAGTTACGATTGCCGGTTGACTAATCATTGTTTAAATAATTGCCTATTTTGAATTAAAATGACGCACAAATAACTAACAAATATCAAAAGCAACCACTTTGGCACGCAACATACATACATACATATGTACATACGTGTAAGCTTGTGCGTGTTTGTATAGCGCAAGCATAAATACATACACGTGCACTAACACACATACAGCAACAGTCACGAGCATCAGCAGAAACAGCCAAAAAAGAAAAGAAAAAAAAAACAGGAGAGACAGCGCGAGCAAGAACGAAAGAGGCTCACGCAGGCGTGCTCTCTCGTGTACAGCATAAAAGAAAACAACAAACGTTTGGGGAACGCTGGCCAATCATTCGATCGCATTGCATTTCTATCTATATATGTACATACATACATACATATGTATGTATGCATGTGTATGCAGTGTTTGTGTTGGCAGTCACTTGATTCATATGTATGTATGTACATATGCATATGTATGTATATATCTATATGTATTTTGTTTTTGAAGAAATCGAATGTAGCGCTGATTGTTGGCCACTGTTCATGGAATTGTTCAAGGCAGACGCTTAATTTGAAATGGGAGCTGTCAGTTGTTGTCTTAGTTTCATATTTTAACTGAATAGCTAAAGAAATTCTCATGGTGTTAACTGGTATTCGCTAACGTCAGCGTTCGCATTCCAATCAGCCAGCTCTTCTTGCTCTTGTTCTGGATCTGCTTTTTCGCAGATAAGCTTTAAACACCCATACATACATACATATGTATGTACATACATATATACCCTACATATCATTAGCCGGTTTCAATGGCTATTTACGTGCATACATATATGTATGTATACTTATGTATGTATGTGTATGCATAGCTTTAATGTGTAAGCTCTGTAGAACATTTCTCTGATCACTGTTTTACATACATACACACATATGTATATATGTATTTACATAGACACAGATGTATGTATGTTTGTATGCACGTGTATATAATGTATCTATTATAGAGTATACTTTGTTAATGTTTCTTTGGTTTTAAAACTATTTAATTAATTTGCATTCAACATACATACATACATACATATGTATGTACATATGTTAAGCTGTTTACAATGCTGTTGATTAAATTAATTAAATTCATGTCAGAAAAAACGTTTTGTTTGTAGGGTATTTGGTTTTCGGCCCCACCTTTGCCTTTTCAACCCTTTGAAATCGCATCAAGGCTAATGGGAATGTAAACATCCAGTTCTAAGCCTATAAACATAGTTATGTATATACATATGTATGTACATACATACATGTGTGCATGCATGGACCGATGAGCTGCGGCCTTGTCAGTGGCAAAGGGGGAGTCAAGGGAGTCGAGTGTGTGCACACAGCTGGCTCGATTGAAACTAGAAATAATTAAATGGCCAAAAACGGCGCTTTGACGTAGCTGATGACTTTGAAACCGCTATGTGTTGACGAAATACAATAACAATCCACAACAACAATCAACAACAAACTACTACAACAACAACAACAGCAAAAGCTACTACAACAAGAGCCATGATCAACGACCTTTCTCCAAAAAGTTCGCAGCTCGTCACGTTTTCTACACACACACACACACGCGCGCGCGCGCACGTAAATGCAAAGAGCAGACGCAGACGCAGACGGCGACGGCGACGGCGACAGTTACAAGCACAGCCGCCACAACATCCACACTGCATATGTTTAGTGTGCGTGCGCGTGTGTCTGTGTGTGTGTGTGTGTGCTCGCATACACACAGAGAACTTTGTAACCATAAAGAGCGCACGCTGTGGCCCGAGCTTAGACTCATGCTGAAGCTCGCGAGTCAAAGCCAAAGCCAAAGCCAGAGCCAAAGCCATTGTCAAGGTCATTGAATGAGACAATTTTTACATTTTTCGCAATTAATTTGGCATTTTAGGCGCGTATTTGGTATTAACATGTGTATGCAGCCCCTCGCTCGCTCTCTCCCTCTCTCTCTCTCTCTCTCTCTTGCCCCACTATTGCACTTGCAGTTGCTTTGTCGCTTTTGGTCACACTGAAAACTTGCACATTTTCACTACAAGTTTTTTATATTTTAGAAAGACAGGTGTGACCAGTTTGACCATTATAAGCCATGCACCAAAATCTCATTAATTGCTTAGTTAATTAGAGTGCGAACGTTTAATTGCAAACTGGGCGTCATTTCCAGTTTAGACGCACCTAGTCCTGGCTAAAAAATGAATTAAGTTATGTTTTAATTCATTTATTGCCATTGTTATTAAATACTTTAATATTTGAAGGAATATCAACAATTAAACGGCATACACATAATAAATTTATTTGCACTAGATCATTGGGTTTCTGTTTTTGATATGGTTATGTCCAATGACTAGCGTGCTTCATTAGACTGCATAGCTGATGAGTCTAATGAAGCATAGCTCAATCGATAGGGTCGCGCAAGACATTAACTAATATGTTTTTACAGGGTATACGCATTGGTATAATACACTTTCTACAGCATTTCGAGCATACCTATTTGAAATGCCTGCAAAGCTAAACGTTTTTCAAGCTCATCTTTTTTCCGATCTCATTAGTATAATAGCTAATAATTGGCAGCCTGGAGTGGGGTATATAAGCACCCAGAGTTAAATGCGTGCGCATGTGAAGCAGTGCCACAAATAGCTGCATGAAAATGTTAATACAAACTGCTCAAATTCCAAATAGTTGTTAATTGCTCGCCTAATTGCGGCTGATTAAAATATGAGCGTGCAGCCGCTAGAGATGAGCACTACCTAAACTTATCGATAACGTGCGATAGTTGTGAATGTGCTTGGTAATGAGCAATGAGAAGCTAAGCGCAGGTGGAACTAGTTGAACTTCAAACTAAACTTATCGATAGCTTATCGATAACGTGCGATAATCGTGAATGTGCTTGGTAATGAGCAATGAGAAGCTAAGCGCAGGTAGAACTAGTTGAACTTCAAACTAAACTTATCGATAACGTGCGATAATTGTGAATGTGCTTGGTAATGAGCAATGAGAAGCTAAGCGCAGGTGGAACTAGTTGAACTTCAAACTAAACTTATCGATATCGTGCGATAGTTGTGAATGTGCTTGGTAATGAGCAATGAGAAGCTAAGCGCAGGTGGAACTAGTTGAACTTCAAACTAAACTTATCGATATCGTGCGATAATTGTGAATGTGCTTGGTAATGAGCAATGAGAAGCTAAGCGCAGGTGGAACTATTTGAACTTCAAACTAAACTTATCGATAACTTATCGATCCCGTGCGATAATCGTGAATGTGCTTGGTAATGAGCAAAATGTCTCATCTCTAATTGCGAACTAACGGGCAGATTGCGTGAGATGTTGCCGATAAAGGAGACGAAGCGGCAGACGAAAAGCTGACAGAATTTAAAACGGCTTTTGGAAAAGTGAAAAATGATGTTTTATTGTTGTGCGGGGCGCAATTTTTCACAATTTCACTTTGTGGCCAATGCACGGCTATATTTGTGCGTGCCTCATGCATTTGTCTCTCCATCACACTCTATCACCAGCCCACTCTTGCCCCCTCCTTCTGCCTGAGTCCCCCCCCCTCTCTCTCCCTCTCTCACCCTCTCTCTGCTGACTGTGTCCATTCATTGCATTTGCTGTGGGTGAACAAATGGTTCGCTGCCACAGCAAAATATACAATTAGCCAATTCCAAAATTTGGTGGCCAACAAAGGATGAAAAACTAGAAAGAGACAGCGTGAGGGGAGAGAGAGAGGGAGGAGAGAGAGAGAGAGTGAGAGAGAGAGACAGCATTAACCCAGCAAACAATTATGTTGTGATCAAGGCAGCAAGCTGGGTTTGAACCGCACTGGTTCGAACCCGCACTGCCAAAGCCCAACAATTGCAATTATCAAATCAGCTTTGATAGATGCCAATTTTTTGTATAGATCGAATTCAGCCCAAATTTTTCAAAAAAACGGGCAGTTTTGAGGGAAACTTCAAGAGTTTCATGGAAATCTAAGAAGCAAATGTAAAAGCAAGGCTCAAACGAAATTTAGGGTTCAACTCAATTAACAATTAGAAGTAATTAATGTATTTGAAAATCAATAACAGCCAGAAAATTCGATATTTGCCAAAAATTGGAAATAGGAATTGCTTAGAAGTTTGTTGGAAAACTTATTTTTGTAGAATTATTTACATATATTCAGGCTCTATTAAATTAAGCTCCATAATTGTGTTTTTATGTTTTATCATTATATTTAGATACTTTTTTTTAAACAATTTATCTCACAATATTTGCTCGCTGGGCGAAGTAAAAATTTCATTGAGTCACCCAGTCGTCAGACAGCAAATAGTAATGGGTTGTCCGGCGGAGGGAGGTGGGGGGTACTTGGCATTTCTTTGCTCGGCAACTCTGGTTGGAAAAGCAACAACCGCAGCCGAAGGTGTTACGGCAATTGTACGTGATACATGCGCATTGTGGGAGTCCCAGACAGCAGACCCCGTCTGAGTCGCACTTTTTCTTAAGCTTTTTATTTCTCAATTTTGATACCCTGTAGCCGCTGAAAGAAACAAATGGGGGTTAGTTCTTCGATAGGTTCGTTACACGGTGACCTTCCCACCAAATCGATATTTATCGATTTTTAGTAGCAATTACTCGAGCACATCTCGGAGCTTATGGGAGCTGGCAGAAGCTGGCTTTGTTTGTCGTTTCTTGTATACTTTTTAGCAAATTCCTGGATGTGACTTTCGAGCTGTTTCCATTTGTTTTACCCATTTTTAGAGCTTAATTAACATAATTTCATCAAGATCGGACCATAAGCACCGACGAGATTCAAGAATGTTTTTTCCATATTTCCATTTTGGCTCGTCTCGGCATACAGGGCATCTCACAGTCGGGCAGACATCAGGGTGCACTCTTACTTTTTTATTTAGCTATTTTGTTATTTTTTTCTTTTTTCTTTCTGCGGCATCAGCGTCGGCGAGACTCCGACTGTGAGCGAACCTGATGCCGGCGTCTGACTGGATTTTCCATTATTTTGATGTTGTTTGCCATTTTTTAACGTCGCCTCGCTGGGCATAGTAAGTATCTGATTAGCCTCGAGGCTATCAATCTGGGATGGGAACTGCGAACTGCGAACTGCGAAAAGACGAGAGGCAATATTTATGCACAAATATCAAAGGCGATGCAGTTTTTCATAGTATATTTAGTATATAATTAGGTATTTAAAGATACATAAGTATAAATGGATTGACAAGTATAAAGAATTCCAGATAAGATAAGATATTTCTTACTTTAAAGACAGAACGAGGGATGTTATCCAAAAAAAATATATAATATACCTAAACGCAAAAACTACGTCTCTAGCGCTTATACCCTGCATATTCAATTGTCTCAAAGAGAACGAAATAATAGATCGGTTAAGGGTCATTTTAATTAACACAGATAAATTATCCGAGCCATATCTTGTGTAAATTGTTCGGCGAAAATATGTCGTGTAAGGTCTAAAGTACAGTTGCACCAACTAAATACACTATAAAAATACCAAAAAAAAAAAAAAGAACAAAAAATAATTGCAATTTTTTTGGAGTTTTTCTACACATTAAAGATATACGAATATCACGTGCGTGGCCCTGGAACTGCTGTAATCTCCACTTATGTACTAAACTATTTAAAAACTCTCCAAAAACTGTGCATAAAATCGACAGCTTTTCATTATGACAGTTCACATACACACACACACACATGCTCGTTAATACATTTGTGTGTGTGTTGCATTTATATGGCTAGAGCAACATATTTGCATGGTGAAGTAACTGTGACAACTAAAACTACTATAAATTGAAATACAGTGAACACACGCTATGGCCGCAAGTTGCTTTTAATTATGTTTTCACACAAATTTAGAGCAATTTCTTTTATGGCACATTTGTCTGACACATTTCATCAATTGTCGCTCTCTGTAGATGGCGCCAGTGTGTTATGCCTGGAGAGTACACTCTGTGAGCGGCCGTTGCGTTCCGCTGCCAGCGAGTCTCCACTTTGGCAGCGAATCCAAAGAAGGCCGCAGCCGCAAGAATGTGGGTTGCAAAAATAAAACCTTAAGTGGATTTTTAATCAAAACGAGTGACGCCTGTGTGTGTGTGTGTGTGTGTGCGCGCTTGTATGTGTGTTATACTTATGTAGCGTGTACTGGCACAAACGTTTGTGTAGAGCGCCGCCCACTCACACACGATCTAATTCCCATTTCCATTCCCACTCGTATTGCTGTTCCCATTCCAGGTGAATTTTGGGTCGGCGGCTTTGCTGAAGCTCTTCGCAGGGTTGGCCCGTTACGGTTCACCGCCAACAGCTGGGCGTGCGCTTCTGGGCGCGGGTGTGTGTGTGTGTGCGTGCGTGAGAACAACATCAATTAAACAGACAACAAATTCAAATAAAGTTGGCAACTCTGCCGCTGGTCAGCAATTATACAAATTGAAAAAAATAAACGCACGTGAATCCCTGCCTGAGTGTGTGTGTGTGTGGGTGTGGGTTGTGATGCGCGTGACAACAGAGTTTGACGTGCGTGCAACAGGAGGAGCTGGTCACACCCAAAATGAAAATGAAGCGCTGCACGTGGCTAGCATTGCGTGAAGGCGTCGCCTTAAGCATTAATTGTCACCAGAATCCAAGGGGCCTTCCAGGCGTTCCAATCAGCGGATATGACGCTGATCTATAACGGAACTGGGTTTTGTACTCAAAGCTATCTCATGCGGGCGCACGCACACACACACACACACACACACACACACACACGCACACAAAATATGTACATCCATATCACTTACACTTACATACTTAACTTAAGTATGTTACTTATTTAAAGATATGGCAACACTTGCCCAGCACCAGCTAGGGGCGCCTTGTTGCCGTTATCATAGCTATAAATATGTGAACACTCACGTCCATTACAATTGCCCAGGCAGCCTATAAATATTAAAGCAACAAAAACCAAGAAATGCATACATACATATGCACATATCTACACATATAGCGATTAACTAAATTGAGTGATAAACATTTGGCTTGCTGTATTTATATTTTGTTTGTCAGCGACTAAATAAAAATATGAAATTAATGTGCATTTCATTTGTTGATACTGATAAAACCCAGAGAATTGTCCAATGACTCAACCATAAATATATTCTGATTGGAGTGCGCATTCCAGTGGCTGTTTAGCCGAGAGCGAATCGTGCTTATCATTGGAATTAGACATTGACCATGGGGAGCAGAGCGCGCGCTCAATGAGTCATTTGTCGTCCCACACGGACGTGGACGACAAGCTCGCCTTACACACACACACACACACACACACACACAACATCACTCACAGGCGGCTTGAGGGTCGCATTGAAACATGACGCGGCAGCTTAATTCCATGTTATTGGAATGATTCATACGACTGAAATGAAAAGTACAAAAATTCAGTTAGACAATTTGCATATGAAACATCGAAGAAAGCAACGTCAACAACAACGACAACGAAAACGAGTTGCTAAAACAATAACAATCGGAACAATAATAGACAACGCAGTAGATTGAAACAAAACGCTCGCCGTTTATTTTTACAATAGCAGCGCAAACTAGGTGAACGGTAAACAAAATACATGAATGTGATCCCAAAGCGCGCTAGGCAAAAACAATAACAAACACACGTAAGCATATATACATACATACATACACACATGCATACATATGTATGTATGTATGTTAATAATTGAGCATATTTAACACACAAACACATTTAATCACGACTTTGTGCTAAACGAGCGAGCGAGAGGGCATGCGTTCCCGTTGCCCGACAGTTTACAAATCAAATGCGAACAGCTGCCGCGCAGCCGCAGCCGCGCGCACCTGTAGCCGTAACAGCAAGAAGAAGAGGAAGAAGAAGAAGAAGAAGAACAACAACAACGTTGACGTTGATGGCGACGTCTTCGTCTCCCATTGTTGACAGTTACGTTTGAAATGTTAAGAAAAACAGAAGTCGAAGCGGCACAAAATCCGATAAACTTGTTTTCAAACAACGGAAGAAACTGGCTGCAGCAAAAAAGTAGAAATACAAAATGTACAGCGCTAAGCAGCAACATAGAAACCTTTTTTTTTTTTTTTTCCAATTACCCATATAATGTGTGTTAGTGCATAGCTTTAACATATGCATGTATGTATGTGTATGCGTGCGAACATTTCAAATGTATATGTATGTATACATGTGTATTAAAATATGTTTGTTTGTAAATATCTACATATGTATATGTATATTTGCGTAGTTTTTAAGCGCATCTATTTTTATACCCAGCAATGTGCACAGTTATTTCAAATAGTCTCAACAACGGTGCTTAGGCAGCTGGAAATGGGAGCCCCACAAGCACACATAAGCACACAAACACACACACACACATGCATACATGCATGTTTGCATGTTTGCGATACATTCTTATGCATCTCGCGCAGCGGCTGCTTGGAAGTGTCTAGAACGGCGGCTGTCTAATGAGCGAAAGAAAATTACCATGCTTATACCAGATCACTCAGTATTTTGTACTCAATGATCCCTCGAGTGGCATCCAGTTGCCTTGAAAGCTTCTCTCGGCCGGCGGCCTGCGGCTGCGCCTGCGCCGCTTCGAACAGCACCAAAACATGCTCATGTCATGTTTTGTTTACAGAAGAAGTTCACGAATACATAAAATACGGTAACTCATGCTTTCTATCTGCGCACTTTTCACTTTCTAGTTTAGCCGGCTTGGAGCTAAATATAATATACAGGCGGCAATAACAATAACACTAACTATGACAATAAATTGGAGACTATGTACATGCAAACAAAAACTCTACATACATGCATACATACATACATACATATATGGGCTTGCAGTCACATTTGGTACTTTTGGAGTATTTTTCTTGTAGCTTGGGAATATCCAGTTGCGAGCTTTGAATGTTGGAAGGTGTAAATACATACATATGTACATACATATGTGTGTGTATATATGCATGTATTTATTGAACAAATGTTATTTTTTGCAAGGAAAACAATAAACAGCAGCAATCAGAAACAATTCAACGCTTTTGGCATTTTTGTTTGTTTTTATTTGTGAATTTTAATTTTATTTTGCATAATTTATTTCGCCTTTCGACGCTTTCAGCCGCACACACTCTCGCACACTCGCACACACGCACACACACTCAATCGCATGCGTAGCTGCGCCAAAGCCATTGACATTGAGCTGTCTCTGCTGGCGTCGCTGTCGACGCCGCTGCCGCTGCCGCATTTGGCCGTTGCCATTTTGAATGAAACAACGCCAAGCTTTTTGTTTTTCCTCTCTCTCTCTCTCTCACCCCCTCTGTGTTGCTGATTTATATTGAATTTTTACCCAAAATGTACATGCTGCTAAGTTTGTACACTAAATTGCGGCGCGCAGTCGCAGATGTGTGTCTCTCTGTGTGTGTGTGTGTGTGTGTGTGTGTGTGTATGTTCTATGTGTTTATGGATGTCAAACTGTAACGATTTTTGAATTTCGAACAACGGAAATTGACAATGTTGCCATATTTTGGCTGCTGCCGCTGTAATCTAAGCTTTAACTAGAGATGACAACAGAATCTTAACACTCTCTAGCTCTCTCTCTCTCTCTCTCTCTCTCTCTCTCTCTCTCTCTCTCTCTCTCTCTCTCTCTCTTGTGCTGTAAAAGGCATTGCATCCGGCGTTTAACTATTGCGCCTCAGGAAGCCGTCGCAATTTAAACGCCCCATTTTGGGCCTTACAAATTTTCGTAGCCTTTTTGGTCTTAACGACAAATCGACAGAATGTTATGTGTGTATGTGTGTGCGTTTATGGCAATAAAGACATCCGTTTGCATGAGTTTTCCAGCCTAAACCAGCTGAACTCTTGGGCTTTTTGAGGTTATGATTAGGTAAATCGATATGATATATAAAGGCTATACAAATAATGAAAATTCATATTAAAACTCTTGGCCATGATACACTCGGGGGTAACTGACAATCACGACCATTGTATTTGCCTTGGAAATATGCAGCATATGTTGATTTTATTTGATCAGTTTTCATCTGTCGCGCATAATATGGCAAAAACACACACAAAGATATCGTGTAACGGTATTGCAGCGGTTCAACAAAGTGAAAGACTTTCACTAGCTAATCAGAATTTCAGTGAACGTGCGACAAACTTCACAACAAAAGTTTTATTTCTCAATTTTGGTTCAATTATTAAGCAAATTTTTGCGAAAGCAAACTTTTTTAAATACCGTTCGATCAACTGTATCTGTATCTGTGTCTGTGTTTGTGTCTGTATCTGTATCTGTATCTGTATCTGTATCTGTATCTGTATCTGTATCTGTATCTGTATCTGTATCTGTATCTGTATCTGTATCTGTATCTGTATCTGTATCTGTATCTGTATCTGTATCTGTATCTGTATCTGTATCTGTATCTGTATCTGTATCTGTATCTGTATCTGTATCTGTATCTGTATCTGTATCTGTATCTGTATCTGTATCTGTATCTGTATCTGTATCTGTATCTGTATCTGTATCTGTATCTGTATCTGTATCTGTATCTGTATCTGTATCTGTATCTGTATCTGTATCTGTATCTGTATCTGTATCTGTATCTGTATCTGTATCTGTATCTGTATCTGTATCTGTATCTGTATCTGTATCTGTATCTGTATCTGTATCTGTATCTGTATCTGTATCTGTATCTGTATCTGTATCTGTATCTGTATCTGTATCTGTATCTGTATCTGTATCTGTATCTGTATCTGTATCTGTATCTGTATCTGTATCTGTATCTGTATCTGTATCTGTATCTGTATCTGTATCTGTATCTGTATCTGTATCTGTATCTGTATCTGTATCTGTATCTGTATCTGTATCTGTATCTGTATCTGTATCTGTATCTGTATCTGTATCTGTATCTGTATCTGTATCTGTATCTGTATCTGTATCTGTATCTGTATCTGTATCTGTATCTGTATCTGTATCTGTATCTGTATCTGTATCTGTATCTGTATCTGTATCTGTATCTGTATCTGTATCTGTATCTGTATCTGTATCTGTATCTGTATCTGTATCTGTATCTGTATCTGTATCTGTATCTGTATCTGTATCTGTATCTGTATCTGTATCTGTATCTGTATCTGTATCTGTATCTGTATCTGTATCTGTATCTGTATCTGTATCTGTATCTGTATCTGTATCTGTATCTGTATCTGTATCTGTATCTGTATCTGTATCTGTATCTGTATCTGTATCTGTATCTGTATCTGTATCTGTATCTGTATCTGTATCTGTATCTGTATCTGTATCTGTATCTGTGTCTGTATCTGTATCTGTATCTGTATCTGTATCTGTATCTGTATCTGTATCTGTGTCTGTATCTGTATATGTATCTGTATCTTTTTTTTGTATCTTTGTATCTGTTACTCAGTCTGAAATTTCAAATTCGTATTTTGAATTCAAGCCAGCTGCAGCAGCAGTAAAAGGCGTTTGCTACAAACGAGTTACGTTTGGAGATGTGCATAGAAAATGAACTCAACAGTTGAAGAGTTCAAAGAAACCGTTAAAAGCCACTAAGAGTGTTTAAGTAGAGAGTGCACGACTGGGAGATGCCCTGTAAGCTGCGGTATATTTTTGGTTTTGTTCAATATTGTGATATCTAAACATTCAAATATTTTAAAAACTTAATACTTAAACTTTAAACTTAATAATAGAAGCAGCTACGTACCGATATGTTATTTGGTTCATATAGTATCTGTTATATCTGATATATATGTATGTATATATCCCACATGGCTGTTAAACATAATTTCCCAGTTCAATGGTTACAGGGTATACTAAGCCAGTCAGATTCACCCAGCCATTTCTACGCTGTGATATAAACCGAAGCCATTTACTCCACTTACCTTTTATGGCGCGTTTACAATTTGTATTAACATCTATTGAAACTGTTGCGATTGCTTTCAAATTTTAAACAGATTCAGCTTCAGCAAAGCATTTAGTAAAGCCTCCAGGCTAGGGTTCAAAGCTAGGGTTCAACTTAGAGAAAAATGTGAATCAATCTGAAAGTGAAATCAAGACAAGATGACAGAATGACAGAATTGTATTGCAAAAGCTTTAGCTAATCCAAGGTTCGATCATCAGCAGACTTTGCTGTGGGCAGGCAAATGCCTTTAACTTGTTGAGAATTGCAAGCGTCAAAAGTACAGCCTGCATAAAGAAGTTCCTTTAGCCCTGGGGCAACAGCTGTGAGCCTGCTTCGTCCTGTTTATGCCTAGATTTCTACTAAAATTATGTAACATAAATAAATGAACATCAAAATATACCAAATGGGTCACCAAAAAGTTAGGTTAGGGCATTTGGTATGGAAACATTGGATAACAAAGTAGTTTACGCAAATCGCATGAGTACCACTCATCAAGGTGTTTTGTTTTTAACAAAGAGCGATAAGACTGAGGCGTATTGATGGGCTTCTGAAGGGTCTGAATCACAGATCGGTTAACAGCGAGCGATAAGGTTGCGAGGGGCTCTAGTTAAATGTGGACTGATTTGGTTAATTCACATTGGGCAATGGGATTTTTCGAATTTTCGAGAAAAAAAAAAACCAAAAACAGAGCAAAATATTTGGGAAAAACCAGAGCGTGACGCATTGCATTTCCATTTCGGAGTCTGCGGCTGAAAAACGAAAAGTGCTTTCTGCACCGTCGCATTCGGATGCATTATTTATAAGCCAAGCCAAGCCAAGCCAAGCCAAGCCAGCTGAAGAGCTGCAGTTGGTGGCAATGGATGCGAATTATCGCAAAATCAATGCGTATGACTCACCCAATAGGCGTCTGGGTCGCAGACGGCTTTTCCTCCCCCCCCTGAGTTTTCCAACGGCAGTTGTGAAAGTGACACGTGCGCGAGGCATGTCAGTTGGGCCTTTTTATTTATATATTTCATTTCATCTGATACCCTGTAGTGCCGAAGTGTGTGCCAGTGGGTATACTGAGGCACACGTATGTTAAGACCTCGGACTTCATCATCATCTTCAGATGAATCTCTCTACATCTGCAAATATCTCTTATCAATATCGAATTGTCAGAGTATGAATAAAATGGCAAAAGTTTCTTTTATACTTTATACAATTGCTAGCTTTTCAATTTAGGCTTACTCCAAAAGGAAAATTTTCAGAAATTTACAGATCCTAAATGAAAACCTTTTCCTTTCTTTTCTTTTATTTGTTAGTTAATACACTCTGTACACTGAGAGAAACTAGTTAGTTTTATGCTTTTTAAAATGTCTACTCTTTCAATTTAAGCTAGCTCAAAAAGAACATTTCCAAAAACTCACAGATCTTAAAAGAACACTTTTTCTTTTTTTTTTGTTCAATTTATTGCTCAATAGATCTGTACACTGAGAGAGAAAAACTTTTTGATATTAAGGACGTACGAGCATCTAAAAATGTGGACTCTCTAGCAATCATTTATTTTCTATATATCCCATATCTCTAACATTTATTACTATTTTAAGTCCTAACCCATCCCATATCTGAACATTTTTTTTTTGCTATTTTAAAGGTAAAGATCCAGTCCAGATTCTATATATCTAGCCTAATCCCAAATGTCACAAATTTCAAAAGCTGAAAGTTACCACGCTCACATTTCTCTACAGGGTATTTTTTAGTCGGGCAAGCGTGCTCCTAGCTTGCCCACATGTTATTTATTTTCGAGTAATTTTTGCAAGTTTTGGCAAAAATATTCGCCTCACCCAAGCGCCGTTTGATGGGGTATGCACATATGGTATAGGGGTGAACCGCCCTTCCAAGAAGTGTGCACACACACACACACACACACACACACACACACACACACACACCCATGCTGTCTGGGGTGGTTGCTCTGCGTGGCACGAGAAAAGGAAGGGTCGTCGCGACGTTGGCGCAACCTTGAGCCCGTTATTTTTCTTGCTATTCTGTATTTTTGGTCAGCCTGAGGGTTGAGGATGAGGGGCGCACTGCACGCCCTGTGCGTGCACCGGAAACGGTCGGGCCTGGGTTAACAACATGCGAGCGACTCGATGTCGTGGGCGTCGCAACAAAAACGGCGAGCGTGCCCGACTAGCAGATACCCTTAAGCCAAGAATCGAGGCCCCGACAATGGATAATGCATTCTTCCGAATATAGACTCGGACTATAGAGTCCGATTCTCTTTTCTTTCTGTTATTGAGGAGCGAGCGGGTTGGTATCCAATAAGTGAAATATTCTTAGTACAAGAGTCCACCATACCATAGATTGCAAATTTCAGGTCTCGATAATTATCAATATTATAGAAAATAATGTTAAGTTTCTTTCTTCTTATAAATGTGTACATGTATATGCTCGGAGATGCTTCCTTCTGTCTGTTGCATACATATGCCCAATAACGATTATACTCTGCTTGCGAATCTTGAATAGTTGCAGGGTATAACAAGAGCAACCACCACAACCACAATGGGCGAGAGGGTGGCTTGAGTTGGCTTCAATCAGCTGTTATTGCTGGACGGGGGGTGTATGCATGCTAGGGGTTGTGGGCTCGCCACCGAAAACCATCAATGAATAATGCAGGCCACAGAGTTTGGGTGGTGCAACGGCCGGCCACACACACACACGCAGACACACACACATATGACTAATCAGCCGGCTTTCATTATCGGCCTGGCCAAATATGGGCGCGTTCTCTGACTTTCCGGCTGCATTGCGCATAAATTTCGAGCTCAACCGATAAGAGCCCAAGAATTTGTGCCCATATACATGCATGCACCCAACTATATATACCAGCGATAATGAATGTATTCCCACCATATGCATTAAACATACATATATGCATGTATATGGGCAATCGTAAGCCCAAGTAGCGCACTTCCAGAAAAAAACGAAAGAGATCTCTCTTCTTAAGCAGCATCTTTTCTGCTCACTACCCTAACAAAGGGTATTCCGAATGGGTAAGAGGTTTGGCCCAACGGATCGAGCCTAGCCTAATATATCAACAGTCCATCTGAACTGAACCCTCAGCTTAGATATATATGTAGATAACGCTTGGTATCGATATACAGCGTATAATCATGAATTACTCAAAAATACGAGCTTAACATTTCTAGATTTTCGTCTCTTTAAGCTAACTGTAATATATCCTCTATCCAGATATAGAAGTATCGTATTTTTTCTTCAAGTTCTTAGAGCGTTCGCTCAAAAACTGAGTTTTTTTAAAAAACACTATTTAAATATTCCAAAAATCTGAAATGACCTATTAAAATCACAAGTTTTCACTTTTCTTGATCGGAGTTTATTTTGTTATAGTTTATTTTTAGAAGGAATTATTCCAAAATGTATATTTTAATGAAAAATTGATTTACTTTTGAAGATATTTTAAAACGGACAAAATCGGATTAAAAAAAGTATAACACATAGTTAAAGCTTGATAAAAAGTTGGGTTTAATATTAAATTCTCAATTAATTGAACATTAACTTTATTATTTACTTTAAAGAGCAGTTAGTTCTCCCCCATTAGGGAGGATTTTGATGAAGATACTTTGAATATGATCCAAAAAGTGCCAAAAAAATTAGTTAATTAATGTGTGGCAAGGGTATTTAAAAGTCGGCATCCATCAAGCAAACTTCTCCTTGTTGCTGCCTCGCCTCGATAAAGTCATGCAGGCGAGCGCATATGTGTTAAAAGAAAACGACGAAGAAAACAAAGAGCAAGTAGCGATTGCCCGCAACTCTTTGAAGAAGAAGAAGAAGAAGAAGAAGAAAATGCACTCAAAAACAAGGCTCGGCGGGCTCGAGAGCGGCGCTCAAGAGCAATCCGCATCGCATGCCGTTGTCATGCGGGGCCTTGGCCCCGCGGGGTGTTAATTTATGGCAGTTCAAAAGGGCGTGGCGCCGGCACTGGGCTGGGTCTGGGAAGCGCTTCCGCTGCCGCTGCTGCCAAAAAGCAACAACAGCAAAGAATGAAAACAACAAAAGAAAAGAACAAGAAATGAACAGATACAAACGCAAAAACATGCCCAAAAAAAAAGGCTAAAGTACAAGAGACAAATGCTGCAATATGCGGGTGTGCAGCATATTGGCGGTGGGGCGGGAGGGAGGGGGGCTGTCACTGCAAACAGCAGACACATATATGCACGCATACACACACAAGTCAACATGCTATGAGTCATAAAGGGAATTGCAAAGTATTTTCATTTGTATTTTTTTGTAGTTTTCAGAATTGGCCACACAAATGCCCGGCAGGTAAACTTAGTGGGAAACGTGTCTGTTTATGAACCGCAAAGCCTCCGGTTTCATTATTAATAAGCAACTAGGTATTTCTACAATCGCAGGTGTTTTCATATCGCCCAACTATTTAACTGCTTATCAGGAAAAAGAAATAAAACTGAAGCCAAAAAAAAAAACCCCTAATCGTACGATTTATAAGAATACCAAACATTCTGCTAATAATGCTGCATAGCCCAAATTTGAGAGAGAGAGAGAGAGAGAGAGAGAGAGCTAAGCGTTTGAGTGAGATTGTAAGCTTTCTATGCAAATTGAAGTCAAAGTTCTTAAGCTGTTGCGTGGGCTGCAGATTTATGATCCACTCTCACAGGAAGCTTACATGTATGCATGTACATTTGTGCGTGTGTGCGCCTGTGCCTGTGCGTGCGTGTGTGCCTGTGCGTGTGTGTGTGTGTGTGCATGGGCGCTGATCAAAGAGTCACTCACTCACTGCGGAAACGGAGGCGCATTAAAAAGGCCAAACACGTTCACAGCACACAACAATAAGAAAATAAAAGGGAAAAGCTGCATACATTTATTACTACATACATACATATGTACGTATGCATGTAGGTAAGTACATAAGGTGAAGTTGAAGACCGGCAAAAATTACATTCACAATGTGAAATTCGTTAATATTCCACTTGCATAGGACAGCCAACGATGCGAGGCTCCACAAGGAAGACACAGAGGGGGTGGGCGAGAGAGAGGCAGTGGGAGAAAGAGAATGGAGAGTTTGTATGTTTTAGGATCCGCCGGCAGGTAGACGGCAATGTGCGTATAAAATCGATTTGCATATACATACATACATATGTAATGTGTGTGTGTGTGTGTGTGTGTGTGCATGTGTGTGTGTGTGTTGATTATACAATAATGAACAACTCAAATTGGACATGACAGGCGACAAAGATTTAGCTGACGATGACGACGCGCTTATGATTCAATATATATGCATACCTGTATATAGACATGCACACACACACGCTCTTAAGTGCCTGTTGTGCACATACATACGTACATACATACATAAATGGGTGTGTATTTTCCGGCGCTTTGGTAGCCTGCGCACACACCCACGCACACACAAAAAACAAACAAAGTGCAGACGTGCATTGATAGAGTCATAGAGAGAAGGGCGCGGTAAGTTCAAGTTCAAATTCATTTGTATTCTTTTTCTTGCCTTTTGAGCGTTTTCCGGTCTGGCCCCTTTTTATGCAGCTGTGTGCTTGTGTGTGTGTGTGCTAGTGGCAGAGCGCCCAACTATGCTTGCACACGTCTGTATGTATGTACATGCATACATATGTATGTATGTATGGTGGACTGGCCCCTGAGCGTGGCTAATGCGCATGCGCCCACACGCGCTCTCCCACCCTCTCTCTCTCTCTCTCTCTCTCTATCTTTCGTGCGCATACTCTCGTTTAGAGAGAGCAGCTCGTTTGACTGCAGCTCACCGAAATGCAACGCCAAATATGGTTATACTACGTAGGATGCATCAATCGGCCGCTCTTGTTCTATTTTCCACAGCCACCACCCTTTCCCCTAACTCTTACGATACGGTAGAGCATTTAATGAATAAATATCGAATGCTTTCGTTCAGTTAAAGCTCAGCTTAGCTATTTAACGCACAATTGTGTTGCGGTTGATTGAGTGATAACTAAAGCTCTGGGAATTTCTGTGCGATGCTCAAGTGAGGGGTTTTTGGTGGCGAAATGTAGAGCACACACACATTCAGATGTACATACATACATGCAGACATTGATCACACTCGTTCCACAACAACGACAATTGCCCATATGGCCTGCATCTCGATAGCTCTCTCTCTCTCTCGCTCGCTCGCTCCGTCGCTCTAGCTCTCGGGCCATTTGTGTGCTGTTGTGGATTTCATCTAACGCAGCATAAAAAGTGAAAACCATTTGCTTTGTGTCTAAAAAAGGGCATGAAACATTTTTCACTAGATGACACGAAAAAAACAAATCATCAACTAAAACGAATGCGAAAAAAATAACAAACTAAAAGCTACACTAAACAATGCTGCTAATTTTAACGGTATTGCAAACCAGCTGTGTGTATAGACATACATACGCAGATGTTTAACAACTCACTCTGTCTCTCTCTTTCTCTTTCTTCACCGTTAACATCAAATGCAGCTGTCAGTTTTGTAAATGCTCTTGCATCCCATTTATGCGCGCCTGCGCTCTCGCCCGCTCTCTCTCTCTCTCTGTCCTTTCTTTTTGGCAGTCTCTCGTTGAGTGTAAGTGGGGTTGGGCTGCTTGAAATTCGCCGCAAAATTGTGCCCAAATAGGGACAGCTTTTGGTGACAGGGGAAATTAAATACTATAAAAAAAGGGGGATTTTTTGTATTTGTTGTTTTCAGCATGGTTTACGCCTGCGCTTACTCTCAGGATTTTTGTTGTCTGCGCTGCACGTGCAATTCTGCACATGTGTTCGTGTCGCTCTTTCCCCTGACATATGCCGGCCGCCGCAGCTTACACACACATATGCACGGGCATGTACATATGTATGTATGTATGTGCATAGTTGAATGCATGTCATTGTCATTGGTCTCAAGCACACGCACTGTGAAGGTTATCAAGCAACAAGAAAAGTTCATAGCCTGCGCCTTTGGCTCTCAAAGGGTATTATACTTACATAAAGGGCATTATAATTATGCCAAGCAGCTTAAGCAAGAACAAAATGCCAACATTTACTATATACATATGTATGTGTATGTAGCTAATTGTACATGTGTGTGTGTGTGTGTGTGTGTGTGTGGGCATGTCAAAAGGGAAAGATATTGATAGACTTGATGTACATATGTACATATACAGTTATAACAAAAGAACTCTGTGCCACAGGCACATTCAGGAAATAAAAGTAGTTGTTGTTTACTTTTATCATTTTTCAATGTTCCTGTAACGATAACTGCGCCGAACAATCGATTACTGTAGATGTATCGATTACAACTACAGATATGACTGCGTACGTGTGTGTGTGAGTGTGCAGCTTACAACTTAATTAGCTTGTTTGCGGGAGTGTGCCTGTGTGTGCGTGTGTGTGTGTGTGTCTGCGTGTGTGTGTGTGTGTGAGTGGTGATGGAAGGGGAAGGGGGTTAGCTTAAAGTTTAAAGATTCAACTTTAGTTTGTGTAATGGAATATTCTACTTGAACCGAGCATTTCGAATATATTAGACACTTTTCGTCTACTTCGCATAAAAAACGATTTATTGTATTTTTTTCGTTTATGTTGCCTGATAAGATAAAAGCCGAAAACCAAAAAAACAAAAGTGCTCCGTGTGTGTGTGACCGACTAGCAGATACCCTATAAGCAGCATCGTTACAAGCTTCCTCTACATACATATATAAACACGCACGCACACACACACACACACACACACACACACACACACACACACACACACACACACACACACACACTAAGAAGTTGCTGCACTTATGCCGTGCTTCTTCTTCCTGGGATCCCCCTCTATTGTAAATACAGTCTTAAATAACTCGGGTATTTGTGGTCCTATCTCAATGATATTTTCAGGGTCTAAATATGTCAAGCACATGTGTGTGTATATACCAAAGTGGAAGGCTCTGGCTGCAAAAGTTTTCATTCTGGGAATTGGAGATGGTTTTAATGAGGTAAAGGTAAAAGTAATCGATAATTATCGATATTATTGAAGAGCGGAAGATATCGAAAACAAATTTATAAGAATACAAATTTTATATCTAAAGTCTGCAGTTCTTTAGTTTTCGACTCAGCTCGTCGTCCTGCTAAAGAAGATATAATAGTATACTTTTATGGGATCGGAGATGCTTCCCTCTGCTTGTACATATATTGGCGTCAAAACAATATATCCCTTCTTTTATGGGTACAGGGTATGCGAGTATAAACGCAACATTGACGCAAACGTTTTTTTCCATCAAAAGTTTGTGCGAGGCCTACGTAATTGCCAGAAAAAAAGGCACATATCTAACCATGACCATAATTTGATAAGAGCGAGATAAACGAACTATGTTATTAGAATTGCTCACACACACACGCACACACACACACGCACACACACACGCACACTCGCGTGTGTTCAGATAAAAACATATATGTATCTATTTTATCTTTGAACATGCAATTTGTTATGGCAAAAGATGAGTTCAGATGCGTTTTCAGAATACAACAAAAAAAAAAAACGATCAAAAAATTACATCATACGCGAGGACAGAGCTCTCAATGGAGATTACGCGGCCTTCCAGATATTCAGAAACATACGTAAAATATTTAACAAAAAATGTAGAATAATCGGAAATCATTTTATAATCATTCATAAGATTTAGAATTAGGTATGTATATTGAGTATTTTTCGGATATATGTATATAAACACAAATTATTTTAAAAAATTTTGAGCTATTTTTTAATCAATTTCATTTTTATTGCAAGATTAAACACATTTAAATTTTCTTGAGACTTTCTACGAATTTAACGTTTCCATCAATCGCAGACTTCAAGAAAGGTATTCGAAATATTATCTGAAACTATTTTTTCTTCCTCGTTTTCTGTTTCATATACATATGTATGGACTTTCTTCTTAGAGGGATTTTAAAATTACCTTTAAATCTGAAAAAATTGTTTAATGGAGGTTCCGGTAAAATGTCGAATACTTTTTTTTGAGCTCTTCCTCAATTCTTCCTAAGAAATAGCCGAGTTTTATTTTGTTTTTTTTTTTTATGTTCATCCTAACTTAAAGTCTTTTTACCTCGACTAACTGGAGAAGTATAAAAATAGATTTAGAATTGGAATTGAGATCTTTTGGTATTTTCTCATTCTAGCTCGACTAATGAATATTGGGCTAATGAAAAAAGGAAATGCTCGTTGGGGATTACGTGGACCCTGAAAGAGCTGGGCACATTTATCATTTTATTTAGCCAGCAACAATGTGACCAATTGTACTTCATATTGATATTGGTCAACTAATCGTAAAGCCCCCAAAGCTGATAAGATTTGCCACCAATAATGCGGCATGGTGGTGCCAGGGGGGGGAGGGGTGGAGTTAGAGTGGGGCAGCTGTCGCCTAATCACATGAGGTTCTCATTGCAAAGACCCAAAGCCAAAAGGCAGCCTATAAAAAAAAAAAGTGATAAAGTACTGAAATACCATTGATAAGAGCCGATTTGCAGTGCTTGTGGCCGCAGCTGGTCAATTGATATTGCCGGGGGGAGCATTACTTAACCCTGAAACTTGACGATCGCCGCATGTGACACAACTCAAGAGCTCTTTGGTGCGAGATCCCGGAGGCGGGCCTGGGCGGGGCTCGCTTTCGACTGCAGCCCGAAATGGGTTTCAATTCAAGAAATTTGCCAAAGTGTTGCTATTTTTCTGGCCAGCACTGTAAAGCTTATTTGGGCGGCGCTTTCAAAGAGCTTTACACGTGATACTCCCTGGGCAAAGCTCAAAGCACAAAGCTTTTACACTGCTGGCAAAATGCTGTAGGGTACGTGTGGAAAACCTAAAAAACGATTCAATTTGATTCACAATTTTGAATTGTTTTACAATTTTTTTGCGACTAACTTATAAATTATATGATTAAATAGGGAATTGATAAACAAATAAAAAATTCACGTATTGAGTTGAGTTTCTATTAAACAAAGCTTGGTTTGGGCTGCTTTGCTATTTGCGGAACTAGTTCGGTTCACAACAAGTAAATGAGGTAGCTCAAAATGGAATCATCTCAGTTCAGTTCCAAGCTTTGAATATAATGAACTTATGAGCGGTCCTTTTATTTGAGGAACTGGTTCAGGTTCACATTAGGAAAACTTAACTAGCTCCGATTTGAGCCAGCTCATTTGAGCAAAAAATGAGCATATTTAGTAGTATTGCATTTTGGGGAAAATAAGAAAACGCAGTGCACATATTTTTTTTATATAATATAGAAGTTTTACTAAGTGTTTATTTCCTTATAGAATTGTTTTCAGAGAAATTCGACATAAAGAAAATAATATTAATATAAATTTTTTTTTGTTTTTGTTTAAGAAATGCACACAGTGGAAGTATCGAGCGCCTATAGCCGATTTTCTTGATAGGCATTATCCACTCACGAATATTCATATATATATATATATATGTGTGTGTGTATATGTATGTGTGTGTGCTCTATTGCCGGAATAAAAACATATAAAATAGAGTACTACTGATCGAAAATTCAGTCAGTGGAGCACCGAAATCTATAAAGACATAGGCATATATACATATATAGATATATATATATATTTATAGATCAAATAGAATGCATGTAAAGAATATAGTTAATATTATTTTTATGTAAAGTATATAATTAATATAATGTTATATATATTTTTGTGTTTCTCTTTTCTCTCTCTCTCTCTCTCTTTCTCTTTCTTGGTCTGGCTCCGTTTTCTCACTCATTCTCTATGACTCTCTACTCTCTTGGTTTTCTGAAGTTCCTGTCCAGCAGTTGTCCAAAGCGCATATAGAACTATATATTTTGTGTTTTTTATATCTTGGTGGATCAGGAAGTGGCTTTAAGTTTCTCTCTTTTCAGTAATGCTCATATCTAAATATATATATATATATATGCATATATATTATACTAAACTATGTATAGATAAGATGCGTAATACACAAATAATATATAATAAACATTTTTGTGTATTACGTATCTTATTCTCTGAATATATACAAAAATATTTATATATATATATTTTTTTACGCTTCTTTTTCATTTTTTTCATGGTTTTTATGGACTGTATCGTTATGCAGCAGTTTATGGATCTGGGTTCAGTACGAATTCTATTATCTTTTAATATATATATATATATATATTGTTATCATTTTGTTGTACATGGATATGTTCTGTAAATGGTTCGTTTTGGATTGTGACACATTTTTGTTATCGGAATGGAGATTTTGAGATTTGAACTGATATTTTTGTAATTTTTAGACATGCATAAAAAAAGTGTGTACAAAAGTTGTTTGCCTTTGGATCTTAAAAAAAAGTATATATCAAAATTATACTAAAGAAAAAGAATTAAAAAAAGAAAATTATGATCTAGAAATAATATGTTTAGATAAGCTTTCAACAAGTCCACAAGTTTACACACAATTCATGGAAGTATATGGTAGATGTAGTATATATCTAGATATAGCATATATATATATGTATATATATATATATATGTATATGTATGTGTGTATACATATAGACACGTAATAGGTATTTATTACATATTTAGGTTTTAGGATTTATGTTTAATAGTTTCGCCGCGTTTCTTACGCTTTGCTCAATATATATTTTTTTTTTTTTTTTTTTTTTTTTATATTATATTTATATATATTACTTTTCATATATCATTGCTTCTTCTCTTTTGTGTACTTTCTTTGTTATAACTATTTAATTTTGTTGTATTTTTGTTATTTTTGTTTTGTTTAAATTTTATTTTAAATATCACGGCATTCAGCTGAGGTCTGATCTGATCTATATATTGATTTAAATGTGTTTTTTTGGGCATATTTTTATGTTTTTTTTCTTAACACTTTATGCTTTCTGCATTTTTTATGGCTTTCTTTTTGCTATGCGTTTTGTTAACAATTATTTATATGCTGATAAAATAGTTGGGAATAATTAAAAAAAAACTAATTTGAAAAAAAAAAAAAAAACCAAAACTAATTGAACTAAGTAATGCATTTTGATAAATGAACAGACACGGGCTGCAAAATGTCACTTAATCCCAGGATTAATCGTTCGCCAAAAGTTTCGAAGAGCGAATGCGCAAAGCTCAATGGCAGCTTTTAATGTGCTTTCAAAGCTTATTGCAAAGTGCTTTTAGAGTTGAAAAAAAAAAACAAGTTCATTTAAGTAGCTGCAAACAGTGTTGTTTAGCAAAATATTAAACATATTAGCGCTTGTTAACACTGGTCAATTTTAATAGGGCCTCAAGTTTGATTAGTCTGCAGTGAGCTTTATGCTTATTGCATGCAATTTTCTTAAAGAAACCCATTTTTTTGTTTTTTTTTTTTTTAAAGGAATATTTTCCCTATATCACTGAAAGAATAAGCGCTTTGTTGAAACAATTTCTCAATCTTTAAAGCATTTTAAAGCTCTAAAAATTTAAGCTTTTCATGTGCTTGAAATTCTGTGTTGCTGTGCGTTTAATGTGATTCTTTCAAATAGATTAGCTGAGCTCTTTTCGCTAGATTAAGTGGAAAGGCAGCTTTTCAAGCAAGCGAACTTTTGATTATTTGCCTCTAGGCATGATCAGATGCAAGCAGAGGCTTTGAACTTGAAGTGAGCTTTATAGACAGCTTTTGCAAATCATTAGTGTGCTTTTAGAGCTGTTGATGCATGTCTAAGCAGAGCTTTAAGCTTGAGTTGAGCTTTATGAAGTGGGAATTGCAGCAGCTGTAGCTTACTAATTCGCCACACAACATTAAAAAAAGCTCTCTCTGCACAGTTACACAACACTGCCTTAGCTTATGATTAATCCTATGCTTAAGTGACACTTGGCGCCGCATGTGCTTGGATACTTAACATAGAAATGATAGAACGAGCACCTTACACAGGGTATGTTTTTTTTGTTTTTTTGATTTTGTGTTTTTTTTATGGGATAGTTATTTAGTTAGGAATTAAGAAGGCTTCTTTAAGGACCTGTCGGCTGCCGGCAACACCGGCCGCGCATTGAACAGTTGCGCACAAATGCGACGCAAATTGAAATTCTCACCGATCAGCGTGGCACGCTGCACGAAACGCACCGCCGTCGGCCGCTGGATTAACTCTCACAAATTGGGTATGCCATCCGCGTCCGTGGCGTCCGCCGGCCCGCCGCCATAGCCGTCGATGGAGACCAGCGCGGCGCTCTCGCTGAAATGCATTAGATTC